>OU830603.1:44594443-47094443 GCA_917563855.2 Limnephilus lunatus | reverse complement strand
CCCGAAAATTGCCTAGTTCTTAAAATTGCTTTGGGATTTTTTTTGAAAAGGGTATTTACCACTTAATACTAAACTAAAAAATACATTTAATTACGCAAACTTATTAAAAAATGTACAAGGGCTTCTTTGGTCTTTTTTAAATGCAAAGAGAAAGATGGGGGTTATCTCTTTCTAAATATGTTTTCATTATATATCTGACTATAATAGAAAAGAAGATATTTATGAGGACGTATCATTTTGTGACAGGTATAGCACGATTTACCGGCCTCTGTGTTTCCTCCCTCCTACCACATTCACTCCTTCCTTTCCTCAAAAAGACCCTCTACATAGCATCCTCAAAGATGACATAGGCCCCGATGTGGAGTTAATTTAAAAAAGCACTACGTGGCATAAGTGGAAAGATTCTACAATAAATATTCAAGGTGTTGTAATTGATTCAAATCAATTACTTAGTTCAAGCACTTAATTTAATCAAAACGCTCTTCATCAATATGAATTTGGAATCCCTCAAGGGACAGTTCTGGGTCCTATAATATTTATGATTTACACGAATGAAATGACTACAATTCCAAAAATTGTAAAAATCAAATCTTTTGCCAACTACAAAATCTTTTCAAAAACCAAAAAAGCTCGGGAAGAAGCCTAACGAAGCGCGAAAGTAGAAATAAACCATTTGGAAATAGACAATTATCTATTCTCTCAAAAAAAAACGCTCTTCATTCCATCGAGTAAAGAAACGTTCACATTTATGTCGAGTCCACAAAACGCGGCCTTCCAATGTTTTTAGGCACTGTGTTATGGTAGCTTGTCAAAATGTTTGAAGTTCGACTCCATCCCGTCCAGTGTTCGCCTGTCGAAACGTCAGACAGTACCTACTCTGATTTTACTTTAGAGTAATTATAATTTATTATTGTACCTTCAATCTTAGCCGGTCATTCATATTATGATTACGAAACAGCCGACGTTGAATCAACGCCAGAAACGGTATGATGTATGATGTACAACCACTATGGATATTTTTTATTTGAACAATGAGAGGGCATTTTCAAAAAACTTTTCTTGGTAAGACATCATTTTAAGATTGTTTCAACATCGGTTCTTGGATGGTCGTAATTAAAAGCTTATTCGGAATTACGTTATGTTATGTTTAATCTATCTATATCTACATAATATATAAAGAGGAGTGTCTGCGGCAGTGGGGCTTTTTTTGTTTTATGTAGGTAAAAATCTATAGTTTTATTCCACGATTTGTAAAATTTTGTATACTTTCAAAAACAACCCCCATCGCTTTTTCCACCTTTTAAAAAAAATGTATGCGTCTTGATCTTGAAATTTGCACAAATTTGACGTTCACTATAAGAGGAAAGTAATGAATTACTATCTACGTCTGATTTCTAAAAACACCTTGCAAAGCCCGGGCAACGCTGGGGTCTTCAGCTAACTAAGGGTAAGGCTCTTGACTCGCTATCAGAAGATCGCTGGATCGAATCCCGGCGTAAGCAAATAAATTTTATTTGATTAATTTATGTTATTTCACAATTAATTCATTAAAAATAATATACATATAGTGTATTTGCGGCATGTTCCAGAGTGGAAGATACTCTCAGTATCGCCCTGGTAGAAGACCGCCATTCAGAATTGAAACGTTGCTTGAAATGACTTTAGCCGTTTTTGGTGACCAAACCTGAATAGCCAGGCACTTCCTCACCTTACTCTACCGCATCTCCTTCCCCTGCCCACTAACTTCAGCCTCACAACATACCCCAATTGGGGATGCCACACTGGCTCCAGACGGGAGCAGCAGAGACTCTTGTGAGGTCATAAAAAAGGCCAAATAAAATACACATCCTTAATACCAACATCAGCGTAATACTTTTTGTGTGGTTTATCGTATAATATATTTATCTTTTTACTATAAATTAAGCCCTTTGTTTCTCGCAAAACAAATAAATAAATTTAAAAAATAGCACCAAAAGATAAGTAAAATAGATTGAGAGATATGCGAATAGATCAATAATCATACAAATACTACTAGTACTAGTACTTCAACCCTTATCGAGGACATTGTAAGCTGAAATGTTAGTTTAAAAACCGGGAGGAAACCATGGATATTTTGTACCTATCTCTATGGTGGAAACTTTGATATAACTGTACCTCTTCGTTGCTATTAGTAATTTAGTATATATTATAAATGACTATTAGAGAATGATTCATTGTATTGGCGTATTCGTAGAGTACAGAAAATAATATAATAACAGTTAGGTGGATAAACATGGGTGCGGCCAGTCTTACTAATGTGAAGATGTCTGGACTTCGTTGTCGACTATTTCTGCCGTGTGAATAAGGTCGGATATTATAAAATATACCGAGTGGGTTGAACTAACAAACTAACTGACATCTTCTTTTTCTCTCTCTTCTTTATTTTCTCCTTCCTCTCGGCGAGGTAGGCAGAGAGGATAGACCAAATCAAATCAAAAAATATTTATTGTACAAATAAAAAATGCAAAAGGTGTAGCTTATCGGTAGAACCCATTTCTTCCAGCTAACCACATACATGTTATATTATAATGTTTAAGCAAATAAGAAAATACAAATATACCAATAAAAATACAAAAATAGGTGTTTCATTTATGTGAGGTATTTATTCACTGGTGTAATGACATTTGTTTATATGGAAAGTGTTTAGTGACGATTTGAACTTGTGTTTATCTTGTATTTGTTTAATGTTATGTAGAAGGTTGTTATATATTATTTAATGGCCATGTAATATGGTCCTTTTTGGAATATTGTTTTGTTTGCTTTTGGTATTAATAAGTTTTCTGTGAACCTTGTAGCGTATTTAAGTGTTGAGTTTTTTTGTGGGAACTTGACTGTAGATGATCGCACTAACATGCATAACTCCATTATATATATTACGTCTGTCACCGTCAGAATTATAAGATTTTAAAACATAAATCCAGACGAGCAGCGTTCGAATTTTTCTTATGCATCTCTTTTGGATGATAAAAACATCTTTGGCGTTTAGCGAGTTTCCCAAAAAAATAATACCGTATTTTATTATTGAATAAACATAACACACAACTCTATATCGGTACACACTCATTGCTTAGTTCACATTCAAATATCATCACATATAGATTGTCCAGTTGATTTGCCAGACATCTCCAAATATTGATTTTTGAGATAATGAGAAAATGCTATATTCGAATACTCACCATAAATCAAATCTTATTAACACGTTTCTGTGTTTTACGTAATAAATATGCTTTAAAATAATACCGTGAGGCACAACGGTCCGGTACATTAGAGTGACATTTTAAAATATCCTACTAATGACCCAGACAACATAAACATTCTGTTTAATTCACTATAAGCTTTTCTGCATTATAATTGATTTGGTGGTGTTTATGAGTAATCTGAGTATTGTATCGGATAGAGTGTACACTTTTACATACCATAAAACTGCATACTCAACTCTAATTTCGATTTTCTGAAAATGTTCGACTAATCAATTGGACGATCAATATTCTGGGTCTTGATATGATCGGACTCAAGTATTTAATTCACTTGATCGTGCTATTACTAGGGCGTCCTCGACTTTTTTTACGAATAGGTACCATTAACTTATCCTCACATTCCTTTCTTTGTTCAACCTTAATTTGTTTTGTTTCACAATTATTTTTAATATATGGCGTTGTGTATAAACAGCTTTTGTACATTTGACGGTGTTAGCAATTTTTACGGTGACTGAACAACTCGGAATGAAATCAAATCAGAACCTCCTTTGAGAAGTCATAAAAGTGATAAAAAATACAAAAAAAATGGTTAAAAAGGTTAGGTTAGGTTTGGGTTATAGGATATTTTAAAATTACTTTTTTCACAGCTTTTAATGACTTTTCAAAGGCGTGTTGAGTTGAATTGATTCTGAGTTGGCATGGAACCATTTTTATATCGTTGACCAACGACATTCAAAATTTACGACCAAGCAAAAATATATAACAATAAAAGTAATAATGAAATAACAAATTTTCTGTTCATATATGCATATTCAATCGAATCTTATTTATTTTATATATTTTTATTTTATTTTATTTTATATAATATAATATGCAGATTCCAGAAAGGAATATATTCTCAGTATTGCGTTGATGAAGGACCACCACTCAGAATTGAAACTGAAATAACTTTAGCTGTATTTGGAGACCAGATCTGAACAGCCAGGTACTTCCCAACCAATCTACTTTCCCACCCCATTATCACTCCCAAATCAGGTTAACGTAATCTCACTGGTTCCATTCAACAAACAATTTCAGGCCCAGAGATTGTGTACTCATTCTAGAAAAAAATAATAGAACATAAGAAATAATTTTTTTATCACACAAGAATTAAGGAAAATTGATCTGATGCAGGTACTTCAGGCACACAAACTCGTCCATAACTCACGCCTACACGTTTAATTCTTCAGTCGTTATAAACAATTATTAGAATATGCCAAACTGTCAAGGTGAAGCACTTGTTTTTAATTTCATTCAAATACGTTATGCCATTGTCACACCGTGTTTAAAAAAACAAGATAATAGCATTAAGTAGAATCTGTCTTTTAAAGTAGTGAGTGTTTGCATCCTTTTGTTGCTCTGCGTACCCTGCTCTGCTCTGCGTAGGTATATGTCTTTATGTTGCCAAGAAGAAGATAGAAGAGAATAAACAAATATTTTGCATATAATGCTTATGTGGCTTACAGCACTCACACCCGAAGTACTACCGGTTGAATAAGTCTTTTTATGGGCGTTTTTTAATACCCTGGTCAAGACAAAAATATCATGCTATCGAATATTACCATTGACATTTATTTGAAAATAGCTTACTACGTACTCTGTAAATTTTTCAAAACAATTTACTATGCAGTATGTCAATCTTTAATCGAGTACGGTATTACAGCCTGGGGAGGAGTAAACGCTACCGCCATTGTCCGATTGTTAAAGCTCAGAAACTAATTAGAAAGATTTTTCTAAAACTACCGATCACAAGCCGTTCGGATCTTTAGGAGAATCTGTGTTTTGGACATAAGGTTACTTTATGCCAAAAATATACTAGCATACACAGAACTGCTTTTGACAATGTCCAAACTGCTCGAGATACTAGAACCAAGGGGCGTAATATCTTACTTATACCTTTTGCTAAAACAACTTTTGGCCAAAGAAATTTTAGATACTGTGCAACAAAACTGTACAATGCACTTCCACTTGCCATTAGACAGAACACAACTTAGTTTAAACATAAATCAGACACCACGTCTTGGATCATTAGATAAGACAGATCTAATATCAAATATTAAAAAAAATAAATTATAAGTATGCATTTCCAATGGTACGCTGCTAATTGTCTTTTATTTTAAACGTAATATTGTGTTGTTATTTTTATTTCTGTTATAAACTAAGGACTGAGGATGTTATGAACTGCGCCGGCTCTCAACACAGAAGTTCCTAGTGAGATAGGCATAGCACAGCAATTGTAATATAATTAATAAAGATTTTATATATAAAATAAGATAATAATTTTTATTTTTTTATAATAAATTATCTATATATAAATGTATGTGAGTATATGAGATGTCTATGCGGGAGTGGGGAGAGGGAAGGTGGAGTAGGAACGCGAGAGGGGAAGGGGATGCGGGAGAGGAAGGGGTGGCGGAAGGGGATGCGCAAGGGGAACGGGGCGAATGGGAAAGGACACGCAGTGAGAAACAATTTCTTTATTAAGTGGCACAGCAACGCATGCCGAAAACTCTCTAGTAATAAATCAAACAAAATTTATAAATTTTGAATGATTTTATCTCTCAATTCAGCTATTAAAAACATAATTTATATATAAAATAAGATAATACTAAGCTAAGATCAATAATAAATTATCTATATATGTATATATTTTTATTTTTAGACCGATCAGTGGTTGAGTGGGCATAGCACTTGGGTCCCACCCGGGCGTCGCATGTTCGATTCCTCGGCTGGCTAAGTCCTCCATCACAACACAAGCAACATTTTCGGCTTTCTGTGGTAGTAGTAGGAGATTTTTAAACATTGTTAAGTTATTCGTAACCCGGGAATGTTTGTCTTTCTTTAAAAAAAAAAATACATTTATATATAAATATATATATTAAAAATAAAATATGCTTGCTTCTGTCTATATATAAATGTATGTGAGTATATGAGATGTCTATGCGTTGCTAAACCATTCATCCGATTGCGATGAAACTTTGGGGATTTGATGTACGCATGCCCGCGATGGTTTCTATATATATAATAGTGAGCTCTGGCGTCATAAAAATGCGTTGCTAAACCGTTTATCCGATTGCGAGGAAACTTTGGTGAGTTGTTGTGAGCACGTCGAAAGCGGGCGGGGGGAGTGGGGAGAGGGAAGGTGGAGTAGGAACGCGAGAGGGGAAGGGGATGCGGGAGAGGAAGGGGTGGCGGAAGGGGATGCGCAAGGGGAACGGGGCGAATGGGAAAGGACACGCAGTGAGAAACAATTTCTTTATTAAGTGGCACAGCAACGCATGCCGAAAACTCTCTAGTAATAAATCAAACAAAATTTATAAATTTTTATTCTGGTTTTGAATGATTTTATCTCTCAATTCAGCTATTAAAAACATTTTTCTTTCATATAGTTTTTTGGAAAAGTGTGTTTTAATGCGGAAAGTTCACTGGTTTATGCAACCCAGGTTAGTATGTGTTTAAAACTGTGTTTCCCGAATAAAGTAAAAAAAATAAATATAATGAGTTACATTTTGCAGGCGATAGTACATTTGCCTACTTAGAGCAGCACCGTTAGCCGGTGCCAGGATGACTAGTGTTTATGTTTAGGCTGAGACTAAGCTAAGCGCATTCTTATTATTACCAATGTCTGTTTCCGCAGGCGATCGGGTCGGTTATCGAACCAGGACCGGATCCACCGAAAACCCGACGAGTTCACTGCATCTGGGCTTACATTCTAAAAGACATAAAATGCATTAATATATATATTTGGATATTGACATAATTTTTTTTTAATTTAGAAAAAATTCATTGTACTTTAATAATGAGTTTTTGACACACTCTGTACTCTCCCATTGGGCGGTATTGCAGTTATAGACTATCTCATTTATATTTATTTTTAGCTGTACACCGTACAAGAATCCCAAATGCATCATTTATTGGTAAACTAAAGGTAGGGGTTAACTAAAGGAAGTGGAAAGAGAAGGAGATGGGAAAGAGGAAGGTTAGGAAGGCCTTGCTAATCAGTTCTGATTACAAAACACGAATCAAGAATCAAGCATCGTTTCTATTATGATTTTTTTTAACATTAATTCCACAAGGGAGGCCTGAGGAAAATAATTTGACTCAGGGCCTACGTTATCTTTGAAGATGCTTTGTAGAGGGTCGTTTTGAGGAGAGGAAAAAGTGAACATAAGGTCTTGAAGAGACTTATTTATTTATTTATTTCAAAAACATACGGCACAATATGTACCATTAACATAATTATATTTATATATATATATATATTATAATACAATAACATAGAGAAAGAAACACATAAATGTAAAGTTAAATCTAAAAACAAAAGGTAAAAAAAGGAGTTAAGGTAATAAGTAATAAAAAAGTATGATGTAATATAAAGATATTCTAATGTACGCATTCAAAAACCAGGATAACTTTACACAGACAAACTCGAGCCGATTCACAAGATCTACACTATAAAATACATTCCACCAACTTACAACTAAAACGACATTTGGACAAAGAAATATGCAATACTTCTCTATAAAATTATATAATTTACTCCCTCTTACAATAAAAACAATTTAAAAAAAACGACTTCAAAAGAAACATAAAAATATTGATTATGGACATGGGAAGGAAGAAGATAGATACAATTTTGCAACCGAACAAATATTAATGTATTGTACTTTCTTTTAGGTTCAACTTTATAATTTTCGTCTGTAATATTTAAACATAGGTATTTACTTATATTCAAACAGAAAAACTTGTAAAATGTGTCCTTAGAACGGGGTACCCCAGTAATGACACATTTTTCTCTGAAAAAAATGTAAAACAAAGAAAAAATAAATAAATATGGAGGTAGCACAGAGGCCGGCATATCGTTCCACAGCCGAGCTCAAGAACGAGTCGTAGAAGTGACAAACGTCAACCATATTGTATGTAGGTACGTTTTTATGTTGGGCGTACATTTGGCGTGTTTCCCGACTATGTACCGGTACCGACGGGATCAATGACGCTAAATCCTCGGAGCATCTTCTATTGTATTACCGGCAGAACAGGAACAACATTCCTACCTGACGCCTGTTCTCTAAAGATTGCAATCCGTTTGTTAAGGGTATAATGCGGTGTCTCGGAACTTAAAATGCGAAGATTTCGAGATCACATAAATTTTCTTTTCGACTTGTTTTTCTAATTAATACGTATTCATTATGTTTATTACTTCTTACTTGGTAACTAATATTAAAATCATTAAGTCACGCACTTTGATAGCATATCAAATCAATCCCCCAAACACGACGTGCATAATATTCAGTCACGATGTCTGAAGAATTAGTTGCTAGATGTTACAGTAGTTTCCGATCAAATTGGCACACACGTTCGTTGGTTCGATTTAATGTTTTGCGCGATTCTTTCAATTAACGACGTGTTTTTGCTTCAAAACGGGCCACTGAAGAGATGAATCTATAGAAGTTTGTTTTGGGCGTGTTCGAAGTAAGCTCAAATTTGCCCCGATTTATTTTGAAATCAAATTTTTAAATAACGTAATAAAATCAACATACAATTTTCATTAGAGTAACCTTTGTTAAATTTGAAGTTTTTTTAAAAAACTTTTTCGTGTTCCAGTTGCGACCGTTTGCTTTTTATTTTTCTGTGTCTTAGTGTCTAGTGTTTAGATCTAGTGCTTAGGAGTCTCATGGGTGTATGTAAACTGGCGACACCTGTTTTATTTCAAATCACACTTCACATCACGCTTCTTTACCTGTTCAATGACTACATAGTATAAACACTGCAATTTTTATTTTATTCCAAAGGCGCCATTTTAGGCGCCTTTTGAAATAAAGGCGCCTATTTCAGGATAATTTATTTCAAATGGCGCCTATTTCGGGCTCACTTATTTCAAAAGGCGCCCACTTCTGGCGCACTTATTTAAAAAGGCGCCTATTTTACGCTAACTTATTTCAAAGGGGGCCTATTTTAAAACTAATTTATTTCAGCCAAGACAGATCAAAGATTTTATTAAAACCTATTCATAAGTATTTATTTCCAATGTCGTTTATTTTAAACGAGTTTTGTTATTGTTATTTTTATTTTGGTTATAAACTACTTATGTTAATACAAATAAATAAGTATAAATTACACTTATATTGATTTTCCGTTCAGTGCATGAAAGTGCTTTGTAAGTATGTACCTAATAAAGCGTGGGCGATTTTTAAACATTTGTTATTCTGGCAACAATGCTTCCTCCAATGGACTAAACCCAAATTATTAATCTCAGCTTTTAAGAGAATTTGTCCATTGCCTCAAACAAACCTACACTTTACCAGGGTATTTCAAGAGTTTTAATTTTAATTTTTACTTTTTTATTAGTTGGGTCATTTCAGGCTGACACTGACGGGCACAAACATTCACTCAAGTAGACCGGAGACCATCTTCTTTTACATATTTATAACTATATACCTGATGATAGAGGAGAGAGTACGAAAACAGTATGCAATATAGTTGTAAATGATGAATACTTGGAGCAGGTGGATGAGTTTGTGTATCTGGGTAGTGTGTTTACGAGGGATGGAAAGGCTGATAGAGATATTGAAAGAAGGGTGAATGCCGGTAACTCCATTATTGGAGGACTGAATGCCGTTGGCGCTAATAAAAAAACTGTCAAAAGAAGCGAAGCTAGCAGTCCACAATGGAGTCCTGGTACCTACCCTGATGTATGGCAGTGAGGCATGGAACTGGCAGAGGAAGGATGAATGCTGTTGAATGTATGATCGTGTGAGAAATGTGGATATCCGCAAAGAATGTAAGGCTGATGTAAGCATAATGAGTAAGATTAAGAAAGGGACCCTCAGATGGTTTGGGCATGTAGAGCGAATGAACGAAGAAAGTAGTGTAAGAAGAATATACGACGCAAATGTGAATGATAGAAGAAGTCGGGGACGTCCGAGGAAGACATGGCACGATCAAGTGAATCAGATACTTGAGTCGGGCCATATCAAAAGTCAGAATAGTAGAAGAGAATGTATGAATGTGAGTGAGGCAAAGAGTGTGTGCCAAGACCGAGTTGTTTTACGGTCCGTCCTCTCTGCCTACCCCTGCGGGGAAACGACGTGATGGTTAGTTAGTTAGTTAGTTACCTAATGATATTTCAGAAGTAATTCTGCACACTAGGTTTCTTGTCTTTGCTGATGACCTAAAACTATTCTTGATAATATTAAATTTAGAAGATTGTCATCAACTCTGGTCAGATTTCAGAAAGAAAGTAAGGAAATATTATATAAAGATTACAGAAAGAAAGTAAGGAAAGATTATATAAAGATTACAGAAAGAAAGTAAGGAAAGATTATATAAAGATTACAGAAAGAAAGTAAGGAAAGATTATATAAAGATCACAGAAAGAAAGTAAGGAAAGAGTATATAAAGATTACAGAAAGAAATTAAGGAAAGATTACAGAAAGAAATTAAGGAAAGATTATATAAAGATTACAGAAAGAAAGTAAGGAAAGATTATATAAAGATTACAGAAAGAAAGTAAGGAAAGATTATATAAGATTACAAAAAGAAAGTAATGAAAGATTATATAAAGATTACAGAAAGAAAGTAAGGAAAGATTATATAAAGATTACAGAAAGAAAGTAAGGTAAGATTATATAAAGATTACAGAAAGAAATTAAGCAAAGATTATATAAAGATTACAGAAAGAAAGGGTCATTAAGATCCTAATATAACATTAATAAAGCAAGGAAAATCATTTATAGTCCCGCTGGCTTCAGTCGGTTCGGTCTTAGATTAGAAGAAAGGGTAGATATTAGATTAAATTTACTTGAACAATTATAAATCAATAAAATAACGAATGATCCTAAAATAACATTAATAAAGTAAGGAAAATCATTTTTAGTCCCACTGGCTTCAAGCAGTATTCACAAAAAAGCCGTTTATTGTTTTATTTGTTTATTTAACAACTAATTTAAAACGGACAAGATTAAATGTCACGACGGCGGATACAATGTTGAGATCCCCTGAATTTTACTGTCTTTAATATTATAACAAATGTAATTTGATTAATGGCCGTTTTTTCTTGTTGATGAAGAACATAACCATTTTAAGCTCTGTAATGAAATATTAAATTTCTTTAACAATGAAATGTTAGTAACAAGAAGACGGTGGGCGATTTCATTTGCTATCAAAACAAAAACAAAAAATTAAATAATGGATTTTATTATCGGCGGTTTTTAGCTTTTGAACGCGATGTATCAATGGTAGAATAACTTAAATATTATACGAATTTTCTTGTATCGTTGTCGTGTTCCTTCTACTAATAACCGAGAATAACCTGCACGTATAAAATCAGTTTTCTTGGGACACACAAACACGCCCAAAATACACTTTGGTCGTTTTATCTCTTTATTGCATACATCACATAATAAAATAATAAAACATTTCGCGTTGTCGTGCTAATTTCGATATAAGATGCATAGACAAAAGATCGCAGTCTTAGCACACTCTCCTTGCTTCAATGTAATGAAAACATCATTCCATAAATGTTATTCTCTCTCTTGATATTTCTGACAAAAGTATTTGATTTACTTGATCATGCCACATCTTTCCTTGGAGCCCGCGATTCTTCTACCATTCATTTCGCGTCACATAGTGTCTTACAGGTACACACATTTTCTACATTAATTAGGTCCATATGTCAAAACTAAATATCTGTTTCTTAAGATGAAGCCATACTAAATAATGCAAAAACGTATTTTTTTTTGAAAATTTGACTGCTTAGAAGTATTATAGATGCTTCAATTAAATACTGCGTGTACAACATACCTTGGTCCTTAAAAATATCGGTAATTTTTTTAATAAGTCTTTTAATAAGCTTAGAAAAAAATGAAGTATTAGGTCTATAAAAAACATTATCAACTGAAAACTCTCCTACTTATAAACACTTTTTCGGATATGGTTTTATTGCATAATGTGGAAAATTCAGTTTCTTATATAATTATCGCGAAAAAAAATTATATTTACGCCCGAACCTCACAAAATAAAATATAATATGCATTTTCGCGTTGGTATTTTTGGCATCACGGCGACAATACGGCAGTCGACGAATTTGTTATATCAAAGTGAACCTTATACCGTCCACCGAAGAACGACTGGCAGCCTCCCCATTCATCCGTAATTACTCCTCCGAACGGAGCGGAGAAACAACGTGTTACGGTCCGCGCTGCTTGTTTTCGTGAAATCAATTTAAAAATTCCGTTTTATTACAATAAACAATGCATAAAAAAGGAATTAATGTTTTTTACAGGCCTTTACGAAATTAACATGTAAAATAAAATTCTCAAATATCTTTTCCAACCTTTCCAAAAGCTTTTTCTCAAGTATTTTTAAACTCCTCCCATAAAAGGGCGTGAATTCCGATTTCGATTTTTTCCTGTACTAGTGGATCGCCTTAAACTCATTCACTAGGCTAACATCAGGCACGCATTTTTTCCAGGTCTCCACATTTTGAATACGGCTATACCTACATACATGATTTTACCACAGTAATTCATAAAACCGAAGCTAGCAGTCCACAATGGGGCTCTTGTACCTATCTATCCTGATTTATGTCAGTGAGACACGGAACTGGCAGCAAACGTATTAGACTGAATGCTGCAGAAATGAGATCCCTCAAACATATGTGTGGTAAAACCACGTACGATCGCGTGAGAAATGTGGAGATTCGCAAATAATGCAAAGCTGATATAAGCTTACTGAGAAAGATTAAAAAAAGGAACGCTTATATGGTTTGGGCATGTAGAGAAAATGCACAAAGAAAGAAGTGTGAAGAGTTTTAAGGTGTTCATCTTAACAAGTGGATTGCAATCTTTAGAACACAGGTGTCAGGTAGGTATGCTGTCATTGTTCTCCAGGCATTATAATGGAAGACGCTCCGAGGAACTAGCGTCATTAGCACCAGTGCGTAGTCGGGAAACACGCGTTCCGTGTCTCTTCAAGACCCATTTTTACTCCTTCGTCTCGCTAAAAAAACCCTCCACACAGCATCTTCACAGATGACAGGTCCTGAGGGATAATATTTTGCTCAGGGCGTCCTGTGTGAAGTGTAGGAGTTAATGTAAAAAAGGAAAATACGTCGGGGACGATACAGCACTATTAAGTGAACCAAATATTTTAAGGAGGACTGTGTTAAGAGACAGAGTAACAGACGCGAATATATGAGACAATATATGAATGTCAATGAAGTAAGGAGTGTGTGCCGAGACTGAGTTACCTCTATACCTACCCTTTGCAGAAAACTGCGTGATGATTAATTAGGTAGTTACGCTTCCGTCGTATCTTTTAAACAGTATTCAGACTACTTTCATCTACCTCCATGAAATTTAAGTCACCCTGTATAATTCCCTTATCTTTGTTTAACCATAAATTTGAGCAACTTGTCGCAATCACCATTAATACCACGCAGCTGTTCAGAAACATTCCCATGGCTTTCTGACACATATAATGCCCGTATACATGTAGAAACCAAGCACCATTTACAGGTAAGTTTGCCAATTCCAATACCAGGGGCGTGTAATATAATTCAATGTAATCCATAAACTTTTTTTTTCTTCATATATTCAGGAAGATTTCATTACACTTGATCTCCCTGGCAGTTGATCTCCCGCACAGCTGATCTCTCGAACACTGGATCCCTCAAGTAATTATTTCTGTTTTACTTCCTCTTAAATGACAATATCTATTTAAAACTAAGGCAGAGAATGCTAAAATGTTATGTGTAGTTTTGCTGTATGGATGTGAAACATGGACCT
Source organism: Limnephilus lunatus (assembly GCA_917563855.2). Taxonomy (NCBI): domain Eukaryota; kingdom Metazoa; phylum Arthropoda; class Insecta; order Trichoptera; family Limnephilidae; genus Limnephilus; species Limnephilus lunatus. The sequence continues at coordinate 47,080,381 of OU830603.1, read as the reverse complement.
TGAAAGTATTTATTAGCTTGTATTAGCTTTTGAAATATGGCTTCACCGGAGAATGCTCAAGGTCCCATGGACCGACATGATCACCAACACAGAAATTCTCAGGCGGGCTAGAGCAGATAGAGAATTGCTTACATTAATAAAAATCAGGAAAATTTCATATCTGGGTCATATACTTCGAGGGGAGAAGTATCACTTGCTCCATTTAATATTGAAAGGCAAGATAGAGGGTCGCCGAGGGCCTGGTAGGAGACAAATGTCTTGGCTGCGAAATATACGAGAGTGGACCGGGATTAGAAGTGTGGAGGAGCTATACCGGGCAGCGCAAGAGAGAGAGAGATACATTTTCCAGAGTGATCGCTAACGTCGGGGGGACCTGATAGGACACACAAAGAAGAAGAAGTACTCCCTCTCTGGTAACGTATGCAGACCGTGAAAATAATTTTTATTGCAACAAATGATTTAATTTCCCTCAGAGCTCATATCTTCGTTGGGAATGCTGTGTAGAGGGTCTCTTTGTGAAAAGGAAGGAGTGAAGGTCTTAAACGAATGAATGTTGTAGAAGGGAGGAAACACAGGGGCCAGCAAATATTTCCACAGCCGAGCTGTTGAATGAGAAATGTCAAGTATACTTATAAAAATGTTGGGCGCACCTTTGGTGTAATTCTAAATAGTTTCAAGCAACTTTTGAGACCCTTAAAAGAAAAATATCTTAAAAATAAATACTCCACACATCGTCGGTCCAGTCTGCAGTCACCAATACCTTGCAAGTCCAGCAATACCAAAGCTTTGCAAGTAAACTGGTAATGGTAGTATCTACACCACGTGCTACAATCGTGACGTGCCGGACCCAATAACTGTGGTCAACAGTGGGACCCGCGGTCGTTGGGAGACGGAAGAGTGCGGCACTCTTCATTGGACACCCAGTGGACCCAAAACAGGGAGTCCCTTTTTATGTGAATACCGCACAAGAACTAATTGCTCCCAGCCGCCTGAAGCCAGCGAGACTATGGTCTCCCCAATTGGGGTATATTGTGAGGCTGAAGGTAAGTGGGGAGGGGAAGGATATGGAGAAGAGGAAGGTGCGGAAGTATCTGGCTATTCAGATTTATTCAGAAAAACGGCTAAACCCATTTCAAGCAATGTTTCTTCCACTGTTGTGAAGACACAAATCAATTGATTAAATTTTACTTGTACACGCCGGGAATTGAACCCGCGACGTCCAGATCGCTGATCGAGAGCCTTACCCCTCGACCACAGACTACGTGGAGTTAATGCAAAAAAAATCAATACAGCAAAATCTGTTGCATTTGAGGAAGGCCTGTCCAAATCTGAACGAAGAACCTGACGTTTTGGCCCACTCAGCCAGTAACATATATTAAATGGCTGTCGACAATCCATTCTCCACTCCCTTCAGCATCACAACATAAAATAATAATAATAATATTTGGACGATTTATATAGCGCCGTTTTTGTGAAAAATCACCTCAATACCCCAATTACTGATGCCATAGTCCCATTGACTTCAAGCACTTGTGCAGTGTTCACATAATATGAATTCAGAATAGTTAACTGTACAAAGGGATGAAGTTTTATAACACGCCATTAAAAACTTTAAAGTCCGCGCCATTTGGAAGGTTCAAGATGTATTGTATGAGCTACATCAAACTGGAAAAAAATACTATGCATTATGTAATGTTATAATTAATTAGCAATAAACTTTAATGTACAAATACTAAAATACAATTGATAAAAAAAAACAAATATGTATTTACTGTGTTAGAAGAAGAAATATAAAAGATCTACGCAAAAAGGTGCTGCAGTTCGTTAGCATCTAAAGGCGTTGAACACAATTCAAGAGAGGAATCAAATAAAGATTCACAGATAGATATGAAACCCATAAAAGAAATCATAAAATAAACACTTGGGAACCCGCCTACGGCATTCCTCGACGCATGTTACAAAACGGCCGGCGTGCATTCGCATTCTTCCTGCATGAGGTGGGACTGGTCGGCTGGTCGACTGGCTGGTGTTTGTTGTACGGTCGCAGTCAGTAACGGGGCTTTTCGGATGCGGAAGTATCGGCTGGACCGCGAAACTTGGCTCCCAAGGAGGTATGCCGAACTGGGCACTGTATCTTCTGTGTGTTGCAGGTGAGGTGCGACCAACGGCAGAGGACGCAGGACAGATATGAACTTTGTCTGATGTTATTAATGTGTAAACGTTTTAAAAAGGCTACCGTTCTAAGGTTCCATCAGAATTGACGAAGTCTTTTTACTTTTTGAAATAATGGCATATTGAGCTCCGGGCATTTTTGAAATGATTTATAATATGTATATGGTTGTTGAAAAATGGTTTATTTTGTCGCTTGTTAAAAATTATTTGCAAGGGGACACAGCTGCAATATGGGGACTCCCCATTGGGGAGGTTAATCTTTACGGAGGCTGCAACTACGTAATCGAAGACAATTTAATTGCCTTTTCTTTAGCCGACTTTTCTACCACGCATCTCGCATTTTATCGTTTAAAATGTTTCAACATTTTGTAACATGTAAACATTAAAATTTTTAAGCATGTTGGGGAAAAGAGGTACAAGCAAATCTGAAAGAATGGGGATAATCAAGGATTGCCGACTAACCCTGTTTTCTGTCTTCGCTTTTCTGAATGCCGCTGGTTAATCACATTTACCACTGAATTCGTGAGTTCACGATGGTTCTTATCTATTTCGATAAGGTTAAACTGGTAGGTAGGTCCGTAATCAACATTCTTAAATCCATGTTGACAGGTGATTATTAATTTTCAACTGAACACGATGACACATAAATGTATTTAGTCGGTATAAGGTAGATAGAGAAGAAAAGTGTGTGTGAGTAAGAATTATAATTTTGGAAAAAGGTACAAGGATGAATGCTAGGTACCAACACATGTTCATTTTTGTATATTACGAGAACAATCAATCAAATTTGGTATCTTAACAGATGGATTGCAAACTTTAGAGCACAGGCGTCGGGTGGGAATGCTATCTATCCTTATTCTACCGGTATTACAATGGAAGATGCTCCGAGGAACTAGCGTCATTGATCCCTTCGGCACCGGTGCATAGCCGAGAAACACGCGAAACGCGTGCCCAACATATGTACACGGTTGACATTTTTCACATGAGAACGGGTCGTTTCTTCGACTCGTTCTTGTGTTCAACAGCTCGGGTGTGGAACGATTTGCCGGCCTTGTGTTTCCTCCTTCCTACAACATTGGTCTCTTCAAGACCAATGTTCATTCCTTCCTCTCCTCAAAAAGACCCTCCACACAGCATCTCAGATGACATAGGCCCTGAGGGAATTTTTTCCTCAGGGCCTCCTGTGTGGAGTTAATGTAAAAAAAACCTAACATAGGTACCTATTTAAAATACCTATAATAACTCTAGAATAGATTCAAAGTATTCGATTTTGATTAGTATCATAGGTGAGTAGGTACTTCTAGTAAATTCATTAATTTAAATATTTTCGAAAATTCAATTTTGATTGAACAATCATTGTTTTGCAAAATGTCAATCTGAGATTGTGACATTTTTGTCAGTTTCGTAAGAGTTTTTGTAATGATTTAAAAAACTTTTCAAATGTATTGTCATGTGGTTGTAATAATCCAGAAACCTTCGCGAGGGTGGGAAGAAGGTATTTTGAACGTTTTATCATTTTATAGCAATGCATAGACAACTCATATACATAGAAACATATATTATTTTTTATATACATATATAGATCAAAGGTAAATACGATTAGATCATTTTATTCACGAGTGACGTACAATAAATAGATTACAACACATGGCCATAAATGCATGCACATAACACAAGAAAGTTAAACAAATAAAAACAACAAATAAACAAGGTAAATATTATTTGTTCTCTTATTCGATTATTTCAATTAACGAATGAACCGAAATCAACACTCTTTAATTCTTCCTTCACGCGGGTTCAAACACGATTAACGGTGGCTGGTTTTTTCTCCCAGACCAGATCTCCTTTTGAGCAAGACCTGTTCGACCAAAACAGAGGAAAGAATGGCTACTGGTTATATCCACCGTACCGTCCAAGTGTACTTAACTCTGAGGACAGACTATAGCCAAGCCTATAATAAATTCAGACTTACCGGGAAAGGTGCATGCGAGTATATGGAAGTGGACACACATACAGTTTTAGCAGACAAGGTAAAAAAATTATGTCTTACAAAGAATTAGTATGACCAGTTTTGACATTTACAATTTAAGTGGAATCATTTTAAAAAACCGAATTTTAATTTAAACATTTTTGAAATGCTTAGGTTCGGTTACTTATTTATTTATTTTATTTATTTATTTATTCAACGCCCAGAGGGCTTTTACAGTAATACAGATATAACAGATGATTTTTCAACAGATAGAGAAATGATAAGAATAAAATTAGATAAAAATGCACACAAGTCACAAAAATACAAAAATACAGCGATTTGATAAGTTTACAAAAATACATATATGTTTAGGAATAGTTTTGGAACAAGTTTTTTACAAGATCCACAAAATTCGCCAAGTTGATGTTGAATATGTCAACATCACTTAAATACTGATTTCCCATAGTGGTTACGTTTTCAAAATGGTCCTGGATACATCTTAAGTGGGTAATTACCGCTTGACCTAATGTAACATTACCTAAAACCCAATGTAACCAAAGCTCCAATAGGTTTTACCATGATTGAAAAACTAACAATATGAAATTTTGCTTTATTTTTGATAAAGAAAATTCGTCCCTTTGAAGGTAAAAATCACTACCTATGGACAATACAGCTACTGCCGCAAATTAAAGGCGATTTTTTGAGATGGAAAAGAGTTCAAAAGAGTTGATTGACCTAGAAATTTCAGATAGAAAAGGCTGTGTGAGTGCAAGGCACCAGAGCTCACTGTTTGAGATTTATTTTTCTTGGTTAGAAAACAGAATTATTAGGCTATTATTTATTTCGAAAAATACATTATATTCGCTGCTATAAATGAAGATGTGCTAGCGGAAAATCAATTTATAATTTTAATTAGTCAATCTATCGAATCAGGCATAACGTGTAATTTAATTGCTGATTGCTAATTCAAGATTAATTAATCTTGCAATATCACATCCCAAGAATAAAATAAACATTAAATAGTCAAAACAGAGACCAAACTTAATGATTAGGATAACAAATTTCTTATACTCTAGAGCAGGGGTCTCCAAACTTCAGTAAGTTCCTAGGGCCAAAACCGTTCTAATTTTCCTGCCATTATCATTCATGTTTCATAGGGTGAGATTTGTCCAGGTCTTGGTGGCGGATTTCCTCTGCCTACCTGCTGCGTGGCGGGCCGAATCGGGAGAGACTGGGTGAGGGAGGCCTTTTGACCTTTCCAGCCGAACTATCTCGACCCATCCCCTTGCACCGCCTAACCCCCAAATTCCTACCCACCCCTCATATCTTTTCCTTCCCAGAACTTCCTATCCTTCCCTTCCTTAAAAATACCCTCCACACAGCATCCCCTAAGATGACATAGGCCCTGAGGGAAATATTTTTCTTAGGGCCTCCTGTGTGGAGTTAATTTTAAAAAAAAATAATAATCTTGCTAAATTCGCTAGTTCAATTAGATACTATTGTGTTGTAGATACTATATTTTCACGACTACAACACGACATCTGGTGGTTAGACGCGGAAATAGGTAGTTATAATCGCAGTATACTCGATCCATCGCTAACAGATAGCGCTGGAAGTACTTTTTCTCGAATAATCTCGTTGGTTCGATATTATACTTGTCATTAAGATTTACCTAGGAAGTAAATAAAACCGAGTTACTATAAATTTGTGTTTTTTATCCAACTTATCTTTATTGTTTTTTATCACAACAACAATAAGCCATTAGATGTCGCGGGCCTGATTGATTACTCTAGTCATTAGTTTGGAGACCCCTGCTCTAGAGCTTTTGTTGACAACAGTCCGAAAACCTCATTTTTGAAAGACTAGACTGGATTGGACTCTGCTTACTCTTCGACACACCTCCATTCCTGCTATTTCTCTCTGGTTCTTCATTCCAAATCCGTAGTCCATCACTTTGGGAACCTCTGGTATAGTCCATAAAACTCAAAAACCAAAAGCACCAAAACTATACTGGCAGTGTCAATAAAGGAAATGAAAAAATATATCTATTTATGTTTTTGGGATAAGTTGATAGCGGTATCGGAAAAACCCGATTCAAAATCAAATTCGTTGATTATAATTCTTTTTCATTTCCATACGGATACCGATGATTGCTTTCAGATTTTAGACGATCAAAAAACATTCGATGATGGTACTCGAAACAATATTCCAGTTAAAAAGATATTCTCTTTTAACCAGCTGTAAACGCAATATAAAATTCAAATCCATCAAGTAAATCCAATTTTGGAAAAGAGAGTGTACAACATATTTACCTGTTAAAACAATAGAAAATGATTAAGGAAAAAGAAATATAAATTACTTACATCATCATCGTCCTCAGTGGTTTGCGACCGATCTTCCAAAATAACGAATGTGACGTCATCATCCACCCCATCTTGCGACCCGTTCGTCATGACGTCTTTGTCCGTCAGTTCCGACGTGTGAGACATATCCAATTCCGTGGTAGAGTTGTCGATATCAGAATGTTTGTTCCCGTAGTCCGTCATGTCTGTATCATCGTGTACATCGTCCAATCTTTCATTTCTGAGATCCATCTCTTCCTGTCTCATTTCAATTTCATCTCTTCTCAGATCCAGCTCTTGTCTCAGTTCACTTCTCAGATCTATTTCTTCCCGTAGATCTGTAATTTCTTCTTTTGTTGTTGCGTTTACTATGTGCAGTCTGAGATCTAGATTACTATCTGAGTTTTGTCTCAAATCTAAGGAGTTTCGTTGACTGTTTTTCAGCATTTCTAGGTTGCTTCTTAGTAGATTGAAACTGCTTTGCCTGAGGTCAAGTGTGTCCAAATTTCCTAAGCTTTGTTGTGTCTTTAACATCTCCAGATTCCTTTGCAGCAGATTTTGTCTCAAATCCAAAGAATCATTGAGATTTATTTCATTTGGTTCGTTTTTCAACAGTTGTGCTTGTGTTTTAAGTAGATCCAAATGAACTTGTGTGGTCTTCAAAAGATCTGCGTGAATGTCTATGCCATTCTGGGCGTGAAGTATCTTTCTTCGTTTAGCTAGAGGTGCTGTGATGTTATGATTCAACAAATCAGCGACGACGAGATGGTCCGATGTCAGGGAATCTGGAGAGCTTGGTATATCGTTCATTTTAGTGATGTTTAATTCCCTTCTAACGATTACTATTTACAGCTAAAATGAATTAGCTGCTTTAATTGATCGATTAATTCCGAAATTAATATCCCAACTAACGATCATAAAATAGGCATGATATTGCAGCCAAGCTGCGTTTGGATTCGATTTAATATTCGTATCGAATTGTTCATCGTATTGAAAATACATAAAATTATGTTTGTGATATGTAATTGGCTTCTAGGAACTTAATTGTGTCCATTTGAAGATCTAACATTGAGCATTAGAAGAGTTTACATGTTGTTTTGTGATATAATTAACTTTCTTGTCTAGTATGCACCTCAAAGAACCCCATCACATTCATTAGAGCATCCATAAAAATGTTTTAAATCATAAGGTTTTTGATCGTTTTTCATTATAGCACAATAAATATTTCTCCCGAAATTTGTCATGCAACTCTATTTACATTATTATTAGCACTTAAAATAGTCAGTATATTGGAGTTGGTTGTTTTTTTCGACATTTTATTTGTATTTGTATTGACTAGATTGTGAAAAAAAAACTTCAGATACCACAGAAAATATTATGATAAATTATTATAAATCAACCCGGACAAAATGTTATTCAGTTTATTCGCGGAATCTGGGCATATTATAAGTAATGAGGTAACACTAATAAATTATTATGGCAAACAATATTACACACGTTTTTTTCGCGCCTTTTCATCTGTCAACTTGACAGCCAGTGTTACCAACACAACCACAATAAGAAGTCAACATTCACACAACTTTCAAGAACTGCGTACGTAGGCGACACCGAGTCTTTCAATACCGATAATTTCAAACACAGAAATCGAACGCTGCCAAATTAAAATTAAACTGAACGCGAACGAAGCCGACATTGTAATTAAAGTAAACAAAATGGCGGCGTTTTATCATGATGTTTTTTGCGTTTTTAGGTTAGTTTTCGTTGTTTTTGTATTATTTAAGTGACGGTGGTCACATGGTTTGGTGGTTATGTACACGTTGTGTTGGCGGTTCGATTCCGACTGTCGCCCTGGGCACTCGGTGCCTCGGGCCGCGGGAGGGAGACAAGATGTCTCAGTCCAGCCTCTCGCCTCTCGTTCGGACACTGGTATCTCAGATCTCGAGTAGCGGCCGCGGGAGATGACAGACAAAGAGGCCAGAGGTACTTCTGCAGATGAATGGACCTGAGATGCTGGAAGAGAAGGACTTGCGAAGGCGGTTGGAGTGGATGCTGTGACGGTAATACATATTATAAAATAAAAGAGAATGCTTTAATTAATTCAATTTGTCTTCCACCTTCATCAACTGCAGAGTTTGTAAAATAAACAGTTTTCCCCAAAAAATTTAATTAAAGAAACTATCTAGCTAAAATCTACAGGTAGGTATATGTTCTATGCAGCAAAATCCCTTGAACGGAAAGCTCTGGCGACATGAAACTTGTGCAGTATTTTCAGAGACTCTTAGATCCAGTTCTGTTGTTTCACAGAATTTGAGCAATTCATTTAATTTCAAGTTCTAATAAAGATTTATTGTTATATCAGTGGTAACTGGTATAATCACCACTGGTAAATAATAATATAACAACATAATTTGAATAGAGCTTTGCAGAACTTGAAATCAACTTTGAAATTTGATTAATTGTACAAATTCTGTGAAACGTCGGGCCTTTGATATAGCCCTGGAGAAAGTCCACCATTCAGAATTGAAACTTTGCTTGAAATAGCTTTAGCCGTGTTTGGTGATCAGATCTTAATCGACTGGTATTTACCTACCTTCCTCCTGCACGTCTCCTTCTCCTACCAACCACCTTCAGCCTCACGACATACCCCAATTGGGAAAGCATTCGCTCAAAAAAATTAATTAAGTACCTACTGCGTATTTACTATAAATTAAATTTTATGCAATAATCTTTGGTAAGTAGAAAGGTAGGTACCTAACATATTTAATTATGAATTGTTTTTGTAATTCGTAGAACCACATTTATATTTTTACAAAAACAATGTACCTAAATCATTTGTAATAATGTTACTATTAAGTTCAGCAAGTATTTTAGATAATTTTTATTATTGACAGTTGTTTTGGTGTTCAAGACCATTTTCAAAGTGTTGTTTTGTCGTTTTGAGATGACTTATTACTGTGATTCTATTCACCCCGCCCAATTTCAATTTTTATAAGAAAACATCACCATTTAATGTGGGGAAAACAGTACCCCACAAAACAGAGAATCTATTGTCACAATTATTTTATCAGCAAAAGGGTTTAACCAGTAATACCTAAATTGTTTTAGGCTAGAGAAAAATTGGAATTGGGCGAGGAAATTGAAAATTAAAAACCTAATCTAACCCAGTACAATATCACCTCTTATCTTCGAATTTCAAATACAGAAAAGAGAGCGATCTTAAACCTTATTTTATTATCTACTAGCTGACTTGGCGAACTTCGTACCGCCTCAGAATCAATAATTGTTGTGTTAAATTATTAGCTGAAGTAAATTCAGTTTTTTTAATACAGTTAAAATTACACGATGAAGCAATTATCGATGCGCAACTGTCCGTGTTTTGTTTTTGTTAGTATCAGAGATGGCGTTGTGTATGGATATATTTTTTTTGTGATTTTCTTACTTTTCCACTTACTTACGGGAATTGTGTTTCATTTTATTCATACGTGTGACGGAGATTTTTTATAATTATTGTATTTTTCATTTGGAGAGGTGCAGACATACGTTTACCGTTTGTCCCATTTTTGACTGTTGACATTTAGTGTGTAAGAAAGAGGGGCAGCATTATAGGATTAAGAATAAAAGTCAAATAATCAGCGCATAGACATTTGAAGTTTTTGAATTTTTAGAATTCACTCACTACTCAATATTATACTATCAGAATATTCCTGTAGCTCTTCCAAAAGATGAGCATTTTTTCCATACAAAATGTATGAGAAAGAGAATATCTTTCATAAGTTCCTTTTTCGTTAACTTTTCCGATGTTTTAATAGCTATTCTGCTATTAGGGGCGGAGACAAATCTAAAAAAATCAAAGATCATAAAAATCGGATCAGTCGTTCTTGAGTTATAAATGGTATAACTAACCCGACTTTGTTTTATGTATTAAGAAGATCTCTAATAATTTGTTTTCCATTTAAAAATATTGTTCCATTTGAATATTTTAAAAAGTGGATTACGAAATAAAGTATCTAATAATTCATTGGATAAATTTTGCATCTAACTTAAAATTGAAATTCTTTTAACTAAATCCAAACTGCACGAATCATAGAAATCCATATAAAAAATGTACTCCTTAGAACACAGATGCTTTGTAATAATGTTATTCTATGACACCGGTTCGAGTCAATAGGTGTTTTGTCAGGTAGGTACGGTTCATTCTTCTCAGATCTAAAGGTGCGTACACTTTACCGAGTGGCCAGGGGGCACAACTTGTGGAAACAGAGCTTAATAATGTCATATTATATCGAATAATTTAATTATTTTTCAAAATGAATTCTTCCATTTTTTAAGAGTTTTATTTCACATGTACATTTGCGTAGTATAAGTTAGTTTTAAGTTTGCTAGTGAATGACACGGATGTGTCGAAACCGGTAGCAGATAAATAAAAATTAAGTGACAAATGTATTTTTGTGAAATAAAACTCTTCAAAACCAATTTTCTAGAAATTGTTACATAGTTAATGCCGAAGAAACATTAAAAAAAATTGTTCACCCTGATCTCAGTTCCGTTAATTTCCTTTGATATATAAATAAATTCATTGTTCTGACACTAGTTCTATTTTATTTTTACTTAAGCTCCACACAGGAGACCCTGAGGAAAGCAATTCGCCTCAGGGCTTATGTCATCTTCAGGAATGTTGTGTCTTGTGTGTATTTTTAAGAAAGGAAGGATAGGAAGTTCTGGGAAGGAAAAGGTATGAAGAGTGGATAGGAATCTGGTGACAATATGTAAAAAAGTGACAGACGTATGATTCCATCCCTCGCACTATGGTGCATGGCGATTGGTAGAGAGAGTAAGGCTGGAGAGCTCAAAAGGTCAGCCGCTTCCGATTCGGCCCACCACACAATAGGTGGGCAAGCGCATCTACCGCTAAGACCTAGACAAAACTCACCTCGTGAACCCGGGCACCCCTGCTAAGTCACCTACTAAGTATCTAACGCACAGTTCATTCGTTATTCTTTACTTTACTTACAGTTTAAAAAAAAGGTTTCTCTTCCCTTCCTCAACACAGCCTTCTCCTGTTAATCTACCTGTTCCTTTGTTGCCAAACAATAAGTTGTTTGTTATCTCTGGAACCTATTCTCGTACTGCTAGTGCGAATTCAATTAGAAATTATTCAAAATAACAGTATGTTATATACATGCGGTCAAACTACTCCAGTCTACGTCTTCTTGAGCAAAATGTTGCCTGGAACGACTGGAATAAACTTTTTGAAATCTTAAAATAATGTAATACAAAACTAAAATAACAATTTCGAAAATTTTATAGAAACAATCTTGTTTCTGAAAGAATCAATAATTTATGAAAACCATTTGAGGTGAGTTAAATCTCTTAAGTATTTTTTAAAAAATATATATTTTTAGAAACAATTCAAGAATTGTCATTTTATGTGAAACACGCCCTCTAAGACCTAAAGTTGCAATAATACTTCTAAATTATTGAAAATCTAAATTAATCACCGTTGCCCTCTGTAGGGTAAAAACTCAAAGGCGTTAGGTTCGGATCTTGACTAAAACCTACACTCATTTATGATAATTACATGCCATATGATCAATGATCAAGCACTCTCTCTCATGTAGCGTGTTATCATTTTCGGGTTATGAATAACCTGACAAAAGACATTTGAAAATCTCCTACTACCATCACGATGGAGGATGGAGGATTAAGCCTGCCGATGAATTGAACTCACGACGCCTGGTTGAGACACAAACGCGATGCCAACTCAGCCACTAACCGTTCAAAGTTACAATGAGAACGAAAATTATATTTTTGATAAAGTCTGTGAACCACTGAGATCTATTGTTAGTAGATTGTGTATATTAAAATTCTATTTTCCAATATGCACACTTCGAATAATTTTTTTATCATTAGCTGAATCTATTATAAGGTATGGAATTACAGCTTGGGGACTTTACTGTAAAACAAATGTAAATCATATTCAATTAATTTAAAATTCATTAGTTAAATTATTAGCTCATAAAATTTTATACGAACAAAGACATAATGTACCATACTTTCACCAGCATCCCAAAATTCTCTCAGTAATGGCAATTCTGTGGTATAAAATTATATTTCAGCTTATAAATAGCCCACCCTATATACATATAGACTTGATATTTAAATTATGCGTTTGTATCTATTGTTTATTTGTTGGATTTAAATAAAATATACTAAGTATAAAATTATATTTCAGCTTACAAATAGCCCACCCTATATACATATAGACTTGATATTTAAATTATGCGTTTGTATCTATTGTTTATTTGTTGGATTTAAATAAAATATACTAAGCTGCTATCCTATATTTTATATTCATTTAATGAAATTAATTAGCTTAATACAGGTTCTTTCCCATTAAGGTCCTATAATTTAAAATTACAGCCGTTTATTTCCATAAACAAAGTAAATATAAAAAAATGTGTTAGTATTTTTGTTGATTATATTTCACGTTTAAGTTGTTTGCAATGACTTCGATTGTAAACTTGAATACGGCGAATCCGGTTTCCACGTTTCACACCACGTGTGGCAACGTAAGGCTGTATGGCTGAACCAGCCACACGTGTGTGTGTGTGCACACGTGTTACGATGGACAGAATACAGTTAGCCTTTGATTACGATCGAGTTATAACTCCACCCACTGTAGCTTTATTCGCATGTAATCAAAACTAAGATGCTATTAATTCTGTCGTTAAACTAAAATATGAAATGCACTTAAAATACATTTATTAGTCAGTATTAATATTAACGAGAACTATTTCAGACTAAGACTAGAGGTAAACTCCTTGGTTTTAAACCCTGAGTTCGCGTGTTTTTTAGCTCACATTTCGTGGGTTTTGAAACGCAAATTCAGAATTCGTCGGTTCACAGAGTTTGAGGGTTTCAAATCCAGAGTTCGTGGGTTTCAAACGCAAATTCAGAATTCGTCGGTTTCCAAAGTTTGCGGATTTCAAATCCAGAGTTCGCGGGTTTCAAACTCAGAGTTCGCGGGTTTGGAACCCGGCTTATTGGCCCCCCGTCATACTTATAAACAATTTAGTTCAGCAAATATACGACGGTCCGTGAGTTTTCAGTGAGCTAGGATGCTAAGATTGAAATACGATATTACTGATGTTGTTGTAGCTGAAAATGATTTTTTTTTTTTTCATAATTCCACACTTTGTACGAAGATCTTTAAGTATTTGAATGAGGCGCATCCCTTGACTGAAATAATCCTGAAGATCTTCGTACAAAAAGTTAAAAATATAAAATAAAATCATTTTCAGCTACAACACCATCAATAACGTCATATTTTTCAATATTAGTGCTCTAGCTCACTGAAAATTCACGGACCGCCACTGATGTAGGTATATATCATCGTATAAGTACAAAAAATCGATACTGAAAATGAATTGGTTTGATATTCATACCAACTTATTTTAATCGTATTTTTGAAGTCGATTTTATGTTTGAATATGTAAAAAAATCACAGAAGATTATAATTTTATTATAATTATAATTTTAGGGGGAGGGGGGGGGGGGGGGGGGGGGGGTATTTGTCGGAGAATCGTCTGTCAGGTCACCATGTTATTTATTACCTATGCATATTTTGAAAATACTTTTATAACGTACTTGTGCTAGAGAAAATGGGTTTGAGTCCCAGTTGCAACCGTTATCTTTGCATTTTCATCGAGATCTCTTGATATTATCATCGGCAATGTTTGAAGGTACCAACTTATTAATAATTTTGTATTTAGCAATTCTCATCAACGATTATCACTTAATTACTTAGAATACGAGTTCTGTATCTTAACTTTCAAATACCACACTTCAAAAGCCGATTCTGTTAAGCGCTATCTATATAGCTTCTAGTCGTAAAAGAGGCAGCCAGGAATGTCGGGATTTAGATCGATCAGTATTCAATTGATAGTGATGCGAAATTCTATCCAAGCACTTCAGATTTTGCTGAGAAAAACTGGATGAAGAATCAATTTATATCCTTGTTAAAAAAAAAACAGCTAAGAAATAGTTGTAGATTGTAGAACACAATATTGAAGTTGCAATGCCTGTGTACCTTTACACTATGTACATTCTTTCTCGACGTTGATTTTGTTTGAGAAAAACATCAACGCCAGAGCAAGCGACAAACCCGCAGAAGTTAGTAAAATTTTATCCGTTGATTTTGTTTGAACTTAATTTTTATTACGTTTTATAATATCGCATATCAAAATTTTCTGTTTTATAAAATTTTATTTTTATCTCTGAATAGTAAAGTGATTATTTATTTATTTATAAACAGAAACAAACAATACATTATATTATCCATTGGTAAAAAAATAAATTACAATTAGTAAATATAATTCACGGTGGGTACCTATGATGTGTTTCTTTGTAGTGTCTTATTTATGGTATGTATATTTATTAATTACCGGATGATGAGTGTAGTGGGAAGGTGTGTGTGTGTGTGAGTATGTGTATATGTATGTATGACATTATGCTCATTTTAAATTTGGGCAGTGAATCGGAGAAAATGTCGATGTTAGAATTTAGATTTATTATTGAACAAAGGAAGAGCACGATTGATTGGCGAATTAGTTGCTGCATTTGTTTTGTAATTAAGCGTGTGGAATAGTTATGCCCCATGAAAACCGTATTTAAGTTAAATCACTCTATTTCCGCAAGATGTCATCCGTGTTTTTTTTCGATGGGACCGCTTGTTTCATCAATCATAATTTGTTTTATCTCACCTGTAAAATTAACGAATTGTCGAATTATTTTCATTGTTATTTTTTGACTTACGACCCTTTTCTATGGGATGTGTGATATGTTTAATAATGTAACAGGTAGATAAAAAACAAAATTATATAATTTTTATACACACCCCTCATATCTTTTTCCTTCACCGAACGTCATCTCTTTATTTTACTTAAAAATACTCGCTACACAGCATGCCTTAAGATAACATAGGGCCTGAGCCTTCCGATTGGAATACTTGATGCCTAGATTTTTTGGTAATATATTTTGATCCCATTTGTTTCTCTATATCCATCGCTGCTAACAATACATCCTAGCTAAGCTAACAGGGCGATACTAACATATTATGCTATAAAGTAGTGTATCGCATCATTAGTAAATGATAAATTGTAACAGCGTTAAATTTTAGAACAAATTAAGTATCTACATAATAAAAATGATACACAATCATACACAAGCCTTTTTTTCTTACTACATAACAAGGTTTTTGGATCGTACGAACGATTAAATAAATAAAGAGGATTGTTCAATGTGCATTGGCATTTTTTGTGTTTAAATGAAAAATGTGTAATAAAGATTAAAGTTGGTTATGGTATTATCAGTAAATCGCATCTGATGGACATTCAAGGTGTATGATGGATAACGATTCTAAATTGGCGCACGACTTTTCAGCTCCAAGGCTCCTAGTCAGGCTAAGAAAATGCATAATTAGTTAATTCGTAATGATAAGTTGATTTTACTAAAAATAAGTTAATTTTATTCATAATAATTTAATTTTATTCAGAATAAGTTAATTTTATACATAATAAGTTAAATTTATATCTAAATAATGGATTAATTTTAAGGAAGTGTAACTTAAAAAGTACATTCGTGATAATTCTTAACGAAATTCCTTATAAGTTGATTTTATTCACATTGAGTTAATTCTTAATAATATTCACGATACGTTTATTTTATTCATACTAAGTTAATTGTATGAATATTGGATTAATTTTAAGTAGATGTATTACTTAATTAGTACTCGTGTATTCGTGATAATTCTTAATAAAATTCATGATATGTGTATTTTATTCAAAATAGGTAAATTTTATTGGTTAACCACTTTCAAAGATGCTGAACACGGGCTTATACTTCTGCAAAAATGGCTTAAGCAAAACTCACTTACACTTAATGTTAACAAAACTAAATATTTAACTTTTTCTACAACAGCCAGAGGACAACCAGCTGAGGATTACGATCTTAAATTACACGATTGTCAAGGAAAAAACTTAACCCAATCATGCCACTGCCCCACCATAACACATTCTAAAAACATAAAATATCTCGGCATTGAAATCGATGAAAATCTTCGATGGGACTCCCATATAAATAGCATCACAAAGAAACTTACAAAGCTTGTATACTACTTTAGAAACATACGCAACATACTTAATAAAAATGATCTATATAAAGTATACTATGCTCTTTGCCAATCACGCATAGAATATGGAATTATAGGATGGGGAACTGCCTCAAACATTCACATGAAGCAGCTAGCTAAAACGCAAAAGGCAATAATAAAAACAATCATAAAAGTACCCATAAAAACTCCATCAAAAGAAATCTTTAAAAACTTTAATGTGTTCAGCATTATTAAATTATACTCAAAAATGCACTACTCAAATTTAAAGAAAAATATGAATACCCTGTGGACCAACACACCTACACTACAAGGTCGAAATCCTCAAAACTACTTAACATCCCGCAATTAAATACATCTTTTGGCCAGAAAAACCATAATTTCCATGCGACAAAATTATATAATGCCCTTCCAATTGAAACTAAGAACACCATGGAGATACAAAAGTTTAAAAAAGATATCAAATTATGGTTAAGTAAACAGGACGATGAGGAAATCATTAAACTTATGAAGTAACCCCAATGCAACCTGCAGACAACAAACCAATACTTTTATTTTATTTATTGTTTATTTTGTTTACCTATAATCAAGAAACTAGAAGATGAGGAAATAAAGATCAGCACCCATTCAGCAACATACAGTCCGCCTCGGAACAGGAAAACCTAGTGAGGAGGACTGTAAACAAACCACATAACTTGGTATTTTTACTTATTGTGTAATTTTACTTTATTTAAAAAATATATATATATATGTTAATTTTATTAATAATGAGGTAATTTTATTCACGATAAGCGAATTCATTATAAATTAAATATTAATAAAATTCGTTAAATACATTCATATTGGGACCATTGTATTTTTCTGTTTTTCTGGTTCTTGTTCTCTTTCATATTTTCATGTAGATTATTATTGTTATCTTCTTCTTCAATCATAATAGTCGTTGGGACTTGTGAAGCTAGATACAGTTGGAGATAGTTATAAAAATATTTTTTTCATCGCAGTGCTGCTTTCTTCACCGTGTGACGCGGACAAATAACTGATCTGTTATGTAGTTATTTTAAAACCAAATTTCAACACCAGTCTAAGATCATAAGGTAATCAATCAGTAGATTGGAGATACGCGGCCGCCGAATTAATTCCAGTCATATGCTAAAACAATGAATACTCACTCCCTCCTCTTGCGCTTCGGTTCTGCCGCAAATCCATCATCGGAGTAGCTGAATTTTTTAAACGATACTTTCTACTTGATGTCATTTAGACGGTGTCCTAATAATAACATTATAAGACTTACTGAATAGAAAATTGTGATCTTTAATGGAATGAAATAATAAAACCAAGTATGTCCAGGTGAAATTTTTCAAATAATGCAAGGTTTAACGTAGGATGGTTTGGACATGCAGAGCGTATAAACTAAAAAAATCATTATAGAACTAAAAATATAATATTTTGTGAGATTGGGACACCTTGTTTGTAGCTGTACATACATCATTAAATAATATTCTGTAATGTGTCCCGCTGCTCTCGGCGGTAGGTAGGAGCCGAACCATACGTTCATACACGTGCATACTTCATTTCACACACAGCTAAGTAGGCGCCTACAGTCTGTCAATAAATAATAGACTCAAAAGTTTAAACTGTTTTGAATGGCAACATTAAAAATTAAAAGAATTTTTTTATTATTTTTGTAATGTGAAAACGCATAACAGTTCTAACTGCTTCCAACTGTCTGAAGCCAGTGAGACTATGGCATCTCCAATCGAGGTATGTTGTAAGACTATATGTAGTGGATAGGCAGTACTTTCTATTCAGATCTGGTTACCAAACACAACAAAATCCATTTCAAGCAACGTTTCATTTCTGAATGGTGGCCTTACACCAGGGTGATACTGAGAGTATCTTCCACTCTGGAACGTGCCGCAAATATACTATATATTATTTTTAAATTAGTATTTTGTGAAATAACACAAATTGTGAAATAATAAAATTATTTGCGAAAGCCGGTGTTTGAACCCGCGACTTTGATAGGCCATCAATACTTGTTCTTTTTCCATGAGTTCAAGTGATATTTTTTTTTCGCATCGAAATTATGATCAGAAATTAGTGATATTCCCTGAAAGAAAATGATTATTCATCATATTCTAAGGAAATTTATTATAAAGTTATTTTTAATGCATAATAAGCAAAATAATTTGCACGGAAAAGATGTTTAATCAAAACAATTAAAAAAATGCGAGAGAAGCGCGCTTTTATCAATTAAAAAAACCTGAAAAAAACTGAGTTAAGTCATTTTTCCTTTTTCATTGTCATAAACGCATACCAATTTGGGAGGTGGGTATGGGTACCGCCGCCCCGGGAACCATTTATCAGATAATCTAAATCTCTGCCGTAGGTTACCCCAAGTGGTTAGTTACTTTTGGTGACTTAGCAGGGGTGCCCGGGTTCATGGGGTCAGGTTTATCCGGATCTTGGCGGCAGATGTGTCTGCCCACCAACTGAATGGCAGGCTGGATTGGAAGAAACCGATTGAGGTAGATCTTTTGACCTCTCCAGCAGGGCTCTCTCGGAATATTACCTTGCACCGCATGGGAAAGGATGCATTCATACGTCTGTCACTCCTGGACACACTGACCCCTAGATTCCTACTCCTTCCTTTCTCTAAAAAGACCCTCCACACAGCACCCCCAAAGATGACACAGGTACTGAATGGAATTGTTTTCCTTAGGGCCTCCTGTGTGGAGCTAATGTAAAAAAATACCCTATTTGGATTCGAAAGTTAAACATTACCTCACATTAGAATCGTTTTAAAAATTTATTCTAAAATTGGCGTTAGGTACTGGGTAATAAATTTCGGGATTTTGTTGACAGACTGTACTTGGCCGACACGAAGTGTTGCCATGTATTCGAGATTAGAAACTCGATTTATTGTTATGGCGCGCCAATAAATTATTTATTGTTCGATTGTCGAATTTACAGGTTTCAAAATAATCGGCAGAGTGTTCGATTTTTTATGTTGCGAAGATCCTTTGTCTCGATTCAAGATTAAAGTGTGAGTCATTAATTCGCGTTTAAGACATGAAATTTGTTTTAAATTGCAACATTTTTATATGCCAGGGAATAAAACGACCTCCGCGGTTTGTGATGACCAAATTTGATGTCGGTTACAGCTGATCTCTCACTGCCTGTATCATCTTTGGGGATGCTGTAAGGAAATTCTGGGAAGGAAAAGGTATGATCGTTGGGTAGGATATCCGAAGATTCCCACTGCGGTACTAGGCGATGGGTCGATAGAGTCTGAGAGGTCTAGGTTAGGCCTCCTTCAAACAACCTTTCAAACGCATTCGCAGCCGAGGCCTAGAAAAACCTCACCCTATGAACCCGGGCACTCCTGCCAAGTCACTAAACGCAGTAAACCACTTGGGGTGACCTATGGCAGAGGTTTTGGTTATCCAATAAGTGGTTCTTGGGGAGGCGGTAAGCATACCCGCCTCCCAAATTGGAGAGCTGAAGTTAGTGATGAAAAAAGGTATCTCTCTGGTTCTATTTAATTTTCAATATTAGTAGATTCCTGTTTTACCATAAACATTAAAATCATATACATGGTAACAATTTTCCTTCATACAACGTACTGACTACCACAACACGGGCAATAGCCTAGTATGGTAGTTAAAAAAATGGCAAAACTGTAACATGTAAACATTTATGAAATAATAAAAAATAATAAAAAAAATAGAGCCATTTCCCGTAGATTACTGTTTTATCATAGTCACCATTTTTTCTTTGTTTTACAAAATTTTTCTGTTCAAATTTGGTTCCTCTTGGAACAATAGCTTGTGAACCAAAGAACGAAGCGTCGTTCTGTATTTATAAAAATGAATGTTTCTTTGCTTGTCCCGTAGGCGTTCCTATACAATTCATCCGATCGCGTTGAAACTTTTGTGAGTTGTTGTACGCACGCTTCGATAGTTTCTATATTTAATGGCGAGCGAGAAAAATACAATATCTAACGCGCGAGTTTTTTGAAAAATTTGTGTATTTCCTATATACATTAAAAATCCTATATTCCTCTCTAGTTTGAAGTCAAATTGAATATATTTCTTCTATTTGGTCCCCTCACTTAATAATAAGCTTTTTCACAACCAATCAACCCCTTAACTAACAATACAAAATAAAAAAAAATGTTTCCCTCACCCCTGTCAGTGAAATTAATGATCTTTGCATTATTTTCGATTCCAAATTTAACTTTGTTTTAAGTATAAAAACCGTTACTAATACAGGATTAAAAATGCTAGGCTTCATTTTCCGAAATGGCAAACTTTCAAAATAATGCAACATTAAAAATCCTGTATTCTTCTCTAGTTCGAAGTTAAGTCGAATATAATTATTTTATTTGGTCCCCTCACTTCAAAATCCACTCCGATTCCATAGAAAAAATTCAACCTAAATTCCTAAGACTCATTAAGTATTGACTCGGTCTACCAATAGAATCAATAAATTACAATCACTTGATGAAAGATGTAAACTTACTAAAACTCTCAGATAGAAGACTTGTTTCCGACATGACTTTTATCTTAAAAATTGTTAATGGTATTATAGGCAACCCCGATTTATTAAGCTTAATTACCTTTCATATACGTACAAAAACTACTCGATCCAATTTTTTTTAATTGCAAAAACAATATCAGGACTGAGTCTTCAAGATACTAGCTTATATCTAGATTGCATGCAGTTGGCAATACTTTCTCAGAAGTAGTAGATATGTTCAACTGCAGGAAATATAGTTATAAGAAGACTATTATAACATACTTCAATCGCAGGGGAGGGATGGGAACGAGGAAGGGGCAGAAGGAGGTTTTGAAGGAGACACAATAGCAGTAAGGGATAGCATGGGGTATATTTGTAAAATATTTTTACGCGGCATTGCAACGTATGACAGCTATTCGATGCTAGATTATTGTAAAAGGTAGGGATTGAATAAATTATGTAATTGAAACACCGAAAAAGTGGTCTTTATTTAATTAACAAATAGTTTCTTGATGCTATAACTGGCTACATCTTATAGTGATAACAAATAACTAACAAAGGCATGAAAACACTAGGATTTATAATCAGAACAATCAAAGACTTCAACTCGTTGGAAGTTATAAAAATCGTATATTTGTCAGTCGTACGCAGCTTTCTGGAATACAATTCCATAGTTTGGTCCCCAGTCCCCATATTATCAAATTCATATAAAAAATATCGAAAGAGTGCAGCACAAATTTTTAAGATTTATTAACTTCTAGTTACACATACCTATTCAACATTTGTCAGTCGTACGCATTTGATATCAGATCTGAATGGTTGAAGAATTGCTTAGACACCCTTCAACAGAAATGTAACCTCGGAACAAAGATCAAAGCGAGCGTCTTACCATCGCTCCACGGGGTGGCCTGGTGATCTTCTCGTGCCGTCGTTGTTCGATAAACTGACCGGCGATGTTTATTAAAACTGACCGACCATGTTTATTAACTGACCGACCTGTTTATTAAAGATTAAAGGTGACCGTTTAGAGTAACCTGTTTATATAAACGCGACTTCCTCCCGTGATTGAGGCTGGGTTGTGGTATGCGAACGGTCGGAACTGAGAGCAAACTCAATCATGAACCGGATACGAAGAAATGACTTTAATAGATAGATGCGCGGAATATTCAGACCTCGTTATGATTTTATTTAAAACAGCTGAAGTCCCCGGCGTTTGTTGCCCGGGCTTCACACATCATTTTTCAAAATCAGAAGTAGACAGTGACTTTGTGTCTTGTGTTGAGGATTAAGTGTGCAAAGTTTTATTCATCTTGGAATAAAACTGGAGATTTGTATAAAAATTAAAAAATCACTATATTACTTGAAAAATTCATCAACAATTTGAAGTCTATTGTCATATTCTGTGTAAGTTTTATTAAACTTCTGTTATTATATCATTACGAGTCAGTTTCTTCATAAAACTTAAATAATTACAGAACTTGAATAGAACTTTCACAGAACGTGAAAATTATCTTCAAATATTTGATGAATTATTAACATTTTTTTAAACAACCCATCGTGAGATATGTAGTATTGTAATTTATAACTACGATTTAAAATAATTTTTGAAAACAATTTGACTCTTATTACACCATGTAGGAGGTCCTGGAGAAAATAATTTCCCACAGGGCCTTGGTCATTCTTGAGGAAGCTATGTGTGGGGTCTTTTTAAGGAAAGGAAGTTCTGGGTTGGAAAAAGGTATGAGGGGTGGATAGGAATCTTGGATCAGTGTGTCCAGGGGTGTTGGATATATGAATCCATCCCTCCCACTGCAGTTCAAGGCGATAGATCGAGAGCGTCTAGCTGGAGAGATCAAAGGGCCTCCTTCAACCAAATCTCTCTCGATCCGACCCACCACGCAGACACATCAGACGCCATAACCTACACAAATCTCACCCCAAGAACCAGGGCACCCCTGCCAAGTTACTAAACGTAGAAAACCACTTGGGGTTCGTAGGTATTGATTATTCATTACTAGAAGACTCGGCCAACGTTGCTGTGGCTAACGAAACACAACGCCGCGCCATTACCCAACCTTTATAACCAACGCCCTCTGTTAAATCAAATCCACACCGCCCGCTTGCCAGCCCGCTCCCTTTATTTATATATTTCAACCAATTTACACAAAACCTTGACAAAATATATACCTAAAAACCTTCCTCATGAATCACTCTATCTATTGTTGAAAACCGCATGAAAATCCGTTGTGTAGTTTAAAATATCTAAGCTCACAGACAGCGCGAGCGACTTCATTTTATACTACGTAAAGATATTGGTATATTTTTTAATTAAATCCCAATAGTTTGGCCCCCAGCACAGTCAATCGATAAGGATTGATAGGATAACTCTCAGTAACTTCTCATAGTTCCCTAGCATGATTGTAGATCGCCAACAAATAAGTAACAATTCACAATGACTAAGTGTTCTCAATATATTGTACGTCGATTGTTTTTTGTACTTTAGCGATCTGTAGTTGTCCTCGGAAACGAATAGAAGTTACCTAAAGTTATCCCATAAATCCGTGCTAGAGGGCCGGGAATCAATAAACAATATAGACAGATCATCTCAATTATCCATGTATAATATTTTATACTGATATGGAAACAGTCTATCAAAACCCACTACAATCCCATACGGCCATATCATTAGTAATTTTTCCTGTTTTTTTTACTGATTTTTTTTTTTATCTAGGAGTTCTATTCTCTAAACTCTGTCTAAACATAAAAGTAATGACCGCGTTTTTTTGGGTTTTTTGGTTGTTTGGAAAAATAAATATAATATCTAATGTACGGGGCGGACTGGTTGGCTATTTACAATGTATAGATTATACCTAGAAAAGCGACCTATTTTAATTTTTATTTGTGAATATCACAAATAAAAATTAAACAGTTTTAATATATAAACTGTTAATTTTTAATATATAAACTGTAAATTTTTTTAATACATAAACTGTTAATTCTTTTTAATAAAAATTAACAGTTTATATATCACATAAGAATATAAACTGTTCAGCACCTGTGGTTTCCCGATGTGCAAATTTGTAGGTGGGAAAAAGAAAGATATGGGAAAGAGTTAGGTTGAAAAGTAGCTGGCTATTCAGATCTGGTCACCAAACACAGTTAAAGCCATTTCAATTAACGTATCGATTATGAATGGCGGTCTTTCACCACCTGAAAAACTCATCAAATTTCAAAGCAATCATTCAAATTCTGTGAAAGTTATAGTCAAGTTATGTTACTACCTACAAACCTAATGTGAAACAATCGGCCCATGATGAAATAATAACAGAACTTGAACATAACTTTCACAGAATTTTAAAGTTCAAATTTCATGAATTGTTAAAATTCTCTAAAACAACCGGTCCAAAGAGTTTGTACCATTCAATATCGATTTGAACAAACTAACTAACTAACCATCACGCCGTTTCCCCGCAGTTGTAGGCAGAGAGGACGAACCGCCAAATAACTCGGTCTTGGCACACACTCCTTACAAACATGCTCTTCTAGTATTCTGACTCTTGATATGACCCGACTCAAGTATCTGATTCACTTAGTGGTGCCATGTCTTTCTCGGGCGTCCCCGACTTCTTCTACCATTCAGATTTGCGTCATATATTCTCCTTACACTCCTTTCCTCGTTCATTCACTCTACATGCCCAAACCATCGGAGCGTTCCTTTCTTGATCTTACTCATTACGCTTACATCAGCCTTGCATTTGAAAGAAACCTTATATCAAACAATTTACTATTACTATACGACTAGTAGTTCACAGTCAGGCAAATAAATTTTTATTATCTCCTCAAGTAAGTATTCACAAAAAATAAGGTAAAATTAAGCTTACTTATAACACACGGACACGCCCATAACACAATTCTATCTGTTTATGTCTTCAGTGGTTATTTGGGATTGATCCATGGGATGAGAAATCAATTTGAAAACAAATGATACCTCTCCTGAGCGATAACTGTACCCTGAGTTATTACCTTATCACGAACTAGGGTTGCCATTTGCCAAACATTATCAACATTTAATTTTTATTTTAATATATATTTTTTAATTATTATTTTTAATTGATAAACTAACGTTTAAGACAAGATTTTTATGCATAGCACAAAGGGTCCCAAAGGGTCGAGTCCCGTTGGCGGCCAGTATCTTTTCTCGGAAGATTCTTTCAATGTAGATGAGTGTTTCAGCCTGATAATTATTGCTTATAATAATTGTTACCCTTTGTGCTATGCATAAAAATCTTGTCTTAAACGTTAGTTTATCAATTAAAAATAATAATTAATATTTGACAAGTTAAAGTATTTCACCAAAAAATGTAGACATAATTTGTCTCGACGCCACCTAGCGAGCGATTTAGTATTAACAATGCCTCTCTCACAAAAAATAAAGTTGATTGTTTTCAGGTGGAAAAATGTAATAAGCGGTAATTGTTGAATGAAGCACTAGTATATATTGAATTATTTGGCGGGTTTTAGATAAGCCGCCATAGCTCAGTGGTAGAGCTCCTGACCGGCAATCGTTTGCCTGAATGGCAAAGGGTCCCAAAGGTTCGAGTCCCTTTGATGGCCAGTATCTTTTCTCGGAAGACTCTTTCAATGTAGATGAGTGTTTCAAGCTGATAATTATTGCTTATAATAATTGTTATATTTTATTTATTTATTATTTCTAGCTATCCCGGGAGTTATCGGAATTTACTGAATGTGTCGTTAGTCCGTGCAAATTAGTGGAAAAAGGGACCTTTCTTATCGCGTTAGATTAGTTCTACTCATCGATATATAAACAATATTGCTGGTCAATGGTTCTACTACGACATTTAATAATATTTAATTAAACGACGAGTATCTTTGTTTAAATAATTAACAATAATATAATATAGATCACGTGATAAGCAAGCTGTTTCCTGTGTTACCGTCCTGCTAGATAGAGACGGAGTGTTAATCACGTCCATAATCCAGAGTCCGTTCAGCCCGAAGTATGTGGGATTGGTTCCACAACAGCTCAACAATGTGGCATTTCAACACCCCCACGAAAAGTCATTAAAATTATAAATAAAGTAACCTATTTACCATTTTTTTCATCACTTTTATTGGCTTTTCAAAGGAGATGTTGAAGTTGCAAGGGATTATGGCAACCCCAATAAATTAGGATACGTTCAATATTCAGAATAGAAACGTTGCTTGCAATGGCATTAGCCCTGTTTAGTGACGATATCTGAATAGCCATGTACTTCCCAACCTTCCTTTTCTCCACTTCAAGCACATGCTGTGCAAAAAATATGTTAAAACCTCCAGTATCAGCCCCACATAACATGCATTAACTCTATGTACAAGCCCTTCAATTCGTCGAAAATTAATATATAAATAAAATAAATCACTTTATTTCCAAATATGCCGTCGCCACTGGCTTGGGGTAGTTTGAACTTTTTTACATAGAATATTAAAAAAATATATTTGTCAAAAATAGTTAATAGGATGCAGGCGAATTCTATAATTAATTTTATTCGTAATTGTATTTTTTGATGCTACTGTTTGCTTCTGCTACTGATGTTTAATGCACACTTGACTTAACTTTCAAGATTTAAATTAATTATTTACTTGAAGTGACAACCCTGTTTCTGGGGCAGTTTAGGGGCGAGCTTTATGGGTAACAATTTGGTTGCCATTAGGGCGCCACTGATTACAGAGTGATCGCAATGATCAAATTAGGTTCCTCTGCGTCGTGTATTGTTTTATTTTATTCCATTTACAATAATTATTCCAATTGTTACCTCATTATATAATGTGTTCCGGCACTGAGAAACAACCTAGCACAAGCTAACATGTGGTTTTTGGTTTCATGCCTACTCAGAATCATGTTAAATCAACACTTCTTTGAAAAGTCATTAAAAGCTATAAAAAAATAACTTAAAAATAGCTTAAAACCCTAACCAAACGTAATTTATCATTAATTAATCATTTTTTATATATATATTTTTATCAATTTTAATATCTTTTCAAAGAAGGTTCTGAGTTGATTTTATTCTGAGTTGTCCGGTCACCGTAGTTTTTAATGTTACAACGCGCTAGAGACTCGGTGTTTGGAGCAGGTGGGACTATAACACCAAGCATACACCACTAGCAGCATGAAACTGCGAACACAGCGCGTGTCGTCATTATAGTTCACTCATACTATTTGCAATTTGCTTCTACGCACACTCACTCCGGCACTCCGCCTTTAGGCCCTGAGGAAAATAATTTCCTTCAGAGCCCATGTCATCTTTGGGGATGCTGTGTGGAGGGTGTTTTTGAAGAGAGAAACAAGTGAAACACAATAGGGCGGAAAATAGTTCCACAGCCAAGCTTTTGAACTCAAGAAGGAGTCGTAGAAACGAGCCGTTCTCGTGTGTAAAAAATTCATCAGCGTTTGGCGTTTGGTTTCATCTTGGTGCCGAAGGCCTTTGTTTCTATCTACAAACTACATCTACAAAATGCATAACATTCATTGTGTAGCCACCTTTTTAATCCGTGAAGTTTGGTCGTAGTGAGGCGACAATAGGCACGTTTCCATGCCATATCTCGCTTTATTTATAGCCCGACATTATTTGAATTTGTCATTCAATGATTTAAAACTTTAGAAGATTGAACCCGACGCATTTGTCAACTCAGCTTCTAACCTGTTAAGTATTTGATTAAGTTGATCATGCCATGGCAATCTAGCAGCTTAAAACCACTAGTAAATTTTTTAACAACGCATTATAACCGTGCATAAAGCATTTACTCCTATATGGTTAGATTAAATTTAAATTATTTATAAGTTCTCTCATTCATATATGGCATGAAGCAATTGAACCACGCAAGTCATAAATAATTATTTCAGTAGCTTCGTGCATGAATAAATTAAATAATACCGTATCCTATTTTTTGTAATATTGCAAAGGAAATGAAATATATCCACAAAATCGATAATTAGAAGTCTCAATTAATCTTGCTCAGAAAACGGTAGCTTACGTTTTTGACAAACCGTTGGAAACTAACTGGCAGTTTAAAAACAGTACTTGTCTTTAAAATATACAGAAAAAAATTACACATAATATTTGGTACCTACTGGGTGTTGAAAAATTACTTCACTATTTAAGAAAAGTTATTAATAGACATAAAACATTTGATCTTGGGTTATTTAGTAACAATATTGTTTTTTTTTAATCAAATGTCTCGAATGGGTAGATTATAATAATGCAATAGATTTAAGTTTTAAAAAAAATATGTGCTAATTTTATGGCCGATAAGCTAATGTGACGTACCTAATGGCAACCGTACCATGCCAACTCAGAACGAAACCAACTCAGAAACACCTCAGAAATGTCATTAAAAGCTATGAAAAAATAATAATAATAACGCTAACCTAACTTAACCTATTTAACCAATTTTTTATCACCTTTAATGACCTTTCTGAGGTGCTTCTGAGTTGGTTTCATTCTGAGTTGGCCGGTCGCCATGTCTTATATATAAAAATAAATATTTGTTTCTTCTTCCTTGCACTGTCCCAACTCATTGGCTAGGTAGGCTGTTGGGGTCGGCTCTTCTCGTTCCCAGGCTATATCTTCTTCGGTTCTTGGTATCGCTTTCATTCAGGCCGTTTTTCTGTAATATTTTGGAGCATAGAATCATCCAGGAGTTCTTTAGTCTTCCTATGGATGACTGTCGCTGAAGCTCCGTAGACATTGCCTGCTCCACTGTGTGATCTGATGCTCTGATGGACTCCGTCTTATATGCCCATACCATCTCAACTTTCGTAGGTCTAATAATAGTCTGGTATAAAATAAAATATTTGGTAGAAAATATATATTGTGAAAAAAGGAATAAAAGTTGAAGAAAATAATTCTCCTTAAGGTCTACCTCATCTTTGGGGATGCAGTGTGGACGCCGTGGAGGGGCTATTCAAAAAACGAAAGAAATAAAGTTCTGGGAATGAAAAAGGTAACAGGGGTGGGTAGGAGTCTGGGAGTCATGTGTCCAGGAGTGACGGACGAATGAATTAAGTATAATATGTTTTATTTTCTTATAATCTATGTAAAAGCCCACCTGGACGTAAAACCAAAAAATAACCAAAAAAATATATAGGTATTATATGTACAAATGAAAATGTATGTATAAGTATATAAAATGGTTGGGTGCTCAGTTTTGAATAGTCAGATTCTCTCTGACCTTCATCTTACCAATCTCCCTTCCTTCCCTCTCAAATTGAAAAAAGGAAAAAGTATTTTTGTTAAATCAAGTGATTTATTTCGGCCCATCGTGTACTTATTCAAAACGGAAGCTACCATTGGCTCAAAAAACGCCGAACGAACTTCATGTTCTGAATTCAAATGAAGACGGATTTCTTTCATTGGTTACTTTTGACACTGCGAGCACACGAGCCAATCAAAATGCAAAACAAGCGAACGTGTTCGGAATTCAAATGTGTTCTAATTTTGAAATGTTGTTCTGTGAAAAGTGCGCGGGCATTTCAAAATTAACTATTAAGAATTTATTATTCTGAGCGATATCTGCGCCAATATTTAGGTCGATAAAAGTCATTGCATTTTATTTATGGACATTTTCAAGCCATTACTATTATTAGTAGGTTTGTTAAAACAGTCGATTAGATCTTGACGAAATTTGTAATGATTTTTGGAGTGAAAACTTCTTTAGCACCGTTGTGATTTGAAACTCGATGTAACGAAAAAGCGACACTAAAAAGACAAATCTAACACTTACATCTATAGGATTTAGCCTGCGAGAGAATGGGATAAAATAAGATAAGATAGATAGTTAGTCCCAACTGCCTGGAGCCAGTGAGACTATGACATCCCGAATTGGGGTATGTTGTGAGGCTGAAGGTAGTGGGGAGGGGATAGAGATGTGAAATAGGAAGGTAGGAATGTACCTGGCTATTCAGATCTAGTCACCAAACACGGTTTCAAGCAACGTTTAAATTCTGAATGGTGGTCTTACACCAGGGCGATACTATCTACATAGTTGTAGTGAACTGTAACGTTATGTAAATTTACTTCACTAACAGATTCTCCTATGGATGGAGATTACTGGGAATAATAGATTCTTTGGTTAGCTGTGTTTATTATTATACTTCGCGTATTACAATGTGACCACGTTAGTCGACCTAACTAGAAGCTGGCTGAAAGTATTCTGAACAGAGGGTTCCTTTTTTTTTTTTTTGGTTCCAGTGAACACTCACCCAAAGCTGCTTTACCCTCTGTCGGTTCTCACAGGAACTAAACTACCTGCCATCTAGCGGAATCTAAAGACAGCTCACAGCACTGCCATCTGTCTCTAAAAGCTGGAAGCTTTTTAGATACACAACAATAGTATAGATAGATGGGCGAGAGTATCTTGTACTCTAGATTGTGTCGCAAATATGCATTATGTTTTTTTTAAGGAATTTAATTGCGAAATAGCACAAATCAGTCAAATAAAATTTACTTGCGCATGAAGGGAGTGGGAAGGGGAAAGAGATAGGGAAGAGGAAGGTAGTACCTGTTTATTCAGATCTTGTCAACTATTAATGGTACTTAGGGCGAACGAATACTCCTTCTAACATCGCCTACTAGTAATTTTATCGGTTTATCTCGTGCCTCACCGGTTTTGAATATCGCAATTCTTCAACCGAATAACTTTAAAAAAAACATATATTTATTTGAATTGATACAGTTCTAACGGATTGTGTAAATAATTCCGAGCACGTGTCCCTACCTTTTTTGCCGTTATTAATTCAAAGGACTGTGCCGACAATTCGCGCCAATTGCATTCTGCGCGCCATGTTATATATGCGATAGAATATAACTGGTTTCGCTGAAGTGCCGCCGGGAATCTTCAGAAGTGTTCGGGTAATGCATGTGTACCCATTGTACCCAATCTTTTTGAAGTCAGGAGCTATTCATCTTAAGATGAAGCCATACTAAATAATGCAAAATCATACAAAATCGTAAGTTTTAGTTTTGAAAATTTGACCGCTTAGAAGTATTATAGATGCTTCAATTAAATACTGCGTGTAGAACATATCTTGGCCCTTAAAAATATCGGTAATTTTTTTAATAAGTCTTTTAATAAGCTTAGAAAAAAATAAAGTATTAGGTCTATAAAAAACATTTTTAACTGAAAACTCTCCTACTTATAAACACTTTTTCGGATATGGTTTTATTGCATTATGTGGCAAATTCAGTTTCTTATATAATTATCGCGAAAAAAAAATAATATTTACGCCCGAACCTCACAAAATAAAATATAATATGCATTTTCGCGTTGGTATTTTTGACATCACGGCGACAATACGGCAGTCGACGAATTTGTTATATCAAAGTGAACCTTATACCGTCCACCGAAGAACGACTGGCAGCCGCCCCATTTTTCCGTCATTACTCCTCCGGCCGGAGCGGAGAGAACACGTGTTATGCTCCGCGCCGCTTATTTTCGTGAAATCAATTTAAAAATTCTGTTTTATTAAAATAAACAATGCATAAAAAAGGAATGAATGTTTTTTACAGGCCTTTACGAAATCAACATGTAAAATAAAAATCTCAAATATCTTTTCCAACCTTTCCAAAAGCTTTTTCTCAAGTATTTTTAAACTCCTCCCATAAAAGGGCGTGAATTCCGATTTCGAATTTTTCTTGTACTAGTGGATCGCCTTAATTCTCATGTCGATTGACTTATAAACGGAATCTTATAATAATTACTAAACTTCTTCCGTCATACAATATCTCCAAAAATGTGGTTTACTTTGACAATTAAACCAATTCAAAACCAAAATTTCCTCTGAAATCATAAGATCTGTAAATAGGTACTTAAATTCCGACATACTGAATTATAAAACATTTATATTTTATGTACCTAAAACAAACAAAAAAATGGAAGAAGGATTTATACTTTTTTTTAAAAATATGATTATCTTCACAAGAATTCCAACTTGTAACTGCCTGGAGCCAATGAGACGGTGGCATCCCAATTGGGGTATGTTGTGCGGCTGAAGGTAGTGGGGAAGGAAAGGAGATGGGGAAGAGGATGGTTGTGAAGCACCCGTTCAGATCTGGTCGCCAACCACGGCCAAAACCATTTCAAGCAACATATCAATTCTGAATGGTGGTCTTATATCAGGGCGATAATGAGAGTGTGTTCCACTCTGGAACGTGCCGCAAATACGCTGAATATTATTTTAAGTTTATAAAATTGTGAAATACATCAAATTAATCAAATAAAAAATATTTGCGCCCGCAGAGATTTGAACCCGCGTCCTTCAGATTGTTATTCGTTAGGCCTGCCCCTCGTAATCGGAAGATATCAATTTGTCCAAAGAAACGTCACTAAATCAATGACAATTATTTATAGGCAGGTACCTACCTACAACAATATTTAAAAAAATTAAGGTAGTGGAGATGGGAAAGGAAATGGGTGTAGAGAAAGGTGGAGAAGTACCTGGCTATTCAGATCTGAGAGCTAGAGATCAGATTTCAAAGCCGCTGCCAGTATCTAGTGAACAATCTTTTGTTGCGTCAGAGTATATCTTCTTTATTTACAATAAAAATATACAAACTAATTTTAAAAAATTAAAAAAAAAACAACAATAATGTATTATGCTAAGATGTGTAGGTATCGCCGTTTAAAAAAGGTTTATTTTCATAGATTGATGTATATATTCGCGTGCCAGTTATGGGTTTCAATTATATTTTAAAATTAATTTGACAGCAATTTTCACAACCGGATGTCAGTTTTTGCAAATCATTTAGACGCCAAACTTATGGTGACGGGGAATGGGAAGTAAAATTTATTTTGTATCTCCGAAGAGATAAATAAATAGAAGTTTGTTGTGAGCGTTTCGGTGTGCTTTGTTAATTTTATTTTTTATTAGTGACTATTTAAATAGAGGTTTGATGAGAATTACAAGATATGATAATTTATATAACTATTTCATCTGTTTGTTCTTAGTCCTCCTCACTAGGTGGTCCTGTGCTGAGGCGGACTGGTAGATTTCTTTGATTTTCCGTTATTTAGTTTCTATGATGTTTTTAATACAATCTCTAGTATGTCTGCATTAATTTTCTTTCACCCATATTTTGATTTTTTCCTTAAACTTATTTATCTTTTTCAAACTTGGAGGAAGGATGTTGTAAAGTTTGGTTGCCAGATATACCTATGTGGTTTCTTTGGCCAAAACTTGTCTTGAATTTTAAAATATCTCGTATATCCTTTTTTGAGGCTCTTGTGTCATGTATCCGAGTTTCATTAGGAGATTTTCTGTTCTTAAAATGATGTATAAGAATATTATTGGCATATATTTGTTTTAAATTTAGAATGTCAAAACAATTAAAAATATCTTTTGAGGGGGTTCTGATGGGTAATTTTAGTATATTAAATTGTTAAACTTTTAAATTGTCCTTCTTTATAGTGATGCTGATCAAACGGCTGATTTGACATCCTATGCGGTCGAGGGTTAAGGCTCTCGATTATCTATAGATACGAATGTCGCGGGTTCAAATCCAGGTGTGCGCAGGAAAATTTTATTTAATTGATTTGTTTTATTTCGCAATTTAATCAATTAAAAATAATATGAGGTAGATATATTTGGAAACGTTCCAGTGTGGAAGGAACTCTCAAGATCGCCCTAGTGTAATACCACTATTCAGAAATGAAATGTTCTTGAATGGTTTTTAGCCGGTTTAAAAATGGCCTTATAAGCCGAAACAGTTGTCAAACAACAAAAAAAACTTATAGAGCTTTTTAAATTTGATTTTTATTAAATTAAAAGACAAAAAAAATTTGTTCTACGAATTAAACACAAAAACAATTAACAGGCTTTAGCCGGGTTTGGTGACTAGATATGAATAGCCAGGAACATCCGCATCTTCCTCAATCGCATCTTCTTCCCTTCACCACTAACTTCAGCCTCAAAACACACCCCAATTGGGGATGTCATAGTCTCGCTGGTTCCAGGCGGTTGAGTTTGTTGGGACTCTTATGCGGTATTCACATAAAAAAACATTTGTAAATACCAAAATTTATTCTTGAGTAGATAGTCAATATCTTTTAACCTGTCTGGGACCTATGCATCGTCTTAGATAAATTGGCTACATCGGTTTTCTTCCAAATCGGTATATGTAGATTAGGTACTATTACCTACTAGATTACAATTCTAGGACACAATCTGTTCAGTGGGAGAGGTGAATAACCTCTCCAGCTGTGGTGTCAGTAGGTAAGTCTGTTTAGTATTTACTGGGGACCAGTCAACTATCAACTTCTACCAACTTAAATCAACTTCCATCAACTTTTATCAACTGCTATCTACTTCGATCCGAACGTCACAACGATTACACGCATTTCAAAACACGCGTTTGAAAACCACACATGAACTTTTTTTTTTTAACAGAATGTGTATTTTTTGTCTTACGGTGGCTAGACAGTGGACAGTGGGAGCAAATTAAACTTGATTTGAATAAGTTGGGAAATTTTAATAAATTTATAAAAATGGGTAAGCTCTGCAGCTCATGTTGGAAATGAATATAAAATGGAGAGGAAACTACGAACAGAAACTATCTAGATGTGAGATAATATTATTTAAGATTATATCCGGAGATTTAAAAAAAATCAACAGCTCAGAGGGTCGATAATTTTGAGAAATCGATAATTTACAATATCGAATCGAAATGCGTAACTTCCGACGATTTTAAATCGATACCGAGCACGGTTTCCGTGTTGACAGCTGAACCGATTTTGACATGGAATACATAATAAATCTATATACGCTGGCAACACTGGCGGACCTTTCTACGAATTCACATTCCGAAACATCAAACGCTAATAAAATAATTACAAATATTAATTAATTGGTAATGTTGTATTGAAATACTAACCTAAATATGTTAATTAGTTAATGAGGTCTTTAGTTATATTTCAACCGTTTTCGTTTCTCAAAGATCCAAAACGGAACGAATTAATTGCGTCTTAGGCGCATTATTTAAGTCTACTGACTTCTTTCATTTCTAAGAGCTTCGTTAGTTCATTCCGTTCTTAAAATAAGGCAGTGATTGTGCGTAACGAGCCACATTATTTAAACGTATGTGTATATTACACATAACCGAAAATCCTTTAATTAAATTCTTAAATGCATGTGAACTTACACAATATATAAATATAAAATGCACCAGGCATATTTTCCCATGTTCCCGTATTTACAACAATGGGGAAATAATTTTCTTGCATAATACGGCGAAAATTTGACGAATTTCAATCAATATGAATGATCCTATGACACAATGAGATATAATATAATATAGGACAATATTATTATTATTTATTTCTACCAAAATAATCGTACATCTCCAAATTTCAACCCTACATTCGTGCTTTGTCAAATTATTGCCATCTATCGAAATAATACATAACGTAAAACGTTATAAATGAAGAAATCTGCTTCACGATCCAACGTCCCGAGACGCAAACCAAAAATATCGGTATAGAAGATTCCCTACTAGATACGCCGTATTTAGTTCAGTAACTTACCCAAGGAGCGCTGCAGTCGTTTGATATGGGCTGGAAAGCGGGAACACAGCGAAACGTCATCTTGCCGGTAGATGTCGTTAGTGGGTGGAAAATGGTTGCTCAAAACTTCGTTTTAAAAATGTTCAAGGAGTTTTTCTTGGTCACAACTTACCTAGAAGGAAACAAAACACCTAGTTAGTGATCGAACGACGTCAATATTAAATACACTAAAGATAAACATAGATTGAAGTGTGTTGTAAGCGAGTCACCCGAAAACAATTCAATTTGTTCTTAGATTTGGGTGAAATTGATCAAACGATTTCAAGTCTAGAAAATATTTCTAGAACAAAACATTTCACTGACCTTGTGGCCTACGAGTTGAGTAGTTTTCGGTATTGTTCACAATAATTATATTCGGTATAGTTCACAATTCGGTTTAATTCAATTGATTTTCTGTTCAGTAATTAAACAGAAATCAGAAACAAAAGAAAAAAATAAACCACGTGGGAAGATAGTAGGTAGGTAATAGGTACCTACGTAGATACTAGCTTCATTAAATTAAGGTATTTAATGTAGATTCCTATGTACCCCTCATACCTTTTTCCTACCCAGAATTTCCTCGCCTTGCTTTCCTTAAAAATACCCTCCACACATCATCCCAAAAGATGATATAGGCCCTGAGGGAAATTATTTTCCTCAGGAGGTGGTCAAAATGTAAAAAAAACTGAAAATAATGCTTATGCAACACTGCAAAATATAGAGGTTCTAGGGGTTAAAAAATTGAGTTATGATATCAAAAGTAGTGTCT
This sequence comes from Limnephilus lunatus, assembly GCA_917563855.2. NCBI lineage: Eukaryota > Metazoa > Arthropoda > Insecta > Trichoptera > Limnephilidae > Limnephilus > Limnephilus lunatus. Next base: position 47,043,848 of record OU830603.1, on the reverse strand, counting down.
CGTACAAGAGATAGTAGGTATATAAATGGAAGAACGCGGTGAAAAGGTTTATTTATTTATTTACGCCCTTTTTAGGGGCTTTTACACATGAAATACCTAGTAAAATTTATACAGTATTTATTGTATACAACTGAACTGCCTCGGTAACAAAATTTTATATAAAAAGATTTTAAGATAAAAATTGAAGATGTCCGCTGACTTGCTATAATTATTTTCCACCATTAGTATTCTGGGCAAAGAGGATACAAAACGGTAGTTAGTCCCGTAATTTCTGCACATAAATAAATCCCGACTTCTAGTATTACGTAGGCTGTAATATCAACTACGTCATTGTATGTAAGGTAAATGAATATTGTAATGTGGGTTCCAGACGGGTGAATTGTACGTACTCAAGTTGACTTCTGTCAAAGGCACAACATAATCTAATCGCAACATTTATAAGCCCTTATTAGAGATTTCCATGTGGTTAACAAATGAAAGATTTGATTGAAAAATGATGCCCACGTTTTTAATTTGTGTTAATGTCTCAAAGCATCGTTATCAATATTGTAATTATAGATGACTGGATTTTTTATTCAAGAAAATCTGACTATTTGGCATTTTGAGAAATTTAAGTAAAGTCAATTTTTATTGCACGATAATAATTTTTTTTGTTGATATTATCTTGAAGAATGTTACAATGGTAAATATTTGAAATAGATAGTTCTAAGAATTTTGAAGTCAGCAGCAAAAAGTAAGTAAGTTTTTTAATATGAAACAAGATAAACAACATTGGACCAAGGTGGGAGCCGTGTGGGACTCCACTTTGTTGGCAAAACAATTTGTTGTCAACCAGTAAGATGGCTCTTAAACCATTTATGTATTCTTCTTCATTCTGTCGTACCTATCTACATTCGTATAACGGCTGTAGATGGGTTTAAACTTGTATCTTGTATGGTAGTTAGCTACGTATGAACGCGTATTTAGTGGGACGGGCAACCAATTTGGGTTCGTAATTATTATCTCGTGTAGTTGGTAGACCTACCCTTCCACGCGCGAGACGCAGGGTTACCAAAATTACAACTACCTTCTTAATTATAAATCATTTAATATTACATTTAACATTTAACATTTTAAATTTTAAATAAGCAATTATGCAATTTGTCTAAGGAAACATCTCACAGACAATTCTTTTTACAAACTCTTCTGGTAGGTGGTACCGTAGTAATAATATCGAAAGTAAGCAACTTAATCAAAGTAAGGCCCTGATTGTAGACACTGTAATGTTGTCCGAAACGTTGGTAGCGTAATACGACATTTTCGACGAATTTTGGCGAATTTTTTTTTATGAAAATCTCAAAAAATATCAAGTATTAAGTATACATACCTATAGTAAGTACATATTAGTAAGTCTTGCTTTGAAATAAAGTGAATGCAGCAGAGTTTCGAAACTAGGAACGGAAGGTACAAACAAATTTCCAGACTGATAAAACGCCAAACGATTGAGTTAAAATCGAACTTTGCTAAGCTCAGTGAATAATCGAACATCAAGAGAAAAATGAAGAAGTGATGTATTTTTCTAAAATTTTACGGTGAATTTTCCATGATGAATGTTCAATTTGTGTAGTTACCTACCGCCAATTGCATCGCCTATAGAACCATTCATTGGATAACCAACCTCTTTTCCACTGGCAATCCCAAGTGGTAACACTACGTTTAGTGACTTAGAGGGATGCCTGGGTTCATGTAGTGAGGTTTGTCCATGTCTTGGTGATGAAAGCATCTGTGGGAGACTTTTTGGCCACTCCAACATAATTCTGACTCTCTCGAAATATCGCCTTGCACCGCAGTCAGAGAGTTGGCTTCACACGTCCGTCATCACTCCTGGAAACACTAACCCCCAGATTCTAGCCACCTTTCATACCCGTTTCCTCCTCAGAACTTCCTCTCCTTCCTTCCTTAAAAAGTAAAACAGCTTCCCAAAATATGACATAGGCTCCAAGGGAATTATTTTACTCAGGCCTCCATGTAGAGTTGATGTAAACATCTTTAGACTTTAGAAGAATTTTCTCGCTAGCATGAAACTGAAATGGTACCCTAGTGTAAGAACAGATTGACATACCTTTGAATAGCAGAAAATGGTAGAACATGACGTGTTCTACGTCGATTGTTGGTTGATTTTGGAAAAATGCGAGAGCAAAATTGTTTTTGGTCAAAGTTAGCCAAAAAAGGTCAAAGTTAGCCTAATTATGGGACATACTTGTTTGAGATTTATTAAAAAAAAATAGGGGTTACCCAGCTTCGCTCAGGACAACATACGATAGTGTTCTGGAATGTTCCACAATGATGTTCCCGATTTTCCCGAACATTTCACGACTTACTTCGCCACTCCTTCCAGAACTTTTTAGAGCTCTATAGAACCTTCTAGACCTTTCCGGAAGATTGCCCAAGAGGGCGAAACATCCAGCCCTTATATCCTCAAAAGCACGCCATTTAGGGAAAAACAGGAACCGTCATCCTGGAGGGGGAATAGAGATCTACCACACCATACATATCCCTTGGTCGTATCGGGGCTCTTTCTGAGTTTTTGCGAGCTGCCCATTTTTTTGTACTTTCTTTTATAATATATTAGCTGGGTTACCCGGCTTCGATCAGGACAAAATTCGAGTGTTCTGGAAAGTTCCACAATAAGGTTCCCGATTCCCTATTCCCGAACATTCCACGACATACTCCGCCACTTCTTTCAGAACTTTCTAGAGCTCTATCGAACCTTTTAGAACTTTCCGGAAGACTGTTCTAGAAATTTCAAGAGGGCGAAACTTCCAGCCCGTATATCTTCAAAAGCACACCTTTTAGGTAAAATCGGAAACCGTCATCCTGGAGGGGGGATAGAGATCTACCACACCATATAACTTCCTTGATCGTATCGGGACTCGTTTCTGAGTTTTTGCGAGCCGCACTTTTTTTATTTTCTTTTATAATATATATTTTGAAAATGTTTGTTTCCCGCATCCCTGATCCGTGGTATGCGTAATGTTCTTAGCCCAATTGGGAAGATAAAACGGTGGTCGATCTTCAAACGGTAGCCGAGTAGCAAATCGTGATGATACGTTTGTATCGCACGTGGCAGGCAGAGGGAGGTCTCGGGTTCGAACTCGGTAGCGGTGAGGGATCACGTTTCGGATCAAAGATCAGTGGCCATCTTCGGAGGCAGGATTAACGATGATTAAGAGTGTATAACCAGAGAAAACTAGAAATATGTCATTTTTAAATTAGTGTTTAGACGTAGTGACTCTTTTCCACAAAAATTTATAAATTGATTTCGAACGATTGTTATTTTATCTAGTAAACGTATGTAATAAATTTTCAGAAAAAATGTTTTTTTTTTAATATAATAAGGTTATACCATAGGTTGTTGGCGGATTTGTTAAATTTTCAAAAAAGTACATGTATTATACAACACCCATTTCAAATCATATAATCATGCAGTAAAATAAATCAATTTATTATCTGGTAAACTTATGTAACAGAATTTTAATTTTAGTTTAAATATAATTATTAAAAAATATATGAGTACATGTGTTTCTTGACGAAAATTGGTCCGTTTGTGCATTTATTTGCGCACTTACAGACTAATATATTTCAGATTTTTTTACATTCTAATTTTGCTAAGACATTATTGAAAAATGATAAATACTTATGATCAAAAAATAATTACAAAAAGTACATAATTTTAATAGTTTTATCGTCACGCCTTTCAGCATTTTTGGATGCAGGTATAAATTAAAACAACTTTGGAATGAAGCAAAATCGATATTGAGTTATAATTTTAAAAAGCTGGTACGGAGAATACCTTATCTTTCTCATTGGAACCGCCCTGTACGATCGTAAGAACATCTTTCGACGAAATGTGGATTTTCGTCCGCTGGCTGGTTATGCGCTCTTAAGATACCAACCGCCATTAAAATCTTAACAGATTTGTAGTAATTGGGGTTAAGCGAAATATTCGGTAGAAACTAACTGTCGATTTTCAGATTTGAAAAGTAAAATGATACAAACTAACTAACTAACTAACTAACCATCACGCCGTTTCCCCGCAGGGGTAGGCAGAGAGGACGGACCGCCAAACAACTCGGTCTTGGCACACAGTCTTTGCTTCACTCACATTCATACATCGTCTCATACATACTCTTCTATTATTCCGACTTTTGACATGGCCCGACTCAAGTATCTGATTCACTTGATCGTGCCATGTCTTCCTCGGGCGTCCCCTACTTCTTCTTCCATTCACATTTGCGTCATATATTCTTCTCACATTATTTTCTTCTTTCATTCGCTCTACATGTCCAAACCATCTGAGGGTCCCTTTCTTAATCTTACTCATTATGCTTACATCAGCCTTGCATTCTTTGCGGATATCCACATTTCTCACACGATCATACATGGTTTTGCCACACATTCGCCTCAGGGATCTCATTTCGACAGCATTCAGTTTACTTTCATCCTTCCTCTGCCAACTCCATGCCTCACTGCCATACATCAAGGTAGGTACCAGGACTCCATTGTGGACTGCTAGCTTCGCGTCTTTTGACAGTGTTTTATTAGCGCCAACGGCATTCAGTCCTCCATTAATGGAGTTACCTGCATTTACTCTTCTTTCAATATCTCTATCAGCCTTCCCATCTCTCGTAAACATACTACCCAGGTACACAAACTCATCCACCTGCTCCAAGTATTCATCATTCACAACTATATTGCACACTGTTTTCGTACTCTCCCTTTCAAATACCATGACTTTAGACTTACTTACATTCATCATTAACTCATTTTGCATACACACTTCGTTCATCCTAGACACGAGAGACTGTAGATCTTCCATAGTGTTAGAAATCAGCACCGCATCATCAGCATACAACAGGCAACATATTTTCAGATCACTCAAATTCGCGCCCAATCCCATCTCTTTCAATTCTTGCATACAATTATCCATGTATAAATTGAATAACCATGGTGACATTACGCAGCCTTGCTTAACACCTTTTGTGATGTCAAACCACCCCTGTGACAGTCTTTCAGCCTATGGCATGTTCTGACACTGAAGGGAGTGGAGAGGGGAATGAGATGGGGAAGAGAAAGACGAGGAAGTACCTACCTAGATATTCAGATTAGGTCAATAAATACGGCTCAATTATTTTTGATTTAACTTGACAGCCTTTCCATGCTACTGAAGAGATTTAAAACCGATTGAAGTGTATTTGTTTCGACAGTCTCCGTGGTTGTGTGGTTACGTTACTCGTCTACGAATTCGGAGGTCGCGGGTTCAAATCCCGGCGTGCACAAGAAAATTTCATTGGAATAATTTGTGTTATTTTACATTTCAAAATAACATAATAGGTATGCCTAGTAGTGGTAGATATTTTCAGTATCACCCTGGTGAAAGACCACCACCATTCAGAGTAGAAATGTTGCTTGAAATGGCTTTAGCTATGTTTGCTCACTGGATCAGAAGTACTGCTCCACCTTCCTTTTCACTATCTCCTTCCCTTTCCCACTACACTACTTTCATTGGCTTCAGTCGGGATAAATTGGGACTATTTTGAGGTAGGTAGTAGGTAGGTATTCACATAAATCAAATAAATAAACAAAAAAACAAATAATTTTTTTATTGAGCAGATAAACATTTTAATGAACCTCTTTGGGACCTAGGATTCGAAGGATGTAATGTAAATTTGCGTTTTCTGTTCATATACCCACTAAGTCAAAAACCTAAAAGCAATTTCGTTACGGTTTATTAAAGAGTGATGTACAACTTTATACCTACCTCTTTAAACATCACCTTGAAAACGAGCTGTATAAAGAAAAAGGAAAGGTTGGTTGGACCGAGAAAGGGATTTACTTAATTAGACCATTCTCGCGTGCATCAATCTGTAGGCATTTCAAAAATGCAGCCCAATTTATGCAAATTAGTTGCACCACGAAATGTATTGACTACACGAACTATTCAGTTCTTTATATTAAATATTGTTACTTTTTCAACACATACTCCCTAGAATAATAATAATATTTGAATGAAAAAATATTTTTAATATAAGTTTTAAGTTTAGTTTCTGAGCTTCAAAAATCGGATCAATGGCAACAGCGTCAGCTCTTCCCCAGGCTATAATACCGTATTCGATTAAAGATTGACATAGCACATATTAAATTGATTTGAGTTGATTCAAGTTAAGAAAGTGGCGAATATGTCTAAAGAAGTATATTGATTTTCTAAGTTTGTTTGCTATAGTGATGATACGTTCTTTCCGCTTTAAATTACTGTCAAAGATAATACCTAAGTATTTGATTTTAGTCACCTGTTTTTAGTTAGGGTAATCACATATATATTAGGATTTATTAGTCAGGGGGCAAGCAGTCAAGCACATATTTTAATTTGATTTACTGGGATAATTAAGGAAGGATTTTCTGCTAAACTCAATGTACTTATTTAGTTTTTTGTCACATTCATTGTAAGTGTGTTATTGTTTAACCATCTTTTAACAATCAAGGCTTTCTACGTGAATGTTAATTCATCCCTCCTACTGCCAGTCAAATTGTCAAATGGTCTTCCTCCACCGAACTCTCCAAGATCTGGACATACCGCACCCATATACCCCTGGTAAGTCACCAAACGTAGCGAAACACTTGGGGTGACCTATATCAGAGATGTTGGTTATCCTATGAATCGTTTGGCGGAACTGACCGATCATAAGCTGAGTTGGGATCGTGTTTGGTTCTCACCTAGGCGTCATGAGTTCAATTCGTCGGCTGACCAAACCCTCCATCACGACAAAGACAACATTTTACCCTTACTGTGGTGGTGGTAGGAGATTTTCAAATACTGTCGGGTTATTCGTAGCTCGGGAATGTTTATCAAGCTTTGGCTTCCTGCAACAATCGCCTCCAACTCATCCTGTCCTCAGCGGCTGACTTCCAGTTTGGTATCTGGAGAAGCTGTGCTGCATCTCCTCTTATCTCGTCTTCCCACCTCAGTCTGGTCGCTTTCCACCTGGGTGTCCAGTCAAAATTATTTTTGGGACGCGTGTATCCGCCATCTCTGTACATGCCCAGCCCATCTCAACCTGAGGAGTCTCATATGGACTGAGATGCTGGGGGCCTGATATATATCATACAGTTCTTTATAGTGCCGGATGCGCCACTGTTCGCCCTTTTTCACGGCTCCACATACTCTTCTCAGCTCTTTTCTTTCACAAGTATCCAGCATTTCAGCCATCTTTACCCTCAGTTTTAGTGACTTTCAAAACAACAACAAAATTTCGGGCGGCATTTAATCGTAGCTCATATATGCCAAATCTCTTTATATTTCTATTATTTATGTTGTCTACTGATGTGCAGGTCTATAATCCGAATGATTGCCGACCTCCAGTGCGAGGATGCATTAAAACGAGAAAATAATGCATTACATACCCGGCGAGTTGCAGGTAATAACAGTGAAATTGATTAGTTTATAGGTTTCAGCGAGGGATCCAGACGTTATTGTATTGCATGCACCAGAGCACCATAAACATCGGCAGATCGGAGGGGGTCCAGTTATTAATGCTATAGAACTGATGAGATTAGCAGTGGTCAATGGGTACCCTTATCACGTCATATCCTTGACTTGCACTGAGACCACAATAATTAAAACAGAATTATATTGGTACCCGTTGCCCGAACTGTTGCCATTAATACTCAAATAAACTGAATATTTTATTGAATTTTTTGTTTTAAATAAAACAAACATTTAGGGGCAGTTGGTTGAAGCGAAACCGGTCGATATATAAAACATTAAACGATTCTAAGGGCGAGTGAAGACAGAATTTGAACAATTTATCAAATCTTAAACATAATTTTTAAGTTCTGTGGAAGATTTTTTCAAGTTTAGTATTTCAGTTCGGTGAAGCCACTGACCCGTAATCATCAATGTATATTATAAAAGAAAGTGTGCGTTCCGCTAAAACTCAAAAACGAGTCACGGTACGATCAAGGGAACTATATGGTGAGGAAACCCTCTATCTCCTATCCATGAAGAAGGTTCCCATTTTTACTCTAGAAATTTTTAGAACTGTCCGGAGCATTCGAGAGTATTCGATAGCATTCCCCAACATTCCAGAACATCCCGGAACATTCTGGAAAGTTGTGGAATGTTCGGGAATAAGGAATCGGGAACATCATTGTAGAACATTTTAGAACACTCTCGGAAAGTTCTGGAACATTGTGGACCATTCGAAGCCATTTTTATATGGGTCGGGCTATTTATTGGTAGGGGTATATAAAGCAAGATCCGTCGTGGTTTCGAACGTCAGTTCAATTTCATATCAACTTCCCGAGCGAAGCCGGGTATCCCAGCTAGTTATATAATAACAGAAGTTGAATAGAACTTTTACAGAACTCGAAAATTAACTTTTAAAATTGATAATTTATTCAAATTTTATGAAACAACTGGCAACGTGGCAACACAAGATGACATAGGCCCTGAAGGAAATTATTTTCCTTGGGGCTTCCTGTGTGGAGCTCATGTAAAAAAAAAACCTAACCTAACCTATTTAACTTTAAACTAAGTAACGGCCTCCGTCGTCGCGAGGTAAGGCACTCGAAGATCGCGGGTTCAAATCCCGGTATCTATGGGTAAGTAAATTTTATTTGATAGAAATTTATTATTACACAATTTATTCATTTAAAATGCTATAAATTATATTTGCGGCACGTTCCAGAGTGGAAGATACTCTCAGTATCACTTGGCGTAAGACCACCATTCAAAATTGAATTGACTTTAGCAGTGTTTGATGACCAAATCTAAATAGCCTGGTGGGTACTTCTACATGGTCCTCTTCCCACCTCCTTCCCTCTCCTACTACCTTCAGCCTCGACATACCCCCATAGTTTCAATAGCTTCAGATGGAGCAGTTGAGACTCTTGTGCGGTAATCACACAAAAAAAAACTTTCCGAGAGTGTGTTGATTTGTCACTGAACTGAAAACACTTTATTTATATGTATTCGAGATATTCCGCTGTTGTATGTTGTCATATGTTATTAGTGTTTGTTCATTCTCATTTTAATGCCCACTGTTTTTTTCTGACTTTGACATGGTGGATGGTAGATAGAGTATGATGGATGTGCAAGAAGCAGTGTACATTTCTATCTATTCTATTACTTCAGTGGATGAGGTTTTGTTTAGCCTGGAGCGTAGAAGGCACGCGCCTAGCTTTGTTAATTACTAGAAAAGTAATTTCTGATGAGCTGAAATTCTTGGCCTCAACCTCTCTGGTATTGTGAGATTTTTGATTTATTTTGAAATATTTCCGAATGGCATTAATTTTCAAATAGATTCGCTTTTTTTGAATGTATATGAAAATTAAATACTGTGTTTGAAAGCAGATGAAAGATTATTTCAGATTTTAGCTTTACAACTCAGCGTTTTTTTTTACATTAGCTCCACACAGGAGGCCTTAAGGAAAACAATTCTCCTCATGGCCTATGCCAACTTTGGGAATGCTGTGCGTAGGGTCTTTCTAGGAATTTCTGGGAAGGAAAAGTGTATGAGGGGTGGGGATCTGGGTATCAGTGTGCCAGGAGTGACGGCCATATGAATCCATCCCTCCCACCGCCATTCTTTCCCGATCTGGCCTGCCATGCGTTTGGTGGGTAGACGCATCCGCCGCCAAGACCCTGACAACCTCACTCCAGGAACCCTGCTAAGTCACTAAACGTAGCGAACCACTTCAGGTGACCTATGACTGAGGCCTTACTGCAGACGCGTGCAAAAATGTGCAAGGCCACACCTCCATTGGCAATGTTTATAGTAAGTCCGGTCTCCTACAGCGAACATGAACATTTCCTTTCACATTTGCTTACACATTACTACAAACATACCAATGTGGACGTGGCCTTGCACGTTATTCTATACGTCTGCAGTAAAGCTACACCCCCATTGTCAACGTTTATAGTAGATAATGATTAGGTAAATGTGCAAGCAGATGTTCATTTTTTCGGTCGGAGGAGACCCTGCTGTAACGTGTAAGCCAATTTTGTAAGAAGCAAATGTGTCAACAAATGTGGAAGCAAATGTGTACGCAAATGTGTAAGCAAATGTATAAGCAAATGTTTAAGCAAATGTACAATCAAATATATAACTAAATGTGCGAGCAAATGTGTAATCAAATGTGTATGCAAATGTTCATGTTCTCGGTCGTAGGAGACCGGAATTCCCACCGGAGACCGAACTGTAAATCAATGAGAAAAATCTCTCCTCGATAATTTATTATTATTTGTCGTTTAAAACAGTTTTACACTAGAAAGACGACATCATGGGGACGGCTAGGAGGCCACTTATCAAGACGACAGGTCACCAACCCGCATAGGACAAGAAGGGAACAAATAATTGCATAAATAGTAGCATTATATAAACCCATTTTCATGAAATAATATGAGTCATTTGTTTTAATCTATAACCATAAACAAGATGAAACCCGATGCATATTAGTTTAACGACATTGCCGCAATTTGCACAACATTGCCGGAGCGTCAGTAACGAAATGCCACGTACATTAATTTAATATAAAACGGCTCGACGAACTCTCAACGTGACTACCGCGCGTGATTGATATCATTTTCATTTCACGGCAATTTCGCTGGATAGGCACCTCGGAGAGTAGGGTGAACAGAGACAGGAAAGTGAAGATAAGCCGAAAATATTATCTATCTAATGTTTAAAAACTTTTTTTTTATAGAACATAAAAAATGTGAGTCACATATATATTGCACAAAATATTATAATAAAGGTCGTTTTTATTCATGTATATATACCTCATAAGTCGTAAGAAAAGAGGAGCTCTTGTGCCTGATAAGGGAGCCACGATTCTTACTTAGGTTGTAAGTTTATAATATGTCTTGTATAAAATATTTACTTTTTACTGAAAGTTTTTTTTTTAAACTGTTTTATTTTTAGAATAAGTTAACAATAATAAACGAAAATATGAAAGAGAACAAGACACGGAAAAACAGAAAAAACACAGTTGCGACCATTGTCTTTTTTCTGTTTTTCTGTGTCTTGTTCTCTTTCATATTTTCGTTTAGATTATTATTGTTAACTTATTCTAATATGATATATTTCACTGATGGGAATAACCTTCAAAAAAGTAATAAAAAGAAAGTTTTTCTTATAAAAATTGTTTTATTTTTATTTATTTGTTCTGATTGGTTGTTGATACAGCGTAATTCAGAAAGGAGGTTATTGAAGTATTAAGTAGTAAATGTAATGTAATTTTTACTAGAAAAGTTTATCTGTTATTGAGATTTAATCTGTATTTTGGAACTAAATAACTTGTTTCGGGACATGATAAAATTAAGCATTTGATTCACTTGGTAGTGCAATTAAATTAGGTAGGCGGATGTGGGTACCGTCGCCCCAGGAACCATTTATCGGATAACCAACACCCCTGCCGTAGGTCATCCCAAGTGATTCGGTACGTTTGTTTAGGTTTATTTAGGTCTTGGCGGCGGATGCGTTTACCCACTTTCTGCATGGCAGGCCGGTTCGAATAGTTGAGTGAGATCATTTGGCCTGTCCCGCAGAACCCTCTCGACCCATCGCATTGCACTGCAGCGGGAGGGATGGATTCATTCGCCCGTCACTCTTGGATTCGCTGACCCCCAGATGCCTACCCACCCCTCATTCCCTTTTCTTTCCAGAACTTCCTCTCCTTACTTTACTTGAAAATACCCTTCACACAGCACCCCCAAGGATGGCCCTGTGTTCCTCGAACAAAACGACAAAACTTATGAATATTGGTTAATTTGATGAAAAATAAAAATATTTAAAAAAAATTGTTATAGGTTGGGTAACTTTTAAAATAATATCGTATAATAATATGGTATACATTACGGTATGATTAACTAAAAAATACGTATTTTAAAAAATAAATTAAATTGATATTTAAATAAGGCGTTCAGTTCTCCCCGCTTTACGGTACCTACCCAGAATGACAGGCACCTGGCTTAAAAAGCGTGCAGTCGACAGCCGTACCAGTTTATTATTAAAAAATCTCATTAGCTGCCATCTAGCGACCGGCCCGCGAACCACAAGTATAAATCACAATTTAAATTAGGAACAGTCAGGCCACAAGGAATAATAAGAATATATACCTACAATATAATATAAAATCTACGTGTTGTGACGTTTGGGTTTTAATTTGAAATTAATAATTCATTGTTTTCCGTCATTATTTTTAATCTAGGCTTTCCGTCGGCCGCCATTTTAATTGGTTTTTTGAAGAGCTTGTAAAGTATTGCTTTTGAATCCGTGGCATTAGGTTTAGGTAAGAAATTTAATGGGGAAAGAAGCAATGTTGAAACTTTATGGGGACATGATACCTTAATTGAATTTATAGCATTAATAAATCACCATGTTGACAAGAATTTAGTAACACTGACTACCTTAATGTCGTGGTGAGTAAAAATACAGCAATTCGCGTGGAAGTTATTCTCCAGAATCTGATTGTGATTTTAGACTCAATGAAACAAAAGATTGCGAGACTAATAAAGAATAAGGAACAAACAATGAAATATGTAACGAAGCCCAAAATTATAAACTATAAGTTATACGAAATAGGGTGATGAGGATGCTTTTAAAATGCAACATTTTTACTAGAGTTAAAATAATGTAACAAAATTTAAATATGATGACAAAAAAACAACATATATATAATATATAATGCATTAACAATGATATACAAACGTAAAAATAATATGCTACCAAATTATCTGAAGAGTAACATTATGTTTCACGAAAATGATCACAAATCACAACTATCCTACGAGAAGACGCGGAGACTTTAGGCTTCCCAAAACTAAACTTTCGTGCACACAAAATAGCGCGTTTTATAAAGGGCAAAAACTTTATAACAGTCTGCCGAATGCCGTAAAGGAAGCCTTAAGTCTTAGCACTTTTCGTAGGATATGAGCATTATATGTGAAGAATGTTTTTTTGAATTGTAACAATCTTACCAATATTATAGTCACATAGTAATCTGTTTTCCTTCAAATGTATTTTTGTCTAGTAATCTTTTTTTTTCCTCTTAAAATGTATTTGTATATATTTTCTTACTAGATGTATGAATTTTTTTTTTGCATACATTTAAATAAATATTCAAAAACAAAAGATTCCTACCCACCTCTCCTTCCTTTTTTATTCCCAGAACAAAAATACCCTCTACGCAGCATTCCCAAAGATGACATAGGCCCTGAGGGAAATTATTTTCCTCAAGGCCTCATGTGTGGAGTCAAAAAAAATGTGGTGTTACCCGCGAAAAATCGCGTACGGAATTTAACTTGACGTGCTAAAATGAAGACTTATGAAGAAAGAAATTATATTTCCACAGAATCAAATAAATATATAAAAACAAATTCTTCTCATACAATACACCAAAGGTACTTTATCGCTTGTCCGGATTTGAAAGAGATTATATTTTATATATATTTTTTTATATACAGTAGGTACGAGTAGGAATCTACCTAGATAAATTCCAAATTTGAAAATGTCACGTGATATTTTGTTTTACGGTTACCTACTCAAGTAATTATTTATTTCTGCTTTGAGCCTCTCGTGGCTATTTCGTTAGGAACCTGAGACAAAAAACAAAGAAGTCTTTCTCTCGGACAGCCCAATTTACGTTCCGTTCCTTTTTCGAAATTCAATTTATTTTCGAATTTAGAACACGGACGGGCTGCCACGAAACGTAATAGCGTTTATGCTAAGTACTCAATCATAATAAAGAAATACAAGGCATAAGACCCTGGAAACTGGAAATTGTGTAGACTCTGTAAGATAACTCGATCTCTCTAAGGAACTCCTTAGGTAGTAAGCAAGGTTCGTAGAAAATGCGTGATCCACTAGTCCTTGAAAAATTCGACAATGGAATCCCTGCCTCTTTTTGGGAAGGATTTAAAAATATTTGAGTACTCGCTTTTAGAAAGGTTGGAGAAGGTATTTGAGAGTTTTTTTTTCACAGGTTGATTTCGTTAAGGCCTGTAAAAAACACTGAACTCCTTTTTTACGCATTGTTTATTGTAATAACGAGGAAATTTAAAATTGATTTCACGGAACCAAGCGACGCGGAGTCTAAGACGTCGATTCTTCGTCGCCGCCGGGGCCGCACTGATACAAAATGGGTGTGGCAAGTCTGTAGTCCTTAGGTTGATGGCATAAGGTTTACTTTGAAAATCAAAATTCCTCGACTGCCAGCCGTATTGATTGATGACAAAAATTACAATGCGAAAATGCATATTTTATTTTATTTGGTGAAGTTCGGGAGTAAATATAATTTTTTGCGATTATTATAAAAGAAACTGAATTTGCAACATTAAATACTAAAACCATATCCCAAAAGGGGTTTATAAGTAGGAGAGTTTGCACTTGAAAGCGTTTTTTTATAGACCTAATACTTGTTTTTTTTTCTAGGCTTATTAACTTGTAAAAAAATGACCGATATTTTTAAGAGCCAAGGTATGTTCTACACGTAGTATTTAATTGAATCATCTATATTACTTTTAAGCGATCAAATTTTCAAACCAAAAACACATGATTTTGCATGATCTTAACAAGGTTAGCTCATCGAGGGGGTGGAGCGGTGATTGGCTAAAAATTCTTGACGTAGCTTGGAGTCCATGTTCCACTGGGAGATTTGAATTAACTGCAATACAAGCGGCAATCTTTTACTTCAAACTGCGTCACGCGTTCGAAATTTCGAAAGGGTCCTGACGAGTTTTTTTCGAAAAAGGCCCGTATCAGCTAACCTTGTACGAACCTTGAAAATTATGAAGATGAAATGTTTCGTATATTTTACAAATAATTATAACTCCGATATCAATTATGTTTATATTTTATAAAAATAAATAATATCAATAAATAAACAATTGCGTTGTTTTTTTTAATAGATTTTTTTAAAAATTTTTTCAAAGGTAAAACAATTTCCCTCGGGGTCTATGTCTACTTTGGGGATGCTGTGTGAAGAATTTCTTTCTGAGGAATCTGGAAGTCAGTGTGTCTAGGAGTGATGGACGTATGAATCCATTCGTCCAACGATGGTGCAAGACCTGGTTCGAGAGAGTCCGGTTGAAGAGGTAATAGACCTAGACAAGTCTTACCCCATGAACCTCGATACCCCTGCTAAGTCATCAAGGTAGCGAATCACTCGGGATGACCTATGGCAGGGGTGTTGGTTATCCAATAAATGGTTCCCGTAACTCATTCCCGCCTCCAAAATTGTTCTGGATTATTCTAAAAATGGCGAATTCTTTTACTAAATTTTTTAAAGATATAGTTTTTACTTGTATTAACAACAATATTCGTTTTTCTGTTATTAAGGTAGAAGATACATTTAAAATAACAACTTTTTTAGAGCAATACTTTTAAAAACACAATTTTCAGACAGTTAAATTACTGACAATGATGAATTTGTTCAGATTGACTGATTTATCGCTTAAACTTGTAAATTCGATAATAAATACGCTATAAAATAGTGCCTTAACGCGGTAAATTTACCCTCATCTCAATTATAGCATTGTTTGGTTGAGAAATGAAAAGCGGGCGGCATAGAAACCCAAACCAACCAGCCAAATTACAAGGCAATCTCAAACCATAATTCATAACCCACGAGGTAATTTTGATGCGAGCCAAATTGGGGTGTGGAAAACAATATTGGATGACAGGTACCCCATCTGAGGGTTATACCAAATTATGACAGATTCATTTGACAGATGGGTTGATGTGTGTTTAAAAACATTGTGAAAATTACTTAGTTACCTTTGTTAAATCTATTTTATAATCTTTTTTAAAACAATATAACATAAAACATATTATAACATAGAACCTAAGTAAGAATCGTGGCTCCCTTATCAGACACAAGAGCTCATCTCTTCTGATAAGGTGTACATGACCAATGATGACCTTAAATATAATATCTTGTAAAATATATGTAAATAAATATTTTGTAAAATATATGTAAATAAATATTTTGTAAAATATATGCAAATAAATATTTTGTAAAATATATAAATGTAACTCATGTTCTTTATATAACAAAAAAAAAATCAAGGCAATCAATTTCATTATTATTAATTTTCATTACTATTGAAAGTGAATACATTTATTTATTTATTTTATTTTAGGGAAATCAACAGTTTACAATAATTATTAATTTATACATGTATAGTTAACCTAACTGAGAAACCAATTATAAATTTCCTCATTATATTATTACATTGTGTGTCTACAAATTAAACAGTAATCTTAGAAAATTAAAAGATAGTATATTAAAAGATATTACATAGGTATAACAGGTGGAAGGTAGTACATAATATATCATTACATTTATGAATTTTGTAGTCATTTAATCCATTTTAATACACTTTTGATAGAATTTTTATATTTATTTTCGTTACAATTGAAGATATCCAATTCAGAGAAAATGTTATTATATGTTGAACACAGTCTATTAAGGGAAGCATTTTGGTTTGAATTTGTTTTACAGTGTTTTTCCTTACACGAACGTATGTGCCGTGTAGGTACTTTAAAATCTATTCTGTTCAACTATTCAAGACAGCCGGTTATGTTATTTATAATTCAATTGAAATACAACTACGTTTCTCTTTTATTTACGGCCTCCGTGGTCAAGGTTCTCGATTAGCAATGCGGAGGTAGCGGGATCAAATCCCGGCGTGCGCAAGAAAATTTTATTTTATTATTATTTTTTTGTTACCTCCACACACGAAGCCTTGAAGAAAATAATTTCCCTCATCTTTTTTAATGCTGTGTGGAGAATATTTTAAATGAAAGAAGGAGAGGAAATACTGGGAAGGAAAAAGGTATGTTGGGAGGGTTGGAATCTGGGGTTTAGTGTGACCTAGACATACCTCACCCCATGAACCGAAGCACCCCTGCTAAGTCACCAAACTTAGGAATCACTTGGGATGACCTGTGGCAAAAGTCTTGGTTATTCAATAAATAGTTCCCGAGGCGGCGGTACCCCTACTCGCCCCCCAAATTAGTGATTTTGACAATATATATAAGTTAAGTTATTCCGATTCCTAAAGTCCGGACAGGCGAAAGAATTTTTTCGTCTATTCAACAATGAATTTCTATACTTGAAATTTTCAACCAATTTCAGAGGAAGTGAAGAAAAAGGGTCAATTCGATCACACGGACGCCCCCGGAACATAGGTCTATTGGTTTTACTCTACCCATCATGTCTACATTTTCACAGACAGAAAAAATGTAGATACTAATTTCATAATGCAAAAGGAAAAGAATTTCCGGCTTTAGATTAATAAGTATTGAATATTTAAGTGATTATTATTTGAAGTCTTACGAATTCATGAATAAGAATTGAAAAAAATGCTAGTTGCGAAAAAAACAGGAGTGTGCAATTCACATGCGGTAGAAGGGAAACCTTCAGAAAGCTAAAGTAGAGTAGACTAAGGAGACTACGAAGCACTTATTTTATCGATGATTTTTTCCATGTTGTCGTCGAATTCCAGTGCACCTTTTCCTATACATTCGGTCATCTTATTAGTATTTGTGTTTTCTTCTTACATTTGGTAATATATTAGTATTTGTGTTTTCTTCTTACATTTGGTAATATATTAGTATTTGTGTTTTCTTCTTACATTTGGTAATATATTAGTATTTGTGTTTTCTTCTTACATTTGGTAATATATTAGTATTTGTGTTTTCTTCTTACATTTGGTAATATATTAGTATTTGTGTTTTCTTCTTACATTTGGTAATATATTAGTATTTGTGTTTTCTTTGCTTGTTAATTTTGGAGTGGTTTGAAGATTGGATATTGATTTAAAAAAAAACATTTTTTGGTTTTAATAGGATCCCTGGGGAAAATAATTTCCCTCAGGACCTGTGTCATCTGAAATGCTGTGTGGAGGGTCTTTCTGAGGAGAGGAAGGAATGAACATTAGTCTTTAGAAAAATAAAGTTTTAATAAAAAAACGTTAAAATGTTAAACGGTAAATATGGCTAAGAGCAATAAATCGCTCAAAACGTTTTGCAAAAGTGCTATAATATGCCAAAAACCACTTGAGTGGAAAAAAAGAAATTGGAACGTATTTAATTGGTCTGAAGACCCATGTTGTAGGAAGGAAGAAACACAGAGGCCGCCAAATCGTTCCACAGCCTAGCTGTTGAACACAAGAACGAGTAGAAGAAGCGACCGATATATGTGTTTGTATACATCGGTCCTATAGATATAAATCCTATAGATGCACGTATTTGTCTCTTTTTAGAATAGCTCGCTTCCGTTTCGTCGAGTTTTAAATCACGACGGTGATAAAGAAGTTTTCATTTAAAAAATAATGTCGTTTAATGAAAATTAAACGTTTCGTCCGATATTGTTCGGAATGCGCGTTCGAAAATCTAAGTTTCGAAATTGGATTGGGGCATAAATAATCGACGTTTGGACAGGTAGATTTTCTACCTTGTCTGTGTTTTTTTGATCTATGGATTTCGATGATCTATTGTTAATAGGTATATTACATTTGATACGGCAGATTATTACATACAATTAACATAAAGGTACATTGTTTTTAACGACTTTATTGCAAATTTGTACAATACGCCACCTAGTTTCGGTTATATCCTAACCTTAAAAATAATAATGATAACAGTGTATTGCGATTTTAAGGAAATGGTTTTGGGAGAATGCTGAGGATGTTTTGTACGTGTAGATGTATCACTGGATTTGTAGATAACTGTAATGAAGTCTCTTGATGATTCTAGAATTAGTTGATGGTTGTATCTCATTGTAATTGTATTTTTTTATTTGCTTTAAAATATGTTTTGTTATACGAATAGTATATTTACGAATAAACGTTTCAGAATGTCGGATACTCTCACTAGATGTCGCCTTGGTGAAGGGCCACCATTTAGAATCGAAACGTTGTTCGAAGTGACTTCAGCCGTGTTTGGTGACCGGATCTGAACAACCAGACACTTCCTCAACTAATTTCCGTCTCTATTCCATGCAGATTCTCAACGTATCTATATTGGGGATGCCATAATCCCACTGGAAGTTGGGACTCTTGTGAGAAGGTAGGTATTTTCACAAAAATCCTAATATTTGCTCATTTTCGATATTTTTACCCCAAACTATTAAACAAAAAAAAAACAAATACAAAAAAAAAGTAAAACCTACTCGTATGTCAAAAGTCTTTAAATAATTTCTTCTTTCATCTATAAATAAGAGTGTCTGTGGCGGGAAGCAGAGCGGCCTGACTTTATTTTTTTCACCCCCTTTTCATACTCCATAAAGCAGAATTTTGATACTTCTTTATGAATATTGCACTCTCGACGTTCAAAATAAAATAAATATTACTACCTATATCTGATTTTGAAAAACTCTGCGTAAAGCCCGGGCATCACCGGGGACTTCACCTATTTAACTATATTCAAATTAAATATGCATAAATAGGTTGGTCTATTCCACATTCTAAACATTCTTTAGATTCTGAGGCAGCTCTAAAAAAGAGGTAGCCCATTTATTTTAAATTAATAAATTATTACGTACAGGTTGGTAGACGTACTCTCCCGCCCACCATTCCAGGCATACCAACCTAATTGTGCAGGTTATCCTTGGATTATTCAACTGCGTAGGACGAAATTCGTAATGAATGTTAATCTACAAAAATCGATGAAAACCATGGATAGTCGAAATTAAAATCTTCTCTGGGTAATATAATTCGCATAATCAATGCTTGAGCTACATAATTTTAAGTTAATTGGAAGTAAGTTAAATATCATAGGTACATATACAGGTTCGCAACTCAGTAGTTGGGTTCACGTGATGCACACTCCTTCTCGTTCTAGCAGTACGGTAACAGGTGAGAGAGAGTGCATATCACGTGATCCCGTTCGTTGCCACGCGTAGCAGCGTGTTCAGTATTGACGTGTGAATTGTTTTTAATTGAAAAATAAAAAAAACCACCAAACAGCAAAATTACGTTTTTTTCTCTAAATATGCTCTGGAATCGCTAGTTAAAATCCTTCGGGTACGTGCTGTTACACTCTGTATATTTCGAAACTATTATTCCATTATTTTCCAATTTTAATTCCATATGTGGTAAGCGAACAATGCAGCGCTTTCACGACATGATTACATCATATTGGCTGCTCGTATTCCAATAGCTGACCGGACCCTTTTACCCCCAGAGAAAGGTGCCGAACTAAAATGCTATTCATTGAGTTTCCGATTGCCGTCAACTTAACCGTTCGCGAAAAGCTCAAATGATCGCTTCCCAATTTCTGATAAATAATCTTATTGGTACTTATGTAAATCATGGAGTTGAATATTGTTTAATATTGAGGACGATACTGAGTGTATCCAGTACAACTTCTCTATGTCTTTTTAACCTTTGAGATAATGAAAAGGATGATGGCCTGGCTACCAACTTCGAGCCGCGAAAAAACAAAAACAAAACAAATTACAACCCGGCGATCTACATTTCGAAACTGAACACGGTTATTTTTAATTCGAACATTCGAACTGGAGGAATTTGGAAATTGTTCCATAATATGATTGGCCGTGTGCGTGTGTTATTTTGTTCCCTAAAGTGGTAAATTGGATTTATTTAGTTCGGATGAAGAAATGATTGAAGCAGGCCCGTTTTTACACGATTTTTGTTAAAAATGTTTATTTTCGACGATTTTAATTGAAAATGCTTTCTTTTCGTTGTTTTTTTAATGAAAATTATTACTTTAAGTTGTTTTTTTAATGAAAATGATTACTTTTCGATAATTTTTATAGCAAGTGATTTTTTTAATGATTTTTGATTGAAAATGCTTTTTTTCGATGATTTTTATTGAAAATGCTTACTTTTAGATGTTTTTTTTTTTAAATAGGTCTCTTTCGTGGATTTTTGTAGAAAATCCTTATTTTTTTATTGAATTTTAGAGAAAATGCTCACTTTTTGATGATTTTAATTGAAAATGCTTACTTTTCGTTGATTTTATTGAAATGCTTACTTTTCGATAATTTTTAATTGACCCTTTATTAGATCATCAAAACTTTTTGCTTCGCCCCGAATGCCAAAAGTTGTCTTTTGTATTAATTAAGGCGAATCTAAAGATTCCTTCTAAAAAATATTCGTATTGAGCGTGACCAGTACGATCGAAATTTACCACGGTTTTTAATTAAGAAGGTAGTTATTTAAGTACCAAAAAACAAATGGTATGATTTCAGAAGAAATTTATTTTTTAATTTATTAAATAAGAGAAAAGTAGAATTTTTTTTTGAACGATTGGTCTACTGCTCACAGAATAACTAGTAACCTTTTCAATCAAGATTTCCTGTTAGAATCTTCAACAGACTTTAACAAAGGTAATAATAATAATAATAATATTTCCTCACTAGAGCGAACTAATTTAACATTCAGGTGTTTTGTTTATCTTCCATCAGTCATTTGGGAACATATTGATGAGGTTTTTAATGTTTCCGAGTGGAAAAAACGCCGGAGCTTGAACCCGGAGTCAAATGGCCTGAAGATTTATAACTTATAACTCATAACTCATTATATAACAGTCAAAAACTTATAACCAAGAAGCTTTCTGTTATGTTATAATGTGAACTCGATGAGTTGTTCCACATTACTTGAGTTTGCTGCGAGAAATGTTTATTTTTTTATTGAATACTAGCGATTTCCCGGCATGCGTTGCAATGCCACTTAATGAAGAAATTGTTTCTCCCTGCGTATCCTTTCACATTCGTCCCGTTCCTCTCCAATGTCCCCTTCCCTTCACGCGTTTCCACTATGCCTTCTCTCTATCCCCTCTCCCGCTTCCACGGACCGCGAGCCCCCCTCCCAAGTTTCTCCATATTACAATTTTTTTATGCAAATTTCATAATGCCAGAGGTAACCAGTATATAAAGAAACCATCGCGAGCATGCACACATTAAATGCCTAAAGTTTCATCGCAATCGTGATTTCAATTTGCAATTTCGTGATGCCAGAACTCACTATTGTATGAAGAAACCATCGTGGGCATGCACACATCAAATGCCCAAAGTTTCATCGCAATCGGATGAATGGTTAGCAACGCATAATTTCATGATGCCAGAACTCACTATTGTATAAAGAAACCATCGCGCGGGCATACGCACATCAAATGATTGGTTTAACAACGCATAACATGTATAATTAGACAGAAGCAAACATATTTTGATATTCATTTATATAGATAGATGACTCATAACTCGTTATAATATAACATTCAAAAACTTATAACCAAGGAGCTTTCTGTTGTGTTATAATGTAAAACTCAATCGAAAATCTGGAGACAGAAAAATCAGAAAAAGATATTGGCACCTCTGGGACTCGAACACATTTTCTGATTTTTCTGTCTCCAGATTTTCGATTAAGTTTTGCTAATATTGTCTTCATTTAATTAAATAAGATAATTCAATGGTTTGTAAATAATCAGTTTTTTTTTCAATTTTTTTTTTACATAAAAATCTAGTTTCCTCTACATACTGTTTCACATCCACGAGAAACAGTCAGAATTAATCATAGGAAAGCAAAATATATTTAAAACAAACCTCACAACACCCATCCAAAAAAATGGTCAGACGTTCACCTTTGACTCATTCAAGAACCTTTCTATATAATATTCATTCACCTCTCAGAAAATAATTAAAACCGGGCAGGTAAAAGAATGTTAAAACTAAACCATTTTTTTCTTACACCTTTTTACCTGTCGTTAGGATGTTATAATGTTATTCATTTTAGTTAAATCTATCTGGGGTTGAAATTTTGGTTCCATGCCAACTCAGAATGAAACCAACTCAGAACCATCTCAGAAAGGTCATTAGAAAAAAAATAATAAATAAATAAAATTAAGAAGTTATAAAAAAATTATTTTTAAAAAGCCGGTTACCCTAACCTAACTTAAACTACTTTTTATATTTTTTATCATCACTCTAAATGACCTTGCTGAGGTGGTTCTGAGTTGTTTTCATTCTGAGTATGGAATACACGTGTTAAAAGGAAGCCACAAGCCAAAATGTACGTATTCTTAGTGTGCCTTATATCACCACGAATGTAGGTGATGCACATACAAATCGCTTGGCAACTGGAGTCTAGAGGTCACGATTTCAACCGCAAAAGTGTTTTTTGTTTATTTTGTGAATGATTTTATAAAAAATAAAAAAGGTAATCAATGGAAGCTATTACAGATAATTTAAGTCATAAAATTATATTCCATTTCAAAAGTTGTTTCTTATATATTTATTATATTTCTAATGAAAAAACACATTTCTTATGAACTACTCTATCTACTGGTGAAAACCGCGAACAGACAGACAGACGCGGCGGTCGACTTTAATTTATAATATGTAGAAATATTAATATAGTAATAACATAATACAGTTATTTTAATTTTACTCAATGGAACCGATAGGTAAGGCTTCAATTTATCCGAAAATTATTTTTTTGTATGTATAATGTAAACAGATTTCTAGTAAAGATTTATCGAAAATAGTGATTTAGAATTCATCTTCGCCTGAGGTGATTTTTCACACAAACGGCGCTATACAAATCACCCAAGTATTATCATTATTATTACAAAGGGTGAAAGAAGGGTGAATGCAGGTAACTCCATTAATGGAGGACTGAATGCCGTTGGCGCTAATAAAAAACTGTCAAAAGAAGCGAAGCTAGCAGTCCACAATGGAGTCCTGGTACTTATCCTGATGTATGGCAGTAAGGCATGGAACTGGCAGAGGAAGGATGAAAGTAAACTTAATGCTGTTGAAATGAGATCCCTGAGGCGTATGTGTGGTAAAACAATGTACGATCGTGTGAGAAATGTGGATATCCGCAAAGAATGTAAGGCTGATGTAAGCATAATAAGTAAGATTAAGAAAGGGACCCTCAGATGGTTTGGGCATGTAGAGCGAATGAAAGAAGAAAGTAGTGTAAGAAGAATATATGACGCAAATGTGAATGGTAGAAGAAGTCGGGGACGTCCGAGAAAGACATGGCACGATCAAGTGCATCAGATACTTGAGTCGGGCCATGTCAAAAGTCAGAATAATAGAAGAGAAAGTATGAGACGATGTATGAATGTGAGTGAGGCAAAGAGTGTGTGCCAAGACCGAGTTGTTTGGCGGTCCGTCCTCTCTACCTACCCCTGCGGGGAAGCGGCGTGATGGTTAGTTAGTTAGTTACAAATGGTACAGATAAGGTATTATTAAAGTACGAGTACCGAAGAAGGTTCTAACATGACACCCAAGTAAACGAAAGGCGGGCAGACCTAGGCTGAGATGGGAGGATGATGTCAGGAAGGATGCAAGAGGACTACTCCATGTTGCAGATTGAAAGACGGCGGTGGAGGCTTATCTTGAAGGAAGCCAAGGCTCGAAAGGGGCTGTAGCGCAATTGAAAAAGAAGAAGAAGAAAGCACAAAGGCTCTAAGGCCAGAGTATTTATCAATTTTCAATAATACATATAATATTATGTACCTAGCGAATATATTTCTAAATCGATTCATTTTGTTACTACAGGTGACTAATTTAACAGAAAACGTTTGTCGTAATGAAATAATTGGTTTTAAAAATAGTTGCGTATATGCAAATGTATTTTTTGTATCTCCTGCTATTAGAAAAGTACACGATAAATAACGCGTAGGAATGTTTCTCTGACTTGAGGAATGCATACTTCCAGATTGGCAAACAAATGATATGGTAAAAAGCGTCGTTAAAATTTTAAAAGTTTGGATAATTGTTTTGTTTTAAATAATGGTTGAACAGTTAACGCCAATGTAATTACTATCGATCAGGGATTTAAGAAGGAGAATGGATACCTTAACTGTATAGTATAGAGTGTAGATTGACAGATACCTACTCTTAAGGTGCCTGTAAACGATCAAATTTGTTTGTCAAATTTTACGTTTGCTCGTCACGTGTTTGATGAGCAAGGCCGCAGACGTTCAAATGAAGTTTGTCAAATATAAGTTCATTTATTTACAGCTTTCGTTGGGAATTGTCTTTTGACGCTTATTGTATCCGGTCTGAAGTGAGGTGAATAGTGAAATATTTTGTGTTGTTAAAAATGACGGATACAGACAAAGCATTTCTTGCGTTGACATTAGCTCTGTGTCTTAAAAAGAAAAATAGAAGGTGTTTGTCTAGAGAATGGCTAAAATTAAGAGCTAAATATACCCATGAAAGTTTGCCTAGGGATATATTACGTACAGAACCAGAACATATTGGCGCGAAATACTTTTAATAAATCTGTTATTTTTTTGATTCCGATGTTTCTTTTATTTTTATCCAGATAGTCCCTGCATTTTACTTTCCACAGTTGCGGCAGATCACGATATATAGATATAAAATGCAATAAAAAGTCTCTTTCGCTTATAATATTCGATGACGCAGCACTCTCCATAGTGATGGCAACACGAAACTGACGTTTGTTTGATAAACACCCCCGCAAACGTTCAAACATGTTGTCAAATATCGTTCAAACTTTCCGTCAATCAGAATTTCTGACAAACACGTCAAACACGTAGTTTATTTGACAAGCACATCAAACAAGGCCGTAGACGTTCAAATAATTTGACAAACACGTAAATTTGACAAACAAATTTGATCGTTTACAGGCACCTTTAGAATAGCCCTAGTAATTTTAGCACGGCTTGATACGATACGATACGATGCGATGATGGGATCCCAAATGTAAGACTTAAGTTTGATGGCCTCAGTGATTGGGTGGTTATGATCTTTGGCTGCAAATCCGGAGGTAGGGGGTGTAAATTCTGACGTGCGCCAGTAAATTTTATATGATT
Source organism: Limnephilus lunatus (assembly GCA_917563855.2). Taxonomy (NCBI): domain Eukaryota; kingdom Metazoa; phylum Arthropoda; class Insecta; order Trichoptera; family Limnephilidae; genus Limnephilus; species Limnephilus lunatus. The sequence continues at coordinate 47,017,989 of OU830603.1, read as the reverse complement.
AATTTGTGTCGTTATATTTGCAACACGTTGAAGAGTAATAGATACTTTCAGTATCGCCCTGTGGAGAGATCACGACCATTCACAATCGAAACATTGCTTGAAAAGGCTTCTGAATGGTGATATAAGACACACTAAGAATATACAATTTTAGCTTGGAGCAATCTCTTAAAATTACTTTAAACGTGTTTGGTGGACAGGTCTGAACACCAAGATACCTTACCTAACCTAACCTTCTTCTTTGTCATCTCCGACCCTTTTTTCCACCCTCACAGCATACCCCAAAGGGATTGTGTACCACAGTCTCACTGGCTCCAGACAGTTAGGGACTCTTTTACTCATATAAAAATAGCTATCTCCAAGTATAATCACCTCCTGTCGTAAAATATAATTATCACCAAACGATTAACCAATTGCTCCCAGCAAACCGGTGATTATCGAGTGTTAATAAGCAAGAACGTAGAGCAACATGTAGTCTTGTAATCTCTGTAAACATCTGTGGAGATTTGTGGTGTAATTTGTACGTAACTTGGTGGATTCCGGAATTGATTCATTGGTAAACCGCTCCGTTCCCAATGTGGTATTTAGGAGAGATTGTAATTATAATGTATCGGGGTCTTAGGGTTGATTGACTGAAGAAATTGTACAACAGTTGAGTGTTGGGATATGCAGGAGTTTCAAAACTTCTATGTAGAAATTGTAGAACAGTTGAGTGTTGGGATATGCAGGAGTTTCAAAACTTCTATGAAAAAATTGTAGAACAGTTGAGTGTTGGGATGTGCAGGAGTTTCAAAACCTCTATGAAGACATTGTAGAACAGTTGAGTGTTGGGACATGCAGGAGTTTCAAAACTTCTATGAAAAAATTGTAGAACAGTTGAGTGTTGGGATATGCAGGAGTTTCAAAACTTCTATGAAAAAATTGTAGAACAGTTGAGTGTTGGGATGTGCAGGAGTTTCAAAACCTCTATGAAGAAATTGTAGAACAGTTGAGTGTTGGGACATGCAGGAGTTTCAAAACTTCTATGAAAAAATTGTAGAACAGTTGAGTGTTGGAATATGCAGGAGTTTCAGAACTTCTATGAAGAATTGTAGAACAGTTGAGTGTTGGGATATGCAGCAGTTTCAAACCTTCTATGAATATATCTGGTCGAATCATTACGATCAGGGCTACGTAGTACGCGTTAAAAAAGCAGAAGAAGATGGTTTGAAAGGTAGATATGTAAATAAGAATGTTAGAGGGAGCGCGTTAATATTAAAAATCAGAGTGTGCAATTCACACACGGTAGAAGTGAAACCTTCAGAAAACTAAAGTAGACAAGAGTGGGGAGGCTACGAAGCACCGCAAAAAGAGGAGACCAATAAGCGAAGACAAAGCACATAGGGAGTAGGAGGCCGACTATCTCATTCTCTCGCAGGTTAAATCCTAAAGATGTAAGTGTTTATCTCTTTTTAGTGTCGCTATTTTTCGTTTCATCAAGTTTCAAATCACAACGGTGCTAAAGAAAACTGACTCAGTAACAACATTTTGTATTTGTTTAGTTATACTCGTAAATCGAAGATGTCCACTGATTTGATATAATTATTTCCTTCCATTAGTATTCTGGACAAAGAGGAATACATATGGTAGTTAGTTCCAGAATTTCTGCACTAAAATAAATCCCAACTTTAGTATTACCTACATAGTGGAATCCGAAAGCTTAGCAATGCAAGCAATTCTGGACTATCAACCACATAATAGAAATACCAAGTCAGTGAAAATCCTTCTGTCTGAAAATTTTTAGCACATTCATATCATTTAAAAGAGTGTCATAATTCGACAAAATTACTGGAATACCTATTTTTAAATTTAGAAAACGTAATAAATATATATTAAATAAATATTTTGTATTCTTTCCATAGCTTGTACATGAATGTTATAATGTGGGTTCCAGACGGGAGAATTGTACTCAAGTTGACTTCTAACAAATACAAAATATAACAGTTTTATATTTGAAACTTGAATTACAAAAAAAAAAAATTCCTTTTTGACAAAAATTTATCAAATAACACGTTTCAAACATGCAGTATGCAAGCAATTTGGAATTTTGATATTTTGATCATGTATAATTTTACATTTAGTTTGAGTAATATTAAGGTATCGCATACGATACATTTAGAGACCTTAATCAGACTGCTAATATTAAAAATGTTGCAATTCATTTGATTGGCAGGTAATTCCAAAGATTTCAACAAAGCAGCTCTCTCGAATCAATACGCCAGACGCATGTTTTTATTGAAGGAGACACAATAATTTGTTACTAATTCCCACGTCTCCAAGTCCAAGTATTCTCTTTTCCAGGTATAGTCCGATATCGCGTGACGCACGAGGGTAGCTAATAATTGAGCCGAGTGACAATCACGCTTCACGCACGGTCACACCAAGGCTTTATTGTCCCTGATCTGAATGAGGCCTGAATTAACTTTTGGAGAAATCAATTCAATTTTTGTAAAAAGAAAAATGTTATTGCAAATATTATTTCTTTAATTATGACTCCTAAATACGAATTTCTTCTGACATATTTACAACATATTTTCCTTGAATATTTCAGGCTTTTAGACATAGGCTGAGATAGGAGTACGATATCAGGAAGGATGCAAGAGGACTACTTTGCAAAAATTGCAAATTGGATTGCAGATTGGAAGACAACGGCCGAGGATGAAGGGCGGTGGAGGCTTATCTTGAAGGAGGCAAAGGCTCGAAATGGGCTGTAGCTCCATTGAAGAAGATTTCAAGCTTTTAAGCTATTAATAAAATACAATATGTAATTTTTTACGATAATCTCCATACAAATGCCGAGTTGAAAAAGTAATAATATGAAATTCCTTTGATTGAAAAAATTGCAATGTACGCTCGGAAAATTAAGGAAAACTCATCTGGTTCTGTTATTTAACATGTTATAGGTATGAATTACAGTGTTTCTTTAAATGCTGCTTAACTCGACTGTCAAGAGAATTTTGCTTTATTTAAAATAATTCGTCTTCAATTAAATAATTAAATATTCAGAAAAGTCGTTTATTGACGCCTTCCCTCATCATTAGTATTTACATTGTTTTTACATTATTTCCACATAGGAGGCTCTGAGGAAAATAATTTCCCTCAGGGCGTATGTCATATTTGGTGATGCTGTGTGGAGGGCATTTTTAGGGAAAGTAAAGAGTTCTGGGAAGGAAAAATGTATGAGGGGTGGGCGGAAATCGGGGCGTCAGTGTGTCCAGGAATGATGGACGGATGAATCCATTCCTCCCACTGTGGTGCAACATGATTGGTCGAGAAAGTCCGGCTAGAGAGGTCAATAGGTCTTCCTCAACCAGTCTCTCCCATTCGGTGGGTAGGCAAACATATCCGCCATCATGACCTAGACAAATATTACCCCATGAACCCGGCACCCCTGTAAAATCTCCAAACGTAGTGAACCACTTGGGGTGATTTACGGCAGGGGTGTTGGTTATCCAATAAATTGTTCCCGGGGCGGCGGTACCCTTACCAACCCCCCAAATTGCATTATTAAGAAGTAATTCATTTTAATTCAACTCACGTGGTAAAATCTGGTCGAATTCCACCAGGAGTACAGGTATTGGAAAGGGTTGGCCTTCTGTATTTCGAAATTGGGTTGGATTTATATCAAAGAGAATTTGAAACGACGGTAGCCAATCAATTATGGGCCGTAAAGACAATTGTATTGGCCGGGCACCCACAATTATAGTCCTACTGTATAATTCCTGCACCCATCTTGTGTCATTCTTGTTTTTAAAGTACCGAATGTGCAGGCGATCGGTTGCAGAAAGGTGATCACTTCAATAAATAGTAAAAAATTGTAAGTTTGTGTTTAACTTGTTAGAGCGACAAAAAATTGTACACGTGAGGACACGAGTTTCGAAAACATGAGACATTTATAAGATCTTTAACGTAAAGAACCCGTTAGACAAACTGCTAAAAAGTAACAAATATTATAATCAATAATTATCAGCCTGAAACAACCATCTACATTGAAAAAATCTTCCGAGAAAAGATACTGGCCACCAACGGGAATTGAACCCGTGTCCCTCTGATTGCCGGTCAGGAGCTCTGACCATTGAGCTATGGCGGCTTATCTAATACATACTTTTCAGTTGGAAAAATGTAATAATAAGTAATTGTCGAATGAAACACTAGTATATATTGAAATATTTGGCGGGTAGATATTAGATAAGCCGCCATAGCTCAGTGGTCAGAGATCCTGACCGGCAATCAGAGGGACACGGGTTCAATTCCCGTTGGCGGCTAGAATCTTTTCTCGGAAGATTTTTTCAATGTAGATGGTTGTTTTAGGCTGATAATTATTGATTATAATATTTGTTATCTACCCTTTGTGCTATGCATAAAAATCTTGTTTAAACTTTAGTTTATCAATTAAAAATAATAATGCTAAAAAGCAGTTTATCGGGACTTTTTATCTTGTATTTGTAAAGTGTATAAAATAAATAAATAAAAAAAAAAAATAATAAAAAACAACATTATGTTAAAAGATGACCAGATGATATAAAAAATATAATTTTAAGTAAAAAGGAACTTTTTACTTTGTTAGACATTAATAAATAACTGATGCCAATCTTGATGTGTGGCAGAAAGGCGTGGAAGGATGAAAGCGGAGTGATTGCTGTAGAATTGAGATTTCCGAGGCCTGAGGCGTATGTGTGGTAAAACCATGCATGATAGTGTTAAAATGTGGAGATTCGGAAATAATTTCTTTATTTTATTTTACGGCGATAAGTACCATATAAAATTCCAAATTGCTCCCAACCATATGGAATCAGTGAGATTATGGCTTCCCCAATTGAGTCATATTGTTAGACTAACGGTAGTGGGGAGGGAAAGTAAATGAAGAACAGGAAGGAATGAAGTACCTGGCTTTTCAGATCTGATCACCAAACATGGCTTAAGCCAATTCAAGCAACGCTTCGATTCTGAAAAGTTAAAATGCTCCTTCCTATCTGCACACTCGGGAAAGTGTCGCAAGTATAGGTACTGTATTTTATTTTAATTAATTTCATTTGATATAAAACCATTTAACTAAATAAAATTAACTTGCGCACGCCAGAATTCGACCCCAGAAGGCTGATTTGTAATGAATCAGATTAAGGCAGGGACGCTTCGATGGTTTGGGTATGTAGAACGGATGAACGAAGAAAGGTGCGTGAAGACAATAAATTACATTCTAAATTATAATAAGAGAAGAAAGCAAACAAAAATATAATATTACCGCACTTTGATAATAATCCATTAAAGAAATTATTAGGGGTACTGCAAGGATCAGTAATGGGACCGATTTAAAAATGCTCTAATTTTTATGAAATCAAATGATTAACACGGTAACTTTTTATAACGGCCAAGCAAACAATATATTGCAATAAATGTATTATATTCTTTTGATTGCATTTTTTCATGTGTAAGTTAGTTAAAACCACTGGAGCGATTATGGTCGAAAAATGGACCACTTTTATTTTTTTGCGATTGATAGCGGTCCAAAATTGGACCAAATTTTCCTACCATTCGTAAAACATATATTGTAATTATTTTAAACATATCCATGGCCAGCCATTTATTTTAAAACGAAGCTATTTAAATGCTTTATCTAGTATGACCCTATTGTCGCAAATCCGAGCTCCATAAACTATTTTAGAATGATGTTAAAAATAATTTTTTTAAATATATTTTTCCGACGAATTTTTGATCAGCTGTTTACGGTAAAAATTAAGTCCCTTTTCCATAAATATATGCACCTATCATACCACAGACAACATACAGAAATCGAAAATATTCTATGTTGACTCGAATAAGTACCCCTCACGGCAGTTTCAAAGTAAGATCACGCAAGATTCGCGCGGTTATAAACTTTACGATTTTTTTTATAAATCCTACAAAACGGTAAAATACAGGTTAATTCATTGGCTAGATAGCACTATAATAAGTTTTTGTCTCCATGTTAAAATTCGAAGGTATGATTTTTTATGTTGGCGAATATTTAAAAAATTGAATAATTCTCGGGCAATCGAGGCAAATTGATTTATTTCGCATGGCCGCTCCAGTAGCTAAAAGATATGTTTTTTTTAACAAAATAGAGTACCTTTATTTGCAATTCCACTATCAAATTCCACATAACCCTGCAACAATATTCGGTTAGATTACAGGGTGGTTGGTTGTTAGGTTGGTGGTACTGCAAGGGTGCCATTATCTTGTCGTTCTGTTGGCAGACGCGTTGCTCAATTGCTGTTATCATGGTGCCAACCTAACCAAGCCAACCTGACCATGCTCGAAACTCGAACTTTGCTTGTACTATGGTCTTATTTTTTTTTACGAATGCCGTCATGCATTATTCAAAAGATGTATGCTATACATTTTGCCCACTGTTGAAGAAATCTTATTTATTAATTCGCACCGAATAAAGATTTGATGAAAATTGATTTAAGACTACTAGAAACATATAAAATTGACGTAAAATTACTGCCTCAACACAGACTAGCCTAGTGAGGCAGGTTACGATAAACCTAAATTTATAATTATAAATATCTTTTCTTTAAGTACCTACTGTTTATATGTATATTGTTTTCTGTTATAACTTTTCTACTTATGTAACTTTTAAACTATTGTAAGATGAACTCTTTTTTTTCTTTCTTGTAGTTATAAATCCTTAAATTTTTATAAAACAAAGATACATATTATTATTATATATGTATTTTTTTAAATGGCTTATTTAAAACTATACATAGTTTCAAGCTACAGTCATTTGTAATCTGGCAGATAAAAAAATTTCCACCGAATCGGAATAAAGAGTGTTTGGGCGTGTCTATGAACCGGAATTAATGTAAATTGTTTCTCCCTGCGTGTCCTTTACCATTCGTTCCTTCTTGCCATTAAAATTACAGAAAATATTATTTTTTGAATATTAACTGTAATTTTTTGCTTACTTCTTGAGAAAATTATAAAAAAATCTCAAATATCAAAATACTATTTAGGAGGCGGGTATGGATACGGCCGCCACGCGAACCATTTATTGGATATCCAACATCCCTTGGTCACACTAAGTGGTTCACTACGTTTGGTGACTTAGTGAAGGTGTTGTTTACCTAGGTCTTGGCGGTGGATGCTTTGGACTGTCTACTGTATGGCGGGCCGGATCGTGAGAGACTGGTTAAGGAAAACCTTTTGACCTCTACAGCTGGACTCTTTCGACCCCATTTTTCCCGCAGTGGGAGGGATGGATTCACACCACCTCTGAACATATAAGTAAGGTCGTGCAATAATTAGTCACCTCACCCAAATATAATCCTCTTATCCCATTATTGTTACCACTACTACCAACCTGAAATTTTTGTCAAATATGTTTGCTTTATTGAAAAATGTATTTTATTTAATATTTATAAAATATTTGTAAACTAATCTGTACACAGGATTTCCTAGTGAGACAGGCAAGGCCAAAAAAAATGTTAACCTTTTTATATAGATGCTCAATAAATAAAACATAAATAAAATATATTGATCCCCATATTCCTTCCCAGAACGTCCTCTCCTTCCGTTCCCTAAATAGACCATCCATATAACATCCCCAAAGATGACAAGGGCCCTGAGGGATTTTTTTCCTCAAAAAATGGGACTTAGGAATCGAAAGGTATTCTTGAGAAGTCACAGTCTTTTTTTTAGATTAGCTTCACACACAAGGTCCTATGGAAAATAAGAGAGAAAAAGGTGCATCCACCACCAAGATCAAGTCAAATCGAATTTGGTTACCCCTGCTAAGTCACCAAACGTAGCGAACCACTTGGAGTGACCTAGGGCAGAGGTGTTGGTTATCCAATAAATGGTACCCTTGCCCACCTTCCAAACTTCTTCTACCAGACATTTCTGAGCTATAAATTTACTCCTTTACCCATTTTTTGCCGATAAATCTCATACTTCATTTAAAGAAGGAAGCAATTAAAACTGCTCGCTGATTTATGTGCATCTTATTTTCAAAATAAATATAAACCCGCAGAAGAAACTGTAAAACACTTCGTTAATATTCATCCTTTAAAAAAAACATCCATTCACAAAATTCATAATTTATTCAACCATTAATAAGCATTTCAAAAACAATATAGTTCCTTCCATTCAGAAGTTTGAATTTTTGAATTTGGAAAGTGACCTCCCAGCGGGATGCCTTTTACCGCCAAATTATGTTTGTTTGCCGCCTTTTATGTTCTTTTTTTTTAAATACCCCTATAGGAATTATGGTTGGTCATAAAAGGTTGTTTTTAATTGCGTATTTTGGATTTTTTATGTGGTTTTATGTGGGACGAATTTAATAGTTTTGTACACTAATTTCCTTGTTTTTCCTTGTTGATTTTGCAAAGATTTATTTATCTAAACGACGAGGAAAACACTATTTTGGTTTTAAGACAAAAAATAGCTTAATATGTATGTAAACCAGTGGCGTGTGGTCCATAGAAAAATATACCTATCTTTTTATCGAAAGTATTATTTACCTTAAACATAATCTAGATGCAACGAAGAACTATATATAGATCCTAAACTACAACTAATCTTTGATTTATCTATTCGATACTGCCACCATGGGTCGACCCACATCAGTGCCCTTCTTGACATTATCAAGGAGGATACGGTGTTTCTACTTTTGTCGACAGATTAGCACTTATTTCTAAACATGGGAACACTTCAGCACAGGTTCGCCTAGTGAGGGGTTCACAAAATACTACTAGGTACTTACCTATTTACATACAAATACGGATCATTAACATTTTTTTCTTATTACTAAAATTAATATCTATGTAAACCTATATAATAATCTGTAAGGTGTATAAAGAATAGAAATAAATAAATAAATATCGTGCAAGAGTCCAAACTGCTCCCAGCCATATGGGGCCAGTGAGGATACAGCATCCCCAATTGGGATATGCTGTGAGGCTGAAGGTAGTGGAGAGGGGAAGGAGATCGGAAAAATGAAGGTGGGAAAATACCTGGCTATTCAGATCTGGTCACCAAATAACGCTAAAGCCATTTCAAGTAATGTTTGAATTCAGAATATGATTTTCACCAGAGTGTCTACCAATGTGGAACGTGCCGCAAATATACTATATATTATATTATTTTAAGTTAATTTATGGGGAAATAAAACAAATTTATCAAATAAAATTTAATTGCGCATACTGGGGTTTGAACCCACGACTTTCGGATTGCTAGTTGATAGCCTTGCCACTCGAAAACGGAGATCGTCAAAAACAGGTGTCATATCAGGCCACCAACTCCAGAAATTATGCCTCACATAAAAAAAATTTAAGCGTGTATACTGACATTACTTTCATAATACTTTTTTGAATTAGTAACATAACATGGGGAGTTATATTATGTACTTACACCTTTTATATTGAAAATATAGGAAAATATTCGTGGAAAATGTGACGAGTCAGCGGCAGCCGACCGGTTGCTGCCTCAGCGTTTAGAAGATCACAAAAATACAACACGTTTGTTTGGCGAAGCCGCAACAAATGAATAACCCATTCAGGTGGGTTTTCGATAATTTTCTTCAAGACGGTAAACTTACAGAGAACAAAGAGTTGCATCCGGTTTTTAAAACGTTAAGTGTTCATTTTTACTAAGAATTGACCCGTTCGTATTAAATGTTTCTAAATTTTAATGATGTGGTAACGCTAATTCGTGTGAAGCATTGAAAGAGATTTAGCAAGATTGGTCCTCACTGAACAAATAAACAAAAAAATAATTCTATCGAGTAGGTATTCCCTGTGTGATACGTAGGTACCTAATTAAGAGTCACCGGAGAGATAAACCGTTAGAAGTGTATTGTGGGCGTGTCCGTGTGTACGATGAATCTTGAAAAATCTTACCACAGGGAAATCGGAATAAAAATATTCTGTCAATAACTATAATTTAAAAATGTCGCCAGTTTAAATTTAAAGTTACATAAAATTAATTATCTGATCAAGATGCACAGTTGGAAACACTTTCTACACGGTGGACGTCTCATGAGAACTAGCGATGGGTAAGTTCTGCATTTTGCCGGAGGTCTCTAAGGAGTGCTTTTTTTTAGAAGTAGGTAGGTACTCGAGTTCTAGGAACAGATCCCGAGTCTGGATTTCCGGGTTTGAGTCTGAGCACTGGACCGGGTTCTCTGGGAGTAGTCGCTTTGAAAAAATAAGTAGGAGTAGATCCGATTCCCCCGAACAACCCAAGTTCAACATTCCAGCTGAACCGACACATCGCTAATGAGAACGAGTCCCTTCGACGAATATTTGTTATGATAAACGTACAATATATTTCCTCTTTTCTAAAATACAGGTTTCTTCAATACCCTGGTTTACTCATTCCTTTTATCAAACAGTCCCTCTTTACCGCATCTCCAAAGATGACATTAATTAACAATAAATAATTTAAGAATCCCTAGAAAAATTTGGGAGTTATTTCTCTCAGACCCTTAGCCTGATAGGGACTAATAAAATTCATGCTATCTCTCTCATAGTGTTAAAGAGAGAGAACATCACGCTTTGTATTTGAATCTTAACATTTACTATAGACTCTCAGAAAATAAATTAATAATAATTTCATGAAATTTAGCATTAAAAACACATTTGTCAAAAGAAACAATAAATAAGTCTACCTCGGTAAAACGGACACGCCCTATTTTCGGATGGACTCAATCTGCTTCCTAGCGAAAGGACCATCTAGTATATTTTAATGTCATTTCGAGAGCCATTTTTTTTCAAACTTACTAATCGTATGTATCCAAAACTTTAAGATAAAAAGCGTAGGTGCTAGCTCTCAAATTATTATTATTTTTGACCCCAAAGTTGACCCCCAAATACATTATTCCAACACGTAGTGTTGAATATAATACAGTATGTAATCATTTACTAACAGTATTAATTTTGTTATTTTGATCCATAATTTGTCTTACTTTTGGTTCTTTAACCATTTCGGTGACGGCTGTTTCGTCATTTAAGATAAGCCTTTTTATCGGTGTGCAATTTTGACAGTGATCAGTCTGATCAGGTACATATTATTCATCATATTGGTGAATAATGTGCACATTTATTAATTAATTTCAAAAAGGAGACCAAACTATGCAATCATATTCAAGATGAGGACGACTATTATTTTATTTTATTTTATTTTTTACAATTGCTCCACACAGGAGGTCCAGAGGAAAACAATTCCGCTCAGGGCCGATGTCATCTGTGGGGATGCTGTGTGGGGTCTTTTAAAGGAAAGGAAGGAGGGGAAGTTCTGGGAAGGAAAAAGGTATTAGGGTTGGGTAGGAAACTGAGGGCCAGTGAGTCCAAGAGTGACGGACATGTGAATCCTTCCCTCCCACAACGGTGCAAGGCGATGGGTCGAGGGAGTCCCATTGGAGAGGCCAGAGGCCTCAACCAATCTCTCCCGATCGGGCCCGCCACGCACTAAGTGGGCAGACGCATCCGCCGTCAAGACCTAGCTAAACATAACCCCCATGAACCTGGGCACTCTTGCTAAATCACCAAACGTAGCGAACCACTTGGGATGACCTATGACAGAAGTGTTGGTTATCGAATAAATGATTCCCGGGTTGGCGGTACCCATGCATACCCACTTCCCAATTTATGTTTTTTTTTTTTACAGTGAATATCGCACAAGAATCTCAACTGCTCCCGTCTGGAGCCAGTGAGACTATGGCATCCCCAATTGGGGTATGTTGTGAGGCTGAAGGTAGTGGGGAGGGAAAGGAGGTGGGGAAGAGGAAGGTTGGGAAGTACCTGGCTATTCAGATCTGGTCACCAAACACGGCTAAAGCCATTTTCAAGCAACGTTTCAATTCTGAATGGTGGTCTTACACCAGAGCGATACTGATAGTATCTTATAGTATCTATCAGTATCACTCTGGAACGTGCCACAAATATACTATATATTATTTTAAATGAATTAATTGAGAAATAACACAAATTAATCAAATAAAATTTATTTGCGCACGCCGGGTTCGAACCCGCGACCTCCGGATTGTGAGTCAAGAGTCTTAGCCACTGGACTACGGAGGTCGTCCAGTGGCTAAGATATGTGATTCCCATCCCGTGATTTTTCACGGGTCTACGCTAGTATTAACATATTTTATGTGATCATCATATTACCAGTACCTACCCAAAGGTTTTTGGACATTTTTCTATAGCTACCCAAGTGAATATTTTAAAAATTATTAATATCTACTATAACACAAAACTTACAAAAATGTTAAAATTACAAAAAGATTTCTCACGTAGATAACTAATTCTGTTTTTAAAAACCGATATAAGTAATTATAATGTGTTTAAAAATGTTGCCATTTAATATCTGTGTCTCCGAAAAGGGTCTCTGAAGGCTCTATATTCCTAACCCGAAGATCCCAGAATGTTACCATAATTGGCCCCATTATACATTTTATTTGGATTCTCTAATAACAGGGTTAGATCGGTTCACCTTTTGTAATTACATGGTTTATTGGGCATAATGGCACCACGGCACAATGGGATGGACACTTTTATTAAAACAGCCTAAGTCTTCTTAGAAAATGTCGTTAGAGGACTTAAATCATTATTATTTAATGCTAAAAAATCAGTTTATGACGCAATAAGGGATTTTGTAGGTCTTACAGACCGCATTTTTAATGACACATAATATTTGAAGGTAAGTAGTAACAAACGTTACGTTTACTGGGGTGTTTATCGAACTTTATGATGAAGATTTGAGTAATTATTTATTATTACTATAGTTTTATATTAAAACGTTTTCCAATCATAATGTTAAATAATATAAAATCGACTGAACCGAACTTCTTTCTCTAATTAATTTTAACCTACCTGGTTTGGCGTTTACCTACATACATCTACATATATCATAGACTATGTGCTTGTAGCTTGATTGTCACATGTTTCCTTTTCCTACACATCCCTATTTTTTTTTTAACTCCACACAGGAGGCTCTGAGGAAAATAATTTCCCACAGGGCCTATGTCAGGGAGGAAACACAGAGGCCGGTAAATCGTTCCACAGCCGAGCTGTTGAACTCAAGAACGAGTCGTAAAAACGACCCGTTCTCATGTGACTAATGTCAACCGTGTACAAATATTGGGCGCGTGTTTGGAGTGTTTACCGACTATGCACCGGTGCCGAGGGGATCAATGATGCTAGTTCATCGGAGCATCTTCCATTGTAATACCGGTAGAACAAGGACAGCATTCCCACCTGACGCCTGTGCTCTAAAGATTGCAATCCGTCTGTTAAAGTCTGGGAGAATCTATCAAACAGACCGTCCATTTCTGCACAGAGTCAAGGGTTCTTTTTAAGGTATTTTAGAGCTCCAGACCAGAGGTGGCTGCCAAATTCAACCGTGGGGGCACTTGCGATTTGTACAGGGTTAGCAGTTGTGTACTATTAAAGTATCTGCGGGCCCTGTACAGTACGCCCAGTTCTGAGAGGCTAACTTAACTAACTTGGTGTAACTCACTTAGAGTAACACCAAGCATATCAATGGAGGTCCTGTTCGGAAGAATGCTTTCGTTGAAGGAAACTAGATTATCATTTCGATCCCTTTTATGTACCGTTACCATAACAATCAGTGTCGTCAATCGCAACTCGCCGCATGAACATCTTTAATATTCCGCTATAAATGCATGAATAAACCAGCCAAGATAGCATAGAGTGTCACAAGTTACCGCAGTAAGTCCCTTCCTTCCTTTCCTTTAAGTACATTCTTTCTACTCGTACAGTGGTCTTTCACACACATACATCTCAAAACACATACAAAGTCCTTCGAAATCCGCAGAAACACACAAAAGAACTCTTAAAACGTACACGCCATACAGAACGATTCCACACGCTTAATTACAAAACAAATGCAGCAACAAATTCGCCAATTTATCGTGATCTTCATACGTTCAATAATATTTGCCTAAACTCTAAAATCGACATTTTCTCCGATTCACTGCCCAAATTTAAAAAGAGCATCATGTCAATAATATAAACAGTTCAATTTGCATCCATATCCCTTCACACATCACCACTTCTCACATCAACAAACATACTCAAAAGTACATTCTCACGCACATCTACCCGATACGCACATCAACCGGTAATTACTAAATATACGAGTACATACCATAAAAGAGACACTACAAAGAAAGATATCATACGTACCCAACATGAAATTTTACTTAATGTATGTAAATTTTCTCACTTCTGTAACCAAAGTACTGTTAGTTACTATAAATAAATACCTAATCTAAAAAACTTAATTTGTCGCATTATAAAAAAAAAACGTATTAATAAAGGGTTTCAGTATGATATTTTGCACTTAAAACCATGTTTGATAGGTTTAATACTTTATTTTTTCTAGATTTGTAAAAATACTTCAAGAACAACAAAAAAATGCTCGCTTACAGCAAAAGATGTGTTCTACTTGCAGAATTTAATTAAAGCTTCTGTAATATTTCTAAGCAATCAAATGTTCAAATCAAAAAACCCATAATTTTGCCTTATTTCGCATTGCATCGCCTTAATGCACACATGTTTGTAAAGAGAATAGTAGCTACTCGGGGATGAGAATAGAAGAAGTCGGGGACGCTCGATGTAGACATGGCACAATTGAGTGAATTTAGTCAGTTCATGTCAAGAGTCAGTGTAATAGAAGAGTATGTATAACTTTTCATATTCCTTTCCAAAGAACCAACTTAATCTTGTCCTCGTGTTTGAATATGTAATTTCCAGTGTATCAGCAAGTTTCTGGACAATGTCATAATTAGCGATATGCCTCAGGACTTCCGAAAATTCCTGAATCACTTGTTTTCACCATCAACGTCATTGTCATTTGTTATTAGTTATTGTTATTATACATAATGATTTTTTTATTCTTCCATACTGTTGTACAACGTTTCTTATTTCTTTGTTTTTATATTTTTTAATGTTAACCATCTGCTTTTTTTTAATGCTATAAATACAATTAAAAAAAGAAGATGTATCAATGTTAACGATGCGAAAACAGAGTTGTGTAGTGGTTCGTATTCTGCCTACCCCTACCGAGGGAATGGCATGGTAATTATGTAGTCAAATATTCTAAGATGGGGCTATTTTGCAGAAAGCTAAATGTATCATTGTCGTCAAACTCCAAATTTTTAACAGTATAAAGGTCCTGATTCAATTTCTGATTCAGCATTCTATAAAATTGTATTATCAGTTGACAAGCATAACAATTTTTTTTTTTTTAAATAAAGACAAACATTCCCGATTTACGAATAACCTGACAATACTTGATAATATTCTACTACCATCACAGTAAGTTTAAAATGTTGCTTGTGTTGATGATGGTGACTTAGCCAGCCGAGGAACTGAACACACAATGCCTGGGTGGAATCCAAACATAATGTCAACTCGGCCACTAACAACAGCTGAAACGGACCAAGAAAACAAAATGGTGCTGATTTGTCATTTTTAAACAAGGTTACATTTGAATTTCTGTGAAAAAACCCTAACCTAACTTAATCCAACCAAAACATTACAACTCAGAAGTCTGGAGATCTTCACATAATCGTCGAAGCCCTGAATCGTAGTAACAAACCCACTGCAATAACACCAAATTAATTACACAGTTAAGGGTTAATTGGATAATTTTTGATTACGTGGGGCTTTGTTCCATAGCTTTCGGCAAGGCTATTGACGGCAGGTCTAATGGACCCGAGCCACATGGGGTCCGGTCCGCTTTACACGGACCGAGTCTTTTCCCAAACAAACAGACTGACTGAGTTCCTATTGTTGTTCAGTTTGCCGTTCGCGGTTTCTTTGTGCCTTTTAGGTAGAAGTTATAGGTTATGTTGTTTTTTTATAACAGATACCTGATTGGAAGTGATTTTGTTTTATTTCATTGGGAAGAAGTGATTATTTTGTTTTTTGTTTTTGTGGTATTGGTGAGTTATTATTTAAAATAAGCATTAGGTAGGTACTCATTTATACCACTTGTAAATCATATCATATTTCTATGTGGTAATTTTGGAAATGAAAATTTATACATATTTATACGGTATAAGAAGTTGGAAATTTATACATTGGCACAGAGTTATATTAAAAAGCGGTACCCAAACAAAGTTGTTCTGTTGAAATTATTATAATTATTTATACTTACAAAGTGTTTGCTACATATGAACATTTTATGTTAAAAAGCTTGCCTCGTCCAGAAGTAGGCTAATTTGAGTACCTAGTAAAGAATGCAAAGTAATATTTAAAAGATTTTAAACTGTTATTTGCTACTATTGTCTGTATAAATATGTGTATGCGAAATAATAAAAAAAATTAGAATATTATGTTTTTTGTTTGAACGTTTGATCGATTAAAAATATTATTGATGCTTTAATTATATGTATATTGCGTGTAGAACGCATCTTGGCCTTTGCTGTATTAGAGCATTTTTTGTTTCTTTTTATTAGCCTATAGAAAATTAAGTATCAGGCCTATTGATTTGCAGTGCAAAATCTTCTACTTACGAAACTCTTTTCAGAAATGGTTTTATTTTATAATGTAGCAAACTAAGTTCTTTAGATTTTGATCTTGAAACCTTTTTAAAAACAAATCATTTTGGTGATGTTTTGAATCAAAACCGGCGGCTGGTGTAAACGAAAATATCAATTTTATATTTTATGTATATCAAAATTAGATTTTTATTATTGTGACAGCAGTTTCGGCTTTCAAGGCCATTTTCAAAATGTCATCAACTTTATCGCCACCTTCGTAAGGAATGCGTGATTTCGCTTGATTCCGAATGTTAGACGTCGAAGTGCATCGTCTCAAGGTTAAAACATGCTACACACGGTGACATATAGGTATTATATGATTTGCATTGTTAAAAATAACAAACTTTTAAAGTTTAAAATGTACATAGCTATTTTTTTGTGTTTATAGATTAACATAAAAATATAATTTCCTTTACGCTTTTATAAATTTAAATCAAATATAATAATGTTATTATTAAGTCTTGCAAGTATTTGAGTTTCTTTTATTATTATGAGATCTATTTTGACGGTGACCCGACAATTCGTCCGGCGACAATTCATCCGGCGATAGTTCATCCGGCGACAGTTCATCCTGCCGACAGTTCATCCTGCCGACAGTTCATCCTGCCGACAATTCATCCGGCCGACAATTCATCCGGCGACAATTTACAAGATTTTTTCTTCAAGTAAGTATGCAAAGAAGATAAACGGCCGTACAACCAAAATCGATATACTTGTTGGTAAAAATATTTTTACAGCGGATTTCCACTCAAGATGCCTTCAGATATAAGTATATCGATTTTGGTTGTACGGCCATATATCCTCTTTGCATACTTACTTGAAGAAAAAATCTTCTAAATGATCAGGCCGGATGAACTGTCGCAGGATGAATTGTCGCAGGATGAACTGTCATTTTGACATAAAAGGCAATTTTCAAACTGTGGTCAGACCACTTTGAGATGACTTATTTATATGATTCTATTTAGCCCGCCCAATTTCAATTTCTAAGATGCCTAAAACGATTTATTACAGGATAAACCGATTTACTGAGAAAGTAATTGTGTCAATAGATTCTCTATTTTGTGGGTTACTCTACAATTTTGCACCTTGTGCAGATGTTAAGTCTATCTATATCTGCATCCGGCACTGATTCCAGGGATTCACTGCATTCAGCGAAATGCATGTTATCCCGGAGTAAGACTTAACTAGTTGCCTGCACTTATTATTAATGAAATAGATTATCTGAATCCATATCGCACCCAGCGAACTGTAATTGGATTCTGATTGGAATAAGAAAATTATGATAGTCAATTTGGAAGCGTGTAACAGTTAAATTTCCCAGCGCTGCAGACATAGAACTGGTAAATTTAATATAATAATAATCGACTGTGTAGGTAATTGAGTTGAAAATCTATTTTAGAATAACCAACTGACATTTTTAATTTATGTTAAGATGAAGCCATGCGGAATAATGCAAAATCATATGTGTTTTTGGTTTGAAATTTTGATCGGTTAGAAATATTATAAACTCTTCAATTAAATACTACGAATAGAATTTTGGCCTTGGAAATAATCGAGTAATTTTTTAAAGTCGGGAAAAAATAAAGTATCACGCCTATTGAAAATACTTTTAAGTTTCATTATATAATTTAAAAAATTAAGTTCTTTACAATAATCGGTAAACATTTTAATATGTGTGCCTGAATTTAACATAATAAAATAAAACATGATTTTTGGCGATATCTTTTTCTGGTGAATTAAAAAATAGGGCATTATTCACCTGCGAATTTCATCCTTATGCCATCTGCTGAAGGGTCGATAGCGCGTCATTTAGTCGCATTTAGTCGCCTCCCAGATTCAGGAAGTGTGGACGTTTCTAGACTCAACGTCGCTTGCTTCCGTTCAATCGATTTTAAATATCCTTGTTATTATAATAAATAATGCGTAAAAAGGAGTTAATGCTGACAAACTGCTCTGGCAGTTTAGCGGGTTCTAAAAATGAAGAATAAAAAAAAAAATTTACAGGCCTTTATGAAATCAAACTATGAAAAACACATCTCAAATACCCTCTCCATCCTTTCTAAAAAGGTTTTCTTAAGGACTTTTAAATCCCTCTCAAAAAGAGGCGTGGATTCCGTTGTCGAATTTTTCAGGAGTGGATCACTTTAAGTTGTTAAATTGTATCTTTATGGAGAAGTTTCAAACCAGATGGTTTGGATTCATCATAAAATATAGAGTGCAATGCCAGAGGGGAAACTTCCAATGGACTACCACGAGCACTACTGGGGAAAGTTACTCCAGAGTGTGCCCATTCAATAGAAGGGTAACGCTAAAAGAACAGACAGGGGCACTTTTCTCTTCATTATGGAAGAGCTAGGCATAAACCAAAAAAACGCCTCAGAGTGTGGTACTGGAGGATTTCATGGATAGCCAGGTGCTCTAATCTATGCATTCTGGAAGAGCCAGGCATCCATAATAGGCTAACACCTGATTACCTAAAACGTATTTGGAGATACTTTGGACAAGTTGCTTGCCAAACCGAGGACTCCAACCTGTAGTAGATCATGGCCACTAGCAAAGTGGAAGGTTGGAGAAGCAAAAGAAATTCACCAATGTGATGGACGATCGAGTATCACAGATGTCTTTGGCTCTCGCAGCGGAGGTTCCTGATTCATCAGGGCAATTGTATTGGGAGTCACGTAACTCAGCAATGAGGGGACCCAAGAAGAAGATAAACGTGTAAATAAGGATTTTTGTCATTTTTGCCAATAATCACCACTCAACATCTTTTGAACTCTCAAACTCTGCGTAGGTATAAGTTGTAATTACGGTGCGCAGACGTGATTCGCGCATGTGCAACTTTCTATAAACGGTAACAAGCTGCGAGGAATCATCTCTGATAGATGGTTTTAATCGCTTCATTACGTTTTATTAATCTGCGAAGACATTTTCAATAAAGATCTTAAGCTTGTCAACCTAAGATGATTGAATTCTTAATTAGCGAGTTTCAGAAAAAAAGATGCAATTTACATAATATAAACTAAGCGTTTGTTTTACATTTTCTATGGTTTACTCGGGTTTACTACATTAGAGGCGTTTGGTGATCTGTGTTCACTAATAGTATGTTTTTTATTATTTAGTTACATTATTTGCCATACGGATACTACTCGTACATAGTTTCGTTATAAAACATGACGTTTATCACTGAAAATGAAAAAAATCTTATTTTCTATGTTATTCGACAGTTTTTATTGCTTTTTTCGATTGGATTGAATTGTAATTGTAAAAATAATGTTTCTTTATTTGTCCCTTATGCGCACCCTAAGCCATTCATCAGATTGCAGTGAAACTTTGGTGATTTGATGAGTGAATGCCCGCGACGGATTTATATATAATTGTGAGCTCTGGCGTAATAAAATTATTTCCTGTACTATTCATCCGATTGCGATGAAACTTTGGTGAGTTGTTGTGCGCACGCTCGCAAAGTTTTCTATATATACTGGTGAGATATGGCGTTATGAAATTTGTATGGAAATTTTGCAACAGGTGGCGCGCTAGTTGTTTGAAAAATGAGTATTTCATATAGTTATATATAGTTTTGCAATGGGGACGGGAATGGGAACTCACGGGAAGGACTAGTAGAAAGAAACGATTTCTTTCTTTATGTGGAATTGCAACACACGCCGGGCTCTCGCTAGTAGTTAATAAGTGTAATTAGGATATATATGGTGTTCCAAAATTAAGGATTTAGTTCCATGGTCTGAGAGACCTACATCAAAAACAGAGGAATAACTGAGCTATTTACAAATTAATTCAAATTCTATAATGAAGTATCTACAAATAACGAGAAAAAATGTTTTCGCACCATCGTTTGAGAGTTTAAGGCGCAGTCCACAGGGTAGCGAGGGGTTAACAGCATAATCTAATATACAGCGGGGTCAAGGAGACCCCGCTGGGCGCGGCCGGGACCACGCGGCTCGGGGGGCCGGCGGCTAATAGGTTAAAGAACTTCATGTTATTTTTTATTACACGCGCGAAGATGATAATCTAAAGGATTTACGGGAATTCGTTATTATTGACTTTACTGCTAAGCAAGAAGTATATAATTCGCGAGAAATTGTAGAGTCGTAGATATTCTTAGTATCGTCCAGGTGAATTACCAATAATCAGAATAAAAACGTTGCAAATATGGTTTTATCCATGTTTAGTGGTCAGATTAGTATAGCCGGGTATTTCCCAACATCTTCTTCCCCTTCTCATTCCCTTCATTCTCACAACCATACCAAATGGGGATGCAATAGTCCCACTGGTTCCGGGCAGTTTTTTTTTACATTAGCTCCACATAGAAGCCAATTTGGGAGGCGAGAATGGGTACCAACGCTCCGGGAACCTTTATTGGATAACCCACACCTCTGCCATAGGTCACCCCCAAGTGGTTCGCTACATTTGGTGATTTAGCAGGGGCGCCTGGGGTTCACGGGATGAGGTTTGTCTAGGTCTTGGAGGCGGATGACCCGGACACACTGAACCCCAGATTCCTATCCACCCCTTAAACCCTTTTCCTTCCCAGAACTCCCCTCTCCCTACTTTCATTAAAAAAAACCTCCACACAACATCCTCAAAGATGACATAGGCCCTGAAAGAAATTATTTTTCTCAGGGCCTCCTGTGTGGAGCTCATGTAAAAAAGGGTCTCCCTCAACCATTCTCTCCCGATTCGGCCTGCCATGCAGCTGGTGGGCAGACGCATCCGCCACCAAGACCCAGACAAACCTCACTCCTTAAACCCGGGCACCTTTGCTAAATCACCTAACGTTGCGAACCACTTGGGGTGACCTACGGCAAAGGTGTTGGTTATCCAATAAAAGGTTCCTGAGGCGGCGCTATTTATACCCTTTATATGGAATTGCAAATTGAAGTTTGGTCATAGCTCGGCGACATTCATTGTTGGCACACTTCCATGCCATATCTCCCTTTTTTGTCTTGTTTATATTTCAACCACTTTCTGAAATTGATTGACTCGACGGAATAGGATAGTGTTTAAGTCATGTTTAAGTTGTTAAAACAGCGGGGTACCCAAGTCAAAGCCCTGTGGGATCCCAGTGTGATGTCTGCTCACTGTTAACATCCATTCAAGGTGTGAAATAAACACCGCCTTTTAAAAAAACCCTAAAGGTCTACTTAATAGAATAGGGAAAACATTAATATTTTTCACTATTATGCACTGAAGAAATAATACAATAAAGGTGTGAACAGTACTTCGTATTTGAAAATATTTGATCAATTTCACCAAAAGTTAGGAAAAAAATAGGTTTCTTCGGGCACACGAACATGCTTACAAGATACTACTATTAGCGTATTAGGTACCACATAGTCAGTGGTTGTACTAATATCGTTCTGTTTTCCCTGATTCCGGGTGAATTGATCAAACATTTTCAAATATGTAAATTGTTTCTTGAACAGCTTCGTTTGACCAATTCTTCAATTTTCAAATTTTAAATACAAGTTCAGTGAATTCCTATTCAAGTTCTGGATTTATGAAATTTCTATTCATTCAGACTTTTACAAAACTTGAATATTTATTAACTTTGAAATTTGGTGAACTGTACAAATTAAACAGGGAAAAAACCCTTTCTTAGCATTTCAGTAGTCGGTCTGTGGCCTAACAGTCAAAATAGTAGAGGTAAAATAATAAATATCAAAATGCACAAAAAAATTATAAAAGCCGTGCATTCGTGAAAATTTGGTCATGCCTTGATTTTCGCAGAATAATTGAAGATCTGTAGAGTTCGTCCAAAACAAAGTGATGGAACATCCCTCAAGGACCCCGGGAGGTACTTTGTTATTTTCTTTACTTTTTACGTCTGTACTAAAAACCTGTCTTATATCACAAAACATTGATTTTATTAATTGGGAGTTTTCTCCCGATCTAGTTTACGAACATGTGGGTATTTTAAGCCACAATTCTTTCGTGTGGACTCTGTAGATCTTCATTATTTATAACGGATTATCATTAGACCAAAGTTTCATGTATGCATACATTTTGTCACTTATCAAACCTTTTTTTACCTGTACTGAAAGGTTTTATAACATTGGTGAGATCAGTTTTCTATCAAAACCGTAATACACTTTGAAAATTTTTCTGGTTAAGCGTGAAAATTACTTCTTTTAAATTTCTAATAGTAGGTAGGTTAGGTACTAGGTACACCTAAAAGTTTATTGTGACGGAGAGAGAGCTTTTGCCCGCGTTTTGATCTTTTTTTAACATTCTGAGGCCCTGAGGAAAAAAATCCCCCAGTGCTTATATCATCTTTAGGGATGCTACGTGGAGGGTCTTTTTAGGGAAAGGAAGGTATGGAAGTTCTGGGAAGGTATTTGAAAATATAAGGGGTGGGTAGAAATCTGGTGTTCAGGAGTGACGAATATGTGAATCCACCTCACCCACTGCGGTGTAAGGCGATGGGTCGAGAAAGTCTGGCTGGAGATGTCAAAATGTCTGCCTTAACCAGTCTCTAAAGCATCTGCCGCCAAGACCTAGACAAACCTCACCCCATTAACCCGGGCTCTTCGGCTAAGTCACCAAACCCAGCGAACCACTTGGGGTAACCTATTTCAAGTGTGTTGGTTATCCAGTAAATGAATTCCGGAACGACGATACCCATATCGCCTACCAAATTGCATCACTGATCTGTCTATCTATTTGCGCCAGTTTATGCCAGCGATTTGTTTTTATGTGTTTGTGTTGGGTTGTGTTTAATGTTATGTTGTTATGTATTTTATGTTTGTGTTTTATGTGTTGTGGAAATCGATTATAGACGCCATCACGCCGCACGTTGGTGCAAATTGGGTCGGCCTTTCGAACATTTCTGTTTGACGAGGCGTTGGAATAGATAAAAGATTCGATAACTGCCTCGAAAAATAAATACCATTTTGAATAATAATAACATAACACGTCTAGTTAATATTTCAATTTACGTTATTGCACATTTATTTATGAGTCTAGGTAGGTACTTTACCACCCAAAGATATGTATATATGCTTACGGTAAATATTAAATAAAAAAACATAGTGTGCAATTCAGTGAATCCTTCAGAAAACTAAGGTAGACAAGAGCGGGAAGTCTACGAAGCACCGCACAAAGCGTAGACCGACAGGCTACGAAATACCGCACAAAGTAGACAGATTATTCTGTCTCATTCATTTATGTATTTATCTCTTTTTAGTGTCGCTACTTTTCGTTTCATCGAGTTTCAAATCACAACAGTGCTTAAAAAGTTTTTCTAAATTAAATTATCTGCTTAAATCGTAAGATTTGTAAGCAGGTAGGTTTCAATTTGGGAGGCGGGTATGGTTACCGACTCCCTGGGAAGCATTTATTGGATAACCAACACCCCTGCCATAGGTTACCTCAAGTGGTTCGCTACGTTTGGTGATTTACACGGGTTTATTTACCGACCTACTGCGTAGCGGGCCGGATCGGGAGAGATTGGTCGAGGAACAGCTTTTAAACTCTCCAGCCGGACTATATAGACTAGACCCATTGTCCTGCACCGCAATGGGAGGGATGGATTCATACGTCCCTCACTACTGGACACATTGACCCTACATTCCAATCCACCCTTCATATCATTTTTCTTACCAGAAAATCCTCTTCTTTCTTTCATTAGAAAGACCACAAGACTCCATAAAGCATATCGAAAGATGACATAGGCCCTGAGGAAGATTATTTACCTAAAGGTCTCCTGTGTGGAGTTAATGTAAAGAAAAACATAAATTCCCATATATTGAATAATAAACTGTAGTGTTAAACACCTTTACTGTTATTTTATGTAACATTTTTACCATAATATCAATTATTCCGATTTGACAGCTCTTAGTAGAAACCACGATCATGCGAACTCTGGCAGGATAAAAAGGTTGTATCAAACCTGGCCACCATCTTGAACCGGAACGTAACAAACAAATTTACAGACAGACAAATTGCCAAATAACCGAGTTAAACAGGAATTTGCTCAGTCAATAAATGTATTATCCACTCCGATTAGTTATGAAAAGCAGTCCAATAAAATAACCACTAAAATTAAGAATAACGAAAAAAAGGTTGTATCAAACATGACCACCATGTTGAACCGAAACCGGAACGTAAAAAAATGGAATGTGCTCAGTCAATAAATTTATTATCTACTTTATTAGTTGTGAAAAGTAGTCCTACAAAATACCCACTAAAATTATGCAGATCACTGAATAACCAAAACAAAGTATTATCAAACATGACCGCCATCTTGAAACGGATCCGGAACGTAACAAACAAATTTACAGATAGCCAAATGTCCGCGTCAATATACAGGAATTTGCTCGGTCAATAAATTTATTATCTACTTGATTAGTTACGAAAAGTAGTCCAATAAAATACCTCAAAAAATTATGAATAACGAAAAAAATCTTTTATCAAACATGACCACCATCTTGAACCGGAACTGGAACGTAAAAAAAAAATTTACACACAGAGAAATCGCCAAATAACCGAGATAAACAGTAATTTGCTCAGTCAATAAATTTAATTTCTATTTTGATTAGTTATGAAAAGTAGTCCAATAAAATACTCACTAAAATGATGGATAACAAAAAAAAGGTAGTATAAAACATGACCACCATCTTTAAACGGAACCGGAACGTAACAAACAAATGTACAGACAGATGAATTGCCAGATGACCGAGTTAAACAGGAATTTGCGTAGTCAATAAATTTATTATCTACTTTGATTAGTTATGAAAAGTAGTCCAATAAAATACCCACTAAAATTATGCAGATCACTGAATAACGAAAACGGAACGCAAATACGGAACTTTGAACATAAATTCCTGGAATTGTTTCAAGCTTTCTCATTTCCAAGACTGTATGAGACATCTCCAACTAAAGTTTTTGAATAATTACATGCCTCGAGGTTTTCGTGAAAACATCTCTAAGGCCACTCGGCTTTGGTTGCTATCATTGCTACCTTCCAAGAATTTTTCACCAAGAACTATCTCGCAATGGGATTTCTATTTTTGAAACTGTTTATTTATGGAGGAATTTCACTGTAATATTGAAACTTGCATAGACTCGTAAAAAGCAAACGATAGTCTGAATTCTTGATTCTGGACAAATCAGTTCCAATTTTTTGAATATTATGTTGTAGGTAGGTACCTTTATCGATTGTCTGAATTCTTCACAAGACGGATTACCATTTCGAAAATCACACTTGAATTCAAAGTGAATCTGTGGTACAGATTTCATGCGGCCGGCGTAGTCCAGCGGTAAGGCTCTTGACTCGCACTCCGAAGGCGCGGAATTGAATCCCGGCGTGGCAAATAAATTTTATTTGATTAATTAGGGTTATTTCACAATTTAATCATTTAAAATAATATATACCTAGTATATTTGTGGCACGTTCCAGAGTGGAAGATACTAAGGAAGATACACCAGGGCGATTCTAAGATAGATATCTCAGTATCGCCCTGGTGTAAGTCCACCATTCAGAATTGAAACGTTGCTTTAGCCGACCAGATTTGGTGACCAGATCTGAATAGCCAAAAAGCCCTCCCCTCTCCACTACCTTCAGCCTCACAACATACACCAACTGGGGATGCCATAGTCCCACTCCAGACGGGAACAGTTGGGACTCTTGTGCGGTATTCATGCAAAAAAAAAATACACGACCAACAAATGCATGCACAGACAACCGAAATTAGTATGGTTTAAAAATATTAATTTTATATTTACTCCACACAGGAGGCCCTAAGAAAAATAATTTTTCTCAGAGCCTAGTAATCTTTGGGGATACTGTATGGAGAGTCTTTTTGTGGAACGGAAGGAGTGAACCTGGGTCTTCGATTCATACGTCCTGGACACATTAACCTCCAGATTCATATCCACCCCTCTTAACATTTTCTTCCCAGACCTTCCTTTACATAAAGACCCTCCACACAGCATCCCTTAAGATGGAATAAGCCATGAGGAGAATTATTTTACTCCTAGCTTCTTAATGTATAAAAAATATATATCATTTGAAGTCAGTACCCAACAATGTAATATTAAACAGGCCTGCCTCAGCACCGGTAGGCCACCCAGTGATGCCAACATTATCAAATTACGTTGAAAATTTCAAGTTAATATACCAAAATAATTCAAATATTTAAAAAGAAAGAAGATGATACTAATACATGTAAACGAAACATGAAACAGAATAGGACAAACAGAAAAAAAAACGTTTGTTAAATGTTTTAAAAGACCTCAAAGATTTGGCTATGGATTTGCTACCGGAAATTAAATGACTTCCCGTGTAAAACCTTAAATGCACTACCTGTTTGTGTTTGAGGAAAAGAAAGGCCAAAACATCCTACAAAACGACCGGAAGTTATTGTGTGTCATCGTTAAAGAATTGTTTGCGGGCGCAAGTGTTTAGATTTAAGGGTTTTATTTACTTTGAAGGTCCAATTAGAATTTTATTGTTTTTCTTTTGTGGTTGCTTTAAGGGTACAAATGCTGCTAATTTAGGACTGATAGTATTTTACTGATGGAGAAGTGAAAGTTGTTTTGCTATTGTTTTTGTTTGTTAATTATTGTAGGGTGCCCATGCCTCAATTCAAGAATGTTTGTTAGTCATCTAAATATTGGTAGATTTGTTTGAGTCAAGCCACCAATATTTGGTTCAAGTAAAATGTGTTTATTTCGAAATAATAAAGTGTTTGTTATAGAGTAATTATTAGAACCGTGGAAACAAATACCTACATGACATGTAGACATGAGACGTGAATTGCAAAATGAATAAGTAAGGGCAAAGAAAATCACTGGAAAACGTCTATATTGGTCCTTGCAATTTTATATCGTGAAATTCGTAGTTTTTTGGACTAATGCCGTGAATTACCGTATTTCAACGAGAATTTCTGGTATTTAAAATAAAGGCGCGTTCTCATCTGATCTATATGATCTCTAAGCATATTTTAATGGTTTCGTCTCTGTGGTCAATTTGTAGAATGAAAATTGAAAGTAATCCTAACCTAACATAACCTATTTAACCATTTTTTTATCATCACTCTTAATGACCTTTTAGAGGTGGTTCTGAGTTGGTTTCATTCTGAGTTGGCCGGTCACCGTTTATTTCGATTCATAATAGATAATAACGCCTTTTTGAAAACTGAAAAACCTTTTTAATAATCCATTGGTATAAGTGCACCCCTTTCTAAAAATAATATTCGTCATGTTTCTGTTTGTCTATAAATTAATATGTCGTATTGCCTATAGGGACCTGAAGATTTCGTGTTAATTTTTGGTGGTATTTTAAAACAGAAGTGATGTTATGTTTTCTTTTTGGTATTTTGTAGCTAAAAGGGGCAACTTTTTACAAATCCAAAATCATTAACAGTAAAATCGAAATCAAAACAAGGAAGTATGAAAGTGTGAAAGTGAAGTGTGAAATGAATAAAAACTCTTTATTTTATTCCTCTGTTATCTTATTGCACCGATGAATAGACATTTCACGAAAACAACGACAGTATCCGGCGTATCAAGCTTTTCAAAATCATAGACAAATAAATATTTAGAATGCACAACGTTGTCTATTTCTTTCTTAATCCGGGATCTCACCTGATTTATTATTTGATCTATTTCATAGTAGGCTATAGTAGGAGGTAGCGCAACACGGCATAACACCCCAAAAACTAACAACGAAAATGCTTTTGGCCGTGAAAATCTAAAAACTTATCTATTTCATAGAATCTTTAAAAGAGATCAGTTGGAACACATAGTTGAATGGACTTCAACTTTCATTCTATAAATTGACCATAGAAACCATTTAAATATGGAGATTCATAGAATAGATCAGGTAATCACAAGCCATTATTCTGAAATTCGTGTTGAAATACAGCAATTATAGGTATTTGTCCAAAAAACTGCGAATTTAACGATATAAAATTGCAAGGACCGATACACATGTTTTCCAGTGATTTTCTTTGACCTTACTTAATAATTTTGCATTTCAAGCCCCGTGTCTGCATGTCATGTGGATATTTGGAATCACCGTTCAAACGCAATTACTCTATAACATTAGTAACACATAGATCCGGTTTTAAATATAATATTTAACACAATAATACTACCTGTATTTGTGGGACTGAATAGTTCGTAACATGACTTCCGAGTACACGAAAGAGATACCTAGATTGTAGAGTATTTAAGGCCCGGCTTCCCGTATTTCTATCGATTTGTTACATATGTTCTTATACACTTTAATTTTCAAAGCTTTTAAAAATATCTATATGTTATTCTTGAGATAATATCTGTACATTTCCCCCGCCAAAACGGCAATTACATGAAATTCCCTCGATAGAAAAAAGTCGCAAAGTATGATAAGTAGCCCAAAATTTTTACAAACAGGTTTTTTCCGTTATTTTACAAGTTACATGTATAAAAAAATTCACAGTGATTCTTTAAATGCTATTTTAGACATTACCTCTTGTTTTATCAAACATTTTCAAAATTATCGCTTAAATATTATTGTTTTTAATATTAGCGCGTTCCCTATAATATTCGTATTTACATATCTATCCTTTTGAGCGGGTACTACCGGACCTTAAACCATTGTCATAGGTAGTCTCATTCTCTCTTAGTTAAGCTCTCAGCTATCACTACATATCGATCATCTCTATCGTTTTATTAATTTATTAAACTAGGGGCATTATTTTTTTATTGAGCATTCTGTAACACAAGTATAACAATCATTAAATATTTGGAAGTCATCGAAGCTAGCAGTATAATAATGATGAGAGCTATAATTGTTTTGTAGAACCGAATGAATGCTCAGAGAAAGTTGAATGGTTGTTATTGGTCATTTATCATTAGTGCTGCAGGTGACTGACTACTTGGATAGACAACTCATAACTATCTGTTGGGTGTTTCTACTGTTATGGTATAATAAAACTTCTCGTAGAAGCATTAAAACAACAAATTATTGATATAGCTAACTGGAAGTAAGTCTGTACTGACAAGTGCATCCATCATCGAGCACGGTGTATCGGATAGAAGTGTCGGTTGCATTCATGCATCTATACTTCTGCTAGCCGAACGAATGACTTGATTTTATTACTATGCCTACATTGATAGCTCACACGTGGAATAATAATAATAACATAAGGATTTGGATTTGTACAGTGTGTTTTTGTGAAAAATCTGAATGCTGTGTGGAAGTGGTTTTTGTGGAAAGGGAGGAGTAAACCTAGGTCTTGAAGAGACCCATGTTGTAGGAGAGAGGAACCATGAAGGCCACTTAGCCCGGCTGTTGAACTCAAAAACTAGTCCTGGAAACGACCCGTTCTCATGGGACAAATGTCAATCGCAGTATACAAATGTTGGAAGCGCGTTTGGCGTGTTTCCCGACTGTGCACCGGTGTCGAAGGAATCAAAGACGCCAGTTCCTCAGAAAATCTTCCATTGAAATACCGGCAGAACAAGGTCAGCATTCCCACTTGACGCTTCTGCTCTAAAGATTGCTCTAAAAACTTATTAATACCAAAAGCAAACACAACTATATTTTAAAAAGGACCCGACTACGTGGCCATCAAAGTAGATATATAACAACCTTCCACATAACATTAAACGAATAACTATATAAGTATTCAAATTTAAATCATCACTAAAACATTTATTTTAAACAAATGTCATTATACTCTGAATACCTGATGTAAATTAAAAACCTCTTTTTTTTCTCACCACTGTACGAAAATCGGTACCAAAATACAAAACGTCCTTTTTTTCATCCCGAATCTACATGAAAAGATGATGGACACCGAACATCAAGAATAGCATTTAAAAATCATCGTAAAAAGCATCATTTACTGATTTTAGAAAAGCCTTTGATACAGTTTCCAAAGAAATTCTTATTTGGAAATGAGGAAAGCTTGGTAAACCTACGTGGCAACATATTAGCCTGGTTTAAGAGCTACCTAACTGGTAGAGAACTAATTGTTAAATAAAATCCTTCCTGTATTCCTGTCAGAAGAAAATTATGAAACAAGTGGAATCCCACAGGGTACACACCTTGGTCCAATATTGTTTATCTTATTTATAAATGGTATTACAAAAAAAATTCATGTTTCATATTTCATTTCATATTTCGTAAAGCGCCCATTATCACGAATAAAAATTCCCACATTGATTAATTTCTTTCCTACGAGGATAAACTGACGGTTTTTTAACAGAAAGCTTTAGAATTAAACCCGAATCATCTTTTACTAAAGATGAGTTGCTGTCTGAGTCAATATTAGGCATGAACTTTTTGAAAGCAACAGGTAAATTTAATATGTTCACGTGTTTACCTCAATTCCAAAGAATCCGTGAAATTAAGGATACTACCTGTGGGAGGTTTTGAACTTAGAAATTTCTGCTTATTCAATTATTTTGCGGTTGTTTAAATTTTGTTTACAGAAATGATGAAGACGGTTTATAAAAACCTTATTTTGCCGGTGGAATTTATACACAACAAGTTGTGTAAACTCAAAGAGTTTGCTTTTGTGTATTTTAAATTTTATTAAGCATTCTGCTGATAATCCCGTTTTAACGCAGCAATCTTTTATACAAAAGATCAGAAAAGAATAGAACTGCAAAAATAATTAAAGTAATTACTACATGGTTCCTACAATCGTCCAGTTGACTAGACAGACATCTCCAAATAATAAATTTTGAGATAATGATGAAAGCTATTTTCTAATGCTCTCTATAAGTAAATCAAATACTATTTGCATGTGTGTGCTATAAAATAATGCAGGGAGACATAACGGCCCTGTACATTATTATGACATTTTGAAATACCCTACTAGTGACCCAAAAAACATTAACATTGTGTTTAATTTACCACAAGTTTTTCTACATTATAGTTGATTTGGTGGTGTTTACGAATAATCTGTATTGAAGTATTGTATACCAGATAGAGGGTACACTTTTATATATAACTGCATACTTAACTCAAGTTTTGATTTTTTGAGATGTGTGACTTATCAACTTGACATGTGGGTAGTTGAAAAAATATTAACTTAAAAGTTTGACTTAGTAAAATGGGATAGAAACTATATTACACATATTCTGAAAGTCTTAAATTACCAAAGTTTTGCGTAAAAAGTTTGAAATTTCTATAATTTCATAGTTGTCATATAAAATCCGTTCAATATCGGTTCTTCAGATGGATTGCCAGGAGGCTAGGATTTGAAAAAAGACAATTATTACTTTTGTCTGTCACTAAGTGAAGAACTATTATAATTATTTTAATTTCAAGCGAGGTCTGGACTTGAATGGCAATTCAAATTTCTTTGTTTATCTCTACCTTTCGTCCCTTTCATATACACATTGATTTTTCCTTCTAATTTCATGTTAATTATTTCGTAAATTGGACGTAAGACCTCTTTGCCCAGAATACTAATGGAGGGAAACAATTATACCAAGTCAGTGGACATCTTCAATTTATCACTAAACAAATATATGATATATTTTTACTGAGACAGTTCAGTTATTTAATTATTTATTGACGCCCTTTTTCGGGACTTTTACATTACAAATTAATATTGTAAGAAATATACAGTATGTATTGTATATAAGCATCAGTAAAAATATTTTATACTTGTTTAAACATAAATTAAAGATGTCTACTGACTTGATATAATCGTTTCCCTCCATTAGTATACTGGGCAAAGAAGAATATATATAATAGTTAGTCTCAGAATTTCTGCACTGAGATAAATCCTAACTGTTGTGGAATCCGGAAGCTTATCAATTCCAATTTATAGAAATACCAAGTCAGTGAAAATTCTTCTGTCTGATAAATCTACTATGTACAATGAATGCTGTGTATTTCTAACTATTCATATGTAATGTAAAAGCCCCGAAAAAGGGCATAAATAAATAAGTAAGTCCGTTGGTAAATAAATAGAATAGAAATCTTAATTCTTTACATAATAATAATAAAAAAATTATTCGTCAATAGATTTATACAATTTTATCCTTTTTTTATTTATCATTGAGTCTATTTACAAAATGCTCACCTATAAATTCAGGATTTCAAAGACATCAAAATTTCATAAGCATTTTTTACTTTAAATAAAGTCAAGTACATCCCTCAACACCCTGTATGTACCTAGTGGAATAAGTTCATAATTGAATACTTTTCATGGTCGTAATAGTGATTCATGTTATTATTTAATTTTATCTTCAACAAAATTTCCTCTGTGAGTAAGTAGGTACCTACGTCCGAGTTTGTACTTAGAATAATAATACATAAATAGGTATGAGTCCATGTGGGTATTACCTTTTCAAAACCCATGAAATTTATGCTGCGTTTCCACCTTATCTATTCTTTAGAATCTATGATCAATTTATAGAACGAAAGTTCGATTCAACTTAGTTTCTATTCCATAGAAAAGCCTGTTCTCACATATTCTATGAAATGTGTTATTATAAATATTTATAAAAGAAATATCTTTTAATCTTTGCATAGTATAAAATGAAGTCGCTCCCGCTGTCTGTGCGCTTATATATTTTAAACTACGCAACAGATTTTCATGCGGTTTTTATCAATATAAAGAGCGATTCACGAGGAGTTTTTAGGTATATAATTTTTCAAGGTTTGTGTAAATTGGTTGAAATAGGCTGGTAAGCGGGCAGAATAAAGATAATTTATTCTTAATAGGCTTTTAATAATAAAGATATATGAAATAGATTAAAGAAGTTATATATTAGAATTCCACCTAAACATACACATTTTTTTTCTTAAAACCAGATAAGGTATTTAGAAGCTGCCTCCGTACGTTATATTATTTTATATTTTAAAGTCACTAATTTTAAGTCAACTATTATAAGTCTTAGTCATAAGTCACTAGATATAAGACTTAGATATAAGCCACTAATTATGAGATTTAGATTTAAGTCACCAGTTATAATAATTACAAATCTTAGTACTGTCAATTTTATTATATACATATTTACTTGTACAGCGCCCTTCAGGTGATTTCTCACGAAAATGGCGGTAAATAATTCAGCCAAGTATTATTATTATTATTAAGCCACGATCTCACCCGATCTATTTCATAGAAACTATGAAATAGTTCGTGAAAACAGGCATTTCTATGGAATAGAAACCCAAAGTTGAATCAATTTCAACTTTCGTTCTATAAATTGACCAAAGAGACTCATAGAAAAGATCAGGTGAGAAGGCGCTATTACCTTTGCAGGCCAATTTTAAAGGTGAAACTATGCAAGTTCCATAATTTTTCATCATTTACAAGTTGTTAAAAAAATAAATAATGTTAATTGAAAAAAGAATAAACGTACCATATTATTGAATAGGGGAGCAATTTTGCAGCAGTTCAGGAACTTTTGGGTGAAACACGACTTCTCTTCTAACAAATTGTCACTTTTCACTCAAAACCCGACGGAAAATATTTATAGCACTTTATTTTTCAGTCTTTTTAGAATAATTTCAGAAGTATCACAGAAGAATTTTGGATTATTAATTTTTTGAACTATTATTTGAAATGTTTGATTTAATACGAATAGCTCGAGGCAACAACGTACACTGGTGGTAATAATGTAGAATTTGACTGCAGAAGTCATTAAGGCCGGTTTCACAATGGAAGAGAAATTAAAGTTTCAACACAAATTGAAGTGTCCATTAGTGAAATATGTGGTTTTTGGTTGGTTCAATGCCAATATAAAAGCAGATCTCGTACCTACAGGTTTGTCACCGAATTATGTGTGCATTCACCAAAGTTTTGTCACGGAGTTTACAAAAGTTTTATCACGGTATTAATTTCGATTTTCACTAGTTTTATTTTTGCCACAAGATTGTCACTTTTGGTTTTTAAATATTATAATTGTTTATTTTGGTAGGTACTATTGCATAAATCACAGATATTAAAGGCACTTTGATTAGTTTAATTCAGATCTGAAATTAAAAGAAAATTCATGTTCTATAAACAATAAATTAATATTACCCGTATGCCCTTTCACAATCCTTTATTCTTGCGCTAAATTCCATTTCTACACTTAACATAACAACTGCAAAATTAATTTATATACTATTGTCACAAAAGTATTATTTAAGCTATTGATAAAGGATGTCATAGAGGAAGGAAGTTTTGGAAGCAGGCCATTAGTTTAAATACCTAAGTGTTTTGTTGGAAACAGTTTTTTTTACATTAACTCCACCCAGAAGTATCTCAGGGCCTATTTCATCGTTGGGGATGCTGTGTAGAGGGTTTTTGCTTTGATAAAAGGAAGGTGATTAAGATCTGAGAAGCAAAAATGTATGAGGAATGGGTATGAATCTGGAAGTCATGTGGGTATGTCTAGCAGTGACGGAAGTATGAATCCATTCTTCCCACTGCGGTGCAAGACGATGGGTCGGGTGAAAAGATACTGCTGGAGAGGTAAAAAGGTATTTGTCGACCAACTGTTAACAAATCAATCAAATATCTAACAGTTAACAAATCCAAAAAATATCTAACTGTTAACAAATAATTAAGTATCTAACCGTTAACAAATCAATCAAATATCTAACTGTTAACAAATCAATCAAATATATAACTATTAACAAATCAATCAAATATCTAACTATTAAAAAGTAATTTCTTCTTTTTAAAATAACCCTAATGAAGCTTGCTTACGAAACATGGTGGGTTTTTTTTTTTTTAACAATAAACGTGGTTAAAACCAAGTAGGTAATCTATTAATTTTGAATGTTAACAAATCAATTAAATACCTAGCTGTTAAAAAATCAATCAAATATCTTACTGTTAAAAAATTAATTGTTTTATTTTACGATAATATTAAATTATTAGGTATTAAGGGTAACTCCAGCTCGTTCATGATGTTTTATGACGTATTTATTTACGTCTTTTGGAAAATTATTTATGGGCAAGCGAAAATAGCTCGTAAAGCATTCTGCATAACTTCGAAATTGGCATTATTATGTCACTGGCAAATGAGATTTTCGAGCACCGCAGGCAGACTGCAAAGAGATTTATGCATTATGCAAGAGCAGCAATAATTGAAACATTTGTCGGTAATATTGGAGACGTCAACGCGGGGAGGCGCGAAACCTGATATAATTATGCAGCACGAAAAATTATGATGGACACCAAAACTAATTAATTCTGTAGGTAGGTAACTTGCTAAATTGATTGATTCTAATTTATTATTATTCGAAAAATTGAACGCATTCTAAAATGGTATAATATTTTACATATTATAGATAATTGAGATAATAGGTAATTAAAATTGATTTTATTTGAAATTACGTTAAAATGCAAAATCCATACAAATGTTAAAAACACAGTTCAAGCCCCCGTATTCATAATTTTTACCTACTTTTAACACAATCCCCTTGAAAACTTTAACATTTTAAGTTCTTAAAAAGTTATTTTTGAAGATAATAATATCTAGGTATAAGTATATTTGATGAGCTGAACGGTAATTATATGAAATTCCCTCGAAAGAAAAAAATCATAAAGTATGCTTCGAAAATGATTTAAAACAATTTTTTTAATGTTATTTAATATGTTATGGGTGTGAAAAAATTCACAGTGTATGTATCTTTAAATTTCCCTTTAGACATTTTATTTTAAACGAGTCGTGTTTTGTTAAATATTTTCACAATTTTCACTTAATTAGACGTACCTAATCATTTTTTTTTAATATTAGCGCTCTCTCTAACATTTGTATTTGCAAATATCCCTTCCAACTTCTTCTTTTTTAATGCTTACTATACAGAGCTATAATTAAAGAAAGTTAAAATTCTTCTTTTTGTAACGTAGGTATAAAAAACACAGATTTCACAACTAACGTTAATTCCACGACTTAAAATTATTGTTTGTGTTCATAATTATCGTTGATAAGTAGATAAATAAGAATGTTTTTAAGGCTTTGGTAGATAATTTAATTTTAAAAATAGGTAGTTACATCATGATTTTTTTAATAAGCGTTGATAAAAAATGCTTGGCACCCTATTTATAAAAAAAAACAAGGTTTCAAAATTTAATAAAAATACGAATATTCACAACATAACACAGTTGAAAATATCTAAGCTGCTCGAGATACTAGAATCAAAGGGCGTAATTTCTTACTTAGCCCTTTTGCTAAAATAACTTTTGGCCAAAGAAATTTTAGTTAGGTACTTTGCAACAAAGCTATACAATGCACTTCCACTG
Organism: Limnephilus lunatus; assembly: GCA_917563855.2. Lineage (NCBI taxonomy): Eukaryota > Metazoa > Arthropoda > Insecta > Trichoptera > Limnephilidae > Limnephilus > Limnephilus lunatus. The sequence continues at coordinate 46,981,194 of OU830603.1, read as the reverse complement.
GCCATTAGACAAAACACAACTTTTCTTAAATATAAATTAGACATCAAGTCTTGGATCATTAGCCAAGATAGATCTAACACCAAAGATTTATATCTAAGTTTGCATTTTTAATGGCACGATCATTGACGTATGATTGATCGAAGGGCACGATCGATATTATTTTTCCTAGTGAGACAGACAGAGCAAATCACAATTATTTTAAGTCTAGATTTTATTAAGAAGAATAAAAAAAAATCGAAAAATAAACTGACAAATCAACTAGTAGGTACTAAAGGATTTTAATTGTGCATGTTGATAATTATCAGTAGGTAATGTGTCAATAAGCGAACATTAACTAAGTATACAACAAAAATATGCAAAAAAATTAGGTCTTTTATTATTTTAATAAATAGCATTAAAAATATATCTAGATTATTATAATTAATAATTATCAGAAAGTCGTAATAATCACATAAATGGAAAAATCACGCGTTGTTAAAAAAATAATGGCTTATCGATCAGTTAGGTATATTTTTTATAACTTTGTTCCACTTTTTTGACTAGCCTGAAAATGCCCGTCATATGTTGAAACAGGTCTCGTTATAAACAAAAAAATAGAAAAAAAAATTATAAATGAGTTTTAATCCATCAAAAAGTTGTATAAAAACAGAATTTCACAACGAATTATAATTATTTTTATTAACGGTTTCAAAATAAGAAAAACGGTATTTTTAATTTAGGCTCTTTTTACATCCGATGAACTTGTGTTTTATAAAATAATTTAATACCTACTGTGTTATATAAAAATATCAACACAATCACGGAATCTTATTTATATTAAAATCACTTTTTTTTTTTAAATCACTGCCTATCAAAAACTAGGTATTTTGAATTTAAACGTTTATAAACTTGAAGTGGTCGTACTCTTCAAATAATTACGTACTGTGTCACAAAGATGTCACTTTATTGGTAGGTACAACTGCCGAGTTTTAGTTAGCCGGAGGGTTTATCGGGACCCTAGCAGACCTCGCAGACAACGTGCCCCGGGCGTAGATTAATCATACTGAACTCCCGGCACTCTCCCCCTCTCGCTCTAGCCGCCGGCAAGTGGAGGGGACGAAGAGTGGGGGTCGTCCACGCCGGGTATCACATTATTATTATGGTACCTTTGTTAGAGCTAGTTTCGTATGCGCCGTTTAGCTGAGACAGATTTTTTCTATCGATGTTGAAGATATTTTGATTTTGTTCGATATTTTAATGAAAGTTCTAGTTTTGCACTTATTTAAATGTGGTTTTTGGAAAGGCGATTATTCGAACCTTAGATCGATTTTTGAATTTGTTTGAATTTGGTTTTTAGATAGGCGATTATTCGAAAGTTAGATCGATTTTTGAATTTGTTTAAATGTCATTTTTGTATAGGCGATCATTCGTTAGATCGATTTTTGAATTTGTTTGAATGTCATTTTTAGATAGGCGATTACCTATTCAAATGTTAGATTTTTTTGAATGTGGTCTTTGCATACCTAGGCGATTTTTTTAACGTGAGGACGATTTTTGAATTTGTTTAAATGTGGTTTTTATATAGGCGATTATTCGATCGTCAGATCAATTTTTGAATTTATTTGAATGTGTTGTTGGAAGGTGATCATTTTTGATCGAAGGCTCAAATTTATATAGGTATTCCTACTTTGTTTAAATGCGGTTTTAAGAAAGGCGATTGGAAGTTCGATTTTTTAAACTAAAGGCGATTATTCATCCGCAAGCTAGAATTATTGTAGAATTCGTCATTATTTTTAGATATTTAAATGTTGTTTTAGGAAATGCAATTACCTATTCGATCGGAAGCTCAATTTTTGCAACTATTTAAAGATGGTTCTCTGAAATGCGATAATTTGTTCGAAACCTCGAAATTGTTTAATTGTGGTATGTGGAAAGGCGATCATTTTGGTCGGAAGCTTTTTTTTTTTTACATTAACTCCACACAGGAGGCTCTGAGGAAAATAATTTCCATCAGGGCCTATGTCATCTTTGAGGATGCTGTGTGGAGGGTCTTTTTGAGGAAAGGAAGGAGTGGACATGGGTCTTGAAGAGACCCATGTTGTAGGAAGGAGGAAACACAGAGGCCGGTAAATCGTTCCACATCCGAGCTGTTGAACTCAAGAACGAGTCGTAAAAACGACCCGTTCTCATGTGACTAATGTCAACCATGTACAAATGTTGGGCGCGTGTTTGGAGTGTTTCCCGACTATGCACCGGTGCCGAGGGGATCAACGACGCTTGAATTTTGGATTCGTTTTAATATGGATTTTGGATATTCTCATACATTTGATAGGTTTTTTGTATTTCTTGGGCATTAACAATGTAAAATGGACATTAACTGTGTAAGTTAGTTCTAAGATTGCTAGTGAATGACACGGATGTATTGAAACCGGTAACAGATAAATAAAAAAAAATTAAGTAACAAATTTAATGTACATGTGAAATAAAACTCTTCAAACAGTAAGTTTTTTGACATTGGAAGCACATTTTCGAACGACATTTCGTATCTAGTGATAGGTATGAATTGAAGTTTAGAACAAGTTATGTTAACTCTTTCATTTAACATAACTTGTTTAGTAAAAGGAGTTCCTAGGTCGGTAGGTAACTACCACCTCTGAGAAGTAAACTCAATTCATCCGACTACTAACTGCAGCGTCCTTTTTTTATTTTTATATTAATACCGCACAAGAGTCCTAACTGCTCCCGTCTGAAGCCAGTGAGACTATGGCATCCCCAATTGGGGTATGTTGTGAGGCTGAAGGTAGTGGGGAGGGGAAGGAGATAGGGAAGAGGAAGGTGGAGAAGTACCTGGCTATTCACATCTGGTCACCACGGCTAATGTCATTTAAAGCAACGTTTCAAATCTGAATGGTGGTCTTACACCAGGGCGATACTATCGACCACCTCTAGAAATAGCATGTAAAAATATCGGGATTAATTTTTGATGTATTAAGTGGAAACCGGATGGAGTTTTGTCCATGCAAATGTATTCCCCAATTTTCTCTCTGGATTTTCTGACACTACTGCAAATATTTTTTAATATAATATAGATATCGACCACTACCATGTCAGTAAGTTTTACTTTCTTGATAAGATACTTCTTATAGAAGTAAGGACCTTCTAAAAATCATTAAAATTGCCTGGTTTGATTGCCATCAACAATGTCTAGTTGTCTAGTTTGTATACTGAACAACATGTTCAGTATACAAACTAGACAACATGTTCAGTATACAAACTAGACAACATGTTCAGTATACAAACTAGGCAACATGTTCAGTATACAAACTAGACAACACGTTCAGTATACAAACTAGACAACATGTTCAGTATACAAACTAGACAACATGTTCAGTATACAAACTAGACAACATGTTCAGTATACAAACTAGACAACATGTTCAGTATACAAACTAGACAACATGTTCAGTATACAAACTATACAACATGTTCAGTATACAAACTAGACAATGTATTAAAAAAAAAAAAAACATACAGACTTATGTAGAATATTTTCTTCTATTTTTTTACATGAGCTCCACGCAGGAGGCCCTGAGGAAAGTGATTTCCTCAGGTCATCTTGAGGGACGTCGTGTGGAGGGATTTTTTAGAAAAGGAAAGAGAGGAGGGTTCTGGGAAGAAAAGGGGTTTAAGGGGTGGATAGGAATCTGGGGTTCATTATTTCTTGGTCATCCGTTTCCAAGACCTAGTCAAACCTCACCCCATGAAACCGGGCAACCCTACTAAATCACCAAACTTAGCGAACCACTTGGGATAATACAATTTTTAAAAGAATCTTTAAGAACGGCACAGTTTTGGAGGAGAAAAATTGGGAATACAAAACGTCGATTTTGATGACTTTATTTAGGTATTATAAGCCTGAAGTGCAGTTATACCTTTTGCTCAGTATTCGGGGTAGTAAGAGCGATAGTGACAGCAACATTTTGGTAATATACCTATTGTTCAAATTTCTCAGCGACCGGGTTTCCTCTTAAGCCGTGTTTCAATTTCTTATAATTTAACTAAAGTTTCAGACAGCCTTGCAGTGTCGATCATCAGGGCAGATGTCGTAGCAAAATGTATCTATAGGTAATTATTGCATCAAAAGCAAAGCTGGTATATTTTACATAAGTGCATCTGTTTCTAACATAATGCACTCTTAAAAAGATGTACCTAAGTAAGTACTACTGCATTATTTGATTCATTCAACCCCTTTGGATCCTATCAAATGATTTGACTGGCTTATAAAATGCCTGAGGCACATCCTTTGTAGGTAAGTACCTACCCTAACTATTTCACTACCTACCAACCCTATTAATATTATCATGCAATGTTATACATACCTACAAAGATACAAGTATTGAATCGACATTTTTTTTGTAAACAGAGTTATGAAAAATGGCAGTTAAGATGAAGCCATACTAAATAATGCAAAATCGTATGTTTTAGTTTTGAAAATTTGACCGCTTAGAAGTATTATCGATGCTTTAATTAAATACTGCGTGTAGAACATACCTTAGCCCTTAAAAATATCGGTCATTTTTTTAATAAATCTTTTAATAAGCTTAGAAAAAATAAAGTATTAGGTCTATAAAAAACATTTTTAACTGAAAACTCCCCTACTTATAAACACTTTTTCGGATATGGTTTTATTGCATAATGTGGCAAATTCAATTTCTAATATAATTATCGCGAAAAAAATGTATTTACGCTCGAACCTCACAAAATAAAATATAATATGCATTTTCGCGTTGGTATTTTTGACATCACGGCGACAATACGGCAGTCGACGAATTTGTTATATCAAAGTGAACCTTATACCGTCCACCGAAGAACGACTGGCAGCCGCCCCGATTTTCAGTCATTACTCCTACGAACGGAGCGGAGAGAAGACGTGTTATGCTCCGCGCCGCTTATTTTCGTGAAATCAATTTAAAAATTCCGTTTTATTACAATAAACAATAAAAAAGGAATTAATGTTTTTACAGGCCTTTACGAAATCAACATGTAAAAAAAATCTCAAATATCTTTTCCAACCTTTCCAAAAGCTTTTTCTCAAGTATTTTTAAACTCCTCCCATTAAAGGGCGTGAATTCCGATTTCAATTTTTTCCTGTACTAGTGGATCACCTTAATAAAATATATATATTTTTGATAGGTAGGTAAGCCATGATCGATGCTTTGTTATTTTACAGCGATTTTATTTTTTTAAATATTGTTTTAGGATGAAACCGTTGAAAAGAAGAAAAATCAATAAAATTATACATATTGTGGGCGTGTTTGGTTGCCAAAGTAAGATAATTTTTTTCTTACTTCTGGGGAATACATATAAAAAATCTTTTCTAATATCGAAATTATTACATTTTTTGAACCCAAACAATTTCGTTAACTTTTTGAATTATCCAAGAAGTAAAAAGATCAAAAATTTGAATCTTGAAATAAATAAAATTTAAATAAAAAAAAAATTTAATTTATCATTGGAGCAGGTGGATGAGTTTGTTTATTTGGGAAGTATGTTTACGAGAGATGGGAAGGCTGAAAGAGATATTGAAAGAAGGGTGAATGCCGGTAACTCTATTAATGATGGAGGACTGAACGCCGTTGGCACCAGCAAAAAACTGTCCAAAAACGCGAAACTAGCCGTCCATAATGGAGTACTGGTACCTACCCTGATGTATGGCAGTGAAGCATGGAACTGGCAGAGGAAGGATGAAAGTAGACTGAATGCTGTAGAAATAAGATCCCTGAGGCGTATGTGTGGTAAAACTATGTATGATCGTGTGAGAAACGCGGAGATCCGCAAAGAATGCAAGGATGATGTAAGCGTAATGAGTAAGATCAAGAAAGGAACGCTCCGATGGTTTGGGCATGTAGAGAGGAGGAAAGGAGTGTAAGGAGAATATATGACGCAAATGTGAATGGTAGAAGAAGTCGGGGACGCCCGAGAAAGACATGGTACGACCAAGTGAATCAGATACTTGAGTCGGGCCATGTCAGGAGTCAGAATAATAGAAGAGCATGTATGAGACGGTGTATGAATGTGAACGAAGCAAGGAGTGTTTGCCAAGACCGAGTTGTTTGGCGGTCCGTCCTCTCTGCCTACCCCTGCGGGGAAACGGCGTGATGGTTAGTTAGTTAGTTAGTTATGAAATAAATTAAGCTTGCCATGTAATAAATTAAATTTTATCAATAAAATAAATTAAATAAAGATCAAAAATCAAATTAAATAAATTGATATTATTAAACAAATTAATTAATAAAAAAATTATTTAATTAATTTATTAAAATTAATTCAATTTCCGCAATTAAAATAAATAATTAACAATAATAAATCAATTTATTAAAATTAAATTAATCACTTAATAAAAAATAATTAATTAAAACGATTTAATTGAAAAATTAATTAACTGAAAAATTAATTAAAACTGAATTAATTACTTAAATAAAATTGATTAAGTAATCAGTTTAGTTTATTTTAATGAACAAATTAAATAAATTAGAACTAAATAAATAAATTTACAGTAATTGATTAAAATTAAGTTTTTTTTTTATCGGATCATCTCGCACCGGGATTTGATCTCTTGACTCATGGTGGTGGATCTCAACCACTCGACCACGGAGACCACACGTAGATAGTAGATAGGTCTGTGTAGATAATTGGCGGTGCAATTTACAATAATAATTGATTCTTGCTAATTGTCACCAGTCTCCCCGGATAGTGGTCGGCTAACTACCGAGAAATGGCTCTTAATTGTAGACACAGACAGGGAATACGTCTAGCGTTTATTTATTTATTAAACTCCTGTTTACATCAATTAGGAATGTTTCAACATCAATTTAATTATTAAAAACTTCTAATTTCTCAGGTTTTTCAACTTACAATTCAGTAAACGCAGTTAACAGTTTAGTATTCAACATTAAGTTAATTTGTTAAAAACTTCTTATTTCTCATGTTTTTCATCTTAAAAACAGTAAACGAAGCGAACAGTTTAGAATTCAACACCAAGTTAACTATTAAAAACTTCAATTTTCTCTACAAAACAGTAAACGCAGTGAACAGTTTAGAATTCAACACCAAGTTAATTGTTTAAAACTTCTAATTTCTCACGTTTTTCAACTTACAAAACAGTAAACGCAGCGAACAGTTTGGGAGGAACTATTCAGATCTGTTCACCAAACACGGCTATTGTCATTTCAAGCGACGCGACGCGACTTTTTGAATCAGAACAATGGTCTTTCACCAGGGCTATTCTGATTGTTTCTAATACCACTCTGAAAACTGGCAAATATGCTTAGTAGGTGTAACTGTAAATTTATTTATTTTGAAAATCTAGTCTCATTCAACGGAAGCATCCTTCCGAACAGGCCCTTCATAGATATAACTTGGTGTAACTCTAAGTGTCCAGCTCTGATATGGGGGCTTTATCGAAGTTAGAGTAAAGTTAGCCTCTCAAAAACTGGGCGTTCTGTACAGTTCCCGCAGATACTTTAATAGTATACAACTGCTAACCCTGTACAAATCACAAGTGCGCCCCACGGTTGAATTTGGTAGCCACCTCTGGTGTGGAGCTCCAAAATAACTGAAAAATACCCTCGACTCTGTGCAGAAACGGGCGGTCTGTTTGATTGATTCTCCCATCTTAACGGACGGATTGCAATCTTCAGAGCACAAGCGTCGGGTGGGAATGCTATCCTTTTTCTACCAATATTTCAATGGAAGATGCTCCGAGGAACTAGGGTCATTGTTCCCTCGGCACCGGCGCATAGTCGGGAAACACGCTAAACGCGTGCCCAACATATTATGTACACTGTTGATATTTGTCACTTGAGAACGGTTCGCTTCTTCGACTCGTTCTTGTGTTCAACAGGGCTGTGGAACGATTTGCTATTAAATATGTATCAAATTGCATAAAATGTAATGATAAATATCTAGCATCTCCTGTTATAATAATATATTTATTTATGTAGCATCTGTAAGTTATTATAATAAAGCCCTTGGGGATGCTACATGATAGATGTAAAAGCCGTAAGGGCTTGAATAAATAAATATATATATATGTAAACATAAGTAGATGGATATGCTACTTAATTTTTAAATACATGATACGTTGGTATTATGAGGAAGTTTATAAGTATTAGTTTCTCAGTAAGATGTATTAAACGAGTATACATTCACCACATTGTAAACTATTGATTTCCCTAAAGCAAAATAAATAAATAATATTCACTATTCTTCTGCACGGGTTCTCTATAATTTAATTGGCATATTTTACATTAAAATCAATAAATAAATATAAGTATGAAATAACAAATTAATCAAATAAAAATAGGTAGTTTGTATGTAGGTACGTAGATAAGTAAGTTGAAAAATATTTTTTTAACTTCTGTTGTAGAGTGTGGAAATTTTCTCGTCACTGTCAAAAGTAGTTTTGCTTGTCAAGAATCAACACTGACTAGTACTAGTACCTACCTCACTCCATTGATTAAAACCAGATTTGTCAACTTGTCAACTTCCCTATACGAGTTTGCCCGGGACTAAAGAAAGTTAATGGACGCTTTTGGCTTACTAACCATTAATTCCTGACATTATTTGGAGTAGCAAATGGAAATGAAAGTTTGGTCTTTCGTGATATTCATGTTTTTTTTAAACTAAAAACATTAACAATCAGTAGGTGTTGGACAGTTAGAACTGGGGTGAGGGGTTGTGCGGTTACTTGGCTGAGTGATAAGTTACGAAATAATATTTAACTAATTTATAAACCGCCGTTTTGGTGAGAAATCACTTAAAGGGCGCTGTGAGGGTGCGAAATGAGGAATAGTTTGTTTTTTTTTGTTTGATTTTGAAGAAAAAATAGATGGGTTGATAGGTACCTACCATAATTCTTTATACTTATACCTAATGGAAAGAATTTTCTTATTTTGATCTTACTCACTGGTGCGTTTTTGGCCACTTTTTGGCGAATTTGTTAACACCCTCCGGCTAAAATGTGGCCAATTTGAAGAGATATTAAAAAACATTTATTGAATATATTTCAAAAGTTGCCGCTCGTTGTATACTTCGATTAATATTTTCTGATTTATTTGTCATTGACATTTCGCGAACCAAAATTGTTAAAATGAAATTTCTTACAAATCATTGATCATTTGTTGACATATTAAACAAACCATGATTAATTAAATTTATATCTGTGATTATCAACTAGGCTATAAACTACAAATAGAAGTCATAATATTTAATATTTTCCAAAATAATTCGCAGAAATTATGTGTTTATAAATCTACGATTATAAAAAAAAAGATAAACGGTCAAATAAAGGTGCATTCAAATATCGTCGCCTCAGTTCTTATTTGTCCAATAGACCATTTTTGTTTTTATTCAATTTCTACTTTAAAATAAAAAATAAAAAATTATGGTTATTCCCTTAACTAAGAATTATTTAAACTAATGAGACCTTCTCCTCCCGTAAAATTTTCTTATGGTCTGTTGGACAAATACGAACTAAGGAGACGCAATGGCTCTCTAACACTTTAATCAATTTATATGTCACAATATTAAAATTTGTATGATTTTTTGAAAGAAGGCAGAAAATTAAAAAAAAAATGCTTTCCGCAGGTAACCTTCTAACTAAATACCACACATTTTCGTTAAAACCTATGAACCTCGCGCGATCTCCCAATGTATTCCAACCTGCGTTTAAACCTGTACTATAACTACTTTACCGAGGTACTGGGAAAATGTCTCATAATTATTGTACTGATACGCACTTGCAATTTACCTACATAAATGCGTACAGGTACAGCCAGCCGCGAAATTTAATAAAACCTTAAAATGTCATATAAAGGTTATTTAAGGGCCTTTAACCAGCCAGCGGCCGAGAATAAAAATATCGTCGAAAGATGTTCTTACGATCGTACAGGGCGGTTCCAATGAGAAAGATTAATTATTCTCCGTACCAGCTTTTTAAAATTATAACTCAATATCGATTTTATTTCATTCAAAATTTGCTTTAATTTATACCTGAAAAAAAAATGCTGAAAGGCGTGATGATAAAACTATTAAAATTATGTACTTTTTCCAATTATTTTTTGATCATAAGTATTCATAATTTTTCAATAATGTCTAAGCAAATTATTTTGCTTGCGTTGCTGTGCCATATTTAAAAAATACATTGTTTCTCCCTGAATCACCTTTCCCGTGCGTCTCCGTTCTCCACCCACGTCCCCTTCCTAGCTAGCAATGTAAATTATAGCCTATATTTTATTCTGATGTATGAGCTATATTATTGAAAAGTTTCATTAAAATCCTTTCAGTAAAGTTAAAGTTAAATTAACTTAGTCCATCCAGTTTTTGCGTGAAAGAGTAACAAACACATATACATCTATACAAACTTTAGCGTTTATAATATTAGTACGATTAAAATAGCAAAAACTTCTGAACTAATAAAAAAAAAATTGTTTTCATGAGACCCGCAGCACGAATAAGGGAAAGGAACGAAAGAACCGCAAATTGCTTCGTTCCTTTCCCATAATTTGTGGCTTGGCTCGCGCTTGTGTTCTGAAATGTATTCGCAGCATTATGTTCTACTACCGCCAGGTTTAACCCCTTCAGCAATTATTAAAAAAATAATAAAAAAATTGGAAAAAAACGTTATTTTTATGAATGAATTATAAAAAATGAATCACGGATTTAAAAAAAAAAAATGCATGTAAAACTTGGCGAGTTTACTCGGGTTTGCGAATTTTCGCACCTAATAGTTGCCCGAGTATACTCGGGCGTGGTCCTTAAAAGGTTAATTCAGGACTGAAAGGGTTAACATTATGGAATAATTTATCTCTATTTCTACAGATGGCTGAATGAAAATGAATATTTACAGAGTTGTTTATAACCAGTTTATGTGACAATATATTGTGGTTTTAATAGCCTGAGGTAAAATGTCTACATTAATTAGTTGACCGCTGTTTAATCAATCATATCCCAATTTAAACAAATTAATGAAATCAATGCAATTCTCAATTATAATTCAAATTTCACAGGTAAATAAATACAAGCCGATTCATTAATAAACCAGACCCAAGCTTCAAATAGCAAGGTAAATGTGATCATTTTAACCCGATCACGAACTACCCATGGTCGATCGGGTCACTTAAAAAAAAGATTCGATAATTTGATAGAGGAGCTGTCAGCTCAGTGCGCACACATGATGGGCATGGAAAGTGACCATAGATGTTTACATTTTGTGGACATCAGCCCGCATTTCATTTTTCTTTCCCGCGACCATAGACATACAAATAACTAGACGAGAACTTACAGATGAGGGGTAAAAACCAACTATGGCGGGGCGAAGAGAGGAAAGAGACTTGTGATTCGCCAAGTCTTCTTCATTGTCTAAGTATGTGTTTCATAGACATACAGCGTCCGCGCGTAAAATGTACGACGAGAGCACGACACTGGTCCGGACACGCCCAGCCGGTTCCGAAAAATGGTTCCAATGGGAGGGGGAAATAACACGTAAGGGCGCATGTCCATATATTTTGTACGTCCGTGCCCGCGACAAAGAAATAGATTGGATAAATTGGATAATATTTTGAGCGCCGCTTTTGTAAGGAATCACTTTATGGGCAAAACAGGATAGGAAAATCGCTTTACATAGTAATTTATACAAAAGTCAGTAATGTGCATAGATTAAGACGACATGTAAGGCATTTTGGCTGTCTGGCTTTTTAATTATTGGATAATTGACACCTTTCTGATCTAAAATCCCTTTCTAGCATGACCTAAAGCTCAAAATGAACCTATATTTGATTTATTGGAGAATAAGATAATAAATAATAACGAAACATGAAACAGAAAAAGATGTAGAAAAAAAAAGGTAACGGTCGCAATCGGGACTGTTGGTTTGAAAGGGAGATATGGAAATATGGATGTTCGAGGGAGCACGCTCATATCAAAAATACGATAATAATTAAGCGAAAATTGTGAAAATATTTAATAAAATACAACTCGTTTATAATAGAGCAAAAATATATCGGCAAATGTCTTAAGTAGCATTTAACACTGTGATTTTTTTCGTTTTTTATTAATGTTCGGAGCTTTTTACTTTGTGATTTTTTTCTATCGAGAGAATTTCATGTAATTACCGTTTCGGCTCAGCAAATGTATAGATATTATCTTAAAAAATAACATAGATTTTTAAGAACTTAAAAATATAAAGCATTCAAGGAAAATATGTTATAAATCGGAACAAATTCGGAATGCCGAATAATTTTTGGTTGGCATTGGCAATTGATTTTTGGTTATTTTTTGCCGCATCCACAAACTGAAAAATCTTTATACAAAAAGTTGAACGAAAAATTTAAAAATACATATTTTCGGACAGAACAATACAATAAAACTCTAGCTTAGTGAAAACTCACGGACCGCCACTGCTGTGCGGAGGGCCTTTTTACGGAAAGGAAGTTCTGGGAAGGAGAAAGATATGAAGGGTGAGTAGTCAATGTGACCATTACTGATGGACGTATTAATCCATCCCTCCCACTGCGGTACAAGGCGATGGGTTCGACTGGAGAATAAAAAGCTCTCTTCCAAACAGTCTCTCCCGAACCGGTACACCACGCAGTAGGTGGGCAAACCTCACCCCATGAACCCAAGTACCCCTTTTAAGTAACCAAACGTAGCAAGGCAGGGGTATTGGTTATCCAATAAATGGTTCCCTCTCAAATTGATATAGATTCACCAAATTGATATAAATTGGTATAGAATGCGCTACTGCTTCCGGACACCATGTATGTGCTACTAGTATGCTGCATTTTATTTAAAATATGTGAAGAAAAGCAAATATATGATAAATTGTAACGTTAATTCGCTGAAAATGTGGGGTTCAAGAATCGTTGATTTTTGTCACCTTGTCCCTTGGGCTGTGTGTTCATAGATCAATGCAAGGATCGCTTTGGGCAAGGAGTAACTCGTAAATGACCGCCCATTTGTCTCTAGAGAGTGGAGAATTGGTAGTAGTCCTGGGATCATTTTGACCCGATCACGAACCAACCATGATTGATCGGGTCACTTAAAAAAAAAGATTCGATCATTTGATAGATTATCTCTTAGTTCAGTCAGCATTTATTATGGGCATGGAAAGCGACCGTAGATGTATATATTTTGTAGACACCCACCCGCATTTCAAATTTAGTTCTCTCGTTAGAGAAATAGAGATGGTAATAATATTATTATTTTTTATATATATATATTATATCTGAAACAGAAAACTGTCTTACATTGTAATTTGTACAAAAGTTAAGATATGTAAAAAGTTTTGGCTGCACAGCTAAAGCACAAATAATAATACCTAATAAAAATAATTAAATCAAAGCGTTGCTTGAAATGGCTTTGGTTGAATTAAGGAGCCAGATCTGAATAGCCAGGTAGGTACTTCACAAACTTCCTCTTTCCTATATCATTCCCCTTAAAAGTTTCACCATTCCCTTCAGCTTTAACACTCCAATTGGAGGTGCCATGCTGCCACTGGTTCCGGCTTTGGGATTTTCACACTTTTGACAAAAACACTAAATGCAATAAAAAAGGAAGATGCTCTCGGTGTTGCCCTGTTGAACCACCATTTAGAATCCCAGACTTGTTTGAAATGGAATTAGTTGAGTTTGGTGACCAGATCTGAATAGCCAGGTAACTTGAGATGCTTCCTAACCTTCCTCCACCCTCCTTCCACTGTCTAAAGCCTTCTGCCTCAAAACTTGCCCTTATTTGGGAGGCGGGAATGGGTAACGCTGCCCCGAGAACCTTTATTGGATAACCAACATCTCTGCCATAGGTCACCCCAAGTGGTTCGCTACGTTTGGTGATTTAGCAGGGGTGCCCGGGTTCATGGGGTGATATTTGTCTAGGTCTAGGAGGCAGATGATTAGGACACACTGAACCCCAGATTCCTACTAACCGGTTAAACCCTTTCCTTCCCAGAACTCTCCTAACCTTCTTTTTTTTTAAACCCTCCACACAGCATCCCCAAAGATGACACAGGCTCCGAGGGAAATTATTTTCTTCATGGCCTCCTGTGTGGAGCTCATACGAAACATTAAAAAAATGGGTTGTCTTAGACCTACTCCCTGTCTTCGGCAGGTGACTGAATTCAATAGACAATAAATACCAAGAACGTAGCATGGGGAGAGGAGTTTCATCCCTAAAGGGGGAGGAGGGGGGGGGGGGGGGGGGGGTGTCAATCCAAGGAAGGACAAGGGAGAAAGGGAAAATTTATTAGAAAGTTTATTTTTTAGTCTACTCACCAAAATTTATTATTTACATCATATTTATAAAATACCTACGTGCTTCAAATAATATTGTTGTATTTCCCAGGAATGTAATCTACGAGTACCTACTGCTTTTTCATATGCAATACTGAAGCCGAGAATGGGGGGTTTGTACCCTCTAACCCCCTCCCCATCGCCCCCTTATATACGCCTTTCGATAATGCACGCTAAGCGAATTGCATGAAAATTATCAATGACGTAATACCTTTTGGTTCTAGCCAATTTAGCACGCATTCTGTATCTCTTACAAAAATTTCGAATACCTAAAATAGTATTTTTGAGTATCTAATTGGAGATTTAAAACCCGATTTGTCAAACTTTTGGATCACGAAACACGCCACGCATTTTGTATTTACTGTATTATTATTTTATAGGTGCATGTTACTGAAGGCATATAGAAATCTATTTTACGTGTTTACGAAGAAACCTTTCAGATATTCAAGCGGCACTCTCTTCTAGGAATTTAACGTACCTACATGACGTTCGATAGTGATATAGAAAAAGTTTATAAACATGTTAGGCGTTTACAAATTAATAATATCTACATAAAAAACATGCATTGAAAACACACAGTCATGTTGCAATGGATCTCTCAGCGGCAGAACTAGTAGAAGAGAGCTACCTACCTACAGGGTATCCGGAAACTCGTAGTGCAAGCGGAAATCTGGAGAAATTATTTTTAAAAAATTTCCATTTTTTTCGGCAATAAAGCATTAAAAAAAACTTTTAGAAGCTGGGTCTAGGTATACTTCAACGCATTTTAAAATACATTAAACAGCTTAAAGGTATATTGATCGTTCAGTAGATTAGTCAGACTAAATACTATTTTGAGATAATGAAGACAGCAATATTCGAAAGCTCAACATAAATCAAATATATTTTACACATGTTTATGTTTTACATATTAAACATGCTACAAAATAACACCGGGAGGCATGACGGTCCGTTATGTTAATTAGTAAGACATTTTGAAATTTCCTACTAATAACACAGAAAATATTTTTTTGTTTGTTTATTTCACTAAAAGTTTTTCTGCATTATAACTGATTTGGTGATGTTTATGAATAATCTGAGTATTGTACCAGATAGAGGGTACACTTTTACATATAACTGTATACGATTTTTCGGAGATGTCTTACTAATAAACTGGACGATCAATATTATCACCCTAGCGAGCGATTTTTTAAAATTTTCACTTAAAAATTCCAACTTTGGACTCGATTTACTCGAAAACAAAAGTTCAAATCAAAAAAGTTGCAATAAAAAGTCGCCTCCAAATGTCATGTAGATTCAACAATTTCTCGTTTTTACTACGAGTTTCCGGTCACCGTGTATCTACATATTTTTTATATTAGTTATTTTTTTTAAATTGTAACACATTGATTTATCACTTATGTTGTAGATACCTATTTTAACAATCGCACTTGTAACCTTGTAATCGTAAGGTGTCTGGGTAGGTACTGTTATTTATAACACGGCGATATTACGATTATTGTCACCTGTAGCCGCGGGCAATTTGGGACCGTCGACCGCCCTGGGCAGCTGGTGGTCGGCACTGAGCCCTCGGCGCCCCCCCCAGCCGGGGGCGGTGAGGCGGGGGGGACGGCCAGGAGGCCGGGCTCACCGCCCATTGGCCAGGGGTTACGGGGCGGGGTTTGGGCGGCTGGCGGGAAGCACGTGTTACATGAGCTATGCATTTTTACATAAATTTTCCGGAAATAAAAATAAAAAATGGAAATAAATATAATTTATAAGTTTCATAAGTTGGTTAGAGAAATGTTTTTGCAAATTGTTGGGACTTATTGAAGTGAAAATTTCTTTAGCACCGCTGTTATTTGAAACTCGATGAAACGAAAAATAACGATGCAGCAACAAAAACATCCATCTATAGAATTTACTCTGCGAAGAGATAGTATAATCGCTTTCCTCCACACTCTTGTCTACTTTAGTTTTCTGATGGTTTTACTTCTACCACATGTGAATTGCACTATGTTTTTGAAGAGAAACCTTCTTTAGAACCGTTGTGATTTGAAACTCGATAAAACGAAAAATAGCGACGCTAAAATGAGACAATGCAGCTATTGGATTTAGACTGTGAAAGAATGAGATAGTACAATCGGTCTCCTTTTTGTGTGGTGCTTCGTAGCCTTCCCACTCTTGTCTCCTTTAGTTTTCAGAAGGTTTCACTTCTACGGCGTGTGAACAACATTTTTTTAAAATTTAAAATAAGGAACCATATAATTTATTTAAAGAAAAGTCACCATCTCAATGACAATTCTTTTTTTCAAACTTTCTTCAGGTAGGTAACTACCATAATATTGATTATTCTGATTTGATAACTCGTTGGATTCAACTATCATGCTAGCTCTGGTGATTATGTTAGTCTTCAACACGGCGACTATCTTGACCGGAACCGGAATGCAACAAACAATGTTTAAGGCGATCCCCTAGTACTGGACCCATTTGGAATAGGGGAGAGTTAAGGACTTTAGGGCGTTGACGCTGTTGACCAATAAAAACCATAATCAGTAGCCAAAAACGGTCCGTAAGTAGGTACAATTTTATAGAACGAAGTGACGCGGGGAACAGGGCAACGTCTTTTCGGTCCTAAATCCAGGCGGCAACTGACTGTGAATACACTACGCGCTATCGGCCCTTCTGCAGATGGTTTAAGGATTATATTCGCAGTTGGGTAACGCCTCTTTTAATGAACTGGGAAAAAACTTCGCCAATATTTATGTTTTATTAATTTTGTGAAGTTTGGGCGTAAATATCAATTTTTATTGCGATTATTATAAAAGAAACTGAATTTGCCACATTAAACAATAAAATTATATCCGAAAAGGGGTTTGTAAATAGGAGAGTTTGGACTTTAAATTTTTTTTATAGACCTTATACTTTATCTTTTTCTAGGCTTATTAAAAGACTTATAAATAATGGCCGAAATTTTTAAGGGCCAAGATAATATGTTCTACACGCAGTATTTAATTGGAGCATCTATAATACTTCTAAGCGATCAAATTTTCAAAAAAAAAACACGTGATTCTGTATGATTTTGCATCATTTAGTATGGCTTCATCTTAAAACATTGAAAAAGCTCGAGTTACTAGTTACTATTCCAACTTAAAACGGCACTTCATTGGAATGACATACTAATTTATTGGGGGTTTTATTTTTTTTTATACCAACCGAACAATAATTCTAACTATCTAAAACCAGTGGGGCAGTTGTGGCTTACAACTATTTTAGGGAAATGAGATGGGGAAGAGGAAGATAGAGAATTATCTGGCTATACTAAATACCAAATAAGCCATTTCATGAAACCTTTTCAATCTGAATGGTAATCTTCAACAGGAAAATACTGAAAGTTAAGAATGTGTCTTCGACTATTGTTGGAGTGATCGTTAACTACTACAATAAACACGTAGGTAGGTATATCAAAAGAACAAGTATATGAATCTTTTCGTTTATTAAAAAGGCATTGCCTTTTTTCAATACCTATATACAAATTTTCATGTTTGGTCTAGGTTGCTCCAAATGGTCCGTGCTCTCCAAATTCATGGTGAGGTCCATTAGTCCACGACCTCCGTAGTCCAGTGGCTAAAGGTAGAAACATACTAGGCCCACGCAACGCGACGCGACGCTACGCAATGTTCCTGTCCATGTTCACACTGGCCATACGCGTTGCTGTGACCACGTGACAATAGGTCTCTGGTGCGCCGGCGCGTTTGATTTGACACATTTGACGTTTATTTTGTTATGTTTATGTGATTCTTTTCTCAGCAGACGACAGCTTTGCCATGTCTTCTAAAAGTGAATTTGAAGATGATTTGCTACGATTGTTATTATTAAATCAATATTCTCGTAAAAAGAAAAACAAAAAAGTGAGAAGTATTTGGGTCCACAACACAAACGAAGACAAATGTTTGGAGAGTTCCATACTTTAGTAAAAGATCTATAATCTGATACGGACGATTCTTCATATACTTCCGTATGAGTAAAGTGGTATTTGAAGAGCTTCACAGCATAATTGAATATGATATAAAAATAAAAAAAAACACGTCTTCGAAAGTCAATTTGGACTAGAGAAAGACATTCATTATAGGGGTATAATATTGAAATTAGTTATTTATTACATAATCGTATAGCAGAATCTCTATAATTCTGAGATTTGATATTATAAATAACTTCGTGCTCAGTTTCAATAAACTGTTCGTCACCCATTTTTTAATAATAAACGATAATAAATGTCAAAAAAACAACCACAGATATAGCGAAACGCGTTATGCTTAGATAACACCAAAAAGATGTGAAATCATCTCATAGTAGGCGTGACCATACCCCTCCACCTTTCACACGGCCCACGCCGATCTGGCTGTGGCAGATCCGCGTCGCGTAGGGCACCTCGGTTTGCGTTGCGTGGGGCTAGTGTGATTCTAAAGCACCCGTTTCCATAGAAAATGTATGGAAGATAAGTAGTCCAGATATGGAAATGGTGACATCAACCTACGTAGCGTCGCGTCGCGTGGGCTAAGTGTGTTTCTGCCTTAAGACTCTTGACTCACAATCCGGAGGTCGCGGGTTCGAACCTGGCGTGCGCAAATAAATTTTATTTGATTAATTTGTGTTATTTCACAATTAATTCATTTAAAATAATATATAGTACCTATATTTGCGGCACGTTCCAGAGTGGAAGATACTATCAGTATCGTCCTTTTGTAAGACCACCATTCAGAATTGAAACGTTGCTTGAAAATGGCTTTAGCCGTGTTTAGTGACCAGATCTGAATAGCCAGGTACTTCCCAACCTTCCTCTTCCTCACATCCTTCCCCTCCCCACTACCTTCAGCCTCACAACATACCCCAATTGGGGATGCCATAGTCCCACTGGCTCCAGACGGGAGCAGTTAAGATTCTTGTGCGGTATTCACTGTAAAAAAAAAAAAAAAAATTGTGGCCCAAATTGTCAAATAATGTTTAACAATATGTAACGTTATTGTATGAAATAAAAATTAATAAAAACACGTCAACCTCACAAGAGTTCCAACTGCTTCCGTCTGGAGCCAGTGAAACTATTGCGTTCCCAATTAGGGTATATTATGAGGCTGAGGGTAAGTGGGGAGGAAATGTAGACGAGGAAGATGAAGGTGGTGAAGTATGTGGCTATTCAAATCTAGTCACCAAATACGACCAAAGCCATTTCTAGCAAATGTTTTAATTCTGAGTCGTGGTCACCAGTCGATTCTGAGAGTATCTTCCAATCGGGAACGTGCCGCAAATATACCTGTGTTAGGTATTTTAAATGATTAAATTTTGAAAACACAGATCATTCAAATAAAATTTATCTGCGCTCGCCGGGATTGTACCCGCGACTTCCAGATCGCTAATCGAGAGCCTTGCTCCTCGACCACGGAGGCCACCAAAAAACTTTTAAAATCCAAACCACATCGATTATTTTAAAATCCAAACTAATTGATTATAATGGTTTTAAAAATAATATAAAATTGTTGTCCCTTCTAAGACAGGCTTCTCGCTGACCGATACAGCATCTCCCCCTGTCTGTACCGAGCTACACACAGCCCAGCGTACAGTACACGCCGGTATCGCCGGTAATGCCGGTACTGGTCGGTACGCACCCAACCCTCCCCTTGCCCCTCTCCGCCGGATTAATGATACAAGCTAGACGAGTAATGACGGAGCGAGGCCCGATTTGTTTTGTTCGTGTTTCGGCCTTTTTATTGCTTTTTTTCTTCACTGTCTTGTCCGATGTCGGTATTCGGTCCGCGGCACGCGAGACGCAAACAAACCCAGTGGACTTGTGACACTTATTATGGTAATACCAAAATTAAAACACATCCCTAGCATCACGTATATAATATCCGATCCGCATACCTCAAACACACACTACAAAATATGGGATAAAACTATTATTGCCTACGCCCTATACACTATACTTGACTTACTTTAACCAGGGATTCCTGACATCATTTAAAATAAGAAAATGTAAATAAAATTTTGGTCTCCGATGACTTTTTTGACGACTTTTTTTTCAACATTTTTTTCTTCAAATTGAAACAAAAAGTTTTTTTTTGCATATCGTCAATGTTCACTCACCCATGTTACCGACTAACCCCTTTTCCCATCTCCAACTGTCCAACACCTACCATTTTTTTATGTTTTTGTAAAAAATATAAATAAAAAAATATTAAAAATTTCACCGGAGACCAAAATTTCTATTACATTTTTTACTCCAAATAATGTCAGGTATTACTGGTTTACGTAAGTCAAGTACTTTTCTTAACAATCAAAAAAAATCAGGGTAATGCTTTCTATAAAAGAATATTTTTAAGTACGGGATGTACGTTATGTGATTACGTACGTACGTACGTTATGTGATTTTCTTGTCATGTTCTATCTATTCTGTTTTGTTACTTTTTCTCTTATTTTGTTCATTTATTTCTAATCATTCCTATTTGTATAAGCATGTTATTTATTTTTATTCTTTTGTTGTGTGTTTTACTTACTATTTTATTTTTCGTCTATACTGTATGTGAAACCTATATTTTTAATATCAAAATACCTTTTAAGAAAAATTGTTTTAATTTTCTCCCATCTGTTTTTTATTTATTTTTTAATAAATAATCAGTTGACACTGCAAAATAATGTGGTGTACAAAATAAATAACAAAATAAGTTTTCACATATTTTTTTTTTAGATTTTTTGATATTTCTCAGAGGAGGTGCGAGCATTGGTATGAAAAATATATTTAGTACCTTTAATTCATTATTATTTAAGGAACTTAAAAAAATAGACAAATTTAATAGTTGTATTAATTATGAAGTAAATTTCATAATTTTGTTATTTTTACATTCAATTGCTCTTTAATCGCTTTTAGTAGGCATTTATCGTCTTCGATTGTTCTCATCTTTTCGGGGAGGCTATATCGAAGTATTTTCTTCCTATATATGTGTAATGATGTTGTTCAAATGAGGCGTTACATTTTTGTATTGGAAATGCATGTATTTGACTGAGTTTTTGAATTGTAAGTCCCTCCTGTCCTAAAATGAGTTCTGAACTGCATAATCGGAATTGCCCTAGCAAGAAATAAATCCGCATAAATAAGGAGAGCGCGGTTTTATTCCATTTTGTGCTTTTACTTTTTATTTTATTTGGTTCCCATAAAGAATCAATCTAACAGGCGATTCTTGTTATAACTGACGATGTTATGTTAGATGTGACAATAAGTGTTGGGTATAAATTGTAATATGTATTAGTATTATAGTAGATACTACCTACCTACACAAATTGAATTGATAAAACATACCATAAAATCACAAGTCCATAAACTACACTGGGTTTTCTGCGCCCATTCTGGCACGCGATATTGTCGATAGTCCACCATTATATCTATGTATAGTTATGTACCAATAAAGCCACAATCTTTAGATCAGTCTTCACCAATCAAAGCCGGTGTCAGTAATGAGGCACCTCACAAAAAGTCACAATCCATTGCTACTCTTTTAAGTTTCTTACTGTAGTCTAACTCAAGATTTTTTTATATATTGTCAATTTTTCACTAGGATGTTTGGAAGAAAAGTTGTGTCCGCGTTTTATATAAGTGTGTAATGGTCGGATAATGTCGATTTAGAATAAGCTAGCGTGGCATTGTTGGTTGACCAGCGTTATGGGATTGTAAACTCGCTTTGAAAACTAGATAAATAAATTGAATTTTTGTTAGATACTGATTTTTTATAGTTGTTTTAAAATAACTTATATCCCACTAAAAAAAAATTAAAATGATTATATTCGTAGTTGGCGTAGTAGTGTTGTATTTGATCAAATACTAATTAGTGAGTTGTTGCTGCTTTCGTATTGTTGGTTTCTATATGAAGAAGTTTACTGTGGTATACTTACGTAGTGTGATAAAATAAGATGTGCTGAAGTACTGAAGCCATTTTCGTCGATAATTTTTAAGTCAAGATTTATTTGTTTTGGGTTCTTGTAGGTATTCCCAGTTATAAAAATTAAGTTGTCAAAAAAATAGGTACGCGAAATCATAAATTACAAAAACATACGTAACAGGTAACTAAATAATATCGACATAAAATTTAAAAAATATAAATATCTACACTCTCAAATGACACATGCGAATGACACTGCCATAGTCACCCTAAAATGTTTGCTACGTTTGGTGATTTAGTAGGTGCCCGGGTTCATGAGGTGAGCTTTGTCCAGGTCTTGGCCGGATCGGGGGAGACTGGTTGAGGGAGACCTAAACTATATCTCTCCAGTTAAGCTCTTTTTATCCATCGCTTTACACCGCAATGGGAGGGATGGATTCATACGTCCGTCACTCCTGGACTCATTGCCCCCCAAATCCCTACCCACCCCTCGTACCCTTTTTCTTCCCAGAACTTCCTCTCCTTTTCTCTAAGAATACCCTCCTTACAGCATCCCCAAACTTCATATAAAAGCCGACTAATGCAGAAAATAACTCACTAATTACTTGCGCGAATACAACAATGTTATGCCCACTACGAAAAAGACATTTTTCATGATTCTTTCCTAACATTCAAAACTAATATATTATTATTTTTTGGAGTGATGTACCCAGTTATTTTAAAATTGATCACATTTAACTTTTCATTCGATTATTAAAAAAAAATTTACAATTTTTTTCTTCAAAATCAAACAAAAATAAATTCTTCCAAATATCGTCACTGGTCACTCAGCCGAGTAACCCTCCAACCCCTCACCGCGCCCCTAACTATTTAATACTTACTGATTTTTTTTACGTTTTTAGATGAAAAATATCACCGGAACCCAAATTTCGTTTACTCCAAATAATGGCAAGTACATACGTTACACAATTAATTTAAAAAGGAAAAAGATGAAAGAATAAATAAGTATATTTTGTATTACATACCCCCCGTGGTGGAGGGGTAAGGCTGCCAATCCGAAGGTGGCGGACTCAAATCCCGGCGTACGCAAGTTAATTTTTTTTGATTGATCTGTGTCATTTCACAATTTAATAAATAAGGTATATTTGCGATTTAAGCCTATTTTTTGACCAGATCTGAAGAGCCAGGTACTCCCCACCTTCCTCTCCTCCATCTCCTTCCCCTTCCCACTACTTTCAGCCTCACGACATATCCCTATTGCCATGGTTTCACTGGCCCCAGATCCATGGAAACAGTTTTATAAATTACACAATTGTTTACTTCTTATTTTGAGGAATAAGTCGGTACCCGATGTGGGTATCAGATTAGGTCCATTCTATCAATCACCTTGCAGTCGACCACCGTTACAGGTATTATCATTGATAATTTTGCAACGGAATAAAATTAGTTTATTGCCGGCCGCGAGGAACAATATTGGGAACCCCTGAATTATCCAAGATCATAATTATAATGCTACAGTTTGAAGGGACGCGGAACATCGAACGCGAGGCCTGCTTACACAACGAGAAATAAACAATGGAATCGAATTACAACTAGATTTACTACCTGGCGTCGCCCGAGTTCTAACACAATTTAGAAATATATATGTTCATTTCAGACAATTGAAAAATGTGGAACAAAACCAACTATGGCGTTTTAATTTATTTTACTTACCGATTTTTATAAACTTACTTGCTGGTTCCCGGCATGCGTTGCAATGACATATCCAAAGAAATAAATTTTATCTCCCTGCATGTCCTTTCCCGTGCGTCCATGTGCCCTTCCCGCACCCCCTACCCTCCCGCATTGCCCTACCACCTTCCCCGGACACCCTCTCACCTCAACCGCTCAAGTTTTCGTTAAGTTTCGTTAAGTTTTCTGAAATTATTCAGTTTTCTGTGCAGTTTTCTTAATTTTCATTTCCGTAAGAACCTTCTACAAAGTATTAGAAAACTTTTAAAAAAGATGAATAAAATAGGTAAAGTCGTTCTGAAGTTATGGTGTGACCAAGGGAAACAGGGATTATTTCTATATATAGGTATATAGATTTCATAATCCTTGAAGATAGAAAAGCTTTTGGTAGATACTTTACTTAGGTAGGTTCAATGACCACTACCATTGGGATTTGATTTGATTTTCAAAAATGGAACTGTTTGTCGGAAAATGCGATAAAGTAGGTAACAAAATTATTTTATTAATTAATAATTACACTTGTGAAATGTGTACCCATTTCTTTTGTTAAAAATTTTCAGAGAGTTCGTAATTTTAATTTAAAATTTGTAACGGTGTTTATTCTGATTATAAGTTTCTGCGTTTTGAAAGGCAATGACCTCAAGGCTATATTTTTTGAATAAATACTTTTCGGTTTAACAAATCAATTAGACATAATACCCCGTGATTCTTCACGGGTCATTAAATAATGATCTAAATATATAATTAACCTATTAAGGCGATCCAATAGTCCAGGTAAAAATCGAAAATGGAATTAATGCCCCTTTATGGGAGGAGTTTAAAAATACTTGAGAAAAAGCTTTTGGAAAGGTTGGAAAAGGTAATTGATAAATTTTTTTTATTGATAAATTTTTTCGTAAAAACCTGTAAAACACATTAAATCCTTTTTTACGCATTGTTTATTGTATAAAACAGAAATTTAAAATTGATTTCACGAAATCAAGCGATGCAGAGCATAACGTCCGTTCCCTGACTGACTGAAAATGGGTGTGGCGTATTCAGCAGTTCTTCGGTGGACGGCATTGGGTTCACTTTGAAAAAACAAATTCGTCGACTAGCGGCCGTATTGTAAAATAACAACGCAAAAATGCATATTTTATTTTAATTTGGAAAGATCTGGCGTAAATACCATTTTTTGCGATTATTATAAAAGAACAATAAAACCATATCCGAAAAGCGATTTATAAGTAGGAGAACTTGCACTAGAAAGTGTTTTTTTACAGACCTAATACTTTATTTTTTTCTAGGCTTATTAAAAGACTAATAAAAAAAATTACAGACATTTTTAAGGACTAAGACATGTTCTACACGCAGTATTTAATTGAAGCATAAATATAATACTTTTAAGCGATCAAATTTTCAAAACCAAAACATATGATTTTGCATTATTTAGTATGGCTTTAATGTAAGTTTAAATTGTGATAGAATTTTATAGATTGGAGCGGTTTGTAACTTAACTTAACTTGTGATTTGTGATGCCTGTTGTGTGGCGGTTTATTCTCGCTGCCTACCACTATGGAGAAATATCATGCTGGTTATTTAGTTACCGAATTAGATACTTGCATTTAAAAAAAATGCATTTTTTTTGTTGTTAATGAAATTACATTGAAAACCAGGAAAATTTTTCAATTTATTAGGACTGACTGGTTTAGCTTAACACAAGCATCATCGGACCACAAAATTAAACCAATCAAAAAATACATCATGTGAGCTTATATACAGGGTAGTCTAGCGGAAAGGCTCTTCACTCGCACACCGAAGATCGCGGAATCGAATCCCGGCATGGCAAATACATTTTATTTGATTAATTTGTGTTATTTCACAATTTATTCATTTAAAATAATATACAGTATATTTGCGACACGTTCCAGAGTGGAAGATATTCTCAGTATCGCCCTGGTGTAAGACCACCATTACATGGCATTAGTCGTGTTTGGTGACCAGATCTAAATAGCCAGGTACTTCCCCACCTTCCTCTTCCCTATCTCCTTCCCCTCCCCACTACCTTCAGCCTCACAATGTACCCCAATTGGGGATGCCATAGTCTAACTGGCTTCAGACGGGAGCAGTTGGGACTCTTCTGCTGTATTCATTTAAAAAAGGGTGTTAATTGACGTACTCAACTTTTTTTTTACTAATGATTCCTGACATTATTTGGAGAAAAAAATGTAAACGGCATTTTGGTCTCCGGTGACTTTTTTTTATGTAACTAAAAACTTTTAAAAAACACTAAGTATTTGGGACTAAAGCACAGGGTGGAAGGTTTGTTGGTTACTCGGCTGAGTGAACATTGACCACATACGAAAGAATTTTTGTAGTTCTTTGATTTTGAAGAAAAAAAGGAAAAAAAGTACAAGAGTCACAGGAGTGCAAAACAACATTTTTTTGTCTAAATAATGTCAGAAATAACTGGTTTCAAGTGAGTCAAGTAGGTACGTGAAGTAAAGATACAAAACATAACATAGAATAAAGGAACAGTGAGTTTTTTTTATATTTCTATAAAATTTTCGTATCAGCCATCTCGGCCTCTCGCATTAAAGTCGCCTTCTCAACAATGCAAAGAATGTGGTCCACCGATCTGATGGTCGGTCGGTTGGTTGCTTGGTTGGTTGCCGGGATGCCGCGGCCGTCCGGGTAGCCCCGGGGCACAGCGTCGCGGGCACCATAAACTAGCCGGGTGCGCGCATCTGGCGAAACTGTACGCGCTACTCCCCGGGAAAATACATAGGTGATTCTACCGTCGGTGGGCTCAAGTGAAAAGCTGGATTTTACTCCTGCCTTTTCTGCGATCCGGGTATTTTATTTTAGTGAAAATCAATTTTCCCTCGGATAGGTATGTATTATTTGAAGACCTTACCGGGAAACCCTGGTCGCCGAGAACTCTTGAACAATAGTAATTTTATAAAACAACAACCTCCTCGGGCCGATAATCTTAATATATATAAACAGAAAATTTTAACAAAACAAAAAACGACTTAAAAAATGCACTAAAAAGTAAAAAAAAAAAATTCGAACGATTGTTATTTTTGGAGTCGGTGTCAGCCAAGGTAACTACATACATAGGTAGTTATAGGTGAGATGTGGAGATCTTGGCTGAGACCGACTCCAAAAATAACAATCGTACGAAATTATTTTTCTTACTTTTTAGTGCATTTTTGTAGTCGTTTTTTGTTTTGTTAAAATTTTTGTTTATTTTTTGATTTTTAGTGACGAGCGTGCGTAAAGAAGTTTTACTTCAAAAAAAGAATCATCAAAATCTGTTAGCGTAATATTGAGTTATTCGTCCATTTGTCGCGCACATACTTATTGCAAATTTAAGACATATATGGTTTTCTCATGGATCCCATTGTCAGAACTAGACAAAATTAAAATGGGACCACACGGGAAACACCAGCTTTCCAATAAAAAAGAGTCATCAATATCGGTTCACCCAATAAAAAGTTCTGCTGAGGTAACAAACATAAAAAAAAATACCGTCGAATTGATAACCTCCTCCTTTTCGAAGTCGTTTAAAAACAGAATCGGGTCAGTTACACCATCTATAACTCGAGAACGGCTGGACAGATTTTTATGATACTTGATTTGTTGAATTTGTCTCGATCTCGAATAGCAGAATAACTAATAAAACATCGCGAAAATTCACGAAAAAAATTATTAAAAAGAAAATTCTTTTCCTCGTACATTTTGTATGGAACGAATTCTCATCTTTTGAAAGAGCTGCAGGAATATTGTAATAGGTACCTATAATATTGAGGAGTGAATTTCAAAAATTCAAAAACATCAAATGTCAATGCGCTGATTGTTTTGCTTTTGTTTTCTTTCTTACATTTTTTTTTTTAAATATATATTTATTTTACACCTTTTTTTAGGAGCAAAGCTCGTGACAAAAAAGGCGGAGAAAACGAATGTAGTTAAAAAAAAAAAAAAAAATTTACTAATGGTAAAGTAACACATATTTTTTTATATATACGAGTATAAAACTAAGAATAGGTAATATAATTAACAGTAAGCTAGAAAAATCGTTTATATTATTTAATATGTCTATATATTTTTATATAGTATATGAATGAAACATATAAAAGAAGTAATGTAATACAACGAAGAGGAGGAGATAAAAAAAGAAAGGATGAAGATAAAGAAAGAAAAAGGATATCTGATATTACAAGTTGTGTTGAGAAATATAGTATTTAAAAAGATGAAGTGATTGTAATAAGCTATATATAAAGAGCTTTTATTGATTTTTTGAATTTTTTATAATTTTTTTCCAGTCTTAAGTTAGCTGGTAATTGGTTAAACCATTTAACTCCAATATATTTATAGTATTTTTGGGCTGTGGTGGTGTTACAGCGTGGGAGAGTCATACATACTAAGCAACAGTCGAAAATGGGACAAACGGTGAACGTACGTCTGCACCCCTCTAAAGGAAAAATACAATAATTATAATAAATCTCCGTCACACGTATAAGAAAATGAAACGCAATTCCCGTAAGCAAGTGGAAATATAAGAAAATCTACGCAATGCCATCTCTGATACTGACAAAAATAAGACACGGATAGTTACGCATCTGTAATTGCTTAATTGTGTAGTTTTTAACTTAATAAAAAAAAACTAAATTTAATTCAGCTAATAAGTTAACATAACAGTTATTGATTCTGAGGCGGTACGAAGTTCGCCGGGTCAACTAGAACCTAAATAAAATCGTAAAAATGAAGGTTTTTTATTCCCCATTTATCTCTACAAAACTGGACCAATTTTTAAGATTTTTCTCAATAATAAGCTTTTCTTGAAAGGTTGGAGTTTGTTTATGGACAAAACTATTTACTCATATTCATATTGTGTATGTACGAGGGCAAACAATAAATTCATCTTCAAAAATAATTCAACTCGCGCTATCTCGGAAAGGGCAAATTACGAACCCTTTTAACTATCACCATAATGACCATATTAAAATTTGTCGGAAAGAAGGCTACTAAATAAAACACGTCAATGAATTCCCATGATACCCACACGTTGAGTACATAAACGGTATTCTCAGAATTAACGAAATTTGGGGTGTTTAAAACTAAACGTTGTCGTAGAGTTTTGATTTTACAACGAGTAGGTATTTAACCTACATTTCAAATTATTAAAGCACTTTTATGTCTGAGAATTTAATTACCAAGTTCTGAATCTGATCTCTAGCTGAATCTGTTATAAGGTATGGAATAACAGCTTGGGGATTTTCCTGTAAAACAAATATCGACCATGTTCAATGAGTGCAAAATTCAATGGTTACATTATTAGCTGAAAAAAATTTACACGAAGATGGGCATAATATTCCATACTTTTATCAGAGTCTCAAAATTCTTTCAGTGAGAGCAATTTTGTGGTAAAAAATTATATATTATATAAACAGGCTGGAACGCAACCATAATACTCCTCTTAACTTTAATAAAGGACTAATTGTACTTAAGCATACAAATAAATATGGTCAAAGAACGTTAAATTACATGATTCCCCAGTTGTTTAAATATGTTACCTGCTGAAATTAAAAACTGTGCCCAAAACGAACAATTGGTGAATTTACTGAAGACTTGACTTACTTAAAGAATTAATTTGTATTAGCTTATGATGACATACTATTCTAAAGATTTTAAAATTGCCATTTATTTTTTCATAATATTTATTTTTTAAATTTTTAAGGTGCCATTGTTTGCTGACATCACATCTGAAATTTCCACAAATAAACAATCAGCTTCATTTTATGTTTTTTCAAACATTTGGTATAGCTGTCTCCTAAAATTAATCAAACGCTAACAGGTCAAATATTGACGATTTGTGGCTATTAAATTGACGGAAAAAACTGCTAAAATTTAAACTTTTGAACATTTTATAAAAACAAACATTTTTTCCAATTTTCAGAGCAGCATGAATAGCTTAAATCTTTGATTAGCATAATTTACTAGTTTTCACAATTTATTATAATATTGGTTTTGACCCACTGCATTGACAAGGCTCCTCCATACGTCTCTG
This sequence comes from Limnephilus lunatus, assembly GCA_917563855.2. Taxonomy (NCBI): domain Eukaryota; kingdom Metazoa; phylum Arthropoda; class Insecta; order Trichoptera; family Limnephilidae; genus Limnephilus; species Limnephilus lunatus. The sequence goes on along the minus strand of OU830603.1, from coordinate 46,951,180 downwards.
TCTTGTGCTGACTGTTCGGCCTCAGTCGAAGGCAGTCCCATCCTCTCCTCAGTTTCTGGAGTTGCCTCGCTCAACTGTGTCTGGGGCGGCTCACTGGACGTTTACCCTCTGAAATCGCACTCAATATCTATATCAGACATTCTTAGTACCTGCCCAAGCCACCTCAGTTGCGATTTTTCTATGATGAGTAGCAGTGGTTCAATGTTTAGATCATCTCGGATCGTCGAGTTTCTTATATGGTCCCATTTCGTAACCCTTTGCTACTCCTCTTAGGTACCTGAAGATGGCTGAACCAATATCGTTATTGAAGAGCAGAAACAAAAACAAAAGTGGTCCGAAGATTGATCCCTGAAGAACTCCAGAAAAAACTACGAATTGGAAAGAATTGGAACCCTTATAAAAATAAACTGTGGATAAACGATTTCGTTAACTAATTACCTGTACCTATAGTTTATTAACTACGAGAGTGACTAGACCTTAAATCAATTTCCAAAATTTAAGAATGTGATAATGCAAGACCTGCTCCCAGTCACATAAGCAGACATGCAGCCTTCATAACTCATCACTTCAAATCCTGCGTTGGCCCTTGGACCCATCTTCCAGGTAATTATTTTAGCTCTTAATTATAAATTACAACAAAGCGATAGTGTTTATCCTCACGGCCGCCACTCGGCACTTGAATTAATGCGAATCGGCGATCCATCAACGGCAATCATTACCAGTATTACCACCACACAGCGGTTCGTCTGAACTTCTAAAGGGGGAGAAGATGTTAATTTGCCCGAGTACCTACCCGCAGCAGATCAAGCTGATGAGGTGTGCAAAATTAGCAAGAAGAGATGCGGTGCTTTGCAGATTATTATAGAGAAATTAACGCACAAAATCAAAGGGATATCAAGCTTATTTTTCATGAGCAAAAAATTCAACAATGTGAAATGGCGATTCTGGTTTCAAAATTGAAAAACTCTTTGTTAAAGGTACCTATGCAAAAAATAAAACACATTCCAGTGCTCGTGAAGATATGATAATGACCCGACAGAATGGTGCTCACTTCAGGTGAAAAAGAACAAACATTTTCACATTCCGTTAGTTTCGACGGCTTCAGATTCAGAGGTATTAGCAGGTTATAGCACAAAATACAATAATATCTTTTCAGGCGCTGATATTTTCGATTTGTTCTCAGGTCAATTTACTAAAACTATACCCCTGCCGTGTGATATTTTTTTATTCTTATTATGTTTTGTTTCTTTCTTAATCTGGTTTTTCTTGTGTATTTTCCTATGATGTAAAAATGTATGTTTTTTTTATACAGGTCCGTAGTTTAGTTTCACATTTATCTATTCTATATACTTTTTTTATTTTTTTTTATTGTAATCTTAAAAATATGAGTTACATGTATACATACTTTGAAAATTATACTTATAGTCCCCATCAGAACTCCTACAGATTACGTTTTTAAAGAACTGAATTTAATGTCACTGAAACAATTATACACAAAAGATATTCTAATGTAGGTATGCATTAAAAAACCAGGATAACTTTACACAGAAAAACTTATTAACAAGATTCACATTACAATATAGGTATATTCCACCAATCTACAACTAAAACGACTTTTGGACAAAAAAATATGCAATACTTCTCTATAAAACTAACTATCCATCACGCCGTTTCCCAGTAGGGGTAGGCAGAGAGGAAGGACCGCCAAACAACTCGGTCTTGGTACACACTCCTTGTCTCGTTCACAGTCATACATCGTCTCATACATGCTCTTCTATTATTCTGACTCTTGAAATGACCCGACTCAAGTATCTGATTCACTTGGTCGTGCCATGTCTTTCTCGGGTGTCCCCCTCTTGCAATAAACACCATAAAAAATAACCAACTTCAAAAGAAACATTACAATATGGATTATGGACACGGGAAGGAAGAATATAGATTCAATTTTGCAACCTAAAAAGATTAATTATTTCTTTTAGAAATAACTTTATAATTTTACTCTTGTAATCTTTTAATATAGGTATTTACTTATATGTCAAACACGAAAACATATACAGTGTGGCCTTAGAACGGGGTACCCCATTAAAGACATATTTAAAAAAAAAAAAAACAAAGAAAATAAATAAAAAAATAAAAAAATATATATTTTCACAAAATATTATATTTATGGTCATCATATTTATTGGTCATGGATACTTTATCAGAAATGAGGAGCTCTTGTGCCTGATAAGGGAGCCACGATTTTTTTTAGATTGCATAAATGTTTTGTATAAAATATTTAATTTTTGATTAAAGATATTTTTGAAAACTTGTTTAATTTTATTTAGTTTAATCTGTGTTTTATATTTATTTTTTAATGATTTTCTTTCATCTATTATGTTTTCTTTCATCTAAGAAAATACGCAAAATGTTAGTATTTTAATAAAATGTGTTTAACTTAAAGCTCATTTCCCTAATAAAAAAATATATCCCATCGTGGCTTAATTTTTTAAATAATTAATTGTTAGGATCATCACAACTAATTGACTTTAAATTATATTCGGTGTAATTGCGTCACGATCCAGAGTAGGTACTCTCAGAATCGCTCTGGTAAAAGACCACCATTCAGATTATAAACTTTGTTTTATAATTGTGTACGAAGTTTTTTAATACCAAATGTATTCGAATTGCGGGGATCCAATCATACAGTATTATACAAATTCCCTCTAAAACGCTGAATTTTCATACCATATAAAATATGAATACCTATTTCTGTTCTCTCTACTGCAACCTTGTCTCTTCAAGACCCGGGGCATTAGCACCTCCACATCCAAATCAATTCTACCCAGTATCGCCGTGTATGACATAGACCCCTGGGCCCGCCTACGGCTGTCTGGTGTGGCGTTAATAGAAATGTATCGTGATGCCGAAGCAAAAAGATCGAAACGTTTCACAATTTCAAAGAAGCTAATGATTGTAAAACAGTTTTCTGTTATTGCTCAGAATAAATTGATATAATTTGAACAATGTTATTAATTTGATATCTTTATGAATGATATTAAATGTAGCTAGTACCCAACCTTAATTACTGTAGATCAGCATTTGGTAAAATGAACTGTAGTCGCATATCGATCTTCCAGTTGATTAGTCAGACATCTCCAAATACTAAGTTTTGAGAAAATGAGGAAAGCAATTTTAGAAAGCTTATATATTATTTACACGTGTCTGTGTTTTTTGTATTAAATCTTAAAATATAAAACAAAGTCGGGTTAATTATACCATTTATAACTCAAGAACGGGTGGACCGATTTTTATGATCTTTGATTTGTTAGATTTGTCTCCGCCCCGAATAGCAGAATAGCTATTAAAACATCGAAAAAAGTCACGAAAAAAAATTATGAAGAAAATTCTTTTCCTCGTATATTTTGTATGGAACGAATTGTCATATTTGAAAGTGCTGCAGCAATATTGTGATAAGTATAATATTGAATAGTGAGTGAATTCCAAAAATTCAAAAACGTCAAATGTCAAAGCGCTGATTTCTTTCTGATGCTTTCATTCTTAAGCATATAATGCTGCCCCTCTTTCTTACACACTAAATATCAACAGTCGAAAATGAGACAGTGAACGTATATCTGCACCCCTACAAAGGAAAAATACAATAATTATAATAAGTCTCCCTCACACGTGTAATGAAAATGAAATGCAATAGGCCACTTGCATCACATTTTTTTTATTTTTTTTCCGGTTAAGGCAAATATTCAAAGACATTCCGTATTTTTTTTAATCGTGTTTTTGAAACCCTGGCAATTTTTTGAAAATTTAAATCCGAAAAATCAGACCATTTTTTATAAACCGGAAATACGGGACATAATTTTATGTGTGCGAAAAAACGATAATTACATAGCCGAAAATGATTTAAAAAAAAGAAAGTTTTCCACACGAATAGCAATAAATTGTACGGGGTTCTCTTCGTAACATCTGTAAAAATACCGCCATCTTTATTAAAAAATCAAACCAAAGGATAAGTTCGCATAGAACAAACAATAAATCTAGTGAACGTTAAACGCAAATTCAAAAATTCGCCGGAAATCAAAGTGTTGCCATAAAAAAAAATTAATCAGAGTGGAATTTTACAAAATTAAGGGAACATAATCGGAGACGGGACATTTTCATGTAGTGACGTCACGAGCTCAAATAATGGATTTATTTATTTAAAAATAAGAAAAACTATACATTTCTTAAAAAATTTACTAACATTTTCGTAATCTTAGTAAAAAAATCTATCCACAGGATTTTTTCCAAGTCGTTATGAGATCCATGCAAGTGGCCTTTTCCCGAAAGTAAGTGGAAAAATAAGAAAATCCGTAAACAACGCCATCGCTGATACTGAGAAAACAAAACACGGGCAGTTGGGCAACGATAATTGCTTTATTAAGGAACTGAATTTAATAAATTTTTAAACAGTTATTGATTCTGAGGCGGTACGAATTTCGCTGGGTCAGCTAGTGTGTTATAAAATAATACCGAGAAGCACACCGATTCGGTACATTAGTACCTATGACATCTTGAAATATCTTTCTAGTGACCCAGAAAACCAACATTTTGTTCAATTCACTACAATTTTTGTGCATTATAATGGATTTGGTGGTGTTTATGAGTAATCTGAGTATTGTACCAGACAGAGGAAACACTTTTACACGTGTAAAATATACCTACTCAACTCACATTTAGATTTTTCGGAGATGTATGGCTAATCAACAGGTCGATCGATATATGTAAATAAAACATAAATAGGGTATAGGAGATCAGAAAATATGTTTAGGAAGAGATTGCCAGTAACTTGGTGATGCAAGTCCTTTTAATCACTAATTCGTAAATTCCGTAAGTTAGATTACATTATCTTCAATAGGTGCACACGCAATGTTAGGAATGAGTGGTCAGTTTGTTGATCTCGTTGTTTTTACAATTTTAAAGACGGTTACAACAGATAAAAGAGTAAATAATTTGGCTTCACCGTAATTGTATTGTAAGTAAGCTCGGCGTCTACGTAAGCACGCTCGAATTGGGGGGATTTTCAGGGGTTCGTAACCTGTGGATAATGAGCCAATAAATTTCGTTTTTGGAATTTTGCAAAAGTAAATCAAAAAGCTCCCCCAGGAACCATTCCTTGGAAAACCAACACCCCTGCCATAGTTCAACATTATTTATTTTATTATATTTCGTAGTAAGCCTGTCTTGAAAGATTTGAGTTTTTTATGGACAAAACTATTTATTCGTATTTATATTGCGTATGTATAGGAGTAAACAATTAATTCTTCTTAATATTATAAAGCATAACTTGTTACAAAGAATTTTTTCCTGAAATAATTAAACTCGCGCCGTCTATACGGAAGAGTAGATTATGAATTCACCCCGGGTATCATTTATTGGATAACCAACACCTTTGCCATTGGTCACTACGTTTTATACCTCTGCCATAGGTCACCACGGTCCGCTACGTTTGGTGACTTAGCAGAGGTGCGTGGGTTCATAGTATGAGGTGTGTCCGGGTTTTGGTGGTGGATGCATCTTCCCAACAGCTGCATGGCAGGCCGGATCAGGAGAGAATGGTTGAGGTAGTCCTTTTGACTTCTCCAGCCGTACTCTCTCAGAATATCGCCTTGCACCGCAATGGGAGGGATGGATTCATACGTTCAACACTCCAGAACACACTGACCCCCAAATTCTTGCCCACCTTTTCTGTTCCCTTTTCTTCCAAGAACTTCCTTTCCTAAAAAGACCCTCTACATAGCAACCCCAAAGATGACATAAGCTCTTAGGGAAATTATTTTAAAAGTGTGGAGCTAATGTAAAAAATAGAAGTTTCTCCTTTATTCCCTTCAATGATTAGGTATCACAATTTGAGGTTTTACTCAATGAGTTATTTAACTATAAAAGTATGTAATGTTTTTTTTGATAATGTTTCAATTTGCGTGTTTGTCCTTAGTTTTGGGAATTTCAAGTGCCTCATTTGCATTTTACGCCTAGAGACAGGGAGCGACAAAAGACGCATGCAATTTATGGGCCATTAACCAGCCAGCGGCCGAGAATTCAAATTTCGTCGAAAGATGTTCTCACAATCGTACAGGGCGGTTCCAATGAGAAGGATTAATTATTCTCCGTACCAGCTTTTTAAAATAAAAACTCAACTCAATATTGATTTTATTTCATTCAAAATTTGCTTTATACCTACATTCAAAAATGCTGAAAGGCGTGATGGTAATATTATTAAAATTATGTACTTTCTGTAATTATTTTTTGATCATAAGTATTAAATATGTCCAAGCAAAAAAGAATTAAAAAAAATCCTAAATATATTATTTTGTAAGACCGTAAATAAATAGACAACCTGAAGTATTTTCGTCACGTGCGCGGAACTTTTTTTTTAATGATTTTATTTAAACTAAAATTAAAATTCTGAAACAAAGCTTTTCCAGATAATTTATTGATTTATTTTACTGCATGATTATATTATGATTTTAAATTTATGTTGTATAAAACAAAATATTGTTTGAAAATTTAACATATCTGCCAACGACCTACGGTAAAACCTTATTATACTAAAAAATAAACATATTTTCTCAAAATTTAAAACATAGCTCTACTAGATAAATGAACAGTATTTCGAAATAAATTAATAATTTTTTGAGGAAAAGTGTTAATGTGTTTAAAATTTGATTTAAAAATGACATGTTTCCGGTTTTGTCTGGTTATTCCCTCTTCAGGCGATACCCTAGTAGTGGACCCATTCGGAATCGGGGCGAGTTAAGGACTTTAGGGCGTTGACCAATGAAAACCATAATCAGTAGCCAACAACGGTCCGCAAGCACAATTTTACATAACGAAGAAGCGACGCTGAGAACAGAGCAACGTTTTTTCGGCCCAAAATCCGGGTGGGAACTGACTGTGAAATACTACGCGTTATCGGCCCTTCTGCAGATGGCGTAGGGATTTTATTTGCAGTTGGGTAACGCCTATTTTAATGCACTGGGAAAAAACATCGCCAACATTTATGTTTTATTTAATTTTGTGAAATTTGGGCGTAAATATCAATTTTTATTGCGATTATTATAACAGAAACTGAATTCGCCACATTAAACAATAAAACCATATCCGAAAAAAGGTTTGTAAATAGGAGAGTTTGGACTTGAAAGTTTTTTTTATAGACCTTATACTTTATTTTTTTCTAGGCTTATTAAAAGACTTATTAAACAATGACTGATATTTTTAAGGGCCAAGATATGTGTTTTACACGCAGTATTTAATTCAAGCATCTATAATACTTCTAAGCGATCAAGTTTTCAAAACATAAACACATGATTCTTTATAATTTTGCATTATTTAGTATGGCTTCATCTTAATTGTTCTAGTAATTGTTGTCGACCCCTGTGTCGAGGCATCCCAAGAATGTCCACGCTTCGCCCAATTACTCCCCACCAGTATTATAATGTTACACACTTCGACTCGCGTGCTCTGACCAATCAATGCTATATTAAAACATCGGCTTGTTCCTTCAAGAAAGAATATTATAAATAACTGATTTTTTCTCCGTGGTTGCGTGGTAACGATCCTTGGCTACGAATCCGGAGGTCGCGGGTTTATAAATCCCGGCGTTCGAAAGTAAACTTGATTTACTTATTTTTTTAACTCAAAATGTAATATTTAATTAATGAAAACAAAAGATATTAGCGAAACTCAATCGAAAACCTGGATACAGAAAAAGATGAAAAATATACGGCCACATCTAATAATAATAATAATATATCTTCATTAAAAAAAATTTGCAAGATTTATAACTGAAACAAAATAAACGTACATATTCAGTGAACCCTTAGAATGGCAGGAGACCATATTTGTCCCAACGCACATAGGTCTCGTATAAAACGCTCTAACTGCCTTATTATCATAGTGAGAAATATGTTCTAAACGGTTTTAGAAAGGGAAAACACCACGCTTTATATTTCAATCTAAAAAATAGCCACCAAAAAAGGAAAATATACACTTTTATGAATACAAAGTTTTGAAACGCAAAAAATTTTTTTTTTAAACCTCGGGAATTTTTTATAAATTATTTTTACATAGAGCGACAAAAAGTGAGATTTCAATATGTGTTTGTTATACGTTTGTCTAATAAAATATCTATGTTTTTTTTATTATCTGTAACTTTAGTTAGAAAAAACGTAAGATGAGCCATTTTTAAAACATTTTTATGTTTGTGTGCAAAAATTTTATAATTATAAAAATATATGTTTATTTCGAGTTATATAATTTGAAAGCGTATTTCATCACCTTTCTAAAACAGTTTTTAGTTTCTTAATGTGCTCTGAAATATTCCAAATATTTGCATTTTATTGTAAAGCGAAAATATTTTGATCAATTGAAAAAAATGCCAATTTTTTTAAGGGTTATATTTACAGTGATTTATATAAGTAAAAATATTAACAACAGAAAATAATATTAATATGAACAGTAGGTTGAAGAATTGAAAATAGTTATAAATTTAGGTTTTTCGTAATCCGCCTCACTAGGCTAGCCTGTGTTGAGGCAGTAATTTGTAAGTCAATTTATATTATTTATTAACATTCCTACACTTATATTAAAATAAAATCATACAATAGATTTGTTGCATTAACAATAATTTTGAATAATAACAATCATTACATTGGTTTAATTTCGAATTTGGGTGAGCGCGCCGGTAAAGGCCCTATCATTATTTTTTATCCAAATTTTTATGTTATTTTTGAAAAAATTTTGTGAATCACATTTTTTTACTGTATATGGAAGAATTTTATAAAATCTTGTTGCAAGGTATCTGAAATTTCGTTGACCAAAAGTAATATGCATTATGGGAATTTGTAGTAAGTCTCTGTTATTGTTTCGTGTACAGCGAATCAAAAATCTGGGGCTTAAAAACAGGACCTTCGCTTTGCCGGGGCACAACTCTACCAACTGAGCTATGTGTCTATACGATTCGGTTACATTTAACTGTTTCAAACTTCAACTAAGAACTACCAACATTATCTTAATTTTCTCAAAGCATACTTATATTGGTTGCTTTCTTTATGTATGATTGCAAGATTCAAACCCAAACTAAAGGCTATCTAGATAGTGTCTTGGATAAATTTTTATCCATTTAAAAAAAAATTATTTATGGGTTCGAGTTCCAGATGTAACCGTATTTTCTTCTGATTTTTCTGTTTTCAGATTTTTTATTTAGTTTCGCTAATATTGTCTTTATTTCTGGAGTGTCCAGATACTTTAAGTATCACTCTTTTTTATGTGGATACCCCACAAGAGTCCCAACTGCTCTTGTCTGGAGCCCTTGAGATTATAGGACAACTAAGATACGTTGTGAGACTAAAGGTGGCGAGAAGAGGAAGGAGATGGGGAAGAGGAAAAGTGCCTGACTATTCCTATTTGGTCACATTTTGCCACATTTCGAGCAATGTTTCAATCCTGTATCCAAGTCTTACACCAGGGTGATATTTGGAGTAACTTCCTCTTATTCCTTCCCTCAAAAATACCTTCCACACAGCATCCCCAAAGATGACACTAACCCCGAGGAAAATTATTTTCCTCAGGGTCCCATTTATGGAGCTAATGTAAAAAAATACTGAACGTTGGTTGATGGCGTTTAAACTAGGCAATTTTAAAGATTTTTGATGGATGCCAACTCCTGTAAGATTTGACTTATCATAAAAATCTATTGGTCAATTTTTATATTATATTAAAAAATATTTGCACTAGTGTGAAAATTCGAGTTCCATACCCACAACGGCTACTGACCCCCCTTTTCGTTAACGCATTCAGAGACACGACGTTTTATTTAGCTGTAAGTAACACAGCGTCACGACAAACCGAAAAAATCGGCGTTCAACTACTTTTAATCACAGAACCCTAAATGTAAATTTCTGAATTCGAACTCCAACCTTCGGGTCCCCGGGGCTAGAGTCAAAAAACCCTCTCATCCACGATATTAACTACCTACTTTTTATTATTAATGCATACTTCATGGGGTTTGAATTTATCAGTGACGGATTTAGAATAGATAGGTTCTTGTTCTCAGGGTGCATGATAATTTGTTGAAAACCCTCAATAGATTTTCCTCCTCACCAATAAACGTATTTTAAAATTTACACAACTGTTAATCAACCTTTTTCATTAGTTATGCAATATTTTGAAATACCTTAATTATTATCTAAGGCCTTACATAATGTTTAATTTCTTTAAGATACAGTTTTTAATCATGCCGTTTTATTTTATCGTTCTATTCCTTATTTTGGACATTTGTTGACTGAGTACACTAAACCATTTGGCATTTCATCTGTCCGTTGATTTATTTGTTACGTTCCGGTTCAAGATGGTGGCCTTTTTGGATTTAACCCGCCGTTAGAGTTCAAATGATCGTGGTTCCCCTACTATGAGCTCTCAAATCGGAATCAAATAGCAGAATCAACATTTCTTTGAACCAATTGCATAATTTCTTATTTGTTATAAAAAAATATCATACCTAAAATATTTATGGTTAATAATTAAGTATGTATGTAGGTATTTAATTACTTACTTACAAATCCTAAGATTTCAGAGGAAATTTTGGTTTTCGTTTATTAAATAAGAGAGTTTTTTGATGATCTTGTTTTTATTTGTTTTATAATGTTTTTGTTTATGCTTTTTTACTTTTGTTATCGATTTTGGGTTTGTGTTTCTGCTTTTTTACTTTTATTTTCGATTATGTGTTTGTGTTTCTGCTTTTTTCCTTTTTTTTTCGTTTTTTTGTTTTGGTTTCTGTTTTTTTTACTTTTGTTTTCGTTTTTTGTTTTTGTTTCTGCTTTTTTACTTTTATTTTCGATTATGTGTTTCGGTATCAGCTTTTTACTTTTGTTTTCGATTATGTGTTATTGTTTCTGCTTTTTTACTTTTGTTTTCGATTTTGTGTTTTTGGTTCTGTGATTTCTTTTCTTTTATGATTGACAAAAATAAATATAAAAATAATGTAATATCTATCCACAGATCGCTGAATGTAAGAACACATCATGGTGGTACTCTTGGTCGGTCTTTCCTTAGTCCACCACTGGCAGGACGCAGTTAAGTGACGGACAAATGCTTCAGTGGCCAAAAAATGCAAGTGTAAATGCATCTTACGTGTCACGTTGCGCCAAGGGCGAAGAATTTGGCAATTCGATCAAATACCAGCCCACGACGCTCAGCAATACCTTCGTGATTTGGCATACCTATTTGAAAGGCGTGTTGCAGCGGGACTGTGGGAGGATTTAGGAATATTTAATATTTCGGTGGCCAAAAACTCCAGTAAATGAGCACATGTCACGTTGTGCCTATGGCATTGGTATTTGGGAGGGGAATGCCGGTGTGGGGCGGTCTGCGGTGATCTGCTTTTGGTCGGGTAGGGGTCAATTAGTGGACTGCGGTGGACCTCGCGGCGGTCACGACTGGAGGCATTTCATCAGGCCCCAGACCTCAGACCTCGGACCCCGGACCTATCGATGGTTAAATGCTGGAGGTACTAAACTAAATGTTTGTATTTATGTAGATACCTGCACAAGTAGGTAGTCTAGTAGATTTGATACAGAAAATTTATGGTTAGCTCTTAGTGCCTGCCTATAATCTCTTTGACTCGAATGTCTTAAAGACCTTATCGTGTTTGGATACACACAGTATCAAAAAGATCTACAAACTCAAGAATTTCAAATTCACTCATTTTGGGAGGCAGGTATGGGTACTGCCGCCCCGGCAAAAATTTATTTGCTAACCAATATCTTTGCCTTAGGTCACCCTACGCTACGTTTGGTGACTTAACAGGGGTGCCCAGGTTCATGGGGTGTGGTTTGTCAGATAGCGACGGATGCTACTGTCCATCAACTGCGAAGTAGGCTGGATTGGGAGAAAATGGTTAAAGGAGTCCCTTTGACTTCTCCAGTCATACTCTCTCGCAACATATAAATATCTTTGTTATAAGTCATTTGTAAGATTTAATAATTATGCAGAGGCAGCTCTACACTTTAAAATTGATTCATTGAGTGTACGAAGGCATCATATGGAAGCACTATTCCTGTATAAAGTAGTTAACAATAATATTCAATGCCCAGAGTTGCTAATTAAAGTTCATTTCAATGTACCTGCACGTTCAACACGCTCTTCTATCCTGTTCAGGGTGGATCAATGCAAGACAAACTGTAAGCAGAATTCTTGCCTGAACAGACTATGCAATAGTTATAATAACGTATTATCCAATGTGGACATTTTCAATTGCGAACTTACCAAATATAAGAGGTCCGTAAAAGAATATTTCTCTGATGGTTCGTGAATAATGTTATGTTTTTATTGTTTTATAATTCTGTTATGATTTGATTTATATGTACAATCTCTCTCCATGGCTACCAATGTATTGATAGATTTTTTGTTTAGTAATGTTTCATTTTATATAAGAAAAATAATGTTTTATATTTTTTGGTTTTCGTGTTATATAATTTTTGGATTCATATTGCTTTTTTATAAAATTAATTTACATTCTTATTATGCTGTCTCAGTACAAGTAAAGTCACAACAAGGAGGAAATCCATAATTGGTTTTATTTTGGCTATTTAATATCATGTGCAAACTGAAATAAATGTAAACTGTCGATTTCCTGAAAATTAATAAATAAATAAACATCGCCTTGCACCGCGGTGGGAGGGATGGATTCATACGTCCGTTATTCCTGGATACACTGATCTCTTGATTCCTACACACCCCTATGCCCTTTTCCTTCTTGTGCTTTTTAAAAGTGACATAATTTTTATTTTTCAACTATCTTAGCATTTGCATTTGTTTTTCAGGCTTTAATGTAAGATTTGTCAAAGTTGGTTTTAAACGGTGGAAGAAGTCGGCGATGTCCAATGAATAGACGGCACGATCAAGTGGATCAAATATGACGGTGTATGAATGTGAGTGAAAGAAGGACCATCCTCTCTGCTGACTCCTGATTCTTAGCTAGTTAGTTTAAAAATGTATTGTCAAAATCAATAAAATAAGTTTCACTAAACTGTGTGTGGTTAGTTTCATTTGAGCACAAAGTGAAAATTGTATTTTCTTCCGACTCGAGTAAAATTATTTGTAAATGAGTAATGAGTATTTTGGCAGAAACGCAGCCCGCACGGGGCTCGCGGGCGGCTCGGGTCAGGTCAATTAGTAGCCAAAACATCCTCCAGGCGGTCACGACTCGGACAAAGCATTTCATCACAACTATCCGATCGCGAGATACTCGATAAAGGTACGATATTCGATTCTTGATAAAGGTTCGATACTCGATAAAGGTTCTATTATCGATAAAGGTACGATACCCGATTCTTGATAATGGTTAGATACTCGATAAAGTTTCGATTATTATCGATAAAGATACGATTCTCGATACTTGATAACGGTTCGATACTCGAAAAAAGTCCGATTATCGATATAGGTACAATACTTGATTCTTGACAGAGGTTCGATATTCGATAAAGGTTCGATTATCGATAAAGGTACGATACTTGATTCTTGATAGAGGTTCGATACTCGATAAAGGTTCGATACTTAGTGAAGGTGGAAGAAGATTTCAGTATCGTCCTGCTATAAGACCACCATTCAGAATTGAAACGTTGCTTTAGACGGCTTAAGCCGTCATTAGTGACCAGATGTGAATAGCCAGGTACTTCCCAACCTTCCTCCCTCCCGTCTCCTCGGTATCTTCTGCCTCATAACATACCACAATTGGAGATGCCGTAGTCTCACTGGCTCCAGGCGGATGGGAGCAGTTGGGACTCTTGTACCGTATTTTCATTTATAAACGTGTTTGATACTCGATAAAGATTCAATACTCGTTAAAGGTTTGATACTCGATAAAGGTTTGATTCTCGATAAAGGTTCGATACTCGTTAAAGGTTATTCGACAATCGATAAAGGTTCAATTATCGATAAAGGTTCGATACTTGATGAAGGTTTGATACTCGATAAAGGTTTTATACTCGATAAAGGGTTTTTCGATACAGCTTTGATTTTCGAATAATGTTCAATAAGGGTTAAATACTCGATAAAAGTTCGATACTCGATAAAGGTTTTGTACTCTATAAAGGTTTGATTCTCGATCACTCTTCCATCTCTATAAAGATTCGATATTTGATGAAGGTTAAATACTCGGTAAAGGGCTGATACTCAATAAATAATTAATGTTTTTTTATCAAAAAAAATCATGCAAATGCTGTTTCAAATTCCTAGGTTACAAATAACTAAATATTTGATTTTCTATTGAGTGTAGCGATGTATTTGCATAGAATTTAGATAGAATCGTTTTCAAAATTAGATCTGATTGAGTGAAGAATTCAAATGAGCGATAAACTATCTACCTATAATATGTATAATATTTTAACAGAAAATTACTTTAGTTGTCAATTTCAGAATTGATACTAATAATATGCCAATAATTCAGACCAACGGCCTGCAAAATGGTACCTACATTTTCGTGAATGTGTCCTGATTTTTCTACAGAGATTGTCCTTATTCTAATGTGCTCTTTACACAAACTCTCAGCTTAAAAAATCCTACAATTATAATCTTCCGTAATTTTCACTGGCAGAAAAAAAAAATCATTGAAAAAATACTGCTAATGAAAGGAATTGCTTTTTTGAAAGGCAGTTTTTTAAAGGAAAAAACACATGTCGCCTTCAGGCTGTCACGTTCCATTGAATTTAAATTCAAATTATGGTACAGTGTCCAAGAATTCGCCTCATTTCGGAACTGTTAAATTCTTTTACAGAATACTTCAAGGAGAAATATAAAAACAAGTTAACGTCGAAAATTACTTTTAAAAGTTCTAATTAACCCACAACAATCCGAGTTACGGGGATTTCTGGGTGTTCGGATTTCGATTCGGCCATTCGATTTAATAGATACTATCACACCGATATTTGTAGAAGGGTAAGGCTCTCGGCTAGTATCTATTATGAAGATCTTACAACAGAGCGATACTGAGAGTTTCTTCCTTGAGGGATTTCAAATCCCGGCTTGCTCAAATAAATTTTATTTGATTAATTTTTGTTATTTCACAATTAATTCATTAAAAATAATATAGGTATGTTTCGGTAAGTTCCTAAGTGGAAGATACTCTCAGTATCGCTCTGTTGTAAGATCAACTTTCAGAATAGAAACATGTCTTGAAATGGCTCTTGCCGTGTTTGATGACCAGATTTGAATAGCCAGTTACTTCCTTACCTTTTTCTTACCCATCTCTTTCGCCACCGCACTACCTTCAGCCTTATAGCATATTCCAATTGGGGATGCCATAGTCTCACTGGCTTCAGATGGTTGCTTGTAGAGGTAATCATATAAAAAAATGACTTGAAGAAAGGTTTAACAACAGTTGATCATTTAAAAACACGTTAAAAAGAAAATTTCATCAAATTTGAAAAGCTACCCTTCTTGAATCTTGTCCATAACACTAATAAAAATAATTTAAAAGGCTAATTTCATCAAAGTAGATGTTAACAATGACATCAAATAAAATTACGTTAAAAGGCAAATTTCATCAAAGTGAAAAGCTACCCTTCTTGGATCTTGTCTATAACACTATATAAAAAAAAAAAAACAAATTTCAAACAAGTTAAAAGGCAAATTTCACCAAAGTTGAAGTTGTTCATAACATCATATAAAAACAAGTTAAAAGGCAAATTTCACCAAAGTTAAAGTTGTCCACAAACATCACATAAAAACACGTTAAAAGGCAAATTTCATCAATGTTGAAAAGCTGCCCTTCTTGGATTTTATCCATAAAACTTAAATCAACCTACCCTCTTGTTTAACATAATACACTACGCAGTGTTCCTAATTACCACGTGCGCGTACTAGAGGGTTATGCATAGCTCATAGAGAGGAGCGTGGCTCACTCCCCGGTCCCGTCAAACCTTTTAGAGGGCACGTGGACCCTGTTACCGACACTGTGCAACCGTCCCTAACTCGAAGCTCGAAACTTTGTGCGCTTTTGATGTCTGAAGTGTTATAGTTGATGTGAGCCGTTTTGCCACAGTATAAACAAAAATAATTGAAGGGTAGATGGTCGAGGTAAAAAATAAATAGAATAATTTATTGAAGTAAAACTTCTTAACGCACGCTCGACTTGTGGGGTAAGCTGGTGAATGCGTTACGAAAAGTGTGATGCGTTACGAAAAGTGTGATGCGAACGGTGATCGATACGAACGGTGATCGGGCGAGGCGTACATACTGCACAACTAAGGTAAGGCGTACATACTAACCCAAGATCGAAGGTCACCCCATTGTCTTAGGTCACCCCAAGGTCGTAGGTCACCCCAAGGTCGTCGGTCACCCCAAGGTCATAGGTCACCCCAAGCTCGTAGGTCACCCCAATGTCGTAGGTCACCCCAGGGTCGTAGGTCACCTCAATGTCATATGTTCTTTTATAAGTTAGTGAAGTTTTACTTCAGTCGTGTGGTCTAAAGCACATTCGTTTTTTAGAACCGCACAAAAAGGGTACAAAACGTACATTCTTTATAACAATAATGCTTTGGTGTACCGCCGCCCCGTGAAAAATTTATTAGATAAACAACACTCCTACCATAGGTCAACCCAAATGATTCGATACGTTTGGTGAAATAACAGGGGTACCCGGGTTCATAGGGTGAGGTTTGTGTAGATTATCGGCGGAAGCTTTAGCTCATCTGCTGCGTGGCAGGCCGAATCGAAAGAGACTGGTCGAGGGAGACCTAACCTAGAACTCTCCAGCCGGAGGTCTTGCACCGCAGTGGGAGGGATGGATTCATACGTCTGTCACTCCTGGACACATTGATCCCCATCCTAAACACCATTCATACCCCTTTCCTTCCCATAAATTCCTCTCCTTCGTTTCCCTAAAAACACCCTCCACACAGCATCCTTAAAGATGACATAGGCCCTGGACGATATTTTTTCCTAAAGGCCTCCTGTTTTTTTTTTACATGAATACCGCACAAGAGTCCCAACTGCTCCCGTCTAGACTCCAGTGAGACTATGGCATCCCCAATTGGGGTATGTTGTGAGGCTGAAGGTAGTGAGGATGGGAAGGACATAGGGAAGAGGAAGGTCAGGTCGGGAAGTACCTGGCTATTCAGATCTGTTCACCAAATACGGCTAAAGCCATTTCAAGCAACGTTTCAATTCTGAATGGTGGTCTTACACCAGGGCGATACTGAGAGTATCTTCCACTCTGGAACGTGCCGCAAATATACTATATATTATTTTAAATAAATAAATTGTGAAATAACACAAATTAATCAAATAAAATTTATTTGCCACGCCTTGATTCGATCCCGCCACCTTCGGATTGCGAGTCAAAAGCCTTACCGATGGACTACGCCGGTTGTTTAGAGTTATTTTTTTTTTAAATCAGAGTGTGCAATTGCAGGAGTGAAACCTTCAGAAAACTAAAGTAGGCCAGAGTGGGAAGACTACAAAGTACAGCACTTTGAGGAGACCGATAGGCTACGAAGCACCCCACAAAGAGGAGACCAATTATACTATCTCATTGTCTCACAGGCTAAATCCTATATATATATGGTTTGATCTCTTTTTAGTGTCGCTATTTTTCGTTTCATCGAGTTTCAAACCACAACGGTGCTAAAGAAGTATTCACTTCAAAAATAAAATAAAAAAGAACCCCATTCTACCTTACATTTTGTAATTTGATAACTCTTCGTAAAAAGCGTTCACTTTTCCCATTTCAATCAAGGTAGGTATCGATTGCCACGTGTCCAAGTGGGAGTTGTTTTCCTTGCGCCACGTGCTGGCCACGTGGCAACCTAATAACTTTACCCTGTAACTCTCTGGATAAAAAGGTATCGAAAAAATCTTCATCCAATTAACTACCACCAGAATCTTTTTATCCAATTATCAAGCACCCGAATTTTGTAATGCTTATTATTTGTAAGAAATTGGAGCTTTTGTATTTATGTTTAGAGCTAGGAATTAAAATATTTGGTTCATTGTGTTTTGAAATCAATATTTTAGCTTCATTGTTGACAGACATCAACATCATCTCTTGGCTCTACAACCCCTGGTGGGTCTTGGCCTCCTCAAGAGTCTTCCTCCACTCATCTCGGTTTTGTGCCAGCTTTCTTCAGTTTAGAAGCTCCAAGGTAGATAAATCTTTGAGGACGTTGTCGCTCCATCTTAAACTTGGTCTTCTCAGGCTCCTTCGCCCTGTCGGTCTCGAGTTCAGAAGGGACTTTGTTGCTTGACGCTCGGTCATTCTCTCTACATGACCCAGCAACCGAAGTCTTCCCAGTTTTATAAATTTTGTGATGTTTGTGAGTATATCAGTATAGTATATATTTTTTACATATTTTTATTTACTATCTAAGCAGCTTTGTATGTATGTATAAGACTGATTACTGTGACTTAATATATTAATAATAACTTCTCTTTTCCAATAACTCTTTAACTTTTTTACCTTATTCTTATAATCCAAAATACCAACATAAACTCTCTTATTGTAGAAGAATCTGTGTTCATAGTATTAATTAGTGAACATTTTCAACCAATACTAATGAATGTAATCCGAAAACTGTAAACTTCACCCGCCATAACACAGGGTCTTCCCTAGCATGGAGGGTGAAATGGACGGTTGCTTTATAATATGCTCAATGAAAAAATAAAAACTATTGGTACATCACATTTATTCAAGAAAATGGTCAAAATATGTATACTAACTGAGAGTGATGGTTTTGGATTACCCATGTTGTCGCTTATATCATAAATCACTATGGAATTAAGCTATATTTGATACAATCCATATTTAATTACTCTGTATGTACTTAACTTATTTATTGTTATGTACTTTTTAATTTGCTTATTGTTAAAAGTATTTACTTACTATTATCTACTTCTTTCGTACCATAATTTACTTACTATACAATATTATAATTGTTTATTAGTATTTACTCATAATTATTATGTACTTTATTTACTTATGTTTATTTACTTATTATTATATTTAGTTTACAGTATAATGTTATTTTTGTCAACAATGAGCATACTGCCCAGCTGTAATAATTATTAATTAGTAATGTTTAAATAACTGTACTCAGTGCTTCTTTTGTAGGTTTATTATTATATTTCTTTTAAGTTTAGGTATATGTATGTTTCTTTTTTTTTTTAAATTACTTTATTGTAAAACTGCATATCTCGATACAGGAATGCCCTAGTGAGATGTGCAGCTTATGTTTTCATGTATTTCTTTTTTTTTTTCAATAAATAAATAAATATCATAAAAAAACTATATGTACTTTCGATTTTTCATGTATTAAATAAATATAGCTCATTGTTGTAACATCTGCGCCGAAATCCATTTTCTGAAACCGGTCCGAAGATTCGCCTCAAAATTTTAGTTTGTTGGCAGACATGCTTAATAATTAATAAGCATTAATCATAAAAAATCATTACAAAAATCAATGCAATTCACACGCGGTAGAGGGGAAACCTTCAGAAAACTAAAGTAGACAAGGGAGACTACATACGAAACACTTTTTTTTATCGATCTAAAGGATGATTTTTTTCATAGTTTTGTCGTAGAATTCCAGTGCACCTTTTTCTATGCATTTGGTCATCTTATTAGTATTTGTGGTTTCTTCTTGGGAGTCACTAGATGTCGTTTTCTTTTGTCTGTTCATTTTGAAGAGGTTTGAAGATTGGATATTGATTTTACAAAAAATACATATATCTATGTATATATTTTTTTTTTTGGGTTTCGTAGAATTCGACCCTTAGTCCACTGAATGTCTGGCTGCTAAGGTTCATCAGGCGCTTCATACCACTAGATCAAAGGAGGTTTTCGTGGGACAGTGCATTTATCGTATTATATTCTCGCGCAGGCTAAATCCCATAAATATACGTGTTTGTCTCTTTTTAGTGTCGCTCGCTTCCGTTTCATCGAGTTTCAAATCACAACGGTGCTAAAGATGTTTTCACTTAAAAAATCAGAGTGTGTAATTCACACGCGGTAGAAGCGAAACCATCAGAAAACTAAAATAGACAAGAGTGTGGAGGCAACGAACCACCGCACAAAGGGAACACCGATTAGTCTATATCATTCTCTCGCAGGTTTAATCCTATAGATGTATGTGTTGGTCTCTTTTTAGTGTCGCAATTTTTTGTTTCACCGAGTTTCAAATCACAACGGTGCTAAAGAAGTTTTCACTTAAAAGTACTCTGAAAATTCTGATAAAGTTCTGTTATTATGCCATAATGGGCCAATTGTTTCACAGTACCTACTTGAACAGCAACAGAATTTGAATAGAATTTTCATAGAGCTTGAATATTAACTTTTGTTCTGTGAAACAGCTGGTCCTTATATCTGGATCCTGATACACAGATGATGTATAGCATTATGTATTTAGTTTCAATGTTCTTTAACAGATGTCATTAGTATAGGTAGTTATATGTATTTTTGAGGTGTATCAGTTAAATAGTATCTTAGTAGAATGACAACTGTCGCCGTTCGTGTCTAACACCGGAACGGCTATGGAAACAGCCGATGATAAATGATCGACAGCTGAGCACCTTTAGTGTCGAGTTATGTTGCTTCAGAATTATACATACATTAGAACGGACATTTGGTCTAGTTAAATAGTCATTGAAAACCACAAGATGGCGTAAATAAAGTGTAATGTTTGGTATCAATTACAGTCAAACACTATTAATTCTGTGGGGGTTCTTTTCAACAACTTTTGGTTCTTGATAACAAACTGAGTTATTATTATTGAGCAGTTATTATGAGTTTACGTATTTACAATAATAATGCTTCAAGTCATACGACCTGTCTATACTAGCGTCTAATTGAATCTGGTCGGTAGGCTGGCCAGAGCCAGTCTCAGTGGCACCCGCCTACTCGGATACCCCTGCTGGCATCTGATGGCATCACTTAGAAGCTTTTTCAATACAGCTTTATTAGGGATTCGCGAACGAGTGTTAATCCCAATCACTCGGATTGAAGAATATTACAATAGTCTTCTTATTTCGTATGGTGGGGGGGTCAGAGGGAGACATCTAGGTCTGCGAGCCAGTCTAGAACCTCAGGCGTTGCCCTGTAGACCTTATAAATCCCGCCGTTGAAAGAATGGAGCGGGCATTCGTTGACCACATGTTCGGTTGTCTGCACCGCACCGCATTCACACATCGCCGACTCTATAAGGCCCCATCTATGCATCATGTGAGCACAACGGCTATGGGAGCACCTTATCCTATTAATGGCGGATCAGAGTTTGCGAGGCAATGAGAACCCAGGCCGTCTTGAACGAGGTGGGTATTTTTCACGTTGGCCGATTGCCATTCAAGCTTCCACCTATCTTCTGGGGTGAGAAGTGATCATAGTAGTCTTTCTCCTTCTGTCCAGAAGGGTTTTAGAGACTTCAAGCGGCATGCCGGGTGAGAAACGACATCATCGTGCAAAGGTATTGCGCTTTTTGGCAGCGCCTTCTTTTATTCCCTAAGTGCCTTTTTTTGTGCATTACAGATTAATATAAACCTAAACATAACTTTAAACGAGAAAGAAAAGAACAATTACAATAATACATATTTTGGAGTTCTTGTCTAAAATTACTCTTGAAACCTTCAAGACTAATGTTGAAAATGTCAAGGGACCTAGAGATTTCATTTAGCAGCACCATACCTCTAGTCACCCTGTGCTGGACCAGAACGTCTATTCTGCTAGGTGGGATACAGAGTCAGTCGTAGTGGCGACCCTGGCAGTAGTTGTTCGGTACGAACGATTTATAGCATTCTAAGAGGTATGGGCTGTGAACGTAAGAGTTTATTATTTTGAAAGCTGTTACTGTTAAGAGTACAAATCCTTCTAGATTGGAGACTTTTGAAGCGCGTTTCAGATAACAAATACAGATGATGCATAAATCGCGGGTATTCACCATGCATTCTCATATAAAGATACCTTAGAATTTTTTTTTTGGATTTGTTCCAATAAATCTATCTATTTTTCCTGGTATGGGGCCCAAACAGCAGAAGCGTATTCTAATTTTGATCGTATAATGCAGTTGTACATTCATTTCATTGCTTCGGGCTTGAAAAATTGTTTACTTATTCTTATCACAAATCCAAGAAGTTTGAAACACCATGATGTCAATTCCACTGTTTGATCTGAAAAAGTAAGTTTGGGATCAAATAAAATATTCTCTTACAATAGTTATGCCCAAGAAATACAAAATATTTCCATCTCTTACCTACAAGTGATATAATCGAATGCATAACTAAATTGAAACACCAGAGTTACTCAGGGCCACAAATCGAATACCTAATTGGTCATGAAAGTGAGCTTTTACTTCGTTAGGGGATGTCCCTTTTCACCCTCTGTCTGCTCTAGGGAGGGGGAGGCGGAGGGTCTGTGAACT
This sequence comes from Limnephilus lunatus, assembly GCA_917563855.2. NCBI lineage: Eukaryota > Metazoa > Arthropoda > Insecta > Trichoptera > Limnephilidae > Limnephilus > Limnephilus lunatus. The sequence goes on along the minus strand of OU830603.1, from coordinate 46,928,744 downwards.
CTATCTAACGGAGATGAAGTAACTCTGTCTGGTTCAGGGATAAAAGCAACAAGAGTGACGGTTTTGAACCATTTTTAATAACTGCGTGCACAACTCGTCTTGTACACCAACCCGTACTACTTACTGCGTATCACACCTCGCCTTTGTTTCTAGCTTTTGGTCGTAGCTGGGTGACAGTTGGCACGCTTGCATTTCCAAGTTGCCAATTTTAAAGTTGTGAGATGGAAAAAAATGATTGGAAGGAGTGAAAATAAGATTTTACAAATGTGAAAATTTCTCAAATTTTACGTGCCGTTAGCGTGACATGTTGAATTTATCGAAGAATACTCTTACCAGGGAAAGATTATAAGATTATAAAAAAACCAAATAGACCAAAGGTGCTAGAATATCGAATGCCTTTAAATCATATTGCTGCAGAACTGTAGACATTTCGGGAATGTATGTTTCTTTCGAATTGTATTACTATTATGGTATTGCCAGCGTTCTATTAATATTCACTACTTTAATAGTAGGTATTATAAACGTTATTATCGCTACATTTTTGGTCGTTTTATGTAATAATAATTATTGATAAAAAATTCATAATTTTTATTCGAAATGGGGTCGGAAACTTTAATTTCGTAGAAGAGCACATTTTAATTCTTCTGTGGTAAACTTTTAGATTCAACTATAAATCGTGGTGTTTGTTTCTTTCTAACACCGTTTAAATCATGTTTCTCACGATGATAGTAAGGACACAATGATTTCTATGAGACCTACATGAGCTGTTCCCAAAAGCCAACAAATTATCCTGAGGCTTCATTTTAGCGAAATAACTGTTAAAATTCATTATTTTCCATTTCCTGTGACAGAAATTATTTATGGTTTCACAAGTGCAATACATAATGTACCTAGGTACAATAGACAAAATATGTAAATAAATATTCAATTCGACAAACTTTCAAAAAAATACAGCTAGTTAACTTACATTTCAGTATATCAGCAAGATATCAGAATAATATTAAAATCCCAAAATATAATGCCTATTCAAAATACCTATCTCTATCCATAATAACTTATTTTAAGGCGATCCACTAGTACAGGAAAAAATCGAAATCGGAATTCACGCCCTTTTATGGGAGGAGTTTAAAAATACTTGAGAAAAAGCTTTTGGAAAGGTTGGAAAAGATATTTGAGATTTTTATTTTACATGTTGATTTCGTAAAGGCCTGTAAAAAACATTAATTCCTTTTTTATGCATTGTTTATTGTAATAAAACGTAATTTTTAAATTGATTTCACGAAAACAAGCAGCGCGGACCCTAACACGTTGTTTCTCCGCTCCGTTAGGAGGAGTAATGACGGATGAATGGGGCGGCTGCCAGTCGTTCTTCGGTGAACGGTATAAGGTTCACTTTGATACAACAAATTCGTCGAATGCCGTATTGTCGCCGTGATGTCAAAAATACCAACGCGAAAATGCATATTATATTTTATTTTGTGAGGTTCGGGCGTAAATATCATTTTTTTTTGCGATAATTATATAAGAAACTGAATTTTCCACATTATGCAATAAAACCATATCCGAAAAAGTGTTTATAAGTAGGAGAGTTTTCAGTTGAAAATGTTTTTTATAGACCTAATACTTTATTTTTTTCTAAGCTTATTAAAAGACTAATAAAAAAATGACCGATATTTTTAAGGGCCAGGGTATGTCGTACACGCAGTATTTAATTGAAGCATCTATAATACTTCTAAGCAGTCAAATTTTCAACAACAAAAAAAAAATACGATTTTGTATGATTTTGCATTATTTAGTATGGCTTCATCTTAAGCAACCACCCATTAAGTGGAAGTAAGGAATGCAATCCCGCAAGACCATATCAATCCAGGTATTTGCGGGACTGAACAATCTTAGTCCCGTTGGATCCAGATATTTGCGGGATCCAGCAGGGTGGTCTTAGATATCTAATCAATCGTATAATAAAGACCTAATACCTCGATCTACCAACCTTGTTTTTAGAGTTTTAAATTTATACCTATTCAAACAAGTTCTTTGTAACATTTTAAATGATTTAGTAGTAGTTAGACATAGGTAAAGTTTAAGTCATAAATTCGCAAAGAATAAGGTTAAATTTTCGATAAGAGTGTCCACGCTTATTACTAATATTTTTTTAGAAAAAAACTTTTGCCTTAATTACTATAAAAGGAAACTTTTTGCATTTCGGGTTGCGGAAGATGATGCATTTTAATTTTCAATTGCGTAAAATTAAAATTCACTTCGCGAACCTACACGATGTCAAATCGCTGTCACTGTTATGCTGGTATCCCTGATACATTGCGAATTGCTAAATACGACTGTAGCCAACTTCGTGGGATATATGAAGAGGAGCGTAATTATGAAAACACAACAGAATTATAATGTTAACAAACCTCTATTCGTATATTTGTTTGTTTGTTTATTAGGATATACCCAGTACATAAGTTTACAAGTTATAAGGAATATTAGATAAAGTTTTTTTTTTTTTCTTTTTTTTAAATAATAAAAGAAAGACAAACATTCCCGGGTTACGAATAACCTAACAATGTTTGAAAATCTCCTACTACCACCACAGAAAGCCGAAAATGTTGCTTGTGTTGTGATGGAGGACTTAGCCAGCAGAGGAATCGAACATGCGACTCCCGGTTGGGACCCAAGCGCTATGCCCACTCAACCGCTGACCGCTGACGGGAAGTTATTACATGATATAGTACCTATTAGGTAAGTCCGTAGAATATCTGGGATAATTCGCCTGGGATTTGAACAGTTCTTAAAACTTAACTATTACCATAAAATAACGATTAGCTAGAAGTTACGTAAAATAAAATAAAAACATGCGTAAGCACTACTTTGACGAAATTTTGAAAATTAAATGAATAAAGGCCTTTATGCAAGTTTTTTCGTATTGCAAATTTTTTTAAAGCTAAAAATCATGGTAAATATGCATTTAGTCCACCTCACGGATAATACGGAACTTTGAGGTTAAACTACGAAAGCTGATGATTTTAAAAAACATCCCAGGTTTTTAATGGTTTGCTTGACAAAGCAGGGTTTGTGTAATTATGATTGATTGTCTGTGATTAGTCCCGCAAAATGTCTGCGGGATCTCGGTATTTCGGGATCCCGGTATACCGGGATTGCATTCCCTAAGTGGAAGATACTCTCAGTATCGTCCTGGTGTAAGACCACCATTCAGAATTGAAACGTTGCATGAAATGGCATTAGCCGTGTTTGATCTGAATAGCCAAGTACTTCCCAACCTATATCCCTATCTCCTTCCCCTCTCCACTACCTTCAGCCTCACAACATACCCAATTGGGGATGCCACAGTCTCACTGGCTTCAGACGGGAGCAGTTGTGACTCTTGTGCTGTAATCATATTAAAAAATCTAAAAGTTATCGAAAGTAATTATGAATTCCAATTTTAATTGAAAAATTACCTGAAACTTGTTAAAATTACCTGAAATTGAAAAATTACCTGTAAGAGTTCATATCTATTTCTATTTCTTTTAAAACTTGGAATGTATAATTGATAAATCTTGAGTTTTTTTATTTATATTTTTTTAAGTATTATTTGCAATATTTATTTACAACATTTTATTATTTACTTACATGATTTCATATAATAGAGCATGAAATCCTTCACCAGACACAAGAGCCTTGTCTCTTTATGGTGAGGAAAGGCTATTTTTATACACCATTATTTATTTATTTATTTATAAATAGAAACAAACAGTACATTATATTATCCATTGGTGAAAAAAAAAATTAATAAGTATCTATAATTCACGGTGGGTACCTATAATGTGTTTCATTGTAGTGTCTTATTTATGGTATGTATATTGAGTAGTTACCGGGTGATGTGTATAGTGGGAAGGTGTGTGTGTGTGAGTATGTATGTATGTATGTGCATTGAACAATTTATATTATTGACATGATGCTCTTTTTAAATTTGAGCAGTGAATCGGAGAAAATGCCGATGTTAGAATTTAGATTAATATTATGGAACATATGAAGAGCACGATTGATTGGCGAAATACTTGCAATAAAGCGTGTGGAATAGTTCTGTATGGCGTGTACGTCTTAATGGTATGTTAATATTAACTAGGGAAATAAGTTCGGTACAGTCAATGTTATTATTTAAAATTTTGTGTATAAATGTCAAATCAGATATTTCTCGCCTTTGTTGCAAAGTTTGAAATGTGCATTCAAGGTTATTGTTGAATTTGAAGGTAAGATATTTTATATATTTGTTTTGAGTATGTTCTATGCAATCTATATATACTTTATACTTCGGGTTCCAAATTGGCGAGGCATATTCCAGTATACTTCTGACTAATGCAAAATATAACATTACTACTGTACGCAGGTTACTAAACAATGATAACAATGTATAACATGTAAAAAATGTAAACTTATTGTAAAAAACATACAAATATTAAATTAAAACAAAAAAGTGTATTTTAAATAATTTGTGTTTATTAGCAGTGTCCCGTGCCGTGTATAAATCATTACCGAATAAAACATTCACGATGTATTTGTTGGCTTATTACTCACAAACAATCACCCAGACAGAGATTTATTGATCTTTTCCCTTTGACAGAACATCTGCCATCAAAGGGCGCGCACTTCACCACCATCTTTGCGCGTTTACCAGCGCACTTCACGCGCATCCAACCCACAATCATCCCTTTAATCATTCATGGTTCACCCTCACTCCCTTCATAGTCGGGGACACCGTGTTATGAATACACTCGGGCGTGGCAGGGACAGATTTAGATATCTTTATATGCTACTGTTAAAACTCGTTTTTAGTTATAACGCGTTTTCTCTAGTTAAAATTAGTTTTTACTGACTCCTTTTGTTAAAACTGAAATAGGGATTGAAAATAGAGAAACTGTTCGATACGTTTTTAGATTTTCATGGCCAAAAGCATTTTCGTTATTTGTTTTTGGGGTGTTATGCCATGTTGCGCTACCTCCTTCTTTAGCCGACGTTTCGGACAGCGTTTCAGTGTCCATCATCAGGGCAGATCCGGCACATCTGTCGTACCTGTTTATTAAAATATTTAATAAATGTTGATTAAAAACCTAACATAACCTCACCTAACTTAACCTAACTTAACCTAACCTAACCTAACCTAACCTGACAAAACTCGACCAATCGGAACAAAGCACAATGAACTTTGACATTGGATGAAACAGTTTTAACTGAATCATTTTGAGAAAACGCGTTTTGTCTATTAAGAACCAGGTTTCACTGATATTTAGCAGTTAATTTTAGTTTTAAAAAAAGCATTTACATAGTGAAAACTAGTTTATGCTAGAGAAAACGCGTTGTACCTAAGAACAGGTTTTAACTAACATATATACTCGTATATATATTTTTCGCTATAAAATTTACATTATATGGATGATATACGGTGATGACTCAATGCTCCAAAATATCACAAAGAAACGACTTGGATTAAAGCGATACCGAGAACCGAAGAAGATATAGCCTGAGTCAATGAGTTGGGACAGTGCAAGGAAGAAGAAGAAGAATGGGTGTTGTAGGGTGCCTATCTCACTAAAAAATCCCGTGTTGAGAGGGTTGAGAGCAGTTGCAGTTTATAAGACAATCAATTTTACAACAAACAAAAGTAAATCAAGTTTTCAACACAATCGCAGTTTACAACATATTATTAAATAAAACACAATCATTGTAATTCATGCTTGTAAAGAGGTTAATAAAATCGTTGATGTTTGATCTGATTTCGCTGGTGTTCCAAGACTTTGGGCCAGTTGTTTAACAGAATTTGAATAGTTCATCAAATTTTAATGCTAATTTTCAGTTCTATTCAAGTTCTGTTATTATTTTAGTTATGCTAAACATAATAAGTGGTAACATGCTATGTTAATATAAACCACTGCCGAATTAATATATTATAATAACAGAACTTGACTAGAACTTTTTGCTCACTTGAAATTAAAATTCTAGTTCTGTGAAAGGTTTATTAAAGTACTGTTTTTGGCTTATAACGAGCCGTTTTTTTCGCAGTTCTTCGATAAAAACAGAACTTTAAAAGGAGTTTCATAAAATTTTTATTTTATCTTTGGTATTTAAACGAATCAACAATTTTCATATTCTGTGAAGGTTCCATGCAAGTTCTGATATTACATAATTATTTGCAAGTTTTAACTAAAATAATGATGTACAAATAACAGAACTTGAAATGAACTTTCACAGAACTTGAATATTAAATTGTTTAAATTCAAACTGTATACAACTAATATATTTTATGAACAAAAATGAGCACCATTATATCCTATACTACCTATACGATTTGGGAGGCGGGTAAGGGTACCGCCGCCCCGGGAACCATTTATTGGATAACCAACACCTCTGCCATAGGTTACCCCAAGTGGTTCGCTATGTTTGGTGACTTGGCAGGGGTGCCCGGGTTCATGGGGTGAGGTTTGTCCAAGTCTTTGCGGCGGATGTGTCTGCCCACTAGCTGTGTGGCAGACCGAATCGAGAAAGACTGGTTGAGGGAGACCTTGTGACCTCCCAAGCAAGAACTCTTTTGGTACATCGCCTTGCTCCGCAGTGGGAGGTTTGGATTCATACGTCCGTCACTCCTGGGTACACTGACCCGAGATTCCTACCTACCCCTAACACCCCTTTCCCTCCCAGAACCTCCTCACTTTTGTTTCATAAAAAGGCCCTCCACACAGCATCCCCAAAGATGACATAGACCCTAAGGGGAATTATTTTCCTCGGGGTCCTCTGTGTGGTGCTTTTTTATATGAATACCGCACAAGGGTCCCAAGTGCTCCGGTCTGTAGCCAGTGCGACTATGGCATCCCCAATTGGGGTATGTTGTGAGGCTGAGGGTAGTTGGGAGAGGAAGGAGAGAGGGAAAATGAAGGTGGGGAAGTACCTGGCTATTCAGATCTGGTCACCAAACACGGCTAATGCCATTTCAAGCAACGTTTCAATTCTGAATGGCTACACTAGGGCAATACTGAGAGTATCTTCCACTCTGGAACATCCCGCAAACATACTATATATTATTTTAAATGAATAAATTGTGAAATAACACAAATTAATAAAATAAAATCTATTTGCCACGCCGCGGTTTCCGAGTCAAGAGCCTTACCGCTGGACTACGCCGGCCGTCAGATCAGTGCTAATGTAAAAAAAAAACACGTTAAAATAGACATTTAATTTAATCGTAGAACCCAGTCCGCCTCTGAATATGTCATTACAAGATCCGCAATCCACAAAAGTAGATCCCTAACTCAGATGAAAACTAGGCGGGCGGAAAAAAGTTATTTCGCGCCCAATTTGAGGTTGATTTAAACAGCAATTTGTTTTTTTTTCCGCTTGTATATATTTATATAAATGGAGGGGTGATCACCCCCCTGTCTTTAGGGTGAGATTTTATAATTATAGTATCAAAGTGAAATTTTTAATAAATTTGAATAATTCAATTTGAGGTGTGATGCAGGCAGTGTTCGCGAATGTCGCCTGGTAATCGACCTAGTTGATAAAAAAATGTGTTTGTCTATGTTGGAGTTTAATGCTTGGGTCGATATTTTTTCCTGAACATTGACAAATTTAAAACACTGGTAACTACTTAAATAACCTATACCTATTTGCCCTTTTTGTAGTGAAATAATTCGATACTCTGTTCTGTAACCAAACACTTAAAAATTAATTTTTCTTTTTTAAATTTCTGAGAGGACAATTTTATTCCACTTTGTCTAATGGGTATAAAATACCTGAAAATTCGATCTATATTGACTTGAAACAAAACTGATCTTGTCTAATTAAATAAGACTTTCGACTCCTAGGCCCTAGATAGGCAAACGAAATTGATTATCTGTTGAAGAAAGAATGTCGACATTTGAAAAAAAATCATCTGAAGCAAATAAACATTAAGCCTTCTTCGGAAACATAATTTATTTTGATTTGTTACATTTTTCATTTATTTTTATTATATTTAGGAATCAAAAAGATATGTACTGTGGAATAAATATAAGGTAAACCGATTAAGTTCCATTAATTAAACAACATAATTTTAAGCCTTAGAATAAAATAATATATACACAGAAAGAACAGTAGAGGCCCCAGTAAGAAGCCTTGTGGTACCCCTGCAAGAATAATTTGTGACGTATAACCTTTTAATATTGATTTATATTTTTGATCTAAAATGAGAACTATCTTAGAAGATTTGCGCTTATAGGTACCTACCAATCTTATGTGAGCTTATTTTCGATAGCAGGTAACTACGCCATGATTTACTTTGTCGAAAGCCTTAGAAAAATCAGTGTTTTCTAAAATTTGTTTGAATACCTCACAACACACTTACTCAACTGCTCCCGTCTGGAGTCAGTGAGACTATGGCATCCTCAATTAGGGATAGGGTCAACTCGTTTCCTATTGTCCATAGTTTTAAGAAAAAAATCTGTGAACTGTCCTATGTTCGATTCAACAAATATTCCTTTTAAAAAAACCTCGTTGTTGGGAATTAATAATAATTGCATTTTTGCAAGGTTGGAGAGTTGGTCATGTACATTTTTTCCATGATTTTACACATTGCTTACGTACGTGTCTATAATTATCAATAGTTTTGTCATTTTCTTTAAAACGAGTTTTACAAAAGCTTTCTTCCAAATTGTAGATTTACTCGAAATCGACTGATCTTTTGAGTGACTTCGTGATCAAACATTGAACCAGCGGTCACCCGATTCAACAATTCGACTGAGTGATTTTAATTCAAGTTGGTGGTGGTGTTTATCCAAGTGCGTCAGTGGCGTTTTATCAAAGCAGATACAGCCCTCTGTTTGCAAGGCGACACGTGCCGGTCTCATATTAAATCCGTTTCTGCAGGAGATCAGAGTCAAGTGGTTCCAATATACTGACACTGGTAGAAAATGTGCAATAGGTGCATGTGACAAGAATCGTAAGAGGTATATATCCATGTATGTGGTGATTGCAATTGATGACGGTGGCCGAGCAATTACGAATCTAGAGGTCGTGGGTTTGAATTATTGTGAGTTATTTTTGGCTACTACGCCGTATTGCGCTTCGCCTTTACAGTGTCTATCCTGAAGGAAGATGTGATGATTTATGGAAGAAACGCAACACGGCATACATAAAAACATCTCACGATGGTAATTTTAATTAAAAAAATTCTTCATAGTTTAAAAAAAAATTCAAATTGTGTGGGATATTTTTTGGTGAATTTTCATTACTTACTTTTTTTAGAAGAAAGATAAATATTCCCGGGTTACAAATAACCTGACAAAATTTGAAAATCTCCTACTACCAAGACAGTAAGCGGAAAATTTTGCTTGTGTCGTAATGGAGGACCTAGGCAGCCGAAGAATTGAATACACGACCCAGAACGCGATACCAACTCGGCCACTGACCGGTCGAACGATTACTATTGACGTATAATTACAAAAAATTGTTACCTTTTTGAATAATGTAATAGATTTCCAACTGCATCCACAATTTGGATATTATATTGTGAGGTTGAAAGAAGTTAGGAGAAAAGGAAATGGGAATAGAAAGGTTGAGAAGAACCTGGCTTTTCAGAATTAATAACCAAATAAGACTAAAACCATTTCAAGCAACATAGATTTGATTCAATGGTTTTCTTTCGGTAGTACACGGATAGGTTTGGCTTCACATAAAAGCATTTTTTGTGGTGGAGTTAAAATCATCAAGACTATACGGATTGGAAAAAATATAGTTTAAGGGAGGTAATTTTTTTGAAGTTCCGTCACTAACAGATAAACAATCCCTTATAAATCTTTATCCCTCAAATTAAACGCCATCCCTTATTAATATAAAATTCATCACCATGGGATCAAATACAAAACCACCGCACAACTCTTTTCTGTTATTGTTGTCAGATGTTATTGTTGTTGTTGTTGTTGACAGATAACAGATAGAAGCTTAGTTGTTGGTGACATAGATGGGGCTGTGTGGTAGGACAATAATAATCATTCCGCGGTTGACACGCCGCACAGTGGAGGAAGTTTTAGCGCTAGCGTGGCATTGGTCAGGACTTCGGCTTGTTCCCGAAATGATTATTTTTCTGACTAACGAATTCTCAGAAATTTCACTGAAAATAAAATCCGTTACTTAATTAATTAAGTTGCAGAACTTAGATTTAATTGTGTTTGAAGGTATGCGAAATCAAGTTGTTTCTGCACTTATCGATTATTATAGGTAAAAAAATAAGCATTTAAAATATTCTTCAATGTACGTGATGTATTAAAATAAATATATATATTTTTATAGTAATACCTCACAAGAGTCTCAGCTGCTTCCGTCTGGAGACAGTGAGACTATGCCATCCCCAATTGGTGTATGTTGTGAGGCTGAAGGTAGTAGGGAGGGGAAAGAAATGTGGAAGAGGAAGGTGGGGAAGTACCTGGCTATTCAGATCTGGTCAAACCAAATACGGCTAACGCCATTTCAAGAAACTTTCAATTCTGAATAGTGGTCTTACACCAGGGCTATATTAAGAGTATCTTCCACCCTGAAACGTGCAGCAAATACATATACTATACATTATTTTAAATGAATAAATTGTGAAATAACACAAATTATTAAAATAAAATTTATTCGACCACCGCCTTAACGCCAAAAGCCTTACCGCCAAACTATGCCGGCCGTCAAATAAAATACATTTATTTATATAAATTACGTGTTTTTCCTTGGTTCAAAGTTAACATTTTATATTCTAACTTTTTTCCAAATTTTTTGTCTGTCATGCACTAGGAATAAGAGACATCACAAATCTTTATACAAATTTTCAAAGGATATATTATTAGCTTCACTTTTTTGTACACGAACAAAATTTGGTGGCCAAATTGTCTACTTTTGTCTAAGAAATATCAAATTATATTTTTTTGATTTTCACGACCAAAATAATTTTTGTTATTTGTTTTTGGGGTGTTATGCCGTGTTGCGATACCTCCTTCTTAAGTCCACGTATTGGACAGCGTTGCAGTAACCAACATCAGGGCCGATCCGGCAGATATACGGTAAATACCATTCATATATTTATTTTGTATTTTTTATTATCTGTGTATTATACCTAATCAATATTTTATAATATCTAGCGCACAAGTAGTTGTGTTATTTATGGTTGTATGTCAAAGCATTAACAGCATTTTAATGAATATGAATTAACATTATTAAAGTAGCATTTTAAATTATTAATAATTAAAAACAACAACGATCCACCGAATAGTTCCACCGAGAGTGGTGTCATCAAAATCCGCCACCGTGCGCCTGTAGACAATGTCGGAATAATGTGTATGTGTTCTCATTGTACTGCAGTGGCTCGTGCAATCGTGGTATTAGGATTAGTAACCCGTCTGATGCATTTTCGCACTCATCTATCAAGGATAAATCCAGAGGGTTAGTTGGTCGATCGGTCCAAGGCGTCGGACTTCCACCAGGGCGTCGCGGGTTCGATTCTCCGCCAGCTAAGTCCTATATCATTGCACAAAATGTTCTGAGATGTTTCAAGTCGGTTAATTCAGAATTCTTTTGACAACATTGGTAAAATCTATAAAATGATAGCGACAAGAAATACCACCAATCAGACTTGAAACTTTTCATTAAATGGACCAATCTGGTCAATTTCAAGATAGTTCATTTCTAAATAGCCAAGTACTTCCCCGTCTCCTTTACCTCCCCATTACCTGCAGCCTCACAATACACCCCAAATTGTGAATGCCTAGCCGTATACCGGTCACCTTCCATAAAATTTTAATTGAATGAACGAGATAAAAAGTGAAATGATAGTTTTGTTGCAAAATCTAATCTATTTAAGACACTATATAAAGAGGTAAGATTTGTTTGTTTGTTTGCATTGAATAGGCTCCGAAACTACTGAACCGATTTGAAAAATTCTTTCACTGGTAAGAAGCTACACTATCCCCAGATGACAAAGGCTATATTATATTTTCAAAAAAATTAGGGATCCTTACTAAAACTCTCATTATGTAACCCAAGGTGTAAAAAAATTACCTAAAATATTCTTTGCATCGCGTGCGCTGCGAAAACTATTGATGATAGAATATAATAATGTACTACGACTTTGCAGAAAACATCATTATTTACAAAAAATGTCTTGACAGCATATGTCTAACTATTATAGTTATGCCACAATAAGTGTTCTTTTATTTTTTAAATTTAATTGAAATGCCGCCGCTAGAAAACGCTCTTTATTTGTATCTTGGTATTAATCCTTATCAAAATACTTACTTCATATTCAAGAATGCTTTAATACCCTTATATAACATTTTGAATTATTCAGTTCAGACATCCCATTCGAAAGATATCACGAGTTTAAAAATGTAAGTATTAGAAAAAAATTGCGTGGTCGCCGGTCACCCCGCTTGGCTAGCTAGGCAACATCTAGGCGTCACTGGGATACGGGCCGTACGGGAGGGGAGTCAATGTCAAAAGGATGGAAGGGGAACGCAGAAAGGAAAAGGGACGCATGAGAATATCCATTTATTTATTTATATATTAACGCTAAACATTTAGGGATACACAATTTATTTCTTTTAATGTTATAGCAACGCATGCCGGGAACCAGCTAGTCTTTAAATAAAAGTATTGTCTTTTTTTTGTTATTTGAATTTAATGAAAAGTTTTACCTAAAATGTTAGACGTAAACTTTTTTTCTAGTTTTTCATCTTAGAAGCTTCAAATATTGCAATTTTTAAACACTTAAGTATATTTCAAAAACAAAATTTAAAAGGGGATTTTATTTAGTTTCAAACATGCTGTTAATTTTTTCGACGTCTGCATGTAAAAATAAGAAATATACGTATACGACATTTAAAAAACGTGTGAAAAATTCCGGAAATCGTTTAGAAATTATTAATAAAACAAGTACAACAGATAAAATACCCTCTTTGGCTATATAGGCAATGTATATTTCTTTCCATGAACTATTTTTTATCAGTTTCTAATTAGTTTCACATAAACCGTCGTTTTTTAGTTAAGCTGTAATTATAGGTTTTGCGACTTTATATCAAGCGACAAAATATCCTCGACAATATATCCTCCGACAAATATCCTACGGACAAAACATTCTCCAACAAAATATCTACTAAAACCTAACCTAACCTATCTTAAACTAACAAAAAATGGATCGAAAATACTACAGCTATCCTGTAAAGATAATAAATTATTGTTATCTGTATTATTTTGGTCCTATTTTACTATTTTTGACGAATAAATTACTGTCTTTACAGGATGTCTGTATTATTTTTGTCCCATTTTTTCTTAAGGTGAAGTTATGCGTGAAATCCTATTTAGATACTATTTAGATTAATCTTTATGACGAATCGGCTCACAGTATCAACATCAAAAAATATGCTACGGATAAGTTGAAGCTTTTACTAGGTTTTCTATGTAACGGAATTACAATAAAATTATTATTTACATAACAAAAAAAATAAGCGTAAACCACTAAAAAAAATGTTTTTTCATGACTTAACTATGAAGTAATACTAGAAATATTTTTATGAAAATACCCCTTTATGGCTAAGACCATTTTTGAGGTTTTCTATGTTTTAACTTTTTTTCACTCTTATAAAATTATGGACAAAATAAATAAAAACCACTTTTGCCGCGCGCAAATAAGACGCTCGATTGCAAATTTTGCAGGCACGAGAAATATTTCTAGCGTTTATATTCCTCTTAAGTTAAGTTTTAGTAGATATTTTGTTGGGGGATGTTTTGTCCGTAGTATATTTTGTCGGCGGATATTTTATCGGGATATTATGTCGCAGAATGAAAACGCGCATTACCATAATTATATTGTCATGTTTGGTTTGGAGTGAGTAGGTTTTGGTAAATTAGTGTACCATAAGTTTTTATTTAGTCTGTGATCTGTTTTTTTTACAAATATTATAATCAATAATTATCAGCCTGAAACACTCATCTAAATTGAAAAAATCTTCCGAGAAAAGATACTGGCCGCCAACGGGAATTGAACTCGTGTCCCTCTGATTGCCGGTCGGGAGCTCTGACCACTGAGCTATGGCGGCGTATCTAATACCCGCCAAATAATTCAATATATTATACTAGTGTTTCATTCGACAATTACTTATTATTACATTTTTCCAACTGAAAAAAACCAACTTTATTTTTGTGAGAGAGTTTTTTTTTAGTTTAGTTATGTTAAATTATCACCAGGTTGTCTAAAAAGGTGGCATGCTATTATGCCTACCTAATATCATCAAACATCACAATAACAATAGTTCACTTCTTTGATCTGAGCTGTAAACTGAAACAGAACGGTTACTCATTCCTCTTTAAACACCCATTGTCTTCTTTTATACCTTCCTTTGTCGTCGGGGTCCCTCTCACAACACTGTTCATACACCTCTCCAACGCGATTCCGCGGGTTCACTACCCGAACGGAGCAAACAGTGAATCCATTCCGCTCGCAGAACTTTGAATTAAGGCCAGGGACAATAATTGAAAGGGGTGAATGAATGAATGAATGGATTTAATACAACGAATGAATGGAATGAATCAAATGGTTGTTAAAGCGAGCGTATCATTCAGCGGGTAGTTTGCTTTTAAATAATGGGAGATTGTATCAGATGTGTTACATACATAACATCTGTTTGTTTTTGCGTTCCCTGCATTCCGAAATTATATCGATATATAATATAACAACTTTGCATTTATGAGGCGGATATTGGTACAGCTGCCCCAGGTATAATTTTTTTTTTTTTACAGTGAATACCGCACAAGAATCTCAACTGCTCCCGTCTGGAGCCAATGAGGCTATGGCATCCCCAATTGGGGTATGTTGTGAGGCTGAAGGTAGTGGGGAGGGGAAGGAGGTGGGAAAGAGGAAGGTTGGAAAGTACCTGGCTAATCAGATCTGGTCACCAAACACGTTTTAAGCAACGTTTCAATTCTGAATGGTGGTCTTACACCAGGGCGATACTGATATTATCTTCCACTCTGGAACTTGCAGCAAATATACTGTATATTATTTTTAATGAATTAATTGTGAAATAACACAAATTAATCAAATAAAATTTATTTGCGCACGCCGGGTTCGAACCCGCGACCTCCGGATTGTGAGTCAAGAGTCTTAGCCACTGGACTACGGAGGTCGTCATTGGATAACCAAACACCTCTGCCATTGGTTACCCCAAGTGGTTTGCTACGTTTGGTGACTTAGCAGGGGTGTGTGTGGAGCTAAGCAAAAAAAAAACAAAATCTAAAATCAATCATTATTCAGAATCCGCTCTTCTCTATCGTCAGCCTCATAACATATCCCAATTGGGGATGGTATATAACCACTGTACTTATTTGGGCAGTTGGTACTCTTATGTAATATTCACAAAAAAAAACACAACCTCTGATGAGCTTTCACACCAACATAATTCCCTACAGTGGGTGGCCAAATTATTATACTCAAACAAAAAATCGTCGCTATCTGTTAAAGTGGTGGCTATAATTAATTTATTATTGGAAAAATGTTATTGTTTTTTTAATTTACCGATTAGCCACTATATCTGGCAACACTTTCATTAGTGTGGCAACACATAAATGTTTGTTTTTATCAAAATGGCGGCCACTAGTATCAGTACATGTTAAAATTTTTACTGTGCTGGCTTGTGAGAAGTCTTCGAAAAAAATCTTGGCTTCAGTGTTATCGACTTATTATTCAGTAAGTGTTCGAAGCAAAGTTTTTTTTCGAAGACTTTTCACAAGCCAGCACAGTAAAATTTTTGACATGTACTGATATGAGCGGCCGCCATTTTGATAAAAAAAAAAAACATTTATGTCTTCCCACACTAATGAAAGTGTTGCCAGATATAGTGGCTAATCAGTAAATTAAAAAACAATAACATTTTTCCAATAAATAATGAAAGTGTTGCCAGATATAGTGGCTAATCAGTAAATTAAAAAACAATAACATTTTTCCAATAAATTAAATATAGCCACCACTTTCACAGATAGCGACGATTTTTTGTTTTAGTATAATAATTTGGCCACCCACTGTATATAGCTTACCTGTGGTGAACGTATGTCTTGCTGTTTGAAAGAGACATGCGTGTATGAGTGAGCATGAGTAACGTATAAAAGGTTGCAGTGATTGTTGTCGTTCGTCCTCTTTACCTTTAGACTTCCTAAGAAGAAGATCACCATAATTCAGAGGAATCTGGATCCATCATAACGGAGTCAAAATATATGATATAACCGGCCACGATCATCACAATACCTATCCACTGCAGCGCTTTTTGCCACAATTTGGCACTATTTAAAATACCTCGGATTGCTTTGTTGCCAATTTTCAAAAATTTTACCTTATTTGCATGTAATTAAGTAGAAGTTTACGATTTTATAATATTTTTTTTATAAATCCTACGAATATGTGATAATCGACAAAAGATAGGTGAATTCATTGGCTATATAGAACTATAATCAGTTTGTATGTCTCCATATTAAAATTCGGAGGCATGAGTTTTTTATTGTTGGCAGAAAATATTCAAAATGATCACCAAAAAATCTCGAGCAATCGGAGAAAAATGTTTGAAATTGTGCTGTCACTCCAGTGGCTATAATACACACTATTTGTTGCACTAGATGCCTTCGCTATTAACATGTAAATCAACTGTATATTCAATACAATTCTACCCCAAGTATGAAATAACAACAGGGTGATACTATCTGACAAAGGATTGAATAACTCCCTCTGACCGCCGTAATTACTATATTTAGTGTCACCCCTTTATAATTCGCGCTCGCGTGCACATACCGCAAGCGAACTTGTGGGCGGCCACCAATTAGAGGAAAAAATATAATATTGTTTTTTTTTTAAATATATATGACTTTTCTTATAACCTAAACCTTTCAAAATCAAAAAAAGTCATATAAAACGTTATTCCACAATGAATCAGCGTTTGAAGTGCAATCTTTAGCACCGTTGTGATTTGGAACTGGATGAAATGAAAAATAGCGACACAAAAAAGAGACACCACATACATCTATAGGATTTAGCCTACCAGAGATTGAGATAGTATAATCGGTCTCCACTCTGTGCGGTGCATATGTTGTGTGGCTGAAGATAGTGGGGAGAGGGAGGAAATGGGGAAGAGGAAGGTGGGTATTCAGATCTGGTCACCAAATACGGCTAATGCCATTTAAAGCAACATTTCAATTTTGAATGGTGCTCTTACACCAGGGCGATTCTGAGAGTATCCTCCACACTGGAAAGTGTCGCAAATATACTATATAATATTTTAAATTGTTTCGTTCCAGTGAATATTTTAAAAATTATTTACTTATCACTCGCAGAATCAACTTTACGATATGGATTAACTACTTGGGGACACTCTTGCAAAACTAATTTAAACCACCTACAATCAGTACAGAATTCTTTGTTTAAGTTATTAGTTAAAAAAAAAAAATTTCACAGAGACGAAACATTTCATTGTTGTATCGGAATTTAACAATATTACCGGTGCAGGCCTTATTATGGTATAAAATATTGATTCAGCATGTATCTGAGTCTGATTATAAGAAGAAAGTGGAACATGAGCATAATACGAGGTTCACAAAGAATGAAGGAATGCTTGTTCCAAAATATAATAATAACTACGGACGGCGAACCCTGGAATTTAACGTGCCAAAAATATTTAACATGTTACCTATTAATACAAAAAATTGCGACTCTACAAATAGATTAAGATGTATGCTGAAACAATGATTACTAAATAGAGATTGTTTTTATTAATTAATGTGTGTTAATTGTGACAATTTGTATAGTTATAGTAATAATAATATGTATGTATGTTTAAATTGTAATTGAACATTAACATCCTGTTGACAAACTGCTTTATTGCGGTTGAACGGGATTGTATCTTGAAAACAATAAAAAAAAAAAATTAATCAATTGTGAAATAACACAAATTAATCAAATAAAATTTTATTTGCGCAAGCCAGAATTCGATCCTGCGACCTTCGGATCGCGAGTCAAGATCCTTACTACTCGACCATGAAAGCCTTTAAGGTGAATTGTTTAAAAATGAGAAAGAATTTACTTTTTTATTTTTTCACGAAATATAATAAAATTGGTGAATAATATTGAGGACCGTTAAAATTCATATTATTCATAGCACGTGCCGACATGGAATATTACCTGATCCATAAATTACATGCTTAATTGTTTAAAGAAGGGCTTTCAATTTAGTAAATTACTCCCTACAAAGCCACAATTAAACGTTTCTTAAACAATTATTAACAAGAAGTATACAATTTAGTGTGCCCTAAACAAATCTTCTAATATCTTTCATAATGCACATCGCGTGCCTTTAATTGCAATCAAATGGATAGCATATAAAACCACAGCATGCTTCGTTAACCGTTAAAACGCATTGTAATTAACCTGCCCAGCGCTATGCCCCTGATTAAAATGTTAACCAAGCTGTTAAGAGCACGTGCCGTGGTGTGGTAATTGGAGACAGTTATCGAATTTTGCCTGCGGCGCATAGCCCGTAGAGCGTATCGGGCGCAGAGGCCAAGGGGGCGCTGTTCTAATAATTATGGTCAGATAAATAGATTGCAGATACTCACGGCCAAGTGCTAGGTACCCGCGACAAAATATCCGACATAATATCCTCCGACAAAATATCCCTCGACATAATATCCTGCCAAGATATTCTCTTGGGGTAAAAATAATCTCGTTGAATACGATGTTTTGACTGATTACGTCTAAAAGGGATCGAAATTAAAATCTAGTCTACTTCAACGGAAGCAATCTTCCGAACAGGTCCTCGAAAAGACAAATAAAATAAATAAATATCAACTCTACAATATTCTATAAGCTTACCAAATTTAATGTACAACGGTGCAAGGGTAGTTACAGTGCAAAGTCCAGGAAAAAATCGAAAGCGGAATTCCCGCCCCGTTTTAGGGGGAGTTTAAAAATATTAGAGAAAAAGCTTTTGGAAAGGTTGGAAAAGGTATTTGAGATTTTTTTGTAAGGGTTGATTTCGTAAAGGCCTGTAAAAAATATTAACCCCTTTTTTACGCATTGTTTATTGTAATAACGATGAAATTTAAAATTGATTTCATGGAACCAAGGAGCCTAATACGACTATTCCCCGCTCCGTCTGGGGCCGTAATGACAGAAAATGGGTGTGGCAAGTCTGTAGTCCTTGGGTGGATAGCATAGAGTTCACTCTGAAAATCCAAATTCGTCGACTGCCGGCCGTATTGTAAAATAACAATGCGAAAATGCTTATTCTATTTTATTTTGTAAAGTTCGGGCGTAAATGTCATTTTTTGGGGGATTATTATAAAATATTACTGAATTTGCTACATTATACAATAAAACCATATCATAAGACCTAATACTTTTTTTTTCTAGACTTATCAAAAGATTTATATAAAAAAATAATTGAAATTTTTAAGGGCCAAGATATGTTATACACGCAGTATTTCATTGACGTATCTATAATACTTCTAAGCGATCAAATTCTCAAAACAAAAACATATGATTTTGTACGATTTTGCATTATTTAGTATGGCTTCATCTCAATTACCCCCAGTTGCTAGATTGTATAGCGAGGTTTACGTTGTTACCATGAAACTATTGCATATTTCCTGCATCCAAATTGCATCATGATTGGATGACGTCACATTCTGCTGGCTCGTGGGGACGTCATCACAGCGTTAATTAATCATTTCACGATACCTGTGTAAAAGCTCGTGGTGAGAGGATCGATTTATTAATTACAATTACTAACTATTTAACTAAACAGCCTATGCGCGATTTACGTAGGTACAGCCGTAGATTGACGGTCTACGTTGTTGAGTGGTTACGATCCTCGGCTAAGAATCCGAAGATCGCGAATTTATCCCGGCGTGCGCATGAAAATTGTTTTTTGATTAGTTTGTGTTTGCATACATTTTTTAAAGACGAACTAAATTATTGTTTTTAATAAAGGAATAAAGTTTCAACACCGTAATGTTAAGGGCCTTTAACCAACCAGCGGCCGAGAA
The DNA here is from genome assembly GCA_917563855.2 of Limnephilus lunatus. Taxonomy (NCBI): domain Eukaryota; kingdom Metazoa; phylum Arthropoda; class Insecta; order Trichoptera; family Limnephilidae; genus Limnephilus; species Limnephilus lunatus. The sequence continues at coordinate 46,908,662 of OU830603.1, read as the reverse complement.
TCCACATTTTGTCGTTACGATCGTACTAGGCGGTTCCAATGAGAAAGATTAATTATTCTCCATTCCAGCATTTTAAAATTATAACTCAATATCGATTTTATTTAATTCAAAATTTGCTTTAATTTATACCTACATCCAAAAATGCAGAAAGGTGTGATAATAAAACTATTAAAATTATGTACTTTTAAAAATTATTTTTGATCATATGTATTTATAATTTTTCAATAATGTCTAACTAAAATAAGAAAGAAAAAAAAAATAAATATACTGGTTTGTAAGGCCGTAAATAAATAGACAAACTCTAGTATTTTCTCTCTTTTATTAATGATTTTATTTAAACTAAAATTTAAATTCTGAAACACAGCTTTCCTAGATAATTTATTGATTTATTTTACTGCATGATTAAATGATTTGAAATGTGTGTTGTATAACACAAAATTTTGTTTGAAAATTTAACAAATCTGCCAACGACCTACGGTATAACCTTATTATGCTAAAAATAAACAAATTTTCTCATAATTTAAAACATAACTTTAGCAGATAAAAGAACATTCTTTCGAAAACAATTTATACTTTTTTGTGCAAAAGAGTCAATGCGGCGAAAATTTGATTAAAAATGACATATTTCCGGTTTTGTCTGGTTATTCCCTCTTAAGATGAAGCCATACTAAATAATGCATAATCATACGAAATCGTATGTTTTAGTTTTGAAAATTTGACCGCTTAGAAGTATTATAGATGCTTCAATTAAATACTGCGTGTAGAAAATACCTTGGCCCTTAAAAATATCAGTCATTTTTTTAATAAATCTTTTAAGCTTAGAAAAAAATAAACTATTAGGTATATAAAAAACATTTTTAACTGAAAACTCTCCTACTTATAAACACTTTTTCGGAAATGGTTTTATTGCATAATGTGGCAAATTCAGTTTCTTATACAATTATCGCGAAAAAAAATTATGTTTACGCCCGAACCTCACAAAATAAAATATAATATGCATTTTTGCGTTGGTATTTTTGACATCACGGCGACAATACGGCGGTCGACGAATTTGTTATATCAAAGTGAACCTTATACCGTCCACCGAAGAACGACTGGGAGCCGCCCCGATTTTCTGTCATCACTCCTCCGAACGGAGCGGAGAGAAGACGTGTTATGCTCCGCGCCGCTTATTTTCGTGAAATCAATTTAAAAATTCCGTTTTATTACAATAAACAATGCATAAAAAAGGAATTAATGTTTTTTACAGGCCTTTACGAAATCAACATGTAAAAAAAAACTCAAATATCTTTTCCAACCTTTCCAAAAGCTTTTTCTCAAGTATTTTTAAACTCCTCCCATAAAAGGGCGTGAATTCCGATTTCGATTTTTTCCTGTACTATTGGATCGCCTTAAGAATAATATACAGGGTGTTAGGTTTAAAGGGATGTACTTTACTTACTTTAACCAATGATTCTTGATGTTATTTGTGTTCAAAAATGGAAACGAAATTTTTGTCTACGGTGACTACTTACCTTTGAAAATATTTTTTAATATTGTTTTTTTTTTACAAAACTAAAAAGTCTTCGACATGTCATCACTGATCACTCAGTACAGTATCTAAATTAAACAAACCCTCACCAGAACTAACCTGTTTTAAGTTTGCAAAAAAATATCATCAAAAGTGTCACCGGAGACCAAAACTTATTTATTTATTTATTTTCATTTTAGTCCATAAAACAGGCATGTTGCCCAAAAATGTATATACCTACATGGATCACTTAAATACAATGTATAAAAGAAATTATTACAAAAATTGTAACAAAAATAATTAGCTAAATATGCAAAAGTGAATGACAAACAAGAATGAATTTCATGAATGAGTCTCAGCTGCTCCCGTCTGGAGCCAGTGAGACTATGCCATTCCCAATTGGAGTATGTTGTGAGGCTGAAGGTAGCGGGGAGGGGAAGGAGACGGGGGAGAGGAAGGTGGGAAAGTACTTGGCTATTCAGATCTGGTCACCAAACACGGCTAACGCCATTTCAAACAACGTTTCAATTCTGAATGGTGGTCTTACACCAGGGCGATGCTGATAGTATCTTCCACCATGGAACTGCCGCAAATATACATAGATACTATACATTATTTTGAATGAATCAATTGTGAAATAACACAAATTATTTAAATAAAATTTGTTTGCCCACGCCGGGATTCGAACCCGCGACCTTCGGATTGCGAGTCAAAAGCCTTACCGCTGGACCACACCCGGAGGTACTACTTAATTTTAAAACGTAAAAAAATGGGTTAAAAAATGTAAACGAAATTTTGGTCTACGATGACTTTACCTTGAAATTTTTTTTTTTAATATTTATTTTTTCAAAACCAAATAAAATCTTCCACGTGTCGTCACTGGTCACTCAGTCGAGTAACTAAGCGAACAGCAAACCCTCATCCGACATTGCTTGTCCAATACCTACTGAATTTTAATGTTTTAAATTTTGCAAAAAAAAAAATCAAAAATGTCACCGTAGTCCAAAATTTAATTAACTTCCATTTTTTAATCCGCTTGTCAGTGGTTAAAGTAAATTTATTACCTACATCTCTTACCATCCTGTATAGTTAGTACGAGTACTTATATTTGCGGCACATTCCAAAGTGGTAGATACTTTCAGTATCGCCCTGGTGAAATACCAGCGTACAGAATCGAAATTTTGCATGAAATTGGTTTAGCCGTGTTTGGTGAACAACTCTGAACAACCAGGTACTTTCCCACCTCCATCGCTCCCATTCTTCTTTCCCTCCCTACTAGATTCAGCCTCACAATATACCCCAATTGGATGCGTCTCATTAGCTCCAGATGGTCGGAGCAGTTGGTACTGTTGTGCGATACTCACATTAAAAAAAAAAAATCTTCCGTCTGAACTGAAATGATGTTGATATATTACATTAGCCAGGTTAGTTAGATAGATACTTTTCAATCTTCGTCTTTCCCATCTCCTTATTCTCCCCATTCATTTCAGTATCACAATTGTTGCATTCAGACAAACAATTCTCCAACTTGTCTTGGGATAGTCAATATTAGAGTTATTTTATGTTAATCTGTTAATTATGTGGTGACTACGATAGTTGGCCTGACTGGAAGCTGGCTAAATGAGACCTGAATTGAATGAGCTCCTGCAGACTGCACCTGGGCCCTTGACCCCCCTGGTGCCCAAACTCCGAACTAAACTAACTGCCATCTAGCGGATTTTCGGGACAGCTCTTAACACTGCCCTCTATGTGACAAGCTCGGGAGCTTTTAGATATACCAAAACAACGTACCCCAAAATTGGTGATATCAAAGTATAACTGGCTCAGGGCAGTTGGGACATTTGTGGGATGAAGTAAGTGACATGATAATATATTAAATCAAGTATCTAAGTGATATATAAATTATGTTCGCTAAAATAAAGCAAATCTATTGAAAAATGTGTTTATGCACGAATAATTACATTAACTTTTGGTACCTACCTACTTTGCCAATTTACACAGCGCATTTTTTGTCAAATATCGCCACAAGAGTCCTCCAGTTGAGCTGTATTTACGATAATTTTCGACAAAAATAACAATACGAGTCTTTTAAAGACCGAGGTTCACTCATTCCTTTTCTCAAAAGGACTCCTCCACTCAGCATCCTAAGTATCGCTGCTGCCTCGCGAACCATTTATTAGATTAACCAACACCTCTGCCATATGTCACCCAAAGTGGTTTCTCTACGTTTGGTGACTTAGCAGGGTTGACCGGAATTATTTATTTATTTTATTTTAAATGTACGCAGTTACAGTTATACATAACCAATAATAAACATACATTTTATTTTATTAAGTAATAATAACGTTTTTGAATTTTTGAATATTTAGTTGAAAAATATCTATACCAAGGGATAAGTAATTTAGTATCAGAATCATTTTTCCGAGCGGCTTTACTATGGTAAGTTAGTTCTGCATCTCGGAACAACAACAGTTCTGTGTCTTCGCGCTCTTGTGAAGTTGTCGGGATATTAAAACTCAAATTTTTGTATTATATCGGGAATACATATGTTACCGTTTAAAAGTTTATATTCTGTTATCAGCAAAGCAGTTTTCCTTCTATCGGCGAGGCTATTACCTAATACCCAGCATGCCGGACAAAAAGGCTGATGGATGTAACCAGGGAAAATATCCGAAGTCTCTAAGATATAAGTATCTCAGAAACTACTTTTGCACTTTCTCTATGTGTTCTCTGCGTTGCAGGCCGGATCGGGAGAGACTGGTTGAGGAAGACCTTTTAATCTCTTCAGCAGGCCTCTCTCAACCCATTGCCTTGCACCGCAGTGGGAGGGATGGATTCATATGTCCGTCACTCCAGGACACACTGACCCCAGATTCCTACCCTCCCCTGACACCCTCACCCTTCCCAGATTGTCTTCGTTTCTTAAAAACACACACCACTCTCGACCCATCACCTTAAACCACATGGGAGGAATGGATTCATATGTCTATCACTCCTAGACATATTAACCCCATATCTATCCCTCATACCTTTTTTCCATCACAGAAACTCCTCTCCTTCCTTTCCTTACAAAGACCCTCCACACTCCCTAAAGATGACATAGGACTTAAGATTAATTATTTTCCTCGGAGCCTCCTATGTGGAACTTATGAAATATAAACAAAAATTTTAACAAAACAAAAACGACTTAAAAAAATGCACTAAAAAGTAAAAAAATAATTTCATACCATTGTCATTTTGGGAGTCGGTGTCAGCCAAGGTAACTACATACATAGGTAGTTAGAGGTGAGATGTGGAGATCTTGGCCGACACCGACTCCAAAAATAACAATCGTACGAAAAAAAAAATTTCTTTTTAGTGCATTTTTGAAGTCGTTTTTTGTTTTGTTTATTTTTTATTTTTAGTGACGAGCGTGCGTAAAGAAGTTAAAAAAAGAATCATCGAAATCTGTTGGCGTAATATTGAGTTATTCGTCCATTAGTCGCGCACATACTTATTGAAAATTTAAGACATATACGGTTTTCTCATGGATCCCATTGGTAGAACTAGACCAAATTAAAATGGGACCACACGAAAAGCTCCTGCTTTCTAATAAAAAAAGAATCATCAATATCGGTTTACTCAATCGAAAGTTCTGAGGTAACAAACATATAAAATAATTTTTTTTTAAAAATAATAAATAAATAAAAAATACCGTTGAATTGATAACCTCCTCCTTTTCGATGTCGTTTAAAAATATATTTCATCAAAATTTATAGATTTCTTTGTTTTAAATAAACGTCACTAAAACAAAGAAATTGAATTGAATTAAAATGGTCCCACAAAATAAATTGGCTGTGTTTGAAGAAGGAAAAATATATTACATTTATTTGTGGATTTAATGAAATTTTAATCAAATCACAGATTGTGAATAGGTATCTATATTTAAAACAAATTGGTCGCTAGAGTAGAGAATCACTAAAAAGGGGACAAATAACTCCAACGATCCGCCAAAATCCGTTTTTCCGACCGACATATTCCATCCTCTCCCGAAATGGACCGCCATTATTCCGGAAATAGCGGGATATTGACCTTTTGGCGGGTAAACGCACCGGAAACTGTCCAAACAGCGCCGCGCCGGACCCGGAAATGCGGGGCAGGAAATAGAGACGCCATCCCAAATCTAATATGGCCGCCACACTACACAAAATGGCGCTGGGACTAATGCGAAATGCCGTCTTACATTATTGCTTTAAGCTGCGAGGGTTCGTAGGGGGGTAAGATGGCACTAGATGTAGTTAGAGGGGTGAGTTCTTGAGAGGGAAGAAGGAAATTGAGTCCCCAGAATTGTATTTCCTTTTACAGAAGTTACCTTCAACCTATTGTCCCAAAAGCCACGTATCGAAAATATAGATATAAAATAGAAATTTAAATTATTGTAAATTTTGAATTTTTGTGCATTTTACCAATTTCAAATCTAAAATCGACTTAAAAATAACTTTATTAAGGCGATCCAATAGTCCAGGAAAAATCGAAATCGGATTTCACGCCCTTTATGGGAGGAGTTTAAAAATACTTGAGAAAAAGCTCTCGGAAAGGTTGGAATAGGTATTTGAGAAAAAAAAATACAGGTTGATTTCGTAAAGGCCTGTAAAAAACATTAATTTCTTTTTAAGCGTTAAATTTAAAATTGATTTCACGAAATCAAGCGACGCGGAGCCACACGTCTATTTCTCATTACGGCCGGGCGTGACTGATACGAAAAAGGTGTGGCGTGGTCAGTAGTTCTTCTGTGGACGGCATAGGGTTCACTTTGGAAAACCAAATTCATCGACTAGCGGCCGTATTGTAAAATAACAACGCGAAAATGCATATTTTATTTTAATTTGGGAAGTTCAGGCGTAAATATCAATTTTTAAAATGTAAATATCAGAAACTGAATTAAACAATAAAACCATATCCGAAAAGGAGTTTATAAATAGGGGAGTTTGGACTTGAAAGTGTGTTTTATAGATCGTATACTTTATTTTTTTATAGGATTATTAAAAGACATATGATTTTTTATGATTTTGCATTATTTAGTGTGGCTTCATGTTAAATACAGTTTATAGACAGTGGATTTATCCTTGAAGCTTTTGAATGAAAATATGTTTTATAATTTTTGTTATTCGGGGGTAAATCCTCTGCGCGCGGGAAACTTCGGGGACACTTAGATAGATTTTGTTTAAGTAGGTATGTCGTATTTTCCCTAAATGTGATAGATCAGTTGCCTTCTAATTTTAAAGACGGTTGTTTCACAGAATTTGAACAATTCATCAATTAATTAAATTCAATGTTCTATTCAAGTTACAATACTATTTCATAATGGGCAAGTAATTTAACAATATGAGATAATGACAAAACAACTTTGCTATTTTATGAATTTTTCAAATGCTGTGAAACAACTAACTCTAAGTGTGTTCATCTTGAAGTATTCAAGAACTTAGAGCCAGTAATTTTACAGCAATTTAACAATTCATGAACATTTCAAAGTTAGTAGTCAAGTTTTTTTAATGTTCTCTTCATGTTCTGTAATTATTTTAGTTTTGTGAAACAACTGGCCCATAATAAAATAATAACAAAATTAAAATAGAATACCTATATATAGAATAGGTCTAAGTAATAGAGTTCATTGAACCGGAGTTGGTATTTTTAAGTAGAAAAAACCCATGAAAATCGAGGACAGTCTGAATTCTCGACAAATCAGTTCTAATTTTGAAAAAGTCAATTAAAATAATTTTCTCTTAAAAACATTATATTGTAGGTAGGTTCTTTAAAGCTTGTGTGAATTGTCCAAAGACTTTCAATTCTGAAAATGTAAATTACAATCAAAGCAAATGTTCTAGAGTTCATTGCACCGTAACTACAGACAGAATCACGACTGAAATTAGTATTTTTATTCGACACACTAACACATATTATAACAAGTAATAAATTATATATAATATAATTAATAATACGATGCATTATATTTGTGATAGATGACATTGAGCCCCGATGGCTTATTTAGCATGCGGTAGCAATTGTTCTAGGTCCCGACCTTGAGGTTACAACAGTATTTATTAAAGTCTCAAACCCCGCATTATCGACTGCTACATGCCATCTATGAGTAACGTATCAAACTAATATCATGGATAAGACCTAATATATATTTTTAAAATTACAAGCACTTACCTGCCAAGCATTATTCTCCATTGTCAGGAACGACATGGTGAGGAACGTGGTTCCTGCTCCAACGAGTGGCGGAACCTCAGCTCCGGGAGATCAGGGTCGTGGTTCCTTCTCGTGCTTTCACTCATATAGGTAGACTGCAAACTTATTTACACTTGGAAACTAAAACGTCTTAATGATTTTTGTTTTGTTTCTGAAAAAAAAACAATATCACTTATTAGAGTCCAGATTTACGCGACCGATATTTGTGAAGTTTATGGTTAAAAAATAGCTAAATATTATTATTTGTTGGGATCGCAAATTCTGCTCATTTTTCAAATGCCGCAGGATTGCGGGATATAATTTAGTAATCCCGCGAGATAAGCCCTTTTTTTTACACGATTTAAACACGAGAAATGTTTTTCTTTATTAAATTGGGTAATTTCATTAACAAAAAATTACTTTATTATAATTAGTTCCTTGTATTTTTCTTCTGTAAATCTGTTATATGTTTATATTTCAAATAATATTAAAAAAAATAATTAAAAAAAATAATAAGCTGGATTTTTATTGGAGTTATTTTTTAATGTGGTTACAATCATCTTTGGTATCAACTAGTAATATTATAAAATATATGAAACATGTAACATAATAAATATTTTAAGAAGGCTTTGATTTTAAAAATATCATAAAACATAACTGTCACTGATAGGACTCTTCGCGGTCGTTTGAGTTATCTTTGGTAGATATTAGTAATATTGTTAAAAAACATTGAAAACATAATGTAATAAGTTAATTAACCCTCCTCACCTCGAATATATTCTGTTGAAGGTCAGAAAATTTTCGTTTTGCAATAAAATCCAAATAAATGGAACATTTATGAATGTATTCGAAAACTAAAAACTGTTTTGGAAAGGACGAATATACGCTTTCAAATGTTATTACTAGAATAAACAAATAGGTACATATTTTTTTCAGTTTTTTAAAAATGGCTCACCTTATGTTTTTCAAAACTAAAATTACCGATAGCGAAAAAAGAAAAAACATACACTTCCTTATTTGAATTATATTTTGTAAACTTTACTGTCACTTCGGTTTTTTGTTGTTTAGTGGTTTAATAAAAAAATAATTAATATAAAATTCACAAAGTTCCATAATTTTTCCTCAAATCGCAGTCCGATGTTTTGGTTTCGTAGAGGTGCACCTTTTAATTTTTTTGTGGTTTACTTTCAGATTTGAATATGAATCATGAGTTTTCTCTTTCTAACACGGATTAGATCATATTTCTTACCATGACAAAAAGGGTGATACAATTATATCTAGTAGGCTTATGTGACCTGATCCTAAAAGCGAATAAATTAGCCTGAGGGGTTAAGAAGACTATTATAAAAACAATAAGATCATGAAAACCATAGACTTTTCGCTACAATTCAAAAGCACGTGCAAATCAAAACAGCCTACTTTTGATAAATACAAAATATTTCGATCCCGCAATCCCGCAAGTCCCTCAATCCCGCAAATCCCGCGATACTGCAAATCCCGCAATCCCACAAAAATCCCGCAACCCACAAAAATCCCGCAATACTGCAAATCTCGCAAAATTTGTTCCTTGGCACAGATGGTACAAAGTCATTGGTAATCCATTTTCCTTCCCATACCTTGTTATCCTACATATACAATCACCCAATTCCTTCAAACACCATTTCGTTTTATCTAAGTCAAGTATTTACAGTCCATTTTCAAATGAATCTGAAGCTGTAGGTAACGCCTTTAATAAAATCGCATACATTTGAATGTATACACAATTCGTCACAATCCTGCAAATGCGGAACCATTGAACTTGTACAAACGTATGTATATTTGGGTATAACTGTAGATATGCACATGAAATGGGATACTCACATAAGCAACATTTGCAAACGCCTACGAGCTATTGCTGGGCGAATTTACAAAATTAAATATTTTATGCCCATAAGTACGTTAAAAATTATTTATTTGTCACTAGCGGAATCTACTATCAGATACGGAATAACGTCTTGGGGAAACTCGTGCAAGACAAATATAGGCTACATTCAAACAATTCAAAACTCTTTGACTAAGCTCTTGGTAAGCAAAAGTATTTATGCACAAAGAAGAGACATAAAATTATTATATGAATCAGTTAATATATTACCTGTTCGAGGGATATTATGGTTTAAAATTATATGCCAAAACGTATTGTCGGATTCAATATACAAAGAAAAAGTTGATCATGCACATGCCACTAGATTTAGTAAAAATGAGGGTTTATCCATTCCGAAAATTATAAATAAATACGGTCAACGGACTCTCACTTATCTTGTCCCTACCATATTTAATAAGATGCCAATGAATATAAAAATCGAATCAAATTGCACCACCGATCTCAAAAAAAAAATTAAAAAATGGCTAATTGATCAAAACTTTTTATATTGATATTGTTTGTAATCTTATGTATAAATATGACTTTGCCTGTATAATATCTGTCTGTCTGTATATTTTATGTCTTTGTATTCTACTTAAAAGTTATTCTTCTGTATCTATTTTGCATATTGTGGTTTCTTGTTATATTTGTGCTTTAGTGTTATATTAATAATGTTAAATTGAACTGCTGACAAACTGCCTTGGCGGTTTAGCGGGTGCTTAAAATGAAGAATAATAAAAAAATAAAAAAAAAATTCTTCACGGGGTATTGGGGAAATTTTTCTAAGGTTAGTTCTCCGTGGGTTCAAACGAAAAGAATCGGTTTAACAAATTTATGAAAATCTTAGACGGGACCTACACATCAAAGGTATTACTGAAAACACACAAGCCTTATAGGTATATTTCTTTAAAAATCTAAGAAATGTGGTGAATAAAAAGGATTTGAAAAAGGTTTACTACGCGTTATGTCATTCTCGAATTGAATATGGAATTATAGGATGGGGATCTACTACACATAAATACATGCACAACCTGAATACAATTCAAAAAGGAATCATAAAGACCATACTGAAAGTACCTATTAAAACGCCTTCGATTGAAATTTTCAATAGCTTTGACGTACCAAATGTACAACGAATATATTTAAGTATGCCAAAAATATATTATTGAAGCTATTCAAAAATACTGAATCCTCTACTCTACTAGACCGCATATCCATCACACTAGATCGAATAAAAACATTTCAAGTTATAAAACCGCATTCGGACAAAGAAACTACACTTATTTTGCAACTAAACTCCATTATATTCTTCCCCAAGACATAAAACTAATAAAAGAATTTTATGAGTACAAATTAATAATAAAAACATGGCTCAAAGAGGTGAAAGAAACCACCCTAATGAAGACATTAAAAACGATATAGAAGACAAATAAACTATATTAAACAATTTTAGTCCGCTTCGGCACAGGAACGGTGAGGAGGACTAAGAAATACAATATCTTTACCTAACATAATCATAATATTTTGTATACTTACAGAATTATTTTACATACACGCTTAAATAAAAAATAATAATAAAATAGTTAGAGCAAAGCAATGGGTTATAGAACAGGACAAGGGAAAGAAGATAATATGAGATAATACCAAATTAAACTCTAAATATTTTTTTTAATCTTCTGAGGAAGAATACAAACAAAATACAAAAGAAAAGATGATCATATTATAATATTGATGTTTTCAATTATTTATCTTGTCAGGCTTCCCTTTTATTTTTTCTTTGAGTCAGCAGAAAACACGGTGAAACACAAAGAATTGCTTAAAATGTTATTCTGTTGCATTTAGACGAAGGGTCTGAACAAATTTCCATTTCAAGAATTTTACAAGCAAAAATTACAACATCAATGCAGAGGATGCATCAATGTAATGAAAATCTCACATTAATCTATTATTACGAGTATATCTAGAATCTAGACGATGCTTGTGGATCTTAAAAAGGACACAAGAACCAAAAATATTGGTATAATTAACATTTATCAAAAATAAAGAGCATTATCACAGTCAAAAGATCGCAAGAAGTATTGGTTCTTTTGTTGTTCTGTGTACAGCTAATTTCTTTTCCAGCAAATTAACGGCAACGGAATCACTAGCTTTATGAAAAAATCGAAATCGTAATTCACAGAGGAGTTTAAAAATACTTGAGAAAAACCTTTTGGAAAGGTTGGAAAAGGTATTTGAGAAAAAAAATTGACTTAAGTATTTCGTAAAGGCCTGTAAAAAACATATAGGTACATTTACGCATTGTTTATTGTAATAAGATGGAAATTTAAAATTGATTCATGGAACCAAGTGACGCAGAGCCTAACGTCTATTCCCCGCTCCATCCGGGGCCGTACTGACAGAAAATGGGTGTGGCAAGTCAGTAGTTCTTCGGTGGCCTGCATAAGGTTCACTTTAAAAATCCAAATCGTCAGTGCCGACCGTCTTGATTGATGTCAAAAATCACAAGGCGAAAATGCATATTTTATTTTATTTTGTGAATTTCAGGCATAAATATCAATTTATTTTGCGATTATTATAAAAAAAACCTGAATTGTCCACATTATACAATAAAATTATATCAGAAAAGGGGTTTAAAGTAGGAGAATTTGCACTGGAAAGTGTTTTTTTTTAATAAAAATTATCGATATTTTCTAAGGTATTATTTAATTGAAGCATCTTACTAATATTATAAATGCGAAAGTTTGTATGGATGGTTGGTTGGTTGGATGGTCCTTACTCTTTCACGCAATAAATATCGAATGGAATTTAAAAATTCTTTCACTAATTGAAAGCTACATTATTTGCGAGTAACAACGGCTTTATATATTGGTAAGCTGTAGCGTTATGAATGAGCTGTGGCGTTATGAAATTATGTATTATACGTTTTCTGTCCCTAACAAAATCGAGTTATTGCAAACGTCGAACAAATTGTTACCTTGGAAACAATGTTTTCATTTTTTATTTTAGGCTTAAAAAGATTGCTTTATTGTGATTAAAAATAGTACCTTTTTGGCGTCGTAGTTAATATCTACATATCTCTAAAAATGTATATTCTCCGAACAAAAAGCATAACGTTGCTATAAAGCATAGCGTTTGAAGTGGACCGTCATTTTCTTATTTTTTTAGGTTACTCTGGATTCAAATATTAATAAAATACTAATAAAGGGAGTAGGTACTTAAAATAAATTTAAATATTTTCTAAAATAGAATTTTTATTTGCGAAATGTCATTCTCAAATTTCGAAATTTTCTATTAAACAATAATTATTTTCTATTAGACAAAAAACAAGAATAATAACAATTATGTCAATAATTGTGCCAGTAATTTCCCACTGATACTATGCGAGCGAAGCCGTGGGTAAAAGCTAGTATATAATACTTCTAAGCGATCAAATTTTCAAACAAAAATACATGATTTTGTATGATTTTGCATTATTTCGCATGGCTTCATCTTAAGTGACATTGCAACGCATGCCGGGAAATCGCTACTTTACAATATTATTTATATTGAGAGGAGGGACTTAAACTTACTAATTTAATTTATGTTTATTAAAGTTTTATTAACTTTAAACGAACGTCGAGTAATATCTTCGTTATCTTTTTCAGCGCCAGTTCATAAGAAAATTTTCTTTGTCTTTCGGCGGCCTCTCCAAACTTCTCCCCTGCCGAGACTTTCAACGCGAAATGAGATTAGACAAATAAAAAAATAATTACGGGGAAGATAGCTCAGAATAAAATCACGGAAAAATAATAACATTGTTTTGAGGGGATTCTTTTTAGGGGTGGATTTTCAAAATTGAGTAATTCGGATAAGAAGGCTGTTTCTGCATTTGTGGTTTAATTGGAGGCTTTGATTTGAATTGTAATAATTACCTATCTACTGCAAATTAATTATATTAAGGGGAACGATTGCGCTACCTCTTTCACATAAAATTCAATTTTTGGATTAGAGGCCATTCAATTTTTGGATTTGAAAATATAAACAACTGAATAATATTTTTTTAATAAAATATATTGCAAATATATAGTACGGTTCTGTGCTATTTAATTTATTTTTGTTTTAAATTATAACACATAGGTAAATAAAATTAAAATTAAAAAATTCCATGATTTTGTAGGCAGCTTGCGTAAATTTTTTTTGAATTAATTATACTTACTAAAAAAAATTAAAATATAAACATCATAAAAAAATAAGTTTTTTGTGAAGAAATTTTAATTTACATGCTACATTTTGTGTTCCATGAATCGGACATTTGTAATTTGAATTTACACCGGTCATTGTGCTTTTTTTTAATCATTTTTATTTTTTAATTCATTTTAATAATTATAGTTTAGAGGTTATATCTAAAATCATGAAATTTTTATTCCTTTAATCGCCTAAAGGTATTTTATAATTTAAAAAACAAACAAATAAAATAGGACATAATTATACTAGATGTTTTTCACAACATACGGATTAAAAAAATCATTTTTCTGCTTGGTTACGTACCTACTCGTATTTTGCCCCAAAATTCAAATTTTAGTGTTGAATATTTATGTTTTTTTTTGTCTCCACAAACGAGGCGCTGAGGAAAAAATATCCCTCTGGGCCTATGTCAACGCGTCTAGTCGAGTGACGGTCGCACGAATCCCCCCTCCCACTGCTATGTGTGCGAGAGAGTCCGGTTGGAAAAGACAAAAGATCTCCCTCAACCAGTGTCTCCAGAACTGGTCCGCCATGCTGTAGGTGGACAAACGCATCCGTCGCAAATACCTAGACAAACCCTACCTCATGAATCCTGGCACCCCTGCTAAGTCACTAAACGTAGCGGGGTGACCTATCCTGTCTCCCAAATTGAAATGGGCCGCGCAGCACTTCCCTACAACCCTTCTTTCAATATCTCTATCAGCCATACCATCTTTCGCAATCTAGGTACAAAACGCATTGGCAAAAATTGCTCTCTTCTTAAGAAGTATATCAATTATAGGTATGTCTATCAGCATCCATTGAAATTTAGTCAGTGGTCTAAAAGGTAGCACGCTCGCCCTGAATCCAGAGGTCACGGGTTCAGTACCCGTCGCCGGCGGACATCCCGAAGTTCCGCAACGGAACAAATCACCACCCCATCTTGACGAATGATAAATGTTAAAACTGTTTCGTTTGGCAACAAATATCATTTATTTGGCTTTAATAGATAATATCTACTTATCAAAATGTTTCGCCTCATAAAGTAAATATGCACATTCCAATGTAAAAAATATTTTATAAATATCCGTGTCCCGGTTAAAGCCACTCTACCATCTTTTCCATTGTGATAACCATAGAACCTACTAATTATATGTATATATCATTCACTACTAGTGCAATTTCACTAAAATAGTAATATTAATTCTACATTCAACATGTGCATTTCTTTTGGTTAAATTTTTGACAGATCTAAATCTGAATAATGATTTTTAAGGTTTTAACGTCTTCCCAGATCCTACAATTTAAACGTATATTTTCATTTTAAATCAATTTTATTTTTAATAAAACACATGTTATATTAGATAATAAATGTTATAAAAATAATATTATTTAACAAGCCTGATTTACTAATGGCCTCCCAGACACCTACCAACAAGAACCTCTAAAATTATTTTTAATTGCAACAACAATATCAGGACTGAGTCATTTAGACACTCGCGTGTCCCTAGGTTGCATGCAGTTGGCAATCCTTTCTCGGAAGTAGTAGATGTATTCAACTGCACCGAATATAGTTATAAGAAGGCTATAATATCATACCTCAATCACAATAATAATTTTAATAAAGTTAGGTATAATAGTGTTAGTCTGCACGGCGTCTATATCATACTCTAGTGTAGATTCCAAACTACTTACTTCATTTATATTAACCATCAGACGTACTAGTTAAGTGATAGCTAATAAATGTATATTTTTTTCAAAATTATTTTTTTAAACCAAAGTTATTATTGAATCTCTAAGTGACAGCCCTGAAAAGCAGAACTAATTAGCAGTACCTGCAGTTATTTCAAACTGCAGTCATTTCAAACTGAAGGAAATAATAAAAATATTATTTGCAAAAGTTAGTCATTTTAAATACATGTAGGATTACGAAAGTTTTTTTAAATATTTATATTGAGGGATCAGTATGATTTATCGGACCAGTTAGGATTTCATCAGAGCCGAACCCTCTGATATGAAAATATCTGGAGTCGGTGAAATATTTTTCAATTATCTTTCTTGTGGATTGACGTATTGTTCTTGTATTGTTTTGTATTTATTATACTTATATAGTGCACTTACATTGCGTGGATTTACTAGATAATCATTTGTGGAAAAGTGCGTGGAAGGGTTTAGTCTTTCATTTGGGAAATATTTCACCCGGACATAAAATCTGGAGCACCGTAAAAGTTACTCCATTTTACCCAATTCCTAGAATCCAATGATATGTACAAATAAAGTATATTATACTTGATGTTGTCAATTTTTCTAAGAAGTCACCTTTATTTACTTGTGTTTGTTCTGCATAAAATGTGTATACTCTGTACGAGCTCATGTTCTTTTTTATGGTTGTAAAATATAATTGTATTCTATAACTAAATACTAGTTGTTATCATACATATGTACTTTGTTTAATGTATATTATTATTTTGTTATCATTATAATTACCCTCCTGTGTACCACTGTGTATCATGTATCACCTGATTGTAAAAGCCATTTTATGGCGTTGAAAGAAATAAATAAATAATTCATGATTACTGTTTCATAAAATGATTATGTAAATCAAATGTTTGTAAAAGCCAAAAAATAATACACATAGATAAAAAAAACGTTTGAAGGGTAAATATATACCGTGTTTGGTTTTACTTGGTTAAGCCACTACATTCCAACTGATATTTAATAAAGAGCTAAACAAGTAGGAAATTACTTAACCCCTCAAGCCTAGTTCAATTTGTCAGAATCAGAAGGCCAAATATTTCCACTTTGCAATAAAATCCAAATATATTGAGTATTTTTAAATGTATCGAAAAACTAAAAACTGTTTTTGAATGGTGATAAAATAAGCTTTTAAATTATGTGATTCTAAATAAACACATATTTTTTTAATGCAAACACCAAAAAGTTTAAAAACGTTTCTTCTAACAAAAATTTCTGATAACGATAAAAATAAAACAACATATTTACAAACGTATTATACACGTTACTGTTACAACACTTTTCCGTAAGTTCATGTAAAAATATAATAAATTAAAAAATTCCGAAATTTCATAACTTTTTTTCAAATTGCGGTCGAAAACTTTGATTTCATAAAAGTATACCTACATTTTAATTATTTTTAAATTTTAGATTTGATCAGAAAGCGTGGTGTTTTCTCTTTCTAAGGCCGCGCCGCCGTTTAGATCACATTTCTTCAAATTTTATAGTGAATACCGCGTAAGAGCCCCAACTGCTCCAGTCTAAAGCCAGTGAGACTATGGCATCCCCATTTGGGGTATGTTGTGAGGCTGAAGGTAGTGGGGAGGGGAAGGAGATAGGGAAGAGGAATGTGGGGAAGTACCTGGCTATTCCGATCTGGTCACCAAACACGGCTAATGACATTTCAATCAACGTTTCAATTCTGAATGGTGGTCTTACACCAGGGAGATACTGAGTGTATTTTCTACTCTGGAACGTGCAGAAAATATACTAGATATATATTATTTTAAATGAATAAATTTTGAAATAACACAAATTAATCAAATAAAATTTATTTGCCACGCCGGGATTCGATCCCACGACCTTCGGATTGCGGGTAAAGAGCCTTACCGCTGGACTACGCCAACCGTCAATTTGTATTAGACCAGTAAGTTGTTCTTAAAAGCGAACAAATTAGTCTGTGGGCTTAACTACCACGTACACACTTACCTACCTATATATCTATAGAAGATATCTATATGCATACTTATTTGTATATGTATAGCTACTTACGAACACACATAAAAAAACTAAGTAAAAACACCAACAAAAACTTCACACATTTAAGTACTGTTTGTTAAATTAGGTACCTACACCCCAAGTACCCACCTGTATAAAATATTCATTCAAACAAAGAAATTAAAAAAATTCGAACAACTCAACAAAACGCGCGCGCAAAAATTCAAGATGGCGTCAAAACGGCGCGAAAACCCCTCTGTATCGATAACGCGAGATTTTCAGAAGGAGAAGTGTTCCCGGTTTCGCCCGGCAGCGCGGAATTTTGGCGTATTTCGGATTGTATGGGAGCTTCAGGCTGTATGCCCCGTGGCTCTTGGCGTCAGACTATGGGCCTAGTGGCTGGTGGCTACAGGCTATGGAGCTAGCCCGTGGCGGGGGCTCTCGGCGACGGAAGGGCGGGGCGGGGCGGCCCAGGGCGGGACCGGAGGGGATATCGAGCGGAGGGCGGCCGATGCAATGGTTCAAGAGCCGAAAATTATTTTCATATATTTTTCAATTTTCCGGTAGCTTTAAGCTGCAATATTTGTGCAGTTTTTACAGCTTTTATTCAAATAATTAAGTTTGTACGCGGACTAAACTATTTATTCACATTCAATGCTTATGTACTTAATTAAATATTTTTTTAAGGAAATACAAACATTCCCAGGTTACGAATAACCTGACAATATTTAATTCGGTCAGTGGCTGAGTTGGCATCGTGTTTGGAGCCCATCCAGGCGTCGTGTGTTCTATTCTTCGGCTGGCTAAGTTCTCCATCACAACCCAAGCAACATTTTCCGTTTACTGTAATAGTATCTAGTAGGAGATTTTCAAATATTGTCTGCTTATTCGTAACCCGGGAATGTTTGTCTTTCTTTAAAAAAAATAATTTAAAAAATATATGGGTATATAGGTAATATATATAGAGTGTAACAGCACGTACCCGAAGAATTTTAACCGGCAATTCCTGAGCATATTAGGAGTATAAAAGGTGTAGGTTTACCTATAGGTGTTTCGTGTAGGTTGCCTATGTAATGTTTCTGTCCGATGATATACAATATATTTCCTAATATATTTTTCAATCACAAGTCGTCACTGATCATATACGTCCTGTACGTCGCGCAAAATCCAGTGATACCCGTGCTTTTGGAACAAAACAAAGTGCTTATGATGTGAAAAATATATTTTTTATTGTTTTTAATCGAAAAAGATACATCATCGGACGGCAAAATGACATTTACACATCTTACTACAAATATTTTCTGGAATCGCTGGTTAAAATCCTTCGGGACATGCTGTTACACCCTGTATATTATACTTTATTTTTAATTAAATCTGTCCCGTGTAATCGCTGTTTCATTTGCTAGTAATGCACATGTTCGAGCAACAAAATGGCCACCGTATGATCATTCTCACATTTCTGTATGTTGTGAGACTGGAATGATTAGGGAGTGAAAGAAAAATAGGAAGAGTTTAGTATATAAGTTCCCATCTCGCTCTCTGAATCTGGTCACAAAACACGGCTAAAAACGTTACAAGCAATGTGACTAATACGATTCTTTCGAAAAGAAGACATTTTATTTATATGTATTTCGTAAAGGCACAGTTTAAAATCTGGTAGAAACCGGATAGTGTTACAGTTTTGACGGCCTCCGTGGTCGAACGGTAATCTGAAGGTGGTGGGTTCAAATCCCGACGTGCGCAAATAAATTTTATTTGATTGATTTGTGTTACATCACAACTTAATAATTTAAAATAGTATGAGGTATATATTGCAGTATGTTTCAGAGTAGAACATACTCTCAGTTTCGCCCTGGTGTAAGACCACTATTAATAATTTAAACCTTGCTTTAAATGGCTTTAGTAATGTTTAATGACCACATCTGAAAAGCCAGGAACCTTCCTCTTCCATCCTCCTTACCTTCCATACTACCTTCAGACATTCCTCACAACATAATCCAATTGGGGATGCCGTAGTCTTTCTGCCCGGTATTCACATAAAAAAAGAGAATAATAGTCACGAATAAAATAAATGGCCTGAAAAATTTAATCGTCCATTAATGTTTTACTTGGTATCATTGACCTCAATCAACAGTAGTTTTTAGTTACTTATAACAAACATAGGAACAGAACGCTCTCACGAAAAATTACAAGGCATAAAAAACAACGAGATACCAGCGGATAAAGATAAATCACACCAGCAGTCAAAACGCCAAACAGTTTCTTTGCCCTGGGCGAGATCGTCCTACAAAATGATATAATTTATGTAACTTTATAGCTATGATACCTAACCCACTTTATATTAATACCCTGCCTATAATTTCATCTCTGGCCATGTGATGAGACATCCAGAGAAGTACGAGATCTTGCATCTCATAATGCAGGGAAAGATTGCCGGAAGATGGGGCCCTGGAAGAAGGAGAACATCATGGCTGAAAAAGCTCTGAGACAGTGGTTTTGCCAGTCCACTGTAGAGCTGTTCCGGGCCGCAGTAAACGAAGTCCGCATGGCCAACATGATAGCCAACGTCCATTGAACGGACAGGGCACAAGAAGAAGAAGTAGAATATTCATCGGCCTGTTATTTTTCAAACCATCCTAATTTGACTGACGTTTTCTTTCGTTTTCCACAGCAGTTTGGTTGACGATTGCTTGAATTCAGTTTTCGACACCCGTCGATTGAGTTTTTTCGAGAAGATGCTCCTATTAACTGAATGAAGTAAACATAAATACGTCTAAGAATGTAAAATACTTGGGGCACATCATTACTGAAGAACTCTCCGATGATGGTGATATTGAACGACATTGAATTCCGTCTAACATGATTGCCCGATGATTCTTCCAATGCAGCAATTATGTAGATATTATTATTTTTATTTCATTATTTTAATATTACAGTAATGAATAATGACATATTCCCCATCTCACTAGGTGTGAAACGCCTGTGTTTAGATGTCAATTTACAGAGTAGTTGTTGCCTAGGTTTTTTTTTTCATAATATTATGAAAATGACAGTTAAAAATAAAATCAGTATTTAAGTATAAATTTAAAAGATTAGGAAAAAATAATTTTGAGTCAATGATAAGAAAAAAGGCAGGTGAAACTTAGTCAAATATACATAAATGCTGTACATAGTTTTACATATACATATATACACAAAGTGGCATACCTAAATGTAAATTAAATGCATTAATAATTAAGTATTAAAAACATTTTTCAATACATTTTGCACTGGTCTATATATATGTGTAAAACATGGTGTCACTGTCGAATCAGCTTCATGGAACGACTCTGGATTCAATATAATAATGCTTGTAAAATTAAATTTGGATACAGAAGGTACACCAGCGTATCAACAATGTTTACGGAACTAGGACTGCACGGATTCGCGCCGGTCTGATGAGACACCGGGTCACTGGAGCCAGGATGCGGCTAATAGCCTCCACGGTTGTGACCGCAGCCTTCCAGCACCAAGCGCCACTCCTGAGTGAGCCGAATGGTCCGAATTCACTCAAGACCACGGCCTACATGACTGATTATATTATTATCTATCTATCATTGTACGAGTTTTATATACTTACGTATTTTTTTAATCTTTGTATTTTTTTTAGGTTGCTGACCCGGCGAACTTCGTGCTGCCTTAGAATCAATAACTGTTGTGTTAACTTATTAGCTGAATTAAATTCAGTTTTTTTTATTAAGTTAAAAATTACACAATTAAGCAGTTATCGATGCGCAACTGTCCGAGTTTTGGTTTTTGTCAGTATCAGAGATGGCGTTGTGTATGGATTTTTAATTTTTGTGATTTTCTTACTTTTCTACTTTTACGGGAATTGCGTTTCACTTTCTTTATATATGTGAGGGAGATTTATTTTAATTATTGTATTTTTCCTTTGGAAGAGTGCAGACATACGTTCACCATTTGTCCCATTTCGACTGCTGACGTTTAGTGTGTATGAAAGAGGGGCAGCATTATATATTTAAGAACAAAAAGAAAAACGTTTCGATGTTGTTGATTTTTTGGAATTCACTCACATTATTATACTTTTCACAATATTCCTGCAGCTCTTTCAAAAGATGAGAATTCGTTCCATACAAAATGTACGAGGAAAATAATTTTTTCATAAGTTTTTTCGTGAGTTTTTCAAATGTTTTAATAGCTATTCTGCTATTCGGGGCGGAGACCAATCCAACAAATTAAAGGCCTAAAAAATCGCTCCAGCCGTTCTCAAGTTATAAATGGTGTAACTAACCCGACTTTATAGGTATTAAGATTGATAAAATGTTTTCAAATACAAAAAAACTTTGATTTTTTACACCAGATCCACACAGGAGGCTTTGAGGAAAATAATTTCTCCCAGGGGCTATGTCATCTTTGGGGATGCTGTGAGTAGGGTATTTTTAAGGAAGGAGAGCAAGTTCTAGGAAGAAAATAGTTATGCATCTGGTAGGTAAAAAACTGGGTGTCAGTGTGACCAGGAGTGACGGACGTTTGAAGGTATCCGCCTCCAAGAGCTAAGCAAACCTCACCCCATGAACGCGGGCACCCCTGTTAAGTCACCAAACATAGCGAACCACTTGACAAGTTATCCAATAAATGTTTCTTCCATACCTCCCAAATTGAAGAATATCGAAGAACAGAAAATCTAAAAAAGCTACGAGACCCCAAGGAAAATAATTCCCCTGTGTTATCTTTGGGGATGCTGTGCGGAGGGTCTTATGAGGAAAGGATGGAGATGAAGTTCTGCCGTGGAAAAAGGTATGAGAGGTGGGTATGAAACTGAGCGTCAATGTGTCCAGGAGTGACGGGCGTATGGTTTCCTCCTATTGCGGTGCAAGGCGATGTTCTGAGAGAGTCCTGCTGAAGAAGTCAAAAGGCCTCCCTCAACCACCACCACTACAATCCACCGCCAAGACTCCACTGCTAAGTCACTAAACGCAGCGAACCACTTGGGGTGACTTATGGCAGGTGTTGGTTATCCAATAAAAGATTCCCGGGGTGGTAGTATTCATACCCACCTCCCAAATTGAAAATCATCAATTTTATATGCCTCACTAGAGCCCAGTAATTTAAAGGTCTTATATAAAATGACGACCTGCCTAAATCAACTCAGTTTTGCTTATTTCTCTTGAAAATGATTAAAATTTTCATAAATATAGAAATTCTCACTTAAAAAATGATATATTTCATTATCCTGTTTGGGGCACAGTAATCAAAAGGTTTTTCAACTGTTTTCTGTTGAAGCGGTATAAATCACATTTAGGAAATATCCATTCTTCTTTCATTAAACAAAATTAAAACATTAAATATTTTTTTCCGTTTCATTGTTTGTTGGTTGCCAACCCCTTTCGTACAACTACACAAACAAATTGCTTTGCTCCTATCCGCCCCGGGCTCGCGCGCCAGTGTGCGGCTCCCCTATCTACCAATACCACCCTACCTCCCCCCCACGCCTTGATCTATAGACGCTATAATGTACCAGCCACAGATAAGGGAAGAAGTAGACGCGGAAGCTCTTAGAGAAATAATTTAATCATAATAATAATTGTAAATGGTAAGTACGTACTATATTCTTTCTTATTTTAGTACATACTAAATGACAAAATTAAAAAAATAACTTATATCTTTGATGTAGCTAATCCAAATTTTTGTAATATTCAGAAAACTATTTATGAAAAAATAAGAAAATGTACAGATTTAGGAAATGAGATTAAAAGAATTTGGCATTCTCAGAATATAAAAATATTACCATTTGTTATTTCGGCTACTGGCATTATACCTAACTCTCGCATTAAAAATTTAGGCGTATTAGATTTGTCAATGAATTTATATATAAAAATGCAAAAGTCAGTCATTTTAAATACATGTAGGATTACGAAAGATTTTTTAAATATTTATAATGAGGGATCAGTAGGATTTATCGGTCCAGTTAGGATTTCATCAGAGCCGAACCCTCTGATATGAAAATATCTGGAGTCGGTGAAATATTTTCCCATTATGTTTCTGGTGGATTGACGTATTGTTGTTGTATTGTTTTGTATTTATTATACTTATATAGTGCACTAACATTGCGTGGATTTACTAGATCATCATTTGTGGAAAAGTGTGTGGAAGGGTTTAGTCTTTTATTTGGGAAAGATTTAACCCGGACATAAAATCTGGAGCACCGTAAAAATTAAGTACGTATTAAAATAAGAGAGATAACCAACACCTCTGCCATTGGTCACTCCAAGTGGTTCGCTATTTTTGGTTATTTAGCAAGGGTGCCTTGGTTCAAGGGGTGAAGTTTGTCTAGGTCTTGGAGGCGGATGACCAGGACACCCTGAACCCCAGATTACTACCCACCCCTTTAACCTTTCCCTTCCCTCTCATCTCCTCTCCTTCCTTTCCTAAAAAAAAAAACTCAACACAGCATCCCCAAAGATGACATTGGCCCTGAAGGAAATTATTTTCCTCAGAGACTCCTGTGTAGAGCTCATGTAAAAAAAATATTACTTGCAATAGTTACCATCATTTTTTCTAGAGTACAGAAATTGAAGTACTGAAAATGGCAAAAGAAAGATAAAGTAGACTGAGTGCTTTAGAAATGAAATCCCTGAGGCGTATGTGTGTTAAAACTGTATGAAAAAATATGGAGATTTGATTGATTCACTCGATTTAGTTTCAGTACCGCCATCATATAAGTATGCCCACCATACAGAATAAAAACGTTGCTTGAAATGACTTTAGCCATGTTTGGTTTCCAGATCTAAATAGCCAAGTACTTTTCCACCCGTCGGTCGTACTCGTAAAAGCGACCCGTCCTCATTTAAAAAAATGTCAAGCATCTAAAAATGTTGATGGGCTCGCGTTTGGCGTGTTTCCCGACTATGCACCGGCGCTGAAGGAATCACTGAACCTAGTTCTTTGAAGCATCTTCCTTTGAAATACCGGTAAAACAATGACAGCTTTCCGATATATTTTTTTACATGAGCTCCACACAGGAGACCCTGAGGAAAATAATTTCCCTCTTGGCCCATGTCATCTTTGAGGATGCTTTGTGGAGGTTTTTTTAAGGAAAGTAAGGAGAGGAGAGTTCTTGGAAGGAAAAGGGTTTAAGGGGTGGGTAGGAATCTGGGGTTCAGTATGTCCCAACCACTTGGGGTGACCTATGGCAGAGGTGTTGGTTACCCAATAAAGGTTCTCGGGGTGGCAGTACCCATTCCGCCTCCCAAATTGAGAATGATTGCAATCCGCTTGTTGAGATAGGAGAATCTATCGAACGGACCGCCCGTTTCTGCACAAATCTGTCTGAACGGTTGTGAAGTTAACAAGAATTTAACTAATATTATTTGATAACAATTATTATAAGCAATAATTATCAGCCTGAAACACTCATCTACATTGAAAAAATCTTCCGAGAAAAGATACTGGCCGCCAACGGGACTCGAACCCGTGACCCTCTGATTGCCGGTCAGGAGCTCTGAACCACTGAGCTATGGCGGCTTATCTAAAACCCGCCAAATAATTCAATATATACTAGTGTTTCATTCGATAATTACTTCTTATTACATTTTTCCAACTGAAAACAACCAACTTTATTTTTGTGAGAGAGGTATTGTTAAATACTAAATCTCTCGCTAGATGGCGTCGAGACTAATTATGTCTGCATTTTTTTTTTGGTGAAAATACTTTAACTTGTCAAATATTAATTATTATTTTTATTTGATAAACTAACGTTTGAGAAAAGATTTTTATGCATAGCACAAAGGTAGATAACAATTATTATCTTACTATAATATATAATATAATATATAATATTATAAATGCGAAAGTTTGTATGGATGGTTGGTTGGATGTTTGTTACTCTTTCACGCAATAAATATCGAATGGAATTTAAAAATTCTTTCACTAATCGATTACATTATTTGCGAGTAAAAACGGCTTTATATATTGGTAAGCTCTGGCGTTATGAATGAGCTGTGGCGTTATGAAATTATGTATCATACGTTTTCTGTCCCTAACAAAATCGAGTTATTGCAAACGTTAAACAAATGGGTACCTTGGAAACAATGTTTTTTTTTTAAATTTCAGGCTTAAAAGAGTGCTTTGTTGTGATTAAAAAGAGTACTTTTTTGGCGTCGTAGTTAATATCTACATATCTCTAAAAATGTTCATTCTACGAACAAAAAGCATAACGTTGCTATAAAGTATAGCGTTTGAAGTGGACTATTTTTTTAGGTTTTTCTGGATTCAAATGTGAATAAAATACTAATAAAGGGAGTAGGTACTTAAAATAAATTTCTATTTCTATAATTTAAATATTTTCTAAAATAGAATTTTTATTAGCGAAATGTCATTCTCAAATTTTGAAATTTTCTACCATAATTATTTTCAGCAAGAATAATAACAATTATGCCACGAAAGCATAAGTCGAATCTAAGCAAAAGCTCTAATAAAGCTCGAGCTATGAAAGTTGCAAGACTTGAACAGACATTTCCACAAGCTAAAGTGCGAAAACTTAAACATGCGTTGTTTCAGGCAGCACACAGAGCTGCTGAGTCAACGGAACAATCCCATGCTCGCCGTCAACAGCATGCTGAATATCTATCATCTCAACGGGCTGCTGAGACACCAGAACAGTCCCAAGCTCGCCGTCAACTCCATGATCATAAAAATCAGTTTAGCCGTTCTTGAATTATAAATGGTGTAACTAACCAGACTTTGTTTTATATATTAATTTTTTTTTAAATGAGCTCCATATAGGAGACGATGAGGAAAATAATTTTCCATCTAATGTCATCTTTGGGGATGATGTGTGGAGGGTTTTTTTAAGGAAAGGGAGGAGAGGAGAGTTCTTATAAGGAAAGGGGTTTAAGGGGTGGGAAGGAATCTGATGTTCAATATTTACCAGTCAACCACCTCCAAAACCTAGACAAACCTCACCCCATGAACCCGGGCACCCCTGCTAAATCACCAAAGTAGCGAATCATTTGGGGTGACCTATGGCAGAGGTGTTGGTTATCCAATAAAGGTTCCCGGGGCGGCGGTACCCATTCACGCCTCCCAAATTTGGATTAATATCGCAGTTTCAATAAGTTACTACTTCGATTCAGATGTTCAATATTTTATTTGTATGCAAACATTAAAAAAAAAGTTAAATTAAAATTAAATAAAACAAGTTGGTACGAGAATTTTATTTGTCTTATAGATATTTGTTGTTTATATTATCTGATTTTTTTTAAACTTTACTACTACCTATCTACTTTTTTATCACGGAAAAAAAATTTCATTAACGTGGGAAAATTCTTTATACAGTAATTTCCCACTAATACCATGCGAGCGAAGCCGCGGGTAAAAGCTATTAAGCAATAATTATCACCCTGAAACACTCACTTATATTGAAAAAATCTTACGAGATTTTATTTGATAAACGTTAGTTTATCAAATAAAAATAATAATATTATTTGAAATAAATTCTAATACCCGAGTGTCGGTATTCAACGGGTTATTTTCTTGAAATCAACCATCATCGGTTTGAATCATTGGCTTCACGTGAACACGTTATTCAAAGTATCCAAATTAATAAATGAACGTGTTAAACAAAGTTTATTTCCCGGGCGCTTCCGGGAAACAAGTCAGGCAGTAACGAGAAACGAGTGAAGCATGTTCGGGATAGCAAGACTTGTTGATTTTAGTTAAGCTTAGTACATTACAATGTTATTTAGCGTTATATCCTTTATGTTGGTTAACAATGTTTCAACATAATTTGTTGCACGTTTCAGAGTGAAAGATACTCTCAGTATCGCCCCGGTGTAAGACCACCATTCAGAATTGAAACATTGCTTGAATCGTGTTTGATGACTAGATCTGAATAGCCAGGTACTTCCCCACCTTCCTCTACTCCATCTTCTTCCTCTCTCCGCTACCTTCTGCCTCACGACGTACCCCAATTGGGGATGCTATAGTCTCACTGACTCCAGGCGGTTGGGAACAGTTGAGACTCTTGTGCGGTATTCACATAAAAAATCAAAAATACATATTTCTATTGTCTACGATCCTGCTTAACCCTGGTTCAATGAACTCGAATTTACTTTCAATTTAAGTCTGGTTCAATGAACTCAAATTTTCTAAAAATTTAAGAGTCATTTTCAAAATTGTAACTAATTGTGTAAAGAATTCAGACAAGCGAAAAATAAATACATACCTACCTACAATTTTTAACCGAAAATTATTTTAATTGCCATTTTCCAAACCATCCCGTGATTTTTCATTAGACTGCGCTAGTATTATCAAAAATACTAATTTCAGTTTTTCTTTAACTCTGATTCAATAGTCTCGGATTTGCTTTGAATTTAAGTTGACATAATTTGCAAAATTCGATAATGTAGATAATGTATATGGTAGGTACCTAAAAAATAATATAATATTTTACCAGAAAATTATTTCAATTCTAAATTGTAATTATGATATCCTGCGATTTTGCATGGGTCTGCACTAGTATTATAGAGAAAAAAAACGTAGTAAGATATATGTTTCTATCTAACACATTTGACGGCCGGCGTAGCGCAGCGGTAAGACGCTTTATTCGCACACCGAAGGCCGCGGGATCGAATCCCGGCGTGGCAAATAAATTTTATTTGATTAATTTGTGTTATTTCACAATTTATTCATTTAAAATAATATATAGTACCTATAATTGCGGCATGTTCCAGAGTGGAAGATACTCTCCGTATCGCCCTGGTGTAAGACCACCATTCAGAATTGAAACGTTGCTTGAAATGGCATTAGCCGTGTTTAGTGACCAGATCTGAATAGCCAGGTACTTCCCCACCTTCCTCTTCCCTATCTCCTTCCCCTCCCCACTATCCTCAGCCTCACAACATACCCCAATTTGGGATGCCATAGTCTCACTGGCTTCAGACGGGAGCAGTTGGGACTCTTGTGCGGTATACATATAAAAAAAAATTAAAAAAACACAATTCATTTCTTCAATCTCTAAATAAACCCGACATAAAAAAAATTAAAGAAAGTAAAATCTCGACCTATTTAGTGTAGTGGGAGAAATGAATTCATACGTCCATCACTCCTGAAGTCACTGACCTCCAGATTCCTACCCACCACTCTTACCATTTTCCTTCCGAGAACTTCCTTTCCATCCTTTCCCTTAAAAACCCTCCACCCAGCATCGCAAAAAATTTAAATGTGTCGTTATTAAGTTCCGCAAGTATTTTAGATTTTTATTATCGTGAAAGTTGTTTTGGCATACAAGGCAATTTTCAACCATTTTGACTATTTGAAAATGGCCTTGTAATCCGAAACAGCTATCACAATACAAAACTAAAATACTTGCAGAGTATTTAATAATAACATTATTAAACCAAATTTATTAATTGTTTTTGTGTTTAATTCGTAAAACTCCATTTTAATTTTTTAAAAATTGATTAAAATTAGTTATTAAGTTCTGCAAGTATTTTACTATGTATTTTTGTTACAGCTGTTTCAAAACAAAAATACTTGCAGAACTCGATAATAACATTAACAAATTTATTTTTAATATATTTTTTTAAATCACATTTTAATTAAATTAAAAAAAAAATAAAATAAATGCAGTTCTACGAATTAAACACTAAAACAAATAATATCCCTAATGATGACATAGGCCCTGAGTGTGGAGTTAATTTAAAAAAAAATGTTAATTTGCTTAAAAAAACACATATTTATTCTGGGACTTCACGTGAACAAATAGATGTAGGTGTATAGTCAGTAAGTGGGTATATATTTTCCTCTATTAAATATAAACTAATTTTAATTTTAAAGTTATCAAAACTATCGCGCAATTCACAATATAATATTTTATACCTCATATTAGGTACACACCGCCAAATTCCACAATAACTCCCTTCCAAGATTCTCCGTCGCGAGGCCGCTATACCCCGGGGGTAGGTTTCTACCCCCCTCTCGGGTGGATATCTGTATATCTGCTAGTACCTATATCTACACATATCTGTGCCGGAGAATCTCCACTAGCCCGGGGATACGCCCAAGGGGCGGTTTAACTCACACGGGCGCAATATAACCCCCCCTCGCACACTGCTGACAATGCGAATACTGTAACTTGCAAGATTGCTAAGGGAAGTTACATCAAATAAATGGTATTAATTCAAAATTAATAAAACACTTAGTTTTCCACTTTTATTGTTTAACCAGACAAAACTGGAAATATGTCATTTTTAAATAAAATGTTAGACTTAGATATTATTACCCTTTTCCACAAAAAAGTATAAATTGATTTCAAAAGATTGTTCTTTTATCTTGGTAAAGTTATGTTTTCAATTATAAGAAAATGTGTTTATTTTTAGCATAATAAGGTTATACCGTAGGTCGTTGGCAGATTTGTAAAATTTTTCAAACAAAATTTTGTATTATACAACACACATTTCAAATCATATAATCATGCAGTAAAATAAATCTATAAATTATCTGGGAAAGCTTTGTTTCAGAATTTTAATTTCAGTTTAAATAAAATCTTAAAAAAGATCCGTGCACGTGATTTGTGATGATAATAGGTACTTCAGTTTGTCTGTTTATTTACAGTCCTACAAACTAATATATTTAAGATTTTTTTACATTCTTATTTTGCTTAGACATTATTAAAAAAATATAAATACTTATTATCAAAAAATAATTACAAAAGGTAGATACATAATTTTAATAGTTTTATCATCAAGCCTTTCAACATTTTTGAATGAA
This sequence comes from Limnephilus lunatus, assembly GCA_917563855.2. Taxonomy (NCBI): domain Eukaryota; kingdom Metazoa; phylum Arthropoda; class Insecta; order Trichoptera; family Limnephilidae; genus Limnephilus; species Limnephilus lunatus. Next base: position 46,878,336 of record OU830603.1, on the reverse strand, counting down.
TGTATATATTATAGCAAAATTTGAATGAAAAAAAAATCGTTATTGAGTTATAAAGTTAAAAAGCTGGTACGGAGAATAAATCATCTTTCTCATTGGAACCGCCCTGTACAATCTTAAGAACATCTTTCGACGAAATTTGAATTCTCGGTCGCTGGCTGGCCCTTAAAAAAGCCAACATTTTTCGAAAGCAAAAGTTAAAATTTTTAAAAAGGTTATTTTTATTTTTCATAGCTTTTTAAAAGAGGTTTTGACTGTTTTGAGTTGAATTATCATGAAACCGGTCTTTTAAACAACAAATTTGGTTAAATTCAGTTTAAAAGAGGTTTTGACTGTTTTGAGTTGAATTATCATGAAACCGGTCTTTTAAACAACAAATTTGGTTAAATTCAGTATTTTATTAATTTTGAATTAAAATGGTGTCATAAAATAAGTTTGCTGTGTTTAAAGGAGGAAAAAGTATCTATTTGTTTTGTTTTAATAGGTAGTCTACCTAAATTTTAAACTATTTCATGTTTATCATTATCAAAAACACTAATTTTGGTTGTGTTTGTCTCCAACACCTTTTCAATGAAATCTAGATAATGGATTTGTTTTGAATTAAGGCGATCCACTAGTACAGGAACGTCCCTTTATGGGAGGAGTTTAAAAATACTTGAGAAAAAGCTTTTGGAAAGGTAGGAAAAGATATTTGAGAATTTTTTTTATACATATTGATTTCGTAAAGGCCTCTAAAAAACATTAATTCCTGTTTAAGTAATTGTTTATTGTAATAAAACGGAATTTTTAAATTGATTTCACGAAAACAAGCAGCGCGGAGCATAACACGTTGTTTCTCCGCTCCGTCCAGAGGAGTAATGACGGAAGAATGGGGCGGCTGCCAGTCGTTCTTCGGTGGACGGTATAAGGTTCACTTTGATATAACAAATTCGTCGACTGCCGTATTGTCGCCGTGATGTCAAAAATAACAACGCGAAATTGCATATTATATTTTATTTTGTGAGGTTCGGGCGTAAATTTCAATTTTTTTTTGCGATAATTATATAAGAAACTGAATTTGCCACATTATGCAATAAAACCATATCCCAAAAAGTGATTATAAGTAGGAGAGTTTGCACTTGAAAATGTTTTTTTATAGACCTAATATTTTATTTTTTTCTAAGCTTATTAAAAGACTTATTAAAAAAATTACTGATATTTTTAAGGGCCAAGGTATGTTCTACACGCAGTATTTAATTGAAGCATCTATAATACTTCTAAGCGGTCAAATTTTCAAAACAAAAACATACGATTTTGTATGATTTTGCATTATTTAGTATGGCTTCATCTTAAGTGTCATTTTCAAAATTGAAATTAGTTGTGTGAAGAATAATTATTCAATAAAGAAATGTGGTAAGTAGGTAGGTACCTATTACGTTAGCACAAAATTATTTTAATATAGTGTTTTCAAATTTGCAGTATGTACATTATTTGTTTTGGGAGGCAGGTGTGGGTACCGCCGCCCCGGGAACCATTTCTTGGATAACTTACAACCGGTCATAGGTCATCTCAAGTGGTACGCTACGTTTGGTGACTTAGAATTTTTTTATTTCTTTATTTCTTCCCATTGTATTTAAATACATATGTACATTTCCAAAATAATTTTACATATTTTCTAAATACAGGATAATAAGGATTTGGTTTGTGGAGAGGTTTGGTCACCAACTGCAAAAGGACGAATCGGGAGAGACGGTTGAGTAGGAATCTATCGGAACATCGCCTTACACCGCAGTGGGAGGGATGGAATCATCCGCCCATTACTCCTGCAGGATACTCTGATCCCCCGATTCCTACCCAACCCTATTGTCAAGCTAATGTAAAAAAATCCTTTACGAAGTTAAATTTCTTAATGTACCTATCATGAATTATGATTCCTTGCTCCTCGTTACAAATATAAAATTCCTTTGTTTTATTTTTTTAATAAATGCACCCCATGCGATTGAATTTTTTTTCTGTTTTCTTTAAGGGATGAACCGAATCTATGAAATTCAAACATTGAATACTGTTAAGTTTGCAGCCAGCCTATAGATAGGCTTTGTTTCCCACCCTTATAGAAATAACTTTGCCTTATGTTGAACTTTTCTCCCTTATTCCTTTACAAATATATACACAGGGGTTGAAAAAAAATCAAAAATAACAAATCAAGACTCCATACAATTTTTTTATGTAGGTAATACTTTTTATGTGAGTACTGCACAAGAGTCTAAGATTGGGAGGATGGTATAGGTAAAATGTATTGCGTAATCAACACCTCTGCCATAGAGGTCACTAAAAGTTGTTTGCGATTTTGGTTACTTAGCAGGGGTGCCCGCGTTCATGTGTGAGGTTTGCATATGCTCTTGGTGGCGTATGCGTCTGCCTACCTTACTGTGTGGCGGGCCGGATCGAATGAGACTGGTTGAGGGAGACGTTTTGACCTCTCCAGTGGGACTCTCTCGACCTATCGCCTTGCACTGTACCCTAATTGAGGTATGTTGTGAGGCTGAAATATTAGGGAGGGGAAGGAGATGAAGAAGGAAGGAAAGTACCTGGCTATGCAAATCTGATCACCAAACACGGCTAAAGTCATTTCAAGCAATGTTTTTATTGTGTATATGTTATTTCACCAGGGCGATTCTGAAAGTAGGAAGGTGCTGGGAATATATAATAAAGTACGAGTAGGTTTTTAAATGAAATTATTAAAACTAATCAAACAAATTTTACTTGCGGATTTCTAAAAAATAAATTAAATTTAATTAAATTGAATTTTTAAAATTTCAAGTAAAAGTTTTACGCGTGTTTTACAGGTCGGCTATGAAATGATTACGCCTTTTTTATAGTAATACCTCATAATAGTCTCAGCTGCCCCCGTCTGGAGCCAGTGAGGCTATGGCATCCCCAATTGGGGTATGTTGTGAAGTTTAAGGTAGTGGGATCAGATGAGGAAGGAGATGGGGAAGAGGAAGATGGGGAAATACCTGGCTATTCAGATCTGTTCACCAAATACGGCTAATGCCATTTTAAGCAACTTTTTAATCCTGAATGGTGGTCTTACACCAGGGCGATTCTGAGAGTATCTTCCACTCTGGAACGTGCCGCAAATATACCTACCATACCTACATTATTTTAAATGAATTAATTGTGAAATACCATAAATAAAATTTATTTGTCCACTCCGGTATTCGATCCCGCGACCTTCGGTGTGCGAGTCAAGAGCCTTACCGCTAGACCACGCCGGCCGTCAGGTCCCTAAGGTCAGTTTTCCGCGAAAATGGCGCCATAGAAAAAATCCAATCATCCAAGTCTCTTCAAGACCTAGGTTTACTCCTTTCAAAAAGACCCTCCATGTAGCAATCCCAAAGATGACAAAGGCCATGAGAGAGAATAGGTGTATACGTATTTGGTAGCGGAATGAAAAGAAAAACCGAAAAAAAAACATTTTATATTTCTTGGGCATTAACTATGTAAATATTTCTAGACATTTTATTTTGAAGAGTTTTAATTTTCAATGTACATTTGTTACTTAAATTAAGTAACAAATGTACATTGAAAAAATAAATAAAACTAAAATAAAAAAATAAAACTCTTCAAATTTAAAAAAAATGTTTTAAAAAAATAATCGCTCTCTTCATCCCACATCGAACCCAAAAGGTATCTACTCTTAAAAATGCAATCAGTTGACCACAGTGTCACATATTATGATATGTCGCTCATGCTGCCCCCATTCCGGTCATTGTGGAAACCAGCTTCAAAGCTTTCAAAGGGACTTGGTAGCTAGGAGCACCGCCAGGCCCGCAAAAGAGATGACGTATTTTTTTTAACTTTCAATCCGAAAAATTGGACTATTTTTTATAAACCAGAAAGACGGGACATTCCTCCCTAATTTTATGAGTGCGAAAAAAAAAAATTACATAGCCGAAAATCATTTAAAAAAAAAATATGAAGTATTCCACACGAATGGCACAGGAGAATTAAGAGGAATAACGCAAAAATATTAAACTCATAAATATTTTTTTCCTTGATCCATCTTATTGATCATTAATCATTTTAATGTTCAACGTCTATATATGACTAAATCCAATGTAATATACTTGTACTTGTAAACTATAATTTTACGGTGCTCCAGATTTTATGTCCGGGTTGAATCTTTCCCAAATGAAAGACTAAACCCTTCCACACACTTTTCCACAAATGAATATCTAGTAAATTAACGCAATGTAAGTGCACTATATAAGAATAAAACAATACAAGAACAATACGTCAATCCACCAGAAACATAATGGGAAAATATTTCACCGACTCCAGATATTTTCATATCAGAGGGTTCGGCTCTGATGAAATCCTAACTGATCCGATAAATCCTACTGATCCCTCAATATAAATATAATATTATAATTATAATTGCTTCTACCATTATGCTTCTGTCAGCCTCTGCGGAAAGCAACTGTCCGATGTTCACTTTACACCATCTGTCAAAACATCGAACCAAACATAAGTTTGCAAGGTAACAAACAATAAATCTAGGGAAATTTAAGTGTCAAATTAAAAAAAAATTGCCGGAAATCAAAATGTTGCCATATAAAAAAAAATTGTGTGTAATTTTACAAAATTAATTTAATATTTCGGAGATGGAACATTTTCGTATAGTGACGTCACGAGCCAAAAAACGGATTTATTTATATATAACTAAAAAAAAACTATAAATTTCTAAAAGAATTTAGTAACATTTTCGTAATCTTAGTAGAAAAATCTATCCACACGATTTTTTTCAACTCATTACGAAATCCATGCAAGTGGCCTATTATGTATTAGTGAACCTTTTTACAATGGCGCGCAAATTGCTGGCTGCGTTAAAACTTTAGCAAATCCCAAATCGGATAAACAAAAGTTCGGCTTATTTCTGATATCGAATATTTTGTTACAGTATTTAATTTAACCCTTTTATAATTTCCGCACACGCAGTAAACGAACACATGAAAAAAAGAGTTAGCGCATGCAACAATTAGGCCTTGCGCAGAAAATTCCTAAAATGAATTTTACTTGAAGTAAGATAAAATTGACTTAAATGAGTCACTCGGACACGCCCATAATAACATTTTATGGGTTTATCTCTTTAGCGCCTATATTATCTAATTGCAAATGACCACCCCTTCGTCCAGCCGCCCGCGTGCACACATCGCACTATTTATCATATAAAGCGCCACTGTACAAACCTCTCCCCTTTACTAAGAGCCTCGTTGGACCATTCGCGCTGGACTATACTGTAAATGCATGCCGCCGAGAGCCCCTTCGCAGCCTCCCTTTTCATTGCGTACAACGTTCATGGGAAAGAGGGAGAGGTTACGAGGGTGCTATCGGCGGCGCCAGACTGACTGCGGACGTTTAATATTGAAACGTCACACAAAGCGAGAGAGGAGAGCGTAGTACAAAGAGACGCTAATGGTGTTTAAATAAACCCCTGAAAGAACGGTGATTATTTCAGTATGGCAGTTTTTGCAGTGCTTTGCGTGGCCTTGGTGGATTTACCACCCTTCATACGAGCGAACAAATTATATAAAACTAGCAGACCCGGCCACACATTCCTGTGGCTAACGAAACATAACGCTATTACCCAACCTTTATAAAATCCACACCACCCGCTTGCCATTTGATCGCTGCCCGCTGCCTGAATTGAATATTTGAATTTCTCGGTTTTTCTCTACTATAACAAGCATGTATTATACATATAAACTTTCCTCTTGAATCACTCTATCTATTGGTGAAAACCGCATGAAAATCCGCTGCAGAGTTGAAAAGATCTAAGCGCACATCCATTTTGAGCGACTTCATTTTATGCTATGTAATGATGATAGTATCCATTTTTTTAAATCATTCAGGGCCTATGTGATCTTTGGGGATACTGTGTGGAAGATATTTTTATGTAAAGGAAGAGAGGAAGTTCTGAGAAGGAAAATGCTATAAGGAGTGGGTAGGAACCTTGAGGTCAATATATTTTGGAATAACGTATATAGATATGAATCCATCCTTCCCGGTGCAAGGTGATGGGTTTCGGCTGGAGAGGTCTAGGTTAGGTCTCCCTCAATTTGGGAGGCGGGTATGGATACAGCCGGGAACCATTTATTGGATAACCAACACCTCTGCCATAAGTCACCCCAATTGGCTCGCTACGTTTGGTGACTTAGTAGGGGTGTCCGTGTTCATGAGGTGAGGTTTGTCCGGATCTTGGCGGCGCGGATCGGGAGAAAATGGTTGAAAATGCACTCTCTCGGAAAATCGCCCTACACCGCAGTGGGAGGGGTAGATTCATTCATTCGTCACCCCTTGATAAGCTGACCCCCAGATTCCTACCCACCCTTAATACCCTTTTCCTTCCCAGAACTTTCTCTCCTTCCTTACCTAAATCGACTCTCCACATAACACCCCCAAAGATGACATAGGCCCTGGAAGAAATATTTTCCTCAGAGCCTCCTCCTTAGCTAATGTAAAAAAAACTAATCTCTTCCGATCCGGCTCGCCACACCGTAGGAGAGCAAATGCATTGGCCACCAAGACCTAGACAAATCTCATCTAGACCTAGACAAAAAAACGGAGAATACGACATATTTAACTTAGTTTTGGATTTAATGTCCTTTACGGCATTTCAAATGCAGCGCCGGATCTGCCATACGTTCAAAAACGTGCAAAAAACCTGGCGCCAACTCCGAAGAGGCGCCGTGAGAAAATAAATATTGTATTAAAATTTAGTTATAATATTCCTTGTATCGTTTAAAAATTACCCATAGTACGAAATAATTATTACGCTCTAGCAACACTTTCCAAAGAAACAGAATGCGCACGCATCAGGTTGAAATCAACGGCTTATGAATTTATAGTCAGTTCGAGAAGTTTTTTACAAATTCCATATATTTAGTTTAAACGTAAGATCTATTTTTCCATATATCTTTTACGACGAATGGGTGCGATCCAAATTCAATAACCAATCACAGCGCAGTTTTTTTGTTCCTATGTGAATCAAACAAACCAACTTGCGCCTTTCAAAATGCTGACAATTTTTGTTAGTGTGTTGTCCGTACGCTTGCTATTGTTTTATTTTGTACGATTTAAGTCTCTAGGAGAAGGTAGTTAAAGACCATTTTCTTATGAAATCTTCAGTAAATTCCATTAACAAAAGCATCGCACGGTTTGCAGGATATCCAGGTTGCAACGTGTTGACAGTTTCATCATTGATTTTGCATATTATTTGAAGTTCATTAAATGTATAATTAACTATTAGATTTGTTGGATTTGTTATTTTACGGTGTCAGTGTAAGCGTCTTTCGTAAGCCGTTGATACCATACATCAGTGTTTAGTGTTTGTATGGTGTTTGTTCGCTCAATTTGGTGTTTGTTCGCTCAACACAGGGGAAATGCAAGGTACAAATTTGAGGTTATATTCTTATTAGACTTCAGAGCTAGTCAGAAGCTGTTGATGCTATTCTTGTATTGTACGTTGCCATGAGAACGATTTGTATTTGATTTTTCTATTAATATTCGCGTTGGGTATATACATAAACGCAGTAAATCTATAGAATGTCTAATGGACCTAGTTCAGCGAAACCACCCGCATTGTCTCGTAACCTATATTTTAAATCATGGTACGGGCACAAACAAACAATTCGTTGTATTATTTTAAAACATAACTTGCAAACAGTTTTTCCTAATATAATTAAAATAGCATCATAATTTTATGTTTTACCCAATAGATTGAGAGAGTATAGGGCTCCTGGCGATCCTCTCTTAAAAAAAACGAGTGTGAGAGCTACCGCCAGGTCACTTGGAAAAGTTACACCCTTTATATGTCTTGATTTTATTTGATAAATTAGTGTAAAAAAAAAATTAAATAAAAAAAATAAAAAATTGGGGTGAACGAATTTTTAATCAAAATAAAAATTTAAGGAGGGGGGGGGGCGCCATCCGTACCTACTGCACAGGGCGCCAGATTTCGTAGATCCGGCCCTGTTCAAATGTCTGCCATCGACAAAATATTCATGTTTATTATTTGATAATTTGCAGATAAATCACCGCTCATCAGTACCAACATCATCATTTATAAAAAACACCATATATACGCACATAGTTTATAGGTTAGGGGTTGGGGGCGTTAGATTAAGTAGGTAAAGTATTTTCTGAAAAGCTATGAAGTAGGTACCTAGACGGGTAGATAGTAGATACATTTCCATGAATAAATATTTATAAGCCATAAGTTACATAAGTTATACGTCAAAAATTAAAACTCACTAATAATAATATAATACCTAATAACGTAAAAACTTTCAATGTGTGAATACATAAATAAACAAAAGTCAGTCTGAAAGCTGTTATCTACGGTCAAAACAAATTAAGCAGAAATAAGTTTCATACGTGTTTTATTACTTATATTATTAAAATAAACAAAAACAATAAACAAACAAATCTAAGCAGGTTCAGATATCAATCTAAGTTAGGTAGATAGATACCTGTAGATATTATTATCTATGAAAAATAAGTACAAAAAAAATTCATGCATGGGTGAGTAGAAATTATAGGTATATCAATAGACATCGCCATGGCTATGTAAGTAGATATAAAACAAGGGATCCATGACTGTTCATCCCCCAACAGTTCGCCCCCCCCCCGGCATACTTATATAGGTACAATATGTAGGTAGTCGGTTTAGGGAAAATATGGTATACCTAGTTACACAAAATATAACTAGGTGACCCCCGAAGAGGTGTGAAGAGACGATGTACCGCCGAATAACAAAAGTGTAAGACATGTTTTCATTCAAATGCATCAAGAATAAAACTACTCATCTGAATAAGTACCTACTGTAGGTTGACCGGTCAGTGGTTGAGTGGGCATAGCGTTTGGTTCCCACCCGGGCGTCGCGTGTTCGATTCCTCGGCTGGCTAAGTCCTCCATCACAACACAAGCAACATTTCCGGCTTTCTGTGGTGGTAGTAGGAGATTTTCAAACATTGTTGGGTTATTCGTAACCCGAGAATGTTTGTCTTCCTTTAAAAAAAAAAAAAAAATTAAAAAAATGGAAAAATTATATAAATGGTTAGGTTAGGTTTAAATTTAATTATATCTTATAATAATTAGACTATAATTACGCACTTTCCTTGTTGATGGACACTGTAATGCTGTTCGAAACGCTGACTAAAAGAATGCGTGATACCTACCCCAAAAATAACTAACTAACTAAAAATCACACCGTTTATCCGCAGGGGTAGGCAGAGAAGACGAAACTCGGTCTTGGCACAGACTCTTTACCTTATTTACATTCATACTCTTCTTTTATTCTGACTCTTGACCATGGCCCGACTCGTATCTGATTCTTTTGACCGTGCCATGTGTTCCTCGGGAGTCCCCGACTTCTTCTACCATTATCATTTGCGTAACATATTTTTCTTTCACTCATTTCTTCGTTCATTCACCCTATGTGAGAGGCGGGTTGAGGAACCGCTAGCCCGGGAACCTTTCATTGTATAACCAACACCTCTGCCGTAGGTCACCCCAAGCAGTTCGATCCGTTTGGTGACTTAGCAGGGGTGCCCGGGTTAATGGGGCGAGGTTTGTCCGGGTCTTGGCAGCGGATACTTCTGCCCACCAGCAGCACGGCAGGCCGGATCGGGAGAGAGTGGTCGAAAGAGTCCCTTTGACTTCTCCAGCCGTACTATTGGAATATCTCCTTACACGGCAGTGGGAGGGATGGATTCATACGTCCGTCAATCCTGGACACACTGACCTCCAAATTTATACCTACCCCTCATTCCTTTTTCCTTCCCAGAACTTCCTATCCTTCCCTTCCTTAAAAAGACCCTCCACACAGATTACTTAGGCCCTGAGGAGAATTATTTTCCTCAGGGCCTCCTGTGTGAAGGTAATGTAAAAAATATATATGTTGAAACCATCTGAGGGTCCTTTTCGTAATATTACTCATTACGCTTACATCAAATCAATTAATATCGCAAAAACAAATCAACCAAAAATAATATCCCAAAAACAAATTACCCCAATATAATATCTTCCCCAAATTAAATAAATACCCGAAAAACAAATTACCCCAAAATAATATCTACCCCAAATTAAATAAATATCCGAAAAACAAATTACCCCAAATTAAATAAATATCCGAAAAACAAATTACCCCAAAAATAAATCAAAAGTTAAATGTAGATACGTTGAAAGTACAGTACTTACATAGCATGTCACAAACATATATAAATATTATCTACATATTTTATTTTATTTCAGCATCTCCCATAGTTCAATAGAACTTTGTACAAAGAGAGTCGCTTACGTCTCTTTTCGTTACCCCTCGGGGGCCGGGCTACCGGGCATACGGCCCAAGGCATTTTCGACCAATCACTGCGCTCGAGGCACCTCTGTCTCCCTCTATCTCAAAGTCACGTGCCCGCGAGCAATGATAAAACTTAAAAAAACTAAAACAAAACTCACCCTTAAGCAAATAAGCGCAAATATCATAATTGCGTGCGACTTTAGTTCGAGTTAAGACGTTCTAAAGTTGCGAACCATCGCGCTTGCTCTCAATGTCACATACCCTGAAGCGATTAATTCAAAGTGTTTTGAAAACACGTTTAATGCACACAAAATTAATCCTTATGTATGATAGTTTTTGTGATTCATAAGATCAAAATCGCTTGAACATTTTGTTCGACTTACGTCGTTTTTAAAATTGAAGTGTGTCACCCCAAGCTCCTTCTCTTTTCGTGTTCTAAGGCATTGCTCACAGCTATTTGGTTTGGAGCAGTTGGTACCTCCGTCCCTCTCTCTCTTGAGGTGTCTGGGCGGATGTGGGAGGGGGACGCGACTATACGGCTGCCGGGGTGTAAATAAATTCGATAAATTTCGGAAAAGCGCGCGGAGAATTTCTTCACAAAAAGGTTTTGTGCATTATCGGAAAAGTTTTTATGAAGATATCGATTATTTTAAAAGTGGTTTTATTTAATGCTGGCTTTAATATCCGGCGTCGCTAGAGCTAAAACAGGCAAATTGTAATATTCTACTTTCATATCAAATCATAGAATAACAGTACTGTGTAGGTAATCATATATGAGGCGATGCATGAATGTGAATGAAGATTTGTGTCTATAGGTATATGCTCTCCGCTTACCCTCTTTTTAGGTGAATATTGTACAAGAGTCCCAAATGGTCCCAACCGCCTGGAGCCAGTAAGACTATGGCATCCCCAATTAGGGTATATGTTGTGAGGATGAATGTAAATTGGGAAGGGAAAAAGGTATGAAAGGGTAAGGTTTTTTTTTACATTGGCTTCATACAGGAGGAAATAATTTCCCTCAGGGCCTATGTCATCTTACAAGATACTGTGTAGAGATTTTTTTGGAAAGGAATGAGAAGAAGTTCTTGGAAGGAAACAGGTACGAGGGGTGGGTAGGAACCGGGGGGTCAGTGTGTCCAGGAGTGACGGACGTATGAATCCATCCCTCCAACTGTGGTGCAAGGAGATTCTGGCTGGAGAGGATAAAAAACCTCCCTCAATCAGTCTCTCTCGATCATGCCCACCACCATCTGGATAAACCTCACCCCCATGAACCCGGGCACCCCTGCTAAGTCACCAAACTGGCGAACCACTGACCGGAAGGTGGGGAATATCTGGTTATTCAGATCTTGTCACTAATTGGGGTATGTTGGTGAGGATGAAGGTGAGTTAGGAGAAGGAACGAGATGAGGAAGAGGAAGGTGGGGAAGTACCTGGCTATGTCACCAAACACGGCTAAAGACATTTCAAGCAACTTGTCAATTCTGAATGGTTGTATTTCACCAGTGTGATACTGAGAGTGACCTACCTATCTTCCACTTTGAACGTGGTGGCGCAAATAAAGGTAAGTACCTATGTAGGCACCTACCTACTTTTATTTTATTTTTAATTAAGTAAGTGTGAAACGACACAAATTACATTTACTTAATTGCACTCTCCAGGATTTGCCCCGTGACCTCTGAATTCGTATTCGAGATCTTTACAAGGCCATCAAATTAAGTCAATTATTATGTATATAAATTTATCCTTCATATATGTAGGTAGGTAGGTACCTATCAGTGGCGGTCCGTGAGTTTTCAGTGAGCTATATAGAGTGCTAAGATTGGAAAATACAACGTTATTGATGTTGCTGTAGCTGAAAACGATTTTTTTTTTATTTCAACTTTTTGTGTGAAGCATACTGAAATGTGAATGTGGCGCATCCTCAAACTGAATGAATCCTGAAAATCTTATTGAAATATTGAAATTTTGAAAAAAAAACATTTTCAGCTACAACAACATCAATAACGTCGTATTTTTCAATCTTAGCACTGTAGCTCATTGAAAACTCGCGGACAACCACTGGTGCATATGTAGGTATATTTACACTGAGTTTTCTTAGGAACAAAATTATAAGTAATGCTTTTGTTATATAGGTACATTTATTTATCTTTATTATGTATACAAAAATCAAAATGTGCTTATTTTAGGTATATGAGTACCTATTTATATGAGATGTCTATGCGTTGCTAACCATTCATCCGATTGCGATGAAACTTTGGGAATTTGATGTGTGCATGCTCGATATGGTTTCTAGTTTCTATATATAATGGTGAGCTCTGGAATTATGAAATTCATATAAAAAATTGCAATCGGTGGTACGTGAGCTGTTTACAAACTGAATGTACCAGGACTGAATGTATAAAATGCGGAAAAAACGCTTGAGGAGAAGTGGACGCAGGAGAGGAAAGGAAGGCGGAAGGGGAACGGAACGAATGAGAAAGGACACGCAGAGAGAAACAATTTCTTTATTGAGTTGCATAGAAACATATGCCGGGAACTCGCTAGAAGTTCCACAACAGCACACCTCCAGACATCTAAAATTATGTTCTTAAAAAACTAAATTTGGTTCACTAAAATGATCTAAATTAGATCATTGGATCATTTTCGATAAAGTAATCTACCACTCCATTAATTCTGGTGATAGCCAAGTTACTGATAATGGTATCTTTTTCTGCAGCATTTCCATCAAAGTCATATTCCCCTAATTGCTTAGCTTCTGCTGGATCACCCAGTGCCAGTGGAAGTGCCCCCAAAGCCATGGATAGTCCAAAAGGCATAAACTTTCTGAAGTGGTCCATAAATACATCTTTGGGAAAGGACTTTTCCACATTACAGTCCATTTGTTTCATGGTTGTTCCCAGGGTCTCATAGTACAGGTGGATCAGTTGGTCCAGGTGAGTTTTTAAAAGAAACTGATCTGATGATAGGCAGAGTACGATGCACACGTCCGATAGGGGAGACATATATCTTACTACTTGCCAATCTATTAACACCATTTTTTCCAGCTTTTTATCCTGCAACAAACCGAAAAAATAATATATAACTGTGTATTTAATATATTTTTTAAATTTAATTAAGATTAAATTTGATAATGTTATTGCCAAGTTCTGCAAGTATTTTAGTAAGTATTTTTGTTACAGCTGTTTCGGTTTACAAGACCATTTTCAAACTGTGGTTTTGAAGGTGTCTAAATTGATTTATTACAGGTTAAACCAATTTGATCAGAAATTAAGTAGAGATAGTAAACACTCCATTGGTGGGAGATCGGTTTTCCCCCACCAAGTGTTGATTTCCTTAATTGTCTAATAATGACATTACTGCTTATGAATTATTTAAGTGCTTTATAAAGTTTAGCTTTTGTAAATATACAAAGGAGTGGGGAATAAATAATTTTCCGTACTTAGCGGAAAATAAATTAGTGGAAAAAAGTTTTATATTTGTTTCATAATATTTTTATAGTGGAATTCCACAACGAATTGTCAGCATTCAAAATGGTTCCATGCCAACTCAGAATAAAACCAACTCAAAACCACCTCAGAAATGTCATGGAAAATAAATTAGTGGAAAAAAGTTTTATATTTGTTTCATAATATTTTTATAGTGGAATTCCACAACGAATTGTCAGCATTCAAAATGGTTCCATGCCAACTCAGAATAAAACCAACTCAAAACCACCTCAGAAATGTCATTAAAAGCAATAAAAAAATAATTTTAAAACTGCCGGTAACCCTAACCTAACTATTTAACTATTTTTTTAATATTTTTTTTATTATCACTCTTAATGACCTTTCTGAGGAGGTTCTGAGTTGGCCGGTAACCATTTAAAATATACATTTTGAATAGAATTTTGGTACCACGTGTTAAAGTTTTTTCGTTTACTTGATAAAAATTTGATTGATATTTAGAAATGATCTTTATCTTTACATCATTACGTGCGAGTAGGTACCTACTTATACATCATATGTATGTAACTTACTTTTATCAATGTTACAATAATATAATGTTATCATTATGTATCTTCATCATTATCTTATCATTATTTTCTCCTGTACTCTTTCGATGAGTTGCTTAACCTAACGTTTATCTTACAAAGTAAAATTTAGGTACACCTTTATTAAACCAAAGTTTTAAATCGCAATTTGAAAAATAAAATAAAATTTTGAGAATTTTTTATAAATTATTTTCATACAAAAACGTGAGATGACAATAACGTTTATTATACATTTTTCTAATAAAATATGTATGTGTTTTTATTTATCAGTAATTTTAGTTTGAAAAAACGTGAGGTGAGCCTTTTTTAAAACTTTTTTTTGTTGGGATGCAAAATCTTTATAGTAAAAAATTATCTCTTGACATGGCCTATCTGATACATGAAGTATCTGATTCACTTGATCGTGCCATGTCTTCCTCGGGCGTCCCCGACTTCTTCTACCATTCACATTTGCGTCATATATTCTTCTTACACTACTTTCTTCATTCATTAGCTCTACATGCCCAAACCATCTGAAGGTCTCTTTCTTAATCTTACTCATTACGCTTACATCACCCTTGCATTCTTTGCGGTTCTCCACATTTATCACACGATCATACATGGTATGGCAGTACTTATTTACAATACTTTCACGCATATGGTATCCCCGATGATCCAATCGAAAACTCTCCGATTGCTCCGAAATGACGAAGCAAATGATTCCGCTTCTAGTACCTACTCGATTCTGCCGGTTGTACGTGCAATTTACCTCTCTACTCGTTCGTACGCGAACGCATATTTCTTGTAAATACTATTCTAAATAAAAGTTAATATCGCGGGCAAATAAGTGTTATCAATTGATCCAGTGGCGTACCGTGGGTATCAGCCGCCCGGGGCGGAGGAAAATTTTGCCGCCCCCCCCCCCCCCCTATATAGGTACTTCTTCAGGGAGGGGGGGGGGGGGTAGTGATCCTTTTTTTTAATTTTTTTTTTTAATATTTATTAATTAAATCTGTATGCGGTGAATTAAAACTACACTCAGAACATGAAAACGGTTTTTCTTTGGTTCTGGCAGCACATAAATTGTCTGCAACTAGAATTTTATATTTGCACTTCGAAAAAAGTTATGTTTTCCTTCGAAATATGTCAGCAGATGAATACACAATTGGAATTTTACATTCTGAACAATAAAACTGGCTTAAATTTTATCTGTATGCGGTGAATTAAAACTACACTCAGAACATGAAAAAGGTTTTTATTTGACTCTGGCGGCACATAACTGGTCTGGAAGAATTTTATTAAGCACTTCAAATAAGTTTTTTCTTCGAAATGTGGAATTTTACATTCTGAACACAAAAGGGGTTTTAATTAAATCTCTAAGCGGTGAATTAAGACTACACTCGGAACATGAAAATGTTTTTTCTTTGATTCTGGCGGCACATAAATTGTCTGCAAGAATTTTATAAAGCACTTTAAATAATATAATGTTTTCCTTCGAAATGTGTCGTCAGATGAATCCACAACTGGAATTATACATTTTGAACACAAAACTGCTTTTAATTAAATATGTATGCGGTGAATTAAAACTTCACTCAGAACATAAAAATGGTTTTTCTTTGATTCTGGCAGCACATAGATAGTGTGCATCTAGAATTTTATAACTGCAATTCGAATAAGTATGCACACACCTGTCAGCTATTTAACTTTTCTGTGATAATAAATTTAAAATATATCACCGTGATATATATACGTGGAAGAAAACCGTATAAGTGTAATTTTTTGTGCGCTTTCAGCAGGGCGCACAAAGCTTCACGAATATAAAACACAAATCGACTATCAATTAGAGCTAAAATGATACTGTTGCCATTTACATTTTTATTTAAAAATAATGTATGTGTAAGAAATAAAAACAAAACGTCTGTCATTAATATTTTGATTTTAACAGTATATAAAACTTAAGAAAGATGTTAAGAAACTATAAACTAGAAAAAACTTTTAAGTCCTGACGCGAGAATAGAACCCGCGACTTCCCCAATCCAAATTTTTCCAAGATGATTATTGATTGTGAAATTTTGCCGCCCCCCCAAAAGTGTCGCCCGGGGCGGGCCGCCCCCCCCGCCCCCCCCACGGTACGCCACTGAATTGATCATCATCATAATTATAAGTTTCTGAACACCGGATCACGGCTTGGAAGTACCGTGGTCCCAAGGAGCATTTCAAACCTCTGTATTGGTAAAGTATGAAGGCTACCCTGCCTGACGTGGAGAGGATTACCACACCAAGCACTCTCCATCCACTCCTACACTAGCTAAACAAACACTTCCAACACATACGCCTCAGGGATCTTATTTCAAAAGCATTCAGTCTGCTTTCATCCTTCCTTTGCCAGTTCCATGCCTCACTGCCATACTTCAGGGTAGGTACCAGGACTCCATTGTGGACTGATAGCTTCGCTTCTTTTGACAGTTTTTATTAGCGCCAACTGCATTCAGTCCTCCTTTAATGAGGTTAGCTGCATTTACCCTTCTTTTAATATCTCTATCAACCTTCCCATCTCTCGTTAACACACTACCCAGATACACAAACTCATCCACCTGCTCCAAGTTTTCATCATTCACAATATTTTGATCATCTGAAAAATACGCAAAAATTCTTAAGGGATGAAATAGTACGACTTTTAAATAAATTATAAAAGAATTTACCTTATTGTATTTAAACATCATATTGTTATTCCACGAGTCTCCATGACATATAACGTTATATGGCTCCGAAAATGTTGCATCCAAATTATCAAAACACTTCACCCACTTTTCCTCAACAAATGTTTCAACTATCGCTCTGTTTTTGGGGTTTTCAATTTTTGGTATAGTTGCACGAGCGAAATTTTCCAATATCGCCATCAATTTGTCACTAAAAATTGATTTTTTCGAGAGATTGTCTGTTATTTTGTAAAACTGTTCCGGATGTTTTTCTTTCAATACGAATGAAGCGGCGTGTATCTTGGCCAAGGTTTTAAGAACTAAAGCAATGTGGTCATAGTCGAATGAAGATCTTTTGTCTAACATGATAAAACCATCTTCAGAGAGATCCTCGAGGATGAGAACTTCTTTATAGTCTTGGCTGATTCCTTTGTAGAAGGTAGCAGTTAAGAATCTTTCTTCATCTGGAATGTTGTAGTCTTCGTAGAGTCTTTGAAGGGCAGGTATTACATCGGTATAGGCAAACACTTCGGCAAGATATAGAGTGTGTACTGGGTTGGCAGCTCTTATTTTGACATCTGTGGGTGCTTTTTTCACGAACAAGTTTAGTATTTTTTGGCTACTATTACCTTCATGTGGTATTATCTGAACACGTGTAATTTCACCGCAGTAATTATCTCCCGTAAAACCTTGCTGCTTGAATGTAATTTCATATTCTTTCATGTGAAATTCGCTGGCAATAGCATTTAGTAGACTTTTTAAATAATCACTGGGTGCCGAGCCATTATCAGGTTTTGTGGACATTTTTGTAAATATTTGAACTCGCGCTGTGAATGTTTAAAATTGTACTAATTTTGATAAGCACTTAGTTCTTCTTATATAGTAAGAGTAGAGTGTGTTGATAAGTAAAGCCAGGTGTCCACTTAGGCCGGCCGCACACGTCCGATCCGACTATCGATGGACGACGCGGAAGGACGTGGCCTATTGTATTATCGATCCGATAGTCGGATAATTTATAATTAACAACGAATAATATTGCGCACTTTCTAAACAAATGTATAGCGCAAAGCCCTTCCGATAGTTTTCCCCCATACTGCGAACCGCCATCCCGAGTTCCCCTCCCCTCTCCCGCATTCCATATATTCAGTCCCGGTACATTCAGTTTTCAAACAGCTCGCGTGCCACCTATTGATTTTTTTATTATTCAAACATCTATAATGCCAGAGCTCACCAGTCACCAGTATGTATAGAAACCTTCGCGGGCGTGCTCACAATAACTCACCAAAGTTTCATAGAGACCATCGCGGGCATGCGCACATCAAATCTCCAAAGTTTCATCAATCGGATGAATATGCATAGACATCTCACATACATACTCATATATACACATATTTTGAATTTTATATATATATATATAGATGCGGATATTCTCTTGTACTCTTCGTTTTAAAGCAGTTGCGAACAAGTCGCCCATTTAGTCGTGCCGGCGCGCGACTGTCGTCCGTAGTCGCGAGTGGCTGCTGTCGTACGCGACTAGATTAGTGTAATGTGTAAACTCACCCTAACTGATATATTTGTTTCACGTTGATAAGATTATTATTATCATCATGGTTATAGTATTTGTATCTCATTTCAAGTGTTGAGCCTGTACAAGTACTAGAATGCTGATAAAAAAACATACAAGACAGCTGCTCAGTCAATTTATTTTAATTTCTTATTTAATTTTAGCTTTTAGTTATTTAATCTGAAAGTATGTTGCCTGTTGTATGCTGATGATGCGGTGCTGATATCTAACAGTATCAAGGATGAACGAAGTATGTATGAATAATGAGTTAATGATGAATGTAAGTAAGACTAAAGTCATGGTGTTTGAAAGAGAGAGTACGAAAACAGTATGCAATATAGTTGTGAACGATGAATACTTGTAGCAGGTGGATGAGTTTGTTTATTTGGGAAGTATGTTTACGAGAGATGGGAAGGCTGAAAGAGATATTGAAAGAAGGGTTAATGCAGGTAACTCTTTTAATGGAGAACTGAACGCCGTTGGCAGCAACAAAAAACTGTCCAAAGACGCGAAACTAGCCGTCCATAATGGAGTACTGGTACCTACCCTGATGTATGGCAGTGAGGCATGAAACTGGCAGAGGAAGGATGAAAGTAGACTGAATGCTGTAGAAATGAGATCCCTGAGGCGTATGTGTCGTAAAACCATGTATGATCGTGTGAGAAACGCAGAGATCCGCAAAGAATGCAAGGCTGATGTAAGCGTAATGAGTAGGATCAAGTAAGGAACGCTCCGATGGTTCGGGCATGTAGAGAGAATGAACGAGGAAAGGAGTGTAAGGAGAATATATGACGCAAATGTGAATGGTAGAAGAAGTCGGGGACGCCCGAGTAAGACATGGCACGACCAAGTGAATCAGATACTGGAGTCGGGCCATGTCAAGAGTCAGAATAATAGAAGAGCATGTATGAGACGATGGATGAATGTTAACGAGGCAAGGAGTGTGTGCCAAGACCGGGTTGTTTGGCGGTCCGTCCTCTCTGCCTACCCCTGCGGGGAAACGGCGTGATGGTTAGTTAGTTAGTTAGTTAATTTTAGCGACTCTATAAAATAACTGTATATTCAAAACATAATGGTGAATTAAGGTATAAATATTGTATTTTTTAGTCCTCCTCACTAGGGGGTCCTGTGCCGAAGCAGACTAAAGTTATTTAAATATAGTTTATTTGTCTTCTATGTCATTTTTTGTGTCTTCATTAGGGTTTTTTCATTGACTTCTTCCAGCCATTTTTTTATACTTGATTTTTATATTCATTAGAATTTTTCATTAGTTTTATATCATGGGGAAGGATGTTATGAAGTAAGTATGTGTAGTTTCTTTGTCCGAATGTGGTTTTATAACCTGGAATATTTTTTAATTACTTTTATTCGATCTAGTGCTATGCTTACACGGTCTAGTAGAGGATTCAGTAGTTTTGAAAAGCTTTAATAATATTTTTTGGCATATATTTGTTGTACATTTGGTACGTCAAAGCTATTGTAAATTTAAATTCAAGAAAGCATTCTAGTGGGTACTTTCAATATGGTCTTTGAAGATTCCTTTTTGAATCGTATTCAGGATGTGTATGTACTTACATATATAAAGCAGATCCCCATCCTATGATTCCATATTCAATTCGATAATGAAATAGGGTGAGGTTTTTCCAGGTCTTTGAAGCGGATGTATCTGCCCAACCGCTCCGTGGCGGGCCGGATCGAGAGAGACTGCTTGAGAGAGGCATTTTGACCTTGCAAGATGAGGGATGGATTCGTACGTCCGTCACTCCTGGACACTGATCACCAGATTCCTACCCATCCCTTACACCCTTTTCCTTCCCAAAACTTTCTATCCTTCCCTTCCTTAAAAGACCATCCACACAGCATCCCCTAAGATGATATAGGCCCTGAAGGAAATTGTTTTCCACAGGGCCTCTTGTTTACAGATGATGTAAAAAAACTATCTAATTAAAAATGGGTACAAATCAAGAATAAAAATATGGCTGAAAGAGGTCAATGAAAATATATTTAAACAACTTTAGTCCGCTTCGGCACAGGACCCCCTAGTGAGGAGGACTAAGAAATACAATGTCTATACGTAAATTCACCATTATATTTTATATATACAATCATTTTTTATAGTTGCTAAAATAAAATAAAAAAATCTATATTTAATTGAATGAATACAATATTAGCGAAACTCAATCAAAATCTGGATACAGGAAAATCAGAAAAAGATATTGGTTCCACTGGGACTCGAACCCAGATACCTTAGCTTACATGGCAAGTGCTCTAATGATTGAGCTATGGAACCCATTTCGAATTCGGTCACTTTTAACTGTATCATACTTCGACTAAGAACTACCAACATTAGGTATCTTCATTTTCTTAACACATACATATTATTGGCGTTAAGAAAATGAAGACAAAGCAGATAGCAATTGAATTTAAATTTAAACGGAATTGATAAACGTCGCTAAACACTCATTTGGTATCTTTTGGCATTTGCAGGGTAAGAGGGGATTGCGGGAAGGTATTCAAAACTTTTTTAGTATATCGATAGTATCTGCTATCGGTGTGCACAAATACATTCAAAAGTGTTATCTTTAAAATGATTTGCCTGTACCTACCCACTGACTAGCTATGTGGTACTTTGTTGGTAGGTACCCCTGATGGCAGGAAAGTACCTACTTAATGCAAGAACGTTGTAGGCCTCCGGCGAAGGGGGGGGGGGGGGGGTTTAAATCCTACCTATTCTATAAAAGGGTGATCCGACAATGGTGATAGGTAGGCAGATACAGTGTGTCTATTCTTTAAAATGTAAATAATACCTTTTTACGTTTTAGTAATTAGGTACCTATCTACTTGAAAATCCGTGCGGTACAGGGTGGGCAGGATAAACTAAGTATCGTCAATAATCACCGTCTATAAGGTGGGTCTAATAAAAATACGCACGAGACGACCTCCGTGATCGAGGGGTAAGTCTCTCCAGAGGTCGCGGGTTAAAATTCCAGCGTGCAAAATTATTTTGAAGTGAAACTTAAGATGAAGCCATACTAAATAATGCAAAATCATACAAAATCGTATGTTTTTGTTTTGAAAATTTGACCGCTTAGAAGTATTATAAATGCTTCAATTAAATACTGCGTGTACAACATACCTTGGACCTTAAAAATATCGGTCATTTTTTTAATAAGTCTTTTAATAAGCTTAGAAAAAAGTATTAGGTCTATAAAAAACATTTTCAACTGAAAACTCTCCTACTTATAAACACTTTTTCGGATATGGTTTTATTGCATAATGTGGCAAATTCAGTTTCTTATATAATTATCGCAAAAAAAAATGATATTTACGCCCGAACCTCACAAAATAAAATATAATATGCATTTTCGCGTTGGTATTGTTGACATCACGGCGACAATACGGCAGTCGACGAATTTGTTATATCAAAGTGAACCTTATACCGTCCACCGAAGAACGACTGGCAGCCGCCCCATTCTTCCGTCAGTACTCCTCCGAACGGAGCGGAGAAACAACGTGTTAGGGTCCGCGCTGCTTGTTTTCATGAAATCAATTTAAAAATTCTGTTTTATTACAATAAACAATGCATAAAAAGGGAATTAATGTTTTTTACAGGCCTTTACGAAATCAACAGGTAAAAAAAAATTCTCAAATATCTTTTCCAACCTTTCCAAAAGCTTTTTCCCAAGTGTTTTTAAACTCCTCCCATAAAAGGGCGTGAATTCCGATTTCGATTTTTTCCTGTACTAGTGGATCGCCTTGCGCCGCTAGTGACTTGAAAGACAGATATACATTTTCCATAGAGATCGCCAACGTCGGGGGGACCTGATAGGGCACACAAAGAAGAAGAAGAAGTCACTTGAAATTCGGGTGAAACGGAAGTGCGTCACAACTCAGTTCTACACAAATACTCGGTATAAATAGCGTAGTTGGCTGACAAGTATCCGTGGCCAGAGACATAAAGCGATTGGGGGGTTCGAATAGAAATCCAAAACAAAACGTTTTTTTTTTGTGAAATCCAATATCCAATCTTCAAACCACTTTAAAAAAAAACAAGCAAAATAATAGAAATCGACATCTAGCGACTTTCTAGTTTCACTTCTACCGCGAATTACACGCTCTGATTTTTTTTTTCAAATAATATGGGGTATTTTACAATTTTATCTGTATAAGCTATTATAACCATACTCGTTTTTGCGGCAGGTTCCGGAGTGGAAGATATTCTCAGTATCGCCCTGGTGTAAGACCATGCACCATTCAGAATTGAATCATTGCTTAAAATGGCTTTAGCCACATTTGGAGACTTTATCTGATAGCCAGGTACTTCCCCACCTTCATCTTTCCCATATTTTTTTACATTATCTCCACACAGGAGACCCTGAGGAAAGTAATTCCCAACAGGGCCCATGTCATCTTTAGGGATGCTGTGTAGAGGGAGTTTATAGGAAAGGCGAGGAAGTTCTGGGAAGAAAAAGGGAATTAGGAATCTGGTGGTCAGTGTGTCCAGGAGTGCCTAACGTATGAATTCATCCCTCCCACAAGTGCGGTGCAAGGCGAAGTTCCGAGAGAGTGCGGCTGGAGAAGTCAAAGGGACTCCCTCAACCATTCTCTCCCGATGCCCCATGCAGCTGCTGGGCAGACGCATCCACTTCCAAGACCCGGACAAACCTCATAATAATAATAATAATAATATTTGGACGATTTAAATAGCGCCGTTTTTGTGAAAAATCACCTCAAGGGCGCTGTACAAACTTACCATACATGCCTAAAATCTAGAAAGACTACAAGGTAGACAACCAATTAAAAACAACTTATGGCTAAAAATTGCACACACCGGTTCATTGATCACCGATACGAAAATATATGTACAATATTTTGACCAATGAACGCGATGCTGCCTAAAAATGAAGAAATACAGGACCATACTTACCTGGCCCATGAAACCGGGAATCCCTGCAAAGTCACCAAACGCAGCGAACCACTTGGGGTGGCCTGTGGCAGAGGTGTTGGTTATCCATTAAATGGTTCCCGGGGCGGCGGTACTCATACTAGCCTCCCGAATCGCTCCTTCCCCTCCCATTATCTTCAGCCTCACATACCATAACATACCCCAATTGTGGATGCTATAGTCTATTTAGCTGGCTCCAGGCGAGTGGGAGTCTTATGTGGTATTCATATCAAAATTTAAAAAAAAAAGAAATTCATTTACGGGCATAACTTTTTAGTCACCCGATAGGTAATATAACGCTCCATACGCACAAACTACGCATCGGGAGAGTCGGTACCTACTCATACAACTACCTATGGCAACCCCAGTCAATTATACGGCGGTAGGTACCTAGTACTGGAGAGGTAAGTACCCACCAGCCCGCCCTACTTTATAATATATTATATCTAAATATGTATGCATAAACAGTTACACCCAGGAAGTATTCCGCTTTTCCGATTTTCCGGAAATTTTAGTTTCGTTTATTTGAAAGGCGGGTATGGGTACCGCCGCTCCGGGAACCATTTGTTGGATAACCAACACCCCTGCCATAGGCCACCCCAAGTGGCTACGTTTGGTGATTTAGCAGGGGTGTCCGGATTAATGTGGTGAAGCTTGAAGCATCTGCCCATCAGCAGACCGGATCGGGAGAGACTGTTTGAGGGAGACCTTTGAGCCTCTCCAGCAGGACTCTATACTGTTAATTCGAATTTTAATTTTGTCCCATATAAATAAAGATTGTATGTGATTATTCGAGACACTATCTAGGTAAAAAATAAATTCGTTAGAACTTAGTAGATAATATTTAAAATTACAGCAGCCAAAAGAAATTAATTCAAGATAATATTGTTATTTTTTATTAAGTTTACTTTGTGGCGGACTAATAACGGCCTCCGTGGTCCCGAGGTAACACTCTCGACTTAAAATCCGCAAGTCGCGGGTTCGAACCCGGCATGCGCAAATATTTTTTTTTTTTTTGATTAATTTGTTGTATTTCACAATAAATTCATTTAAAAATAACATATAGTATATTTGCGGTACGTTCCAGAGCGGAAGATGCTCTCAGTATCGCCCTGGTGTAAGACCACCATTCAGAATTGAAACGTTGCTTGAAATGGCTTTTGCCGCGTTTGGTAACCAGATCTGAATAGCCTGGCACTTCCTCACCTTCCTCTTCCCTATATCCTTCCCCTCCCTTCAGCCTCATAACATACACCAATTGGGGATGCCATAATCTCACTGGCTCCAGACGGGAGCAGCTGAGACTCTTGTGAGGTATTGCTGTATTTTTTTTTTAATTAACACCCCATTATTGTGGCGAACGGACGTCCCTAGATTCTACGTCACTTGGTTCGATGAAATCAATTTAAAATTTCCTCGTTATTATATTAAACAATCCGTAGGAAAGGAGTTGTTTTTTACAGGCCTTTACAAAATCAACCTGTAAAAACCAACTCCCAAATCCGTTCTTAAAATTACCAAAACAGTCTTCTCAAGTCTTTTCAACTATTTTTAAATCCCTCCCAAAATGAGGCGGGTCGCTTCCGATTTTGAATTTTTCAAAGACTAGTGGATCACCTTAATTTTGAAATATGAGATCGACAAAAATGAGGTAAAATTGTTAAGTCTCAACGGCAACAGAGTTAGGGTCACGATCATCAGCAATGAGGTTACGATTCTATGCCCCGAGGAAAAACTTTCGAATATTCTTATTATCAAACAATTTACACATTAGTTACATTTCCATTAAACTTACCAGAGTCTCAGGTTAACCAACTTGACTGCAATATACGTCCGCCGGAACTCGGTGAGATCTTATTTCCGGTATTATATTATGCGGCGAAGCCTTAGCTAGGGAGGTAGGTACGGCAGGTAATACAGAATACAGCCTCCCGCCCTGGGCTTCGAAGTGGCAGGTGAACGCCATGGCAAATGGCTTCCTACAGGTATTATAATTACAGATACAAATATATATACAAACACTTTGTGGTGTTGTAACCTATGTAGATTATTATACTACCTACAGTTTGCTTTGTGTTCCTTGTTCCTATAGGAAACGACACCGGTACAATTTTATTAAAGTAAAAAAAAAACATTTGCTCAAGCGGCAAAAACTCTCCAAGCCCGATTTGATATAATGTTTAATATTTGATATAAAAAAAAATACACAGGAGACCCCGAGGAAAATAATTTCACTCAGGGCTTATGTCATCTAAGGGGATGCTGGTGGAGGGTTTTTCAAGGAAATGAAGAAGAAGACGTTATGGGAAGGAAATAGGTATGAGGGATGGGTATGAATCTGGGGGTCAGTGTGTCCAGGAGTGACGGACGTATGAATCCATCCCTTCAACTGCTGTGCAAGGCGATGAGTCGAGGGATTCTGGCTGGAGAGGTCAAAATCTGCACAACCAGTCTTTCTCGATCCGGCCCGCCACGCAGCAGGTGGGCAGACACATTAGCCTGCCAAGTCACCAAAAGTAGCGAACCTCTTGAACTCTCGAACGTGTTGGTTATAAATGTTTCCCGGGGTAGCGGTACCCATATCCGCCTCCCTAAATGAAATACTAAGAAATGAATTAAATGGAAACACTACAGAGTTCATTTATAAAACTATAGTTGCTCCACATTTAGATTACTGCTCTACGATGTTATATTTGGCCAGTGAAGGAAATTTGAACAAGCTATATAGAAGTTATACAGAACAGAGCTATGAGATGTATACAGTGGAAAGGCAAATACGCAAGGGTTAATCAAATGAGAGAGGAGCTAAAATGGATTCCAATTAAAAAGAGGCTACTATTTAATGTGTTAAATTTTGTTATTAAAGTTATGAAAAACCAAATGCCGAAATACGTTGGAAATTGTTTTTAATAGAGATGTACATAATTACGAAACCAAGACTAAAGATGTATGATGAAAAGCCTGAATATCTGAAGAATGAATGTATTTAAAAGGGGGTGTTATGCTATAAAAATTTACTATCATAAATTGAAATGTTACCTTGTGCATTAATGCATTTTAGTTGACATACATGATAAAACTCTATCTAAATTTCTTTAAATAGATAATAAACAGTGTTAATTTCAAGCGACCTCCCAGGTAAGAATGGTCCTGTATTAATTCATTTTTAGGCAGCATCGCGTTCATTGGTCAAAATATTGTACATATATTTTCGTATCGGTGATCAATGAACCGGTGTATGCAATTTTTAGCCATAAGTTGTTTTTAATTGTTTGTCTAGCTTGTAGTCTTTCTAGATTTTAGGCATGTATGGTAAGTTTGTACAGCGCCCTTGAGGTGATTTTTCACAAAAACGGCGCTATATAAATCGTCAAAATATAATTATTATTATTATTAAAAATTAAAAAATGATTAATTAACTTTAGTAGAACGTAAATAAAAAGAAAAATTCAAGATAAAAAAAAATATTTTAACTACAATTAATATTCTTAAATGTAGTTAAATAAATAATTTATTGATTTCTTTTACTGCATGATTTATATGATTTGAAATGTGTGTTGTAGGTACAACATTTTATCTGAAAATTTAATAAAATTTCCAAAGACAAACGGTATAACATTATTATAATTAAAATTAACATTTTTTTATCTTTTAAAACATAACTTTACTAGATAAAATAACAATTTTTCGATATCAAATTATTTTTTTTTTGTAGAAAAGAGTCGATACATCTAGAATTTGATTTAAAAACGGCTTATTTCCGGTTGTATCTGGTTATTCCCTATATACCCGTTATATATCTGTAATAACTGCCTAATCTCCGTTCTCCCATGTTTAAATCCCTTCCAGTTCACTAAAATGAAGCCAATAATTTTGATTTCCGTGCGATTATTTTATCAACATGTAGACAAGCCTATCTAGAGATCGGACAGTACAGATAAACTGGCGATATTTTAGACATACATAGATTTTTTAACATAAATATCTTGCAAAGCGGTCAGTGCTTTTCTACGGGCAGCAAAAAATCAGAGCAGACGTGATTCAGTGTTGCTCTATATGAAAAATAGAGTTGGACATTTTCATATTAGTAACAAATCGAAATTGAAAATTTGCGGTCGTTACAATGTGTAACAAAAACACCGGTCGTGAAGTTTTTTTTCTTAGTAAGTATAATAATTTGTATTTTTTTTTAAATTAGTTAAAAATGGGAGGCCCTGAGGAAAATAATTCCCCCCAGGGCCTGTGTTATCTTTGGGGATGCTGTGTGGAGGATGTTTTTAGGAAAAGAAGGAGAGGAAGTTCTGGGTAGGAAAAGAATATGAGGGGTGGGTAAGAATCTGTGGGTCAGTGTGTCCGAGAGTGACGGACGTATGAATCCATCCCTCTCACTGCGGTGCAAGGCGATACTCCGAGAGACCCCTGTTAAGTCACCAAACGTATATTACTTGCGGTGGTTCGCTACCTTTGGTGACGTTACAATATTACAGGTTGTAAGGGTTTATAATATTTCTTTAAATCATAATATAATCTAATTATTTGAAAATTTTATCTGGAGATCACGTAATCTTTGTAGATGGTTATTAGTAATTAGTAATAACATTACGTTAATTATTATTAACATTAATAGATAATAAACAGAAGTTTGTTACCTAATTAGATATTACTGACCGTGTTAACATTATAATCATTAGTGGAAACATGCTAGAGAGGTAAGCACTGAATTAATAATTCCTAGAGGTCTTATTTGTATAGCTTTGAAAGACAACTAATGTCGCCAGTCTTTTTATATATATTCAGAGATATATATAAAAATACTGACTTTTTATATATATTCAAGATTTCTATATATTCAGTCCTAGTACATTAGATACGCGTTCTATATATTCAGTCCTAGTACATTCAATTTTCAAACAGCTCGCGTGCCACCTATTACAATTTTTTTATTCAAACTTTCGATTTTTGTATGTTACAAATATTCATTTGTGTATATTATAAGAACAATCAATCAAATTTGGTACCTAACATAGGTAGGTACCTTTATATTTAAAATATTTATCTATAATTTAAAAAATCCATAGACAATTCTGTTAATACAAAAAAAATGCTAAATTCAATTTTATCAAACGAGCGAACTGTCAAACGTGCGAAGTTAAAATAGTCGTTAAATTTTCTGAAATTACTCAATTTTCTGCGCAATTTTTTAAATATTTTCTTTCCGAAAGAACCTTCTACAAACCATAAGAAAATTTAAAAAAAGATGAATGAAATAGGTAAAGTCGTTCTGAAGTTATGGCGTGACCAAGGGAAACAGGTATCATTTATATATATATAGATTTGAGTGTTCTAGTCTTCTGTTACTTTTTTTTTTAATTTTTGAGAGACGTCATAATTTTTTGGTGACCATTTTGAATAATTTCCGCCCACATTAAAAAAATCATAGTCCGAATTTTAATATGGAGACATACAAACTGATTATAGTTCCATATAGCCAATGGATTCACCTTACTTTTGTCGATTATCAAATATACGTTAAAAAAAATTGTAAACTTCTACTTAATTACTTACAAATAAAGGAAAATTTGCCGCAAAGCAATCCGAGGTATTTTAAATAGTGCCATATTGTGGCAAAAAGCGCTGCAGTGGATAGGCTTCGAAGCACCACACAAACAGGAGACCAATTATACCATATCATTCTTTCGGAGTCTAAATCTTTTAGATGCATGTGTTTGTCTCTTTTTAGTGTCGCTAAGTTTTGTATCATGGAGTTTCAAATCACAACGGTGCGAAAGAAGTTTTCACTTCAAAATATCATTTAATTTAATAAATTAGCATAATACATGGTTGGTATAAAGGTGAATTTTTAGGCGCAACTTTGGCGCAGTCTATTTTGGCCCATTTCATACAAATCTTAATTTTGGATTTTCGATCAAAATACCCAACCAAATTAAAATCTTTAATGGCCTATATATTGTACTAGCTGACCCTGAGTTGTTTTAACTTATTAGCTGAATTAAATTCAGTTTTTTATTATGTTGAAAATCACACAACGAAGCAATTATCGATGCGCAACTGTCCGTGTTTTATTTTTGTCAGTATCAGAGATGGCGGTATGTACGGATTTATATTTTTTAAGATTTTCTTACTTTTCAACTTACTCACGGGAGTTGCGTTTCATTTTCTTTATTCGTGTGAAGGAGATGTATTATAATTATTGTATTTTTCCTTTGAAGGGGTGCAGACACAAGTTCACCGTTTGTCTCATTTTCGACTTCACATTTAGTGTGTAAGAAAAAGGGGTAGCATAATTTTAAAGTTTAATTTATATTTATATGTATTATGTAAATTTTGTATATGAAATGGAGCCGTCAGCACGGGTAAGCCACCCAGTGAGGCCAACATCATTGAATTGTGTATAAATTGTAAATATATTGCATCAAATAAATAAATAAATAACAAAAGCAAAACAATCAGTGCATTGACATTTGACGTTTTTGAATTTTTGGAATTCACTCACTATTCAATATTATACTTATCACAATATTGCTGCAGCTCTTTCAAAAGATAATTCGTTCCATACGAAATGTATGAGGAAAATAATTTTATTTATAACTTAATTAATTAATTATTGTATTTTTCCTTTGGAGGGGTGCAGAAATACGTTTCCCGTTTGCCTCATTTTCGACTGTTGACATTTAGTGTGTAAGAAAGAGGGGTAGCCTTATATGTTTAAGAACAAAATCAAAACAATCAGCGCATTGATATTGGACGTTTTTGAATTTTTGGAATTCACTCACTACTCAATATTATACTTATCACAATATTGCTGCAGCTCTTTCAAAAGATTAGAATTCGTTCCATACAAAATGTATAAGGAAAGGATTTTTTTTCATATTTTTTTTATTTCATGAATTTTTCTGATGTTTTTAGTTATTCGGCTATTCGGGGCAGAGACAAATCCAACAAATCAAATATCATAAAAATCGTTCCAGCCGTTCTTGAGTTGTAGTGTATCTAACCAGACTTTATAATTATAATATTAAGATTTTAAAGCAAAAATAAATACAGTAGCTAATTTTCTTACTAGATGCGTATTTGATATATCTTTTGGTTACAAAAATTACTTTTCAGTTTGGTTAGGTATTTTGGTCTCAAACCCAAAATTAAGATTTGTATGAAACGGGCCGAAACGGACCGTGCAGTGTTTTAAAGAGAGAAAAAAGAAAGAAAAAACAGAACCGGTCTTAAAATATGTTTAAATATTATATTTAACTAGCAGACCCAGCCACACGTTGCTGTGGCTAACGAAACACAACGCCATTACCCAACATTTATAAAATCCACCCACCCGCTTGTCAGCTGCCCGCTGCCCGCTGCCCGTTGCCCGCTGCCTGAATTGAATATTTGAATTTCTCGGCTTTTCTCTACTTCGTTGCAATAAGCATGTATTATATATATAAACCTTCCTCTTGAGTTACTCTATATATTGGTGAAAACCGCATGAAAATCCGTTGCATAGTTTAAAAGATCTAAGCGCACAAACATTTTAAGCGACTTAATTTTATACTATGTAAATGATATGGATATTTAAAATATGTAATTTTATATATAGTTATTATAAGCAATAATTATTAGCCTGAAACACTCATCTACATTGAAAAAATCTTCCGAGAGAAGAAACATGCCGCCAACGAGACTTGAACCCGTGTTTCAGGCTAATAATTATTATATTAGAATAAGTTATCTAACAATAATAATCTAAACGAAAATATGAAAGAGAACAAGACACAGAAAAACAGAAAAAAGTCAATGGTCGCAACTGGGACTCGAACCCAGACCTCTCCGTCTAACCGGGACGAGCGCGTTAACCAATTTCGCTATTGCCACCTTCTGTCAAACCGTCATATTTATCAATCTCATAATTTCAAATTTTAGAATTACATTATTATTAACTATTTATATTTTGAGTCTCTGTTGCGACCATTGTCTTTTTTCTGTTTTTTCTGTTTTTTCTGTGTCTTGTTATCTTTAATATTTTCGTTTAGATTATTATTGTTAACTTATTCTAATATGATATATTTCACTGATGGGAATAACCTTCAAAAAGTATAAAAATAAAGTTTTTCTTATAAAAATTTAATCATTATTGCTTATAATAATTGTTACCTATGCATAAATTAATAGCAGCAGAATTCAGCAGAATAATAAAGATAATAAGAATAAAAGCAGAATTCTTGCCTGAACAGACTATGCAATAGTTATAAAAATAGCGTATTATCCAATGTGGACATTTTCAATTGCGAACTTACCAAATAAAAGAGGTCCGTAAAAGAATATTTCTCTGATGGTTCGTGAATAATGTTTTGTTTTTATTGTTTTATATTTCTGTTATGATTTGATTTATATGTACAACCTCTCTCCATGGCTACCAATGTATTGATAGATTTTTTTTTGTTTAGTAATGTTTCATTTTATATAAGAAAAAAAATTGTTTTATATTTTTTGTTTTTTGGTTTTGGTTTTATATAATTTTTGGATTCATATTGCTTTTTTATAAAATTAATTTACACTCTTATTATGCTGTCTCAGTACAAGTAAAGTCACAAGGAGGAAATCCATAATTGGTTTTATGTTGGCTATTCAATATTATGTACAAACTGAAATAAATGTAAACTGTCGATTTCCTGAAAATTAATAAATAAATAAATAAAAATCTTGTTTAAAAAAACGTTAGTTTATCAATTAAAAATAATAATTATATATAGTTACCTGATAACACATAGTTAGTAAAATACATAATACTCGTATATAACACAATTTATTTTAACTTTTTTAGTATTTTATTTTTAATTTCCAAAATACTTAATACACACGTAGGTACTGAACGATTAACCAACAACTAAACTTCCTTTATCGATTCACAAAAGCTTTTGAAGAAGCTTACTGATCTATGAAATAACAAAAACCAGAATTGTGCAATACTGTACCATGGTGCCAAAAAGACTCCCACAAGATGCTCAAAAAATCAGCAAAAAGACAATAAAAATACAAAAAGGTTTAAAGCAAACACAATTCTTTGTTACCCGTCCCGTATCGATCCTTTTTACAATCGATTGATCCACTCTACGAAATTGTGATTTAAAATCATCAGTCTTTTAAATCCTTTTACAGAAATGAAAAAAAAAAAAAGTGTATGGACTTTTTTTGAAGTGTCCCTTTTTGACCAATAAGCCTTCCTTTTTCATTGAATCGAAGTAAGGTCTATTGATTTGTAAAAGATATATTATTGTAGGTTTATTGACAGTGTTGCTTTATTTCTGAATAATGGTACATTCTTTGGTGTTTGTAGGTAAGTGTATTGCGAAAATAATTGAACAAGAAAAAAGTAAGTTTGTAACAAGTAACAATTAAAATAGACAAGAATGAGGTATTTCCACAAACTATGGATTCTTCATATTATATTTTTATTTTTTTATTATAATCTTTATTTATCAAGTTGCATAGGTGATTGTGCTGTGCCTGTCTCACCAGGAATTCCTGTGTTGAGAGCAGGCGCGTTTTAACATAAGTAGTTTAACACAAAAATAAGGATAACAACAACAATTTTATTTATATTTAATGTAAAAGTACAAGGGCAATCAGCATCGTACCAATGGGAAAGCATGCATTAGAAGCTTCTAAAATATTTTTAATATATGACCTGTCTTTGCTAGTGATCCAAGATTTTGTATCTGATTTGTATTTTTCATAATTAGTGTGCTGTCTAATGGTCAGTGGAAGTGTATTATAAAGTTTTGTTGCAAAGTACCTGAAGTTTCTTTGACCAAACGTTGTTTTGGCGAAAGGGATAAGTAGGTACGAGATTTTGCCCTTTGGTTCTTGTATCACGAATAGTTTGGATATTGTCAAAAACAGTTCTATGTTTGAATAGATAAGTTAGCATATCTTTTCCATAAAGTTGCCAAATGTCCAAGACACCGATTCTCCTAAAGATTTCATCCTTCACTTTAACCAAGAGTGATTCCTGACACTATTTGGAATAAAAAATGAAAATAAACTTTTGGTCTTCTCTGAGTTTTTTATGTTATTATCTATATTTTTTTACATTGGTCCCACATAGGAGGCCCTGAGTAAAAAAATCCTAAAGGTCTTTGTCATTTTTGCGGATGCTGTGCAGAGGGTCTTTTAGGAGAAAGTAAGGAGAGAAAGATCTGGGAAGAAAAGGTATGAGGGGTGGAAAGGAATCTGGGGGGCAATGTGTCCAGGAGTGACGGACGTACGAATCCATCCCTCACACTGTGTTTAAGGCGATGGGTCGAAAAAGTCCAGCTGGAGAGGTCTATGTTATATCTCCCTCAACCATGGGATCGGGAGAGATCCGGGCCAGATCTCTCCCTATCCGGCCGTATACTTACATAGAAGCCATACCTAGAAAAGATCCGCCATACCAAGAAAAACTTCACGGTATGAACCCGGGACCCCTGCTAAGTCATCAAACGTCGCGAATCTTCACTTTACCTATGGAAGACGTGTTGGTTATCCAATAATCACCATCACCGAAGTTGACCAGAGTGACGTCAACAACGCCATATACTTACAACCGAAATTATGTGATCGTTTTGATGATCTATCTCAACAGAAGTTATTCTACGGTCTCAGTGGTCGAGGGGTAAGGCTTTTGACTAGTAGATATATCCGAAGGTCGTGGATTCAAATCCCGGCGCGCGTAAGTAAATTTTATTTGTGCTATTTTACAATTTTGTCATTGAAAATAATATATAATATATTTGCGGCACGTTCCAGAGTGGACGATAATCTCAGTGTCGTCCTTGTATAAGACTCCTATTCAGAATTAATACATTGCTTGAAATTGGCTTTAGCCTTGTTTGGTGATCACATCTGAATAGTCAGGTACCTACTTTCCCACCTTCCTTTTCTCTATCTCCCACTTCTCTCTACTACCTTCAGCCTTACGATATACCCCAATTGGTAATGCCATAGTCCCACTGGCTATTAAGTGTAATGTATAGTAAATAGGTATTTAATATGGAAATAATACGATAGATGGCGGTAAGCATTTAGCTTGCGCCATAGCTCGCCAGATGGCATTAGTGTACAAGAAGTGGTACTAGAGATAGACTTTACCAGCTCCCGAGTGGGGAGCGCAGAGATTTACCTACCCCCGAATAGTAAACAGTCGTAGCTATCCAGCTAGGTTATTCAAAGTAATAAACACCATTATATTTAAAGAACCTTTGTAATAATTAATATCTGCCGAGGAAAGGGCAGATATAACATTAAGTGACGAGCAGTTGAGACTCTAGTGCGGTATGCACATTAAAATCATGTGCGCAGTACACAAGCGAGGATAGGCTAAGAAGCACCACATAAAGAGGAGACCGATTATTCTATCTCATTCTCCCGCAGGCTAAATCCTATAGATGTATGCGATTGTCCCTTTTTAGTGTCATTTTCCGTTTCATCGAATTTCAAATCACAACGGTGCTAAAGAAATTTACACTTTAAAAAAAAAAAGTAGGTACCTATGTACAAAATTGAGCTTTCTTTGAGTATCTACTGGCACAAATACACTTCAGTAGGTTTGCCTATTCAATAAAAAGAAATACATTGCCTTTTTTTTCGCCACTAGAATTAAAATATAGATAATTAAAGTACATAATACGAAAACCACTTACAAATTACGACATATTTTTTTACATCAAAATTGTTACTATTACCGCTTATAAAAAATGGGACTCAAAATGCAAAAAACTTGATTAACGTTTGGCGAATTCAAAAATGATCAAAAGCAGGTGAAACGAATTACCTTTGGACCTGGTCTTGAAAAAAACTCTTCGCTAAATCCATTACAGACCTGTCACTCCATTCCAGAAGAATTTCTGTCTATTTTGACGAAATTACAAATCAAAATTGGACACGGGTGGTTTACGATTTGAACGGTTTTTTGATTTCTTTGTAACGATTTTGTTTACATCTTTAGTTTGTGGCAGTATTAGATTTAGATAGTTTTACGCACTGAAGTTGTAAACCGATAGCAATGTGTATTGTGAGCTTGTCCGAATGCTCCAAATAAACACAGTTTATAGTTACTCCGGTGAAATTAAACAAAAATCATGATTCGAAAATTTTGACCAATTTTTCGTTGCTTGAGATGGCATTATCATGCATTCTTAATTTCTAAACAATAAAATTTCTAATTCCTTGACAAAAATTGTACCTAATGAAATTTTTCCCGTATTTTATGCAAATAACAAACTTAAAAATTACATATTAAATAATAAAGACAGAGATTCAAAATTGAAAAAATCTGGAATCTATAAATTGAAGTGTAATGATTGTGGTTTCTTTTATATAGGTAAAACTTCGAGAAACTTTGAAATAAGGATTAAAGAGCATATGAAATCTTTAAACAATAACAGTTTCTCTGAGTTTGCAAACCATTTGTTGGAAACTAGTCATCCCTTTGACTTCAACAGTGGAATAGAGTTGATGCATTGTGGTGTCAATGGTGTTCATTTGGATAAACTTGAAATTTTAGAGATCAGAAAGAGTGTGAATGCGAATTTGAATATTATTAATAATCAAAAATTATTTTTAAATGATCCAATAGTAAACTTATTTCCTTTGAAAATTGTTCCATATTGTCCCTACCCATTTAAATTTTTTAATTTTTCCATTGTTACCATTGTTTATTATTTGTCTATGTTTGTTATTTTTTCTTTGACACTACGTTATATGTCTATATTTAAAAATTAGTATCTATTATTAAAACCCTGATGAAGAAAGCTTGGCTTACGCAACATGCCGGTTTTTTATAATCAATTATAGTGGTAAAAACAAAGTAATTTATTAATTTGAAATAAAGATAAGTAGTTTTATCCTTGATGCATTTGTAAAAACAAAGTAATTTAATTATTTGAAATAAAGATAAGTAGTTTTATCCTTGATGCATTTGTTTGATGCTTATTTTGTTATTCGGTGGTACATCCTCTCTGCGCACCCCTTCCAGGACTCTTAGTTATATTTTGTGTGAGTAGGTATACCGTATTTTCCCCAAACTTGCATATTGTATAAATGTATGCCGGGGGGCAAGTGTCAGCGGATCAAATGTCATTGAACCGCTGAATCGAAATACTAACCTAACCACGACGATCGGCGTGGTTTAGCGCTAAGGCTCTTGACTCGCAATCCAACGGTCGCGGAATCGAATTTCGGCGTTGGCAAATAAATTTTATTTGATTAATTTGTGTTATTTCACAATTAATTAATTAAAAATAGTATATTTGCGGCCCGTTCCAGAGTGGAAGATACTTTCAGCATCACCATGGTGCAAGACTACCATTCAGAATTGATACGTTGCTTGAAATGGTTTTAGCCGTGTTTGGTGACCAGATCTGAATGTCCAGGTACTTCCCCACCTTCCTCTTTCCCACCTCCTTCCGCTCCCTACTACCTTCAGCCTCACAACGTACTCCAATTGGAGATGCCATAGTCTCACTGGCTTCAGACGGGAGCAGCTGGGATACTTGTGAAGTATTAATATAAAAAAATTAAGAAAAAAATATGCATATTGGCAGTCCGCATTTCATTTTTGAAACTAAACGTTAGTAATTAGTTAATGAAATCTTTGGTCATATGGATCGCGTACACAACTTCTTTCAACTCTAAGAGCTTCGTTAGTTGATATCCGTTCATTAATAAACCACCGCAACACGGGTATGTGCCTAGCCTGGTGGTCAAAAAATCCCCAATTTATATAATAAAAAAATCAATAAATAAAGAAAACTTAAAAACAATAAAAAAGTAATTTTGCATAAAGAAGGACATTATCCAAATAAATGCTTATATTGACCGTGAACCGAAACTTATCTGATACTATGGAGGCCGGGCTAAAATTTATCAATGCATACCTACTTAATTACTACTACTTTTAAACTAATTAAAATTGGCGGCAGTTGCTGTCATCGGCCCACAACACTCATTGAAAAAGCAACTGAAAGTCATAGAAAATCACACAAATATGACAGCCGATTCCGTATGGGTTCTTTCCCGTTTCCACAAAAGATACAGAATCGCTCTTCTGGTTCTGTTTCCACAATTCCAAATGTTTCCAATTCAATTTCCACAGTGTTTCCTTAAATTTTACTTTACTCAGATGTCAAGAGATTTTTGTCCTATTTTAAATAAGCCATGTATTAATAAATATTTTCGCTTATGTTATTATTACGTTTTCATTATTATCGCGCTCACTCTATCATTCATATTTAATTTGAAACTATCTTCAATAATCTTTTACTTATTTTTGAAATCTGATAACGGAGCCTTAGTCTTTCTCGGTCCCTATCTACTACCTCAATATCACAGCACATTCTAATAGGGGATGCCATAATCCCACTGACTCCTGACAATTATTGGGACTTATGCAGTATTCCCTTTTTGAAGTGAAAGTCTTTTGAACTGATGTGATTTGAAACTCAATGAAACGGAAACGAGCGACACTAAAAAGAGACAAACACATACATCTATAGGATTTAATCTGCGAGAAAATGAGATGGCAATAAAATATTTATTTAATTTACAGGTACTCGATTCCAATTCAATAAGATAAATCCACAGTCCCACGCAAGTCTCTTTTAGTAGTATAAAGAGCCTGACGAACCAGAGCGGCCGGATATTCAGCGGACCAAGGATCGAATCTTACGAAATTCAATAAAAAAATACATATATTTATTTTTGTAAAATCAATATCCAATTTTCAAACCACTTCAAAATGAACAGGCAAAGAAAATACAAAAGAAAGCGACATCCAGAAGAAGAAAAACAAATAGGTACTAATAATTTGACCAAATGTTTATTAAAAGGTGCACTGGGAATTTGACGAAGATAATATGGAAAAAATCAACCTTCACATTCGTAATGATGCTTCTTAGTCTCCCCACTCTTGTCTACTTTGGTTTTCTGAAGGTTTCCCTTCTACCGCGTGTGATTTGCACACTCTGATTATTTTATCCGCCTCTGTTGACTAGTGATAAACAATCCACCAATATTATCTCCTTTACCAAACTTACGTTGGAACCGGTCGCGCTCCATTAAATTTGTTACAAATAACAAAAAAGGTTTTTAACAAATTGTTTTCGTGTTGCATTCTTTCAGAGCATCCTCTCTCGCACACGAGGTACGAGGTACGAGGTATGGCAGGTAAAGGTAAGGTGAGGTAGTCTATAGGGACCGCCAAATGATATAAATTGATTAACGAGCAAAGGTTTTATTGGCTCCGATGCGCTCTGCAATATTATTACTGCTGTGGTATTTGATTCACGAATCTAACTGCCGCGACGTGGACCAGTGGTAAATGTGGAAATTTTATTAAATTATTCTTGTGTTCACAAGTTGTTGTATTCACACAATCAATTTCTCCAACTCCTCTTTCTTGGAAGGAGATTACTTCTTTTAAATAATAGAATTCTTTATGTTAGTCAACCTAACTAGAAGCTAGCTGAAATAGATCTGAATTATGTGAGCTCCTGCAAACTGCACCTCGGCCCTCGGCCCTCTTGGTGTACAAACTCCGAACTAAACTAACCGCCATCATTCGGACTTTCGGGACAGCTGTTAGCACTGCCCTCTATGTGACAAGCTTGGAAGCTTTAAGATATACAACAATTATTTTATCAGGGTTCGTTTCTTTTTGTTACCAACTGTACCTACCATTATTATATATTATTTAAATAAAATATCAAATTTGTAACGATCGTACGATTTACGCCTTGTACGACAGACAATAATGTGGGTATATAAGAATATGCAAAGTTGTCAAATGTCTCTTCGCTATCAACTGTCATCCAAGATATTAATTACATTGTGCTTTTTACAAACTCTTGCCAATTTTTTCGCCATTCCAATATCACTGTCAAATCTTAAAATTTAATAAGCCCATATCCTCACCTCACTACAAAAGGCAACGATATAAAAAGTAAAATGTCACATGCGATAGGCAAAGAAATAATATGTTAGAGGCTAATATTCATATGGAAAACATATAAAATGTAATACAAATTGTCAATATGCAGAACTCAAACACAAAATGTAAACAGCCAATAAACAAATAGCAGAGACATGCCATTTTAAACAAAATACAAATAATAAAGACATTAAGATGAAGCCATACTAAATAATGCAAAATCATACAAAATCGTATGTTTTAGTTTTGAAAATTTGACCGCTT
The DNA here is from genome assembly GCA_917563855.2 of Limnephilus lunatus. Taxonomy (NCBI): domain Eukaryota; kingdom Metazoa; phylum Arthropoda; class Insecta; order Trichoptera; family Limnephilidae; genus Limnephilus; species Limnephilus lunatus. The sequence continues at coordinate 46,838,534 of OU830603.1, read as the reverse complement.
AGAAGTATTATAGATGCTTCAATTAAATACTGCGTGTAGAACATACTTTGGTCCTTAAAAATATTGGTCATTTGTTTTAATAAGTCTTTTAATAAGCTTAAAAAAAAATAAAGTATTAGGTCTATAAAAAACATTTTTAACTGAAAACTCTCCTACTTATAAACACTTTTTCGGATATGGTTTTATTGCATAATGTGGCAAATTCAGTTTCTTATATAATTATCGCGAAAAAAAATGATATTTACGCCCGAACCTCACAAAATAAAATATAATATGCATTTTCGCGTTGGTATTTTTGACATCACGGCGACAATACGGCAGTCGACGAATTTGTTATAACAAAGTGAACCTTATACCGTCCACCGAAGAACAGCATGGCAGCATGGCAGCCGCCCCCCCCTGTCTTCCGTCATTAGTCCTCCGAACGGAGCGGAGAGCAGTCGTGTTATGCTCCGCGCCGCTTATTTTCGTGAAATCAATTTAAAAATTCCGTTTTATTGCAATAAACAATGCATAAAAAAGGAATTAATATTTTTTACAGGCCTTTACGAAATCAACATATAAAAAAAAATCTCAAATATCTTTTCCAACCTTTCCAAAAGCTTTTTCTCAAGTATTTTTAAACTCCTCCCATAAAAGGGCGTGAATTCCGATTTCGATTTTTTCCTGTACTAGTGGATCGCCTTAAATGTAAAACGCCAATGTACAACTAACAAAGAGATAAAACGTTATATAAATGGTCAATATCGAAAGACACATATAAAATTTAAAACACCAATTTACAAAAATGGCAAAGACATAAAATGTAAAAGGCCAATATGCAAATGGCAAAGATATAAAATATAAAAAGTCAGTCAATATTGAAAAGGCGAACACACAAAATGTAAATGGCCAATCTACTATTGGCATAGATATAATGTTATACAAATGGTCAATATGCAAAAGTCAGACATAATATGTAAAAGGCTAATAAATAGAAACGATATAAAATTTAAAACTTCAAAACACACATAACAAAGACAAATGTAAAACGCCAATATACAAATAACAAAGACAAGGCGTTATATAAATGGTCAACATTCAAAAGTGACATAAAATTATACAAAAGTAACACAAAAAGGCATAAAATGTACAAGGTTAAGACATAAAATATACAAACGCCACTATACAAATGGCAATGATATGAAATGTGGCAAATAAACAATATTTTAAACTACAGTATTCAAATTACAAAGACATAAATTGTATTAGGTCAATGTGCAAATGGCAAAGACAAAAGATGTAGAGGGCCAATTTACATATGGCGAAGACATAACATTATTGTTATAAAATACAAAAACATTTCAATAAAATCACAAATATCCATGTTATATTTTTTAACGCAGGGTTATGATACCAGGCTCAACGGGGGAACGGAGTCAACACTCCGGGAATCACTAAGCAGACGTGGATGGTCGAAGCAGTCGGATTCGTGTACTTACACGGTATTGCATGTGTAAATGTACTCTTACGAGGGTTTACACGAGCTTACATGCTTCATGACACTCTGGCGACATAACATGCATGTCGAGAAATTATTAACTGACCCTGAACCTTCGGCTAAATTGTTTTATTTCATATTTACGGTGTGCGATGGTCGGTCGTTGATTTTGAGCAATGCGTTTTTTGCGTTGTGCCACAGGCAAGGCCATATTAAATTTAATAGATATTTTGTGAACCACGCAAGAGTTTGGGAGTTTTTTTTAATGGATTATCAACTCTTTGACGTAAACGGGAAAGACTAGTCTGTAGTCGCAGATATATTGACTGCGAATAAATGGACTGTAATAAAACTTATGATTTTTCAAAGTGACACCACTCTATGAATAATAATAGCTTAGGGAATAGCTTGGAGAAAAGTGGACATTGGAAAGGAATCTGACTTACCTTCATTTTTAATCGACACAATATTAAATCGCCGTATCCCTGCTCAAAAATAAGAAAATGGAGAGATGTATAATTACGAATGTTGGAGAGAGTGCATGCGCTAATATTTAAAACGGTAAAATTGAAGCGAAAATTGTGAAAATATTTAATAAAACACGACTCGTTTAAAATAGAGCAATAATCTCTTGGGGCTGTCTAAAACAGCATTTAAAGAAACACTGTGAATTTTTGCATACATATAACTTGTAAAATAATTGAAAAAGACGAGAAAATAATAATTTTTGCGATTTTTTTCTATCGAGGGAATTTCATATAATTTGCATTTCGACATGGGGAATGTATAGATATTATCTTAAAAAATAAGACACATTTTTTTAAGAGCTTAAAAACATCATATGTGTAAGGGGGATATGTAAGAAATCGGTAGAAATTCGGGTAGCGGCGGCTTAAGGCACCGAGGGGTCATTGGGTTGATCACTGCGCAAGTTTTTAAAAGAATCGATGTTTTGGCACTTTGAGATCTCTAGATTGGTCACTGAACAATTTTCGATAAGAATCGATGTTTTGGCACTGAGACATCACCATTTTGATAACTGCACAATTTTCCGAAAGAGTCAATATTATGGCACTGAGGGATCACCAGTTTTATCAATGCACAAGTTTCCATAAGAATCGATATTTTGCCACTTTGAGATCACTAGATCACTGCACAATTTTCGATAAGAATCGATGTTTTGGCACTGAGGGATTACCGGTTTGATCAATGTATAAGTTTCCATAAGAATCGATGTTTTGGCACTTTGAGATCACCAGATTGGTCACTGCACAATTTTCGATAAGAATCGAGGTTTTGGCCCTGAGGGATTACCGGTTTGATCAATGTACAAGTTTTCATAAGAATCGATTTTATGGCACTGAGGAATCACCGGATTGATCACTGCACAAGTCTCCGAAAGAATCGATGTTATGGTACTAGGGGATCACCGGATTGTGCACAATTTTCCATAAGAATCGATGTTATGACACTGAGGGATCACCTCTACTCTAGTCGGTCTTGTAGGTATATGGCTGATGATATTTACACATCGATTCATTGAATATCGCGTGCCTTACGCGGATGACATAAATAAGAAATTTCAGAATAATGCCGTCTCGATATTTCGGAAAACAGCCGGGAGTCGAACGCATGCTTCGGTCGGCAAACACCTCCAGTCGTATATCACATTTCATTCATCGAGCCAATAAAACTCCAATCTGTCCTTTTTTAAGGCCCTATGCCGTGTCGGAGATGTTCTTATTATTTGTAATAATTTCTTGAATTGGTTTTTTTTATGCGATTCGGAACATTGGGCTAATCGAGTTTTTGAAATAATGATGTAGTGAGCTTATTGGAGATTTTTTTTGTTAATCTTTTATTTTTATCATAAGAGTCCCAACTGATCCCAACCCTCTGGAGCCAGTGAGACTATGGAATCTCCAATTGGGGTATGTTGTGAGGTTGAAGGTAGTAGGGAGGGGAAGAAGATGGGAAATACGAAGATGGGAATTACGAAGGTACCTGGCTATTCAGATCTGGTCACCAAATACGGCCAAAGTCATTTCAAGCAATATTTCAATTCTGAATGGCGGTCTTACACCAGGGCGATATTCGAGTATCTTCCACCCTGGAACGTGCCGCAAATATACAGAAATTCATATGATTTTAAGTCAATAAATTTTGAAATAACAAAAATTTTCTTCCGCACATGGGTCAGGAATAGAACCCGGCCGAATCCTTGGCTACGAATCCGTGACCTCCGGATTCGTAGCCAAGAATCACGAATCCGTGACTTTCGAATTCGTAGCCAAGGATCGTAACCACCCAACCACGAAGAAATATATCTTCCTTGAAATATATCGTAGATTCAAGAAGCTGTAGGTGGGCAAAAGGATCCGCCGCCATCCTAGACAAACCTCACCCCATAAACCTGGGCAACATAAGTCACCTTCTTAGGGTCAACCTATTGTAGAGGTGTTGGCATCGATCAAAATGGGTGTTAGTCATCCTGTAAATTGATTTCGAGGGAGCGGTACCTATACCAGCCTCCCGAATTGAAAACAAATACTACTCCAAGTATCGACAACTTATCGACAATGAACAACAATCATCCCACGTGATGTAGCTATGTAGGTTGTTACTTTAACCTGTGATACGGCCTGACATGTGCGCCTCTACACAAGATATGATTTATCTGGCTGGAGGATTGGATTCGGATTCTGCTAACACGTTGTTACATGCACTGAAGAAGTCTGGGCTAATTTATTCCGCCTTGTCACGAAGGAGTATGGATCATTATTTGTCTTATACCATACTTTATCACGGGCTTTGCAATACATACAATTATTTATTTATTTACGCTGGTGATTTTAAGAAAAATAAGCGTTATTAAAAATAAAGATACCTTAAATAATTTTATAAGTAGGTACTCCGGGATGCTAGCATGATCGATCGATAAGGATTGATAGGATAACTTTCGGTGACTTCTCATCGTTCTCTAGGACATCTGCAGATCGATAACCTGCAAACAATAGTTGACATCGAATATATTAACGACACTAAGTCATTGTGAACTATTATTTATTCGTTAGACCGATTTTAATTTGATTCTGATTTGTTGGATTTGTCTCCACCCCGAATAGCAGAATAGCTATTAAAACATCGGAAAAATTCACGGAAAAAAGTTATAAATAAAATTATTTTCCTCATACATTTTGTATGGAACGAATTATCATCTTTTGAAAGAGCTGCAGCAATATTGTGATAAGTATAACATTGAATAGTGAGTGAATTCGCTATTCGATATTCGATATAACGCTACCCCTCTTTCTTACACATGAAATGTTAACAGTCGAAAATGAGACAAACGGTAAACATGTCTCTACACCCCACCAAAGGAAAAATACAATTATTATAATAAATTTCCCTCACACGTATGAGTAATGAAACGCAATTCCCGCAAGTAAGCGGAAAAGTAAGAAAATCACAAAAAATATAAATCCGTACATAACGCCATCTCTGATACTGACGAAAAAAAACACCGACAGTTGCGCATCAATAATTGCTTCGTTGTGTAATTTTTAACTTTATAAAAAAACTGAATTCAATTCAGCTAACAAATATAATAAAAAACAGTTATTGATTCTTAGGCGGTACGAAGTTCGTCGGGTTAACTGGTACAAGTTATTTTAAATTGTTAAATTTTGAAATAATCTGCAACCTCGTTCGTAGTCACTCAACCACGCAAACTTTCTCCATATATATTGCATCCATCTCATTTTGGAACTTCCACAATGTTTTTTTAACATAGTGTTCGTAACTATACATAATGTAAAAAATATACTTAGTTACTTGAACAGTAGCTAGTGCTTTCATAAAGTTACAATTTTTTCCTTTGAACCAACTGGTGTTGCCGTTTAAATTTTTTTTTTTTTTTTTTTTTTCTTTTTTTTTCCCATTGTATCTACATACATACAAAAGTAATTTTACATAATTTCTAAATACTAATTATAATTTTACATAATTTATAAATACAGTAAGAGTAAATATAAGGTACAAGTAATGTAAAAGTTAGCAATAAGTAAAATATATAATAGAAAAGAGTAGGTAATGGGAACCCACTAAGGCACTGCCTGTGTGTGGGTAATATAAACAAGATTGCTATATATACATCAATAAGTATATGTAAAAAATGTAAATTTTAAACTAAAGGTTTAGAAATATAGTAATCTGTGAAAACATTATAGTAAAATAAATATATTTTCTTATTTTTTATACCTAACATGTTTCCTATAAAAATGTAAAATATAATAAATGTATTGTTACTAAATTAAAAAAAAATAAATAAATAAATAAAAAAAAATAGTGAAACATAAATTTTGTTGATTTTTTGTTAAAGTAAAGAAAGTAAATAAAGTTAGAATTGTATTGAAAAGTGAAACATGAAGGTTTTCAAACATAAAATGTTCTCATTTTTCTCCTAGACTGTTGTAGTTACCTACCTAATTTTATTACTCGTCTTCTAATTTCCTCTCCTTTATTTATAGTAATGATCAGCCTAAATCAGTAAAATTAGACATCACGCAGCTAAAGGATAAACTAACAAACCTATTACAATAAAAAGCAAAAAAAAACTTCACTTTCCGTTATCAATTCACTAAATCCTGCAAAAATCTGGTAGCCCATTTTAGATTACCATATAAAAAATGATTTTTTTCGAAGCCCCTGTGGGTTTTTGGGATTCTTACCTTGGTTATACACCTGTAAATATCTATTGCCTGTAGAGTGTGTAGAGTCACTTGGGGTAACCGTGCGTACGGGTAACCGGGTAATTTGCGACGATGTTTATGGCGAGTCTCTTACAAAAGGGTGCTATTGTGTAATTAAATGAATTAAAATGGTGTGGTGAGTGTGGTCTATGACAAATTTTGGTAAAATAATAATAGTTTTTTGGTAATAAAGAAGCAATTCTCATTAGTATAAACATTAATATATTTTCATACTAGCTGAAGTCCCCAGCGATGCCTGGGCTTTACACAGAGTTTTCAAAATAAAATGTAGACGGTGACCTTCCTCTTGTTTTGAAGGTCACATGTGCAAAATTTCATCAACCTCGGCATAAAACTGTAGATTATCCGTACAAATCAAATCCACACAGCCCGCTCCTCCTCCACTTACAGACATTCTCCTTTACATATTATATATTTCTACCAATTTACACAAAACCTTGATAAATTATATACCTAAACCTTCCTCGTGAATCACTCATCTATTGGTGAAAATTGCATGAAAATCTGACGAGTAGATTTTGAGTTTATCGCGAACAGACAGACAGTATTATATACTATAAGTATTTATAATATGTGGAGATTTTATTCTAGATTTTTTTACCCCATCCTATAATACCATATCGTATTATTGATCGGCAGAAGGCAAAATACGTCATTCTGAGTAAATCTTTATTAGACATCTAAAGATGCACATTAGTTTAATCAAGCTGACTATTAATGAACAAAAAAGTGTGCAATTCACACAAGGTAGAAATAACACCCTCAGAAAACTAACGTAGACAAGAATGGGGTGGCTACGAAGCATCGCACAAAGAGTAGACCGATTATACTATCTCATTCTCTCGCAGGCTAAATCATATAATAGATGTATCGGTTTGTCTCTTTTTAGTGTTGCTATTTTTCGTTTCATCTAGTTTCAAATCATGTTGCTTAAAAAGTTTTAACTTCAAAAAGTTTTTAATACAAACATCGCAATGTAAAAATTACGCATGGTTACCCCACATCCTCCACACTCTAAAGATCAAGTCGCCCCCAGGGAATAACAATGGCACAAGCCCAAAAATGGCATTTTTAGATATGATAATCACAATGATCATTGTGCCACTATTATAATATTAAACCTAATAAATATTTTGTAAAATAATGTTTCGTTTATTGGTTAATAAACTGAATTAACACACTCAAACCAAATATTCAAATTGCTCTCCTGAAAAAAAGAGGTTTTTTGAGTTGTGCCATTGTTATTCCACGGATGCGAAGTGTAGATTTGCAGGGTATATGATGGTATATTGCCAGGGGCGTGCACAGAGTTTTTGATCAGGGTAGGCAGTAGGAAAATAGAACAAGTTTCACAGGTTAAAATTTCCTTATTTTATCAGATAATTTCAGAATTAAAGTACGACAAACCTTTTTGAACCGACAATTAGCATTTATGAAAGACAACTATTTGATAGAAATGCATAACAACAGAGTTTTTGTTGTCACTGATTGCCATTTGCTAATTTTGTTCTAGAAAGCACTGCTTAATGCTAACAAAAAAACCTCATAGAGGCAAATTCAAAAGTTCAGTTCAGCAAATTCAAACAGTTCTACTCTATGCTTTGTGCATTTCGTAAACATTGAATTATAAATTGTATGAAGTTAGCTCTAGTCAGAAATAATTCCTGTTTAGGCCGCATTTTAGTGAGGCAGTCGGAGGGCGCGCGTTTAGTTTCTAGTTACAGTTTATGCCGCGTTTGTAGTATGCCGTTTGATGTGGCGCTCGCGTAGTTTCGGTTGCTCAGTTTTTTTCGCGCTTATTTTTGAAAGTGTGTATTTATTTTTAGTCATAATTTAATAAATTATAATATTATTTACATGCTTATGTTTTACAAATACGGCAGGGTAGGCAGTGCTTATGTGCCTATATGGAGTGCACGCCCCTGTATATTGCGTACATGGTATATCGGTGGCGGAGCGGTGAAGTGTGCCTCTCAGCACGACACGGACCCCGGGGTCTCGGGTTCAAACCCCGGCGTGGGCGAAACAATTAATAACAAGTTTATATAAAAAGTGTACCAACACTGCTGTTGCTGCCGTGTTCTGGGATTAGGCAGGAGTTATCTCTCTTGCAACCTTTTCGTTATATGATTTGTTATGATAGAAACCAGTGAAGATATATTTTTTATTTTATGTATTTAATATTTGGAAGGTTTTAAAATAATTATATATGTTTTACCTATACCTATATATCCCTCCCCATCCTATAATACCGTATTGTAATATAGATTGAACAATTTCATAGTTCACTCTTTTTAGGTTTTCCAGTCTAAGAATATATCTAAGTATCAGTGTGTTGTGTTTTATGGAAGTGCTGTTTTTTTACGTTAGCTCCACAATAGGCCCTGAGGAAAAAAAAAATCTTCAGGGTCTAGGTCCTCTTTGGGGAAAGAGATGACGTTCGCAGAAGGAAAAATGTATGCGAGGTGGTTAGGAATCTGATGGTCAATGTGTCCAAGAGTAACGGACGTATGAATCCATCCCTTCCTCTGCGGTGTAAGGCGATGGTTCGAGAGTCTGGCTGGAGAGGTCTAGGTTAGGTTGTTCTTAATCAGTCTATACCAATCCGGCTCGTTATACGGTAGTTGGCAAATGCAATCACCGCCAAGAGCTAGGCAAATCTCATCCCATGAAACCAGGCACCCCTGCCAAGTCACTAAACGTAGCAAACCACTTGGGGTGACCTACGGCAGGGTGTTAGTTATTCAATAAACGGTTCCCGGGGCGGCGGTACCCATACCCGCCTCCCAAATTGAGCTGCGTTATCAAAGTGAGCTCAATTTTTTCTTACTTGTGGTGGAAAACGGTGTTTCCACAACGTTACTAATAACTGCTAATAACATAATGACGTTTTCATGTTGGCTGCATTCAACTTTCATAGATGTGCCCAAGCGCGGCGGCCATGTTTTTCTTTCATTCGCGGCAAAATTTTTGTGACATGTGATATTTTAGGCGCAGTTGATTTTTTAATTAGTAATGATTTCACATCCACCGTCGTTTATCAATTGAATAAAATTTTCACGAAGTTTTTTAGTAAGGCTGTTGATGTTAGGAACCTTTTAAAATTAAATTATAATCTTGAAAAAACCTAGGTAGGCCAAACTTTTCAAGAAAATTTATAATGAAGGATAAGAGAAGAAATGCATGTCGCTTTATTACAAAAAATAAAACTTGGCGGAAACTCTAACAAGTTCCTAACGAACAAACTATCAAACCGACAACTTTCAACAGAGGTAGGCAGAATGGATAGAACTCAACACAGTTATCCTTTGGAACTCACTCTTCGCGAAATCATCTTACTTTTCTATTTTTCCGTCATGTTAAGACATAACCTGTTGACTACTTAATTGTTAATTATTTCGAAAGCATAAAATAACACACCATTTCCACAAACGTCCAAGGGATTTAATTTCTGCTGCATCTACTTGAAAAACCAATTGTTTTTATTTTAATATTTGGTATAAAAATGTATATTTTAAAACATTATTTGATAATGTGGGTATCACATTATCAAATAATGTTTTAAAATTGCATTACTCGTCCTAAAGCCCTCACTTTAAATACAAAAATCAATATGATATAAAGTAATAAATTTTAATTAAATCCATAAAGGCTATAATGAAAAAAAAATAAGAAACACCAAATATTATGAGGTACGATTGTGTAAAATGTTTATGTTTTACATACAATTATATATGTTTTATTATTGTATGTTGTGTTTTTTTGTAATGTTGCATTTATATCGATAATGCTGGACGGCAGTTTCCGTAATACTTACCTCGCCATCCAGGGATTTCGATATTAGACTTTCAATCACAGGAGGTAATAAAAGTAATTATTATCATGCTGTATAAAATTCGTAATATATTTATTTTTACTTGCGACAATATTTAAATATGAATTGACAATAATTAAGAGCTACACGAAACAACCACGAGAAGGCGAGTCTCCAGCGGGAATGGAAACCCGAGCTCGCGGTAAAACGCAAGTCACCGGCGCGGCGTTTCTAATATTCGGTGTTGCTCTCTTAGAAAATATCTTTTATGGCTGTCAAGTTTTTGCTGGATGTAGGTACCACCACACATTTTTTATTCTTTAATCCAACTTTTAATTTTGTGTATGATCTATTGTTTCCCTTTTTCTATCAATTTAAAGATTGTTGGATGCTTTTATTGCCTTTATTATTGGTATTTGTGATATCTTTATCCAAAGCTTCTGTTTACCGTTGGAGTTTATTAGATTTTTATTGTAATCTCGTCTAACTGGTGATATTAGTGATAGTTTGTATTTGTTGAAATTTGTTCCTTTATTCAAAAATGTAGATGGGTTGTTTTTTTTACCTATACTTGGCATATATCTAGTACGTCAAATATTTTAAATATATGGTCCGTGTAAGGCATTCTGTTTTTAAGTATTGTCTTTAAGTTGGTTTCCTTCCCAAATAGTGATTCCATATTCTATTATGGATTGCCTAATTGCAAATGTATTGTTTTCAGTTGTTTTAGTTTATATATGTCTAGAAATTGGGAGGCGGGTATGGGTACCGCCATAGGTCACCCCAAGTGGTTCGCTACGTTTGGTGACTTAGCAGGGGTGCCTCGGTTCATGGGATGAGGTTTTTCCGGGTCTTGGTGGCGAATATGTCTGCCCACAAGCTACATGGTAGATCGCATCGGGAGAGAATGGTTGAGGGAGTCCCTTTGACTTCTCCAGCCGTACTCTCTCGGAACATCGCCTAATTAATTTTTATTACAATTATTTTTTTTTGTTACATACTTAAAAATAATACAATAAAAATTTTACAAAAAACGTTTCTAAACAATAATACAATTAAACAAAAACGATAATACAATAGTATGCATATATTTATAATGCCCAAAAAAAAGCCACATAGGCATCGCCAGTTCGTGGGTATACCTTCTTATGTTTTTTTTTTTTGCAGTTAAGATTACAAGTAAATTACATAATTATCTATGTTTGAAAAAATTTATAGGACAAATAAATTCCGTATTTATAAAACTAAAATTAAGAAAAAATATATATATACAAAACAAAAAAGGTTAAATTAAAATTAGGGATTTGTAAAGTTACAACAGGTAGGATGTTATAGCAGGTATGTATTTGTATCATTTGTAGTTATCCAAGTTATTTTTTGCACATGCTATAAGAGGATATGTTTTTAGATTAAATTTCTATAGTCTGATAGAGTGCATTATAAATTTTTGGTGCATTGAAAAAAGCATGTCTCTGCGCAAGCCTAGTTTTGCATAGGGGAACCTCAAATGCATTATTTAATCAACTGCTGGAGCGATTTTCGTTTTTTGTAAAATATACATTTCGTGTAAATATATATATTTCAGACATTGCATACAGTAAATTTTTCTTATATCTAAGAGTTCAGCTTCTTGGAATATTTGCAAGGAGGGGTAGGTAACATCTTTAAGCAACATTATTTTTATTATTAATTTTTGAGTAATTTTAGTGGCTTAATGTGGGTATCATAAATACCACCCCATCTAATTATTCCATGAGATATTGATGATTGCACCAATGCATGATATACCAGTTGAAGGGATGGATTCATACGTCTGTCACTCCCGAACACACTGACCCCCAGATTCCTATCCACCCCTCATATCTAGGAGTATTTCCTTTTCAGAACTCTTCTTCTTCCTATGCTTAAAAAAACCTGCACCCAGCAACCCCCTAAGATGACATAGGCCTCGAAGGAAATTATTTTCCTCATGGTGGAGATAATATAAAAAAAAATTGAAACGAAAAAATTGGTTCCACTTTTTACCTTCTCCAACGCCGAACGATCGGAAACTGCCGAATCCATCTCGTGCATTGTTTCTCTCGTTATACGCGTGTTACGCGACCCGACGAGATATTAGTAGGTACCACGGATCTGCGCTAGTATCCACTTAATTCTGAATACCTAGGTACTGGTAGGTAAATTTATAAAAACATCTTTTTGTTTCTGCTAATAAAAATGTAACACTTTAAGGCGATCCACTAGTACAGGAACAAATCGAAATCGGAATTCACGCCCTTTTATGGGAGGAGTTTAAAAATACTTGAGAAAAAGCTTTTGGAAAGGTTGGAAAAGATATTTGAGAATTTTTTTTTACATGTTGATTTCGTAAAGGCCTATAAAAAACATTAATTCCTTTTTTATGCATTGTTTATTGTAATAAAACGGATTTTTTAAATTGATTTCACGAAAACAAGCAGCGCGGACCCTAACACGTTGTTTCTCCACGCCGTCCGGAGAAGTAATGACGGAATAATGGGGCGGCTACCAGTCGTTCTTCGGTGGACGGTATAAGGTTCACTTTGATATAACAAATTCGTCGACTGCCGTATTGTCGCCGTGATGTCAAAAATACCAACACGAAAATGCATATTATATTTTATTTTGTGAGGTTCGGGCGTAAATATCATTTTTTTTCGCGATAATTATATAAGAAACTGAATTTGCCACATTATGCAATAAAACCATAACCGAAAAAGTGTTTATAAGTAGGAGAGTTTGCACTTAAAAATGTTTTTTATAGACTTAATACTTTATTTTTTCTAAGCTTATTAAAAGACTTATTAAAAAAATGACCGATATTTTTAAGGGCCAAAGTATGTTCTACACTCAGTATTTAATTGAAGCATCTATAATACTTCTAAGTGGTCAAATTTTCAAGACAAAAACATACGATTTTGTATGATTTTGCATTATTTAGTATGGCTTCATCTTAAGTATAATTATAGCCAAGCTTTGAACATAAATCAAATTTAGCTGTAACAGATGTTGGTCGGCGTGTTTTCATTTAATTTACAAAATGTAAAAGAAGTTTTTTTTCAATTAACCATCCCATAATTTTAATTAGTATCTTCTGTTTTAGATATTGGACAGCCGGGTACTGGCGAGTTTAATTATTATGGAAACAATTCGCTTTGATTATCAAAGACGGATATTTATCAAAGGAAAGCTCCCACAAAAGGTTGTCGGGAACAGATATACGATACTGGGTACACCCAGTTCAGATAACAGACACAAGTATCAACCTACCAAGTATCGGTGGGATTCCGGGCTGGACTTGTAACTTTTTTGTGCCAAGATCAAAGTATAAAGTGTGCCCCTCGGCCTTGATTGAAAAAATTCTGTGATTTATTCTAATAATGAATTTGAATTTCAAATTGGGAGACAAGTACCGCCACACAGTTGGACCAAACACAAAAAAAATCAAATTTAAATATTAGAAAGTCTCTTTATTTTTTGTAAAGTAGTTTCTTTATTTTTAGTTGTAGCATAGATACGTCGAAGGTGGTTGACCTAACATTTCTACCTGTAATCGCTCTCAGTCCAGGCCTCTCGGCTCTGAAGACAACATCCCCATAAGAAGAATGGGGCGGCTGCCAGTTGTTCTTCGGTGGACGGTATAAGGATCACTTTGATATAACAAATTCGTCGACTGCCGTATTGTCGCTGTGATGTCAAAAATACCAACGCGAAAATGCATATAATATTTTATTTTGTGAGGTTCGGGCGTAAATTTCAATTTTTGTTGCGATAATTATATAAGAAACTGAATTTTCCACATTATATGCAATAAAACCATATCCGAAAAAGTGTTTATAAGTAGGAGAGTTTGCACTTAAAAATGTTTTTTATAGACCAAATACTTTATTTTTTTCAAAGCTTATTAAAAGACTTATTAAAAGAATGTCCGATATTTTTAAGGGCCAAGGTATGTTCTACACGTAGTATTTAATTGAAGCATCTATAATACTTCTAAGCGGTCAAATTTTCAAAACAAAAACATACGATTTTGTATGATTTTGCATTATTTAGTATGGCTTCATCTTAATGAGTTTAGTTTTTGCACTGTTAATTCGTGGTGGAATTCCATTGTAAAAGAATTGAAATTAAAAAACTTTAACCGCTCGAATTGCCCCGCGTATTACGTAGGACAAACAGGAAGAGCAGTATTAACCCGTATAAAAGAACATTTCGCTAGTTGGGTTAATCAAAAAGGAGATTTATCGAACCTCGCCTTGCATCTACTAGAAAACAACATACTTTTGACAAAGATAGAGATGTAAAAATCCTTCATATTTGCAACAAAGGACAAAAATTAGACAGATTAGAGTCACTAGAAATGAATCGCTTAACGAAGAAAACAGGTCGTAAATATGTTATGAATAAACAGTTGGAACATAATGCTTAATCAACATTAATTTAAAAATGTAATAACCTAAATATGTGGAGAACCCTAACAATAATAATTACTTTAGTGCTACCAATATTTGACAATAAGCTCTAAGCAACAAGGAGGGAATATCCCAACATTACAAAAATAAAATACTAGAAATCACAAACCTTTTTAATTATATAAATTCTTTGATATTCATATGAACTAAAAATATCTACTAATTATGTAACATCATTCTTTTTTTAAAATAAACTTTATAATTACCTATTGTACCCTAAATTACCAAAATAACTTATAATACCTTAAACTAACAAAATATAATCATTCATTATATATAGACAATGTTGTGTACCCCTGCCTAAGATTGTATAAAATCAATAGCATAAGAGTTTCAATTACCAGTCTGAAAATGTCCGTAGTAGGATAAAACCGGTCCTGGTAATAATAAATAAGTGGAACAAAGTGAAAAAGTTTTTTAATTTCTATTCCTTACGTTTACATATTTATTTCTGAAGATACCCCTCAAAAGGGTTTTGATATTTAACTTATTTTTTCACATTATATTTGTAACGTCATTAGTTGTATTGATGAGTAAAAGCGTACATCAATTAAATACAAAAATGTGATCTTGATTTCTAAAAAATTCAGAATCATTTAGAGATATTCCTAGCTCCGGGCGCTGGGAGAACCTGGGGATCAGTGTGCGGAATTGACGGACAAATGAATCCGATGCGGTGCAAGGCGACGACCCTGCTGGAGAAGTTAAAAGGTCTCCCTCAACCACTCTCTTCAGACAAAAAAGGTTAAACATGTTAAACATGTTGAGTTAAACATGTTTTGGTTGTTCCTTCGATTTCCGATTGTCAAATATGGCTGAAATCTGTTTCATTTATTAATTTGAATTCAAGATGGACATTTGGGTTGTCAACTTAAATTATCCCTACCGCATTCTTATAATAGTATAAAACAATCTACACAAAAGAAATAAAAAAACAAAATTAATCAGATACTTGTTTTATTTTTAAATCTAACAACAAAACCTCTTATTGCCTCATTTTATAGTTATGTTTGTTTTGTTTTATTTTTCTT
Organism: Limnephilus lunatus; assembly: GCA_917563855.2. NCBI lineage: Eukaryota > Metazoa > Arthropoda > Insecta > Trichoptera > Limnephilidae > Limnephilus > Limnephilus lunatus. Next base: position 46,822,947 of record OU830603.1, on the reverse strand, counting down.
CTAATCTAGATGATTCATTAATTTGTTTCTTGTGCTTAATTTCTATTTTTAGTGACTTTTTTGTAGTTGAACCAACTCCATTACTTTCAAAAACAAAAATTGTTCCTCCTTCGAAAAGTTAGGAGCTCTCGCTCGGGATTTATTCATTTTTTGGATCAAAATAAAATAATACACTACGCAACCACAACATAACCTCAAAATATTTTGACACTCGCAAATTTAAGCACCCCCCACACGAGCACTTCGGAGCGATCGTGCTCCTCGCCACTTTAGGCCGCTGCGCAGAAAGTGTATGTTTGGGGGGTGCTAAGGAACGACGCAACTGTTTTACCGACGCTAAATAACGTTTAACAAAATACCAACTTCAACAGCGTGGTCGTGCAGGACGAATTCAAATACATTTAAGTTAAATGTATTTAGTGACTTAAATTTGTTTAATTCAATATAATTTAAGATAAAATTAGCGATAGGTGGTGCAAGCCGACCTAGAAATCAGTTAAAAACATAAATAAAAATGTCCCTTAATCAATTACTGTGTTTCCTTAAAAAATATATTTTTTATTTAGAGTTTCTTGTTGGCCTCTGCGGGTTAAAATGAACAAAGTTGTAACAAGAACAAAGACTTTATAATATAATATTGTTTTTGTTTTGAGGTTAAACCACGCGGAAATGTTGATAAGAAACCAAAGTAAAATTGAAAATACAAGCATAATAATCTTCGACCAAGAACATAAAACCGCCGAATTACAAAATTATGAAAACAAAATAACGTTGATCCATTTTACAAATCTAAATACATTGGGAAGATTTACAAAATCCTAAACAGAATATTTTGTTGAACAGATATTTTTGTTGAGTTACTTTATTTTGGCGAACAGTGGCAGACTGAGAACATTTTCAATATCTTGAACTGTTTAGAAAATCGTAAAAACTTTACAAAAAATCTATACTCTTTAACAGCGGTCGGAAAATAGTTTTGGTGGCAGGCCGTATGAACGTGTAAAATTTTTTGAAGGGCCACGCGACCATCGACGTCACTCGTATGCGTGCGAGCCTGCTCAGTCAGTGCGCTTGTGACTGCCCGTCTGATCGCCAGTCGTCATCGTCTAGCTAGCGTATGAGTGAAGAATTTCTTTCTTGTGTCTGATGCGTAAACGAATAGATAAAAGTTTTCCAATAACAACATACAGCTTTCCGTGTGAGTAACATGGATTTTGCTGCTATCCCCTACCGCTACTATATCTCATTTTCAATCCCTCCCTCTGCCCCCCCCCCCTCCTCCCCCATCCCTCCGTCACCCCCTTCTGCGTGTCCTTTCCCTTTCATCGCCGTTACCGCCCACGCCATCTGTTGTAATTTTTTTTATACAAAGTTCATATTGTCCGAGCTCACTAATATATACATATATAACCTTCGCGGGCATGTGCACGACAAATCACCAAAGTTTCATTTCAATCGGATGAATGGTAGCATACTGGGCAAACAAAGAAACAGTCATTTTTATAAATAAAGATAGGTACCTACGTCCAGAAAAAAAAATCGCATCTCGGAGTATTAAAACGCGTAACATCTCGTTCTAGAGCCAAGAAGTTTATTGATCTATCAAGAAGATCGTCATACATACATCTATAGCTTTCAACGGTCTGCCGAACCCTGAATCTTTTGTTTGTCTTCCAATTAACACAGAACACGTTTTTATTCTTCGCCAAACAACCGCCCCCTGAATTTCTTTAGAATCTCATCGATCCCCCCCTCGAAGTCTTATTATCCCGGTATCCCGGCTCTACCCCGGGAAGGCACGTACCGGGCGGGGGAGAAGCCGGGACAATGCGGAGCGCCGGGTAACGCCGGGAACAATGGAAAAGCGCGCTGGTTCGGCGGAATGGAAAATGTAAAAATATAGAGGAATATGTTCCAATTATGGTGAACAAGTCTCAGAAAAATATAGGGGGAAATCAAAGCTTTGCAATGTTTGAAATCGGTTCAAAAGGATACGAGAAAATTGAACGCATAAGTACGTATAGAAAGTTTATTATTATTGGAAAAATCATAGGTACTCAATGGAAAATCCCAAACAGTGATCTGTACACTACTGTGCAGTTTCAAGTAAAACCCGTTGTCATAACACCTCTCCGCTCCTATGTATATTCCAGAAAAGTTTTTTTTTTAATTTTTTTGTTGTAATATAAAACATGAGTTACATATTATATACAAACATATTTTACAAAATATTATAATAAAGGTCGTTATTGGTCATGTATTCCTTATCAGAAAAGAGGAGCTCTTTTGCCTGATAAGGGAGCCACTAAGTTTTTACTGAGTTTAGATTGTTTTTGTAAGATCCTCCCCAACCTATAATTCCGTAGATAAGTAAAGAATGAACAAGGGCATAGTAGACATTTTTCATTACTTTTACATTTAAAACATTTCTTAACCTAACAAATATATATATATACTTTTCCTTATTCTTTTCACTAGCTCTGAAATGTGACTATTCCGCTTCAGGTTTTGATCAATGATTACACCGACATATTTAATTTTGGAAGAAGAGTTGACTGCGGTACAAATATGATTATGTTGTTTACAGAGTACATGATCACATTTTTCCTCGTGGATAACAATATTAACTTTATGATCAGGTATTTTCTCTAAGGAAAATAGGATATATGTTGTTTTTTTAGCATTAAGTGTGAGTAAGTTATAATCGAACCATGCTTTTAAGATGTTAATATCTTCATTTGCCAATTTGTTAACTAGTTCCCATGTTTGACCTTCTATTAACAAAACAGTGATTTTATTTTTTCATTTAATATGTTTTCATTTTTCATCTTGTATAAACAGACTCCGTGGTCAAGGGGTAAGGCTCTCGACTAACGATATAAAGGTTACGGGTTCAAATCCCGGCGTGCCTCATTTTACACCTACATTTTAATGTAAAAAAAATTGATGTTTAAAACATACTTAAACTTTTTTTTTTATTTAAAGATATTAATTTTCTGATAATTTCTGTTTATTATTATTGTTATTTTTATTTTATCCAATTGTTAAACAATGTTATGTAAGAAATTAATTTTGCTACCTATTGTTTACTAGTAACTCTTGTGTAAAAAACATGTTAACATTATGCTCCCAGTGTAAAAGCCCCGTGGGTGTATAAAAGAATAAATTAATAAAATACAATAAATTGTAATATTGCATCCCCTTGTAGAATAACCCCTAAGGTAAAATTGTTCGCTTTTCGGAACAACTCATGTAGGTCTCATAGAAATCGTTGGGTCTCCCTTACTATCATGGTTAGAAATATGATCAAATGGGTGTTAGAAAGAGAAAATACCACGCTTTATATCCAAAAGTTAACCATACAATATTTCTACGTACACTTTTAATAAACCAAAGTTTCCCTTTATAATACACTTTTCTAATAAAATATGTGTGTGTTTTTACTTTTTTCGTTACCTGTAATTTTAGTTATGAAAAATGTAAGGTGAGCCATTTTCAAAACAATTTATTGATTGAATTTATTGAATTTACATCAATAAATATATATTTAAAAAAATTACACGATTATTTCTAATAATAAAATTGGAAAGTTGATTTCAAAACTTTCAAAACCTTTCAAAACCAGTTTTTAGTTTTTAGATAATAACAAATAGTCCATTTATTTGGATTTTATTGCAAAGCGGAAATATTGTGACCTATGTACTGACAGATATGGTCGAGGCCTAAGGGGTTACTGTTTGCATACTGGCTTAGTCATTTTTTGGTACTCTGATCATTCCACGTTCCTATGTTATATCTGTGAATGTTCTTGTTATATTAGGTACCTACTCATAGGTTAGAAATTTTTTGGGTAAAATGTTGTGAATTATTTAATGCATGAATAAATGTCAGCATCTGTTTCACTATTAGCCAATTTAGTTCCTTTAACATATTAATTACTTTTAAAAAATTATTTCCTCAAATTATAATTTGCATTGCTCTATTTTAGAGAATTTTCAACGTATTTTGTTATCTGTTGTTACGCAAGAAAAAAATCGTTGAGCCTTAGTTAAAATTTTGGAGTAATAATAGAGTTGTGTAATATAGTGACTGTATGTAGTTTTTTCTGGAAATTTTGGACGATGATTTCCAAAAAATATGTCTTCTTGAAAGGTACCTAAATACTCATTTATTGTTATGAAGTTTAATTTTTATTACGTACCGTCGCCCATATAACCATTAATCGGGTAAGGTATGTTTAGATCCTGGCGGCGGACGCGCTTGCTCACCAGCTGCCTGGCGGACTGAATCGGGAGAGGCCGGTTTAGAGAGACTCTTTGCCCTCTCCAGCTAGACCCATCGTCTTGCATCGCAGAAGGAGGGATAGATGAATGGACACACTGACACATGAATTCCTAACCACCCCTCATACCATTTTCTTTCCTAGAACATCCTCACTTTCCTTTCCTTAGAGAGATCCTCCACACTGCATCCCCAAATATGAAATAGATCATGCGGGAAATCATTTTCCTCGTAGGCCTCCTGTGCGGGGTTTATGTAAAAAATAAATAAAATAAAATATTTAATTGGTTGCGCCACGTCTTCCTCGGGCGTCACCGACTTCTTCTAAAGTTCGCACTACACTACATGATATAGATATATACCTATACCAGTTCTACTTGCTTTGTTCATCCGTAAAACTATGTTTATAAATATCATAATCTCTTATCATAGAAAAATCAAAATCTCGTATAATAAAAATGCATATTCTTGAAGCTGTACATTGTACAGTACCTTGCACCAACTGATAGAATAACCCCGCGATAGCTCCGAAACTAGGGGATGTAAAGTACCCCAACCCTCCGCCAACGTCCCGGTTTTCCAGGAGTAACCAAGAGCCTCAGGCGCTTTGTACCCCTGATTATTTCAGCCGAAGATATGTTGTTTCAGCGGGCAACCTCGGCCCCTACCTTACCCTATACCCAGTTAGAGAGATGCCGCGATGACGATTATTTAGATCGAATGTACCCCACTGTGGTCGGGTTATGGTTAAACCATTGCAGTTTTTCGAATGACTTATTTTCCGGTGCACCTAACCAAAACTTTAGATGACAAAATAGTCCAGGAAAAAATTGAAATCGGAATCCACACCTCTTTTGGGAGGAGTTTAAAAATACTTGAGAAAAAGCTTTTAGAAAGGTAGAAAAGGTTGATTTCGTAAAGATCTGTAAAAAAACTTTAACTCCTTTCTTACGCATTGTTTATTGTAATAACAAGAAATTAAAAAAATGATTTCACGGAACCAAACGACGCAGAGTCTAAGGACGTCTATTCCCCACCGCAGACGGGGCGGAACTGATACAAAATGGGTGTGACAAGTGCATAGTTCTTACTTCGATGGCATAAGGTTCACTTTAATAATCAAAATTCGTCGAGTACCGGTCGTCTTGATTGATGTCAAAAATAACAACGCGAAAATGGATATTTTATTTTATTTTGTGAAGTTCAGGCATAAATAATATCATTTTTTTTGCTATTATTATGAAAAACTGAATTTTCCACATTATAGAATTTGAACTTGAAAGTGTTTTTTATAGACCTAAACTTTATTTTTTTCTAGGCTTATAAAATTTTTTATTTATATTTTGTAAGGCTAAGATGTGTTTTACACGCAGTATTTAATTGAAGCATCTATAATACTTCTAAGGGAGGCGTCTACTAATATCTACAGGAATTCCAAAAACTGAACAAATCGGACTAATATCTGTGAGAATCCATGTTCTGACTAATATCTATACGAGGTATGATGGAACAATAATATCTATGGGAACCAAAGTGAGGACGAATATCTACAGCTCAAACTGCTGACTAATATCTATGGAACAGGTGATGTCGACGAATATCTACAGCACTGGCAGAGGTTGTGTTAGGTTAGGTTGGGTTAGGTTAGGTTGTGTTATGTTAGGTTAGGTTAGGTTAGGTTAGGTGCTCAGCTGCCCTCTGTAGATATTAGTCCCACCTACGCTCCAAAGATATTCGTCACCACTGGGACCGTCATAGATATTTATCCGACCTTAGCTCTGTAAATATTAGTTTTCACTCTGAAGTTCATAGATATCTGTCCAACATATGAGCTGTAGATATTCTTCCGACATACAGGCTGTAGATATTAGTAGGCATCTGGAGTCCTTCTAAGCGATTAAATTTCCAAAACAAATACACATGATTTTGCATTATTTCGCATGGCTTCATCTCAAACGATAAACTTTAATTCCTTTTAAAAAATGTATTTCGTTTTTTAAATTATAAATTCCTTTCACTTGTCTTCACAACGATAAATCAGTTCCAAAGAGTAACAACTTAAAAGTATGCTAGGAATCAAGATTTGTGCAAGTTTTATCCTCCAATATAAATATTTTTTTGTATATCTACATAAATCTATCTATCTATCCAGATAAATAAAAATGAATCGCCGAAATGTATGTACGAGCATAACTTCCGAACGACTGCACCAAATTGGATAATTCTATTTTTGTGTTTGTTATTCTTGGGGTGACCTACGGCAGAGGTGTTGGTTATCCAAAAAAGGTTCCCGAGGCGGCGTTACTCATTCCCGCCTCCCAAATTAACTCCACAGAGGAAGCCCCGAAAAAAATTATTTTCCTCATGGCCTACATTACCTTTGAAGATGGTGTGTGGAAGATGTATTTGAGGAGAGGAATGGGTGAACATGGCTCTTGAAGAGACCCATGTTGTAGGAAGGCGGAAACACAGAGGCCGCCAAATCCACAGCCGATCTGTTTTAATCAAGAACGAGTCGTAGAAGGCATCAGTTCTCATACGTCAAATGTTAATCGTATGCAATGTCGGGCGCATTTCACGTGTGTCCCGATTATGCACCGGTGACGAGGGTATCAATGACGCTAGTTCCTCGGAGCATCTTCCATTGAAATACCTGTGGAACAAGTACAGCATTCCCACCATATGCCTGTGCTTTAAAGTTTGCAATCCGTTTGTTAAGATGGGAAAATATGGGAGTAGGGGTTTTTTTCAGGAAGGTATTTTGGGGCTAGACATCAGATGGCTGCACTTGCGATTTGTACATGGTTAGCGGTTGTGTACTATTAAACTATCAACGGGCCTGTACAGCACGCCCAGTTTTTGAGAGGCTAAATTAACTCTGGCTTCGATGGAGCCCTCATACCTGAGCTGATCACTTATAGTTACATCAAGCTAATCAATGAAGGCCTGTTCGGAAGATTGCTTCCGTTGAAGGCCTTTAACCAGCCAGCGGCCGAGAATAAATAAATAGAAAAACTAAAGTATTTTCGTCACAAAATACGTGTGCGGATCTTTTTTAAGAAAAACTTCTTTACGCACGCTCGACACCTGGGGGTAAAATGATGAATACGTTATGAAACGTTACGAAAAAATATGAAACGTTACGAAAAAATGCCGTTTCATGAAGTAGGCGTCCCGGCGTAGTCTCGGGAGGTCTCCGGTCAGGTTGTAAGGCTGACGCTGCTTTTTTGACCTCTTTCGTATCAACGCCAAGATGGGCGTACTGGGAGGAGAGATTGTTGAGGTTATCCGTAAAACACTTATGTTCTGGATATAATTGTAACTTTATTTATACTTTACAATCGAGGTTGACTGGCAATTCGAACGTTTCGAATTCGAAACGCTAATCTATATGAAACGCTTATCAAGTTGAGAGTTGAGAGTTGAGAGTTGAAAGTTGAGAGTTGAGAGTTGAGAGTTGAGAGTTGAGAGTTGAGAGTTGAGAGTTGAGAGTTGAGAGTTGAGAGTTGAGAGTTGAGAGTTGAGAGTTGAGAGTTGAGAGTTGAGAGTTGAGAGTTGAGAGTTGAGAGTTGAGAGTTGAGAGTTGAGAGTTGAGAGTTGAGAGTTGAGAGTTGAGAGTTGAGAGTTGAGAGTTGAGAATTGAGAGTTGAGAGTTGAGAGTTGAGAGTTGAGAGTTGAGAGTTGAGAGTTGAGAGTTGAGAGTTGAGAGTTGAGAGTTTAGAGTTGAGAGTTGAGTTGATGGCAATGTTGAGGGGATGGGGAGATTTTTATTCCAGTTATTGTTATATTGTTAATGGATGTCATAAGTTAGTGTAGTTTTACTTCAGTCGTGTGGTCTAAAGCACACTCGTTTTTTTTAATGAGTTTATTTAAACTAAAATTAAAATACTGAAACATAGGTTTTCCAAATAATTTATTGATTTATTTTACTGCATGATTAAAACGTATAATAAATAATTTCATAACGCCACAGCTTATACATAACGCCAGAGCTTACCAATATATATATAGCCTATTTTACTCGCGAATAATGTAGCTTTCGATTAGTTAAATAGTTTTTAAATTCCATTCGGTATTTATTGCGTGAAAGAATAACAAACACACATCCATACAAACTTTCGCCTTTATAATATCTATAAGATAAGATGACATATTTCCGGTTTTGTCTGGTTATTTCCTAAAATTAAGATAAGTTGTAGGCTGATAGTTGAAAACCTTTTGTGGATGCTGTTCCAGAATGGACCCATTTGTGCGTCTGGCTAAATCTAAAAGGATACCTACATCTTCAATATTGTTTTTAATTTAGTTACCCACATTATCTAAGTAATTTAAAAAATTATTATGTATATTTTGACGCCCATAAGTAATGAATAACCATTCCGCGCCCTCTGCATAACTCTACGTTAAAACCACACTCGGTTGAGTTGGTTTAAATTCCGATCGATTCCGTCCGAACTTATTTAATTTCAAATGCAAAAACGCCACCCCCTCGTTTGATGCGACAAATAACCGGCGGTAAGCAATAATCCGCCCCCTGTTGGGAGAGTCGGAAGAATTTCGCCTGCGGCGCTTAGCTGCCGCACATACCACGCCGCCACGCGCCACGTGGCGCACGCGTGGCGCTAACAAACCCACTCGTGGAGTACACGGCTTTATTAAAACGGGCCACTTTCTTCTTCTGTCTACTTATTTACATGGGGCTTAGAAAAATATGCTGGATATCAGTAAATTATTAGATCTATTTGATTTTGTTTTAATTTTAACTTAAGGAGATCCACTAGTACAGGAAAAAATCGAAATCGGAATTCACGCCCTTTTATGGGAGGAGTTTAAAAATACTTAAGAAAAAGCTTTTGGAAAGGTTGGAAAAGATATTTGAGAAATTTTTTTTACATGTTGATTTCGTAAAGGCCTGTAAAAAACATTAATTCCTTTTTTATGCATTGTTTATTGTAATAAAACGGAATTTTTAAATTGATAGTCAGGAGGAGTAATGACGGCAGAATGGGGCGGCTGCCAGTCGTTCTTCGGTGGATGGTATAAGGTTCACTTTGATATAACAAATTCGTCGACTGCCGTATTGTCGCCGTGATGTCAAAAATACCAACGCGAAAATGCATATTATATTTTATTTTGTGAGGTTCGGGCGTAAATTTCTTTTTTTTTTTGCAATAATTATATAAGAAACTGAATTTGCCACATTATGCAATAAAACCATATCCGAAAAAGTGTTTATAAGTAGGAGAGTTTGCACTTAAAAATGTTTTTTATAGACCTAATACTTTATTTTTTTCTAAGCTTATTAAAAGACTTATTAAAAAAATGATCAATATTTTTAAGGGCCAAGGTATGTTCTACACGCAGTATTTAATTGAAGCATCCATAATACTTCTAAGCCGTCAAATTTTCAAAACAAAAACATACGATTTTGTATGATTTTGCATTATTTAGTATGGCTCATCTTAACGAGTAAAACCTCAAATTCTAATATTTAATCACTGAAGACGATTAAAATTGATTAAATTTATCCGAGACACTTTCTAGATAGCATTTAGTTCGAGAAGAACCTAGCAATCATACATAAGTATGATACAGTTAAATATGTCCGAAGGTGATAGGGTCCCATTGGCTCAGTGGTAGAGCAGTGCCCGGTAAGGATAAGGACCTGGTTTCGGTTCCTAGATGCGACCGTACCTTTTTTCTGATTTTTCAGTTTCAAATTTTCGATTGACAGTCGCTTACGAGTATATTGTCATCAGAAATTGAACATTTATTTTAAGTAATTTAGAATTTGTTTTCTAGGATAAATGCATATTTTGAAGTGGAAATTATTCTACTTCTCAACATCCTATTGAGCTTAAACTCGGCAGATAGAGATTTCTATCCATCCCTCATACCTTTTTCCTTTCCAGAACTTCCTTTCACCAAAATGAACCTCCTTACAGCATCCCCAAAGATGACGTAGACCCTGGGGGTTTTTTTCCTAAGGGCCTCCTGTGTAGAGCTAACGTAAAAAAAAGTTGTTACCTGTGAAAAATCAACGGATGTAAGACTTGACTCTCAAAGATGAAAACTTCCAAATTTTGTTTCTAAAAAAGCCTAAAAATGTTTAACATTATTTCAAATAGGTATTTATATATAGGATTATAAAAAAAATGACTTGCAAAATATAATAATAATAATAATATATATCTTTATTAAACAAAATTTGCAAGATATATAACAAAAAAAGAAACGTACATATTCAGTGTTAATATTTACAATGGTTTATGTAAGTACAAAAGATTAGCAACAGAAGATAAATATAAATATGTACAGAAGGTACCTACTTGAAGAATAGAAAATAGTTATAAATGATGGTTTTTCGTAATCCACCACACTAGGCTAGCCTGTGATGAGGCAGTAATTTTTAAGTCAATTTATATACGTCTTATTAACATAGATACCTACACTTATATTAAAATATAATCATACAATAGATTGGTTGCATTAACAATAAATTTATATATATCACACCAAGGTAGCTTACTTTACAGCAATTCTGAATTTGAAAATATAATTTTCATAATTTGACTAGCGAGTTCCCAGCATGCGTTGCAATGCCACTTATTAAATAAATTGTTTCTCTCTGCGTGTCCTTTCCCATTAGTCCCGTCCCTTCACGCGTTCCCCCTCCATTTTTCCCGCCTTTCTTCTCTCCTCACTAGCTTCTCCATCCCGCGAACCCCCCTCCCGCGTTCCCCTCCCCTCTCCGCATTCTATATATTCAGTCCCGGTACATTCAGTTTTCAAACAGCCCTAATTTTAATTTTTCATATATATTAAAAACATTTATTTTTGTAATGATTATAAGAACAATCAATCAGATTTGGTGACTTACATTGGTATGTACCTATTTAAAATACCTATAATTCTTGATTAGATTCAAAGTATTCGATTTGGGATTCGAAAGTATCATAGATGACTTCCTACTTCAATTACTGATATAAAGAGCTTATTCGAAAATTGAATTTTGATTGAACAATCGATGGTTTGCAAAACATCATTCTCAAATTGTGACATTTTTGACAGTTTTTGTAATGATTAAAAAACTTTTCAGATGTATTGTCATGTGGTTTTTATAATTCAGAAAGCTTCGCGATGGTGGAAAAAAGGTAGGTATATTGAAAGTTTCAAACATTTCCCGTGCTTAATATAGGAATACATAATGTTCACTCCTTCCTTTCCTCAAAAAGACCCTCCACACAGCATCTTCAAAGATGGCAAGGCCCTGAGGGAAATTATCTTCTTCAGGGCCTCCTGTGTGGAGTTAATGTAAAAAAAACATAAAGGACAAACAAGCAAGCAAACGTACCTACATTCATCTTAAAACAAAGTCGGGTTAGTTACATCATTAATAACTCGAGAACGGCTGGACCGATTTTTATAATCTGTGATTTTTTGGATTTGTCTTCACCCCGAATAGCAGAATAGCTATTAAAACATCGAAAAAATTCGCGAAACAAAAAACTATGAAGAAAATTCCTCATACATTTTGTATGGAACGAAATCTCATATTTTGAAAGAGCTGCAGGAATTTGTGATAAGTATAATATTGAGTAGTGAGGGAATTCAAAAAATTAAAAAACGTCAAACGTCAATGCGCTGATTGTTTTGCTTTTGTTCTTAAACATATAATGCTGCCCCCCTTTCTTAGACACTGAATATTAAAAGAAATTTACTTTGCACTTGCGCACTCGGTATTACAATATGGAATCATAGCTTGGGGGGGTGCATATAAATCATCCCTTCTCCCACTCGAAACAATTCAAAAAATTCTTATAAAAATTATCCTAAAAAAACCGTTTTACTACCCAACAATAAACGTATTCCAAGAATTCCCTGTTCCCCCACTTACAAAAATTTACGAAAAAATAGCACTACTTCAGCTACACAAAGATATATTCAAAAAAAATATTACCCCACTGCTAAATATTAGCATAAGGAATACTTCTATTGGTGGACTAACTATACCACCCATACGAACCACAACAGCACAGAATCACTATGTATATAAAGGAATAAAATTATTTAATCAATTACCCGCCGATATGCGAACAGAAAAAAATTACGACAAATATAAAAAAAAAATTAAATCATATTTTGGTAGTCCCACCATATAATTTTAACTTTTATTATATATGTTTTTGACTGTTTGTTATTCCAAAGGTTTTATGTACATCCTATATATATTTTGTTTAATTACCCTTATAATCTTATATGTTATTAAGTCTAAATCTATTCATAAGTTAAGTTCTTAAGTTTGTTATAAGGTTTTGAAAAAAAAAAAAAAAGAAAGTTATTATCAAGTTGTCCTCTCCTAAACACAAGCACTAGCTTTATTAGGAGAGTATATAAAATATGTAATATTGTATTAAAATAAACTTATTGTAAAAAATTTACTCAATAAAAAAAAAAAAAAAAAAAAAAAAATGTCAATGTCAACAGTCGAAAATGGAACAAACGGCGAACGTATGTCTGCACCCCTCCAAAGGAAAAATGCAATAATTATAATACATCTCCCTCACACGTATAAATAAAATGAAACTCAATTCCCGTAAGTGGAAGAGTAAGAAAATCACAAAAATTATAAATCCGTACACAACGCCATCTCTGATGAATGACAAAAACAAAACACGGACACTTGCACATCGATAATTGCTTCACTGTGTAATTTAAAAAAAAAACTTAAGTAATTTAATTCATACTATAAGTTAAGACAACAGTAATTGATTCTGAGGCGGTACGAAGATCATCGGGTCAACTAGTTTTTTTTATATATATATGTATAGAAGATTATATAATTTTCGCAACACACCAATACTAATTTGGAAAATGTCGCATGCACACGCAAGGAGATTGTATTGTATATTTAATTTCCCCAACAGTCCAAACACCTACAACCCACAAACAGAATACCAATTTTGTCATAATAGGTGTACCTAACTACCTAACAGACCCAAATACCATAAAATTAAATATCGAGGCCTGAATCAATTTCAGTATTAAATAATCACCGCATCATTAGTTACTGCAGTCAATTCTGGGGTTAGGCCATTTAATTAACAATTATAATACAATATCTAGCCAACAGAACAGTCACAGGCTTAGGCATATTCCGTAACAAATGGCGGCCATTACGCGCCGGTCCAATCAGCCGAACACAGAAATTAAAAACACAATCCCTCGCTTATTTATTATTTAAAAAAGTAATGAGCCATCGGAATACAATCGGTAACGGCCTGTACCTCATTTGTTTGTACCGTCGTAAATTTAAAAGTGTGTTTTTTCCGACTTGAGAGCTCCGAAAAAAACAAAAAGCCAATTTGAATATTCATGAGGCGTTTAAAACAGTCCGACGTTACCGCCATCTGTTGGAAGAAGCGAAACTAAAGATCGATAGGGTTTGCCGCGCTTTTTAGGCAAACGACAAAATATCGAGTTATGCTGTGATTTATGACCTAAAAATGGTGATGTTTATTTGTTTAGCTCTTCTGTTATGCATTATGGAACAGTTGTTTCGCAGAACTTATAATAACAGAACTTGAATACCTTTAATCATTGTATTCAATGTATTCAATTCATTGATATTCATTTGGACAAACTAGAATTCTTGGAAATTAGAAAAAAACATAAAGATGAATTTAAATATTATAAAAAAACAAAAAATATTTTTATGCTTAATTATTAAACTTATTCCTTTTGTAAATTATGCCCTATTACCCCCCAACCCCCTTCCCACTCCTCCATATCCATTGACAACTTAAAGTCTAATAATGTTGTAATAGGCCACTTGCATCACATTTTTTAAAAAAAATCCGGTTTAGGCAAATATTCTAAGACATTCTATTTTTTTTTAATCGTATTTTTGAAAAAATGGCGATTTTTTGAAAATTTCAATCCGAAAAAACAGACCATTTTTTATAAACCGGAAAGACGGGACATAATTTTATGGATGCGAAAATACAACGTTTTCCACACGAATGGCAATAAATTGTACGGGGTTCTCTTCGTAACATCTGTCAAAACACAGCCACCTTTATAAAATCGTCAAACCAAAGGAAAAGTTGTCAGAGAACAAACAATAAATCTAGTGAATATTAAACGTTAATATTCAAAAATTCGCCTGAAATCAAAGTGCTGCCATATAAAAAAAAATCAGTGTGGAATTTTACAAAATTAATAGAACATAATCGGAGACGGGACATTTTCATGTAGTGACGTCACGAGCTCAAAAAATGGATTTATTTATTTAAAAATTAAAAAAACTATGAATTTCTAAAAATTTTTACTAACGTTTTCGTAATCTCGGTAAAAAAATCTATCCACACGATTTTTTCTAAGTCGTTATGAAATCCATGCAAGTGGCCTATTAGTTTTAAGTAAACCCTAATGAAGTAAGCATTGCTTACGAATCATGTTGGTCTTTTTAAACATTAAAACTAAATACTCGTATTCTATTAAATTCGAATAATTTTATTATTAAATTCTTGTTGACTATGCTTTGGTTCGTCCTTTCCCATGGACCGTGGTTCGTTGAAAGAATAATTTCATCGAACGGTTCACAGGTCCGGCTCGCAAGTGTACACGCACCAATACGCACGAGCCTACACTGCACTACCCACCAAGTTACTTTTTTCCCTTCCTTTTCTTCCCAGAATTTCTTCTCCGACCTTTCCCTAAAATTACCCTCGACTCAGCATTCCCAAATATGACTTAGGTCCTGAAGATTTTTTTCCTCAGGGTCTCCGGTTAATAGCTAAAGTAAATAAAAGGTTTCGTATTTTTTTGCAAAAGTAGATGAGTTATGTTAGCTTTTGGAGGTTGCTTCAATGTGTGAATGTGTCGTCAATTTCGATCCCAAGATATTGTACTCTCAGTTAGGGTTATATATGCGTGCAAAATATTGGGGGAAATTGTTTTGACATCCATGTAACTGTATATCAATTTGGGACGCGGGTTTACCGCCGCCCCGGGAACCATTTATTGGATAACCAAGACCTCTGCCGTAGGTCACCCCAAGTGGTTGGCTACGTTTGGTGACTTAGCAGAGGTGCCCAGGTTCATGGGGGTGAGGTTTTTCTGGATCTTGGCGGCGCATGCGTCTGCCCACCAACTGCGTGGCAGGCCGGATCGGGAGTCACGCGGAATTTCGCCTTGCACTGCAGTGGGAGGGAAAGATTCGTGCGTCACTCCTAGACACATTGACTCCATGATTCCTACGCACCCCTCACACCTTTTTCCTTCCCAGAACTTCCTCTACTTCATTTCCTTAAAAGACCTTCCACCTAGCCATCCACAAAGATGACACAGGCTCTGAGGGGTATTACATTCCTCGGGGACTTTCAGGTTTTTTTTAACATTAACTCCACACAGGAGGCCCCGAGGAAAATACTTTCCCTCAGGACCTATGTCATCTTTGAAGATGCTCTGTGAAGGGTATTTTTGAGGTGAGGAAGGGGTGAATATGGGTCTTGAAGAGACTACATGATTATATATAGGTGGGAGGAAACACAGAGGCAGGCAAATCGTTCCACAGCCGAGCTGTAGAACTCAAGAACGAGTCATATAAACAACTCGTTCTCATATGACAAATATCAACCGTGTACATATGTTGGGTGCGTGTTTGGCGTGTTTCCCGACTGCACACCGGTGCCGAGGGAATCAATGACGCTATAGTTCCTGGGAGCTTCTTCCGTTGTAATACCGGTAGAACAAGGACAGCATTTCCTTCTGTACTCTAATTGCAATCCATTTGTTAAGTTAGGAGAATCCATCAAACGGACCACCCGTTTCTGTACAGAGTTAAGGGTTTTTGTATTTTTGGAGCTAATCTAAAAAAATGTAAATTTAGTATATGCTCCTGCATTGGTTGTTCTCCTTGTTTTTACAGTTACCGTAAAGACCATTATTCCATAAAACGCAAAGCCGAATCTGCAAATGAAAGCATGTTTACGACATTGCATCAACCCGCAAAGCACACGCGACTGCGAACCATAAACCCCGGCGAGCAGTTGCTGACGGTACCTACATGGAAGTGGTACAGTCGATACGGCACGGGCATCTGCGGGATATTGTTAATCCGAGCCTTGCCGCGGGCGGGCTACGAACCCACACCCATCAAGCACAAGCGGTACCTACTGACGATCTAAAGAATACTACCCCGGCTTACAAAATGCAGAACTCACAAATGTAAATCATATTTTAAGATAAAGCCATGCGAAATACTAATACAAAATCAAACAAAATATTGTTTTTTTTTTACATTAGCTCCACACAGGAGGCCTTGAGGAAAACAATTCCCTTCAGGGCCTAATTCATATTTTTTTAGAAAAGAAAGGAGAGGAAGTTCTGGGAAGGAAAATGGTATTAGCGGTGGGTAGGAATCTGGGGGTCTGCGTATATGCACCTCAATGCAATGCACCTCAGGCTGATAATATCTAAATAAAATCGTTAAATCGAGGTTATTCCCGATTTTTCTCCTACAAAACTGGACCAATTTTGAAGATATTTTTTACCGACTGTATTAGGAGAAAATATTCTATGTCTAAACGTTTTGCTTTTTTAAGAAATACATTGTTTAGTTTGTATATCGAACGTCAATTGGTGGCATTTAAACCAGGCAATTATAACGATTTTTGGAGGGTCATAAGTCACAACTCTTGTAAGAAGTAATTTATCAAAAAAAGCAAAACGTACCGACACACTGGTGGTTGATATCCATAGGACATTAAAAAAAATTGCACTAGTGTCACAAATAGACGTTTGTATTGACAAAACGTGGCCCGGTTTCCTCTTAATATCTATATGCATATCGCAATTGCAATTTCACTAAGAGCCATTAACCAGCGACCGAGAATTTAAATTTCGTCGAACGATGTTCTTACGATCGTACAGGGCGGTTCCAATGAGAAAGATTAATTATTTTCCGAACCAGCTTTTTAAAATTATATCTCAAGATCGATTTTATTTCATTCCAAATTTGCTTTAATTTATTCCTACATCCAAAAATGCTGAAAGGCGTAATGATAAAACTATTTTTCAATAATATCTAAGCAAAAAAAAAAATGTTAAAAAATCTGAAATATATTAATTTGTAAGTGCGCAAATAAATACACAAACGGACCAATTTTCGTCAAAACACATGTAAATATATATTTTTTAATGATTTTATATAAACTAAAATTACAATTCTGAAACGTAACTTTCCAAAATAATGTATTGATTTATTTTACTGCATGATTATAAGATTTGAAATGTGTGTTGTATAATACAAAATTTTGTATAAAAATTTAACAAATCTGTCAACGACCTACGGTAAAACCTTATTGTACTAAAAATATATTTTCTCAAAATTTTAAACATAGCTTTACTAGATAAAAAAGTCTTTCGAAATCATTTTTGTGGAAAAGAGTCAATACGCCTAAAATTGTTGTGAAAATGAAATGTTTAAAAAAATAAATGAATAAAATGAAAATTTTAATATCATGGAAATACAAAGTCTTAAATTTGAACACACTGTAAAATAACAAGAGCGAAATGGGTTCAAATGACTTTATTGTACGTTTACTTTAATTGTATAATTGATTATATAGCGATGGTTCATTCATTGCGACCGGATTACAGATTTAGTATTACGATTATTACTTGGTCAGCAGACATGCATCTTACACAAGGGAAAAGGAATGATGCTTTTATGATAGATGTTTCCTTTTTGTAATGAGCAATTTGCATGTTTTTTAACGATTTTTTACGGTTCAGACTTTTTAAGCCAGTCTGTATCTCAGTATCTAACCGTAACATAATCGTATTTTCAACGCCGTAGCATTTCTTTAAAATATTAAAATTTTATACATACCTAAATTAAATTAATACAAATATAGGTGTATGGCAAACGTGTATGGTATGTGTGTGTATATAAATAAACTAGATTATTTCATAGGCTAAGATGTTATCTACTCGCAAACAATTTTGCATTTATTTGCATTTCATCGTCTTATTTAGAGGTAATAATCAGACAAAACAGGAAATATGTCATTTTTAAATCAAATTTTAGACGTATTGACTCTAATCATTAACACAGTTTTACTCTTTAAATCTAAGGATTGGAATAATGTAAAAACATGGCTAGACTCAAACATACTTACACTAAACATATCGAAAACAAAATTTACAACGTACAGTATAAATAGTAGAGGACAACCAAAAAACAACACAAACACCATAAAAATACACGAATGTTTAAATACCAACATCTGCAATTGCCCTTCTCTAGAAAAAACAGAACAAATAAAGTATCTAGGAATCGTAATTGACTATAACCTTATACGGACACATCATATCAAACAAATCACAAATAAACTCCCCAAAACAATACACATTTTCCTAAACATAAGAAACATATATAAAACAAAACAAATGAAAACAATATATTTTGCACTTTGTCAGTCAATAATAGAATATGGAATAATTATCTGGGGAGGAGCAACAAACTCAGCTATCGATCACTTAGAGATCGCGCAGAAAACGATCTTAAAGGTACCTAATACTTAAAAAACATAGATTGACTGATACGGACCAAATATTCAACAGTGGTGACTTCTGACGTACTAGATACACGCCAATTATATGTTAAAACACTGCTAAATTACATTTTTGACCAGAAAAACAAATTTCAACAATCTCAAGATATCACTAACAGACCAATTAGACAATCGTACAAAAATAAAATAGAAACTCCGACGGTAAATAGAAGCTTTGGACAAAGGCACTATAAATATCATGCTATAAAAGCATTCAACGGTCTTACCCTTGAAAATAAAATGGAAGAAAACAAAAATAAATTCGGACTCAAAATTACAAAATGGATTAAAGA
The DNA here is from genome assembly GCA_917563855.2 of Limnephilus lunatus. Taxonomy (NCBI): domain Eukaryota; kingdom Metazoa; phylum Arthropoda; class Insecta; order Trichoptera; family Limnephilidae; genus Limnephilus; species Limnephilus lunatus. Next base: position 46,803,752 of record OU830603.1, on the reverse strand, counting down.
ACAAAAAAGACAATATTACCAAAATTTCATAACAAAATAAAAATAAAACACATACCTACGGGTAAAACACAAAACCAATATAAAACACACATCACTCCCAAACACACAACATAATATATACCGATTTTAATTTTATTTAGGTAATAAAAAAATTCATTTTACCTGTAATTTTTCCTTAATTATAATTTTTTTATTTTTAGTTTATTTTGTTTTATAAAATGGAGGCCTCAGCACAGGTGAGCTACCCATTGAGACCGACATTGCTGAATTGTATTTGAAATGTGAGATATTATATCAAAATAAATAAAAAGGTAATAATAAATAAATAATAATCAACAAAAAATCACAAATTGATTTCGAAAGACTGTTCTTTTATCTAGTAAAGCTAAATTTCAAATTTTGAGAAAATATGTTTATTTTTAGTACAATAAGGTTTTACCGTTGGCAGATTTGTTAAATTTTCAAACAAAATTTTGTATTACACGTTGAAACATTTCAAATCATATAATCATGCAGTAAAATAAATCAATAAATTATTTGGGAAAGCTATGTATCAGAATTTTAATTTTAGTTTAAAATAAATCATTTAAAAAAAAAGATCAGCACACATGTGTTGTTATGAAAATACTTCAGTTTGTCTATTTATTTACGGTCTTACAAAGTTATATATTTAAGATTTTTTTTACATTCTTACTTTGCTTAGACATTATTGAGAAATTATAAATTTTTAAGATAAAAAAATAATTACAAAAAGTACGTAGTTTGAATAGTTTTATCATGACGCCTTTCAGCATTTTTGAATGTAGGTATTATAAATTAAAGCAAATTTTGAATGAAATAAAATCGATATTGAGTTATAATTTTAAAAAGCTGGTACGGAGAATACTTAATCTTTCTCGTTGGAACCTCCCTGTGCGATGGTAAGAACATCTTTCGACGAAACACGAATTTTCGGCCACTGGCTGGTTAATACCCATTAAATAAAATAAAAATAATAAAAATCGGTTAATATCACAATTTTAATCTGTTGAACGGGTTTGTCGCTTTTCTTCAAGTGAATAAAGAGACCAGAACCAAGTGCAAAATTTAAATAAATACAAAAACAATGCTCAATATCATAAACGCGCAGCCGCCCGGGGGGGAATAGTAGGAGAATGTAAATGATTGATCGGTTTCGTGTAAACGAGTGAGTGCAAACATGCCTTGGGACACTAGTTCAAGGGTTCAACCTTTACACAGCGCACAAGCAAATTCACCATGAAGAAAACATAAGAAAGTCTATTTTTTTACATTAGCTCCACACAGGAGGCCGTGAGGCATGTGTCATCGTTGGGGATGCTGTGTGAAGAGGCTTTTTAAGGAAATGAAGGAGAGGAAGTTATGAGAAGGGAACGGTAAGGGGATGGGTAGAAATCCTGGATCCTAGATCCTGAGAAAAATGATTCCCCTCAGGGCCTATGTCATCTTTGGGTATACTGTGAGGAGGGTCTTTTTAGGTAAATTATGGAGTCGAAGTTCTTGAAGGAAAAGGGTATGAAGGGTAGATAGAAATCTGGTGGCCAACGTGTCCACGAATGACGGACATACGAATTTATCCCTCCCTGTGTAGAACAAAACATTTAAAGATAACTTATTTTGCAGGATGCCCTGAGGAAAGAAATTCCCTCAGAGTCTATTTCATCAATGGATATGCTGTGTGGAGGGTCTTTTAATGGAAAGGAAGGAGAGGACGTTCTGTGAAGGAAAATGGTATGAGGGGTAGGAAGGAAAGTGATGTACATATGAATCAATCCCTTCCTCCCTCTGCAATGCACGGTTATGTTCCGAGAAACAGTCTTCAAATGGGAGGTCAAAAGGTTTCCCTCAACCAGTCACTCCCGGTCATGTCTGCCACGCAGTTGGTGGGTAGACGCATCCATGGTCGAGACCCGGACAAATCTCAACAAGTCACCAAACGGGGTGACCTATGAGTTGGTTATCCAATAAATGGTTCCCGGGGCCGCAGTGCCCATATCCCCCTTATATTAACATTTTTTTACATTAAATCAAATTACGCACACTGTCGATGGAGATTGTACTAAGTAGGTATCCATAACGAAATTTAAATAAAGAATATTTTTCGAAAATGCGTGTCTTGTTCCACTTTCAAAAAGCGTGAGTTTGGGTCGTGCCGGCTGGCCGATACTTGGCGGGTATTAGGTACCACTCAATCGTCCCGGCGTGACCGGGTCAGAACTCACGACCCCGTGTACGAATCAATCACCCTAACCACTCGGCCACTCGCCAATGATGGGTTAACAATGCAAAATCGTCGCAAATTGGGCGGGCGAACGAAATAAATGGCTTTCTTACGAAACAAAATAACAAGAAAAAATTGATGTTTTTTGAAAGAATTTATGTATTTTTTTCCTATGTTCTGGTTAAGGACGTCAGTTGTTTCCATGGATAATGAAAAAATAATAATTTGGGATCCGGAAATGGATACTGCCGCCCTTCTTTTCTTTTTCGTGTGCCCTATCAGGTCCCCCGGTTATTAGCGATCACTCTTGTAAATATCTCTCTATCTTGCGCTGCCTAGAATTGCTCCTCCATACTTCTAATACCGGTCCATTCTCGCACATTTTGCAGCCAAGACATTTGTCTCCTACCAGGCCCTCGGCGACCCTCTATCTTTCCTTTGAATATTAATTGGAGCAAGTAATATTTCCCTCCTCGAAGTAGACCCAGATATGAAATTTTTCTGACTTTTACTAATGAGAGCAGTTCCCTATCTGCTCTAGCCCGCCTAATCTGGTGATCATGTCGGTCCATGAAACTTTGAGCATTCTCCGGTGAAGTCCCTTTTTAAAAGCCTTTTACCTGTTCATGGTATTTACGTTCAAAGTATGTGCCGCCCTTTTATTGGATATTATTTATTGGATAATCAACACCTCTGCCATATAGACTAGGAGACGAGATAGGTAAACCCTACGTCATCGAGTACACGGTTTTTCATATGATATTGTACACAAAATTTTGACAGGCTGCTGGTCAGCAGACCAAGAAATTGAATGATCTGGACTATAGTTATTCATTAGTTTCTTTCGTGTACTCGATGACGTAAAATTTATTTTTTACCCCACTTTGACGCCGGCTGCCTGCGAAGTTGCCAGGCTGCCGGTTGGCAGACCTGCTTTTTTCTCATTTTCTAATCGACCTTTATCATATGAAACCATTCCCGTTCGTGTACTCGATGACGTAATTTTTTCGAAAAAAATCCCTGATCATTTCCATGACAGCGCGGCTCCTGCCAAGAGGCGCACCGGCAGACCAGCTTTTTAAAAGTTTTCTAAGTGTCCATTATCACTAAAAATGAGTTTCATGCGTGTACTCGATTAGACCAGGAGACGAGATAGGGTTTACCTATCTCGTCTCCTGGTCTAATAGGTCACCTCAAGTGGTTCGCTACGTTTGGTCGCATGACAGGGGTGCCCGGATTCATGGAGTTGAGGTTTGTCTAGGTCTTGGCAGCGGATGACCTGGACAACTGGACATTCAAAATCCCAAATTCCAGTGCAGAAAAAATTCTTAAAAGTGAGCAGGACATATGAATCCATCCATCCCACTGCGGTGCAATGCGATGGGTATAGAGAGTCCGACGGTATAGAGAGTCCAGAGGAGAGGTGTAGGTTAGGTCTCTCTCAACCAGTCTCTCCCGATCCAGACCGCCTCCCCGGGTATGGAGTATGAAAATAATGAATCGTAAATCAGAGTTCTACATCGGGACCCATTTGAAAAATCTACTCGCGAAAATAGCCAACTAAAACCATTTACTCATATGCTACCTAATAAATTGCTAAACAATTCGATAGTTATGAATGTAGTTATAATAAACCACCTTCTGAATTAGGCGAAGTTATTGAATATTGGTAACTACCATATCTTTGCACATGTAATTACTCAGGTTACCTGTATCAGTTGTACAACATGAATGAAACCATCGCATTGGCAGGTACGAGTATGCATAATATGTATATCTAAATACTTGTCAAGAAATGTATGAATAATTTGCATAACATAATTTACTGCAGTTTAAGGGCTGCCAGGCCGCAAGGTCTGCCGATCGCCGATGAAGATAGATGACCACTAACTTAATAACCGCTCGTTTGGAAGCTGTAAGGACATGTAATATATTATAACAAGTATATATATATTATGAATTCTTTGTTGTTATAATTATCCAAAATAATCTGAACTCATCGATGTCTTCGTAATATGCGAAACATATACTGACAGCTAATTCAAAGTTTGATATATGCCGAAAAAAATGCAAACTGATCTTCCCAATTTTATTTTATTATTATTCATTTAAACATATTTTATTGTTGAGAAGGGTAACACTAATAATCTAAACGAAAATATGAAATAAAACAAATCATAGAAAAATAGAAAAAGATAATGGTCGCAACTGGGACTCGAGCCCAGAACCTCTCGTCTAACCGGGACGTGCGCTTTTGCCAATTCAGCCATTGCCACCTTCTGAGAAACTGTCATAATTGTCAATCTTATATTGTCAAATTTTAGAATTATTAATCTTTTTCATATTTTCGTTTCAATAGTTATAAAAAGATAGAAGTTCGTATAAAAATTGAACATTATTGTTTATTTATTTATTAGACTGGGTTTTTACAGGTGTTCTCTCTTACGAGAACAATCCAATTGTAAAAACTCATTTAATACACAAATAGATACAAACAAGTACATAATTGTAAACAGGTAAATTATACATTTGAATACATCTAAATTATGATTGAACAAACAAAACAAAAAGAATGGGAAAATTAATAAAAAATAAAAAGAGAGGTAAGAGACACAATTGACTCAAGAGAGACACAAGAGACACAAGGGTCACAAGAGACATAAGAGAGACACAAGAGAGACACAAGATACACAAGGGACAGAAGAGAGACACGAGAGAGATACAAGAGAAACACTAGAGACAACAGAGTCACAAGAGACACAAGAGATAAAAGTGATACGTAGATAATATAAATAGCACAATATATTTTTAGCAATCGCGGAACATTTTTTCTAAATCTATACACTTCAGCACACTCTATTTATAGTCGAAAAATTAGGGTCAGAGGGCTTAAATAAACCCTAATATTATTAAAAAAAATTATTCACGTGAAACATGTTATGACATCTTAAACAATGGGAGTTGACAGTTGTATAAAATGGTCCTTCAAATCAGACTGTAATGGTTATAACCGCTCGAAAATTGACATAAATCTTGTAATACTAATGAAATTCATTAAAAAACTTTACAACGTACCAGTCATTTCTGTAGTTCTATGTAAATATCTTCCAAATTACATAGGAGCTTCTTGGCGTGATAATCGGCTAGGCAGCGTTGAAAAACGCAGTATATAACTTCTCTTGCACCACTACGTATTGGTTTGTTCATTTTTATTCAATTCAAACGACGCACAGGCAAATAATGAAAAAAATAATTAAGTAATGAGCGATCTTCAGTGTTTTCTTTACTGTAAATCGGATAACAGCCAACAGCGGTACGAAACGTCATTGACCAAGCGAGTAATTCGGTGTTGCCATAGTAATGAAAAAATTAGTTCCAATTTAATAAATTTCTAGACTTAATTGCCAAACTGTACGTAACATTCCATAATTCAAAAATAAAAAATTCTTATAATTTCGGTACCTAATTCAATAAATAATGAATTTATACCGCCGTTCTTACAATAGTTGGTGGGTTAATGATCAGCACAATTGCCTTCCAAAGAGTTGATATTGGTATTATTCTTTGCCGTAGCATTCAAAAAAAGGTTGTTCATTTACTTACCTACATACATGTTTATTTTTACTTATGCATATATGTATTTTTTAAATATTTTATATGTATTAGTCTTAAAATATTTAACGAACGTAAGAGTGCAATTTGAATAACACCGCATTCCATCACCTGCACACACACAGCTAGAATACCTATAGTACAGACTGTAGCTGGAGCTGTATAGCTGCGGGCGTGCGGCTGGAGCCATTACCGGCACGCGAGCGGCCAGGGTTCGTTCCCGCTTATGGTAAATTGGCCGGGCGTGCGCAGTGCGCACGGCCGACCTGTCAGAGGGTAAAGGTAAACCATTCCATCGCACAGAAGACCGAATGGAATAAGCCAGCGAGACAAAATTCATACACGATATTAAAAAATACAAGTGTGCATTTCACACGCGGTAGAAGTGGAACCTTCAGACAACTAAAGTAGACAAGAGTGGGTAGGCAACGAAGCATCGCATCCAATGAGGAAACCGATAGGTTACGAAGCACTGCACAAATTGGAGACCGATTATTCTATTCCATTATCTCGCAGGTTAAATCCTATAGATGTGTGTTTGTCTCATTTTAGTGTCACTATTCATCGTTTCATCGAGTTTCAAATCACAGCGGTAATAAAGTTTTCACTTCAGAATTGATTCTTGGAACACGTTGAGAGATGATTGGATATATTTTTTTTTAATATTACATAATTAGTGACAACCAATTTGGGAGGCAAGTATGGGTAAAGCCGGAAGGTAATGTTAATAGTTCTTAGTAGAAGTATAATACAGTTAAAATTGACCGAATTGGTTATAGAAACCTTAGCTCAGTTGGTAGAGCATTTGCCATGTAAGTAGAAGGTCCTGGGTTCGAGTCACAGAGGTGCCAATATCTTTTTCTGATTTTTCTGTCTCCAGATTTTCGATTGAGTATCGGATATTATCGTTTTTATTGGATAACCGACCCCACTGCCGCAGATGACCCCGAGTGGTTCGCTATGTCTGGTGACTTAGCAGGGGTGCCTGGGTTCATGGTTTGTCTCGGTGAGGTTTGTCTAGGTCTTGGCGGCCAATGCGATTGCCCATCTCAACCCATCGCCTTGCACCGCAGTGGGAGAGATGGATCCATCACTCCTAGAAACGTTGATTCCTTTCTACCCACCCCTCGTGCCTTTTTCCTTCCCAGAATATCCTCTCTTTCTTTTCCCTAAAAGACCCTCCATATAGCATCCCCAAAGAAGACATAGACATCAATTGATATATTAAAAAATATGTCAAGCTCCCTTCTAGTTCCATTTAAGTTCAATCGATAACATGCTATATTTCTTTGTGCAACGCTGTGAATGGAAGGGTAAGTACCTACGTACTAATTAGGGATAATGTTATTAAAATTTAATTAGTAAACGAAATATCCAATTTTAGAAGAGATCGTTGAGAGAACATTCGTATTTTAAAGTACAATTTATATGTACCTAAGTGCAATCATAATAAATTCTTTTTTTTAATATTACAGTTGGATATCGCTACAAATGAAGTAAAGTAGTGCGATTGCATGTTGTTTCGTATATACCTCAACTTTATTACATTTTTTTTTTCAATATCAAACTCTACATACTCTCTACGTAGGTACTAACATCTAGATGATAAATGTGCAACTTGGAAGCATTTAAAATACATAAATTTAATAATTGCCCATTAAAAATGCAATCAGAAAATGTATTCATTCCAAAATTTCAGTGCCTTCAAAAATCATGAATAAGGCCATGTATAATTGGTTTTAAACTAGCATAAATGCCTTTTAATGATGACACTTCATAATAAGCTTTTGAAAACAATAACATAATTTTGTCAAGCTGGCGTGTTCCAGATGGTCCACGGTGCATCGGTCGGACAGCGCTGTTTGTGAACTTTTGGTATAATGACTGATAATGTGTGCAAATTTTGAAACATTTTGGATAAAATGTGTTGATCCAATCGAATCAAATCTTAAAGAGTCGAATTTTTTTGCGGTCCGTCTTTAATATTTTTAAAAATTGCTTTACCTATCGAAATAACATCAAATGATGTAATAAAGATCATAAAATATTATTGTATATCCTGTTTGGGATTAAATAGGGTCGAAATCCTATTTGGTGACTTAGCTGGGGTGCCCGGGTTCATGGGGTGGGGTTAGTCTAGGCCTTGGTGGTGAATGCGTTTTCCCACTTATTGTGTGGCGGGCCAGATCGGGAGACACTGGTTGAGGGAGACCAAACCTATACCTTTCCAGACGTAATCTCTCGAGCCAGCCTAGCACTGTGGATTCATACATCCGTCACTTCTGGACACACTGACCCCCATATTCCTACCCAACCCTTATACCTTTTGTCTTCTCAGAAATTTATCTGCTTCCTTTTCCTAAAAAGATCCCTTACTCAGCATCCCCAAAGATGATTTTTTCTAAGGGCCTCCTGGGTGGAACCATTCTTAAAAAAATCAGATAAGAAAATTCAAGTTAAATTGAAAAAAATACATATGTTTTAATAATAACACGTTCCAAAAGTTTGGAAAAAGGCCTTTGACCAAAACACAGTCAAGAATTTTTCAGAATTTTCACATTCGTACATACATTTTAAATTTGTTTTTTTTAATTTTAATTTTAAATAATTATCATCTCTCCAATCACTTGACACTAATCACCCCTTTGATTTGCACAATACTAAATGGGTAGGTACCTACCAAACAACTTAACACAACCCTCGTCTAACGTGCCTTGCACGACATATGGGGACCACAATGGGGTGATTTAATGACCCCAGATAAAAATAAATGATTGCCAAATGATACGGTAGATTGAAAATACCCCGGACAACAAAAAACCTACAAGTTGTGTTTATTTTTTTTGATCATCTAATTTTTTATTTGTAATTTTAATAATAATGCCAAAATCTTGAAACCTAAAAACCTAACCTAACCCATCTTTTTAATTAATATGTGAATACCTCATAAGAGTCACAGTCGCTCCCATCTAGAGCCATTGAGACAATTGCATCCCCAATTGGGGTATGTTGTGAGGCTGAAGGTAGTGGGGTGGTGAAGGAAATGGAGAAGAAAAAGGTAGGAAAGTACCTGGTTATTCAGATCTGGTCACCAAACACGGCTAAAGCCACTTCAAGCAACGTTTCAATTCTGAATGGTGGTCTTACACCAGGGCGATACTGAGAGTATCTAACGTGCCGCAAATATACTATATATATGTATTATTTTAAATAAGTAAATTGTCAAATAACACAAATTAATCAAATAAAAATTATTTGCCACGCCGGGATTCGATCCCGCGACCTTCAAAATGCGAGTCCAGAGCCTTACCGCTGGACTACGCCGACTGTCAACCTAACCTAACCTAACCTTACCTGACCTAACTTTACAGGATGTCTGTATTATTTGTGTCCTCATTTTACTATTTTTGAACAATAATTTATTAACTTTATAGGATGTCTGAATTATTTTTGTAACATTTTTTTATTAGGTTAGGTTGGGTTTTAGTTGATTTTTTGTGGTACGTAGCATATATTGTCGGGGATATTTTGTCGCGGGATAAAAAGTCACGGAACCAAATTAAAGTGAGTCCGATTCCCTTCAACTTCGTACTTCGTTACCTTCCTCTGCCACATCTCCTTCCCCTCATCACTACGTTCAGCTTCATAACATACCCCATTAGGGGATGCCATAGTCTCACTGACTCCATACGGAAACAGTTGAAATTCTTGTGCAGTATTCACATTAACAAAATCTACAAACAATCGAATTTGAACAGATACATGCATAACATCAAAAACTTCCAAATGCAAAATAACTCTTAGTAGATAGGTACTATTAGGGTGTGCCTAATTATCTTCCACAACCGTCAAAGACCCAGAGTAAATAAAAGCAACATTAAAACCATATCTAAATTGCTCCACTAAATACCCAATTATCCATGCATTATTTCGCTTTTTATCCTAATACGATCCGTCACAAACGAGCTACGATTTGCATACTATAATACATTTATATTCTGATATTTTTGCTGGTGCCTACCATTTTGTTACTGACAAAGCAAAATGATGGGGGTGGGTGTTTTTTTTATTGTAAGGGGGCAAAATTGTCCTCAAATTGTAGTACCGATGTCATATTTCCTTTCTATGTTAAATCGGATTATTTTTCTAGTGCGTAGATGGTTCAGTTTTGGCGCGGTATTCCCGCTCAAAAAGAAGAAGAAGGGGAGATATGTAAATACATGTGTTAGAAGGAGCGCGCTAATATTAAAAATTATAATATTTAAGTGAAAATTGTGAAAATGTTTAATAAAACACAACTAGTTTGAAATAGAGCGAAAATCTCGCGGGAAATGTCTTAAATAGCATTTAAAGAAACACTGATAGTTTTTTCACATTTATAACTCGTAAAATAATAGAAAAAAACGCGTTTATATTAATTTTCGTAGCATACTTTCCGATTTTTTTTAAACATCACGTATTTAATGATTTAATTAAAATTCTGTATTAAGGATCCAAAAATTAAATACACGTAATATACAAGTACGCAAAAAAATTACAGAAAAATATTGTGTGACAAACTTGACAAAAATTGGTATTAAAAAATAGAACAAGTCCTATTTTACGATGGGGTATTTCGACAAACTAGGGATTCTGTTGAAAATGTACGGAATATTAAAAGATCATGTTTCTGATTTTAAACATCCTATTAAAATGTTTGTTTTTTATGTTTTAATTCAATATTATTGATTTTAAAAAAGATACAAAACTGTCAAAATCAAAACGGCCCGTGGTTGGCAAATCGGATTGTGACGTCACAAGCTTCGCTCAGTTTGGCCAGCATAAATAAACACTGTCAGTGAGCGTTCACGCTCATGACGTCGCACGATAGCCCAGCCCCAAAATATCGTTTTAGTGGTAATTCAAAAATGGGAAACTTTGACTAGCCGTAGAAAAATTATTCGCCGACATAAAAATAAAATTAAAATACTATAATCGTCGTAATTTTTTTTGCTTAATTTAAGCAATAAAAAACGTGGAAATACCCCATTGTTACAAATATCGAATCCATATGGAATGATTAACAATGTAGAACCTGTATGAAAAAAGGATCCTGTGAAACGGCCATAAGACGCATTAGTGCACTTGTCTTATATTTTCAAATCTCTTTAGCTCATGATTGAAATGAAATAACCGCAAGTAGTTTATTTCTTAACATCAAGAAAATATTCAGAAACACACATGTATGAAAAATCTAAGCAAAAAAATCGAGGGTGAGAAAAATAAGAGAGAAAATGGAAATTTATTCTATGCGCGTTCCACTCAGATTTGAATTTAAATTTCAAATATGGAATCCCCTTCTTCCTCTTCCAGGAACCGCCTGTATGTGGTAGATTTCCCGCCAATCTCTGCGTCAATCGCAACACAAATAACATAGGGGAATCTAAAACCTTCAGATTTTCTTCGTTTTCTTATTTTTGATTTTAAAAACACCTTTCCTGAAAAAGTTATGTGAAAAATCTTTATTTAAATACATATCATCATATAAATCTTTATTATATATAATAAAATGTAACATTGCCATCACGTAGCCATTCAGCATCATTTTATTTTAATTTTATTTTTTTATATGTATACGTCACAAGAGTCCCAGCTGTTCCCGTCTGGAGCCAGTGAGACTATGGCATCCCCGATTGGGGTATGTTGTGAGGCGGAAAGAATATGGGGAAGAGGAAGATGGGGAAATACCTAGCTATTCATATCTGGTCAACAAACCCGGTTAAAGCCATTTCAAGCAACTTTTCACTTCTGAATGGTGGTCTTACATCAGGGCGATACTAACATTATCTTCCACTCTGGAACGTGCCGCATATATATACTATATATTATTTTTTAAATTAATTAAGTGATTGTAAAAAAACACAAATTAATCAAATAAAATTTATTTGCACACGCCGGTATTTGAACCACGACCCTTAGATGGCTAGTCTATCATTATATTTAATTTATTACAACTTTTATTTCTATGTTCAATAAATCTCTAATAATACATCATTTATTTTAATAATATATATTATTTGAATAATAATAAAATATTACTGTTTTTAACCATAGTACCTATAACTACTATTTATGAACCTACTAAGAATATAATATTATATATTATTATTAAAATAAATATCAGAATTAAATAATCGAAATTCCAATTAGATATTTTCCCAAATATTCTCTGCGTGCAAACCGTATCTATTTTTTTCTAAATATATCTACCATAAACATTGTTAGTCTCAAGTGATTTCCCAGGTATCATTTTAAATATATATTTTATCAATATAAATAAATAAAAATAAAACAATAAAACGTTCGCGTTTACCAAAATCGATAGACTAATTCCATAAACCTACAAGAAGGGTTGAACATTGATCTAACCGTGGAGCTTAAAGCTTCAAAGGGTAGTAGAATAGGGGTTAAACTAGAAATTAAATATTCACAGGGGGTGACGTGGAAGTGCACTTGAAAGAAATAACTTTTGGCACTCCAAGTAAACGATTACGTATCAGGTAGGTACATTACTTCAAGTTTGTGCACTTCAAACGACCATAGAAAGTGGAAAGTTTCCTCATTTAACGGTAAAAGTCGTGACGTTGAATGAATTAGTCGTACTTAATGGGTTCGTAAGATCTATCTGGATCTGTAATCTTGGTTTTGATAATGTGTAAGTGTTTTTATTCCGTAATGCCCGCGGGGGTGAGCAGCTGCGATGGAGTTCTTTGTCTTGTTCATCTTTAAAAAACAATCATTCCTATATATGTATGTATTTTACATTGATTCACGGTTATACGGTGCCGTGACGGCATTAAAAATTAAGTAAACATACGTTCCTTAACACAATGATTCTGCAGCTCTATCAAAAGGCGAGATACACAATGTACGTAGGTCTGTTATGTCCAAAGGAAAAAAAAATCATAATTTTCTTGCATCTCTCTCACCCACCGCACCGCGACGTCTCCGTAGACCCCTAAATACTACGTATGTAGTGGCGATAATTTTGTGAGTATAAATAAAGCCATAAGGATAATATTAAAGTGTAAATAAATTCCAAAAATTGAAAAACGTCTAATGTCAATGAGCTGTTTCGCTTTTGTTCTTAAGAGGCCGCTATCCGAATTTCTGCCGATATCTTGCAAACCTCCATTTAACATTTGAAGTTTTTAAGCTCTTAAAAAAATACATGTTATTTTTGAAAATAATGTCTATACATTCCCCACGCCGAAACGCAAATTATATGAAATTCCCTCAATAGAAAAAAATCGCAAAGTATGCTCGATTTTTTTCTATTTTCAAGTCTGTTTCAATTATTTTACAAGTTCAAAGTTTTAAAAAATTCACAGTGTTTCGTTAAATACTGCTTTAGACAGCCCCCAAGAGATTTTTGCTCTATTTTAAACGAGCAGAAAAATTACAAGTGTACAATTCATACGCGGTAGAAGTGAAACCTTCAGAAAACTAAAGTAGACAAGAGTGAAGAGGCTAAGAGCATCGCACAAAGAGGAGACCGATTATTGTATCTCATTCTCAATCAGATTAAATGCTATAGATGTATGTGTTTGTCTCTTTTTAGTGTCGCTTTTTCGTTTCGTCGAGTTTCAAATCACAACGGTGCCAAAGAAATTTTCACTTCAATAATCTTGGGTTAGGTCAAAATATGTTTTATGAGTTAAAATAAGTTTTTTGAGTTGTGTAATTCCAGTAGGTGTAACTCAAGTATATGTAACTACTTTACATAATATATTTATTATTGTATTTTCATACCTACAAATACATTTATTTATTAAATAGGTATATCACATTCAAAGCATAATAAGATAAAAATAAAATAAATGCAAAGTACTTACCTAATTATTCGTTGGAGTGGTTAAGAAACAGGGTGAAAAACTAATCGCTTGTTTAGCTCTTTCCGACTAACAACTGCCGCAAAACGATACAATAATCATTATTTTTGTTACCTACAGTCACTGGCGTTGTTTTCTTACGCGGTGTTGGGACGAAATTACACGGGTGTACATTTCAAGTAATACATGGTAATGGCAGAATTACACAATGACGGAATTACACTAATTTTATCATTACAGTTTAAAGAATTAAAAACAATTACACATCTGATTTTTCAAGTTTAAAATTTGGAGTGTACAAGTTTGTGCTAAATAATTTTAATACCAATTTGAAAAAAAAAAACAAAATTAGCGTTCGGTCAATTTAAGTTTTCTGATGTGTTTAATTTCAGTAGGTGTAATATAAGTGGATGTAACTGGAATTATGTAGACACATAAAATAGTAGATAATATGTGGTTTGGTAAGACTAAATTTGCGAAAATAAATTTCATTTAAAAAACTTATGTTTAAGTTTTTTTTTTTTAAGTTAGGTACCCAAGGATATTTTGAGGTAAGTAATTCCATTAAGTGTAATTTAAGTAATTGTCACTAGAATTACATATGTCAAAAATACCGCTTTTATTGGGGTTATATATTAGACTTTTTGTCAACAATTTTATATTTGAAAAAAAAAGTTAGATTAGGTTTTTTGACGGATGCTTACGTTATTCTCTCCAGGTGTTATTCTCTTCATTTGTAACTATCTCCATGTGTAATTCTCTCCATGTGTAATTCTCCCCATATATAACTCACTTCATTCATAATTCTCTCCATGTGTAATTCTCTACATGTGTAATTCTCTAAATGTTTAATTCTCTTCTTGTGTAATTTGGTCCGTGCATTACGAGTAGGTATGTAAAATTCATGTATGTGTAATTTCCTCATGCTACGCATACATTAAAAAAATTGGTCGGTGGGTGAACTCTGTAGTTACCAGGATTAGAGGCTTTGGAGGGAGGGGGTCAGGGGTAAGTAGGTACCCAATTTGGGTAAAAGGGGGGCACAATTAGTTTTTTAAAAACTAACAGGCTATTTTATGGGGATTTGTCATCGTGTGATGAACCATTATGTGGATTGGACAATATTAATATGCACTAGCTGAAGTCTCCGGCGTTGCACAGGATTTAAGCTGAGATTTTCCAAAACAGACGTAGACAGTAATAAATTTTCCACTTGTTCTGAACATCTATCATGCATCAACAGTATTTTTTTAAAATTGTAATATAGACAACATGAGTTACATTTATTAATGTTTATTTTACAAAACATTATATTTAAGGTCATCATTGGTCATGTATACATTATAAGAATTAATTGTCGTGGCAAAATTGTTTATTTATTTGTTTGTTAATATTTTTTTGCAAAGAGACATGGCTGCAATTTAAGCTGCATTAAGTTTTTTTTTTTATGTGTGGTACGTACGTTTCCGTCGTACTGGGCGAGGCAGTTTATGGACGCGTTTTCATGGGTGGGTATACCCATAAGGGGATTTCAGAGTCTTTGTGGAGTTGTCCCTTATCCATTAAGATGAGACAATACTAAATAATGCAAAATAATACAAAATCATATGTTTTTGTTTTGAAAATTTGATCGCTTAGAAGTATTATAGATGCTTCAATTAAATACTGCGTGTAGAACATACCTTGGCCCTTAAAACGGTCATTTTTATGTATTAAAACAATTTCAAGTCCAAACTCTCCTATTTATAAAACCCTTTTCGGGTATGGTTTTATTGTATAATGTGGCAAATTCAGTTTCTTTTAAATAATCTCAAAAAAATGATATTTACGCCCGAACTTCACAAAATAAAATAAAATATGCATTTTCGCGTTGTTATTTTACAATACGGCCGCTAGTCGACGACTTTGGTTTTTTAAAGTAAACCCTATGCCGTCCACCGAAAAACTACTGATTCGCCACACCCATTTTCAGTCAGTCCTCCCCCGGCCGTAGCGGAGAACAGACGTTAGGCTCCGCGTCGCTTGTTTTCGTGAAATCAATTTTGAATTTCCGTTTTATAACAATAAACAATGCATTAAAAAGGAGTTAATGTTTTTTACAGGTCTTTATGAAATCAACCTGTAAAAAAAATTCTCAAATACCTATTTCAAATTTTCCTAACTTCCTTTTTCTCAAGACTATTGGATCGCCTTGAGGGCACCCAGGGCTATGCGTATGGCTTTATTCTGAAATGTTCGGAGTTTTTTCAAAAGAGACACTGAAGCGAAACCTAGGAGTTAGTAGGATTTTTATGTAAATTGAACACAACAGTCTTCTTTGGAATTTTTGTTCAGTGCATAATCACATTACAAGTCCTTGTAAACATTCAAATCAAGGTCAACTACAGATCAAGGAATCGCAATTGAAGTCAAACCTTACCTTGTACGTAACTGCCATACTGCCATATGGCTTTATTCTGAAATGTTTGAAGTTTTTTCAAAAGAGACTCTGAAGCGAAACCTAGGAGTTAGGTAATAGATTTTTATGTAAATTGAACACAAAACAGTATATATTTCACTTCTTTGGAATGTTTGTTCAGTGCATAATCATATTACAAGTCCTTGTACACATTCAAATCAAGGTCAACTACAGATCAAGGAATCGCAATTGAAATCAAACCTTACCTTGTACTTAACTGCCATACTGCCATATGGCTTTATTCTGAAATGTTGGAAGTTTTTTCAAAGGAGGCTCTGAAGCAAACCTCGGAGTTTCTAGGTTTTTATGTAAATTGAATACAAAACAGTATATATTACACTTCTTTGGAATGTTTGTTCAGTGCAAAATCACATTACAAGTCCTTGTACACATTCAAATCAAGGTCAACTACAGATCAAGGAATCGCAATTGAAACCAAACCTTACCTTGTACTTAACTGCCATACAGTCTGCTGTCGTCTCTCACCTCGTGTCTTTTCTCTTCCCCCGTTTGAAGTGTGCGGAGTGCGGATGGGCCCGTACCTCGGCCAGTGGGCAGTGGGCAGGGAGCACCACATACCGTACTCCATTCCTCGTACCGGGGGCAGAGTCTTGCTTTAGCCGCCCCGGGGGCGCTGCGGCCATATTCAGCATCGCATCGGTGCGGTGTCCGGCAAACGCCGAACGCAGGGGCGAACTGCCAAATCTATTGAAGAGAAACTTATTTAGCACCGTTGTGATTTGAAACTCGAATTATAAAATTTGAAAGCGTATTTCATCGCCTTTATAGAAAAAAATAGTTTACAAATGCCATTAAGAAAAATTCCAATAAGGAAAAATTTTTAAAAATTCTATTTATTTGGATTTTTTTGCAAAGCGGAAATATTTTGACCTTCCAACCAAAAGGAACCCGGGGCCTGAGGGGTTTTAAAATCGTTGCGTTTTATTTAGATAGGTATTCCTGATAAGGAATGAAAATTTCATAACGCCAGAGTTAACTGTGGATTTCTGCCGCTTCAGAAACTAAACAAACGAAAAGCCTGAAATAAATTGGTAATGGTAACATCAGTTTTCTTTCCAAGCGTTACAGATCATTCCTTGGTGTAGTATCCGCTAGCTTGCTTTAGCATGGCAACATTAA
This sequence comes from Limnephilus lunatus, assembly GCA_917563855.2. Lineage (NCBI taxonomy): Eukaryota > Metazoa > Arthropoda > Insecta > Trichoptera > Limnephilidae > Limnephilus > Limnephilus lunatus. The sequence goes on along the minus strand of OU830603.1, from coordinate 46,786,432 downwards.
CGGAAATAGCCGAACGGTGTAGTATCCGCTAGCTTGCTTTAGCATGGCAACATTAACGGAAATAGCCGAACGCTTCCGATGGCACCCGAAGTCGGTAGTCGGAGGCAGGCAGCGCGCAGTACATCGGCCGCCCAGCGCCCATTCTGTCGTAGACCTTAGCATAGGAGATACTTTTACGCTGTAAACATTATATCGTCAATAAACTCGTCGATTACGATCTTATTCTCCTCATTACAAATTAATTTAGTTTTGTCTTGTTATAAGTCTAACAAGGACATTACACTTGGGATTCGTGATATAAATGCCTTTCATTTAAGCTTTGAAACTTTTTTAGGTATTTTTGAAGTGAAAGTCTTTTGAATCGATGTGATTTGAAACACGATTAAACGGAAACGATACTAAAAAGAGACAAACACATACGTCTATAAAATTTAGCCTGCGAGAGAATGAGATAGAATGAAACCTTACCGCTTTGGCCGTTTTGATTATGAGCTCACTTTTCAAGGCTCTTATTGGTTGAGATTTTGTTTATAATTGTGCCATTCACCTGTGCCAAAATACCACTGTTTTATTAATTTTGTTCTCTTGACATTGCTTTGTATATATTGTATAATCTTTGTTTCATATTATTTAATCAATATTTTGTAAGGACTCGTAAGGAATACTACTCCTAAGGAACACTGTAGGATTACTTTTAAGTTTATTATACTCGTAGTTAAGCGCACATAAAGTGAAGTAACACAAAACTGCGCTATTTATTTATTCATTTGTTTGACATAATAGCTTACATTTCAAAAATAAAATCAACAATGTCGGCCTCACTGGGTAGCTCACCTGTGCTAAGGCCTCCATTTTATAAAACAAAAACAAAATAAACTAAAAATTAAAATTTATAATTAAGTTTAAATTATAGGATAAAATGAATTATTTTATTACTAAATTTTTTTTTTTAAATCGGTATATATTACATATATTATGTGTTGTGTGTTTGTGAGTGATGTGTATTTTATATTAGTTTTGAGTGTTACGTGTAGTTGTGTTTTATTTTGTAATGAAATTTTGGTAATATTGTCTTTTTTGTTCTTTAATCCATTTTGTAATTTTGAGAACGAAATTATTTTTGTTTTCTTTCATTTTATTTTCAAGGGTAAGACTGTTGAATGCTTTTATAGCTATAGATATTTATAGTGCCTTTTTCCAAAGCTTGTATTTACCAAATAATACATTATTATTATTATTAGTAGCGTCCCCACTCTTATCTACTTTAGTTTTCTGAATGTTTCATTTCTACCACGTGTGAATTGCACACGTTTTTTTAATCAGTTTTAAATTCCGGCCCATGGGAATTTCCCGCCGAGTCCGCCCCTGCCGGCCAGTGGCGCGCCTAATTTATGCCGCCCCTCCCTTGCCTTGCTCGGAATTAGCATAGGTTATGCCGAGATGGAATTATGCAAATGGGCAGATAAGACGCGCGCGCCCGGGGGCAGCGGCCCAGCGCGCCCGCTAAGCCACTGGAGCCAATGGCGCCGATTATAAGAGGAATTACTGCCAACTACTTAAATAGGGGCACTGTCACGCCGGTACAGTGCGCTGGATACTCTCAGTATCACCCTGCTGAAAGTACAACAATCAGAATTGAAACGTTGTTGCTTGAAACGAAATTATGCTTGTTTAGTGACTAGATCTGATTAGCCATGCATTTCCTCCTACCAATTTCCCATTTCCTTCTTTTCCTTACTACTTTCATGGAGTATTTTGATATCCTCTTGATAACTTAACTGATGCATATAACGTATATTAATAAAACAATCAGGGAGAAAACTTGGTTAAGTTATCCGATGTATAGCCACTATTTCATTGGTTCGAGTACCGAATAGTAAACTCGTATACGTTATCCTATGGATAAGTTATCAATAGGTTGATGAAATACCCCGTCAGTCTTATATACTTAAATAGGGCATTTTTACGTTTTTTTTATTCTCGAAAAAAATTACAATAATGAAGGTATTTTTATAAATTTTTTATATGTATAGAATAATTTTTATAAACGAATAGACTTTGAAATGTGTTCTTTTCGATTTGCCGCCAAAACAACATGTTCCTTTTTATTCATGAATTCGGCGGAGGTGACGTCACGCCGGGCAACGTTGGAGATAGCCATCTTACCTAACGGTGGCGTTTTCTACGTTTATTTATTTAATTATGTTCATATTACATTAGGTTATAATAATGACGTATTACCCATCTCACTCAGGTGTGAAACGCCTGTATGAGATGGAAATTTACAGAGTGGTTATTATCTATGATTTTGTTTTATTAATATTATGAACATGACAGTTTAATATAAAATCTTTTTTTTTCTAAATAAATATACAATTCAAGTATGTTATATACATATATATATATACGTTATAATGCGGTTGTAGCCAGTCGGAACCTGTTTTTTCAAATTAATAATTATTGGATGAAAATATTTTAATTACACATTTAAGGTATGTCTAGGTGTTGGTGGCGAACACCTACTGCGTGGTGGGCCGGATCGGGAGAGATTAGTTGAGGGAGACCCAACCTAGACCTTTACAGCTGGAATCTTTCGTCCTATCGGCCAGCACCGCAGTGGTTGTATAGATACATGCGTCAGGCAATCATAGACACCAGATTCCTACGTTACCCCTTCCCATACCTTTTTCTTCCTAGAACTTCCTCTCCTTCCTTTCCCTAAAAAGACTCTCCACGAGATGGTGGAAGAAATGTAAAACAAAAACAGAATGTGCAATTCACACGCGGTAGAAGTGAAAGTTGTAGACAAGAGTGGGGAGACTACGAAGCACCGCACACAGAGGAGACCGATTATGCTCTCTTATTCTCTGGAAGGCTAAATTCTACAGATGTGTGTGTTTGTGTCTTTTTAGTATCGCTATTTTTCGTTTTATCGAATTTCAAATCACGATGGTGCTAAAGAAGTTTTCATTTCAAAAATACGGATATGAGCAGTCGGGACTCTTGTGCTGTTCTCAGTTGTGTGGCGGTCTGTTCCCTTGAGAGTGAAGGCGTGATTTTTAGATGTAAATATAACTTGCTCTGGAATATTACGGCGCGTGCTGACAGTAACGCCCACAAAAAAAAGTTGTACGGGTACAATTAAGTGCTTTAATTTCAAATTTTTGTACGCGAGGAACAAGTTGATCTGATACACAGCTTGACACGGTTAACTTTGCTGTCGATGGTGTCACTGAAGATTTTCTTTATTTATTATTTAGTTAATTGGTTGAAAATAAATTATTTCATTCATTCCTAGTTAAACGGCTGCACATACCCTGGATATAAATTCAGTTTTGTTGATATTTTCATTTATTTCGTTTTAATTTTTAAAGTGAAAACTTCTTTAACACCGTTGTGATTTGAAATTCGATGCAACAAAAAAGCGACACACATATGTACAGTACATCTATAGGATTTAGCCTGCGAGGAAATGAGATATACTAATCGGTTTCCTCTTTGTGCGGCGCTTAGTAGTCTCCCCACTCTTGTCTACTTTAGTTTTCTGAAGGTTTCACTTGTACCGCGTGTGAACTGCTCACTTTAATTAGAAATTTTCAACACTTTGTTTAACTAAATATAATATCATTAAAATAACACACAGTGTGCTAAGGGTCGTACTTAATTTACTATGACCATTGATTCTTGACATTATTTGGAGAAAAAAATGGTAATAAAATTTAGGCTGAGTGACTACTGATGACATGTGAATTTTTTTGTTAGGTTTTGAGTAGAAAATTTGAAAAATAAAAAAAACCATGAAAAAGCCACAGTAGACCAAAATTTCATGATTTTTTTTTTATTCGAAATAATATCAGGAATCAATAATATCAGCAACGCAAAACATCTACGAGTTTCTAGAGAATGGTAGTTAGTCATACCTAGAATAAATCTCGATGGATATAAATATGGATATGTTCCATAGAGGCGTAAAAATAAAAAACGAAGGAATTTTTTATGAACTCTTTCAATGTTTAAGATATAGGATGCTTCACCAGTCATCATTTGACCAGTTTCTCTCGATCAGGCCCGCCACGCAGTCAGTAGGCAGACTCATGAACCCGGGAACCCTTGCTTAGTCACCAAACTTAGCGAACCACTAGGGGTGACTACGGCAAGGGTATTGGTTATCCAATAAATGGTTCCCAGGGCAGCGGAACCTATACCCGCTATCCCAAATGACCCGCCTAACTAAATATCTTATTTTTCAGTAGCCTTTTGGCGTCCTGGCTTTTAAAGGTTTCATGACATTTGTTCCGCCGACAGTTGGACCCCCGGCATACTTACATATACAATATGCAGTCGGTTTAGGGAAAATACAGTATACCTGATTACACAAAATATAACTAAGAGACCCCGAAGGAATGTGCAGAGAGGATGTACCGCCGAATCGGAATGTATAAAACACATTTTCATTCAAAAGCATCAAGGAAAAATCTACTCAGCTATATTATATTGTGTACACTATAATATAGATAAGTACTTTATACTGGCGCATAAGTACAAAAAATCGACACTGTACTCGTACATACATAAATTACTATGATATTCACAGAAACTTATTTTTAAGGGTATTTTTAAAGTCGTTTGAAATTGGTATTCAAAATAATGCACAAAAAATTATAATTTTATAGTGAACTAGCGCGTTCCCAGCATGCGTTGCTATGCCCCTAATAAATAAATTGTTTCTTCCTGCGTGTCTTTTCCCTTTCCATCTCCCTTTACCCTCCCATGTCCCCTTCCTCTCACGCGTTCCCCCTCCACCTTCCCCGCCTTCCCTCTCCACTCTCCCGCAAACCACCCTGCCGCGATCCCCTCCCCTCTACCGCGTTCAATATATTCAGTCCCGTTACATTCAGATATTCAAACAGCTCGCGTGCCACCAATTGCAATTTTTTTTGTATAAATTTTTATTTTTACATGTTACAAACATTCATTTACTATTTAAAATAATATAATTTTCAATTAGATTCATAGTATTAGATTTTGGTCAGTACCATAAGTGAATACTTCGATTAAATTCATTAATTTTAAAAGTTTATTCGAAAATTGAATTTTGATTGAACAATCGATGTTTTAAAAGAGTCATTTTCATTTCAAAATGACATTTTTGTAAGAGTTTTTTTAATGATTAAAAAAACTTTTCAGATGTATTGTCATGTGGTTGTAATAATCCAGAAACCTTCACGTGGGTGGAAAAGGGTATTTTGAAAGTTTGAAACATTTCCTATGCTTAATATAGCAACGCATAGCGGACATAGATACATACATACATTCTTAGATTTTTATATACATAGATATCATTTTTGGGGGGTCAATTATCGGGTCACCACTTTTAGCATAATAGGCCTCCTTCAAATTGTACAAAATTATTCTTAATTTTTAGGTCTCTTCATTTTGGTTCACCATTCTGTACAAATGAAAAATAATAAATTCGACCACCACTTCCACCCACCTCATCATTTTTAATACAAACTACCCCCCGATCTCATAACAGGATAAAGTTCGCCAGCCGCAATGAACCCACTATCTCATAGGGTGACTAATTTACTACAAATATCCAGGCACCAACCGCCGTCCCTGGGGAACACTGATACGTTTATCTGGGGGTTGACAATTGACATGCCACACCAACTGTGGGAAGTGAGATGAATAATATATGATATTTTGTTATTGTAGATGGCAACACCAACCTACTGGATTTATTTGGTTCATTCAACAATGATAAATAATTGAAGAAAAGTCGAGGGCGCTGCAATCCTTTGCATTGGTAAGGCAACATTAAAATGATTCAAAGGTAAAATAGTGTAATTCTGTGGTCCAAATGCGTATTTTTATGTCTGTATGCATATAAAAATGAATCCCTGTTTTCCTTGGTCACGCCATAACTTCAGAATGACTTTACCTTTTTCATTCATCTTTTTTTAAAAGTTTTCTAATACTCTGTAGAAGATTATTACGGAAAGAAAAATTAAGAAAATTGCGCAGAAAATTGAATAATTTCAGAAAACAGACTATTTGAATTTCGCATGTTTGACTGTTCACGTGTTTGATAAAATTGAATTTAGCAGGCAGCTGTTGTTTTTTTTTTTGTATTAAATCATTAAAGAAAACATAAGCGGTAGAAAAAGAAGAAAAGAGTATATAAAAAAGAAATAAAAAGACACAGATTAAAGTATGTAGGATAGATAAAGTGAAATAAAACTGTGATCCTATGTAAAAGAAATATATTTTCACATCATAAGATAATGTTCAAGGATAAACATGGTTAGCCATTTCCCAGGGTCCTTGAGGTGATTTTCACAAAACGACGCTGTATAAATCTTTCAAAAATTATTATTATCAAAAGATAAAAAAAAAACAACATGATGAGAATGAGAAATAACACACGGCAGGGTCTGCAGGGGTCGAGGGTTCGTAATTAACAATTTGTTTTAATTTTTTCTATGTCACACAAAGCTATAAAAGATCATTTAGCAATGGGAATATATGGCGAGCGATATGCTGAAATAGGTGAAGCCGAAAGATCTTTTATAGCTGTGTGTGACACAAGCTTACTAAATTGGCCTGAGGGCAAATAATGGAAAATATCAGCGTCTGAAAAGATGTTATTGTATTTTGTGCACGTCCTTCTGAGAAAATAATGTTGTGTGTAATTTGTTTTTGAAATAAATACTGTAATTGAGCAAACGTTGTAATTTAACATACATTGTAATTGAACATTAACATACCGTTGACAAACTTCTTAATTGCGGTTTAAGGGGAATGTACTGTGAAAAACAATAAAAATAAATAATAAAGTGCTGACCCATCACCTGCTTTTCTCGCTCATGGAAAACACCTTAAATCATCTTCACTTAATTTCCCAACTTCCGCCATCTTCGAATCGAATAATACCTCTAGAAACATATCTTTATGGATATGCGGTTTAATCACAGCTGCATCGATAGAACTTTATGAACCTATAAATAAATTGACCATCAACTCGGCCCATACGTGTACGTTATTATCCTATGTCCCCGGGCAGCAATAAATAAATATTTCTATCACATATTTCATGCGGCATAGAAAAAACCAGCTTTTTCAGATCGGTAGACGATAGTTGATGCTTCTTTTTATATTATTATTATTTATAGTTTGGGTTCATTATCATTTTCTGTATCTTGTGCTTTGTAAGACTGGCTTCTAGCGACCATGATTATGCGTCGTTTGCCAGAACTTGGGGGCTTGAAGATGTCGAGAAGATAAACACTCTCGTGCAGCAGTATTACCTTTATTAATTCTGCCAAATTATACCTGTGATATCTTTGGTCAAACGCTTTGATCTTAGTGAAAAAATTGGTTAATAGAATGAAAATGCTGGTCAATGAATCGATGAAAACACATTTCAAGATGTGTCGTGTAATACTATGGTATTTTTAGAGAGTTAACGTATCATGGGACAGTATGTAGAGTCTATCCGATAGTTATCCGATAAATTGTTCGCTATCTACTATCTACATGGTAGACAGTAGATAGAGAACAATTTATCGGATAACCAACACCCCTGCCATAGGACACTCCAAGTGGTTCGTTACGTTTGGTGGCTTTGAGGGGTGCCCAGGCACATGGGGTGAGGTTTGTCTAGGTCTTGGCGGCGGATGTGTTTGTCCATCTGCTGCGTGGCGGGCCGGATCGGAAGTAACTAGTTGAGGGAGACCTTTTGAACTCTGCATCCGGCTCTCTTGATCAATCGCCTTGCACCGCAGTGAGAAGGACGTATTCATGTGTCCGTCTCTCCTGTTCGCATTGACCCCTAGATATCAACCCAACCCTTAGAAATTTTAACATTATAAAATGTATTAAACTATTATATTTTTCATTTGTTAGAAGTCAACTTGAGTACAATTCTCCCGTCTGGAGCCCATATTATAATATACATGTAAAAGCTATTAAAAGAATACAAAACAAATTCTTACGTTACCTGAATTTTAAAATGGGTATTCCAGCAATTATATATTCCAACAATACTGTTTTAAATTATATGAATATGCTCAAATTGTCAGACAGAAGAATTTTCAATGACTTGGTATTTCTGTATAAAATTCTAAATGATTTAGTTGATAGTCCGGTATTGCTTGAATTGATAAGCTTCCGTATTTCACTACGTATTACTAGAAATCAGGATTTATTTCAGAGCAGAAATTCTGGAACTAATTATCATATTTATTCCTCTTTGCCAAGAATACCAATTCAGAGGACATCTTCAATTTATCTTTTAAAAAATACAAAATACTGTTAGGTACTGAAGCAGTTCAGTTATGTATAAAGAAAAATATGGTATTTATATTTTTATGGAAATTTTTAATTTCATCAGGACTTTCTGTGGGGAGCTAATTTAAAAAAAATACATGTTAAGATGAAGCCATACTAAATAATGCAAAATCATACAAAATTATACATTTTTGTTTTGAAAATTTGATCGCTTAGAAGTATTATAGATGCTTCAATTAAATACTGCGTGTAGAACATATCTTCCCTTAAAAATATCGGTCAGTTTTTAAGGGAAGATATGTTCTACAATAAGTTTTAATAAGCCTAGAAAAAATATTATAAGATCTACAAAAAACACTTGTCCAAGTCCAAACTCTCCTATTTATAAACCTCATTTCGGATATCGTTTTATTGTTGAATGTGGCAAATTTAGTTTCTTTTATGATACTCGCAAAAAAAAAATTTTTTCACCCGAATCTCACAAAATAAAATATAATATGCATTTTCGCGTTGTTATTTTTGACATCACGGTGACATGTCAAAAATAACAGTCGACGAATTTGTAATATCAAAGTGAACCTTATACCGTCCATCGAAAAACGACTGGCAGCGGCCCCTATTTTCTGTCACTACTCCTCCGGACGGAGCGGAGAAACAATGCATAAAAAATGAATTAATTTTTTTTTTTTTTATTTTTTTTTTTATTTTAGTTTTTATTCCAGCAGGGCTGGGAGGGTAGTGCAATCCCAGCCTGCCATATTACATACAGAGTAAATAAAAATCATATTATTAGGTAGGAGCCTAATGAAAATAAAATTTGAACATAAATAACAACAACAAAAAAAAAATAACTATAAAATTAAAAATAAAATAAAATTAATTAATTATTTATCGTCCATCAGGGAGGTCGCCTCATCATCTGCATCCATCGCTCATTTAGTGGGGAACTGAGCCACTCGGATGCAGCCACGACAATGATGTTGGTTGATTTCCGTGTCCTGCTCCAGAAGCTGGCTAGTCGGTGGCGAAGTAAGGCTGGGAATGAGTGCACCCTCCCTTCGGTGAACATCGTGGAGGCGCTGCAGAACCTCGGTAGTTGCATAAGTTGCCTGTATGCATTGTTGTAGCACACCCTCAGTTTGTCCCATTGCGATGCTGGATATTGCGTCCACAGTTCAGATGTGTACAGGGCGGTGCAGTATGTCTTGAAGAGTAATTTTCTGACGTCGTCGCTACAGTGGTAGAACCGCCTTGATAGCATTCCGGCCCGTATGTTAATTGCTCTCCTTTGTCGTTCCATATCTTCTACATCCTTCATGTCTTCGGTTAGGATATGTCCCAGGTACTTAACCTGTGCGGCCACAAGCAGTTCGTTTCCTTCTAGATATATTGGAGGAATATTTAATGGCTCCTTATTGTGTTTGAAAGCGACGATGACTGACTTTTTAGAATTGTACAACAAGTTATGAGAGTTTGCGTACTCTTCGCATATTTGCACAAGTCTTCTCATCGCTTTAATCGAAGGTGCAAGCAGCACCATGTCATCCGCATAATTAATGTTATTACTGCCTTGTCCGCAGATATGACATCCGATTCGTGTATCGTTCAGCTCCTGTAAGAGGTCGTTAATGTACACATTAAATAGAGTTGGAGACATATTTCCCCCTTGCCTGACTCCGCTTTTAAGGAATAAAGGTCTTGAAGAAGCTCCTGCCCATTGAATTTGATTTTCCTGTTGTCCGTACCAAATAGCCAGCATATTGACCACTGCTGCTGGAACATCTCGTTTTATGAGTTTTTCCCACAATAATTTATGAGAAACACGATCAAAGGCCTTGCTTAGGTCCAGAAAACACCCATAAACGGTGGTTTTTCTTTTTTTGTAGTAGGCTATTGTTTGTTTTACCCCATAAATGGCCATATCAGTTGATGAGGCGCTCTTGAAGCCGAATTGGTTGTCCAGGGTAAATAGTTTTTCTTTGACTAGCGCGAATAAGATTTTTTCAAACAGTCTCGAAAGCATTGTCGCCAAGGAGATCGGTCGGTAATTTCCTAATATCGAAGCATCCAGCTGATTGGATTTCAGGATTGGTACGATGATAGTTTGACTCATGTCCATCGGCATATGTGTGTGTTTTAAGAGGCTTGAGTACAGGGCGGCTAGAATAGTATGAAGTTGATCTCCTGCGTATCTTATGTGCTCAATACCAATGGCGTCGTACCCTGGACTTTTACCGTGGGCGGTTTGCTTAATTGCGCTTTCGATCATTTCAGGAGTAATATTCATGACCAGGTCGTCATTAGCTGCAGGTGGACATGTCATTATCGAAGGTTTCGTGGTATCTCCTTGATCCTCGCTTAAAGAAAAAAAGTCTCTAAATTCGTTAGCTATCTTTTCATCCCCCGTGATGTTGTTGACACATAGTGGAACTTTGCTCTTGGCTTTCAGCACAGTTGAAGTTTTATGCCAAAACTTTCTGAAATCTTTGTTATGCATAGATGTAGCTATGCTATCCATTCGTGCTTTGTTTTCCGAGTGTTGGCATTTTCGGAGAGCAATTTTAAAAGATTTCTTACTTGTTTTCCTTTCGTCTGCGAAACGGCCTTCCGTGGGCCTTCCGGCTTCAATCCAGCATAGGAATGCATGTCTTGATTTGCGGTACAAAGTGGAGACATCATTATTCCACCCAGGAACAATGTCATACTTTTTTTTGGGTCCTTTACTTCTGAATGCTTTTATGGCGGAGTTTCTTAGTATATGCACAATATTACCGTAGAGAGAATCTAGTTCAAGTTTATGAATCTCGTTATCACAGTTCTGCCTTTGACATCTTACGGCATCTGGGGGTTTTATTTTTAATAGTAGTTTATTGGCCAAGGCGTTGTAAGTTTTAATATCATTTTCGGACTTTGCCGTCCATTTTCCAAGATCCCTTGGTCGATCCTGTCTGTTGGAAATAATGGGGGTTAGATTTAGATCTATTTCCACAGTTAGTGGGAGATGATCTGACCACGTTGCATTGGCTGTGATTTTTACGCTCTTTACTGCACAATTCAGCCCCTGTGTCATAATGCAGTGATCAAGCCATCTGGTGGTTCCGTGGGCGTCACTTATATAAGTGAATGTATCAGAGCTTAAACGCACAATATCAGTGTATGTATAGTTATTTTCTGTACAGAACTGTGCAAGTTCACGGCCAAAAAGTGACCTCGGATCTGCATTAAAATCTCCTATAATCATTGAGTTGGAGCTGTTTTGTTCTTCAATAATGGCGTGTATTTTTCCCAGACAGTCTGCGAATTCCGGTAAGTTCTCAACTGAATTGGTCGGCATATAAACCGTTACTATTAGAAGAGTTCCATTTGCTGACTCCATTTCAATAGCCGTGATTCTAGGATCTCTACAGTCAATCAGAATGGCTTTTATTGTATTGCGCCATAAAATTGCAACGCCTCCGTAGAGGCGGCCAATTAATGGGGCGTCTGAGAGATTCACCGCAGATGTTCCATGACTGAGAAATTCTGGATGTATTGACGACAAATATCCCAAGTCTGTAGGTAACAGCCAGGTTTCCTGTAATGCAATGACGTCATTACAATTACATAATTCGTTAATGAAGTGCTCTGTTCGACGAATTGATCTGCAATTGAATGAGATAATTTTTAGAGTCTTGGTACTTATGTGATCCATTATGAATATTATACTGGAACATTGGTTTGCGTTGTCGGCATTCGGAAAATGTATTTCCTTACAACTGAGAATTTCGGCCATATGCTCGCATCCATAAGTTTTTCGTATGTTGACTCAGGAGTCCCAACTTTGAACGCCCGATATTCGCCAGATTTCGTCTGTAGTTCGTAAGCAACCGCATCAATGCCGCTTTGCTTGAGAAAAGAGATAACATCTTCACATGTTGTTGTTTTCTCCAGTCTTGTGACGAGAGCATATTTCGTCCTCTGCAAACCTTTAATTTCTGCATTTTCGTTTCTGCCCAAAATAATGTTTTTACTTTTTTTTGGTGGCGGTTGTGGCTTTTTATACGTCTTCTTTTTAATGGATTTCCATTCTTGATTATCTGGATTTTCGTTTTCACTTGAAGGGATGATGTTAGCGACATCTGCAAATGATTTCGGACGATTAAATGGTTTTTCGGTTAGAGGCGGGTCAAGTTTTGGATCTGTCTCCATAGATGGCATTGCGATGCTTTCATCTTTCGTGGGTTTGGCCTTGATATGAATGTTTTTTACAGGCTTTTGCGAATTAAACACGTAAAAAAAAAATCTCAAATATCTTTTCCAACCTTTCCAAAAGCTTTTTCTCAAGTATTTTAAAACTCCTCCCATAAAAGGGCGTGAATTTCGATTTCGATTTTTTTCCTGTACTAGGATCGCCGTTTCACTTGAGAAACATCAGTGAAAACTTATTTGCCATATAAAATAATGGAGAAAATAATGACACATTATCTTGAAGGGGTATTTCACCTTCATCTTAATAGCTTATCCATACGATACTTGTCCTGGATTTAGCCACTTAATTATAGGTTCAAGTACCGAATAGTAAATTCAGACTTTTTAAATAAATAGATCGCGTTTAATTAATCGAAAAGTACGTTACTTTATGAATAATCTATGAGGATGACGGTGAAATACTCCCTGAGAGTGTATTTCACCACGGTATTCAACCAAATACTGTGAAAATAAGGTTGTAAGGCCTTAAGCGGGTGAGCCAGGAAATGAGGTGGTTATAAAGAAGGTTGAAAGGGGACATTCAGATCTGGTCACCAAACACGGCTTATGCCATTTCGAGCAACGTTTCAATTCCGAATGATAGTCTTTCACCAGCAAGTCACCACTCTGGAAATTGCTGCACTTGATTTAGAACAGTCCCTCCTTTAAAGCCTTAGTCGTTCTTCACAAATTGCCTCATTTACCTCTGTAAGTACTCCACTTCCATATTATTCTAGATTTATAATGTTCATTTAATGACGCCGAGCTAGATTTTCTCTGACGAGTTTTTAAATTCAATGAAGGACTTACTGGAATCATCCCCTTTCTTTGTTCCTCGTTCATCTAACTGCCTTTTAATAAGGCTGGTTTGTAATCTAACCTAACATAAGTATAATCATTATACAGGATCACTTAAACCTCAATAAAACCAACCCCTTTTTTAAGAAAAGCATCACATTTTTTACACTGAAATTTTCTCCAATTCAATGTGATTTACCGGACTCTACTATTCTGCGTCTCGTAGCTTTTGAGGGCTTTTAACCAGCCAGCGGCCGAGAATTCAAATTTCGTCGAAATATGTTCTTACGATCGTACAGGGCGGTTCCAATGAGAAAGATTAATTATTCTATGTACCAGATTTTTAAAATTATAACTCAATATAGATTTTATTTCATTCAAAATTTGCTTTAATTAATACCTACATTCAAAAATGCTGAAAGGCATGATGATAAAACTATTAAAATTATGTATTTTTTGTGATTATTTTTTGATCATAAGTATTTATAATTATTCAATAATTTTTAATCAAAATAAGAATGTACATAAAAAAAGTATTTTAAAGTATTTTCTTCACAAAACACTTGCGCGGATCTTTTTTTAACTGATTTTATTTAAACTAAAATTAAAATTCATAAACATGGTTTTCCCAGATAATTTATTGATTTATTTTTCTGCTTGGTTATATAATTTGAAATGTGTGTTGTATAATACAAAAATTTGTTTGAAAATTTAACAAATCTGCCAATGACCTACAGTATAACTTTATTATTCTAAAAATAAACATATTTTCTCATAATTTAAAGCATAACTTTACCAGATAAAAGAACAATCTTTCGAAATCAATTTATACTTTTTTTATAGAAAAGAGTCAATTCGCCAAATTTTTTATTTACAATGGCATATTTCCGGTTTTGTCTGGTTATTCCCTCTTAAAACTGTTATGATAATAAATTTATACCAATTAAATAATTATTAAATTATTATTGTAATTATTAAATTATAATTATTAAATTATTAATTTTTATTAAATAATTATTTAACTCAGCACCGCTGAGTTGTTCAGTTGTTCATGGTTGAAAAATTCAGGGTGGACATTGATTTTTCATGGTTGAGGTGTAGATATGTTTGTGTGTAAAAACTAACTAAGTAACCATCACGTCGTTTCCCCGCAGGGATACGCAGAGAAGACGGACCGACAATCAATTCGGTCTTGACACACACTTCTTGCTTCTTCTACATTAATACATCGTCTCTTAAATTCTCTTCTACTAATCTGACTCTTGGTATGGCCCTACTCAAATGTCTGATCCACTTGGTCGTGCCATGCCTTCCTCGGGCGTCCCCGACTTCTTCTACAATTCATTTTCGCCACATATATTCTCCTTACACTTCTTTTCTCGTTCATTTGCTCCACAGGCCCTTTACGCTTGCATAAACCTTGCATTCTTTGCGGATCTCCAAATTTCTCACAAGATGGAAAATTTTACCACACATACGCCTCAAGGATTTTATTTTTACAGCATTCAGACTACATTCGTCCAGTTCCATGCCTTAGTGCCATACATCAGGGTAGGTACCAGCACTAAATTGTGGACGTCTAGCATCACTTATTTGGACTGTGTTTTGTTGGCGCCAACGTCGTTCAGTCCTCCGTTAATGGAGTTACCTTCAATTACCCTTCATTTAATATCTCTATCAGCCTTCCCACCTGATTTTTGTGAATTAGCAGTATATTTCGTGTATGTGACCTTTCACGCCACCCCCACCTCTTAGGATACGAAAATATTCCTTTTTTAGCTCTTTGACACTCTAAACATCTAATCGTGTCAGTATTTGAATACCTCATACAAACTCATTCTGACTGGTCTGAGTGGATTCATACGTCATTTCTGGACAAACTGAGCCTTAGATTTCTACCCATCCCTCATACCCCTTTCCTTCACCGTACTTGATACCCTTCCTTTACTTAAATGTATCCTCCTCACACCATCCTCAACGATTGCATAGACATTCAGTGCTTCCTGTATTTTTTTATATTAGCTCCACACGGGAGGCTTTGAGGAAAATAATACCCCTCGGGTCCTGTGTCATCTTTGAAAATGCTGTTTAATGGAAGTTTAATGCTTTTTAGGAAGAGGAGCAAGTTCTGGAAAGGAAAAAGGTATGAGGGGTGGGTAGGAATCTAATGCTCAGTTTATTCAGCAGTGACGGACGTACGAATTCATCCCTCCCCAATGATATAAAGCGATTTTCAGAGCGAGTTCTGCTGGAGTAGTCAAAATGTCTCCCTCAACCATTCTCTCCCGTTACAGCATGCAACGCAGTAGGTAAGCAGGCGCAACTGCCGCCAAGACATGGACATCACTATGAATCCTGGACACACCATGAAACGTAGCAAACCACTTGGGGTGGCCTATGGCAGAGGTATTGGTTATCAAACAAATTGCAGTATCCATACCCGTCTCCCAAACTGAAAGGATTTAATGTTAAAAAAAGAAATGAAAACAATATTAGCGAAACTCAATCGAAAATCTGGAGACAGAAAAATCAGAAAACGATATTGGCACCTCTGGGACTCGAACCCAGGACCTTCTGCTTTTATGGCAACAGCTCTACCAATTGAGCTAAGGTTTATATATCCAATTCCGTCACTTTTAACTGTATCATACTAATAACTATCTTCATGTCCCAGAGGCGCCAATATCTTTTTTTCTGATTTGTCTGTCTCCAGAATTTCGATTGAGTTTCGCTAATATTGTCTTCATTTAATTAAATACTAGCTGACCCGACGAACTTCGTACCGCCTCAGAATCAATAACTGGTGTGTTAACTTATTAGCTGAATTAAATTCAGTATTTTTATTATGTTAGAAATTACACAATGAAGCAATTCTCGATGCGCAACTGTCAGTGTTTTGTTTTGTCAGTGTCAGAGGTGGCGTTGTGTACGGATTTATATTTTTGTGATTTTCTTACTTTTCCACTTACTTACGGGAATCGACGTGTACGTGACGTGAGTTTAGAAATAACATATTTGTGTTTGTAAAACTCTTCTAACGTTTCTTTCACCACTTTCAAAACATTGGAACGATTCAATCTTCAAAAGAAAACTTTCACAATCAAGTCCATCCGCTTTTCTAAAAAAAAAAAAATTAAATGAAAAAACCAAAATGGATAAGGATCGCAGGTTTAAAACAAAGCAGATCGGCCGCTATTGCCGGGTCATTTAAAAAGTTACTTCGTGTCGTAAATCAAACCTGGTGCGGCTCCTCGTGCAGCCGCGGGCCCTGCTTTACAGTACCTGCACCTATACGGATTACTCTTAAGCGAACCCTTCGTTAAAAATCATACAGTCGGAACCATACGCGTTCCGTCTTACTTATTAGATTCTTACGCGCTGGTTCAGCTTTGGTGTAACTTTACCATAGGTACCTACTACTTTTTAGTTCGTTAAAATGACATACTTCTTCACTAACACAAATAATAATTTAATTAAATTAAAATAATTTGATTTTAGATTTTCACGGCCAAAAGTATTGCGTTATTTATTTTTGCCGTGATTTTTTTTGCCGTGTTGCGCTACCTTTTTCTTCAGCCAACCTTTCGGACAGCGTTACGGTGCCCATAATCTGCCCTGCTCTTGGACACTGTAACGCTGTCCGAAACGTTGGCTAAATAAGGAGTTAGCTCAACACGGCATAAGACCCTAAAAACAAATAACGGAAATAAAATAATTATCTTATTTTTTACCCCTATTTTATTAATTTGGGAGGCTGTTGTGGTACCGCCGCCCCGGAAACCATTTCAACACTTCTGTTATAGGTCACCCCCAAGTGATTCGCTTCGTTTCGTTCAAGAGTGGTAGACACTTTCAATATCCTCCTGGTGAAAGATGTTGCTTGAAATGGCTTTAGCCGTGTTGGTCTGACTTCCAGGTATGACCAGATCTGACTTCCTCACCTTCCTCTTCCCTAATTTCAAATCAAATTCTTCGGTGATCATTTGTTTTTTTCAATGCTTTATATCTAACAAGAAACTTAACAATTTTTCACTTACAGTTTAATCACCAAAAAAAAAACGGAATTTTTGTTATACATGCGAATTGAAAAGTTGTTTGGAATGACTTTAGCCGTGTTTGGTGACTAGATCTGAATAGCTAGATATTTCCCCACCTTCCTCTTCTCCTTTCTCTTCTCCTTCCTCTCCCCACTTATACCCAGTCTCCCAACATACCTCGATTGAGGATCCATATTATCACTGGTTCCAAGCGGTTGGGAGCAGTTGGGACTCTTGTGTGATATTCATATAAAAAATGTAAAAAAATGGATATTTTATGTTTTGAAAAAACGTTCCTCAATTGGGGATGTCAGTCAATCAATAGTCTCATTGGCTCCAGACGGTTGGGAGCAGTTGGGACTCTTGTGCGGTATCCACATAAAAAAAATGTGTAAACTGGGTAAAGCATTTATTTAGTTTTGGAAAAACGCTCCTCAATTGGAGATGGCAGTAAATTAATATTCTCACTGGCTCCAGCCGGTTGGGAGCAGTTGGGACTCTTGAGCATCTACATAAAAAAAACAAATAAAAAACCTGGCTAAAGAATTTGTTAAGTTTTGAAAAAAACGCTCCTCAATTGAGGATGCCATAGTCTCACTGACTCCAAACGGTTGGAGCAATTGGGACTCTTGTACTGTATTCATATAAAAAAACTGACAGAGATGATTAAATAAATGGCAAAGGAGCATTTATGATTAATCACTTTTGTACGACCTACCCATCACCAGTCACATGAAATTATAGCGCATTACAGTGTTTTTTTTTTACTGAAAATCATCCCAAATGACCGCAGGGAGTGATGACGTTACATCTATCACCGGAGCATTAGACCACAACCACATTTAGCCCCAAGGGATTATGTGAGCACGTGCCTAACATGAAAAAAATACGGTAAAATCTTCTGACTCCGCTTACTTCTAAATACGCCCGAATTATTGAAATAATATTTCATTCCAACTTAATTACGACGTATGTCAAAGAATTGAAGACGTTTCTAATTTGAAAAATCAAGAAAAATTTACATTTACAAAAAAATCGGATTACATTTTAGATACGTGTCCTCACTATTTTTCGACATATTCCCCGTTACGATCGATGCACTTGGTGAGCCGTGGCACAAGATCCTTAATTCCCTTGTCGTATAACTCCGCCGCCAAAACTGCTCTCACCTCTCCCTCCGCGTCCTAGTCGATCTCCAGGGGTTTTCCTGCCAACTATTTATTGGTTCAGGTGAAGAAAAATACGCAAATCATTTCATTGATTGCCTTTTTTATTCCGGGATAGGTGGTGAACTCATTTTTCAACCCAAAAAAGTCTCGCCTTGGTTGGAAAAACGATTCGAAGAGACCCGAACGCTTTCTACACGATTTTGCTCTTCAGCATTTTGGGAACAAGCACGCACTTTACTTACGCCATTTTCCTCTCAAAATCGTTTGTGTGGTTGACTTACCTGGGATCAAAATTGCGAGCTTACGAACTTCAGTGGGCGGACTCCCTCTTAGTTGAGAATGTGAATAATTGAGCGCAGGCGGCTGGATTTGACAGCGGACGCAAAGATCGCACTGAAGCAGCTACCAAGCCGGATTACCGCTCATTTTTTAGGGGAAAGTCTGAACTACACGTAAGTGCCGCTATATTTTGAGAAATAATGTCCGCATCGCCGAAAATGAAGAAAGATTAATTCTTGGAAAACCCTTTCCGCATTTCTTAAAAATTCTGTGCGTATGTAAATCTGGCATTTTGTCATGTAACCGTCCATGGCATCTATCTAATGGTCCCTTTTTAATCTTAGATACTCATTAAGCTTACATCAGCCTTTCTTTATTCCAAATTTTCCACACTTGTATAACGGGCAAACAAACCAAAGATAATAGGCCCAAAGGGAGATGACATGGAAGCGCACCGAATGTCGCTTAGCTATAGACCAAACTGCACGGACCAATGAACTTGGTTTCATGGTTTCATACAACTGGTTCTTGGTTCATATCCCTTATTTCCGTTATCCACGGATTTACCACACGTACAGCATTTTTAATAATTCTTCACCACGAAGTACATGCCTCCACCTTCAAAGACAAAGAAATTTAATATTCATCAGCAATGAAATATGGAAGCACACAAACCGATGGAGCACAAGGTACGAGATACCACCTCCTCGGCCCATGGTAAGGCGATGGGTGCTGTACTCGTCTCCAGCAGGTGCCCAGTTCGAAGCCCGGGGCCACACTGGCATATAATTATAACGCAAAGAACCTGCTGTAGTCGGGAAGCGAACCTTATTATTATAAGCACAGTGAAAAAAGCGACCGGTGTGATTTATCCTTCAACGATTCCCCTAAGATAGGAACCCGAACTGTGTATATTTTAAAATATTATTTTTTGTGTTTGGTTTGGTCTAATCTCTAATAATTATTATTAGGGTATTATGGTAATGTTATGACTTAAGTATAATGCTTCCAAAAAGGTCATTTAAGATGTTTTTTGTTTAACTTTATTGGAATAACTCTTTTTATAATAACTTTTGAAGGTTATATGCATCAATGCAAAATATCATTGAAGAAGAAGATAAAACTAATAAATCTGAATAATATTATGAAAAAGATCAAGCTCTCAGTGTCAACGAACAATATCGTGACACTATAGGAGGGGATGGACTGTAAATCTTTAGTTATCAGGATTTGGCAATTGGAAAGGAGAACGCCCTACCTTTGCTATGGTCATATTATGCTGCTTTATTGGTGGTGACTTGTCTACCACGATGATAGCACAAAGGGTGGTTATACACTTGTACTTTACTGTCACTTTTTGCTTTAATTAGTATTTTTACGAATATTAAGCGAGATTTTTCAGGCACTGCTGAAAACCAGCTGCATTCCACGGGATGTGTGTGCCCAGTAGGTAAACATCATCTTCCTCGTCTTCTAGTAAGTAAGTAGGGCCTTTCAAGGAAGGAAAGGGACAAAGGGAGAAAATAACAATGCAAGGAATTTGGAAAAATGGGTTTCAGTTCATAAGCTGTTTCAGAAATAAACACTCAGAAATGTTTTTGAATTTCCATGGGACATCTATTCAGTTTCCGATATCCTTCCAACTACAACCTTTCCTAAACATGAAATCGCAAGCAAAGATCCAAAAAATTACTCAACAATGCTGATGAATATTAAATTTCTTTGTCTTTGAAGGTGGAGGCATGTTCATCGTGGTGAAGAATTATTAAAAATAATCAGTGAAAATGTATTATGTAATTTATTTTGTATTTAAAAAAAAAAAAAAATTTGATACATAAATATTATAAATATAATATATAAATAATGTATCTTATGTAATAAATAAAAAAATAAAATAAATAATCAAATAATAAAAATTTTGTAAAGGCTTTCTTGTTTTTATAAATGACTTATGCAATGTTATTTTGGATTCTGATATTTTGTTGTTTGCTGATGATTGTAAGATATTCAAAATTATTCATACATCACTAGACTCAATACTTCTCCAAAATGATATTAACAGAGTTTCAAAGTGGTGCAACAACAATAGAATGTTTCTAAATTCTTTAAAATGTGTTCACATAACTTTTACACGTAAACACAATCCTATTCCAACTCAATACTTTATCGACGGTACTAAACTCCAGGAAGTCGCAACCATTCGGGACCTAGGCGTATTATTTGATAAAAAACTTACTTTCACACCTCATATCGACAACATCATTTCTAAATCCTTGAAAATGCTAGGATTTATCAAACGAAATAGTAAACATTTTCAAAATCCTATATCAAAAATAACGCTGTACAATTCCTTCACCCGCAACGTGTTGGAGTACGCAAGTGCTGTATGGAGTCCAACCTACAAAGTTCATATTCAGCGAATAGAGCGAGTTCAAAAACATTTTATGTACCACCTAGCGTATACCGATAAGCGAGCTCGATCACTTCCTCACTACACCGATAGACTAAAATTCTACAATGTACGCACCCTTGAACAGAGAAGACTAAATACAGATTTAAATTTTCTTTTCAAAATTGTTAATGGTTTAATAAACTGCCCTTTTCTACTTCATCAAATCAGGTTCAATGTTCCTAGAATTGGTTCACGACTTGTAAATCATGTTCCGTTAAATATTAAAAAATATCGAACTAAGCTTGGGTATGACTCAGCTTTATCAAGAATGTGCCGTAATTTTAATGAGGCTTATAAAAAACATTCAATTAATTTGACAATGTCAACATTGGCCAACTTCAAATTGTCTATTAACAAGATTTAAAGCTCCTTTTTATATTGTTATATAAACTTATAAACTAAACCTTTAAACTTAAATTATAATATTATTGTTCTAAAAACTTGTTTCAAAATTTTGTAATATATGGTATGTGTGTGTGAATGATTGTATATATATGTAAGTATTATGTTATCAATGTTGTGTTTGTCTTTAATTAGTGATAGCATCAACCATGGTTCAGTGTAATTGTATCTGTGAAAGCTTTCATGTAAATCACTGTTGACAAACCTAATAAATAAAAAAAAAAATAAAAAAATAAAAAAAAAGGCGATAAATACTTGGGCAATACCTCTATTAACTTACTCATTTGGCATAATTAAATGGTCTAATACAGATTTAGATAGCTTAGAACGATTAATTAGAACTACATTAACAAAATTTCATTCCCATCATCCAAATTCAGCAATAGAACGTATTAATTTACCCAGAAATTTAGGAGGTAGAGGTATAGTCAAAATAACATCTTTAAAACATAATCAGGTAGAAATGCTAAGAATTTTTTTCCATAGGAAAGCTGATAGTTCAGAAATGCATAAAATAATTTGCAAGGCAGATAGAAATATTTCACCATTAAATTTATACGACGAGAATGCCAGCATTCTTATAAATACCAACCAGGAATTATTAGATTCCTGGTCAAATAAAATTCTTCACGCAAAACACTTCAATTATCCTTCAATTTGGAATTCCTCAAGGGACACTTCTAGGTCCAATATTGTTTATCATTTACGTGAATGAAATGCTTACAGTACCAAAAATGGGAAAAATCATATCTTTCGCCGACGACACAGTTTTAATCATAGAAAAAAAAACTTGGGAAGAAGCCTATCAAACCGCGAATGTAGAAATAAATAACCTAAAACAATGGTTGGATGACAACTACCTTTCCTTAAACTCTGACAAAACCTATTTCATGACCTTTACATTATCAGACAAATTCCATCCAACAATAAATTCCAATATTACTATTCATAACTCTTGTAATAATTATACGGACAACTGCAATTCACCTAAATGCTCAAAAATCTCAAAAAAAAGTAATATTAAATATTTAGGCATAATTATAGATCAACATGTTAAATGGACAGAACATATTGCACAAACTGTTAACAGAATACGTAAACTTTATTACGTATTCCTCAAACTTAGAAATATTCTACAAAAATCTATGCTACTAAAGGTTTACTATGCATTAGCCCAATCAGTTCTACAATACGGAATAATAGGCTGGGGAGGAGCGTTTAAAACCAACTTAACCCCACTTGAAATATTACATAGAAGACTTATCAAAATTATTCTAAAGAAACAATTAGACTATTCAACCCAAAAATTATTCGATGAATTCAAAGTATTACCACTAAATAAAATTTATCAAAAAAATGCATTACTTCAAATCCACAAAGATAAACTAACAACACAGTCATTTAGCACCAGGCCGAGAACCTTAGGACAAATAATAATCCCTAAACTTAATACAACAACAGCCCAACATCATTACACATACTCAGCCATAAAATGCTTTAACGAACTCCCCAAAGAAATGCAATCCGAAAGGAATTATGAAATTTTTAAACAAAAACTTAAAAAACATTTTACTATTTATTAGATTTAGGCATGTGTTACGATGTGCCAACTTATATTTCCATTCTGAACAAAAAAATATCAACTTATATTTTCTCTATGTATGAAAATTCACATTATGTATATGTACAAAAAAAAAAAGGCCAACTTATATTTTTATTGTAAAAAAAAAATTCCATTTTGCACAAAAAAAAAAATTACAAACTTATTATTCATTGCATATATTTAAAAAAAAGTAGTTCTACATTCATCCAAATTGTAACAACTGTCAAGTATGTATAATACTGTCAACCTGATAGTGCTCCCTCTCTAAACACGAGAATTTCTCAATTAGGGAGGTATTGTTACCACCAATATTATATATTATATATATTTTGTTTAATTGTATACTATATGTATTGGTTAATAAATAAAAAATCTCAACCAAACATATGTTGACAAATTTTCGTCAAACAAATGGTTGAGTATTGGAGAGTTGAGCGCAGAAATAGAAGGCTTTATGCTTGCCATACAAGATAGAGCAATTAATACTAAAAATTATAGGAAGCATATCATCAAAGATGCAAATCAAATTGATGATTTATGTAGAAAATGTTTGGCTTTTCCGGAAACTATAGAACATATTATATCGGGATGTTCTGTATTAGCGCCGTCCGAGTATACATTTAGGCACAATCAAGTTTTAAAAATAATTCACCAAAGTTTGGTAATTAAACATAACTTGATTGACTGCCGTAATGTACCATATTATGAATATGAACCAAATTCATTTTTAGAAAATGAATTTTATAAAATTTATTATGATAAAACTATTCTGACAGACAGAACAATTAGTCATAATAGACCCGATATAGTTTTACATGACAAAATTAAGAAAATAACTTATATCATTGATGTAGCTATTCCAAATTCTTGTAATATTCAGAAAACTGTTTCTGAAAAAATAAGAAAATATACAGATTTAGAAAATGAAATTAAAAGAATTTGGCATTCTCAGACTATAAAAATATTACCATTTGTTATTTCGGCTACTGGCATTATACCTAGCTCTCTCATTCAAAATTTAGACGTATTAGATTTGTCAAAAAATTTGTACATAAAAATGCAAAAGTCGGTCATTTTAAATACATGTAGGATTACGAAAGATTTTTTAAATATTTATATTGAGGGATCAGTAGGATTTATCGGATCAGTTAGGATTTCATCAGAGCCGAACCCTCTGATATGAAAATATCTGGAGTCGGTGAAATATTTTCCCATTATGTTTCTGGTGGATTGACGTATTGTTCTTGTATTGTTTTATTCTTATATAGTGCACTTACATTGCGTTAATTTACTAGATATTCATTTGTGGAAAAGTGTGTGTAAGGGTTTAGTCTTTCATTTGGGAAAGATTCAACCCGGACATAAAATCTGGAGCACCGTAAAAAAAATTCGCGTTCCTCATTCGCGATTTATGGTCTTTAACCAGGGGATATGTTAGGGAGTATACCTGTCTCTTTTCTGATTCCTACCCACATCTAGTCCCCCTACCTACATATGTGAAATCACAAGGTCAGTGCATTGACGATCTTCAACATGACAGAAGTGTTCTATGCTCAGTATCTTGACTTCTTGATAAACTACGAGTTTCGTAAAAACCTTCAAAATAACAGACACAACTATCCTACCTTCAGTGAGTTTCTGCTTCCTTTTTTCCTACCTTCCAGAAAGTTCTAAAATTATTTATATTTTTACAGGTTCTTCATAAAACAGTTATACTCTAAAATATTATAGAGAAGATAACAAAATTTAAAAGCGTGTGGGATCTCCCACGAGTATACGCGTTGGGGAAAAATAAGTTAATCTCTTTTAACATAGTCGGATTTAGTATAGTACCTGAGATTACTAAAAAAATGTTTGCCTAAACATATTTTTCGGCGGCAATGACGATGGATACAGAAATGGGTGGTATGTATATTATCTAACACTCTGGAATAGGTGGGAGTCAGTGGGCGTGCCCACTGGGGCATGTTGTGAAGCTGTGGGAGTGACGAAGGAAATGAGATGCGAAAGAGGAAGGTTGGAAAGTTGATGAATGTTATATGGTCACACGTACACGGCTAAAATCATTTCAAGTAACGTTTCGATTCCGATTTATTGTCTTTCACCAGGACAGATTAAGAGTATCTACCTAATAGTACTTGTTTTATATGAATATTTTTAGGCAGCATTGCGTTCATTGGTCAAAACATTGTACATATAATTTCGTATCAGTGATCAATGAACCGGTGTATGCAATTCTCAGCCATAAGTCGTTATTAATAGGCCACTTGCATCACATTTAAAAAAAAAATCGGTTTAGGCAAACATCTAAGACATTCTGTATTTTAATTTTTTTTAATCGTATTTTTGAAACCCTGGCGATTTTTTGAAAATTTCAATTCAAAAAATCAGACCATTTTTTATAAACCGGAAAGACTGGACATAATTTTATGGGTGCGAAAAAACGATAATTACATAGCCGAAAGTCATTTTAAAAAAAGAACGTTTTCCACACGAATAGCAATAAATTCTACGGGGTTCTCTTCGTAACATCTGTAAAAACACCGCCATCTTTATCAAAAAATCAAACCAAAGGATAAGTTCGCATAGAACAACAACAAATCCAGTGAACGTTAAACGCAAATTCAAAAATTCGCCGTAAATCAAAGTGTTGCCATATAAAAAAAATTAATCACTTTGAAATTTTACAAAATAAAGGGAACATAATCGGAGACGGGAAATTTTCATGAAGTGACGTCACGAGCTCAAATAATGGATTTATTTATTTAAAATTAAAAAAAACTATACATTTCTAAAAAATTTTACTAATTTTTCGTAATCTTAGTAAAAAAATCTATCCACACGATTTTTTCCAAGTTGTTATGAAATCCATACAAGTGGCCTATTATTTATCTAGTTAGTAGTTTTTATAGATTTTAGAAATGTATTATAAGCTTGTCAGCGCCTTTAAGGTGATTTTTCACAAAAACGGCGCTATGTAAATCATACGAATATTATTATTATTATTAATACGGCACAAGTCCCAACTCCTCCCGTCTGGAGCCAGTGAGACTATGACATCCCCAATTCAGTTATATTGTGAGATTGAAGGCAGTGGGGGGGAAGGAGACTGGAAAGAGGAAGCTAGGGAAGTAACTGGCTATTCAGATCTGGTCACCAAACACGACTAAACCCATGTCAAGCAACGTTTCAATTCTGAATGGTGGTCTTACACCAGGGCGATCCGTCCACTCTGGAACGAGCCGAAAATATACTATTCTATTCGATTTCTATTCGAGAGCCTTACCCCTCAATCACGGAGGTCGTCATTTACTACTCAGAATTGTGTCGCAAATATACAAATATTGGACAACCATTATTATTTTATTGTCATTAAATTATTGAATAAATTAATTATTAATCGTACAATGTTTGCACTTACAATTGCTTTAACTTCGTTGTATAAACAAAATAAATATGTTCGTATTTTTTACGTACAATATGGCATACAACATACCCTACGTATTAATATTATATATGTAGGAAGGTATAGATAGATACTGAGTTATCATTTTGATCGCCGCGGGGACTGAACCATATACCAACGGGATGCGTCTGCTTATAAACATCGAATTAGTCCGGAGACGATACGGCTCAACACTTTCAACCCGACAAATACGTCAACTGCCGTTTTTTTTTTTTAAATTGGCTACACAGAGGAGGCCAAGAGGAAATTACCCTCTGGGCCTATGTCATCTTAGGGGGTGCTGTGTGGAAGGTTTTTTTAAGCCTCGGCAACCCAAATTTCTACCGATTTCTTACATATCTCCCTTAAACATTTGAAGTTTTTAAGCTCTTAAAAAATATATAAATACATGTTATTTTTGAAGATAATGTCTAGATGCTGCCCACGCCGAAACGCAAATTATATGAAATTCCCTCGATAGAAAAAAATCGCAAAGTATGCTCCAAAAATTATTAAAAACAAGTCTGTTACTATTATCTTATAAATTATGTTTGTGAAAAAATTCCAAATGTTTCTTTAAAGACACTTAAGATGCCCACATAAGATTTTTGCTCTATTTTAAATGAGTCGTGTTTTATTAAAAAAAATTGCAATTTTCGCATCGATTTTGTCGCTGTAAATGTTAGTGCGCTCCTCTAACATTCGTAATTTCATATCTCTCCATCTTCTTCTTTTTGAGCCCGGTTGCGGAGACTTAAGGAAAGGAAGGAGATGTAGTTCTGGGAAGGACATATGTATGAGGAGTGGGTAGGAATCTGTGGGTCAGTGTGTCATTAAAAAAGTCATTAAAAGATATTAAAAGTACTTAAAGATCCGCAAAAAATGCAAGGCTTATGAAAGCGTAATGAGTAAGATCAAGAAAGGAACGCTCCGATGGTTCGGGCATGTAAAGAGAATGAACGAGGAAAGGAGTGTAAGGAGAATATATGACGCAAATATGAATGGTAGAAGAAGTCGGGAACGCCCGAGAAAGACATGGCGCGACCAAGTGAATCAGATACTTGAGTCGGGCCATGTCAAGAGTCAGAATAATAGAAGAGCATGTATCAGACGATGTATGAATGTTAACGAGGCAAGGAGTGTGTGCCAAGACCGAGTTGTTTGGCGGTCCGTCCTCTCTGCCTACCCCTGCGGGGAAACGGCGTGATGGTTAGTTAGTTAGTTAGTTAAAAGATATTAAAAAATATTGAAATATAGCCCATGACTATATACATGATTTTTTTTTATAACTTTAATGACTTTTGAGAGGAGGTATTTAGTTGAGTTGATTCTGAGTTGTCCGGTCACCAATTTTATCCTAGACACCTTTCTGTTTGTAGGTTAGTTTGGTAAGAATCTCTGCTCAAAGCATAAAGGTAGATAAAAAATAAAATAAATAATCAAATTATGAGAAAAGGTAAATGTTTCTCTGTAGCACAACTAGCAAATGTATCTTTCCGGTATAGAGAAAGGTTCCGAGTTTTTTGTTTGATGTGACAAAAGTGAAAATATAAAATTGTGCTGTTTTTCGATTTCCTTTTTTACTTTTATAAATTAAGTAGTTTCACACCGGAGTTCCTGAGGAAAATAATTTGTGGGAATGAAGTTTGGAGGGTCTTTTTAGGGAAACTTCGGAGAGGAAGTTCTGGGAAGGGAAATGTATGAGGGGTGGTTAGGAATATGGAGGTCAGTGTGTCCAGGAATGACAGACGTATGAATCAATCCTTCGCAGTGTGGTGCAGGACGATGAGCCGAGAGTGTCCAGCTGGAGAAGTCAAAAGGTCTTGGTGGGCATACATCAAGTTCGGAACAAACCTCACCCCAAACCTGAACCCCGACACCTTTGCTAAGTTACCGAACGTAGCGCCAATGAATGGTGATCTAAGGCAGATGTGTTGGTTTTCCAATTATGGCAAAGGTAAAAAAAATCTTAATTTTGTTGTACTATTTTGTTGTACTGTTTTTTGTACTATTTTTTGTACAATTTGGGAGGCCAAATAGCCTAAACTAAAAAACCGCCCTAGGTCACCCCAAGTGCTTCGCTACGTTTGCCGACTACGTTTGACCTAACGGGGTTGCCCGGATTCATCGGCTGAGCCGTGTTCAGATCTTGGCAACGCATGTGTCTGCCCACCAGCTGCGTAGCCGGCTGAATCAGGAGAGGGCGGTTTATGGAGACTCTTTGACCTCTGCAGCTGGTCTCTCTCAACCTATCGCCTTACACCGCAGCGAGAGGGATGAATTAAAACGTCCGTTACTCCTGGACACCCTAGATTCCTAACCACCCCTCATACATTTTTAATTTCCAGAACTTTCTCTTTCCTTTCCTTAAAAGACCCTCGACACAGCATCTCCTAAGATGTGTGAGGTTAATGTTAAAGATATATATGATACTAATATGACAGGAGTACCAAAGTCCAAATAAATTGTAAAAATAATCAAGAATATTTTCCGATTTAGTACGTGGTTTAAGGTGTTCAAAATTAACATATAAAATTATTGGGCGTGTCCATGCAGACCGGACTGAGCGAGTGAGACAAACGTTTATAATAGGTATATGTATATTTTGAGAAGAATCTGAGAAGATTACGGGCATTCTTCGGTATTCTGAACTGACCATTAAGTTAGCGGTGGTTTATTATTCTCCATAGTGTTATTTCACTGTCAATATTCAAATTTTTATAATCTTTTTCACTTTCGAACCCACGGCGAAAACAGTTTCAATGTGTTTTGCGGTTTCGCGCGTTTTGATCCCGCGACAAAATATATCCGACAAAATATCCTCCGGCAAAATATCCCACAGACAAAACATTCCGCAATAAAATTATAGGAAGAGAGAAAGAAAATTTGCGCGCGCACCTCTCTCTCTTGCCCCTACAGTTAATATACGAAGCGTAACTCTCTCACTTTCTATCTTCACTAACTTAGGTATATCTCCCTCTCAACTACCGTTCGCCTCGATTTTCGTAACGCTCTCGTCACGCATTCGCCAGCTTACTCCCCAAGTCAAGCGTGCGTAAAGAAGTTTCACAGTTTTCATATTTTTCAATATAGCCGTATACTGCAGTGTACGTGAGTTTTTGCGTTGTTACCGATTGACGCATTTGAAATAATGGTTGATAAATAATATAAACTAACTAACTAAACATCACGCCGTTTCCCTGCAGCGGTAGGCAGAGAGGATAGACCACCAAACAACTCGGTCTTGGCACACATTCCTTGCCTCGTTAACATTCATACATCGTCTCATACATGCTCTTCTATTATTCTGACTCTTGACATGGCCCGACTCAAGTATCTGATTCACTTGGTAGTGCCATGTCTTTCTCGGGCGTCCCCGACTTCTTCTACCATTCACATTTGCGTCATACATTCTCCTTACACTCCTTTCCTCTTTTGGGCATGTAGAGCGAATGAACGAGGAAAAAACTGTAAGAATTTGATAAATATGCAATCGACATATACGACTTAAGAATAATCAGATCATAAAGGTCCAAGCGGAACCATTTGTAAGAAGTATTTAGAAGATGGGAATCCCTAACACCTCATATAAATCATTAAAAACCTGTACAACGATGGAGATGCTTGTATCAAGTTTGACACCCAAAAGTCGAACATATTTAAAGTGAAAAAAGGGGTACTTCAAGGCTGCATCCTTTGATCAATGTTATTTAAACATAATGTAGATACATAATGCGTAAGGTCTTCGGTGGACGGAAAGGTGGAATAAACATTGGTGGCCAAAAAATCTCAAATCTCCGATATGCAGATGACACTACCCTTATAGCCTCTTCTGAAGAAGAAATGAATCATCTCTTTGCTAAAGTAGTGGAAGAAAGCTGTAATCCAGGTCTACTACTAATCAACAAAACTAACAGTGATCGACAAGGCAAACATCTTTGTAAAAACAAATAATTCACTTCGAGACTTAGAAACGGTGAACGACTTCCCTATAAGTATCAAAAGAGTTTGTGATAAAGAAGTGAAAATTAGAATTTAAAAGATATGGAGTGACAGAGGCATGGCGAAGACCACCAATATGAGACGCTGAGACGGGCCAGCTAAAGAAAACGGATTGATGCCCTGGAAATGTGGTTCTGGAGAAAAAGCTCAGGATTTTAGTGGCCAACCAGACGCCCAAAATTCTCGAAGAGCTAGGCATTCACAATAGGCTATCAATTATCTGCTTACGACGTATCTTATGATATTTTGTACACA
The DNA here is from genome assembly GCA_917563855.2 of Limnephilus lunatus. Classification (NCBI taxonomy): domain Eukaryota; kingdom Metazoa; phylum Arthropoda; class Insecta; order Trichoptera; family Limnephilidae; genus Limnephilus; species Limnephilus lunatus. Next base: position 46,755,471 of record OU830603.1, on the reverse strand, counting down.
TTACTCGCTAAACTGAGGACTTGGAGAAACTCATAGTCACTGGCAAAGTGGAAGTCAGAAGAAGCAGAGGAAGGTCACCAATGGGCTAGAGCGACTAAGTATCACTTTCGTCTAGAATGTCGGTGTTCGCAACTCTCCACGCAACGCAGGACCGCGGAGAGTTGAGAAACCTTGTCCACCATGAAAATTTGAAGTAGGGGACCCTCAGCAATGAGAAACCAACTTGAGAAGAAGATATATAGACAGACAGATAAAAAGACAGAGATTCTGGGTTCAATCTCCAGTTGCAACCGTTACCTTTTTGAAGTAAAACTTCTTTACGCACGCTCGACACTTGGTGGTAAAATGATGAATATTTTACGAAAAAGAACCATATGCGAACGTTAATTGAAGTAAAACTTATTTACGAATATGAAACGTTACGAAAAAATATGTAACGCTAATCTACCTGAAACGCTATAATGAATGTGTAACGCTAATCTATATGAAACGCTATGATGAAAGTGAAACGCTAATCGATATGAGTTAAGTTAAGTTGAGTTAAGTTGAGTTGAGTTGAGTTGTTATGAGTTGTTATGAGTTGTTATGAGTTGTTATGAGTTGTTATGAATTGTTATGAGTTGTTATGAGTTGTTATGAGTTGTTATGAGTTGTTATGAGTTGTTATGAGTTGTTATGAGTTGTTATGAGTTGTTATGAGTTGTTATGAGTTGTTATGAGTTGTTATGAGTTGTTATGAGTTGTTATGAGTTGAGTTGAGTTGAGTTGAGTTGATGGGGATGTTGAGGGGATGGGTATATTTTTATTCCTGTTTTGTAATATTGTTAATGGACGGCATAAGTTAGTGAAGTTTTATTTCAGTCGGGTGGTCTAAAGCACACTCGTTTTATTTATTTATTTTCTGTGTCTTGTTCCGTTTCGTATTAGTTCCGTTTCATACTGGTATTATCTACTTCTTCAATGATTATTAAAATAATCTTCAAATAATGTATTCAACATTCTTCAAATATTTTACGCTCCTTCATAGCAACGAAACGATTACATTCAAAATAATTACATAAAATTACGACGGTCGTAAAATCATAAACATCATGAAAAAACGTAACCACCAATCCACAGTGATGAAGCGCCCGTCCATTTTCACGGTAATCACCCTTAAAAAATCCAAAATCGAGATTAAGATTACATAGATCCCCGTAATGCCAAGGCACGAAGAAATTCTTCACGAAATGCCTAAAATCCTTGAAATTTATCCCGTTTTTATCCTTAACCCCTGCAAGTAAAGCGGTTTATAATTATGATTAAGTGGGGCCCGCCTCTGGAGGCGCAATGTCCAAAAGGTGGAGGTGAATGGGTTGATCTACCTATGTAAGAATTTAACCCTGGAAAGATGTTGGGGGTATTAAAAGACTTTATTGTTATTGTTATAAAAAAAGAAAAATATAAAAGAAAAGATAAATGGAATTGTTTTTCCGCTGAAGGGAGAATTTCGATATTCGAAAATGTTTGTTCATTTTCAACTTAGGTAAATAAGATAAAATAGATCTGATATGATTTTAAGTTTTCACGGCCAAAAGTATTTTCGTTAGTTATTTTTGGGTTGTTATGCCGTGTTGCGCTATCTCCTTATTTAGCCAACGTTTCGGACAGCGTTACAGTGTCCATCATCAGGGTAGATTTGTGAACACTGTAACGCGTAATGATGGACACTGTAACGATGTCCGCAACTTTGGCTTAAGATGGAGGTAGCGCAACACGGCATAACACCCCAAAAATAAATAACGAAAATAAAGTAGACCTATTTTCATTTCTGACATTTAGATTGGATTAAGTATTGGTAAGGTTAGGGAAACCGTAACCTGGCAACATTAAATATAGTCAAAACATATTACCTACATGACATTTAGCATAGATCCCAGACGACAATCAAGACTCGATGTTTTGCACGTAAATGAAATAACAAATAGAGCTATAAAAATGCTCGGGTTCATATGCAGAACAGAAAGTGGTTTCAAGTCACTAGAATGTTTGAAAACATTGTACACTTATTTAGTAAGAAGCCAGATAGAGTACAATTCGCCAATTTGGTCCCCAATGTATAAAATCCATTCCAAGAATATAAAAAGGGTACAGCACAAATTTCTAAGATTTATTAAATTTAAGCTGAATATTCCAAATATTAACTATGTCCTTTTGATGAAACAACTCAACATAATTACGCTGTCAGATAGGCGGATCATCTTTGACCTTGTACTATTAAATAAAATTATTAATAATTGCATTAACAACCCTGAAATTCTCTCCAAAATAAAATTTTACATAATGACCTTTTTCTGTGACAAATTCAAAACAAATTATGAGGCTCATACACCTATTAATAGAATGCATCATCTGGGCAATAAATTTGGGAATACTGTACACATATTTAAAGATTCCGTATTAGTCACAAGTTAATTTTCAAATTCTGTAAAGGTTTTATTCAAGTTCTGATGTTATTACATCATTATTGTGATGATCTCGCCTTTGGGCCTACGAAATAATTCCTTTAAAATTGAGAGATCGATTTAGAAATATATTTAATTTGTAACATGGAATGTTTTCAGCATACGATTCTCTGTTTCCAATTCATGGGGGTGATTTATGGGTCCTTACCACTAAGTAACCACATGTGTTTGCGTGCCTCAAGTGCATGCGAGCCCCGGCAAAGGCCATTTTTCACAAAACTAAGAAGGGACCCAGAATAACATTTAGAGGGATTTTTTCAGGTTCATTATCAAGTCAGGGGCGGCCGATGGATATTTGCCCGAGTGGTGACTGACTTTAACGCGAGCAAATTGATTTGTGAAACAATTGTCTTGTGCATTTTCTATGGCAGTGGGGAGTTGAAAAATTAGGCAATAAAGATTGATCGTTGGTGCATTTAAATATACGAGAGCGACGCGCCGATTACGGGTTGAAATATTTGACATATTTGTCAAAATAAGATTGCAGAATTCGTTAAATAGTGACGCACGCAGAAAGAACGAAAACGTGTACAGACAATGCTTATATAATGTTATTATATAACCAATAAAGTCGACGCAAGTAATGAGGCGGTCCTAACTAGATTGAAGTACGCCACTGAGCTCTTCTTTTAAGCGCTATTGGGATAATTTATGACTTCGGCGCAGACAAAATTAGTTTGTATTCTGTTATCTAAAGGTTACACACAAAAAAATAGCAAACATGAAAGTTGCACTGATTTCTTGGAATTTGGGATGTAATGTGACAGAACACTATTAAAACGATTGAAATATGCATATTGGGAGATGTGTTTATCACTTAAGTTTTAAAAAAGAGGGACTAATATATTATTGAAACCACACAAGTAGATGGGTGGGAGTCGGGGGGCAGAGAGTTGGAACAGGACAGTGAGGGAAGGAACCTGGAGGCGCGCGGACGGGATAAAAATCATCGAGTTTTGATAAACGGCAGAGTAATAATTTGGTGCGCGTAAACCGGGAATAATTCAGATAGTAATATATAATAATAGATAGTCGGGGCAGGGAAGTGTTAGAGGACAGTCAGGGAGAGAATTAAGATCGTCAAGTTCTGAGAGTCGCGAGGAGACCAGCTCGGTGCTTCTAAATCGGGGATATTTCATTTTAATTAAACTAAGAATAGTTCGTCTTTATTAAACAAAAAGAGTCCACGCGAATAAGGAAGTCAGAGATTGCGGCTTGCGAGTTCATATCTGTGAAGTTAAATAATATAATTTGTAAATTAAGGCGGTCAATGTTAATTTAATATCAATACAAAATGCACTTTTGGGGCGTTTGTCAGGGAGGATAAAATTTAATACAAACCGACGCGAAAGTTAGACCGAAATAATAAGTGCTTTAATTAGTGATTAATCAATCAGTGCACGAGGGATGCTGGTTTTGGATTGTGATTCGTGCATGTCAAGGTTCGTGTGCATGAGAGGGGTAAGTTTGACAAATTGAATTAATTATTAACAACATTAATGTTTGGATTTCGTACAAACTAGGGTTAAAACAATAGAATCATCATTACTCCCGAGTATTTTAATTGGTTATAATTGTTCGTCTAGCTTGTATTTTTCTAGATTTTTAAACATGTATTATAGTTATATAGCGCCTTGAGGTGTTTTCCATAAAATCGGTGCCATGTGGATCGTTCAAATATTAGTATTATTATTATGGCTGCTTTAATGGGGCTTTTAATAAGGAACCATGTCATCTAAGTCGGATGATTTAATCGGAAAATTATAACGGTAACATTTAAAAAGCTATCGGGTAATTGTCGGTAATCGTAAAAAAGGAGCGTTCCCTCCGTAAGTCGATCCGGAGCTGCCTGATGTTGACCGGCGACGATTCTTGAGACAATACCGTTGTAAAATAATAATTTGGGGTTCAATGAACTAAAATACTATTTGAAGCACAATAGACACTTTCGGGCAATAAATCTTAGACGAGAGACTTCATTTAAAAGACGGGATTTTGAAAACACAAAACAATAATAAAGTCCTTTAAAAGTGCTTTGTTGGTGATCTAGAAAACTAGGTTACTGGGTATGCTCCAATACATAACGGGTAACAAAATACAGAGGTATAGAATATAGGTATAAATTAATGTGTAATGCGCCTTTGAGGTGATAATTATTATTTACGAGTTTCGTAATAATATTTTTAAACGTAGCTAGGGGACTATATTCAGGAAGGTTTTTTTTTGAAAAGGCATTGGGTAATATAACGGTTTATGAAGGGTGCGTAGCATGGGCATTTTTGATTACTAACAAAATCTGACATAATTGAATTCCCATTCCAAAAATTTCCCACACCTTATTCCGAATTTTAGGTATCACAACAAGTCTATTACATAGGACTTTGCATAAACTTGGTTCGATATTTAATCATATAATCACCTTTGGTTCACGTTTAGGTATATTTCTTTCGACTTAGCAAAAAACTTTCATATTGTCGGTTGAATGCAGCCGTCGGTAGGTATTCACATTTAAGCGTAATGCGCTATATCCACCTACTTAATTAACAAACTCTTTTTCTTCAAACTTAATTGAGCGGGTTACGACTCGAGAATGGACGGCGGTTGTCGAATGGATTAACGGGTCCGGCTTTCCTATTTCACCATGAGGAAGTATCTCACGCGACTTTATCGGGGGCGATGTGATCGAAATGCAGGTGGGCTTACACTATTTTTCTAATGTGGAGGCGAAGTAAGCGATGGTCGTGTCTGGTCCGAGCAAATTGGAATCCCTTGTGATCACTTCTCGGTAACGTGGATCTCGTACCCGCTCTAGACTGGATTGGAAGCGTGGCCGGAGCCATTTCATGATGTCGACGTATGTACGTCACTAAGGCATTGGGGGACTTCAGGAGAACAAAGGACGTGCACCCATTTCGCCCTCCCTCTACCGCCGCTCCGAGGTACCAGCGGATAAAAGTTGTCGTCGCGGGAGGCCAGTTTGATGCAGGACGAAGATTACGATCTGGCCGGACTACCTTCGTCATGGGGGAAACGAAGTGACGAAATTTGCGTGGGCTTCACTACCTTTTAGGTTACGCTCGTGTGGGGTCTGCCTTGTCGGCGGAACGAAGGGAACATGACATATGGAATTGTTTGGCAACCGATCGGCGGTTCTTTGTTGGAATCCGGATAAGTTTTCTTAACTACTTTTGGTTTACGCTTAGGTAGGTATATTTCCTTCGATATTCGATTTAGCCAAAAACTTTCACATTGTTGGTTGAATGAAGCCGTCAGTAGGTATTCATATTTTAAGCGTAATGCGTTATATCCACCTACATAAGTAGCAAAAGTTCTTTTAACTCCATCACAATAGGAATAGGGATCATCCAGCATCAGGGTGGGAATGTACTCTGGACGAAAGGACAGCCGGGGAAATAGAAGGGAGGGAAGCCAGATTCACGACCTGGTGCCTTTCATTCTTGGACCCAGCACCCTGGACGCCGAGCTTGACCTTCCTTCTTTGAGCTGATATTTGAGTTTGAGCTTGAGGTACGCCTATCGTAGAGCATATGTCCGTAACACATATAGGGGAAGGTCCCAAGTTACGCTTGTGTATGTTATGCGAGAGGACGTATTTTTCATTCAAATCAAATACCGGTGACCATCGCGATTGCAGGCTGGCGCATGTTTTGTAGCGTGCCTAGGAAAAACGTAATCATTATTTCTACTGGTTCGAGGCGGCGTGCTGGACGGAGAACGGGACTATTGAGGACATGAGTGACTGCCAAGGCGAGGATCGGTGACATCAAAATCTTCCTTAATTAAATTCATACATCGCCAGATCAGAGGAGAGAGCGGCCCCACCGATCTCCTGACATTGCCGATTGTCTAATCAACTTCGGTTTAATGTTTATGCCGATGCTTTAGGAGTTAATGGAACTCAAGTCATCGGCATGCTGAAGAACTTCAACATCATCATCAATCCAGAGTAGGATGTCACGTTCCAAAACCTCGTGCCACCCACACATTTCCTGAACAGTTCCTGACATCGGCTATCACACCATTAATCGGAGCAGACCCTCATATCAAACGGTATGAGATGACCTCTCATCATCATCATCAACATATTTATAATTTGGCGGCTTATTGGTCGATAATATTCCCATTACCACTCTATGATCCAGAAACACACATCAAACTCCCTCCTGACAGGAGGCAAAACATGTCGATTTTCATTCGTCGCTTGCGACCTTAACATTCTCCGGAGGCGTTGGAATTGGAAGCTGATTCGGCGGTCTATGACCATCACCTTATCAGTTGGGCTATGGAGGAGTCCAATTATTTAAACAGCACATGTTCTGTCTCATGTTAATCCAAAATACCTACCCGTAGAATCAAATTAACAAAATAAAACAAGCTAGCTAACTAACAAACTGCATCTAGAACTGTGAGTGTAGAATTATTGCACGCCGTACTGCTTGAGTGTAAATCTTTTGTTAGAATGTACATAAATGTCAAATTATTTTCATGATAGCATTTTATAGAGCTGCAGAGAGTACGTGACATCGCATCGAAAGGTAGGATCTTCTCAATTCGCCGTTTGAATGTAAATTTATGTACTAGATGTTAGGAGGGAAAATGCAGATTACTTCAATAAAAATAGTCGTCGATGAGCGTAGGTGTATAACAGGTGCTAGGGGAGGAAGCTGGATGAATATAGATAGATAATTAGTTAATTTTCAAGCTAGTCAGACTCAGTCATTGTTATTCGAAGCCTTGCAAATTGTAACACGCCATACCTAAAAGAACAAGGGTTTACCACAAATAAATTATTAATTAAATTGGATTAACTATACCAAACCACTAAAACAAAAAAGTACACAACGTTGTGGGGTTAATTACAATTGATTAATTAAGAGCATCTCGTCACGTTTGCATAAAAGTATTACGTGATGGGGTTGAAAAGGCGCTGCAAAAGAAATGCAGGGGAGAGACGCGAGAACGGGCGAGCTACGAGCTTTTAAAGGCCGGCCGGGGTTGCGCCTGTAGCTGTAGCAATGTAGTAGCATTTGGAAAACCAAGATAGGGTTTACTTCGTAGAGGGGGGGGGGGTTTATCACATTATTAGCAGTTATTTCACATAACAATGATAAAAAAAACTCGAAAAGAACTTTCACTGAACTTGAATTTAAACTTTGGAGTTTGACGACATTTTAAAATTCTCTGAAGCAAATATTTAGAATTTTTGAACTGCAAAATATTTATGGTAGCTCTAAGGAGAGTCTTATTAATTTATACCCTTTTGGGTTTTAGATAGTGGCTTCATGTGATTTGAGGTACACTTTTCGTTTTTGTGTAGAGCTCCTGTTTAGTTTATTTTATTTGACTTGATGTTTTTTGAACTAAATTTAAATTCTAACTTTGAAATTCTCCTCGTCCACTCGAGGGTTGCATAGCCCCAAGCACTTGGCTTGCGTCCACCAGAACAGCGCCCGTACCGGACTGTAATACCTCCCGAGGGGGTAGGCAGAGGGGATAGACCGCCATACACTACATCCTGATCTGCACCTTGACTTGTACGTCTATATCTACTTAAAATTCTAATTAAATCAATCATATGTGTTATTTACATCATTAATTTATATTTGGGAGGTAGGTATGGGTACAACCGAAACGGGAACCATTTAATGATTAACCAACACCTTTGCCATATGTTTCCCCAAGTGGTTCGATATTTTTGGTGACTTAGCAGGGGTGCCCGGGTTTTTGGGACGAGGATTGTCTTGGTCTTGGCGGCGGGTGCATCTAGACACCTACTCTGTGGCGTGACGGATTTTTTAGAAACTGGTTGAGGGAGACCCATTTACCTCTCCATCAGGACTCACTCGATCCTCTCAAATAGTGGATTCATATGTCCGTCACTCCTGGACGCATTGACCCCTCATGTCGTATTTCTTCCCAGATCATTCTCTCATTCCTTTCCTTAAAAAAATCCTCCACAAAGCGTTCCCAAAGATGACGTAAGCCCTGAGGGAAACTGTTATTGGGGAAATTGAATATTGAGGGAATTATTGAGGAAACACTCAATATTGAGGGAACTGAGGGAAATTATTTTTCCAAATTATTTTTCCTAATCATTTTTCCAAAATGTAATAAAAGATACAAACGTTGTATATGCTTTGCGTTCAATGAACTCAAATTTGTTTTGAATTTAAGCGTTATTTACATCATATTTGGATCTGACCGTGTGAAGAATTCAGACAAACGATTAAGTAGGTATCTACCTACCTACAATAAAATAATTTGAAACATGGTTCAATGAACTGAAATTGGCTTTGAATTTAATTGTAATTTTTTTTTTTTGGAAATTTATTTATTTATTTACGCCCTTGGAGCATATACATCAATCGTATAACATACCTAGTATCTAATAATATAAATAAAAACAATAAAATACCTATTATTTTATCGTATTATTTCTCTTCCTTTACACTAATAGGAAGGAAGCAGAATTAAAAAGAATTAACAACAAAAACAATACTAGATGAATAATAATAAAATTTACAACAGAATTTTAGAAATTTCTGATATAAATTTACAACAGAATTTTAGAAATTTCTGATATAAATTTAGGTAAGGAATAAATGAAAATATCAACCGAACTGAATTTATTCCCATCCTATATAGTCTTTGGATTGGGGAGTTAGTTAGTTAAATAGTTAGTTTTAAGCGGATAAACAAATAACAGCTCTGGAAGTCTCGTGTCACGATTTGGTACTCGGAATGTTATTAGTTTTGTTAAGTCAGGTGCTTCAAGTGATCCATTAACTAATTTGAATAGAAGAATTGATTGAACGAATTCAGACAAGCCATAAAGTAGGTATCGACCTATAACATAATATTTTGACAATTGTGTAATTTTTCATACGTCTGTGCTAAGCGCATTGTAATACACTATACATTAGAGTCTTCGATAATGAAATCTGCTTACGAATTACTAGTCCTTTTTACAAAGGCCCGCAAATTGCTGGCTGCGTAAAAACCTTAACATTGGTCAGTGTACCACCGATGTCGTAGTTTATTCAAAGCATTCTCGAACCCTACTGTTGACTGCCAATCGTATCGCCTTGATGAAGACCATCATCCGGTATAGAAACGTTACTTTGATGGATTTAGCTGTGTTTCGTGACTATATCTGAATGGCCAGCTCTTTTCCTCCCCATCTCCTTCCATTCTCTTCATCGGTGATAATTTGGCAAGACATTATTCCTGTGGTTGAGACTTTTGTGTGATATTCATAATAAAAATAAATATATTGTTCGGCTTGATTGAAATCTCCATTGAGGTAAAAGATTTATAAAAAATTTAACAAGAATAAATAAATAAAAAAACGTAAATAGCGGGTTTTTCTATAAAGGTTAGAATCATTGAGGTCATTATCATTAGTGTTAGACAGGGCCGGAAAAATCATTAAAAAGTTTTAAAATAGCCTAAAACATTTCTTTTTACTTTTATTAGTAAAACCTCAAATTTTAATATTTAATTAAATGGAGACAATATTAGCGAAACTCAATCGAAAATCTGGAAAAAGAAAAATCAGAAAAATATATTTGCACCTCTGGGACTCGAACCCAGGACCTTTCGCTTTCCGGGCAAATGCGCTGATCACAGCGCCAAGGTGTTGATATCCGATACCTTCATTTTTAACCAGTTAACGGTTCGAGTCCCAGAGGTGCAAATATCTTTTTCTGATTTGTCTGTTTCCAGTTTTTCGATTGAGTTTCGCTAATATTGTCTTCATATAATTAATTATTTTATTTATTTGTAAAATACACGATATTTAATTAAGATATAGTTACATTCAAAATACTTTTATTTATTTATTATTATTTTTTATTTATTATTAATTTTTGGGAAATCGACAGTTTACATTTATTTCAGTTCGTACATAGTATTAAATAGCCAAAGTAAAACCAATTATGAATCTCCTCCTTGTGATTTTACTTCTACTGAGACAGCATAATAAGAATAAATAAATTAATTTTATAAAAAAGGAATCCAAAAATTATTTTAAAAAAAATATATTTATAAAACCAATTTATATATAATGTATAGAATTCACCATTCTTAGAACTTGAGTTTATAAAAATTCACTGCGTATTCGTGTTTTGACGATCGCAAAACTACTGTGCTTTGCCATTATAGACCTTATGTATATTAAGGTTAAAATAATGTGCATATACCTATATTGCTTTGATATGGAATAGTGGGAACTATAGTGAGCTACTTCAGAGTTCATTATCGCATGACCTTAACGCGACAGATTGAATCGTGTTATTCCAAAGGGTCGATATTATGTATTTTTTTATAAACTACGTAAATAAATAAAAAAAGATAGAATGTCGATATTAGAAAGCATCGATTTTTTCACACGAAAGTGGGTAACACAGACACGCCCATATACACTACAATCGGATTTACATCTTGACTAATGGCAACATCAACAAAAAATGACAGCACCCTACGCCATTTTGCACTCGGTTACACGTTCCATCCGAGACTATAAGATCCGAGATCCGGCCCTGGCGCTGAAGATCGTGACCTCAGGTTTAGAGATTATCGGGTTTATAGCTGAACTATCTTTATGGGAAGGTGTGCCGATTTTGTTTATAAAAAATTTGGCGCGTGTCATCGGGTGTCGTCATCGAAGCGAAGATTGTGATCTCTAAAATGAAATAATAACGTGAATATTATAGGTCAGAGTGGAAAAATTTGTGGAGGGCTATCTCATTTAAACTGATTACATATTTTTATAGCTGACCAAACGTAGCGGTGTGGGTTATCCAATAAATGGCGGCGGTACTCATACTCGCTTCCCAAATTACGCAGACTTATTGCAGACTCTAATAATAATAAATAGTAAAAGCATACAATAGAACCAAAAAACACCAAAAATGAACAAATAGAATGGTAGGTACCTAACTACAAATTAGCTACATCTGATTAAATCAATGGCAAATATCACAAAGACATACATCAGTAATATTATACAAATTGACTTAAATAGGCTTTGCAAGTATTGCAAAGTTAACTGCTTTGATATCAATGTTTCCAAATGTCATACTATGACATTCACCAGAAATAAACATGTAATTAAGTTCTCTTATTCACTCAACAATGAACCCGTCATCGTTAAAACAGAATGTAAAGATCTTGGTGTTTACCTTGATAGCAAAATTATATTTAATAATCACATCGACTCAATTGTTCACAGGTCATATAAAATTCTAGGTTTTGTTCTTCGTATGAGTAAAGTGTTCAGTAACCCACGTACAGTAGTTATGTTATATTTTGCATTAGTCAGAAGTATACTGGAATATGCCTCACCAATTTGGAACCCGCAGTACAAAGTATAAATGGATAGCATAGAACATATTCAAAACAAATTTATAAAATATCTTACCTTCAAATTCAACAATAACTATGAATGCACATTTCAAATTTTGCAACAAAGGCGAGTAATTGCTGATTCGACATTTATACACAAAATTTTAAATATTAACATTGACTGTACCGAACTTCTTTCCCTAGTTAATTTTAACATACCATTAAGAAGTAAACACCATTCCAATAACATATTCCACACGCTTAATTACAAGACAAATGCAGCAACTAACGTGCTCTTCATATATTCAATAATATTAATCTAAATTCTAACATCGAAATTTTCTCCGATTCACTGCCCAAATTTAAAAAGAGCATCATGTCAATCATATAATTTTTTTAATGCGCATACTTACATACACACACACACACAGCTTCCCACTACACACATTACCCGGTAATTACTTAATATGCACACCATAAATAAGACACTACAATGAAACACATAATAGGTACCCACCATGAATTATATTTATTAATTGTAATTTTTTTTCTCACCAATGGGCAATATAATAATTTGTTTGTTTAATATGTTTGTTTCTGTTTATAAATAAATAAATAAATTATGATTTCTAAACATGGTTTTAATTAAATACATGATTCATGCAATATCATTGATATCCATATTCCTACCAACCCCTCATACCTTTTTCCTTCCCAGAGCTTCCTCTCCTTACTATCCTAAATAGACCCTCCAAACAGCATCCCCTAAGATAGGCCGTGATGGAAATTATTTTCCTCGGGTCCTCCTGTGTGGAGCTATTGTAAAAAAAAAAAAATGAAACAAATTAATTTTGAAAATTTACACAACTCATAACCTTTGTATCCAAAGCCGTCGAGCTAACCCCTCGACAACAGAGTTCGTCTAAACTAAACAATTAATATTGATGACTTTATTAATAACATTCTCACCAAGAAACCAAGCAACCTCAAGCCTACTGTTGGTGCTACCATTTATGTATTAGATATTGCCCCCCGTGGTATTCGAACCCGGGGCTGCGTTAGCCCAGCGGGCGTCTGATCCGCTGTCCCACTGACTGTTTCAGTAGTCATTTGCATGTGGTGAAGGTACAATTTAAAATTATAATCAATTTGTTATGATTAATAATACCTCTGTATTTAAATGTGAATGCCGACTATACCAATAGGGTTATTTTTTTAAGTGAAAACTTCTGTAGCACCGTTGCGATTTGAAACTTGATGAAACGGACATGACGCTAAAAAGAGACAAACACATACATCTAAAGGATTTAGCCTGCGAGAGAATGAGATAGTATAATCGGTCTCCTCTTTGTGTAGTGCTCGTAGCCTATTGGTCTTTTCTTTGTGCGGTGGTTTGTAGCCTATCCACTCTTGTCTACTTTAGTTTTCTGAAGGTTTCACTTCTACTGCGTGTGATTTTTTTTTAAATTTCTTCATTGCCTTGATGGTTACATAATATGTGGATGTTTCGACCACCATGCTAGGCACATGCCCGTATTATGGTGGTCGTTTGTACTGTGAATATTTTTAACGCTATTCCTAGTGTGTGAACATTGAAAAAACGCTGAAGGGAATGGGGTGGAGAAAGAGACAGGAAAGAGGAAGGTTGGGAAGTAGTTGGCTATTCAGATTCACCAAACACAGCTTAAGCAATTACAGGTTACGTTTCGATTGTATATGATGGTACTTCACCAGGGTGATTTTTTTTTTTTTACAGTGAATACCGCACAAGAATCTCAACTGCTCCCGTCTGGAGCCAGTGAGACTATGGCATCCCCAATTGGGGTATGTTGTGAGGCTGAAGGTAGTGGGGAGGGGAAGGAGGTGGGGAAGAGGAAGGTTGGGAAGTACCTGGCTATTCACATCTGGTCACCAAACACGGCTAAAGCCATTTTCAAGCAACGTTTCAATTCTGAATGGTGGTCTTACACCAGGGCGATACTGATGGTATCTTCCACTCTGGAACGTGCCGCAAATATACTATATTTATTTATTTTTATTTTTATTTTTTATTTATATATTTTATTTAGTAAAAGATTATACATTTATACACATTATTTAAGAAATTTTTTTGACTGCCCAACTAGGAGGATTCCCGTTTTAGGACAGTCAAATTAGGATGCGTATTAACATACGGAACATGGTCTGTAAATAATATAAAAGAACAAAACAAAAATAAAAGATTAAAACAAAGTGACTGTTCTTTGTTTAGCAAAGTTTAAAAAAAAATATATTAATTACTTAGGTAGGTACTTAATTACAGAGGATTGAAACATATAGATATAGATCAAACGTGTAAGCATTGCATATCGTAGTCCTACACAGATGGGTTGTATAAAATAAAATAAAAAAGAGAAGAGAAAGAATTAAAAAATACAAAAAAAAAATAAAAGTAATAATAATATCTAGATAATAGTAATAACTAATTGAATAAATAATTAATAATTAATTGAGTCAGGTCCGTGGATAGAAAATGAAGAACTCAATTGTTCAGACATTGAACAAATGAGTTTTTCTGATATATCGGTTGAATTGTTAGCCAAAATTATAAAAAATACTCATAATTGGAAAGCCACGGGTTGCGATTGGATACATAATTTTTGGTATAAACGTCTGACTACTTTACATCCCCTTTTGGCAAAAAATCTTTCAAAATTTGTCAGAGAACCTCAAAATTTCCCAAATTTTCTAACTAAGGGCATTACTTATATGTTGCCTAAAAGCGAACATATTAATAATCCCTCTCAGTATAGACCCATTACATGTTTACCGACAATATATAAAATTTTAACCTCTTGCTTGACAGATTTAATATACACTCATTTAGATGAAAAAAATGTTTTATCTGAACAACAAAAAGGTTGTCGCAGAAAACATATGGGATGTAAAGAACAATTAGTTATTGATTCTGTAATTCTAAAACAGATTCAAACCCAAAAACGTAATTTACATATTTGTTATATAGATTACCAAAAAGCTTATGATAGTGTCCCGCACTCGTGGCTAATAAAAGTTTTAAATATATACAAAATTAACCCAATTATTATTAGCTTTTTGGAAAAAATTATGGCATTTTGGAATACCGATTTGCTTTTGAATTTGAAAGATAAGAAAATTATAGTACCGGGCATTTCAATAAAAAGAGGGATTTTTCAAGGAGACTCATTGAGTCCTCTTTGGTTTTGCTTAGCATTAAATCCTCTATCTTAAATGTTAATTAAAAGCAAGTTTGGAATAAAAATTAAAGGTAATACTAGAGAGAGAAATATAATTTCTCATTTATTATTTATGGATGATTTAAAATTATATTCGAATTCTGAACCAAATTTAGAGAAAATGATTAAAGTAGTTAAAAATTTTTTAGATGATATTAAAATGACTTTTGGTTTAGATAAATGTAGAACGATCCATATAGAGAAAGGTAAAATTGTAGATGGAGACGAGGGTATATTTAGAAATTTCAAAATTGAAAGTATGAAAGGGGGTGAGGTTTATAAATATTTAGGATATCCGCAATCAAATAGATTAGATCATACTAGTATTAAAAATGATATTAGGATTAAATTTAAAACTAGGATCAGAAAAATTTTGAAATGCAATCTATCTGCTAAAAATTTAGTAAAGGCGATAAATACTTGGGCAATACCTCTATTAACTTACTCATTTGGCATAATTAAATGGTCTAATACAGATTTAGATAGCTTAGAACGATTAATTAGAACTACATTAACAAAATTTCATTCCCATCATCCAAATTCAGCAATAGAACGTATTAATTTACCCAGAAATTTAGGAGGTAGAGGTATAGTCAAAATAACATCTTTAAAACATAATCAGGTAGAAATGCTAAGAAATTTTTTCCATAGGAAAGCTGATAGTTCAGAAATGCATAAAATAATTTGCAAGGTAGATAGAAATATTTCACCATTAAATTTATACGACGAGAATGCCAGTATTCTTATAAATACCAACCAGGAATTATTAGATTCCTGGTCAAATAAAATTCTTCACGCAAAACACTTCAATTATCTCAACCAAACATATGTTGACAAATTTTCGTCAAACAAATGGTTGAGTATTGGAGAGTTGAGCGCAGAAATAGAAGGCTTTATGCTTGCCATACAAGATAGAGTCATTAATACTAAAAATTATAGGAAGCATATCATCAAAGATGCAAATCAAATTGATGATTTATGTAGAAAATGTTTGGCTTTTCCGGAAACTATAGAACATATTATATCGGGATGTTCTGTATTAGCGCCGTCCGAGTATACATTTAGGCACAATCAGGTTTTAAAAATAATTCACCAAAGTTTGGTAATTAAACATAACTTGATTGACTGCCGTAATGTACCATATTATGAATATGAACCAAATTCATTTTTAGAAAATGAATTTTATAAAATTTATTATGATAAAACTATTCTGACAGACAGAACAATTAGTCATAATAGACCCGATATAGTTTTACATGACAAAATTAAGAAAATAACTTATATCATTGATGTCGCTATTCCAAATTCTTGTAATATTCAGAAAACTGTTTCTGAAAAAATAAGAAAATATACAGATTTAGGAAATGAAATTAAAAGAATTTGGCATTCTCAGACTATAAAAATATTACCATTTGTTATTTCGGCTACTGGCATTATACCTAGCTCTCTCATTCAAAATTTAGGCGTATTAGATTTGTCAAAAAATTTGTACATAAAAATGCAAAAGTCGGTCATTTTAAATACATGTAGGATTACGAAAGATTTTTTAAATATTTATATTGAGGGATCAGTAGGATTTATCGGATCAGTTAGGATTTCATCAGAGCCGAACCCTCTGATATGAAAATATCTGGAGTCGGTGAAATATTTTCCCATTATGTTTCTGGTGGATTGACGTATTGTTCTTGTATTGTTTTATTCTTATATAGTGCACTTACATTGCGTTAATTTACTAGATATTCATTTGTGGAAAAGTGTGTGGAAGGGTTTAGTCTTTCATTTGGGAAAGATTCAACCCGGACATAAAATCTGGAGCACCAGAAAAGATAACCGTGCTTTGCTTATCATAGTTATTTAAATTATCATAAAAGTAATATATATCTACATACTTAAAAGTAAATTATTAAAACATTATGATATCTAGTATATATATTATTTTAAATGAATTAATTGTGAAATAACACAAATTAATCAAATAAAATTTATTTGCGCACGCCGGGTTCGAACCCGCGACCTCCGGATTGTGAGTCAAGAGTCTTAGCCACTGGACTACGGAGGTCGTCATACTGAGAGTATACGACACTCTGGAAATTTGAGCGATAAATATGCTTTATACGTGTGATACAATTTTATTTTAAAGCTGTGTGAGGTATTCAAGTCATAATTTTATTCATTTATTTGCGCGCAGTGGATTTAAACCCTAGACCTCTGGATTCAAAGCACAAAATCTTCACCACTGGGCCACAGACAGAAATATTATGACGCCGTCTATATCTATCTCAATCTAATAAAAATAAATCGCCGAAATGTATGTACGCGCATAACTTTTGAACGACTGCACCAAATTGAATAATTATTTTTTTTGTGTTCGTTATTGTCAGGACAAGGTTTGTATAAAACGATTGGTATAAAAGAATTGCAAATGTGGCACGCGAGCTGTTTGAAAACTGAATGTACCGGGACTGAATGTATGGAATGCGGGAGGGGAAGTGGGGTGAACGTATATCTTAAGGCATGAAAGAGACATGCGTGTATGAGTGAGACAGCGTGAGTAACGTATAAAAGGGTATGATTGTTGTCCATTCGTCCTCTTTGCAAATAGGCTTCCTAGAAGAACAAAATTGAGCATATCTCGGAATAAAGGTAATTAAGTCCACCCATGAAAAAGGAAATAAATTTACATTAATAAGTTACAGCAGCAACCGAGATAAAGGCTACAGTGGGAAACGGGAGACGAAGGGGAAGCCGAAGGGAAACGGTACGAATGGGAAAGGACACGCAGAGAAAACAATTTCTTTATTAAGTGGCATAGTAACGCATATCGGAAACTCGCTAGTTATTTAATAATAATATTAATATAACTCAATAATAAACCTTGAGGGAAAGAAATAATCCTTTTCAACGCATCCCCAAACAGTGCCAACACTAACATCCCCCAAGGATTCGTCCGTTTTAGTTCCCTCCTCCCCCGAGAGATGGCGTTGCAATGCGTCTCTTGTTTGACGTTGTTTACCAAAGTGATTTGTCAGTGACTGTCACTCAAACGGGATTAGCAACAGGCACACTCGCTTAAACTTATTCCCGGGGTCAATTAAACCATAGTGTTGAAAAGGGACACTGCAAATTATACCGCACATTTGAAAAGAACGGTTCACTGAAGAGGTAAACATATAGGGAGTGTGATGTGTTCGAAATTACCTCATCTATCATTAACTTCTGGTAAAATTGATCAAACTTTCTCAAATATCAATTAATAGTGTAGTCAGTTTAAGAGAACCTAATCGACTTACCACTCCTAAAGATATCATTCACAAAGTATGAAGCAAACTCTCCAATTCCTTGGTTTCATAGTTTAGTAAACGAATATCTAAATAATGTCGACTTTTTTCGATGTAACAATTTCAATGTTTAAAAAATAATTAACCGCTCAGGTTTCGGGCCTATTTTGTTGGACTCTAAATATTCTCGCTTCGCAATAAAATCTAAATAAATGATATATTTCTGAACACATCCGAAAACTAAAAACTGTTTATGAAAGGTAATAAAATATGCTTTATAATTTTATTATTTGATATAACTATGTAATTTTTTAAATACAATTTTTTTTAATTTAAACCTTAAAAAGTTTTTAAAATGGCTCACATTACGTAAGCTAAAAAACTGATAACGATAAAATTAAAAACACACGTATTTTTATGCGTTATCGTCAAATCACTTTTTTGTCGTTTCATTTTAGATTTTTATATAATGTGGTGTTTTCTCTTTCTAACGCCATTTAGATCATATTTCTAACCATGATAGTAAGAGGGACACAATGATTTCTATGAGATCTATATGAGTTGTTCCGAAAAGCGAAAAAATTTGCCTGAGGCGTTGAACACTTTTTTTTAATTTCATTTATTATTTCTGATAATTTCAGTTTATTATTATTGGTTTTCTTTGAATGTATTTAATTAATTTGAAATTTTATTAATTGTTAGACCTGTAAAGTGTGAGATTCAAATAAAAAAGAAACATGTTATTTAATGTTTTACATTTTGTGCATGAAGTTATGAAAAACCAATTGAATTAGATAATAAATAAATAGAATTACGAAATCAGACGTGTAAATAGAGGTAGATTGCCGCGTATGACAGAAACCAGAATCATAAAACTGCCTAATGTATAGAGGACTAAAGTTATATGATGAAATGCCTGAAAGTCTGAAGAATGAAGGAAGAATAAGATATTTAAAAAGGGACGTTATGCTTACTGTAAAAATATTTAAATTTATAATATGAAAAGTTCTTATTCTCTGTACGCACTAAATCATGTAAGAAATATTTTAAAGCCCATCAGGACGTTGAAGATTATTAAATAAATAATACTTTTAAGCGATTTAATTTACTATTGCAGTAATTCGAATCTTAATGCAATTCGTTGCAAAGTATTCGCTTTATACAACGAAGTATATCACTCAGCAAATTGATACAGCCCTTAGGCCGTGTAAACACTGTCAGACCCCTTGACATTAAAGAGGGCATGTTTAAAAGGCTAACTAAAGCCCTTTTCAATTGAATGGATCATCCCCACTCGAATACGAACAAATACAATATTAAGCTGCATGTTAAATAAAGACCATAAGGGTAAGGTAGGTACGATAAGGGATGGTCCTTTTTTCCTCATCTGTATTGTATAATTTTTTTTATATACATTTATTTTTAAAAAATTACATCATTTACAGAAAATATACTATTAAAATAAATATATTATTATTATAAATATTATAAATATTATATTATTAAAATAATATATTTTGCACTTCGTCAATCCGTAATAGAATATGGAATCATTGCTTGGGGAGGAGCTACAAACGCAGTTATCAGTCATATAGAAATCGCACGGAAAAATAACCGGCGTTCAAACCAGGCAATTTTTACGATTTTTGGAGTGGCCTAACTCCTATAAGAAGTAACTTATTAAAAGGACAAAAAAGGAATTTTACAAAAATTTTAAAAGAATCAAATATATAGATATAATGTAATACCCAATTCCATTATAAAACACACATCGTTTTACATAATCGTAGCACATAATCCGTGCCAATTTATTTTCGTTACCGCCTTTATGTATTTTATTAAAATGTATTACTTTTGAATTTTGTATTGTAAAATTAGAGACTCAGCATCGGTAAGGCACCCAGTGAGGCCCAAAAAATAATCTTTTAAAATATAAGTTATTGAATCAAAATAATATTTTTTTATTAATATTCCTAAATATTTTTTTTCTTTTTGAAGAAAGACAAACATTCCCGGGTTTCAAATAAACTGACAATATTTGAAAATCTCCTACTACCACCCACAGTAAGCGGAAAATGTTGATTGTGTCGTGATGGAGGATCTAAGCAGCCAAGGAATCAAATACGTGATGCCATCTCAGCCACTGACCGGACTCGATTTAAGGCGAGACATAACCACGGTTATCGGGGGTTGCTTCAGGCTCACATTTTAATTTATTTCGGCGAATTTATAATTATTTTTATTTCCATGCCTCACAAGGGATGCGAGTTATTTATATTTTTGATTAATAAAAACAATACGTTGCCATAATTTTTAACGTACCACGCCTTTAAAAAATTGTAATACGTTGTACAACTAAAGTTAGCGGTGAGCACCAGATTTTATTTTTCTAGACGATGAATTAATAACTTCGGGAGGTATTCATTTAGAAACATCTTAAATTTTCATAACACGTTCTTCAGAATTATCTAATTAAAATGAACCCGGCGGAAAGGTCGAATCTCCAGGCCTGCTAGGGTGAATTCGACCGTACGTCCATCCAATACGCCGTGAAGAGGGCGCATATACGAGTATTATTTGTTTACACGCTTTTTTTCACTTACGTCATTAAGATTCTCACATTATTTTTCTTCTTCATCTTTTCTTTGATAGGGCAAATTCGATAGTAGGTCCGTCCAATACACGGTTCGCGAGTCGCAATTTGTATACAAGCAATTATTATCGGCGAAGAGGCAAAAGCCGTTCACCGGGTCTAGCAGACCCGCTATAAAGCAAACATTTCAATCAATAAAACGCGTGCTACCGAGTTCCTGGCTCCTCCTTGTCTTACTCACCTTTATCCTTATTACTTATTACCTGGCTATAGAGTCTTCGGTTCGAGGGTCGGGTCGTGGAGGATTTTTTTCTCTTTTTATTATACCTAGGTAAATTCTTTTACTTTATTTGTTAGGTCCGTCCGAGTTCAACCACGAAAATAACCCGAGTTCTGTATCTCATCACTAACCATCGGTCATATCATCACCAATAGGCTTCTTGCATGCATCTTCAACTGGTATAGAAAACATAATGTAATTATTAATATTCAGTGTGCTGAAGTAGACATTTTAGTCGATAATTTATACAACTTCAGAAAAAAATATATTGCTATAATTATAAACATAATATATTACTGTCGAATTCCCGGAATGCATTATTGAAATGCCATTTAATAAGGAAATTTGTTTCTCCCTGCGTGCCCTTTCCCAATTCGTCCCCTCCCCCTCACATGTCCCCTTCTCCCGTCCCGCGAATCCTTCCGCGTTCCGTGCATTCAGTCCCGGTATATTCAGTTCTCAAACAGCTCGCATGTCATCTTTTGCAATGTTTTATACAAATTTCATAATGCCAGAGCTCACCAGTATGTATAGAAACCTTCGCGGGCGTGCTCACAATGACTCACCAAAGTTTCATCGCAATCTTGGATGAATGGTTTAGAAACGCATAATTTCATGACGCCAGAGCTCACTATTATATATAGAAAACATCGCGGGCATGCACACATCAAATCCCCAAAGTTTCTTCACAATCGGGTGAATGGTTTAGCAACGCATAATTTCATAACGCCAGAGCTCACTATTTCTAATATAGGTATATATTTCTATTATATATCTACAGAAAACGTCGCGGGCAATGCGCCCATCTTCCTAAAGTTTCATCGCAATCGAATGAATGGAATGAAGGAGGGGAATTATTTTTCTCAGGGCCTCTGTGTGGAGCTAATAACCATGACCGGATAATTCAGAATCATGCAACTTCAACACCTCCTTTGAAAAGTCATTATTCGTGGAACCGTAAGAACACAGTATAAATAAAATCAATCTAATTTTCTAAAATCATTTAAAAACGCATGCAAGAAGCCCTCTGTTTATCAAAATGTTGCAAATCATCAAATAACACATAAATGAATTTGATCATTATTTGACCAATTATCCAATCCGACCTTTTACGGCGGGTAATCAAATTAAAGGTCCATATAGTACCGGCTCTAACGATAGTATTGTAATTATTTGAGTCTCAAAACAAACCCTTTAGTTTTTACGACGTCTCGATGACCGAAGGGTCGGCCCGCCCCCCATATCGGCCGAGCACGCTTTCTTCGTAAATAAGACCCGTAAATGGGTAGGTACCTACCCACCTCGAAACGTGTACAAAAAGTTTTTTTTTTAAAGGAATAAAAACAATAATTAAATAATTGTGAGCAGGGATGCCATTCTTGGCCAAATCCATTTAGGTGTAATTGACGGTGTTAATGTGTACCCATTTAATTTTTTATTTAATTTTATTTTTATTTTAGCGACTTATAATGCTGAATTTAAATATATTTACGAGGGTCAGTCAATAAGTAAAGCCTCCTATTTTTGTCTACTTAAATAAAGTTAGTTAAGATGAAGCCATACTAAATAATGCAAAATCATACAAAATCATATGTTTTAGTTTTGAAAATTTGACCGCTTAGAAGTATTATAGATGCTTCAATTAAATACTACGTGTAGAACATACTTTGGCCCTTAAAAATATCGGTCATTTTTTTTAATAAGTCTTTTAATAAGCTTAGAAAAAAATAAAGTATTAGGTTTATAAAAAACATTTTCAAGTGCAAACTCTCCTACTTATAAACACTTTTTCGGATACGGTTTTATTGCATAATGTGGCAAATTCAGTTTCTTACATAATTATCGCAAAAAATTGAAATTTTCGCCCGAACCTCACAAAATAAAATATAATATGCATTTTCGCGTTGTTATTTTGGACATCACGGCGACAATACGGCAGTCGACGAATTTGTAATATCAAAGTGAACCTTATACCGTCCATCGAAGAACTACTGGCAGCCGCCCCATTCTTCCGTTATTACTCCTCCGGACGGAGCGGATAAACAACGTGTTAGGCTCCGCGCTGCTTGTTTTCGTGAAATCAATTTAAAAATTCCGTTTTATTACAATAAACAATGCATAAAACAGGAATTAATGTTTTTTACAGGCCTTTACGAAATCAACATGTAAAAAAAAATCTCAAATATCTTTTCCTACCTTTCCAAAAGCTTTTTCTCAAGTGTTTTTAAACTCCTCCCATAAAGGGGCGTGAATTCCGATTTCGATTTTTTCCTATACTAGTGGATCGCCTTTTTTTAGGTTCTATTCCTCAAACGTTCTTCTACAATCTGCTGCAGTAGTAACTTTTTGCGTCAACAGGTGGCAGCACTGCAGTCGCTTGCAAAATGGTCGACGTCGATGTTCGTAATAGATAGCGTTCTGTGATTGATCTTGACTGTAGAAGGTGAAACGCACAAATTCACATTTATGAAAGACTGAAAAATGTCTACCATGATGTGACAGTGGACGTCAGCACTGCTAGACGATAGCGCGACACGCCATTAAAATAAAATGGATAAATATTTATCCAGACACTATCTAGATAGCATTTAGTTCGGGTTGAATCTTGCAATCATATATAAAGATAGCAGCCAATAATATGTGCGCTAAGAAAATAAAGATAATGTTGGTAGTTCTTTGTCGAAGTATGAAACAGTTAAAAGTGATCGAATTAGAAATGAGTTCCATAGCTCAGTTGGTAGAGCTCAAAGATATTCAAATACAAACTTGTCATATCAACAAAGGGCCCTGGGTTCGAGTCCCAGTGGAACCAATATCTTTTTCTGATTTTTCTGTCTCCAGATTTTCGATTAAGTTTCGCTAATATTGTCTTCATTTAATTAAATATTATAATTTGAGATTTTACTCATAAAGTTAAAAATAAAAATATTTAAATATAGTTTATTTGTCTTCTATGTCGAGAGAGAATGATCGAGGAAGTCCCTTTGACTTCTCTAGCCATACTCTCTCGGAACATCGCCTTGCATCGCAGTGGGAGGGATCGATTCATACTCCGCTACTCCTGGACACACTGACCCCCAGATTCTTACCCACCCCTCATACCCATTTCCTTCTTCTCCTTCCTTTCCTTAAAAAAACCTTGATGCGCAGCATCCTCTGTGATAACATAGGACCTGAAGGAGATTATTTTCCTCAGGTCATCCTGTATGGAGCTAAAGTTTAAAAAATTATTAATATTGAAAACTCAGAAACGTGTCAGTAATATTTGATTTATTGTGTGCATTCGAATATTGTTTTCCTCATTATCATATCTCAAAAACTTACTATTTGGAAATGTCTGACTAATCAACTGGATGATCGATTTTGTGAATTATTATTATTTTAGGCACACCCCTAGCTCAAGAAACTGGGCCGACTATTAGAACTCGTGGCAAAAAAAAACGCAAAGCAAAGGGCATAGGTACTCCGAAATCTGAAAGATTTAGCCTTACTAACACCGCTTTGTAATTATGATTTTATTTTCACCCACTCCCAAAGCTTTTGCTTTTCTCGGACAACCATAGACATCCACAACACTGCACAACATTGCTCCAAAATACCTGACCTGTGTCCGTTGTTTATGGTTAGATACACGGTGATTATGAAATCATCGCTTTTTTTAATTCTTTTTTGATAATTTTTTTTTTTTAATTATTTACTGGTCTTGACCAGTTTGGCTACCTCGGTGTTTGAGTGGCTAAGATTCTTGTCTGCGAATCCGGATGTGACGAGTTTAAATTCGGGTGTGCGCAATTACATTTTATTTGATTACTAGCTGGTACCCGGCATGCGTTGCTAAGCAATTTGATAAAGAAATTGTTTCTCTATGCCTGAAACTGTGTCCTTTACCGTTCATCCCGTTCCCCTTTCGCCTCCCCTTCCTCTTCCGCGTCCCCTTTACCTCTGGCATTCCCATTCCGCCTCCTCCACTCTATCCCTTCCCCTGTCCCGCGAACTCCCCTCCCGAGTTCCCCTCCCAGGTTCCCCTCCACCCTCTCGGGTTTCCTTTCCCACGTCCCGCGAACCCCCCTCCAGAGTTCTCCTCTTCCCTCCCAGGTTCCCAGCTTCCCTCCCGCGAACCTCCTACCCGAGTTCTTCTCCCCTCTCCCGCATTCCATATACTCATTTTCGGTACATTCAGTTTTCAAACATCTCGCGTACCACGTATTGCATTTTTTAATGCAAATATATAATGCCAGAGCTCACCAGTAGTATTATGCAAACCTTGTCCTGACAATAACGAACACAACAAAAAGAATTATCCAATTTGATGCCGTCGTTCGGAAGTTTTGCGCGTACATACATTTCAGCGATTCATTTTTATTTTTAAAGAAGATGGATAGATTTTACAATTTATTAATTTTAAAAATATTTTTTTTGGTAAGGAACAAACCGCTAATACAAAGAATACAAAGATTCTTATGCTATAGTTGGTTAAGTTTTATTGCGTCTTTAACCTAATTTCATTTTCAAAATCAGACAAGATTGTTCAGACATGCGATAAAGTAGGAACGAACCTATGTATAATCAGAAATGTTTGATTTTTTTAATATTAATGCTATTTTTGAAATGTGTGTTTCTTGTGTTCAATTTTTTGACAGATTTCGTGATTTTTATCTTTTAACGTTTAAATGGTGTGCAATTGAAAGGTAATCTTCTGATCTGATCGTCTTATTTATAAATAAAAAAAATATTTAATTAGTTAAATTAAATAGAAAACTGACAATAATTATTTTTAGAAGGCAAAGATCCTGAGAGAAATATTTTGTAAATGCTTTC
This sequence comes from Limnephilus lunatus, assembly GCA_917563855.2. Classification (NCBI taxonomy): domain Eukaryota; kingdom Metazoa; phylum Arthropoda; class Insecta; order Trichoptera; family Limnephilidae; genus Limnephilus; species Limnephilus lunatus. The sequence continues at coordinate 46,729,378 of OU830603.1, read as the reverse complement.
AGCCTAACAAATCCTATCTTACAATTAAATATCTATGTTTTATTTATTCGTCCTCCTTTTTTATTGACGATCGTACAAATCACAACAAAGCCGTTTCAGCCTTAACCAGGGAACGGGGAACCGGACTGTATAAAAATTGTAGCATGTCTTAGTGTATAATCATGTTTAACCTGAACGACTGTAAGGACGGGTTGTTTCAAAAAATTTTACGAATTCATCAAATATTTGAAGTTAATTTTCACATTTTTTGTAAGTTCTATTCAAGTTATGTGATTATTTCAGTTTTATGAAGCAACTGGCCTGTAATGATATAATATTAGAACTTGAATAGAACTTACACAGAACGTGAAAATTAACTTGAAGTCAACCCGTCCTAATAAATCAATTCAGTGAAAATCCATCATAATGTTTCAAATAAAGAAAAAGACCCTCACACAAACTTAAAAACAGCAAATAAATAAAAGAAAACAGCAAAACAGAATAAAATTTCTAAATAAATATTAATAATAATTAAAAATAATAATATGTTATTCGTGTTTGTCTTTTCCGGAAGTTATAAAACTTTGTACACACCCTGTCGAATTTGAATTCGGAAAAGGTTCTCAAAAAGGTTTGGGACGCGCCCGCCTGGGCGGGAACCATCTAAACGTCAAACAACGTCTCACGAAAACGTGACAAAGTCCCAGTTTAAACTCATATTATAGCGAGAAAAGATACGAAACCAACGTGTATCTTTATATTTTATTAATAGGCCATTATGTTTTTTTTCCTAGGTGAGAATAAAATATACGGTTTTACAACCGATCGGACACTCGGATAAAGATGAAGTACCTACATACATCAGATCATAAAAATATTTTTTTATAAACTTCAATAATAGAGAGATTCTAATTGTAGTGTTTAGTTTGTATAAAAGAATTTAAATAATAGTTTTGTAATTCCAATTACAGACCAGCAAAATTGTTTTGTATTTTATCGACTGAATTCCTAGGATTTCAAGTATTGAAGCAAAAACAAAAACCGTTAAAAAACATCAATTTAACTCACGTTTTAATCTATTATTTAACTTAATATTCTTCTGTATGTAGGACTAATAAATTAAATAATTTGCGAATTATGTAAATACTTATTAGGTACTTATTCAATCTATTTTTTACGCTTTTTCGTCTCTTCTCTTTCTTGTTTTTCTTTTTGCAAAATATATATGCAGGACTTTAATATGCCATATTATTTTGCAGACGATACCCTAATCTATATTTCGTGTGAAGATTACATAGATGCAATTAACAAAATAAACGAAGACCTACAAAATACATCAAAATGGCTAAAATTAAACAAATTGAAATTGAACGTAAACAAAACAAAATATATGGAAATAGGCAATTAAAAGCATAACACAGGGTTAAATTTGACAATTAATGGTGAAAAAATTGGAAAAGTAAATGAAATCAAATACCTGGGTGTAATACTCGATTCAAAACTGACTTTCACAGCAAACTTTGAATATATATGTGCTAAAAAAGGTGTCAAAAAAGGTAAATTTTCTTAGAAGACTAAGACATAAATTAAATAGAAACACTACGGAGCTCATTTATAAAACTGTTGTTGCTCCACATTTGCATTACTGCTCTACGATGTTATATTTGGCCAATGTAGGAAATTTAAACAAACTAGAAGTTATACAGAACAGAGCTATGAGATGTACACTGGGAAAAGGCAAATACGCAAGGATTAATCAAATGAGAGAGGACCTAAATTGGATTCCAATAAAAAAAGACTACTATTTAATGTGTTAATTTTTGTGCATAAAATTATGAAAAACCAATTGCCAAAATACTTTAAGGATGAAATTGTTTTTAATAGAGACGTACATAATTATGAAACCATAAATATAAACAGAGTTCGATTGCCACAAATGAAGAAATCAAAATCACAGAACTGCCTAATGTATAGAGGACTAAAGATGTATGATGAAATGCCTGAAAGTATGAAGAATGAAGAAAGAATGAATGTATTTAAAAAGAAATGTTATGCTTACTGTAAAAATATTTAAATTTATCAAATGAAATGTTACATTGTGCTTATTAGTTTATATTCATGTAGTATAAACTAACTCAATAAAAAAATATATATATATATTTATAGTACTTCAATAGAAGACGCTCCTAGGAACTAGCGTCATTGATTCCATCGGCACTGGTGTAGGTACAGTCATAAAATACGCTAAACGCGCTCAACATTTGTCACATGAGAACGGGCCGTTACTATGACTCGTTCTCGAGTTCTCGAGACGATTTTCCAGCCTCTTCAAGACCCAGGTTCACTCCTTCCTTTTGCACAAAAAGACCCTCCACGCAACAAAGACGACATAGGCCCAGAGGGAAATTATTTTCCTCAGGACCTCCTATGAGTTAATGTAAAAAAGAAGAAAAAAACTTTTTTTTATTTTCTATCTGAACATTTTTTTTCCTTTTTTTCCAACCAGGTCTACGCTTTTATGATTTTTAAAAGACATTAAACATCTGATATTCCCTTTAGCGAACTTTTTTTTCAAATTTGACATAAAAAATTTCAACTTCGGACTCTACATAACTCGAAAACAAAAGCATTAAAAAAACGTTATACTACAAACTTGATTCCAAATCCGACGTAAATTAACCAACTTCCGCTTGTACTACGATCTACCGGACACCGTACAGGATATTTTTTGGTTTCTCTATGTTACGTAGATTCCTATTTTTCCGGTTTGTAGGTACCACTAGTTTTTGAACACCATGTATAGATGCAAATCAATTAACAGCTTTAAAGTTTAAAGGTGACAAAGAATTCCCTCGAGGCTTCGTGGGAATTTAACATAAAAATATTACTTCAAAGCGACAACCATTAAATTGTTTATATCCAAACGTATCGCTGCCTCATTAAGAAGTTAAACCGCCTTATTAACAGGTGTTTTTAACCAATCAATTCGTTCTTACACCGTACCAACCTCCGCCAATTTTTACCTCGTGTCTTCGCCCTAGGCGGAACATGCATGCATCGTATTATTTTCACGTTGTTACAATAATTTTCACGTAGCAATTTCAGGAAATTACCAACTGAACAATTCACATACGAGTATTCCTAAGGAAGCAAGTTTTGTATCTTAAACATGTGAGATACATTATGTTTCTTTCAGCACGACCAAATAATATTTCAACCACGAGAAAAATTTTCCCGCAGTAGGTAGTAACGACATTGAGTTTATAGCACGAACGCCTTTTAATCAACTAAAGATAAAGGAACTAGTAACACCATAAAGGTTTTTAACATATAAATATCGGTAATTAGTTGACACTTGCTAACAGAGAAGGGATTACCATTGAAAACAAAATGTCCCTAGCACGAATTCCTTAAAATATCAACGTTGACATGATTGAGGTTTTATAAACAATATCGGTAATTAATCGACATTTGCTAACACGAGAAGGGCCTACTTGAAGAAGGCAGTTAAAGCATAGTTTTCCTAGCACGAATTCGGCAAATTATCTACAATAAATTGACACGACAAAGGTTTTATCAACAATATCGGTGATTAGTCGACACTTGCTAATGCCAGAAGGGATTACCTATAGAAGGCAGTTAAAGCACAGCGTTCCTAGCACGAATTCGGCAAATTATCTACGGTAAATTGACACGATATAGGTTTTATCAACAGTATTGGTAATTAGTCGACACTTGCTAATACGTGAATGGATTACACGTAGTAAGCAGTGAAAAGATAGTGTCTCTAGCACGAACTCTTTAAATCATCAGCAGTGACATGATTTAATCAACAATATCGGTAATTAGTCGACCCTTGCTAACACGTGAAGGGTTTCCTCGCAGTAGATAGTGAAAAAATAGTGTCCCTAGCATAAACACCTAAATCGTCAATATCCACAATATAGGGTACCGTGCACTAGTTTGCGGGCTAATCAACTAATAAACTGATCGGTAATTAGTCGACATTTATAGTATATACAGATAGTCCACACTTTTGGTGTATGAGAAGGCAACAGCGGCAAATCGCCCATGACATCCAGATTATGAAGTGATATCGACTAAAATATTGTTAGTTTATCGAACCTGCCTAGATAAACTTGTCTACAATTTAATAAACACTTTGTAAAATCGTGATTATTCACTACTTTTTAACAAAAAGAGATAGTTTGGGCTTGAAAAGGCTGAGTTTCGAAGGTGAAGTAGGCGCCAAACCTTAATGCCGACCTGAACTTGATGGAATTCTTTATCGCGCTTGTATACAATGACCGTAAGCGAAAGAGAAAAATGCGTTAAACATACGTGCGACAGAAAAAGACGTCAGCGGGGAGGCGTGCCGCTTTTCTGACCTTAAACTGGTCTATTGCGACGATTTCTGTATTAAAATTTACACATGTACTGTAAATCGGGATATCACAGGTAATGGCTAGCTAAACCACAATCAGCAACTTCCTAAAATAATCAATAAAATCAATTTTGCAAAATGAACTCGTTCAAATTTGATGTTTCTAAACGACAAAACTATTTACGCTCTACACAGTAAATAAAACGTTTCAATATTAGCTTCAAGTGGGGATTTTCCAAACATTGGTAAAGTTGTCGATATATTAAGCAAAGTAAAAGCCGGATTTGCAAGCAATATACTTAACTAAAGTCAACAGCTTACTTTATCATATCGATTTTGCGTTCAACTTATTTCTCGACTGTTCTAGTCCCCATGATATTGCTGAGTTTTCAATTGGTGCAGGTACCAACACAACGTGTCGTTCAGTACCTAAGTGGCCAGCATTACTCCCGATGTAGGTACCTGGAACAAATGTAGGAGATTGTATTCAGCCAGGAATTGTGAACATATTAGTATTATTTTCAAATTAGCCCCACACAGGAGTCCCTGAGGAAAAAACATCCCTCAGGGCCTAAGTCTCTTTTGGGATTGTGTTTGGAGGGTTTTCTTAGGGAAAGGAAGGAGAGGAAGTTCGGTGAAGGAAAAAGTTATGATGAGTGGATAGGAAAAGGGACGTGAATTTACCCTTCGTGCAAGTCCGGCTGGAGAGGTTAAAAGGTACCCCCAAACCAGTCTATCGCGAGATACCGTAGTTCCTGAGGTTTCGTGCAGTTGTGCGGTATTCTGTTGCTGTTTATTTTGAACAGTAAGCGACATTTCAGTTGGGCGGCCACTATTGTAAGTTTGTTAGGGCCAGCTCTGAGCCAGACGGCACCCGGCGCCAGTAAAAACTCCAAGGGCTGTATAAGGCGTGGTGACCCGACAGAAATTATAATTATTATAAAATTATAGTTTTTTGTACATTTACCAGGTTCAAACCAAAAATTTACTTCAAAATTATCTTTAATAATAAGTTGGTATGTATATCAAACGAATTTACTTACAGTGTCGATTTTTTGTACTTATACGCTGGTATATTTAGTACCTATATAGACAGGTAATTTTATCGTTGATGCTTTTGTTATTCGGCGGTATAGGTACATCCTATGTGCACACTTCTTCGAGGACATTAAGTTATGTTTTGTGCAAGTAGGTACACCGTAATTTCCCTAAAGCGACTGTATGTTGCGTATAAGTATGCCGGGGAGGCAACTGTTTGTGTAAATTAACTGTCATGGAATCATTAGAACAATTATTGGCTCCAAGGCGCTATAGCAAGCCGGCTAGGCGCCCTGATCGATCTGCTCCAATTGCGCGCCTGCAAGAGTCGTCCCTGAACTTTGTTATAAACCTTTACCCCTGTCATAACCTAAAAATTCAGTTTGAACTCTTCTGTTTGCATTGTTCGAAAGCTCGCCAAGTTGGTTGGCCTCATCTGTCAGAATAGCTTCCATTTTCCACCGCCAGTCTCGCCCTCGCGGCTATCACGATTTCCCGCGCTGGGACAAGATGGCTGCCCGCGGACCCCGTTCCTCATCATTATTATTGTTGCAAGACCTTACAGCCCAGGGGCTGCGGGCGAAAACAAATCGCTACTAAATTAATAAGCGATGGACGATTATTATGCACGTGCAGTTATATTCTGCACTCTGTGCCGCATTATTGGTTCATTTTCGTTTTGCGTTCTGCGCATGCAGATGTTATTAAGGAATGTTTACTGGCATGTTCAAGTTGGGTTTATGTAATTCGTGTTGCAGAAGATTGTTAGTTGATGAGATAATTTCAAATTATCGTAATGTGCTTTTGATCATGGTTTGTAGAGATCAATTTCAAACGAAATAAGATCAATTTAACCTTACTTCGGCCACACCAACATGCTCACAACAAACTTCTGTCTATCAGCATATCTCTTCAGTTTTTTTTTAGATTATCCTAATAGATAATCTTTACATTAGAATGCCACATCCCCGAAGATGGTGTCCTGAAGATTTATTATTATTTATTTATTTTTATTCTCGTACATGCAGTTTACAGATACTCACAGTTTACTTATAATAATAATAATAATGAAAACATTTATTTATCAATAGACTTTTACACTATTATGCTTGGATAATCTGTGGGTCATGTCAGAGTGTATGAGTGACAGACGTATGAATCCATCCCTCCCACTGCAATGCTAGCAGGGCCGTAGCTAGGGGGGGGGGCATTATGGGGCAAAGCCCTTTCTAAAATGTCTGTGCCCTACCTTAAGAACAACTATCGACTATTATAAAATAAAAATTAACTGTTTGTTCATAGTTTGATATGATGGAAAAAAATACTACCTAATAGTGACATCTGACTAAACAGCTTCGAATTAACCAAGGAATCATATCATACTAATTCTTTATTCTGCCCATAGATGGCATTGAAGTAAGTGGTAGGGGGCTGTGCGCGTATTGCAATCACTGCTTATGGGGAATTTCCAAACAGTTTGGAGATGCTATTATACGGTTGAGTTTAAGTTAAGTTCGCACCTTGTATCAACGACAATAATAATTAGAAAAATTAGGTTTAGGTAAAAGTTTTAACTCTCATTATATTGGTATCCATCAAAGATATTCAAATACAAAAGAGATTTGCTATGATGTCCGCGCGACTGTCGCCGAACTACGGCCTAATGCGCTTAGTTTGCATACAAAAAGAATTTGTTCATTTTCTTGATTTTTTGGAAGGTGTGCATTATTATTGGTTAACAATATAGTTGGAATACGAAAGAATTTGTTCATTTAGTTTAGCGTTCGTTTAGTTTAGCGTTCGTTTAGTTTATTCGTTAATTGGTAAACAACACCGGCGACAGCCGGAAGCGCAATCTCACCTAGTAAAACCGGCGGATAGCACATCTCCTTATATTTCAATATCTTTGGTATGCATAGTCAAGGTTTACTCAACAGAAAAATTGAAGTAGATTTAGAGATTTGAATTTATCTGTGGTGTTGATTGGTTAGTGTAGTATAGTAAGGATAGTATTTCGTGAATTGTAATACGTGCCCGTGATTTTGCGACGGATATACGAGCTTTCTTTGGCAAAAAACGGAAAATCAAAGAGGAAATTGATAACCTCATTCCTCAAAAAAGATGGAAGGACAATGTACAACTACTCCTAATCCTATGGAAAAAGGTTTGGTATAATATGATAGCTATGGTATAAATATATACATGTACGACGAAAATCGATTCACCAGATCATGTCAAATTACATTTTTACTTGCGCCCTACCTGTAATTACCGCTGCCCTATCTTAAATTATACTCTGGCTACGGCCCTGAGTGCTGGTGGATATTAGAGTCCTGTTAGAGAGGTCAAAACGTTTCATTCAATCAGTCTCTCCCAATCCGGCCCGCCACTCATTAATTAAGCAGGCGCAAACGCCGCAGAGACTCGGACAAACTCCACTCATATACCCGTAAACCACTGGGGGTGGCCTACGGCAGAGGTGTTGGTTATCCAACAAATAGTTCCCAGGGAAACGGTAACCATACCCGCCTCCGAATTTGAAATAATAAGTGCAGGTATCTTCTCTAATGGATAATATTAAATAATTACAATCAATGTGTTCACCACATGCAAATGACTACTGAAACAATCGGAATTACTTCCAATAGACTCGTGGGTCAGACACCCGCTGGGCGAATACAGGCATGAGCTCAAATACCACGGGGGGGCAAGTTGCAAGATCAAATATTTAAAAAAAACACCGACTAACCTTTGGGTTCAAGCTGCTAACACAATAATAATAATTATCTGGTAGCATTGAACGCCTTGGAACCGTCGAGATTTTTTCATCAAATTTCCAATATAAATATAAATGAAATCAAATTACCAACCCCCTTCAAAGTCTAATTAAAATGATAATCGCTTCCCTGACTGGCTCCTTCTCACTCCTTAATTATATTTGATTGCATACAATTATTTTTATTTCATTGATTATTTTAACATGTAAATACCTACAATTAATATCATCAAGTATAAATTGGGGCGCTTTCTTGGTATAATACGTAACTAGTACCTGGTCTATGAACCACTGTGACATCACTGTGAACAGTAGACCGAGGGTCCAAAACGTATGTTTCTAATTTTCTCTTATTTAATACATCAAAACAATTTTTTTCTCTCAAATCATAACTTTTTATAAGTTCGTGCACGCCTATTTAAATACCTAAATAACTAATTAATTTTATCACAAATATTCATACAACATTTTTTAAATTTCAAATAAGGAATTATTGTCCAAAGAAACGTCACTTTCTGAATGTCAATTCTTCATTAAAACTTTCTTCGGAAAACGTATATTTACTGAATTTAATTATATTTATTCAATTATTTTCAAGTTTCAAGCGTGACGCTTTTTAGATACGTTTAGGGTTTTTTTGTTGTTTTGTTTATGGATGTTTATTGACCGATATATTGAAAATTGGGAATAAAATAAGTTTTGATGTTTGTATTACGCCATTATTGTAAATCGATTGTTTTATTGTAAAACGTATCAATTTATTATTAACAATGAGATTTTATCGGAAAATTATATCTATTTGCAGCATGACAACCTTAAATTTGAAATCGGTAGGGTCGCCAGTTTAGATTTTGTGTGTTTTAAAATTTGTTTTAAATGGCTTGTTGTGCTCGATAACTGATTTTTGTATTACCGAACCTTACTCTTTCTCATCTACTTCCCGTCCTACCCTCTCCGGCCTCATAATGTACCCCAATTCTAGATGCCATCGTCCCGCAGGCTTCAGGCGGACACATATTCATAAAAAACTGCATAAATTTCAAATTTGTTATAAAAATCACCGTAAATCATAGATAAATAAAAAAATAGAAATTACCACGTACGGACCAAACCGCAAAGTGTGTTCACAAAAGCACCCCTGTGAAATAATAAATAATCGAATGTTCATAAAAGCACGCGCCGAGGAGCGAATAGTTGAAATTCCTCTGCCCAATTAAGAGCCGGTACCTACCTCCCCACTAAAGAGTTCGACCGTAGTGATGAGGCTACTAACTCAGCTACCGTAATTAGATTTTTACCCGGGGTAAGATGTTATTTAATTAAATAGTGCAAGGTAGCAAATACGTGAGCTACCGATAGTGCCTTAATAAGGATGATGGGGCAGGCATTTTTTAGATATTATTTTATCGTTGCTGAATAGAATGCCTTCAAATAATAAAATGTTTAATAATATACATAGAAAACGTGTTTAAGACGATCCCCTAGTCCAGGACCCATTCGTAATAGGGCGGTGTAAGCAACTTTAGCGTTGAATAAAAACCATAATCAATAGCCAACAACGGTGTTTTATTATTTTGCAAGAACATTTTTATAGAACGAAGCGAGCGAAAAAAACGTCTATTCGACCCGAAATCTGGGCGGCTTCTGAGTGCGACAATACGACGCGCTTTCGTTCCTTCTGCGAATCGCAGAAGAGTGAAATTCGTAATTGGGTAACGCCTCTTTTGATTTTCTGTAAAAGAACATCGCCGAAGTTCATATTTTATTTATTTTTTTATGAAGTTCAGAAACAAATATTAAAATGTTTTTCGATTATTTTGTAAGAAAGTTAATTTGCTACATTATACAATAAAACCATATCCGAAAAAGGGTTTTTAAATAGGAGATTTCGCACTTCAAAGTATTTTTTATAGGGAAACTTATTTTTTTTCTAGCCTAAATAAAAATTTCTCCATATTTTCAAAGGCCAAGATGTGTTCTACTCACAGTATTTAATTTAAGGCGATCCAACAGCACAGGAAAAAATCGAAATCGGAATTCACGCCCCTTTATGGAAGGAATTTAAAAATACTTGAGAAAAAGCTTTTCGAAAGATCGGAAAAGGTATCTAAGATTTTTTTTACAGACTGATTTCGTAAAGGCCTGTAAAAACATTAATTTCATTTTTACGCATTTTTTATTGTAATAAAACGGAATTTTAAAATTGATTTCACGAAAACAAGCGACGCGGAGCCTAATACGTCTATTCCCCGCTTCGTCCGGGGTACTGACAGAAAATGGGTGTGGCTGCCAGTCGTTCTTCGGTGGACTGTATAAGGTTCACTTTGAAATTCCAAATTCGTCGAATGCCGTATTGTCACCGTGATGTCAAAAATAACAACGCGAAAATGCATATTATATTTTATTTTGTGAGGTTCGGGCGTAAATTTCAAATTTTTTTTTGCGATTATCATAAAAGAAACTAAATTTTCCACATTAAACAATAAAACCATATCCGAAATGAGGTTTATAAATAGGAGAGTTTGGACTTCAAAATGTTTTTTTGGACTTCAAAGACCTTATAATTTTTTTTTCTAGGCTTATTAAAATGACCGATAATTTTAAGAGCCAAGATATGTTCTACACGCAGTATTTAATTAAAGCATCTATAATACTTCTAAGCTATCAAATTTTCAAAACAAAACATGTAATTTTGTATGATTTTGCATTATTTAGTATGGCTTCATCTTAAGCATCTATAGTATTTCTACGCGATCATCAAAATTTCAATCCCACGTGACTTTGCATGATTTTGTATTAATTTGCATTGTGGATCATCTTAATTTCGGTTGTCGGTGCGTGAAGTCATGTGATATTTTGGCATTTTTGACAAGAGAAATGGTGTAGGTACCTCAAGTTTGTTTTCAAGTGTCCAAATTTCAAGTTTCCAGATATAACCGTTCAAGAAATTTTCCAATTGTTTGTTAAAATGAAAATCAAAATGGACAAAATGCAGCTTACTTTATTCGATTATCGGTGCTTCTCACAATGTATTACTTTTCCAACACTGGTAGCAAGATTAGGGGAGTGGCAGAAAACCCGAATTATTATTAGCAAGTCGATTTGGCTTTACCCAAATTAAATTATCAGTGTTGCAGTCACGGGGCGGGGTACCCAATACCTACTTTTTGAGCAAATGTTACTCACACGTACAGCGGATCTTGACAAAGTTGATCCAGATTTTTTAATTAATTGTGTATCAATACTAGCCAAGCCATTTTGTCTATTTTTTAAGAAATCACTGAAATCTGGCTGCAACCCTGATATATGGAAAAGCTGTCATGTAACTATAGCACCAGTATTTAAAAAGGACGATGTTTATTTATTTATTTGTTTCTTTACATGGTACCTAGGTCTAATATACACAATTCAGTTTATAACCTCACTAGGTCAAGCCTGTGTTGATGAAAAAAAAAAAAAAATAGAAAAAAAAATAGAAAAAAAAATGTCAACAACTCTACAATTTAATAAAATAACACAAAAATAATATAGTTATTGAAGAAAAATATTGTTTATGATGTCACGCCTGTCTCGATAAGGGTATATCCTAGTGAGACAGGCATAAAAAACAATGTAAATATACTTTTTATAGATAAATAAATAAAAAATAAAACTTACCGACCTATTTGAATGCTCTCTACAATCACCCAATTGTTTGAAAAACTTATGCTTGATAGAATCTTCAAACATATTAACAACATCATTGTTTTAAACAACAAGGTTTTTTGCAGGGCAGAACAATTTATATCATGTTCACTTGAAATTAAAACCCAAATCGACTCAATATATACCTACTTACAGACTTTGTAAAAGCGTTTGATAAAGTTACCCACCAGATTCTTCTTAATAAACTTAGTATCCTCGGAATAGAGTGCATACTATTGGAATGGTTAAAGAACTACTTAACAAATAAAATTCTTTAAGTAAAATAACAATTCTAACCTGTCTCGCAAATACATGGCTACTAGCGGTTTACCTCAAGGGTCGCATTTAGGCCCAATACTTTTAATTATATTACTTATTACAAATAGTATTATCACTATTTTTGAAAATAATGTTGAAGTTTGGCTTTTCGCCGACGATTTAAAACTATATAAACTTACAAAAACTATAGATGACTGTATTAACAATAAAACGAATTTGAATAAACTACAAGATAAGTGCAAACTTAACAAACTTTATTCACATAATAATCAGAATAAATCAACCTTTTAACCATCAATATAAATTTTACAATATTATCTTCACCTCTCATTATTTTAGATTAAAAATTCGAATAAAGGATTAAAAATACTTGGCTACATTCTCCATAATGGCAGAGACCTTCAAAATATTTCAACATTAAAATCTTATATTCTTCTCTAGTTTGTAGTCATGTCGAATATAATTGTCCCATGTGGTTCCCACTCCGATTTTGTTGAAATAATTTGGCATAAATTTCTATGTTATGTTGACTATAATCTCGGTCTTCCTACAGAAACAATAAATTACGACCACTCGATGAAATAATAAAATTATTAAAATTCTCATATAGAAGGCTTATTTCCGACTTCATTTTTATTTTTAACATTTTTAATGTTATACAAACAAGAACTAAAAGACTATAAAATTATTTTTAATTGCAGCAACAATAGCAGGACTGAGTCATTTAGATACTCACTTGTACCTAGATTGCATACAGATGGCAATATTTTCTTGGGTAGATATGTTCAACTGCTCATAATATAGTTTTAAAAAGGCTATAATAACATTCATCAATAATAATAAACAACTATTCTTATGCATGAGTTCTATACAAGGTAAATAGCATATTTTATTCTCAATTTTTATTTAAATCACATGTTTGTAAAAACCCGTTTAACAGTAATAATACAAATATTTTTTTAAAGATTTCGGAGTTTTTCTATAGAATTCTTGTTAAAATTGTAGAATTTTGACAAATGAATCATTTGTCTCTATAGAGTTTTTTTAGAATTTTAATATACCTACCTATGCAAATATATGCGGGCATCACTGAGAGTAGACGTAATTATAATGTAGTATTTAAATAATTCCATGTCTACCTAACCAATATATTTTCAGACGATGACTTCACGAGACTAATAATTCCAATAATTAAATATCAAAACCCCGTTTGTATTTTTCGAATTGCAGTTATTATTAATAGTAAAACCCTTCGGTTGAGGATTAGACCACAGACAATAATAATCTTCGAAATAGAGAGATAAGTGATGTCGTAAAACACCGATTGTCTATTATGGACGGCAGAGATAGTCAAGCTGTGCTACCAAAATAATAGAAACAGGATTCGTGAACCATTATTGGTATGAAACTGCATGAACAACGCATTTAGCTCACATCATTCACCATATACAATACCCAAGGGCGGATTTAGGGGGGGGGGCACGGGGGCACGTGCCCCCCCCAGGACGGTATTTTTGTGTACTGTGGAGATTCTATCACAGTACATACTTAGAAGCAAATCAAATTATCAGAGTTGTTAAAATATATGAGTAAAATAACAGAAAGAACATGAGTCAAACTTTTGTCTATTTCTGGCTGGAATTGCGAATTTTGTTCGTTGCATCCCATTCATGCACTTTCAAATGAAATATGATAATCAGCGTTTGCGAGAGCGGTACGGTCGGGGGAAAGCGCGGTCGGAAATGCCCCCCCCCCATTAAAGTTGACAAACTCAAATTTCGACTTCATAAAAAAATGGTCCATACTGAGGGGGGGGGGGGGAATTGTGCTCTTGAGGGGTACCCCCCCTTCGGGGTGGCACCCGGGGCGGGCCGCCCCCCCCTCCGCCCCTTGTGCCCCCCCCAGAAAAAAATTCTGGGTCCGCCCTTGACAATACCCCTGTAATTATTTATAGGTTAAGAAATAAAATGTTACCAGATTATATATGTTAGAATACCACTTTGAAAATGTTAGAATTAATAGTATCTACAGTTCATTGCTATTCTACGAGAAACTTTAACGATTTTAGGCTTCCTAAAACAAACAATATTTATCATAAAGGTTTTAAAATGTTCAATGAACTCGCTATAAAAGTTAAGAAAGCTAAGCTTAGTTTTTCCTGGATTATCTCTCAATGTTCTGAAACCCAAATTTTAGTAATTAGGAAGTAAATAATATTATAGTCGTTTTAGAATAGATGTATAGTAAATATAGGATGTCAAATTTTACAACAAAATAAATAAAATAAAACCTACTCCTGTAAATTCCATCTGTTTCTACCAGACCTGGACGATTGGCAAAACCCTATATCAATGCTATATTAACTAAGTCCATCTCTATAGTCGGTTATCAATATTAGCGAGCACGGTCAATAATTGATAAGAGATAGTCTGACCAACGATTAATACATTTTAGCGCGGCCCTCCTGAGTGTCAGATAAGGACTCCAGATACTAATATCTACAGCCTGTATGTCGGACAAATATCTACGGCTCATATGTTGTACAATTTTTTTTTTAGAAAAAAAGTTAATATTCACAATAAATAATAATATATTACATTTCATATCAAATATCACTTTTTTTGGTTACCCAATTAGTAGAGAAATATTCTCGGGTTTAACTGGGGAGCTAGTCAATGTAATTATATATATGTATAGATAATAATATGTATAGTTACAAAAATGGAAGAAGAATATTATCAAAAATACTACAAAATATTACAAATAAAATAAAAATATCTATGAACTTCAGAGTGAAGACTTATATCTACCGAGCTAAGGTCGGATAAATATCTATGACGGTCCCAGTGGTGACGAATATCTATGGAGCGTAGGTGGGACTAATATCTACAGAGGGCAGCTGAGCACCTAACCTAACCTAACCTGACCTAACCTAACCTAACCCAACCTCTGCCAGTGCCGTAGTTATTCGTCGACATCACCTGTTCCATAGATATTAGTCAGCAGTTTGAGCTGTAGATATTCGTCCTCACTTTGGTTCCCATAGATATTAGTCCGATTTGTTAAGTTTTTGGAATTCCTGTAGATATTAGTAGAAGCCTCCTCAAATAAGCTGTCAATAAACAAAACATTTTGAATAATGTCGTTCGTTATGCAAAATAAATGGCTTATTAATGAATGGAAGTGAACTAACGAAGCTCTTAGAATTAAAAGGAATCGTATACGCGGTCCATAGACATAAATAGTGTATCTAAGACGCGATCAATTTATTCCGTTCGATCTTGTAGAAACAAAAGTGGTCGAAATATTTAAAGTCTTGGTTTGTTCTCTCCTGTTTAGTCTCAAAAAGTATAGTCGTTTGACGTATTTATCGATGTAACTCCATAAACAAAACCGCCAGTGTTGCCATCGTATATCGATTTCTTATTTATTCCCTTTTCAAATTCTCTCTGGCTATCAACAGTGCGGCCGTGCTCGGGAAAACGGTATAAAATCATAGGTAGTTACGCCTATCGATCCGATATTGTAAAGTTATCGATTTCACTGTGCACTTTACTCATCAAACGCATAACTTTCATTGTATATCCGCTTTGATGGTCCGTGCAGTTTAGTCGTAGTGAGATGACAGCATGCTTCCGCGCCGGCCGTCCAATCCGGTCTGAAAAAGGGCGTTGCCCCGGTTGTATTACCTATCCGGTTTTCGAATCGGATGTGTGCGGTGTTTATCCGATCCGATTGTCTGATCAGACAATCGGAAAGCAAAACCTGATGTATGCGGCCAGCCTAAGCTGTGGAGTTTTTTTTTAAATTATTTAAGTGAAAGATTTTTTAATAAAGTTGGTTATTTAAAAAACAATGTTATCGAACAATAATTTAAAAGAAATCTTAATTTACAGACAACAAAAACATTTGGGGATTTGAACCCGTATCCTTTTACTATCTAGGTAAATTCCAGTAGGAATAAGTGAAATAAAAAACATTATAAAAGAAAAACTATTTAATCATTCACTTTGAACTCAGCCACTAGACGAGTTGGTAAATGCATGTGGTTCCCACCTAAGCATCGTTGGTTTAATTCCTCTGCTAGCTAAGTCCTCCATTAATACACAAGCAAAATTTTCCGCTTCTAACGGTGATATTAGGAGTTTTTAAAATATTGTTAGGTTATTTGTAACCCTAGAAAATTTTCTTTATTTTATTTAAACAATGTTTAGATTAGAAACCACTGAGGGTTTCTGTATTCATATATCCTACCAAGAAGTTCAAATCTTGGCTGGATATCAAGTAAGGTACCTACGCATCCACTAAAATTAGCATAAGGAAACCAGACGAATAGACAACTCTAATTACTATATTTTCATAATGCCAGAACTCAGTGGCGTGCGATCAAAACCATTAGTATCTAATAATTTATTAGAGGGTATTTTAAAGATCTAAATGACATGATAATGGCTATTTTAACAACAATATCGAATTTTCTACTGATTGTTAATATTTTTAACATACCGAGTTACTAACCACAAGTATTTGTTTATCGTTATCAAGTTTCATTTGTAAATTTTCATTTTATTTTAAGTTTTTCTTTTAAGTGTTAAATAATATTATTATTCAATTTATAAAAACATTTTTTTTTTTTTAGCAATACGTTGTTCATTGTAAGAAGAAATAAAACAATATATAGGGTTCATGGGGTGAGGTTTGTCCAGGTCTTGGCGGCCAATACGTATGCCTGCCTGCTGCGTGGTGTGCAGGATCGAGAGATATTTGTTGTGGGAGGTCTTTTATCCTCTCTAGCCGGAATCTCTCGACACATCGCCTTGCATCGCGGTTGTAGTGATGGATTTATACTTTCGTTATGCCTGGATAACTGACCCCCCAGATTCCTAACTAAAAATATATAAAAATAAAACAGATCAGAATTCTCGAAATCCCCGGTTATCGTACGTCACTGCCTTGTCTCCCATGTTGCTCAAAATCCAAGCAAGATTTGACTAATCCCAGTATTTACGTTTGAACTCATAACGTGTTAGTTAAAAGCAGTTTAGGGTCTGTGGACCACTGTGGGTCCTATATAATCAGGCAGGTTCCACCCTCTCGTCTGGACCCTAACTTCTAAATGATATATTTTGAGAATCTCTGAGGAACGACGTCAATTATACGAATTAGGGGCCATACAGAAAATGGCTCGGGTCACTTTATTTTCGTTTAATAAAGTTCACAGGGTCTGGCGCGTTCCAGGAAAGGCATTATAGACTCAAAAAGGATCAAACTTTTGTAAATATGTTATTACAACGCACGCTTGTGTCTTTTATAAATTACGGACAATACCAACAAATACGACATGAATCCACGTTAAAAATTATGTTACAATTGACTAAAAAAAACATCTTACACTAAATAATCTTTTTTATTTCTAAAAATATTTCCGCTTCGCATAAATCCAAATAAATGTTATATTTGTGACATATCCGAAAACTAAAAACTGTTTTCTGTAGGTAGTGAAATACACTTTCAAATTTTATTATAAGGAATAACCATGTAATTTTTAAATATAAAAATTTTGAATGCAAAATTTAAAAAGTTTTAAAAATGTCTCACCTTACGTTTTTTCTAACTGAAATTACTGATAACGAAAAAAAAAACACATACATATTTTATTAGACAAATGTTAACGTTGTTTATCACCTCACTTTCTTGTAGTTTCATGTAAAAATAATTCTTAAAAATTCACAAAGTTTCATAATTTTTTTTTTCAAATTGGAAACTTTGGTTTGATAAAGGTTAACATTTTTATTATTTTATGGTTGACTTTTAGATTTTAATGTAAAACTTGTTATTTTCTCTTTCCAATAACGTTTAGATCATACTTGTCACTATGATATTAAGGGAGAGACAACGATTTCTATTAGACCTGTGTGAGTTGGGACAAATATGGTCTACTGTGATTAAACGGGTTTTGTAATCTTTTTAATTGTAACTATTTAAAAAACTTTATAAATCCAAAATCACCCCTATTGTATGAAAACCAAAATTTACAATTAAAAAATACTCTCGTTATTATCTTGATTTATAAAAATAAATGTTTCTTTGTTGGTCCTTTATGTGACGATTGCGATGAAACTTTGGGGATTTGATGTGCTCATGACGGCGATGGTTTCTATGAGAGTTGATCCGGCGACAATTGGTCCCCCGACAGTTGGCCCGCCGACAGTTGATCCACCCGATAGTTGATCCTTCCGACAGTTGACCCCCCGACAGTTGATCAGGTGGACAATTGATTCCTCGGACAATTAATCCCCTAAAAGATTATTTCTTCAAGTAAGTATGCAATATACTAAATGTTTGCTAATTACAAACTTGTTTGACAACAAACTATTCATGTGTATGTTCAAGATAATATCGTACTAGCCAAAGGCATGGCGCCTGTGAGTATGCTGTACCCCACTGCAAAACTAGATTGTCCCAAAGGCATATCAGTTGTATGTCTCCAAAAATTTATAATTTACTATGTACAACTTTAAAGAGAACACATGTCTAAATCTTCAGTCTTACAAAAAATGCTGACCAGCCAACTCAGAATGAAACCAACTCAGAACCACCTGAGAAAGGTCATTAAGAGTGATGGTAAAAAAATATTTAAAAAATGGTTAAATAGGTTAAGTAAGTTAGGGTTACCGGCTATTAAAAAGATTAATAGCTTTTAATGACCTTTCTGAGGTGGTTCTGAGTTGGCATGGAACCATAAATAATATATACCAAAATTTGGCTAAAAACACTGAAAGGGGGCATCCGTTAATTACGTGAGCACAAAGGGGGGGAGGGGTCCAGTAAAATCTCACGTTACTTGAAAATATACGAATTGGCCCAAATTTATCTCACCGAGGCGGGGGTCTAGATTGGAAGAAAAACTGCTCACGTAATTAATGGATGCCCCCAAACAGATTTTTTTTTCTTATAAGTTTTAACAAATCCATTAAGTATGTCTATGATACAGCTTTCAGAGTAGATATTATATTATATATATATATATATATATATATATATATATATATATATATTATATAGTATTGCTTGGTTTTTCAAAAAACTCACTTTTTCCTTGATGCGAAAATCGACCTCACCGCCCCTCGCGTTTCACCAACCTCAAGGTTCACTTTGGCTCGAAGTCTAGAATTGTCCCTTCGGCTGACACGCGAGAATGGACATTAGCGCTCGCTATTTTGGAACGCTTCAAAGTTCACAATCCTTCGAAGAGTCGATTATTTTCCAGCCACTAGCTTTTGTTTCTTTTTTGTTAGGGGAAACATTTTTCATCGTTATCAATATGTTTGCCAAAACTTTACGGTAGACTTCTAGCGGTGCGGAATACAAGTATGGATTATTCACATTAGAAAAAATCAAATGTCTATCGAATACTGTTGTAGTTCTATTTTCATCCGTTCGAAATGGCAGCTTCCTCTGAATTTAAATAAATACGCTAGCTTCACGATTTTCACAAAAAAAATAGACTAGACAGGAAACTCACATAAAATTGAACTGATACATTTTAAGAGCGAAAAATTATTTAAATTTGCGGCGAAAACTGGAACTACTCATAAAATCACTCAATTCGGCTAGGTTATATTTCCCGCCGACAGGTTCGCCCCTTTAAAAACGTCGGATCGAGAAGGGAAGTAAAAAAAAGTTAGTTTCCCGTACAAAACTGATTTTGCTAGGAATTTATTCTAATTAATTAAACGGCTTCGAGAAAGTTCTTTAGAAAAATTGACATTTTATAGGGGCATTACGGAAATAAAGATTGCGTTAAAAGTACACCTTCCGGCGGAGATGTTTTTTAATAAACATAAACAATACAAGTTTTAGAAACTTTTAAAACCAAAACATGTTTAGCTTCCCCTTGAAAATGTTTCACAATATTGCATTCAAATTCGACATTTTTCTGACATTTGCGAAAAATTCGCTTTCATCGATAAATGCAAATCGTTTGCAGCCTGTAAAATCGGCTGGTATATTAAAATTTTATAATTTTTCTCGAACTTTGCAACACTGAAGATGGAGTCGTGATGGCGTTAAAATCCACTACCACCTTAAAAAAAAGCAGACCCCGCCCTAATAGGTTTTGTATGAAGAATTTTTTTTTTTAATGGCGGATTTCAATTTGTGTGATTCGGCAGGGCCTTAATTTAAGCAGGAATTGTGCAAATTTGTGCATCGGTCTTGCCTGTTTAAAAAATATAATTATGGAATATTATCTGTCTGTGTATGATATATTAGGTAAGTACCTAATACAAAAGCGCTAGATTTACCCGCGCTTCAACAGCAAATTGAAATGTCAAAAGAAAACGGATCTCTCAGCGGTTTGGGTTGTTGTTTTTCGGGAAACGGCATTGCGGCCGGAAAAACGATTCCGGCTTGAATGTTTTTGAAAAATTCGGTACCCGAAAACATTTCGCGTCTTTTGATACCAATATGAGGTGTCTGTCCCATGTAAAAAAGTTCAGGGTCGCCGAAAAACCTATAAAATTTTCCAAAAAAAACAAGAAAATTGGTGTCCATAGATTCACTTCAGTAGGGTGGATATTTACCGGCCAGTACATTGAAATGTAATTAATTCAGGGTAGGTACCTACTTATCTCGGTAGTATTGCAAATATGATGAGAAAAGCAAAAACATTGCCGGAATTTTGTAAGGAAATGCGCCGGTACCTGCCGGAATGGGTAGTTGGACAATTATTTAGGTTTTTGATGCAATTTAATTTACTAAGGTAATGTTGTTTCCACGATACTGAATAATTTAACAATTTTTTTAAGTTCATTTTCACTTTCTGTGTAAGTTCTGTTTTTTTATCAGTAAATGCCAGTTGCATCATTAAACTGAAATAATTACAGAACTTGAATAGAATTCGAACCGAACTTTTACAGAACGTTAAAATTGACTTGAAAAATTGAAGAATTTTTAATTTCGTTAAACAACCCAGCCTAAATATGAGTTCTTTTTTACGTATGTATGCAAGTACCTATACTCAGAATATAAGTAGGTTCCTACCTGCACACAAACACTCGATATCATCCGACGATATTGCATAAGTATTAGTTTTCTAATTTTACAATGAAATTACTCGAAGTTGAACGGGATATTTTTTAAGTATTAAATTAATATAGCGCTTATTTTTAAGCAGTAAAACTACTGGTGAGTTCTGGAATTATAAAATTTGTATGAAAATGTACGTACGCTCATAACTTCTGAAGGACTGCAACAAATTGAAAAATTCTTTTTTTGTTGTGTTCGTTATTGTTAGTTCAAGGTTTGTATAAAACTACTGGTGAGTTCTGGCTTGACGAAATTTGTAAAAATAAATTGAATAGGTGGCGCGCGAGCTGTTTGAAAACTTAATGTACCGGGAATTAGTGAATGTAATGAGGCAGGGGGGGTGGAAAAAGGAAGGGGGAACCTGGGAGGAGGGAGGGGAACTCGGGAGGGGGTTTACGAGACGGAGAAGCGTAGGAGTGAAGTGGGGGAAAGGGGAAGCGGACGCTGGTGAGGAAAATGGGGGGGGGAAGGGGATTGGAACAAATGAGAAAAGACACGCAGGTAGAAACATTTTCTTTATTAAATGGTATAGCAACGCATGCCGGATACCAGCTATCTTCTATATGTATAAAAATCAAAAAAATATTTGCAAGTAAGTATGTATGTATGTCCGCTATGCGTTGCTAAACCATTTATCCGATTGCGATGAAACTTTGGGGATTTGATGTGCGCATGCCCGCGATGGTTTCTGCATACAATGGTGAGCTCTGGCATAATGAAATTACGCATTGCTGAACCGTTCATCCGATTGCGATGAAAATTTGGGGATTTGATGTGTGCATGCCTAAAATGATGTCTATAACTATAACTAACGTATGACATGTTTTTGCTGCTAGGCCCTGCGGCCGGCTTTATATGTATTTGTATGTTTAACCGCTAAGCGTTGCTAAACCTTTCATCCGATTGCGATGAAAATTTGAAGATTTGATGTGTGCATACCCACGACGGTTTTTGTATACAAAAGTGAGCTCTGGCATCATGAAATTACGCATTGCTAAACCATTCATACGATTGCGATGAAACTTTGGGGATTTGATGTGTGCATGTCTACAATGGTGTTTATTTACTAACGTATGGCAGGTTTTTGCTGCTAGGTCCTGCGGGCGGCTTTATACATAGTTTTGTGTTTAACCTCTAAGCGTTGCTAAACCATTCATCCGATTGCGATGAAAATTTGTAGATTTAATGTGTGCATGCCCACGACGGTTTCTGTATACAAAAGTGAGCTCTGGCATTTTGAAATTACGCATTGCTAAGCCGTTCATCCGATTGCGATGAAACTTTGGGGATTTGATGTGTGCATGCCTACAATGGTGTCTATATACTAACGTATGGCAGGTTTTTGCTGCTAGGCCCTGTGGGCGGCTTTATATATATTTGTATGTTTAACCGTAGGTACCTACCCGCTTACTATGAAATATATTTTTTTTCTGTTAGTAAGTAAGTCAAATTAGTTTTAACCCGTTAGTTGCATTTGCAACAGGCATAAGCTAGTTATATAGTATTGCTTGGTTTTCAAAAAACTCACTTTTTCCTTGATGCGAAAATCGACCTCACCGCCCCTCGCGTTTCACCAACCTCAAGGTTCACTTTGGCTCGAAGTCTAGAATTGTCCCTTCGGCTGACACGCGAGAATGGACATTAGCGCTCGCTATTTTGGAACGCTTCAAAGTTCACAATCCTTCGAAGAGTCGATTATTTTCCAGCCACTAGCTTTTGTTTCTTTTTTGTTAGGGGAAACATTTTTCATCGTTATCAATATGTTTGCCAAAACTTTACGGGAGACTTCTAGCGGTGCGGAATACAAGATGGATTATTCACATTAGAAAAAATCAAATGTCTATCGAATACTGTTGTAGTTCTATTTTCATCCGTTCGAAATGGCAGCTTCGTCTGAATTTAAATAAATACGCTAGCTTCACGATTTTCACAAAAAAAATAGACTAGACAGGAAACTCACATAAAATTGAACTGATACATTTTAAGAGCGAAAAATAATATAAATTTGCGGCGAAAACTGGAACTACTCATAAAATCACTCAATTCGGCTAGGTTATATTTTCCGCCGACAGGTTCGCCCCTTTAAAAACGTCGGATCGAGAAGGGAAGTAAAAAAAAGTTAGTTTCCCATACAAAACTGATTTTGCTAGGAATTTATTCTAATTAATTAAACGGCTTCGAGAAAGTTCTTGGGAAAAATTGACATTTTATAGGGGCAATACGGAATTAAAGATTGCGTTAAAAGTACACCTTCCGGCGGAGATGTTTTTTAATAAACATAAACAATACAAGTTTTAGAAACTTTTAAAACCAAAACATGTTTTGCTCCCCCTTGAAAATGTTTCACAATATTGCATTCAAATTCGACATTTTTCTGACATTTGCGAAAAATTCACTTTCATCGATAAATGCAAATCGTTTGCAGCCTGTAAAATCGGCTGCTATATTAAAATTTTATAATTTTTCTCGAACTTTGCAACACTGAAGATGGAGTCGTGATGGCGTTAAAATCCACTACCACCTTAAAAAAAAGCAGACCCAGCCCTAATAGGTTTTGTATGAAGAATTTTTTTTTTTAATGGCGGATTTCAATTTGTGTGATTCGGCAGGGCCTTAATTTAAGCAGGAATTGTGCAAATTTGTGCATCGGTCTTGCCTGTTTAAAAAATATAATTATGGAATATTATCTGTCTGTGTATGATATATTAGGTAAGTACCTAATACAAAAGCGCTAGATTTACCCGCGCTTCAACAGCAAATTGAAATGTCAAAAGAAAACGGATCTCTCAGCGGTTTGGGTTGTTGTTTTTCGGGAAACGGCATTGCGGCCGGAAAAACGATTCCGGCTTGAATGTTTTTGAAAAATTCGGTACCCGAAAACATTTCGCGTCTTTTGATACCAATATGAGGTGTCTGTCCCATGTAAAAAAGTTCAGGGTCGCCGAAAAACCTATAAAATTTTCCAAAAAAAACAAGAAAATTGGTGTCCATAGATTCACTTCAGTAGGGTGGATATTTACCGGCCAGTACATTGAAATGTTATTAATTCAGGGTAGGTACCTACTTATCTCGGTAGTATTGAAAATATGATGAGAAAAGCAAAAACATTGCCGGAATTTTGTAAGGAAATGCGCCGGTACCTGCCGGAATGGGTAGTTGGACAATTATTTAGGTTTTTGATGCAATTTAATTTACTAAGGTAATGTTGTTTCACCGATACTGAATAATTTAACAATTTTTTAAAGTTTATTTTCACTTTCTGTGTAAGTTCTGTTTTTTTATCAGTAAATGCCAGTTGCATCATTAAACTGAAATAATTACAGAACTTGAATAGAATTCGAACCGAACTTTTACAGAACGTTAAAATTGACTTGAAAAATTGAAGAATTTTTAATTTCGTTAAACAACCCAGCCTAAATATGAGTTCTTTTTTACGTATGTATGCAAGTACCTATACTCAGAATATAAGTAGGTTCCTACCTGCACACAAACACTCGATATCATCCGACGATATTGCATAAGTATTAGTTTTCTAATTTTACAATGAAATTACTCAAAGTTGAACGGGATATTTTTTAAGTATTAAATTAATATAGCGCTTATTTTTAAGCAGTAAAACTACTGGTGAGTTCTGTAATTATAAAATTTGTATGAAAATGTACGTACGCTCATAACTTCTGAAGGACTGCAACAAATTGAAAAATTCTTTTTTTGTTGTGTTCGTTATTGTTAGTTCAAGGTTTGTATAAAACTACTGGTGAGTTCTGGCTTGACGAAATTTGTAAAAAAAAGTTGAATAGGTGGCGCGCGAGATGTTTGAAAACTTAATGTACCGAGAATTAGTGAATGTAATGAGGCAGGGGGGTGGAAACAGGAAGGGGGAACCTGGGAGGGGGGAGGGGAACTCGGGAGGGGGTTTACGAGACGGAGAAGCGTAGGAGTGAAGTGGGGGAAAGGGGAAGCGGACGCTGGTGAGGAAAATGGGGGGGGGAAGGGGATTGGAACAAATGAGAAAAGACACGCAGGTAGAAACATTTTCTTTATTAAATGGTATAGCAACGCATGCCGGATACCAGCTATCTTCTATATGTATAAAAATCAAAAAAATATTTGCAAGTAAGTATGTATGTATGTCCGCTATGCGTTGCTAAACCATTTATCCGATTGCGATGAAACTTTGGGGATTTGATGTGCGCATGCTCGCGATGGTTTCTGCATACAATGGTGAGCTCTGGCATAATGAAATTACGCATTGCTGAACCGTTCATCCGATTGCGATGAAAATTTGGGGATTTGATGTGTGCATGCCTAAAATGATGTCTATATACTAACGTATGACATGTTTTTGCTGCTAGGCCCTGCGGCCGGCTTTATATGTATTTGTATGTTTAACCGCTAAGCGTTGCTAAACCTTTCATCCGATTGCGATGAAAATTTGAAGATTTGATGTGTGCATACCCACGACGGTTTTTGTATACAAAAGTGAGCTCTGGCATCATGAAATTACGCATTGCTAAACCATTCATACGATTGCGATGAAACTTTGGGGATTTGATGTATGCATGTCTACAATGGTGTTTATTTACTAACGTATGGCAGGTTTTTGCTGCTAGGTCCTGCGGGCGGCTTTATACATAGTTTTGTGTTTAACCGCTAAGCGTTGCTAAACCATTCATCCGATTGCGATGAAAATTTGAAGATTTAATGTGTGCATGCCCACGACGGTTTCTGTATACAAAAGTGAGCTCTGGCATTTTGAAATTACGCATTGCTAAACCGTTCATCCGATTGCGATGAAACTTTGGGGATTTGATGTGTGCATGCCTACAATGGTGTCTATATACTAACGTATGGCAGGTTTTTGCTGCTAGGCCCTGTGGGCGGCTTTATATATATTTGTATGTTTAACCGTAGGTACCTACCCGCTTACTATGAAATATATTTTTTTTCTGTTAGTAAGTAAGTCAAATTAGTTTTAACCCGTTAGTTGCATTTGCAATGGGCATAAGCTAGTTATATAGTATTGCTTGGTTTTTCAAAAAACTCACTTTTTCCTTGATGCGAAAATCGACCTCACCGCCCCTAGCGTTTCACCAACCTCAAGGTTCTCTTTGGCTCGAAGTCTAGAATTGTCCCTTCGGCTGACACGCGAGAATGGACATTAGCGCTCGCTATTTTGGAACGCTTCAAAGTTCACAATCCTTCGAAGAGTCGATTATTTTCCAGCCACTAGCTTTTGTTTCTTTTTTGTTAGGGGAAACATTTTTCATCGTTATCAATATGTTTGCCAAAACTTTACGGGAGACTTCTAGCGGTGCGGAATACAAGTATGGATTATTCACATTAGAAAAAATCAAATGTCTATCGAATACTGTTGTAGTTCTATTTTCATCCGTTAGAAATGGCAGCTTCGTCTGAATTTAAATAAATACGCTAGCTTCACGATTTTCACAAAAAAAATAGACTAGACAGGAAACTCACATAAAATTGAACTGATACATTTTAAGAGCGAAAAATAATATAAATTTGCGGCGAAAACTGGAACTACTCATAAAATCACTCAATTCGGCTAGGTTATATTTTCCGCCGACAGGTTCGCCCCTTTAAAAACGTCGGATCGAGAAGGGAAGTAAAAAAAAGTTAGTTTCCCGTACAAAACTGATTTTGCTAGGAATTTATTCTAATTAATTAAACGGCTTCGAGAAAGTTCTTCAGAAAAATTGACATTTTATAGGGGCATTACGGAATTAAAGATTGCGTTAAAAGTACACCTTCCGGCGGAGATGTTTTTTAATAAACATAAACAATACAAGTTTTAGAAACTTTTAAAACCAAAACATGTTTAGCTCCCCCTTGAAAATGTTTCACAATATTGCATTCAAATTCGACATTCTTCTGACATTTGCGAAAAATTCACTTTCATCGATAAATGCAAATCGTTTGCAGCCTGTAAAATCGGCTGGTATATTAAAATTTTATAATTTTTCTCGAATTTTGCAACACTGAAGATGGAGTCGTGATGGCGTTAAAATCCACTACCACCTTAAAAAAAAGCAGACCCCGCCCTAATAGGTTTTGTATGAAGAATTTTTTTTTTTAATGGCGGATTTCAATTTGTGTGGTTCGGCAGGGCCTTAATTTTAGCGGGAATTGTGCAAATTTGTGCATCGGTCTTGCCTGTTTAAAAAATATAATTATGGAATATTATCTGTCTGTGTATTATATAGTAGGTAAGTACCTAATACAAAAGCGCTAGATTTACCCGCGCTTCAACAGCAAATTGAAATGTCAAAAGAAAACGGATCTCTCAGCGGTTTGGGTTGTTGTTTTTCGGGAAACGGCATTGCGGCCGGAAAAACGATTCCGGCTTGAATGTTTTTGAAAAATTCGGTACCCGAAAACATTTCGCGTCTTTTGATACCAATATGAGGTGTCTGTCCCATGTAAAAAAGTTCAGGGTCGCCGAAAAACCTATAAAATTTTCCAAAAAAAACAAGAAAATTGGTGTCCATAGATTCACTTCAGTAGGGTGGATATTTACCGGCCAGTACATTGAAATGTTATTAATTCAGGGTAGGTACCTACTTATCTCGGTAGTATTGCAAATATGATGAGAAAAGCAAAAACATTGCCGGAATTTTGTAAGGAAATGCGCCGGTACCTGCCGGAATGGGTAGTTGGACAATTATTTAGGTTTTTGATGCAATTTAATTTACTAAGGTAAAGTTGTTTCCACGATACTGAATAATTTAACAATTTTTTAAAGTTCATTTTCACTTTCTGTGTAAGTTCTGTTTTTTTTATCAGTAAATGCCAGTTGCATCATTAAACTGAAATAATTACAGAACTTGAATAGAATTCGAACCGAACTTTTACAGAACGTTAAAATTGACTTGAAAAATTGAAGAATTTTTAATTTCGTTAAACAACCCAGCCTAAATATGAGTTCTTTTTTACGTATGTATGCAAGTACCTATACTCAGAATATAAGTAGGTTCCTACCTGCACATAAACACTCGATATCATCCGACGATATTGCATACGTATTAGTTTTCTAATTTTACAATGAAATTACTCGAAGTTGAACGGAATATTTTTTTAAAAGTATTAAATTCATATAGCGCTTTATTTTAAGCAGTAAAACTACTGGTGAGTTCTGGCATTATAAAATTTGTATGAAAATGTACGTACGCTCATAACTTCCGAAGGACTGCAACAAATTGAAAAATTCTTTTTTTGTTGTGTTTGTTATTGTTAGTACAAGGTTTGTATAAAATTACTGGTGAGTTCTGGCATTACGAAATTTGTAAAAAAAAAAATTATAGGTGGCGCGCGAGCTGTTTGAAAAATAAATGTACCGGGAATTAGTGAATGTAATGAGGCAGGGGGGGGTGGAAAAAGGAAGGGGGAACCTGGGAGGGGGGAGGGGAACTCGGGAGGGGGTTTACGAGACGGAGAAGCGTAGGAGTGAAGTGGGGGAAAGGGGAAGCGGACGCTGGTGAGGAAAATGGGGGGGGGGAAGGGGATTGGAACAAATGAGAAAAGACACGCAGGTAGAAACATTTTCTTTATTAAATGGTATAGCAACGCATGCCGGATACCAGCTATCTTCTATATGTATAAAAATCAAAAAAATATTTGCAAGTAAGTATGTATGTATGTCCGCTATGCGTTGCTAAACCATTTATCCGATTGCGATGAAACTTTGGGGATTTGATGTGCGCATGCCCGCGATGGTTTCTGCATACAATGGTGAGCTCTGGCATAATGAAATTACGCATTGCTGAACCGTTCATCCGATTGCGATGAAAATTTGGGGATTTGATGTGTGCATGCCTAAAATGATGTCTATAACTATAACTAACGTATGACATGTTTTTGCTGCTAGGCCCTGCGGCCGGCTTTATATGTATTTGTATGTTTAACCGCTAAGCGTTGCTAAACCTTTCATCCGATTGCGATGAAAATTTGAAGATTTGATGTGTGCATACCCACGACGGTTTTTGTATACAAAAGTGAGCTCTGGCATCATGAAATTACGCATTGCTAAACCATTCATACGATTGCGATGAAACTTTGGGGATTTGATGTGTGCATGTCTACAATGGTGTTTATTTACTAACGTATGGCAGGTTTTTGCTGCTAGGTCCTGCGGGCGGCTTTATACATAGTTTTGTGTTTAACCGCTAAGCGTTGCTAAACCATTCATCCGATTGCGATGAAAATTTGTAGATTTAATGTGTGCATGCCCACGACAGTTTCTGTATACAAAAGTGAGCTCTGGCATTTTGAAATTACGCATTGCTAAACCGTTCATCCGATTGCGATGAAACTTTGGGGATTTGATGTGTGCATGCCTACAATGGTGTCTATATACTAACGTATGGCAGGTTTTTGCTGCTAGGCCCTGTGGGCGGCTTTATATATATTTGTATGTTTAACCGTAGGTACCTACCCGCTTACTATGAAATATATTTTTTTTCTGTTAGTAAGTAAGTCAAATTAGTTTTAACCCGTTAGTTGCATTTGCAATGGGCATAAGCTAGTTATATTATATAGTATTGTTTGGTTTTTCAAAAAACTCACTTTTCGCTTGACGGGAAAATCGACCGCACCGCCCCTCGCGTTTCACCAACCTCAAGGTTCACTTTGGCTTGGCGACGCAAAAACGCCGCTGGCACGCCAAAACGACCTCTCCGGTCCTCGAGTTTCGCACACCTCAAGGTTCAATTTTGTTCGAAGGAAATTGTCCCAACGGCTGACACGCGAGAATGGACATTAGCGCTCGCTATTTTGGAACGCTTCAAAGTTCACAATCCTTCGAAGAGTCGATTATTTTCCAGCCACTAGCAGTTGTTTTTTTTTTGATAGGGGAAACATTTTTCATCGTTATCAATATGTTTGCCAAAACTTTACGGGAGACTTCTAGCGGTGCGGAATACAAGTATGGATTATTCACATTAGAAAAAATCAAATGTCTATCGAATACTGTTGTAGTTCTATTTTCATCCGTTCGAAATGGCAGCTTCGTCTGAATTTAAATAAATACGCTAGCTTCACGATTTTCACAAAAAATAGACTAGACAGGAAACTCACATAAAATTGAACTGACACATTTTAAGAGCGAAAATTATATAAATTTGCGGCGAAAACTGGAACTACTCATTAAATCAACCAATTCGGCTCAGTTATAGTTCCCGCCGACAGGTTCGCATTAAAAAAAAAACCACAAATTAGGCCTTAGTTTCGATGCAATGGAAAATACTAGAGAGAATGTTGAGACAGGTCAGTTATCCGAGATGTCAAAACAAAACGGATCTCTCAGCGGTTTGGGTTGTTGTTATTCGGGAAACGGCATTGCAGCCGAAAAAACGATCCCCGGTTAGATGTTTTTGAAAAATTCGGTACCCGGCAATATAAGGCAACTTTTAACACCAAAATTTTGTGTCCTTTCCGTGTAAAAAATTTCAGGGTCTCCGAAAAACCTATAAAATTTTCCAAAAAAAACAAGAAAATACGTGTCCATAGATTCCCTTCAGTAGGGTGGATATTAACCGGCCAGTACAAATTATGTTATTAATTCAGGGTAGGTACCTACTTATCTCGGTAGTATTGCAAATATGATGAAAAAAGCAAAACCATTGCCGGAATTTTGTAAGGAGATGCGCCGGTACCTACCGGAATGGTTAGTTGGACAATTATTTAGGTTTTTGATGCAATTTAATTTACTAAGGCAATGTTGTTTCCACGATAATGAATAATTTAACAATTTTTTAAAGTTCATTTTCACTTTCTGTGTAAGTTCTGTTTTTTTATCAGTAAATGCCAGTTGCATCATAAAACTGAAATAATTACAGAACTTGAATAGAATTCGAACCGAACTTTTACAGAACGTTAAAATTGACTTGAAAAATTGAAGAATTTTTAATTTCGTTAAACAACCTAGCCTAAATATGAGTTCTTTTTTACGTATGTATGCAAGTACCTATACTCAGAATATAAGTAGGTTCGTACCTGCACATAAACACTCGATATCATTCGACGATATTGCATACGTATTAGTTTTCTAATTTTACAATGAAATTACTCGAAGTTGAACGGAATATTTTTTTTTAAAGTATTAAATTCATATAGCGCTTTATTTTAAGCAGTAAAACTACTGGTGAGTTCTGGCATTATAAAATTTGTATGAAAATGTACGTACGCTCATAACTTCCGAAGGACTGCAACAAATTGAAAAATTCTTTTTTTGTTGTGATCGTTATTGTTAGTACAAGGTTTGTATAAAATTACTGGTGAGTTCTGGCATTACGAAATTTGTAAAAAAAAAATTATAGGTGGTGCGCGAGCTGTTTGAAAAATAAATGTACCGGGAATTAGTGTATGTAATGCGGCAGCTGGGGGGGGGGTGAAAACAGGAAGGGGGGAGGGGAGCCTGGGAGGGGGGAGGGGAACTCGGGAGGGGGTTTACGATACGGAGAAGCCTAGGAGTGAAGTGGGCTGAGGGAAGGTGTGGGAGGCGGAGTGGAAAGGGGAAGAGGACGCTGGTGAGGAAGGGGGGGGGGGGATTCCTGGTTCCTGTATACAATAGTGAGCTCTGGCAACACGAAATTACGCATTGCTAAACCGTTCATCCGATTGTGATGAAACTTTGGGGATTTGACGTGTGCATTTCTACAATGGTGTTTATATACTAACGTATAGCAGGTTTTTGCTGCTAGGTCCTGCGGACGGCTTTATACATAGTTGTATGTTTAACCGCTAAGCGTTGCTAAACCATTCATCCGATTGCGATGAAAATTTGAGGATTTGATGTGTGCATGCCCACGACGGTTTCTGTATACAAAAGTGAGCTCTGGCATCATGAAATCACGCATTGCTAAACCATTCATCCGATTGCGATGAAACTTTGGGGATTTGACGTGTGCATGTCTACAATGGTGTTTATTTACTAACGTATGGCAGGTTTTTGCTGCTAGGTCCTGCGGGCGGCTTTATACATAGTTGTGTGTTTAACCGCTAAGCGTTGCTAAACCATTCATCCGATTTCGATGAAAATTTGTAGATTTGATGTGTGAATGCCCACGACAATTTCTGTATACAAAAGTGAGCTCTGGCATCATGAAATTACGCATTGCTAAACCGTTCATGCGATTGCGATGAAACTTTGGGGATTTGATGTGTGCATGCCTACAATGGTGTCTATATACTAACGTATGGCAGATTTTTGCTGCTAGGCCCTGTGGGCGGCTTTATATATATTTGTAGTTTAACCGTAGGTACCTACCCGCTTACTATGATTTTTTTTCTGTCAGTTAGTAAGTCAAGTTAGTTTTAACCCGTTAGTTGCATTTGCAACAGGCATAAGCTAGTATGTATAGTATTGCTTGGTTTTTCAAAAAACTCACTTTTTCCTTGATGCGAAAATCGACCTCACCGCCCCTCGCGTTTCACCAACCTCAAGGTTCACTTTGGCTCGAAGTCTAGAATTGTCCCTTCGGCTGACACGCGAGAATGGACATTAGCGCTCGCTATTTTGGAACGCTTCAAAGTTCACAATCCTTCGAAGAGTCGATTATTTTCCAGCCACTAGCTTTTGTTTCTTTTTTGTTAGGGGAAACATTTTTCATCGTTATCAATATGTTTGCCAAAACTTTACGGGAGACTTCTAGCGGTGCGGAATACAAGTATGGATTATTCACATTAGAAAAAATCAAATGTCTATCGAATACTGTTGTAGTTCTATTTTCATCCGTTCGAAATGGCAGCTTCGTCTGAATTTAAATAAATACGCTAGCTTCACGATTTTCACAAAAAAAATAGACTAGACAGGAAACTCACATAAAATTGAACTGATACATTTTAAGAGCGAAAAATAATATAAATTTTGCGGCGAAAACTGGAACTACTCATAAAATCACTCAATTCGGCTAGGTTATATTTCCCGCCGACAGGTTCGCCCCTTTAAAAACGTCGGATCGAGAAGGGAAGTAAAAAAAAGTTAGTTTCCCATACAAAACTGATTTTGCTAGGAATTTATTCTAATTAATTAAACGGCTTCGAGAAAGTTCTTCAGAAAAATTGACATTTTATAGGGGCATTACGGAATTAAAGATTGCGTTAAAAGTACACCTTCCGGCGGAGATGTTTTTTAATAAACATAAACAATACAAGTTTTAGAAACTTTTAAAACCAAAACATGTTTAGCTCCCCCTTGAAAATGTTTCACAATATTGCATTCAAATTCGACATTTTTCTGACATTTGCGAAAAATTCACTTTCATCGATAAATGCAAATCGTTTGCAGCCTGTAAAATCGGCTGGTATATTAAAATTTTATAATTTTTCTCGAACTTTGCAACACTGAAGATGGAGTCGTGATGGCGTTAAAATCCACTACCACCTTAAAAAAAAGCAGACCCCGCCCTAATAGGTTTTGTATGAAGAATTTTTTTTTTAATGGCGGATTTCAATTTGTGTGGTTCGGCAGGGCCTTAATTTTAGCGGGAATTGTGCAAATTTGTGCATCGGTCTTGCCTGTTTAAAAAATATAATTATGGAATATTATCTGTCTGTGTATGATATCGTAGGTAAGTACCTCATACAAAAGACCCGCGCTTAAACAGCAAATGTTGAGACAGCCCAGTATCCGAAATGTCATATGTTTACTCTAATAAAACGGATCTCTCAGCGGTTTGGGTTGTTGATTTTGCGGTATACGGCATTACGGCCCAAAAAACGATTCCGGCTTGGATGTTTTTGAAAAATACGGTACACAAAAACATAACGCATCTTTTGATAATAATATAAGGTGTTCGTCCCATGTAAAAAAGTTCAGGGTCGCCGAAAAACCTATAAAATTTTCGAAAAAAAATACGACAATATACGCCCATAGATTAACTTCAGAAGGATAGATATTTACCGGCAAGTGCAAATTGAAATGTAATTGATTTCAAGGAAAGGTGCCTACTTATTTCGGTAGTACCTATTGCAAATATGATGAAAAAAGCAAAACCATTGCCGGAATTTTGTAAGGAAAAGCGCCGGTACCTACCGGAATGGGTAGTTAGACAATTATTTAGGTTTAAATGCAATTTAATTTACTAAGGTAATGTTGTTTCACCGATACTGAATAATTAACAATTTTTTAAAGTTTATTTTCACGTTCTGTGTAAGTTATATTTTTTTATCAGTAAATGCCAGTTGCATCATTAAACAAAAATATCTATAGAACTTGAATAGAATTCGAACAGAACTTTTACAGAAATTACCCGAAGTTGAACGGGATATTTTTTAAAGTATTAAATTCGTATAGCGCTTTTTTTAAGCAGTAAAACTACTGGTGAGTTCTGGCATTATAAAATTTTTATGAAAATGTACGTACGCTCATAACTTCTGAAGGACTGCAACAAATTGAAAAATTCTTTTTTTGTTGTGTTCGTTATTGTTAACACAATGTTTGTATAAAACTACTGGTGAGTTCTGGCTTCACGAAATTTGTATAAAAAAATTAAATAGGTGGCGCACGAGCTGTTTGAAAACTAAATGTACCCGGAATTAGTGTATGTAGTGTTTCGGCTTTTTGCTGCTAGGTCCTGCGGGCGGCTTTATACATAATTCTGTGTTTAACCGCTAAGCGTTGCTAAACCTTTCATCCGATTGCGATAAAAAATTGTATATTTGATGTGTGCATGCCCACGACGGTTTCTGTATACAAAAGTGAGCTCTGGCATCATGAAATTACGCATTGCTAAACCGTTCATGCGATTGCGATGAAACTTTGGGGATTTGTTGTGTGCATGCCTACAATGGTGTCTATATACTAACGTATGGCAGATTTTTGCTGCTAGGCCCTGTGGGCTGCTTTATATATATTTGTATGTTTAACCGTAGGTACCTACCCGCTTACTTTGATTTTTTTTTTCTGTTAGTTAGTAAGTCAAGTTAGTTTTAACCCGTTAGTTGCATTTGCAATGGGCATAAGCTAGTTATATAGTATTGTTTGGTTTTTCCAAAAACTCACTTTTTCCTTGATGCGAAAATCGACCTCACCGCCCCTCGCGTTTCACCAACCTCAAGGTTCTCTTTGGCTCGAAGTCTAGAATTGTCCCTTCGGCTGACACGCGAGAATGGACATTAGCGCTCGCTATTTTGGAACGCTTCAAAGTTCACAATCCTTCGAAGAGTCGATTATTTTCCAGCCACTAGCTTTTGTTTCTTTTTTGTTAGGGGAAACATTTTTCATCGTTATCAATATGTTTGCCAAAACTTTACGGGAGACATCTAGCGGTGCGGAATACAAGTATGGATTATTCACATTAGAAAAAATCAAATGTCTATCGAATACTGTTGTAGTTCTATTTTCATCCGTTCGAAATGGCAGCTTCGTCTGAATTTAAATAAATACGCTAGCTTCACGATTTTCACAAAAAAAATAGACTAGACAGGAAACTCACATAAAATTGAACTGATACATTTTAAGAGCGAAAAATAATATAAATTTGCGGCGAAAACTGGAACTACTCATAAAATCACTCAATTCGGCTAGGTTATATTTTCCGCCGACAGGTTCGCCCCTTTAAAAACGTCGGATCGAGAAAGGAAGTAAAAAAAAGTTAGTTTCCCGTACAAAACTGATTTTGCTAGGAATTTATTCTAATTAATTAAACGGCTTCGAGAAAGTTCTTCAGAAAAATTGACATTTTATAGGGGCATTACGGAATTAAAGATTGCGTTAAAAGTACACCTTCCGGCGGAGATGTTTTTTAATAAACATAAACAATACAAGTTTTAGAAACTTTTAAAACCAAAACATGTTTAGCTCCCCCTTGAAAATGTTTCACAATATTGCATTCAAATTCGACATTTTTCTGACATTTGCGAAAAATTCACTTTCATCGATAAATGCAAATCGTTTGCAGCCTGTAAAATCGGCTGCTATATTAAAATTTTATAATTTTTCTCGAACTTTGCAACACTGAAGATGGAGTCGTGATGGCGTTAAAATCCACTACCACCTTAAAAAAAAGCAGACCCCGCCCTAATAGGTTTTGTATGACGAATTTTTTTTTTTAATGGCGGATTTCAATTTGTGTGGTTCGGCAGGGCCTTAATTTTAGCGGGAATTGTGCAAATTTGTGCATCGGTCTTGCCTGTTTAAAAAATATAATTATGGAATATTATCTGTCTGTGTATTATATAGTAGGTAAGTACCTAATACAAAAGCGCTAGATTTACCCGCGCTTCAACAGCAAATTGAAATGTCAAAAGAAAACGGATCTCTCAGCGGTTTGGGTTGTTGTTTTTCGGGAAACGGCATTGCGGCCGGAAAAACGATTCCGGCTTGAATGTTTTTGAAAAATTCGGTACCCGAAAACATTTCGCGTCTTTTGATACCAATATGAGGTGTCTGTCCCATGTAAAAAAGTTCAGGGTCGCCGAAAAACCTATAAAATTTTCCAAAAAAAACAAGAAAATTGGTGTCCATAGATTCACTTCAGTAGGGTGGATATTTACCGGCCAGTACATTGAAATGTTATTAATTCAGGGTAGGTACCTACTTATCTCGGTAGTATTGCAAATATGATGAGAAAAGCAAAAACATTGCCGGAATTTTGTAAGGAAATGCGCCGGTACCTGCCGGAATGGGTAGTTGGACAATTATTTAGGTTTTTGATGCAATTTAATTTACTAAGGTAATGTTGTTTCACCGATACTGAATAATTTAACAATTTTTTAAAGTTTATTTTCACTTTCTGTGTAAGTTCTGTTTTTTTATCAGTAAATGCCAGTTGCATCATTAAACTGAAATAATTACAGAACTTGAATAGAATTCGAACCGAACTTTTACAGAACGTTAAAATTGACTTGAAAAATTGAAGAATTTTTAATTTCGTTAAACAACCCAGCCTAAATATGAGTTCTTTTTTACGTATGTATGCAAGTACCTATACTCAGAATATAAGTAGGTTCCTACCTGCACACAAACACTCGATATCATCCGACGATATTGCATAAGTATTAGTTTTCT
This sequence comes from Limnephilus lunatus, assembly GCA_917563855.2. Lineage (NCBI taxonomy): Eukaryota > Metazoa > Arthropoda > Insecta > Trichoptera > Limnephilidae > Limnephilus > Limnephilus lunatus. The sequence goes on along the minus strand of OU830603.1, from coordinate 46,692,118 downwards.
AATTTTACAATGAAATTACTCAAAGTTGAACGGGATATTTTTTAAGTATTAAATTAATATAGCGCTTATTTTTAAGCAGTAAAACTACTGGTGAGTTCTGTAATTATAAAATTTGTATGAAAATGTACGTACGCTCATAACTTCTGAAGGACTGCAACAAATTGAAAAATTCTTTTTTTGTTGTGTTCGTTATTGTTAGTTCAAGGTTTGTATAAAACTACTGGTGAGTTCTGGCTTGACGAAATTTGTAAAAAAAAGTTGAATAGGTGGCGCGCGAGCTGTTTGAAAACTTAATGTACCGAGAATTAGTGAATGTAATGAGGCAGGGGGGTGGAAACAGGAAGGGGGAACCTGGGAGGGGGGAGGGGAACTCGGGAGGGGGTTTACGAGACGGAGAAGCGTAGGAGTGAAGTGGGGGAAAGGGGAAGCGGACGCTGGTGAGGAAAATGGGGGGGGGGGGAAGGGGATTGGAACAAATGAGAAAAGACACGCAGGTAGAAACATTTTCTTTATTAAATGGTATAGCAACGCATGCCGGATACCAGCTATCTTCTATATGTATAAAAATCAAAAAAATATTTGCAAGTAAGTATGTATGTATGTCCGCTATGCGTTGCTAAACCATTTATCCGATTGCGATGAAACTTTGGGGATTTGATGTGCGCATGCTCGCGATGGTTTCTGCATACAATGGTGAGCTCTGGCATAATGAAATTACGCATTGCTGAACCGTTCATCCGATTGCGATGAAAATTTGGGGATTTGATGTGTGCATGCCTAAAATGATGTCTATATACTAACGTATGACATGTTTTTGCTGCTAGGCCCTGCGGCCGGCTTTATATGTATTTGTATGTTTAACCGCTAAGCGTTGCTAAACCTTTCATCCGATTGCGATGAAAATTTGAAGATTTGATGTGTGCATACCCACGACGGTTTTTGTATACAAAAGTGAGCTCTGGCATCATGAAATTACGCATTGCTAAACCATTCATACGATTGCGATGAAACTTTGGGGATTTGATGTATGCATGTCTACAATGGTGTTTATTTACTAACGTATGGCAGGTTTTTGCTGCTAGGTCCTGCGGGCGGCTTTATACATAGTTTTGTGTTTAACCGCTAAGCGTTGCTAAACCATTCATCCGATTGCGATGAAAATTTGTAGATTTAATGTGTGCATGCCCACGACGGTTTCTGTATACAAAAGTGAGCTCTGGCATTTTGAAATTACGCATTGCTAAACCGTTCATCCGATTGCGATGAAACTTTGGGGATTTGATGTGTGCATGCCTACAATGGTGTCTATATACTAACGTATGGCAGGTTTTTGCTGCTAGGCCCTGTGGGCGGCTTTATATATATTTGTATGTTTAACCGTAGGTACCTACCCGCTTACTATGAAATATATTTTTTTTCTGTTAGTAAGTAAGTCAAATTAGTTTTAACCCGTTAGTTGCATTTGCAATGGGCATAAGCTAGTACTATATAGTATTGTCTGGTTTTTTGAAAAACTCACTTTTTTCTTGACGGGAAAATCGACCGCACCTCCCCTTAAGTTTCACCAACCTCAAGGTTCACTTTCGGGTGAAGAACTTTAAGACGGCCCTTGCACGCCAAAACGACCTCCGGGCTGTTTGAGTTTCACCCACTCTAAGGTTCACTCTCCCTCAAATACCCGTGTCCGGTAAAATGTATGGGAAATTTGTATGAAAAATTCAGCCAAAAAAGGTGTCGATCTTCTCAAGCCAGAATGGACCTCGGCGCTCGGTATTTCGGAACAATTTAAAGTTCACAATCCTTTGAATTCGTTTGGCACTAGCAATTGTTTCTGAGAGACCGTTTACTGAGAAGGTGAAATTCAATCGCGGAAATAGAGTATTTTTGTAGACAAAATTAACGTCACTAGCGATTTATTCTCTCATACGAATTAACGGCGAAAACTGGAACTTCTCATTAAATCAACCAATTCGGCTCAGTTATAGTTCCCGCCGACAGGTTTGCATTAAAAAAAACAACCACAAATTAGGCCTCAGTTTCAATGCAATGGAAAATACTAGAGAGAATGTTGATACAGGTCAGTTATCAGTTATCCGAGATGTCAAAACAAAACGGATCTCTCAGCGGTTTGGGTTGTTGTTTTTCGGGAAACGGCATTGCGGCCGGAAAAACGATTCCAGCTTAGATGTTTTTGAAAAATACGGTACCCGGCAATATTAGGCAACTTTTAAGACCAAAGTTTTGTGTTAGTTCCATGTAAAAAATTTCAGGGTCGCCGAAAAACCTATAAAATTTTCCTAAAAAAACAAGAAAATTGGTGTCCATAGATTCACTTCAGTAGGGTGGATATTTACCGGCCAAATTGAAATGTTATTAATTCAGGGTAGGTACCTACTTATCTCGGTAGTATTGCAAATATGACGAGAAAAGCAAAAACATTGCCGGAATTTTGTATGGAAATGCGCCGGTACCTGCCGGAATGGGTAGTTGGACAATTATTTAGGTTTTTGATGCAATTTAATTTACTAAGGTAATGTTGTTTCCACGATACTGAATAATTTAACAATTTTTTAAAGTTCATTTTCACGTTCTGTGTAAGTTGTGTTTTTTTATCAGTAAATGCCATTTGCATCATAAAACTGAAATAATTACAGAACTTGAATAGAATTCGAACCGAACTTTTACAGAATGTTAAAATTGACTTGAAAAATTGAAGAATTTTTAATTTCGTTAAACAACCCAGCCTAAATATGAGTTCTTTTTTACGTATGTATGCAAGTACCTATACTCAGAATATAAGTAGGTTCCTACCTGCACATAAACACTCGATATCATCCGACGATATTGCATACGTATTAGTTTTCTAATTTTACAATGAAATTACTCGAAGTTGAACGGAATATTTTTTTAAAAGTATTAAATTCATATAGCGCTTTATTTTAAGCAGTAAAACTACTGGTGAGTTCTGGCATTATAAAATTTGTATGAAAATGTACGTACGCTCATAACTTCCGAAGGACTGCAACAAATTGAAAAATTCTTTTTTTGTTGTGTTCGTTATTGTAAGTACAAGGTTTGTATAAAATTACTGTTGAGTTCTGGCATTACGAAATTTGTAAAAAAAAAAATTATAGGTGGCGCGCGAGCTGTTTGAAAAATAAATGTACCGGGAATTAGTGTATGTAATGCGGCAGGTGGGGGGGGGTGGTGGAAACAGGAAGGGTGGGAGGGGGACCTGGGAGGGGGGAGGGGAACTCGGGAGGGGGTTTACGATACGGAGAAGCCTAGGAGTGAAGTGGGGTGAGGGAAAGTGAGGGAGGCGGAGTGGAAAGGGGAAGAGGACGCTGGTGAGGAAGGGGGGGGGAAGGGGATTGGAACAAATGAGAAAGGACACGCAGGTACCAGCTATCTTCTATATATATAAAAATCAAAAAAATGTTTGCATGTATGTATGTCCGCTATGCGTTGCTAAACCATTCATCCGATTGCGATGAAACATTGGGAATTTGATGTGCGCATGACTGCTATGGTTCCTGTATACAATAGTGAGCTCTGGCAACACAGAATTACGCATTGTTCATCCGCTTATCCGATTGTGATGAAACTTTGGGGATTTGATGTGTGCATTTCTACAATGGTGTTTATATACTAACGTATGGCAGGTTTTTGCTGCTAGGTCCTGCGGGCGGCTTTATACATAGTTGTGTGTTTAACCACTAAGCGTTGCTAAACCATTCATCCGATTGCGATAAAAATTTGTAGATTTGATGTGTGCATGCCCACGACGGTTTCTGTATACAAAAGTGAGCTCTGGCATCATGAAATTACGCATTGCTAAACCGTTCATGCGATTGCGATGAAACTTTGGGGATTTGATGTGTGCATGCCTACAATGGTGTCTATATACTAACGTATGGCAGATTTTTGCTGCTAGGCCCTGTGGGCGGCTTTATATATATTTGTATGTTTAACCGTAGGTACCTACCCGCTTACTACGAAATATTTTTTTTTCTGTTAGTAAGTCAAGTTAGTTTTAACCCGTTAGTTGCATTTGCAACAGGCATAAGCTAGTTATATAGTATTGTTTGGTTTTTCAAAAAACTCACTTTTTCTGGCACGCCAAAATCGACCGCACTGCCCCTTAAGTTTCACCAACCTCGAGGTTCACATTCGGGTAAAGTCGATTAAGACGGCCCTTGCACGCCAAAACGACCTTTCCGCTCCTCGAGTTTCACCGACCGCAGAGACCATTATCGCTAGACAGGAAACTCACATAAATCGAGCTGAAACATAATAAACAGCGACAAATGTGGCAAATTTTGCGGCGAAAACTAGAACCTCTAACTTAATCTCTCACCTTTGGACTTAGTTCTATTTCCGGCCGCCAGGTGCGCCGGGTCAAAAAAATTGGCATTTTCGCGTGTCAATTTCGAGTTTCCATACAAAACGAAATTTACTAGGGAAATTATTCTTATTAATTATACGGCTTTGCTGAGAAAAAATGACATTTTAAACGTGCTTTGCGGGATCGTAGATTAAGTAAAAAATAAACTTTCTGCCGGAGATGTTTTTTAATAAATATAAACATTACAGGTTTTTAAAACTTTTAAAATCAAAACATGTGTAACTCCCCCTTGAAAATGTTTCACAATATTGCATTCAAATTCGACATTTTTCTGACATTAGCGAAAAATTCACTTTCATCGATAAATGCAAATCGTTTGCAGCCTGTAAAATCGGCTGGTATATTAAAATTTTATAAATTTTCTCGAACTTTGCAACACTGAAGATGGAGTCGTGATGGCGTAAAAAGCCAATACCACCTTAATAAAAGCCGACCCCGCCTTAATAGGTTTTGTATGAAGAATTTTTTTTTTTAATGGCGGATTTCAAATTGCATAGCTCAGCAGGGCCTAAATTTAAGCGGGATTGGTGCAAATTTGTGCATCGGTCTTGCCTGTGTAAAAAATATAATTATGGAATATTATCTGTCTGTGTATAATATAGTAGGAAAGTACCTAATACAAAAGACCCGCGCTTAAACAGCAAATTTTGAGACAGCCCAGTATCCGAAATGTCATATGCTTACTCTAATAAAACGGACCTCTCACCGGTTTGGGTTGTTGATTTGAAGTATACGGCATTACGGCCCAAAAAACGATTCCGGCTTGGATGTTTTTGAAAAATACGGTACTCGAAAACATCCCGCATCTTTTGATAACAATTTAACGTGTCCGTCCCATGTAAAAAAGTTCAGGGTCACCGAAAAACCTATAAAATTTTCGAAAAAAAAACACGACAATATACGCCCATAGATTAACTTCAGAAGGATAGATATTTACCGGCCAGAACAAATTGAAATGTAATTGATTTCAAGGGTAGTTACCTACTTATTTCGGTAGTACCTATTGCAAATATGATGAAAAAAGCAAAAACATTGCCGGAATTTTTTAAGGAAAAGCGGCGGTACCTACCGGAATGGGTAGATAGACAATTATTTAGGTTTTTGATGCAATTTAATTTACTAAGGTAATGTTGTTTCCACGATACTGAATAATTTAACAATTTTTTTAAGTTCATTTTCACGTTCTGTGTAAGTTCTATTTTTTTATCAGTAAATGGCAGTTGCATCATAAAACAAAAATATCTATAAAACTTGAATAGAATTCGAACCGAACTTTTACAGAAATTACTCTTAGTTGAACGGGATATTTTTTTCAAGTATTAAATTCGTATAGCGCTTTTTTTAAGCAGTAAAACTACTGGTGAGTTCTGGCATTATAAAATTTTTATGAAAATGTACGTACGCTCATAACTTCTGGAGGACTGCAACCAATTGAAAAATTCTTTTTTTGTTGTGTTCGTTATTGTTAGTACAAGGTTTGTATAAAATTACTGGTGAGTTCTGGTATTACGAAATTTGTAAAAAAAAAATTTATAGGTGGCGCGCGAGCTGTTTGAAAAATAAATGTACCGGGAATTAGTGTATGTAATGCGGCAGGTGGGGGGGGGGGGGTGGAAACAGGAAGGGGGGTAGGGGGACCTGGGAGGGGGGGAGGGGAACTCGGGAGGGGGTTTACGATACGGAGAAGCCTAGGAGTGAAGTGGGGTGAGGGAAGGTGAGGGAGGCGGAGTGGAAAGGGGAAGAGGACGCTGGTGAGGAAGGGGGGGGGGGGGGGGAAGGGGATCGGAACAAATGAGAAAGGACACGCAGGTAGAAACATTTTCTTTATTAAATGGTATAGCAACGCATGCCGGGTACCAGCTATCTTCTATATAATATATAAAAATCAAAAAAATGTTTGCATGTATGTATGTCCGCTATGCGTTGCTAAACCATAGCGGACCATCCGATTGCGATGAAACATTGGGAATTTGATGTGCGCATGACTGCTATGGTTCCTGTATACAATAGTGAGCTCTGGCAACACGAAATTACGCATTGCTCAACCGTTCATCCGATTGTGATGAAACTTTGGGGATTTGATGTGTGCATTTCTACAATGGTGTTTATATACTAACGTATAGCAGGTTTTTGCTGCTAGGTCCTGCGGACGGCTTTATACATGTTTGTATGTTTAACCGCTAAGCGTTTCTAAACCATTCATCCGATTGCGATGAAAATTTCAGGATTTGATATGTGCATGCCCACGACGGTTTCTGTATACAAAAGTGAGCTCTGGCATCATGAAATTACGCATTGCTAAACCATTCATCCGATTGCGATGAAACTTTGGGAATTTGATGTGTGCATGTCTAAAATGGTGTTTATATACTAACGTATGGCAGGTTTTTGCTGATAGGTCCTGCGGGCGGCTTTATACATAGTTTTGTGTTTAACCGCTAAGCGTTGCTAAACCATTCATCCGATTGCGATGAAAATTTGTAGATTTGATGTGTGCATGCCCACGACGGTTTATGTATACAAAAGTGAGCTCTGGCATCATGAAATTACGCATTGCTAAACCGTTCATCCGATTGCGATGAAACTTTGGGGATTTGATGTGTGCATGCCTACAATGGTGTCTATATACTAACGTATGGCAGATTTTTGCTGCTAGGCCCTTTGGGCGGCTTTATATATATTTGTATGTTTAACCGTAGGTACCTACCCGCTTACTATCAAATTTTTGTTTTCTGTTAGTAAGTCAAGTTAGTTTTAACCCGTTAGTTGCTTTGCAACGGGCATAAGCTAGTACTATATAGTATTGCTTGGTTTTGAAAAAACTCACTTTTTTTCCGGATGCGAAAATCGACCGCACCCCCCTAGAGTTTCACCCACCTCAAGGTTCACTTTCGGGTGAAGATCGTTTTTTCCCGCACGCGAAAAGGGACCGCACCGCCTTCGCGTTTCGCACACCTCAAGGTTCACTCTCGCTTGAGGAAAAAATTCAGTGCGAAAAATGAAGCCTCGAAAGCTCACTCTTTACGCGAAAATCGACCGCACCGCCCCTCGAGTTTCACACACCTCAAGGTTCATTTTCGCTTGAGGAAAAAATTCAGCCCGAAAATTAAGCCTCGAAAAATTCAGCCTCGGAAAAAAAGCCTGACAAAATTAATGTCGCTAGGGATCTATTCTCTCATACGAATCAACGGCGCAAACTGGAACCTCTGATTAAATCACCCAATTCGGCTAGGTTATAATTCCCGCCGACAGGTTCGCCCCTTTAAAAACGTCGGATCGAAAATGTAAGTAAAAAAAAGTTAGTTTCCCGTACAAAACTGATTTCGCTAGGAATTTATACTCATTAATTAAACGGCTTCAAGAAAGTTCTTGAGAAAAATTTACATTTTACAGGGGCATTACGGAATTAAAGATTACGTTAAAAAAACACCTTCCGGCGGACATGTTTTTGATTAAACATAAGCAATACAAGTTTTATAAACTTTTAAATCCACGACATGTACCGCATTTCATTCAAAATACTTCACAATATAGCATCAAACATTGTAATAATTCTGACATCTGTTGAAATTGATCTGTCCTCGACAATGAAAAATCTTTGCGGCCAGTTAAAATGAATTCGAGGTAGGTACCTACCGGCGTTGAAAGGCGAATAATTTACATGCAGAAAATAAACAGTACCTAGGTATATGAAATCAAATTAGATCATTACTACTACGAAGGTACTCAATTCCATAGAAAATTAAATAAAACGATAAAGATTTTTTAATGCTGCATCCACATTTGTAGTCAAAAGCTTTAGGTTGGTGAATTTCTATAAATTCAATTAGAAACGGGCCAGCAGTACCTACTCATGTGGGAACATTATCGTTCAAATATTGAGATAATAATAAAATGAGTTGATTTAAATAACTTACTAAAGATGGTCCATTTTTTGCCAAAAATGATGTACATAGGTACCTACTGGAACATTGTACATCGATATAATATTTTTTTTCCTCAGGAATGACCAAGATTAAATAAACTCGATAAAATTATTTTTTTCCTACGTTGCAATAATTTCTATAGCGCCATTTCTGCAAAAAATCACACCAAGAGCCCAGTGCTCTATACCAGGAACATAGAAATAGGAGCAGTTACAGTATCATAATGTTCTGAATTAAATTAAATATTTATTGAAAAAAAATTTTTTTTGTGAAAAGACGAATTGTAAAATATTGTAAACATATTGTTAACATGGTAAAATAAAATAAAGTTTCAAGTATTTTTTTCCATAAATAAAAAAAAATTATAGCACAATTTTTGTGAAAAATCACCTAAAGGACGCTGTACTCCCGTTGAAAATGTACCAGGAGCACAGAATTTTGCTGAGGTAATAATATATTGTTAATTACTAATGATCCAATTTCTTTTTGCCAAATGGTGTAGATACCTACCTGAATAATACACTGGAACTACATTTGTTCTGTACATTTTTAATTCAATTTTAATGTGAATACCGCACAAGAGTCCCAACTACTGGAGCCAATGAGATTATGGCATCCCCAGTTGGGGTACGTTGTGAGGCTGAAGATAGTAGGGAGGGGAAGGACATGGGAAAGAGGAAGGCGGGGAAGTACTTGGCTATTCAGATCTGGTCACCAAACACGGTTAAAGCCATTTCAAGCTATGTTTCAATTCCTAATGGTGAAAATTGAGCAGGAAGCTCCTTGGCCCCCTTTTACGAGAGCGGGTGTACGAAATTACAAAAGCTGTTTCAAGATAAATTGATGAACTCAGTAAGTAGGTACTGAAAGTAGGAACTATTTTTTCGTTTTATCCACATTCAAACATCGTTTTTTTCTTCATATATTTTATTAAACACCCGCTCCTCGCTTCAACCACGTTCACACGTCAAATCGCATAGTGTTTTAACCCGTTAGTTGCTTTGCAACGTGCAAACTGCTGTCTCAAAATAAATTGATGTACTCAGTGAGTAGGTACTGAAAGTAGGAACTGTTTTTCTATAAATATTTTATTCATGGAACCCTTCAGTACCCAAGATGGATATCAAATTACGCGTCTTGACCTGTACAAACCGAAAGGCTGAGTTAAAAAGTTGAGCGGTAAACTCCTAGGCCCCGTTTTTCGAGATAAGGCTCTATTGGTTTTTCTTAATTTAATTAAATGAAATACTGAACGCTCCGAGTCGGGAGGCTGAATTGCTTCAGTAACAGATGTACTGAATTGAGCGGTAAGCTCTTTGGGCCGTTTTAAAAATGTCGTCGATTAAATTAGCTCAGTGGTAAGAGTCTTTTTTGCAACAGGACGGGTATCAAATTACGCGTATCGATCTGCACAACCCAAATGGCGCAATGAAAAATTGAGCAGGAAGCTTCTTGGCCCCATTTTACGAGAAAAGGCCCGTACTGAACGGTTAGAACCGGGCGACCAAAGCGGCTCGAGAGCGGGTATACGAAATTGAGCCGTCGTCTACCTGTGCCCTATTGTAGGCGCACATTCGCTTCATCCGCATTCAAACATCGTTTTTTTCTTCATGTATTTAATTAAACACCCGCTCTTCGCTTCATCCACGTTCACACATCAAATCGCATAGTGTTTTAACCCGTTAGTTGCATTTGCAATGGGCATAAGCTAGTTATATTATATTGTTTGCTATGTTTTGCTTATGTCCTTAAATTGCACTTGTAACATTCATTCTTATAAAACTTTCGCAAATGCGATAATAACAGTGCAGACTGTTATTATGATATTGTTTTTAATTTCATTTATTAAGTTACTCTTTTTAAATACCTAATTTATATATACTTAAAATCTTCCCTTTGACCATAGAAATAAAAATAAAAAAATCAATATTATACCGCCTTTGTGGGATTTATGTGTTCATACATTTTTTATATTAAGCTTTTTTATATAGATACTTTTAATTATTTTATGTATCTATTATATGTATTGTATCAAAAATTTTCAATAAAAAAAAAAATCTCATTGTTATTTTTTTTTATTACTAACACATAAAATATGTTATTAAACAATATATATATAATATATAATATTAGTGGTGACAATACCTCCCTAATTGAGAAATTCTAGTGTTTAGAGAGCATTACCTACATTGTTACTACACATTACTTTGTAACCACTTTCATACTTGTTTTCACTCATAATATACTTATACGTATTGAACTCCTTGGCGATCTGCAGTCATGCTAGGTAACGATGAGAAAATACCGAGTGTTATCGATACACTACAGACAAAACCGGAAATATGTCATTTTTAAATCCAATTTTAAACGCATCGACTCTTTTCCATTAAAAGTTATAAATTGATTTCGAAAGACTCTTCTTTTATCACGAACATTTTAAATTTTGAGAAAATATATTTATTTTTCGTACAATAATGTTTTATAAACCGTTGATCGTTGGCAAATTTGTTAAATTTTCAAACAAAATATTGTTTTATAGAACACACATTTCAAATCATATAATCATGCAGTAAAATAAATCAATAAATTATCTGCGAAAGCTATTTTTCATAATTTTAATTTTAGTTTAAATAAAATCATTTCATATTTCTATTTTTGAAACTGAGTGGAATTAAAATTAAAATTAAGTGGAATAAAGTTTTTTAATTGTTTTATTATAATCTATTAAAATCATTTCAAATAAGATCCGCACACGTGTTTTGTGACGAAAATACTTCAGTTTATCTGCTTAAGTACGGTCTTAAAAACTAATATATTTAAGATTTTTTTACATTCTAATTTTGATTAGACATTATTGAAAAATTATAAATAATTTTGATCAAAAAATAATTGAAAAAAGCATATAATTTTAATTTTTTTATCATTACGCCTTTCAGCATTCTTGAATGTAGGTATAAATTAAAGCAAATTTTTAATTAAATAAAATCAATATTGAGTTATTATTTTTAAAAGCTGGTACGGAGAATAATTAATCTTTCTCATTGGAACCGCCCTGTACGGTCGTAAGAACATCTTTCGACGAAACATGAATTCTCGGCCGCTGGCTGGTTAATGGCCCGTAATATTAACTGAATTTGTAAAATAAATAAACATTTGCTTCGTTCCATTAGTTTGAATCTGTTTTGTAGATGACAACTAATATAATTCGTGATTTTAAAATGTTGAATCAATACGGGGAAAGGTGAGATGTTTAGTATTTATTATCTACTATTAATTTAAGGTCAGTTGGTTGGTATTAGTTTCGTTACTCTGGAAGAAGAGGGCGGGACCTGTCGGCAAAATGGTTGATCTTGTTTGTGTATGTTTGTGGGGTTATTTTCGGAATCGGGACATGTGTGTCGTGGGAATTTACCCAAATACCGCTGTGGTCCTTTATTAGTGATTTAGATAGATAATAAAATCAAGGAAGATGAGTCATGAACCTTTATTAGTATGAAAACGCGTGTCGCCAACATCGGTCACCCATAGTACTGCTTGTTGCATTTAAGCACAGCGGCGTCCAACCCTTTTTTTACATTCGCTCCACACAAGAGGCCCGGAGGAAAAACATGTCCCTCAAAGCCAATAGGATGTTGTCTGGACAATCTTTTTAAGGAAATGTTGGAGGGGAAGTTCTGGATAAGAAAAGGGTATAATAAGAGGAATGGCTAGGAATCTAGGGGTCAGTGTGTCCAGGAGTGACGAACGTGTCAATACATCCCTCCGACTGCGGGGTAATGCAATGTTTCGAGAAAAAGGTCAAAATATCACCCTCAAACTTTCTCTCCCGAAACGGCTTTTGCAACGCAGTTGGTGGGCAGGCGTATCCATCGCCAAGACCCGGACAAACCTCACCCCATTAACCCGGCCACCTATGTTAAGTCACAAGCGTAGCGACTACCTGGGGTGACCTTTGGCAGAGGTGTTGGTTATCCAATAAGGATGGAGCGGCGTTTCCCATACCAACCCCTCAAATTTAATTCCCTTTGTTTCTACCTACACACCGAACACATAACTTTCATTGCAAAGCCGCTCTGATAGTCGGTGCAGTTTGGTCGTAGCTTGGGTATTATATTATCTATGGTGGGCTAGATTCATTGAAATAGATTATTTTAAAGAAAGAGAAGGAAAAAAAATCGAGTACAATTTACACGCGGTAGAAGCGAAACAATCTCAACCAATACTTGAAAAGTGAGGTCATAATCATTGCGACCAATGAGCGCAGACCAGCGTTATTTCCGTTTCATATCTCAACCAATAGGAGTTTTTAAAAGTGACATCATAATCAAAGCGACCAATGAGCGCAGTTGATGCGTCACAGGTGCAGTAATCGTCATTTCCGTTTCATCCGAAATCCAAATCATAGCGGGGCTATAGAAATTTCACTTCAAAAATTATAATTTAATTTCTAAAAGTTTCAAAAAGACAATACTGCCAAAAGTACAGAAATAACAGTAAATTTTTTTAATTTTATTTTTTTTTATTAGGTTTGTCAACAGTGATTTACATCAAAGCTTTCACAGATACAATTACACTGAACATGGTTGATGCTATCACTAATTAAAGACAAACACAACATTGATAATATAATACTTACATATGTATACAATCATTCGTACACATACACATACCATACATTACAAAATAATAATAAGTTTTTGCAACAAGTTTTTAGAACAATAATATTATAATATAAGTTTAAAGGTTTAGTTTATAGGTTTATAAGTTTATATAACAATATAAAAGGGAGCTTTAAATCTTGTTAAGAGAAGATTTGAAGTTGGCCAATGTTGACATTGTCAAATCAATGGAATGTTTTTTATAAGCCTCATTAAAATTACGGCACATTCTTGATAAAGCTGATTCATACCCCAGCTTAGTTCGATATTTTTTAATATGTAACGGAACATAATTTATAAGCCGTGAACCAATTCTAGGTTAAATGTACAACAAATTGCGGTAATTACGAGTTTACAGGAGTTATTACCAGAATTACGATAATGAAGAGTAAATGGAAGAAGTTTAGTAAGAATACGAAAAAAAATAGGTACAAGAAGTAGGTGGAGGAGTAAATGTGTTAATTTTATTGAAATGTACAATTAAATCTAAAAATCGAAAATTACGTGCTTTTTGGAATAATTCCTATGAAACACAAGATATTATATTTTAAAACAAAATATTATTAAATAGGTACATTTTATTTGATACAATTTTTACATAGTATAAAATGAAGTCGCTCCCGCTGTCTGTGCGCTTAGATCTTTTAAACTACTCAACGGATTTTCATGCGATTTTCACCAATAGATAGACTGATTCATGAGGAAGGTTTTTAGGTATATAATTTATTAAGGTTTTGTGTAAATTGGTTGAAATATATAATATATCTGGCCAAGCGGCAGCGAGTAGCGGGTAGCGGGCTGGCAAACGGGCGGTGTGGATTTGATTTAACAGAAGATGGCGTTGGTTATAAAGGTTGGGTAATGGCGTGGCGTTATGTTTCGTTAGCCACAGCAACGTGTGGCCGGGTCTGCTAGTTTAATATAATTCAATAAAATATGAAATAATAAATTTTAATAAAATAAATGAAAACTAAGATAAAACAAAATACATTTCTTTTTTTACCTTAGCTCCACACAGGAGGCCCTGAGGAAAATAATTCCCCTCAGGACCTATGTTGCCTTTGGGGATGCTGTATGGAGGGTATTTTTAGGAAAGGAAGGAGAGGAAGTTCTGGGAAGGAAAAGGGTATTAGGGGTGGGTAGGTATCTGGGGATCAGTGTGCCCCATCCGGTCTGCCATGCAGCTGGTGGGCAGATGCGTCCGCCACCAAGGCCCGCACAAACCTCACCCCAAGAACCTGGGCACCCCGGCTAAGTCACCAAACGTAGAGAACCACTTCACGTAACGTAACTAACGACCTATGGCAGAGGTGTTGGTTATCCAATAAATGGTTCCCGCGGCGGCATTATCCATACCCGCCTCCCAAATAAATGAAGTAATGAAAAAAAAACGTATTATGAGGTACGGTTGTATATAATAGTATAATGGACATATATAATAGAATAATAGTATAATAGTATAACTCACGCCTCAATATTACCAATATATGTAGATGATCTAAAACGCATTCTTCTTGCGAACAGAAATAAGAAAACCATTGTTGTCGGAGACATTAACCTCAATATTGCAAATGATTATTCGTCTAATGATAAAGATAATTATCTTAATATGATGGCAGAATTAAATTATATATCGTGTATTAACTCATTTACGAGAATGATTCCAGGTCAACGACCTTCGTGCATAGATCATGTTTTCACAAATATTCAAGACATAAAAAACATAGTATCTGCAGTTATACAAACGACAATCACAGATCATTTCGGGTGCATTTTTACCTACAATTACGAAAACAAATATTCACCATTACCAACCCAAACTCCGGAGAATGAAAACAGCCAACGCAAAATGCTCAACATAAATGCCTTAGTACATAATCTAGATAAAGAGAAATGGCTCGATATTTTTAATTGTAATGATACGAACAAATGCTTCGAACTATTTGAAGAAAAATTATCAATGCACGTAAGTACTGCATATTCTATTGATTCCAGAAAACAATCATCAAAATTTAAACCGGTTAAACCATGGATAACTTTTGGATTAATTGTATCAATCAGACACAAAGAAACAATATACAAAAAAATAATCCGACAACCTACAAATGAAACCTTAAAAAAATACCTAAAAGCATACAAAAACAAACTTACGTATTTAATAAAAACCACAAAAGATAATTATTTTCGGCAAAAACTAGAAGCAACGAAGAACGATGCAAAAAAAGTCTGGAATATTATAAATGAAATCATAGACAAGAAAAAACATAAAAAAAAATGAAATACATAGTATTACACATAACAATATTAAAATACGATGCAAAGAAAATCCATCAGGTGCCGCTAATATATTTAACAACTTTTTTGCAAATGTAGGCAAAAACCTGGCAAATCAAATTAAAAAAATACCGTCTAATGACGAACAGAACATTAACGCCAATATGTTAAACAAAATTAACATGTTTCCTCTCACTTCAGCACAGGAAATCGAACAAATCATTTCAAGCATGAAGGGAAGATCAGCACCAGGTTGCGATGGGGTTACTGTCGAAACACTGAAAAATATCAAAAAACATATTTCAAAACCATTAACACATTTAATCAACACTAGTCTTCAAAGCGGAATATTCCCAACGATATATAAACAAACCATCATCACTCCAATTCATAAATCTGGCAACCCAGAAGAAGTGACAAATTATCGTCCAATATCGCTGATTTCAAACATTGCTAAAATCTTTGAAAAAATTATCAAAAAAGATTGACTGAATTTATTAACAAAAATAACATAATACACGACAACCAATATGGATTTATGAAAAATAGAAATACCCAAGATGCGATTGCCAAACTATCGAACATTATCCAGAACACATTAGACAAATCTTTGAAATGCCTCGGAATCTTCATAGATCTTAAAAAAGCTTTCGACAGTATTTCTCATGATAAACTTATTAAAAAATTAAACTGTATTGGGATAAACGATAAAGCTCTAAAATGGATAAAAAGCTATTTATTTGAACGACACCAAGTAGTCAAGATAAACAACTTTCTAAGTCTACCACTAACAAGTAATTTCGGGATACCTCAAGGCACAGTCCTAGGCCCACTACTATTTATAATTTATGTCAACGACATTTTCAAACTACCAATTAACGCAGACATAATATCATATGCCGACGACACAGCTATCATAGTGAATTGGATCGACTGGGATATAGTAAACGAGCAAGCAAATAATAGCATGAATACCTTAAAACATTGGTTTGATACAAATCTTCTCTCATTGAACACTAACAAAACATACTACATACACTTTTCAATTAACAAACTAAAAACACTCCCCAACACTAAAATAATTATCCACAATAACAAATGTAATAAAATCACATGTATTCAAGACTGTTCAACGTTGAAATCAGTATCAGAAACTAAATATCTCGGAGTGATAATAGAACAACATATGAAGTGGAAGAGCCATATCTGTGAATTGGTTAAGCGTATCAGAAAGTGTATATATATATTCATAAGATTAAGAAATATTTTAAAACTCAACAATCTAAAAAGAGTATACTATGCACTAATCCAGTCATTAATTCAATATGGAATTATTGGATGGGGGGGTCTTACAACAATATTCTAAACCCGATCAAAGTGATCCAGAAGCTAATCATTAAAGTAATCCTAAAGAAACCCTCCACATATCCAACAGAAACGCTTTTCGCAGATTTTACGGTGCCTCGAGTAGAGAATATCTTCAAAAAAATGCAATTATCCAAATTTACAAAGATAATATCATCAAAGAATTTGAAACCTACCAATCAATAAGATATCAAGACAACATCAAAATACCAAAATTTAATACCAAACTAATGCAAAACAATTATATCTACTTAGGAATAAAGTATTTCAACAACCTTCCAATTGAAATAAAAAAAAAACCAAAGACATCAATAAACTGAAACTCAAACTGAAGCTACACTTCATCAGGAATAATTAAAACTAAATAATTAACTGTTTTTCTCTTTCTTTCCATTTATTATAAATTATATTCATCTCTATTTTATTTAGATTTTTCGAATTTCGTACCGTATCCTATGTATGTACACCTACACATATTGATGATCCAGAAGGCTCAATTGTTCGTATTATATACTTACCTTTTGCATAATGTTATTCTATTTCTGTTATAATTAGTGTAACTCGCTCATCAAGCACAAGAACTAGCTTCTTCTTTGATGAGATTGCAATTTTAAATAATTTCTGTACCGATATGTAATTTATGTAACACCTTTGTACACTTATATATCTATATTAAATAAATAAATAAAAAAAAATAAAAAATGGAATTTTGTATTACGTAGGTAGATATATATGTTTAATTCTTTTACATTATAAATTGTTTGTAATATTGCCTTCTTGTTCTTTAATCCACCTTTTAATATTGTATTTTGGGGCTCCAGACCAGAGGTGGCTGCCAAATTCAATCGCACTTGCGATTTGTATAGATAAAGTATCTGTGGGCCCTGTACAGTACAGAAAACAATGATTTACCTGTATTTTTATGAGAAGTTATATAATAATTAATAATCAAATGAAAAAAATTTACAAGAATTTCTAAAATTGCTTGAGTCACTTCAATCGACGTTTAACAATAAGTTTAATAAATTTTGAAATATTAACGAAAAGAACAATAAAACCCCAACACCCTACTAAAGTCCCCTTAATGCGGGGTTAGACAAGTCTTAACACACGCGGTAACTAAATGACGATTACAGGCCGGGGTCAGCCGTGGTCTCTAATAGAGGGTTTAGTTTACCTGCACAACCAACCTGGCCTGCCAGGGTCTATTCGCTAGTCGCCAGTCCCTCGTTACTGCGTAGTGATACCCCGAATCGAGACAAACGATTGTGTCGATTTGTTAACATTGTGATTTGTGTAATCGTTGAACTCTCGTCTGATTTCTCTCATTATTTGTCAGTATAAAAATGAATGTATGTTTGATTGTTTGTTTGTAGCTTATGCGGTCTCTAAGCAATTCTTCCGATTGCGATGAAACTTTGGTGCGTTGTTGTGCGCACACCCACGATGGTTTCTATATATATAGTGGTGAGCTCTGGAGTTGTGAAATTTGTATTAATAAATTGCAATGAGTGTACCGGGGCTGAATGTATGGAACGCGGGAGAGGGGAAAGGGAGAGCGGGGAAGGTTGAGGGGGAACGCGTGGGGGGAAGGGGTCACGGAGGGGAAGGGGAGACGGAAGGGGAACGGGAAGAATGGCAAAGGACAAGCAGAGAGAAACAATTTCAGTATTAAGTGGCATTGCAAATTGCAACGCATGCCGGGAACTCGCTAGTTCTTCAATGTAAAATACAGCTATAAGAATTATATACTTCAGTACTTTATTTTGATATACATATACTCATCTTTTTATCAGCGAAAACATGTTTTTAGGCTTACTGTTTTATTTTAGCACTCTTTATTTTTATGTATCTTTGTAAAGCTGTTTGTTTTCCAAATAAAGATATTAAAGATATTTTATTATCATATATCAAATTACATCATACATTTTAAAATTTGGGAGGCGGGTATGGTTACCGCCGCCCGAGAACCATTTATTGGATAACTAACACCCCTTCCATAGGTCACCCCAAGTGGCTCGCTACGTTTGGTGACCTACTGCATGGCGGGTCGGATCAGAAGAGATTGGTTGATCAGAAGAGATTGGTTGATACTTTGAACTCTCTTGGCCCATCGCCTTGCATCGCAGTGGGAGGGATGGATCATACGTCCGTCACTACTGGACACATTGACCTCCAGATTCCTACCTTCATACTTTTTACTCCCCAGAACTTTCTCTCCTTTCCCAAAAATACCCTCCATACAGCATCCCCAAATATGACAAAGGCCACGAAGAAAAAAAAGTATTTAAAGAAACACATGATTTTTTTCATACCTGTAGCATGTTAAATAACAGAACCAGACAAGTTTTTTTAATAATTTTCGGACCCTGCTTTGCGATATTAATTATACCGAGGGAATTTCACATTATCATTAATAAGGAAGTTGAGTGAAAAATATTTTGACTTATAAAAAATATGTTCATATAGATCAAAAAATATCGATTCTAAATATATAAATATATTTCTATATTGTTATTCTTAGAATTAATTAAACCTTCTTAAAAATCCATCAAAAAGCTACGAACTAAAAACGCTTCATGAATGGTCGAAAGAATTCTGACGTCATTGGAACCTCAGTTTGTATAAAGAGCGGATCACCGAAATGTCTACGGTGCATCTCTTTCTATTACACGAGAGATGGTTTGTGTATGATGAGAGAGGTGTATAGGCCAAACGTCGTTTACTTATGGGCCAAACGGTTTTGCATTCTATCCCCTAAAAGTCTTTTTAAGTTTAGTAATGGGTGGTTTGGTATATTTAATGGTTTAGTAAACAAAGTTTATGTAATGCAAAATCTGTTTAAAAAACCACATACCATGTCAGAAATCGGATATATTCAAGGCCAGTCCGACTACCTACAAATCGTTGATTCTGACATGTTGATTTTATATTTAAAATAGATAATACTGACCACATAAGTGCTGAAATTTGTGGAGTTAAAGCTTCCAAGTAAATACATCAAATTATTAATTGTGTTCATTTGTATGTTACAATAAGTATAATACATTTTTTCAGTATAAATAATAATCATTACGTATTCTCTACTCATCTGACATCTGATGTTTCGCCGTAAACCTCACTAGTTTTGTGCAAGTATATTAAATTTATTGATTGCGCAGAAAAGTCTCACAGTGAACTGTGCTGTAAACCGTTATCTTACTTTCGGTCTTTACTTTTTTGCGCGGCGGCCTGAATTGGCGGGTGATACTTCAACCAACGGCGATCGGCCAGCGATGGTAATACCGTGTTTGTGAAGAGTTTTGGCGCGAGAAACAAAAATTCTACCTTTAAATATAAATTTAACCATGAAAACTTGATCAATTTTCTTTTTTTTAAATAACATCAATTCTGATAGACGGTTAACATTGATAAAAAAAATTACTGGAATTCCTTATTGAAGAATTTAAAAAATCTCCATACAAAATGCCCAAGCGACGGAGTTTTCTCAGTTCAAATGACGTCACACCCACACCCCGCTTCTTACCGCTCGGATCCGCTCGTTTTGGCGGGCTTAATAAAATTTAAACTTTGAGAATTAATTTTACTATGAAAACGAACTTTAAAAAAAAAAAAAAAAATACCAGTATTTAAGTTTGAATGCGAACATTGATAAAAAAAAATAAAAAAAATGGACTCAACTTCCTTATTGGAATTAAATGGGTGGTCCAATGCTCCATTGAGAATCCACTTGCATAGCGCGGGTGTAAAGTGTGCATCCTAAAGTTTAATTTTAGACAACGGAATTCAATACTTCATTTGTGAGAAAGCACTACGAAACAATATGTTATTATTTTTTCAACGCGGAATCAGAATAGAGATTGACACTCCAAGACAGTAGAAAATGTGCCGGCGCGACGCCATTGCCATCTAGCGGCTATGAATGAAAACAACAATTTAGTATGAACATTACTAAAAATTGCACTGTTGCCAGATTTTAAAACGTGTTTTAGAGTGAAATTCGTTATTAGTAGTATTTCGTGTTTTAGTGTAAATTAGTTTTATTGATGTTGCTGCAAAAACACAAGTTATCGGTCGTGCTGTAGTTTTTTTTAGTAAGGCTGTATATCTTGTAAGAGTTTAAAACTTAAAGTGTTGAAGGAAATAATGTAATACCATGTCGGTAGAAATTCTGAAAATTTAAAGACCGCGCCGAAAGTTGCAACGTTTACCGCTAAACCTATATTTATAATTGATGCCGGCCGCCCACCTGTCGTTATTAATTATTAGGCAACAAATTAACTAAAATCTGAGATATCTCTTCTGAGGATACACACAGAATCGTGCGTACGATCTTTACACCTTTCCGTTTTCGGCAAAATCAAATGAAATAAATGTTTCCAGGTATCTAGCAGACAATATCACGAAGAAAAAACATCTTTGGTTTCCTATGGGTAGACGAATAATCTTCTCATAAAAACTGCCATGGTTTTAAATACCGTTTAGTATTTTTTTAATCATGTACCTACTTATGCATTGTTTCGTGTATACCTGTACATGTACGTGCAAATGAATGAACATGTGCATACATGTACAAATATGTTATACAACCTACCTACGCAACCTAAATAAGAATAGTGGCTCCTCTTTTCTTATAAGGTATTACATGGCCAATGATGACCTTAAATATAATATTTTGTAAAATATATACGTAAAGGAATAGGTACCTACCTAGAAATGCATAGGATTCCTTTATGTTCGAATTTTAAATAGGTGTTGTCATGGAGACAGAAAATGATAGATGATGATTGTTTTGTTGTCTAGCTGGGTAGCACAGATTGAAGTAATAAGAAGATTGAAAAATAAGTTTAATTACAAAGTGATAAAATATTTTGAAGACGGACAAATAACTTTAATTGTAGTTTCTTTGTCAGCAAAGCAACTCATGATATTTGTATGTCACATTATTAATAAAAAATTACAACAAATTGTCTTATAAAACTACAATTTTAGTGAAGAGAAACAATAACCTTGGAAATGGAAAAATTAAGATTCACATTTACAGTGTCAGCAGCATCGGATGGAAAAAGCAATGTGATCTGCGTAACCTCAATCGAGACACCCGATGGACATATATTTGATATTCCCGATGATTTAAAACATGCAAATAAACATACCGCCATAACGACTACGGATGTTTATAACAAAATTAAGAATTCTCTAAAGAAAAGATATCAAACACGGAAAATATGGTTTCCCTTAACCCAAGATTTGAGGAAAATTTTCTTAGATGAAGGTGAGAATATACAATTTGGTGACCAATACCTGGAAGAAATTATATATGACACGAACCTTTCTGACAATAATATTAGAACTGAAAATAAAAATCTAGGAAAAATAGCAGAAAGATTAATGAAATTGGCATGGTTCTCACCGACCAATATCCTGGAATTAACTCAAAAGAGTTTAAAACATTTTTAAATGAAAGATCAATCACACTAATTTTCACTGCAGTAAATTCGCCGTTTTCTAATGGACTGAACGAAAGGCTAAACCAAACACTCGTAAATAAAATAAGGTGTAAGATAAATGAAAATCTAAATACTAAAGCATGGACAACTATTGCTCATAATTGTGTTGATAGATATAATAACACGGAACACTCAATAACAGGCTTTGCACCGAGATACCTATTGGATGGTACTGATGTTTCATTCATACCAAATGAACTTAAATTAAAAAAAGAAGCAGATGACTGGATAAGAGATAGAAAATTTGCATTAGAAAGAACAATTAAGTCACATAAATATAATAAAATGTTAATTGATAAAAAAAGAACAATTCATAATTTTAAAATAGGCGATATGGTATATGTTGAAAATGGTCACAAACTAAATAGAAGAAAATTAGATGAGTTAAGGATTGGTCCATTTAAAATCGAAGATAAACTATCCCAATCAATATACAAGATTAATACAGGACATAGAAAGATGGAGTCAAATTTTTTCCATATTACAAAACTTATTCCTGCCCCCATACTAGAAGAAAATGAAGATTAGAAAGAAGAAAAGGAATTGAAAGAGACGAAAATCTCCAGAGAAATTTTCTAACCCTAGGGGGGAGATGTAAAGGAATAGGTACCTACCTAGAAATGCATAGGATTCCTTTATGTTCGAATTTTAAATAGGTGTTGTCATGGAGACAGAAAATGATAGATGATGATTGTTTTGTTGTCTAGCTGGGTAGCACAGATTGAAGTAATAAGAAGATTGAAAAATAAGTTTAATTACAAAGTGATATAATATTTTGAAGACGGACAAATAACTTTAATTGTAGTTTCTTTGTCAGCAAAGCAACTCATGATATTTGTATGTCACATTATTAATAAAAAATTACAACAAATTGTCTTATATATATGTATAAAATGTTACTCATATTATTTATATCACAATTTAAAAAAAAATTATAGTGTACAAACGTACGCATACATGTATATACGTAAATGTGTATGTACGTATATGTATTTACAATTTTTTTTTGTTGGTACTCTTCGTAATATGTATTCTATTAGAGTCTAATACAATTTATTAGACTATAACATAAAAAAGTCTAACTGCAAAATAAAGTAAAATAAGTTTTTTTTATATCTTCAAAGTAAAAGCACTCATTGACAAACTACTAAAATGTAGTTTATTGGGACTTTTCTTTTTTCTGTAAAATATTTTTATTTTTTCTTGTCATATTGTCTTTATAAAAAATAAATAAAAAATAAAAATTGTACTTGTATTTTAATTTATTACCTATTACTTATTGTGATTTACTGTTGCACAAAGAATCGTGTAATCGTGCGCTCACCCATAATAGCAATCATCGCTATAACCATATGGAAATTTTTAATTACTGTAATAATTTGAACAAAACAAGTAATAAAAACATTCTAATAAAAGAGTTTTATAAGAAAGTTTCTAAAAAACGTTTATCAGAAGTGACCTGCCAGGTAAGGAGGTAAGTATGTTTTCTGTATCTGTTTGTAAATAATAAAAATAAACATGAGTCTAAGAACTCGTCATAAGTAGTACAGCGCCCTTGAGATGATTTTTCACAAAAACTTCTTTTTGCTGATGACCTGAAACTATTTTTAGAAATACTAACCCCAGAAGACTGCAATCGACTCCAGTCAGATATTGATAGAATTATTGACTGGAGTAAAAGAAATCGGATTGAGTTCAATATATCTAAATGTTTAATTTTGTCATTCACTAGTATTTGTATTACCGGTATACGATGAACGCCCGAAGTCTAAAACGTGTCTCCATCATGAAGGACCTTGGAATCATGTTTGATAGTAGGCTGACATTTCATACTCATATTCAGATGGCTTGTAGCACTTCATTGAGAATGCTGGGCTTTGTTCTGCGTACTGCAAGAAATTTTAGAGATACCCGGGTTCTCATAATCCTATTCAATTCCTTAGTAAGGAGTAGACTTGAAAGTGGGTCGGTAATTTG
Organism: Limnephilus lunatus; assembly: GCA_917563855.2. Lineage (NCBI taxonomy): Eukaryota > Metazoa > Arthropoda > Insecta > Trichoptera > Limnephilidae > Limnephilus > Limnephilus lunatus. The sequence goes on along the minus strand of OU830603.1, from coordinate 46,668,003 downwards.
GAGTCCACGCCAAGTAAAATATTTCCTCATGTTGGAGAGAGTTCAGAAAAAAATTCTGAGGTTTTTGTACATGAGGGAGTATGCGTGGCTCTATCCTACCGACTTTCTTTTGGGTATGCTCGGAATGAACCATCTACGGGTCGGAAGGGGTGTACACATTGCTAAGCATTTCTTCAGATTGATTCGTGGATGGTTTGAAAATACAGCTATCTTGGAGTGCATTCACTTCTATGTTCCCGATGGTTATCTTCGCCACCGACAGCATAAACTGTTCTATCTTCCGGCTTGCAGGACTAACTTGCCAATGGTCATGCCGATCGGGAGAGCAATCTTGCTGTTGAACAGAATTAATTCGGATTTTTTTTATTTTTTTATTTATTTAAGAAACAAACAGTCATACAAAATGATAATATAACAAAGAACATTCATATGTTGTAGACCAATTAAGTTCCATTAAGTTAAAATTTTGATATAGTTTATTTACCTATTCAACTAATGTGACAAAAAAATAAACATAATAAGGAAAAACATAAAAAAGAAAAACATAAGACGTAATAATGAAAAAAGTAAAGTTATTAACAAACATAGTTAAAATTAAAATTAAAATTTACTACGGATAATAGTATTATAAATTTTCACAAAAAAGAAAAAAAAAGTATTTTAAGTTATTAATATATTAAGCTGCATTTTGCATGATTTCAAGTCATAGTTGAAAAATGTCTACATCTCGTAAGCCATTGTAAGATTCACAGATACGTATTATTACAGAGTTTTGCGCGTATTTGGATTTACTGTGTGGTATTCTAAATAAGTCGTTCGATCTGGTATTTTGTTTAGGGCAACGAAATGCAATATTTTCTAACAGATATGATGAATCAACAAGGCAGTTCATGATTTTGTATAAGAATAATGCATCAGAGATTTTTCTGCGTTTGTATAAGGCGATAGGGTCAAATTGATGATCACTAAAGCGATACGATAGGTGTTTTATAAATTGTGTTTTATAAATTGTTTCTGGAAAAAAAAAAATTTATTTTTTATTTTTTTTTTATTAATTTTAATAATAAAATTATTGAATATATAAAATAAATAAAAATTGTTTCTGGATATTTTCAATGCGATGAATATATGTTTGATATTGAGGATTCCAAATTACTGAGGCGAACTCGAGTTGTGACCGTACATATGACATATATAACAGAATTAGGGTGTGTGCTATAGTAAAAGGTTTTGTAATGCGAATAATGAAACCCAATTGCTTATAAGCTTTTTCTAGAATATTTTCAATATGATCCCTAAATAACATTTTAGAGTCTAGTATTACTCCAAGATCTCTTATTTTTTCTATTCGTTGTAGAGGGACATGGTTTAGTTTGTAAATATAATTAATTGGATTTTTTTCGTGTAACAACATTATTTTTTATGTAATAACATTACATTAAAAATAACATAACATTACATTATCGACATATTTAGCGTTAGTGAAGCTGCTTTTAAAAGGCAACTTCTATTAATGCTTGTATAGTTTTTAGCCTACCATTTATATTTATGTTTAATGTAATACTCTTACAATTGTATTTTAAAAACACATTAAAATGTTTAATTTTGTAATGTTTTTAAAAGAATAAATAAAAAATAAATTGAATTGAATGTGAATGAGGCAAAGAGTTTGTGCCAAGATCGAGTTGTTTGGCGGTCTGTCCTCTCTGCCTACCCCTGCGGAGAAATTGTGGCCTATTGGTAAGATAAAGGTGCTAGGCTGTAGGTGATAGGCTATATGGAAGTATGTGACGGTGCACCGCCCCGGGGGCGCACTTGCCATTGGCTACTCTGCACTTCTTCACCGCCTCCTCTCGTACAGCAATTACCGCTCCTCTACTATCCACTTATTTTACCTGTTGATCTACTACTAACTAGTCAGGAGCGGACACGGGTAGCAGCGTAGACAAGGGCGTATATAAGGGGTATATAATGAATTGTGAAACAAGTTTCCGTTGGATCAAATCTCCAGGGAATTAACTTTGTGGGTGATCAAAAGTTCAAGAGAACAACAGTCGGGTGATCAACTGTCCAGGCGATCTACTTTTTGGAAATTATATGTTCGGTGAATCAACTTTTGGAGGGTTAACTGTCCAACTTCTAAATAAACTAGCTTCATTTGGTTTTTCCAAAAGACTACTCTGTTTTTTTGCTTCATATTTTCGAAATCGTAGACAATTTGTTTATTATTAGGGATCCAGTTCTTTTGAATTCGTAGTTTTTTCTGGAGTTCCTCAGGGGTCTATCCTTGGACCACTTCTGTTTTTGATTTTTATTAACGATATTGGTTCAGTCATCACACACTCGCTGTATTTACTATTTGCAGATGACTTGAAACTATATCGATCAATAAAAAATATTCTTGACTGTATTCTCCTTCAACGTGAGATTGACTGCGTCTCAAACTGGGCCAAAATAAATGGCTTGAACTTCAGTACACCCAAGCGCAATATCGTCTCGTATACAAGATCAAAGAAACCGCATGTATTTCAATATACAATTAATGAAATTATTCTCCAACACCTTAACCAAATCAAAGATCTAGGAATTATTTACGACAGCAAACTAACTTTTCACCAACACATCGATGATTTAATAAGCAGAGCATACAGGCTTCTCGGCTTCGTAATCAGAAACTCATATCCCTTTCGTAACACAAAAACACTGACGTTATTATATAACACACTAGTCCTGAGTGTACTTGAGTCAAATTCGATCATCTGGGCCCCACACGAATTAACATACACTTTACGCATTGAAAAAGTCCATAAGAAATTTTTAAGGTTTTTATTCTCGCGGCTCTATGGACGTTACCCTTGGCTTTACCCATCGATTTATATATTAGGCATGACCAATTACCACTCCCTAGAGACACGTAGAGGTATTGCTTTGCTTAAATATTTTTTTCAACTAATTAACGGTCACTTATCTAATAATGAGATACTGGCCCAATTAAATTTTTTTGTACCAGAGTCTCACTCTCGAGGACGTCATCACAACCTCCTATATGGTAGAGCAAGCCGCACTAATTTATTTATGAACTCACCTGTGGGGAGAGCTACGTGCTTTTTGAATGAAGTGGATAAAAAAATAGATTTATTTTTTGTGTCCTATAGCGCATTTGTAAGATTTTTGGCATTGCATATATACTGCATAAATGGTACAATTATAACGTCTTAGGCTATATTGCCTGTAATTTGTTATAAATATATGTACAAATTATATAAATAAATAAATAAATAAATAAAAGTGATCTACTGTCCGGGGATCAACTGTCGCGAGATCAACTGTCCGGGAAAACTACTTTTTGGAGGATCAACTTTAGGAGGGTTAACTGCTCGGGGATCTTTTTTTCGGGCGTCAGATTGTGGAGGTATTAACTTTAGGGGGTTAACTGTCTAGGTGATCTACTTTCCGGGATCAAATATCCAGGTGATCAACTTTTAAAGAGTCAGCTGTCCATCGGATCTACTTTTCGGAGGGTAATTCTCGGGTGATCAACTTAAGGAGGGTTAACTGTCCAGCGGATCTACTTTCCGGGGATCAAATGTCCAGGATCAATTGTCGGGGAATCAACTGTCCAGGGGATCTACTCTCCGGGGATCAAATATCCGGGGTATCAACTGTTGAGGGGTCAACTATTGGCAGATCAACATTATGGGAATCCAATGTCCGGGGGATCAACTTTTGTGGGATTAACTGTCTGGGGGATCTACTTTCCAGGGGTCAACTATCCGGGGGATCAAGCGGCATGGAATAAAAAGGACAAACAGAAAAGGCAAAATACGACACGATCAAAGATTAGGTTAGGTTGATATTTTTTGGGTAAGGATAAGTTATAATGTATTTCTTGTTTGTTTCTTCTTCACTTTCCTTCAAGATTATATGTTACTTTTCTTGAAGGAAAAAAACAAATTGGGCTTATTTGGTTATCAGTCCGTCCCTGAGTCTATGCACCTAAGCACATGTATGTAAGTAAGTTTTGTTCACCGTTTCCTGATACCATAAGACCCAATATGCCTTAGCAATATTACCAGTGGAGCCAATGGGCTGGCAAGAAATTTAACACAATTTTCCTCAACGCGAGATGACTCAATTCCTGGTAGACTAAATTAATACTATGAATGATGGGATTTTGTCGTGGTCTGTGGACACGATAAGGCAATATCATACTCGTTGATCTATAGAAATCTTAGCTGGCTATCGGGCATTAAAGTGCACTTTCTTAGAAAAGTGTGTTCTTATTGTGATTTCTCTCTCTATAAGTAGAAGATAGAAGCTCTTGAGATATGAACAAACAAATTTCCTCAAACGGATCAATTTTTGACAAATTGAACTAATTGTCCAACAGTAGTACTTAGGGTGTAAGATGTAAATGTAAGATGTTATTTGTATGATATAATATCATTACATCTTTCATTTCACATCTTACACCCTATTGTTGGACAATTAGTTCAATTTGTCGAAAATTGATCCATTTGAATGTAAAATGTAAAATGTAAAAAATAAGGTTATTTATGCATTGAACCGCTTACTCGTTAATACGGATATTTTTTATTCAAACAGTTAGATTCAGCTTTATTATTACGAAAAGTGAGTATTTATGTCGGGGAAGACAAAAAAACAAGCAAAAAATATACATTTAGCATTTTAATTTTGATTAAATTAATTCACTTACGTGGTAAAGCCATTTTATATTTATCGTTTTTATTTAAAATTTCAAAGACAATCAATCAATGTTGCCAATCATAGAAAAAATATTATTGCCATATAAAACAAAGTGTATGCATTATTGACAAGTTTGTACCTGTATTTATAACAGCAGAATATAAAAGAAATTTATTAGAATAATTTCACATACCCGCTAGACAAACCCTGCTTTGCCAAACAAACCATTCAAAACCTTGGATGTTTTTTTTTTAATTATGATGACATGCAGCTCTCGTAGTTGAATCTCAAGCTAATAATTCGAATTAGGTATTTTTTTGTTTTTATTTTGACGAGAATTTATTTTATAAGATTGGTACTTCCGACAAATGTCGTATTTGATTGTCTATTAGTTAAAAAATGAATATTCCGTATTATCCGTGCATCAAACTTCAACAACACGAACGTTCCGTATTATCCGTGAGGTGGACTCTTTGCATATTAACCAAATTAAGATCTAAAGCATAAGATGTAAAATGTAGGATGTGAAAGGTAAAATATAAGACGAAAAATGTAGGATATAAATTGACGGTTCCTAAGAACAATGTCGGATATGCTAAAAATTGAAAATCAAGCCAATCGTTCGTTTGGCTTATTTTGTTGATTTTAAAGTCTATAAAATAAACACTTTATGATAGGAAAACTGTCACAAATAAATCTGCCCTGGTTGACTGAGAATGGCGATGTCCTTTGATTATTTCAGTTTAAAATGAAGCAACTGGACTACAATGATACAATAACAGAACTTGAATAAAACTTACTTGAAAATTAACTTAAAATATTTGATGAATTGTTCAATTTTCTTTAAATAACCCATCCTTAGTGTTGATTTAAAATAAGATAAAATTTAAAAAATATAAATTTGGACTTTGGACGAGGTCTACTACTTACTAGTAACAACGGTTCTAATTCTATACAAAATCTAATTCTTACATTATAGGTAGGTACCACAGATTAGGTAATCCTATCAAAATTAAATTTATCATTAACCTTTCAATACTGATTTGTGATCCAAAACTGAAGGCATAACAATTCCAAACCTCAAAAATAGCAAAAAAACCTTTGTAATAAACACGAATTATTTTTAATCACTATCCGAGCCCGTAGAACCTACGAAAAGGGTGTCGGTTCTTTTTTTTCTGCCGGGGTTGAACTTTAAGCATAGATAATGAGACTATTCATCAAACCAATGTGTCTATGGTCCTTGATTTATTTCTCCGTGCCAGACCTATGCCTGATTGAAAATATAATTATTACGTTAAGATAAGATACCTATTTCTATGGTTTGAAACACTAATTTAAAAGTTTGACGCGCGTTTTTTTTATGCGTGGGAAATAATATTTAAAGATCGAAAATGAATAAAGAGACGATGAGAATCGATAGATTTACATTTGAGAAAAGTAAATAGATAATTAGTAAAAACACGACCCACCTTCCCTTACCTACCCAAGAATTGTCAGCGGTTGATACTATCCTAATCGCCCTGTGAAAGATTACCATTCTTGATTGAAACGTTGCTGGAATGACTTATGTCATGTTTGGAAACAAGATCAGAACAGGTAGGTGCTTTCCCCCCTCCCATAAGCCTCACCAAAACCCCAATTGGGGATGGCTTAATCCGATTGGCTCCTGGCTACTGGCTCTTGTGACGGCCGGTGTGGTCTAGGGGTAAGGTTCTTGACTCGAGACTGGGATCGAATCCCGGCGTGGGCAAATAAATTTTGTTTCTATTAAATGAAAACCAAGCTTTGTACTTATTTGATTCATTTGTGTTATTTTTAAATTAATTCATTGAAAATAAAATATAGTATAATTGCGGTACATTCCAGAGTGGACGATATACTCAGTATCGCCCTGCTGTAAGACCACTATTCAGAATTGAAACGTTGCTTGAAATGGCTTTGTCGGATTTTGATTTTCTTCGGCATCCGTCGGATCTGCCGGATCTGCCCTGATGATGGATACTGCAACGCTGCCCGAAACGTTGGCTAAAGTAGGAGGTAGCGTAACACGGCATAATACCTAAAAAACAAATAACGAAAAAAGACTTTAGCCGTGTTTGGTGACCAGATCTGAATAGCCAGGTACTTCACCACCTTCCTCTTCCCCATTTCCTTCCCCTCCCCATTACCTTCAGCCTCACAACATACCTACCCCAATTGGGGATGCTGTAGTCTCACTGGCTCCAGACGGGAGCAGCTGGGACTCTTTAGAGGTATTCATATTAAAAAATATGCATCTATTTAAAAACATCACTCTATTTTATATTTCCGTAGCACCCGACATCATATTTTTTTATATACCAGGTAAAAACCAAAACAAAAATATGATTGATGCAAATCTACTTTATCTGTGATAATTAGTTTCCAAGCATTTTCAAAACGTGCACCAATTTAATTCGACCCGTGCCGGACATTATCAAATCGATTTGCCGAAAAATGCAACGCATTCCTTCCACGGACATTTCCAGCATGTTTCGCGTTGCCGCCATTAATAATTTGGCGCTCATTTGTCATCCGTCAAATTTGAAAAATTCTCCGCCATTTTTTCAGACCGTTCCGAATTCGAACGCGACAGATACGGCAGCTTTATGGCTTCTAAATTATTATTTTTTCCTACTGGCAATATTTTTAATGTCTTTGGGCAGAGGTAGGTGTTAAATTAATAAGAACTGAAAAAACATGAATTCCTACCTAGTATTTTTGGCAACATTCATCAGTAAATTGTCGTTAGAAGCTTGGAACTTTTATCTCATATTAATTAACAGTATTTTGTCAGCTGAAAGAAAAAACTATTCAGGATTTTTTTAATATTTTGTACCTACATACTGTGTGGATCAAATTCAATATTATTTTTACTTTATATTTTATCTTATTTTATCTTATCTTTATCGATGAAAACTTAACCATACATGATTGCAAATCTAAAAACAACTGTTTATGCAACCCACTCGTAATCAAATTCTTAGGTATTGACAATGTCAACTATTTTAAACGGTCCAGAATAAACCAATAAAACAGCGGGTAAAGTAAGAAAACTTGTACTTAAACCCATACTTAACATACTTATGACGGATATTTTACAAAATTTGAACAATTCATCAAAATTCGAAGTTAATTTTCAAGTTCAGTAAAGGTTTTATTCAAGTTCTGATGTTATTACATCATTATTAGCAGTTATTTCACATAACAATGATAACAAAACTCGAAAAGAACTTTCACTGAACTTGAATTTAAACTTTGGAGTTTGACGACATTTTAAAATTCTCTGAAGCAAAAATTTAGAATGTTTGAACTGCAAAATATTTATGGGAGCTCTAAGGAGAGTCTTATTTATACCCTTTTGGGTTTTAGATCGTGGCTTCATGTGATTTGAGGTACACTTTTCGTTGTTGTGTAGAGCACCTGTCTAGTTTATTTTATTTGACTTGATGGTTTTTTGAACTTAAGGCGATCCACTAGTACAGGAAGAAATCGAAATCGGAATTCACGCCCCTTTATGGGAGGAGTTTAAAAATACTTGAGAAAAAGCTTTTGGAAAGGTTGGAAAAGATATTAGAGAATTTTTTTTACATGTTGATTTCGTAAAGGCCTGTAAAAACATTAATTCCTTTTTTATGAATTGTTTATTGTAATAAAACGGAATTTTAAAATTGATTTCGCGAAAACAAGCAAGTCGTTCTTCGGTGGACAGTATAAGGTTCACTTTGATATTACAAATTCGCCGACTGCCGTGTTGTCGCCGTGATGTCAAAAATACCAACGCGAAAATGCATATTATATTTTATTTTGTGAGGTTCGGGCGTAAATTTCATTTTTTTGCGATTATCATAAAAGAAACTAAATTTGCCACATTAAACAATAAAACCATATCCGAAATGAGGTTCATAAATAGGAGAGTTTGGACTTCAAAGTGTTTTTTTATAGACCTTATAATTTATTTTTTTCTAGGCTTATTAAAAGACTTATAAAAAAAATGACCGATATTTTTAAGGGCTAAGATATGTTCTACACGCAGTATTTAATTGAAGCATCTATAATACTTCGAAGCGATCAAATTTTCAAAACAAAAACGTATTATGATTTTGCATTATTTAGTATGGCTTCATCTTAAACAATCGTTTCCTGCACTATTTATGAATATATTTTTGTAAATATTGTATATGTAAAAGCCTAAATAGGCGTAAATAAATAAATAAATATTAATATTACTATTTTATCATTGAAGACAATTAATTATTGTTTAATTTATTATTGTTTAAGAGTCGCTAATAGTGCGACCCTCAAACAAAATAAGTATTTGAAACAGAAAAATCAGTAAAAGATATGGTCGCATCTAAGAATTTAACGCAGGACCTTAGCCTTGCCGCGACTCTGCTCTAATCACTGAGCTAATTCGACGGATTGAAAACTAAATACAGATGTAGAAGTAAAAATTGACACATTTATCCAAGACACTATTTAGTTCGAGAAGAATCTTACAATCTTGCATAAAGTTTGCAGCCAATAAAATATGCGTTAAGAAAATTAAGATAGATAATGTTAGTAGTTCTTAATCGAAATTTGGTACAGTTTAATATGGTCGAAGGGGATAGTCTAATTAGCTCAGTGGTTAGAACGGAGCCCCGACAAGGCTAAAGTTTTGGGTTCAATTCTTAGATGCAACCGTAACTTTTCTGATTTTTCGTTTTAAATTTTCTTTTAACATTCGCTAATATTGTCTTCAATGATTAAATATTCAAATTTAAGGTTTACATATATATATAAAAATCAGAGAAAATATTTATGAGCACATCAGTTGTTTATAATAATAATAATATTTGGACGATTTATATAGCGCCGTTTTTGTGAAAAATCACCTCAAGGGCGCTGTACAAACTTACCATACATGCCTAAAATCTAGAAAGACTACAAGCTAGACAAACAATTAAAAACAACTAAAGAGCCCGTTCACACTTCCGTCGTAAAAACGGAGAGGGGTTCCGTCGTTAAGACGGAAGCCCTAGGCCCCTGTTCACACTTCCGTTTTTAAGACGGATCCTACTCTACTAAAACAACTACCAAAACATTTTATCATTCTTCAGTAGACGGTCGTGCGCACTGCGCAATGCGCAATGCAAATATTGCAAATTTTTCTATTATAAAAGTTCCTCTTAGTTTGGGCCGTAAAAGGCCGACAGCAAAAACTTTCCCTTGGGGCTGCCATAAATAGTTATAGGTGCTATTTGAAATGTACACATACCTACTTAAAAATAAAACAATTTAAATAATAAACTTTTTCTTCCAAATCGGGAATGTATTGATGTAGTACCAGCCATAAAATTACTTCAGGGGTCGGACCTTATTTGTTCAAACCGTGGGAGAATATTTTGTTTGCATACTTGAAAATGAGAAAGTACGCGAAAATCATCCAGCAATTATTGTAACTAAAATGACTAAAAAACATGAATGGTGTGACTAAATATTTTCTTGAGATTAAATAGAAAAAATCGCATTCGGGAACGAACATATATATTATATAATAATATTATAAACGCCAAACGCGCGCCCGATAAAAACACAATTTGCCTGCTCGCTTGCGTCGGGAGCGGGCGGTGGTGAAGTGTGAAGCGGGGTGTGGCGGGTTCAAAACGGATCCGTCGTCCCGCCGTATACTGTGAACAGCTCCATTGAAATGTATGAGCCAGCGCGTTCCTTTCCGGCTTCACGACGGACACTCTGCGTAGGCGAACTCTCCGGCAAAAAATGTGAACAGCTCCATAGAGCCACTACAGCGGCTAGGGCTTCCGTCGTAATGACGGAACCCATCTCCGTTTTTACGACGGAAGTGTGAACGGGCTCTAATGGCTAAAAATTGCATACACCGATTCATTGATCACCGATTGTATGTATTAAGCATAGGAAATGTTTGAAACTTTCAAAATACCTTCTTTCAACCCCCGCGAAGGTTTCTGGATTATTACAACCACACGACAATACATCTGAAAAGTTTTTTAATCATTACAAAAACTCTTACGAAACTGTCAAAAATGACAAAATTTGAGGATGACATTTTGCAAAACATTGATTGTTAAAGCAAAACTAAATTTTCGAAACTCTTTAAATTAATTAATAACTATATTTGAAGTACTCACCTAGTACTTTGAATCGAATCAAGAATTAAATAACTAACCATCACGCCGTTTCCCCGCAGGGATAGGCAGAGATGATGGACCGCCAAATAACTCGGTCTTGCCACACATTCCTTGCCCCGTTTACATTCATACATCGTCTCATACATTCTCTTCTATTATTCTGTTTCTTGACATGTCCCGACTCAAGTATCTGATTCACTCGATCGCATGTCCTTCTTGGGCGTCTTCGACTTTTTCTACAATTCACATTTGCGTCATATATTCTCCTTACACTCCTTTCCGCGTTCATTCGCTTTACATGCCCAAACCGTGGAAGTGTCCCTTTCTTAATCTTTAATTCAAGAATTATAGTTATGGTTATATTTATTTTATTGGTTATTAAATATATCTACCATGTAATTAATTACTATATAAAATTTATTTGTAATTTATGTATCTAATAGTACCTAACTAATATATATATATTTTTTTAAATTTTAAATGTTAGGTACCAGATTTGTTTATTGATTGTTCTTATAATATACATATTTATTATACGGTGCTCCAGATTTTATGTCCGGGTTAAATCTTTCCCAAATGAAAGACTAAACCTTTCCACACACTTTTCCACAAATGATTATCTAGTAAATCCACGCTATGTAAGTGCACTATATAAGTATAATAAATACAAAACAATACAAGAACAATACGTCAATCCACCAGAAACATAATGGGAAAATATTTCACCGACTCCAGATATTTTCATATCAGAGGGTTCGGCTCTGATGAAATCCTAACTGGTCCGATAAATCCTACTGATCCCTCAATATAAATATTTAAAAAATCTTTCGTAATCCTACATGTATTTAAAATGACCGACTTTTGCATTTTTATATACAATTTTTTTGACAACTCTAATACGCCTAAATTTTGAATGAGAGAGAGCTAGGTATAATGTTTGTGATATATGATAAATTAAAATTTGATTAAAAAAATGTAATAGGTTGCACGCGAGCTGTTTGAAAACTGAATGTACTGGGACTGAATATATAGAACGCAAGAGGGGGGTTGGCGGGACGGGGGTGTGGGAGAAGTGGCATTTCAACGCATGCCGGGAAATCTATTACTATTATATTTACGTGAAATGTTCAACTCCCTAGTAATAATAAGTTATTTAATTGATTTAGTCACCTGACAAAGCACCCATGCAGTGAAAATATAGATCGTGTCCTCCCACAATATTACACCTGTCGCCATAATAATTAATTACAACATTTGGTTTAAAAAATGCAATCATCATTATAATAAATTTGTTTAAGAAGTTATATACAGTAGCCCCAAGTCATAATATTATATCCATAGATAATAAAAACAACGGTGATTGGCCATGAAACACTATTGTTATGATATCGTTCAACCATATTTCTGCGAATCGCAAATACACATATATCTTACATAGGTTCCATGCCAACTCAGAATCAACTCAACACCTCTTTGAAAATTCATTAAAAGCTATGATTTTTTTTAAATAGCCCATAACCTAAACTAACGTATCCTATTTAACCATTTTTTTAATATATATATTCACTTTTAATGACTTTTCAAAAGAGGTTCTGAGTTGAAATAATTAATAATAATAAAAAATTCTGATTTCAGATTTGAAAAAATAGGAGATTTGACATAAATATTTGGTCAAAAATAGGAGATTTGACATGGAAGCCTGCCGCAAATCGAGAACATAACCTATTCAACATAACCATCTCCCATAAATTTTAACATTCAACATAATCGTCACCCTTACATAACAGAGTTATATAAGGGTGACGGGTGACGATGGTTATGTTGAATAGGTTATGTTCTCAATTTGCGGCAGGCTTCTTTGTCAAATCTAATATTTTTCTATTATCTATGTTAGAAAAACATGTTATTGGAGTACCTATACCACTAGAGCAGTCTTTTTCTTATCTGAATACCGCACAATAGACCCAACTGCCCCCGTCTGGAGCCAGCGAGATATGGCATTCCCAATTGGGGTATCCTGTGAGGCTGAAGGTAGTGGGGAGGGGAACGAAATATTAAAGAGGAAGGTGGGGAAATGCCTGGCTCTTCATATATGGTCACCAAGGACGGCTAAAGCAATTTCAAGCTTCGTTTCGACTCTAAATGTCGTAAGGTTTTAAAATGTTCAATGAACTTCCTATAAATGTTAAAGAAGCTAAAAGTCTTGCAGTTTTTTTGTGGATTATGTGTCTCAATGTTGTGAAGTCCAAATATTAGTAATAGACTAGGAGCCGAGTTAGGTAAACCCTACGTCATCGAGTACACGGATGAAACTACTGTGTAGTGATTAGTGGACATTTAGAATTAAGTAGATAGTAAAGAATGTACTTTTAGAAAAGAATATGTTAGGTATAAGATGCTTGATTCTAGAACCTAGTCTACTACTATACACCCAAGATGGAAAGAGAAAAGTGGGAAGACCAGACTGAGGTGGGAAGACGAGGTAAGAGGGGATGCAGCACAGCTTCTCCAGGTACCAAACTGGAAGTCAGCCGCTGAGGACAGGAGGAGTTGGAGGCGAATATTGCAGGAGGCCAAAGCCCCATATGGGTTGTAGCGCCATCGAAGAAGAAGTCTACTACTAGATACTATCCTATTGTATTATATACTAGCTTTTACCCCCGGCTTCGCTCGCATATTTGTCCCCCCCCCCCCCACTCTAGCACTACTACTCCCCCTCCCCCAATCAATCAACAATCAAATACGCTCCGTTTCGCATTCATAATATCAGAATAGCTGTTGGCTTTGGTCAAAATGTAGATAAGTACCTACGTATTTTATATTTGTTTCTACCTACACTAAATATTCATATTAGAATACTAATATTTGAATTTTCGCCATCAAAGAAATAATATTGACAGCCCACGTCAAACATTTACTTAGTTACACGTTACTCGCAAATAAAGTAGCTTTCGATTAGTGAAAGAATTTATAAATTCCATTCGACATTTATTGCGTGAAAGAGCAAGGACCATCCAACAAACCATCCAACCAACCAACCATCCATACAAACTTTCGCATTTATAGTATTAGTAAGATTATAATTTTGTGAATGTTAACTTTACTACATAATATATGAATGATCATGTACCCAAATACCTAATGTAAACGAAACCAGTCAATTTGACTGTCCTAGAACGGGAGACCTTCCTATTTGGATAGTCAAAGCTTCCACTGTGAATGTACTTTTATAACAAATAAATAAATTAAAATTAAAAAAAAATAGGTGTAATATTTGATAACTAAGTAAAATATGCTTTAAAAATAAAAATAAAATGATGCTCAATTATACTACAGGTACCTATAAGGAGATAAGGGACGTACTTAACTTACTTTAACCAGTGATTCCCGATATTACTTGGAGTCAAAAATGTAAATGAAATTTACTTTTTAGATATATTTTTTTACAATTTTTCTTTTCTTCTTTTTGTTGAAAAAAAAACACCGAGAATGTCACCGGACACCAAAATTTAATTTGCATTTTTTTACTCCAAACTAATCAATGGTTACGAAGGTCAAGTACGTCATTATTTTTAAGTGATTAATTGTACGTATAATAACACGATTTTCGAATAAAATTTACTTGCATGCGCCGTGATTTTAACCCGCGCTTAGTGTAGCACTTAGGTCCCAAAATAGGCCTGCACTTGCATAGATTTCATAACGACTTGGAAAAAATCGTGTGGATAGATTTTTTTACTAAGATTACGAAAATGTTAGTCAAAATTTTTAGAAATGTATAGTTTTTTTTTTTTTTTTTAAATAAATAAATCCATTATTTGAGTTCGTGACGTCAATGTCCCGTCTCCGATTATGTTCCCTTATTTTTTTTAAATTCCACACTGGTTAATTTTTTTTTTTTTGGCAACACTTTGATTTTCGGCGAATTTTTTAATTTTCGTTTAACGCTCACTAGATTTATTGTTTGTTCTATGCGAACTTATCCTTTGGTTTGATTTTTTGATAAAGATGGCGGTGTTTTTACAGATGTTACGAAGAAAACCCCGTATAATTTTTTGCTATTCGTGTGGAAAACGTTCTTTTTTTAAATGATTTTCGGCTATGTAAGTATCGTTTTTTCGCACCAGTAAAATTATGTCCCATCTTTCCGGTTTATAAAAAATGGTCTGATTTTTCAGACTGAAATTTTCAAAAAATCGCTAGGGTTTCAAAAATACAATAAAAAAAAATAAAAAATAGGGAATGTCTTAGAATATTTTCCTAAACCGGAAATAAATTTAAAAATTTGTGATGCAAGTGGCCTATTAGTATATTATCACCTTCATGCAAGTTATAATTATTATATAAAAACTAACCCTTTCAAAGTAAATAGTTAGATACAGGTAAAATGTAAAGATACCCACACACGTTAAAAATAACCCTTGCGACACGATTTCGGCGCTGCGAAAAATAGATCCCAGGAGACAGAATGAAGCAAAAATTCCAACGTTTTATTCCCATAAGAACTAAGAACATAAGAAAGTCACAAGTCTATAATCATATGGGTATAAATATTCACGAATTCTTCTCTTTTAACTTTGAGAGTTCGCCATAGGAACGACCCAAAATTGACACGCATGTCTAGTCTCTCCCATGAGAAATAATATTACTCTACTGAAATATCTATGGACTGGACGAACTCCCATAGATTATTATTTCTGGGGTTAGGTACTAGGTAGGTACCTATTATTTTAGCGTGGGTAGGTACCTACCTAATTAGGGTGAAACGTCTAAATGACCCATAATAATCTTTAATCTTAACGTCACGTTCTATTTATTACTCATCGGAAAGTTGTAGGTATGTTTAGTGTAGGTAAAAAAACAAAGAAAGGCGTACTGTGTTTTGTTTGTCGTTTGATTCTATTAAGGATGACTGGGGACGGTTAAAACGGGTCATGATTTGAACGGGTATTAATTGAAACATCTCTATTTTCTCGAAAATTAGGGGGTGTCGAAAGGGGGGGAAGAGGGGGGGAGCCGGAGAAGAAGCAGGGTTTGAGGCAGGAGGGGCGGTTAATTTTTTAGTGAATATTGCACAAGAGTCTCAACTGCTCTAACTTTCTGAAGCCAGTGAGGCTATGGCACGCAGACAAAATGTGAAAGCAATGATTCTTGCCATATTTGACCATTTTCTTCAACCAATGGTTTGGTTTCACGGCGCCAATTTCAGATCCACCAACAGTTTCGATCGAGTGAGAGTGAATCCGGAATCGTTTCGTTATATTTTGCGAACTCAGACTGATTCAAACGCCTTCCGAATCACATTCATTGAGTTCGTTCCGGCCGGAACGACACAATGGCAACGTTTCAGTCGTCCTCATGTTTCAGCCGTTCCCAGCATTTTAAATTTTAGCCAGTCAAGTCATAACGAAAATACATTTATCACCGAGAATCTTATGAAAATGATATTGCTCCTTTCGAATGGAGTAGTGAATAATAAAAGTCGAATGATATAATATCAAATAAAACAATAAAACAACTCCAAAATGAGCTGACCTTCCCATTGACATACTTGGTCAATCTGTCTATATCTACGAATGTATTCCCCTCATGCCTTAAAAAAGCTACAGTTATACCCATACATAAAAGTGGTAACAAAAAGGATATATATAATTACCGACCCATAAGTCTCTTAAGCTCCTTCTCAAAAATCTTGGAAACTGTAATGAAGAAGCAAATTGTTCAATTTCTTGAACAAAACAAATTATTATCACCATCCCAATATGGCTTTAGGGAAAATCTAAGCACCAATGATGCCATAGAAAAACTAACAAGCATAGCCATAAAAAACATAGATGATGGGAAAAAGTGTTTGGCTTTATTCATAGATCTTCAAAAAGCTTTTGACACAATAGACCATAAAATATTACTAACTAAGCTAAAAAAAATAGGAATGGCCGAAACAACAATGAACTTATTAGAGTCATATATAACAGGGCGAGAACAACAAGTACAAATTGGTAAACAAAAGAGCAAACTACTATCTTTAAACTATGGCGTTCCTCAAGGAAGTGTACTGGGACCGATTCTATTCATTATCTATATAAACGATTTACATAACCTTATCATTAAAGGAAACATAATCAGTTTTGCTGATGATACTGTTTTATTATTTCAAGAAGAAAATTGGACGGATACATTTAATGAGGCTGAACAAGGGCTTAGTGCACTTCAAAATTGGCTTAAAATCAACTCGCTTACCCTTAATATAAGCAAAACTAAATATATAACATTTTCAATAAACGCGCACGGAGCCAACCAATAAAATCACTAGAACTAAAACTACACGAATGCCATGGAAATAATATACAATGTAACTGCTCCGTCATAGAAAAAACGCAAAACATAAAATATCTCGGAGTAATAATTGACGAAAATCTTAGATGGGACCTACATTTTATTTTATTTTTTATTTTTTTTATTTTTTATTAGCATATAAGTTATAGTATACATTTAGATAATGTTATAATTAGCATACATGTTCATGTTCGAATGTTAATACCACTCTTCCATAGAATACATATTAAAGGTATTACGGAAAAACTCACAAGCCTTATATATTTCTTTAAAAATCTAAGAAACGTGGTAAATAAAAATGATATGAAAAAGGTCTACTACGCGTTGTGTCATTCTCGAATTGAATATGGAATCATAGGATGGGGATCTGCTACACATACGTACCTCCACAACCTGAATACGATTCAAAAAGGAATCATAAAGACCATATTGAAAGTACCAATTAGAACGCCTTCAATTGAAATTTTCAATAGCTTCGACGTACCAAATGTACAGCAAATATATGCCAAAAATATATTATTGAAGCTTTTCAAAAATAATGAATCCTCTACTAGACCATGTATGCATAACACAAGATCGAATAAAAACGATATAAAAAATATTCCAAGTTATAAAACCACTTTCGGACAAAGAAACTATACATACTTTGCAACAAAACTCCATAACATCCTTCCCCAAGACATAAAACTAATAAAAAATCCTAATGAATACAAATCAAGAATAAAAATATGGCTAAAAGAGGTCAATGAAAAAACCCTAATGAAGACATTAAAAACGACATAGAAACATAGAAGACAAATAAACCATATTTAAATAACTCTAGTCCGCCTCGGCACAGGACCCCCTAGTGAGGAGGACTAAGAAATACAATAATTTATACTTAATTTCACCATTATATCTTGTATGTAACAATTATTTTATATAGTCGCTAAAATAAAAAAAATAAAAATAAAAGGTAGGTATGCAAGCGCTGCAACTACGATGTTACAGCACTGAAACTGGCTCTCTCTAGAGTGCTGAAGGGATTATCTAGTGCCTGTATGTTGACTGACTATTGCCCAGGCTGCTGGGATACAAGAAGACGCGCGTTATTATGAAAAACACAATTAAATCATAATTACACAAACCCGCTAGACAGACCCTGCTTTGCCAAACAAACCATTCAAAACCTAAGATGTTTTTTAAAATTATGATGACATGCAGCTTTCGTAGTTTAACCGTGTTTTCATGTACCCCACGAAGTTGGCCACAGTAGTATTTAGTTCTTTGCAATGCATCAGGGATACCAACATAACAGTGACGTACCTAATGGCCGCTGACAGTCGCCGATCGGTTCGCAAAGTGAATTTTGGTTTTACGCAATTGAAAATTAAAATGCATAATTTTCCGCCGCCCGAAATGCAAAAAGTTTCCTTTTATAGTAATTAAGGCGAATCTAAAGTTTTTTTTCTAAAAATTATTAAAAATACGCGTGGACACCACTTACGAAAATTTACCGTTCATTCAGTATTAGAATTTAAATACAATCGCTGGCCGATGATACAAGTGAAGACCAATATGAGGACAGTTTCGATCGAAAATTTGTATTGCATTGATTGTCTTATCTCATTATATAAAAATGTATATACGAACTGCATTTTAACCAAATACTGCATATTTTTTTCTTTCAGGGATGTGAGGGATGTCAATACATTACCACAAATATTAAGTACTAGCTTTTACCCCCGGCTTCGCTCGCATATTTGTCCGTCCCTCCAATCCCCCCCCCCTCTCTCTCTCCCGCACTACCACTCCCCTCCCCCAATCAATCAACACTCAAATACGCTCCGTTTCGCATTCATAATATTAGAATAGCTGTTAAGGTCAAAATGTAGATAAGTAGGTACCTATTTTATATTTGTATCTACCTACACTAAATATTCATATTAGAATACTAATATTTGAATTTTCGCTATCAAAGAAATAATATTGACAGCCCACGTCAAACATTTACTTAGTAACACGCTTTGCCAATAAACGTATAATGGATAATTTCATAACGCCACAGCTTATTCATAACGCCAGAGCTTGCCAATATATATAGCCCATGTTACTCGCAAATAAAGTAGCTTTCGATTAGTGAAAGAATTTATAAATTCCATTCGATATTTATTGCGTGAAAGAGTAAGGACCATCCAATCAACCATCCAACCAACCATCCATACAAACTTTCGCATTTATAATATTATATAGTAAGAAGTAAGATTTGCTTCAAAAATGTTACCAGCATTGGCAAAATGGCATTATTCAGTTAATAATAGATACTATTATATTCCACTCAAATTCAAGATTTTTTTACACAGTACGTATCAGTATCTATGATTTTTTTATTTCACAAGTTGATGGCCATTATTAAATAATAAAGTTGTTTTAAAATTTAATAATTGTTTTAATAGAAGGTAGAAGGCTGTTAGTTTTTACTCTCGTTTGACCTGAGAAACCATTTTGCATTTTCAATGCATTTTGAAAATAGGTATTTTGCATTTCGCATTTGAAATGCTTTTCTAAAAACCATTTTGCATTTTGCATTTTCAAATGGAAAAGTTTTGACCCATTTCCATTTTGCATTTCAAATGGTTTTGAGTACCCATTTTGCACATCTCTGATCATCTGCATATCTTATGACAACTCCGTTGATCTTGAGACCCTTCTCGGTATTACTTAGGGCTCTTTTGAAGACATAGTTGGAATAGAGATTAAATAATAGTGGCGACAGGATACAGCCTTGTCATACTCCACGCTGAATGGCGATTGCATTAGATCTCTCATTCCTATATCTTATTTCTGCTCTTTGGAACCAATACAGGTTAAATAGTAACCTATTTATCCAATTTTTATATTATTTTTTTCATCCCTTTTAATGAATTTTTTGAGGTGGTTCTGAGTTGGTTTCATTCTAACTTGCCCGGTCACCTCTCGCTACAAAGTAGTTTTATCTGTGAACCCGATGACGTAGGGTTGTTTTGGATGAATCCCAGTCGTGGGTTGTGTCAAACTCGTAGGGATCATAGTTTTCAAGAAAACTGAGGTGTTTCAATCGTGACGTGTTTCAAACGTCCCCTCAATTAAGTGATGAAGTCAGCTAAGGATGATAGGCCTAAGACCTGTGCCACATTATCAAAGATCATTTGGCTTGGCCTATTTTAGCATATCGTTTGCCATACATTCCCATTGGGAAATATGGCGAGTATATAATAGGTATACCTCCCCATGATATATATATATTATTTTTATATTTCTAGAAAATTGTTTTTTTTTTAATTTTATTTATTTATTTAAGGAACATAAACAGTCTTAGTAAAAAAATATACATATAAGAGGATGGCAAAAAAACAGACCAATTATTAATGTTCACAGATAGGTATTTAGAAACATAAAAGTAACTGAATGTAAACTAGAAAATTTAAGAAAAGCAGAAAAAAATAAAAACCGAACTAAGCAGCAATTTAAAAAAATAATAATACAGATGTTAATTCAACAAGTGATAAACATGCTATACACAATAATAAAATAATTTAAAAAAATACTTAAATAGACTGCGAAATATGTAGGTATTTGGGTTGGGGGTAAGGAGAGGAGAGGGATAATGGAAAGTTGCCACGCAAGTAATATAAAAATATTAGGTACAATAAATTTAGTCATGAATATGTGTTATGTGTTATTCGCACCTATAATGTAATACAAAGAAATTCTGTAACGACAGTAACTAGCAGTGAATATGTCAGCAAGTGTGTCTATATGTGCAAGTTTATTATTATAGTAGGTAGGTACATATTTACATGTTCTTTGTATAAATTCATTTTGGTTGGAATTAGTGTTGCATCTATCAATGTAGAAAAAGATATTTGGTCTGCTGTATCGAGTCGGCGTGTGGAAATTTATTTTATTTAGCAGCTCCGGGCAGTCAACTTTTGAGTTAATAATTTTGTACAGGAGCATCTGATCAGCGACAAGCCTCCTATTGAGCAGTTCGAGATTCGAAAATGTTTCTCGATTTCTAACCTGTTAACATAAACAATATAGCGCGGGTTCCAAACCTGTGAACAGTATTCCAGGTGAGGACGAACATGTGAATTGTATAGAATCAGATAAGTCTTATTGAAAAATTTGCATGTTCTCAGTACAAAGCCTAGACTCTTTGTTGCTTTGGTGACAATATTATCAACGTGTTTATCAAAGGTAAGTTTAGAGTCCAAAATAACCCCGAGGTCACGTATATAATCTTTATTTGTTAACAGCGATCCAGAAATGGTGTATTCATGCAGTATTTTTATATAGTTACGTGTGAATGTGACTTTGCAACATTTGGAAATATTGATAAAAAGCTTATTTCTGAGACAGTAATCCGTCAGTCGGTCAAGATCTTCTTGTAAACGCACAGAACAGTCATGGGAGCTTATAGGAAGGTATATCTTCATATCGTCGGCAAATAGTAAAATTTGAGCGTTGTGAAAACATGTCGTAATATCATTTATATAGATAGAGAAAAGCAAAGGACCCAAAATGGACCCCTGAGGTACACCAGAAGTAATGATTTTCCAGATGGAAGAAAATCCACCTACTGTCACAGCCTGGGACCTGTTTGTTATGTATGAAGATAACCAACGAAGGAGATCTCCATGAATACCATGATTAGCAAGTTTTCTAAGCAGGATCCTGTGGTTGATCTTGTCAAAGGCTTTGCTATAATCAGTATAAATTGTATCAACTTGCACACGTTTATCCATAGAGGCAGACAAAAAATTTATAAATGTTATAATATTTGTATAGCAACAGAGCGACCTGCAAAGAATCCATGCTGAAATTCGTTGATCGAATTAATTATAATTTTAATTTTAATTATAATTCGAATAGTTTTAATTCTATATTATTTATTTATTTATTACAAGAACTTTGTACATTGTAGGTATAGATTTTTGTGTTATTTCATCCGCAATGCAAGGGATGTCTGTATTATAACTTTGAAATGTGTATTTCTTTTGTTTAAATTTATAAGGGTTAATATTGACAAGTAAAGTTATACTTCTTGATATTTTAAGAGTCTGCCCTTTTCCATTTTCCACACAAACTAACTAGATTCAGATTTACCAACATACTACCCCGTGATTTTGACGGGTCGGCGCTAGTTCCGCGCTAAAATCAATACCCGAAGTTAGAGCCATCTATTGCCAGAATTTAAATAGTTATTATCTCTGTCGGTAACAAGAAGAAGAAATCAACTAATTCCTTCATGTCCGACAAACAGTTTCCTGATGGTTTCCTGAGAGTACCGCTAGATGGAAGGTCGCCGTTTTGTTGTTAATTATTATTTTGACAGACCGACGGCGTTTGAAGTTATTTAACGTCGAGGTTTGTTAAAATAGTGAAAATGTCAATTTTACGAATTTATTTACCTTCACCCACAAAAGCCGGCTTATGAAATGCAAGAAAATATCATTAAAAATCCTCGGTGAATGATATAAGTGACGCTTCGCGTACTACATAACCCCAAAAGTTTGCCGCTTGATTCCGCAAATTTTGTTTTCGAAAGCTTCACCATGTCTGACGCTTGGGAGGAATGGCAAGCTTTGAAAAACAAACAAAATAGTTACAGGGAAAGATTAGAAAAGCGGAAAAAGGAGCGACAGGACATCTTGGGGGCTACCCTGGGAGTCCCTATCAAGTCTGAAGGTTCACCAGGGTCCATTAAGCAAGAAAAAGGTGTGTCGAGTCCTTGCAGCATCAAGAATGAAAACTGTAAGTCATATTTCCTTATACCTTGTGCAATAGTGTATGAGATGGATAAAAATATAATGATTATTAATTTTCCTTTTTATCGCTCGACTTTTGGATGCGAACTTAAAATGATTGCAATCTTTAGAACACAGGCGTCGGGTGGGAATGCTATCCTTGTTCTACCGATATTTCAATGGAAGATGCTCTGAGGAACACGTCATTGATCCCTTCTTCGTCCGATAGTCGGGAAAAACGCCAAACGATTGCCCGATTGATATTTGTCACATAAGAAAGGGTCGCTTCTTCGACTTGTTCTTGTGTTCAACACCTCGGCTGTGGAGTGATTTGCCGGCCCTTGTGTTTACTCCTTCCTACAACATCTAGGGTCTACATCATCCATGAAGACCAATGTTCATTCCTTCCTCTCCTCAAAAAGACCCTCACACAGCATCTCAAATGACACAGGCCCTGAGGGAAATTATTTTCCTCAGGGCCTCCTTTGTGGAGTTACTTAATGTAAAAAATGCAAATTCAAATAATCTTTATTATACAAATAAAAAATAAAGTTCAAAGGGTATAGCTTATAAGTACCTCCTACAGAAGTTTTCCTACTCCGCTGACTGCCAAATATGCCCAAATTATTAAAGTAACCCTTCGTTTCAACTTAATTACTACAAGAAACAACTATCTACTTCAGGGGAGATGGAAAAATATGCACAAAATTGGTTATAAGGTTATTAGTTAGGGTTATTTAAACAGATTGCGCCTATTTAGATTGAAGCCGAACCTTTCGATAAATGTCACTTCATGCTAACAAAATTCAAACAAGACGGCCCACTGGTCGTATACCCACTTGAATCGCATTCAGAATTTTATTTTAGCGTTTGGTGCCTATTACAGCGGACTCGCAGTCCAAGTTTGAAGAGCTACTTGATACGGAGAAGGCTCTCCTCCGACTCTTGTCCGGAGTCCTGCCTCTACCCGCCACCTGCCGGGACATCTCAGCCATCCTGGGGAAGGATGTGGCGTCCACCACTGTCGCCAACCTTCTGCACAAGTTTTCGGCTCAACACCTTGTAGTGTAAGTGTCATTTTACTAATCGTTGAAGACAATATTAGCGACTCTCAATCAAAAATTTCAAACCAAAAAAGATACGCTCACATCTGGCAATTGAACCTAGGACCTTAGCGTTGCCGGGGCTCTTCTATACCACTGAGCTAATTCAACCCTATTCGCTTCGGTCGTATTTAACTGTATCATACTTCGACCGAGAACTACCAACATTATCTTCATTTTCTTAATGCATATTTTTACAGGATGCTATCTTTATGTATGATTGCAAGATTCTTCCCGAACTAAATGCAAACTAAACAGTGTCTTGGATAAATATATTGTTTTTTATTTAATGTGCACAGATATTCTGCAAGTCTGGGATGAACATTTTATTTATTTTTTAATTAACTTAGAGAGAGTCCTGCTAGAGAGAGCTAGATTAGATCTCCCTCAACAAGTGTCTCCCGACCCGGTCCGCTACGCAGTAGATGGGCAAACGTATTCGCCACCTAGACCTAGAAAAACCTCACCCAATGAACCCGGGCATCCCTGCTAAGTCACCAAATGTAACGAAACATCTTGGGGTGTCTTATGGCAGGGGTTTTGGTTATCCAATAAATGGTTTCCGGGGCGGCGGTACCCATACCCGCCTCCCAATTTGAAAAAAGTCAAAATGACGGCAGTGTTCTTTATAGATATGGAGCATTACCCGGTCTTTTAAGTGTTAATGGATTTATCACTTCATCATTGTGTTCAAAGTAACAATGCACCGTTTCCATAAATATCAGCTTTTCCCCAGGATTAAAGAGACTGCTAAAGAAGCAACGGGGCTATCGCAGGTGGAAGTGATATCTATTGAGCATGTGAAGTTGGCAGCGATGGCGCAAGAGTTGGGAGTCGACTCCACAGATAAAGCAGACACCAAGAGCGATGACGCCACTCGGAAACGGAAAGGTTTGAATCTCTGATATTATTCATTTTAAATGTTTTCGAAAATGTTATCGAAGTAAACTTTATCGTAACCCTTTTCGGAATATGCATAAAGGAGACCTAAATCATACAATCTTTTGATTGATTACTAATTTTAGTTAGCTTCTCAGAAGCTGAAGGTACTTTATAGGGCCCGCAGATACTTTAATAGTACACAACTGTTAACCCTGTACAAATCGCAAGTACGCTCCACGGTTAAAAATGGCAGTCGCCTCTGGTCTGGAGCCTCAAAATACCTAAAACGGGTGGTCAGTTTGATAGATTAAGAAACGGAATGCAATCTTTAGAACACAGGCGTCAGGTAGGAATGCTGTCTTTGTTCTACCAGTTCTGCAACGGAAGATGCTTCGAGAAACTAGGCTTCGGCACCGGTGCACAGTCGAGAACACGCGCCCTACATTTGTACACATTGTCACATAAGAACGGGTCTACGACTCGTTCTTGAGTTCAACTGCTGTGGAACAATTTGCCGGCCTCTGTGTTACCTCTGTTCTACGACATGGGTCTCTTTAAGACCCAAGTTCACTCCTTCCTTTCCACCAAAAGACCCTCCATCCACACAGCATCCCCAAAAATGACGTAGACCCTGATGGAAATTATTTTCCTCAGGGCCTCCTGTCTGGAAGTCAGCCACATACGTCATACATTGTCTGGTAATGTTATATTATCGTGAAAACAAGCTTATGGGTTCGAGTGATTAAACAAAAACTAAAAAGAGTTAATTATTAACAATTATTATAAGCAATAATTTTATCAGCCTGAAACACTCATCTACATTGAAAAAATCTTCCAAGAAAAGATACTTGCCGCCAACGGGACTTGAACCCGTTGAGTCCCGTTGGCGGCCAGTATCTTTTCTCGGAAGATTTTTTCAATGTAGATGAGCGTTTCAGGCTGATAATTATTGCTTATAATAATTGTTACCCTTTGTGCTATGCATAAAAATCTTGTCTTAAAAAATGTTAGTTTATCAATTAAAATAAGAGTTAATTATTATCAGTGATAACTGCAAGTATTCTATTAAAACTTCTTTTTTTTTCTTTTTAGCTGATGAGGAGTTGGAAGAAGGATGTACAAAAGTTTCCAAGACAGCTCCCGAGAGAGATGACAAAAAATCCGTCAAAAAGAATGAACCTGACATTTTGGTAAGAAGGTATTACATACACTAATTTTGTATTCTCTTCTTAAATCATTCATAGTTTGGGCGCCAAAACGATTGTATATAATGTACATGTGTATACTCGCACTAAATTCTGCTTTTTATGTGCAAAATTGGCATTACATTATGTGAGTATAGAAAAATAGGAGATAGGTTCCACGGTATAATGTATGTCTCTGATATCAGATAGTAAAAGCATCCGTTATAGCATATTTTGTACAAAATCTTCTGTATCACCATTGTTACATCCGAAATTGCTTACGAATTATAGCTTCAGACGCACTTGTAGTGGACTCTAAATACTTTAAACGAATCAAGACGAAATGGTGTTGCTGGAATTGGGTTATAAGTATGTGTAGGAAAGAACAAGGTATAGAAGAAAATGGGGATGACCAATCACTTACCACTGTATCTCTGCAAAGGAGCGCACAACACAATCACAATATAGTTTTATAGTTCCACCGCGATACCTCGAGGTAATTATCACCACAACAAAACGATATTATGTACTTCTAAGATGTTCAAATTCCTTTACTTAGAAATGACATTATGTAAACGAAAAACATCAAAAAGGCAGTCCAAATCCTTCTTCTATTTTCAAAACATTTGCACTCGAATTTGCACCATTTTCTTGCCATTGTTCCAAATTTCAAATACTTTTCAAGCAAAGTGATGGTTAGGAAAGAGGTAGGAACTGGATAAATGACATCCCGGTATATCATTTAAAAACCAAACAACCGTTACCCTTTTTGAAAACTGTATGAAACAGAATTTACTGTACCTACTATTATGTATTTTATATTAAAAGTCATATCAGCAGTCAAAACAACATAAGGGTATGTATGATACCATGTATGAATGAGTTTAAAACAAGGAGTGTGTGCCAAGACCGAGTTGTTTGGCGGTCCTCTGTGCCTCCCCCTGCGGTGAATCAGTGCGGTGGTTGGTTAATTGTTTTTTTTTTTAATTAATTATTTATTTTCATATTTCAGTCGTTATTGTCAATGCCATCGAGTAGAGAGAAGGAAAACAAAAAGATGGGAGAAGAAATTCTAGATCTGCTAAGTAAACCAACTGCCAAGGAAAGTTGGTTGGCGGAGAAATTCAAATCACAAGGAGGTAAGTTACTTACATGTTTACAGTATTCTAACCGTACACATTGCTTTTAACCCGGCGAGATGGGGGCTGAGTCAAGATAACCTGAGTTATTCCCGCGCCTTTTAAATTTGCCTATAATTTTTAAACTATTTATACGACATTGCCGCTTTTCTCAGTAGCTGGAATTATTGAGTACCTCGACAAGTTTCTGGCGCGAAATCTGTCAGGCCTTTAGCCGCGTGAGCTACACGTGACAAAACTTGAAAAAGGTAATTGTTGCCCATGCAACAATTTTGCACCAAATTTCTTACGCGTGGTTTATGTTAATTATTGTTGTTAATTAGTGTTTTTGAGCTTGTAAACTCAGCTGTTCCGGATGTGACAAGGTTTATGTAGGCCAGACAAAACAGACGATCTCCAAAAGTATATCAGAACACTTTCGATCATGTAAACTCGGCCAACCTGACAAATCGACTATTGCCGAGCATTTAATTGAAACCGACCATTATGTATTTTAGATTTGTTCCTGAAGTCCCGGGAAGACCCAAAATGCAATTCAATTGCTGCCACGCTGATCACGAAAAATCATACCTCAAAATATTAATACAGAAACCTAAGAACTGCAGTTTATACCTAACTAGCTGGGGTACCCGGCTTCGCTCAGGGAGTAGATATGAGATTGAACTGACGTTCAAACCCAAGACGGATCTTGCTTTATATGTAAACCCTACCAATAGGAAGCCCCACCTCTAAAAAAAAGGCTTACCTATACAGAGAATGTTCTAGAACAAGGGTCTCCAGTATCATCAATCTGGCCCGCGACAGCTAATGACCGGTGTCATCAATCAGGCCCGCGACATCTAATGGCTTATTTTTGTTGTGATAAATTGGATAAAAAATACATGATAGTAACTAGGTTTTATTTACTTGCTATGTAAAGCTTGACGACAAGTATAATATCGAACCAACGAAATTATTTGCGAAAAAGTACTACTAGCACTATCTATTAGCGATGGATGGTACTATCACTACTTATTTCCGTCTGTACAAGTGTTGTAGTCATGAAAATACACTACAACACAACAGTAATTAACTAGCCAATTTAGCAAGCATATTTTTTTTACATTAACTCCATATAGGAGGCCGTGAGCAAAATACTTTCCATCAGGGCCTATGTCATTTTAGAGGATGCTTTGTGGAGGGTCTTTTTAAGGAAGGGAAGAATAGGAAGTTCTGGGAAGGAAAAGGTATGAGGGGTAGGTAGGAATCTGGGGGTTAATGTCTCGACTACCATAATACGGGCATTTGCCTAGCTTGGTAGTCGAAAAATCATGTAAAACAAACCTGTAACAAACAAAATGAATAAAGAAAATTTAAAAAAAAAAATGTGTCCAGGAATGACGGACGTATGAATCCATCCCTCCAACTGCGGTGCAAGGCGATGTGCGAAGATAGTCCGGCTGGAAAGGTCTAAAGGCCTCTCTCACCCAGTCTCTGACCCGCCACGCAGCAGGTGGGCAGACGCATCCCCTGCCAAGACGTGGACAAACCTCACCCCATGAACCATGAATGATAATGGCAGGAAAATTAAAACGGTTTTGGCCCTAGGATTTTACTCGAGTCATCAGTATGGCCCTAAGGCTGAAAAGTTTGGAGACCCCTGTTCTAGAATGTTCCACAATAATCTGGAATGTTCCCGAGCGTATCAGACTATTCCCGAAAATTCCACAACATTCCAGAATGTTCCGGGATGTTTGGGAATGTTGTGGAATGCTCTCGAATACTCTCAAATGTTCTGGACTGTTGACTGGAAATTTCTAGAGGGTGAAATTTCCAGCCCTTATATCTTCAAAAGCACACCCTTCAGGTAAAAATGGGAACCTTCTTCATGGATGGGGGATAGAGATCTACCACACTATATAACTCCCTTGATCGTACCGGGACTCGTGTCTGAGTTTTAGCGGCACGCACATTGTACACTTTTATAATATATATTGATGATTTGGGTAGCTATCGCTCGAGTAAATCATGGTTTGATAATTTTGTAATTTCAGGTGCCCAAGTGATGGAGTTCTGTCCGCACGGCACGAGGGCCGAGTGCTTACGAAACCATACCTCCCATCAGAAGGCACAACCCTCGGAGGGCAAGGACGGTGTCGAGTCAAAGGGGATGCATCACAACAACCACGTCTGCAAAAAGCTCCATTTCAAGAAAATCATTCAGACACACACTGACGAGACGCTGGGCGACTGTTCGTTTTTGAACACCTGCTTCCACATGGACACTTGCAAGTAAGTTATCATGATTTATTTTAGGGTTATTATGCTCTGTTACGTTACCTCCTTCTTTAGCCAACGTTCCGGACAGGTTTACATTGTCCATCATCAGGGCAGATGTGTAGTCGAAGATTGTGGTAAAGTGCGTGCGTTTGTATTTAGATGCTATGCCGTGTTGCCACCTCTGTTAGAGAGCTGGTGTTTAAGTGTAATTTAAAATGGTTTTCTGCGTTTAGTAGTTTTTAGCGTTTAGGTTTAGCCGTTAATTACCGGATACCAAGAACTATTGAACTTAGCCCCGTCGTCTTTATTAATATTAATTTGATTTTTGTGAATTTTAATTTAAATTAACCTTTAAACAACGCTGTGAAAAATGTGGAGATCCGCAAAGAATGCAAGGCAGATGTAAACGTAATGAGTAAGATTAAGAAAGGGACCCTCAAATGGTTTGGGCACGAAGAGCGAATGAACAAAGAAAGTAGTGTAAGAAGAATATATGATGCAAATGTGAATGGTAGAAGTCGGGGATTCCCAAGGAAGACATGGCACGATCAAGTGAATCAGATACTTGAGTCGGGCCATGTCAAGAGTCAGAATAATAGAAGAGTGTGTATGAGACGATGTATGAATGTGAATGAGACAAAGAGTATGTGCCAAGACCCAGTTGTTTGGCGGTCCTTCCTCTCTGCCTACCCCTGCAGAGAAACGGCATGATGGTTAGTTAGTTAGTTAGCCTATTTGATCTGAGCATTTAAAAAAAAATATATTTACTATTTTCACTAGAATTTTATTACTATTTCAGTCTGTTATATATTTGGTGTTAATATAGCGGTGTACCAATGAATGCTAGCAAACTACTAATAGATCAAGCCCTTTCTACGCATGGCAAGATTGACTACGCATCTTCCTTATTGAGTAGATTTTAAGTGTAATAAGTGTTCCTTTCTTCTTCTCACCAGGTATGTCCACTATGAGGTGGATGGCTCCGTCCAGCAGAAGGACGGAGACAGCTGCAGCACGATGCCTAGTCAGAGTACGTCCAACTGGGTTTCCCAGGGCTGTTCGCAATCCTTGGCCACATCTTCAGGAGTGCCCAATGGAGCAGGTAACCACATCAGCTTTATCTATTTAGATAATTAAGCAACCCCCGACTCAAAAAGAGCTGCTGACCTTGAAACGCCTGAACAGATTTTCATGAATTGTAGCGAAGAACCATCTCGATCACGTCAGCTTTCAAACGAACAAAACCGCATCATAATCGGTTCATTCGTTTAGGAGCTACGATGCACAAGACAGACACACAGATAGTCAAACTTATAAAACCGCTCCTTGCGTCGGGGGTTAAAAATCAAAATATGCTTGGGGGTATATGAGATGTCTATGCGTTGCTAAATCATTCATTTGATTGTGATGAAACCTTGGGGATTCGATGTGTGCATGCCCGCGATGGTTTCTATATATTTATAATAGTGAGTTCTGGCATCTTGAAATCATGCATTGCTAACCATTCATCCGATTGTGATGAAACTTTGGGGATTTGATGTGTGCATGCCCGCAATGATTTCTTTATATACTGGTGAGCTCTGGCATTATGAAATTTGTATAAAAAAATTGCAATAGGTGGCATGCGAGCTGTTTGAAAACTGAATGTACCAGGACAGAATGTATAGAATGAGGGAGGGCGGAGGGGAACTCGGGATGAGGGAAGCGGGAGAGGGAAGGCGGAGTGGGAATGCTTGAGGGGAAGGGGATGCAGAAGAGGAAGGGGAGGCGAAAGGGGAAGACGAATGGGAAAGGACACGCAGGGAGAAACAATTTCTCCATTAAGTGGCATAGCAACGCATGCCGGGAACTCACTAGTCATTGTATAAATGATATAATGTACATTATCACTCACCTGATATTAAAGAGACATTATGTCATTTGTACCGATCCTTGTAATCATTTCTAAAACTTTTCAAACTGTTTGCCAATCATTTTATCTATGTTTCTAAAATAATAAAAAATTATGCATACAAAGATTTTGCGTTCTACTTTTTCTGCAAGTTCTACATCGCTCATATTATTCTTTATACCTTAGTTTGATGGAAAATCCTAATAAATCTGCATCGCCACCTTCCAGGAAGCCAGAGGCTGTCCAGCAGCAGCGTGATGGGAAGAATATCAGGATCAGGCGCTTCTGCTGGAGACCCCACCGTATTACATCCTCCGCAGTGGGTGCAGTGTGACCTGCGATACCTGGACATGACAGTATTAGGTGAGTCTCTAACTATCTATTATTATTATTTATTAAAGCGGAGATGGTATACGGATAGTTCTAGTGAGCACTCAGCAGGTCATGGGCCCATTGTGCTATCATTTTTGTGCTAGCATTTCTTTGAGTTATTTCCAGGTCAGATGTCTCTGTTTTTCCGCATCCTGTGGGGATAAGGGTTTTCCCATTGCAAGTCCTTCTTTGTTTGGGTTCCCTATTCAGTACACCTGCTACTGAGCCCCTTCGGTCGCCCGGCTCAAGGCATTCAGTATGAGCCTTTTCTCACAAAAAGGTGCTTGGAGCTTGCTGTTCAATTTTTTCACTGAGCCCTTCGGATTGTGATGGTTAATACGCGTAATTTGATACCCACAACGCCTAATTTATTTTTTTTATTTTTATTTTAACTTTATGAGTAAAATCTCAAATTGTAATATTTAATTCAATGAAGGCAATATTCACGAAAACTCAATCGTAAATCTGGAAACAGAAAAATCACAAAAAAGATATTGCCCACTCTGGGACTCGAACCCAGGACCTTTCCCTTTCCGGGCAAACGCGCTAACCACTGCGCCAAGGTGTCGGTATTAAATTCGGTCATTTTTAACTGTTTCATACTTCGACTAAGAACCACCCACATTATCTTAATTTTCTTACGCATATATTATTGGCTGCTATCTTTATGTATCATACTCTCCGTATATCCGCATTATTGTGAAACATGCTTTTACACTTTAAATTAGTAAAAATGTTTCTTCCATAGAATAAAGAACAAAACTAGAAATGCCTTCCATACGAATTTTAATGGAAAAAAATGTTCCATTTGGCCCAATAGCCCAGCGCTCTGTCTCACTTAAACTCGTCTGACATCTTTGGATCGATAAAAACTGGTTGAGGGAGACCTTTTAACCTCTCCGGCCGAACTCTCTCGACCTATTGCATTACAGTGTGAGGGTTGGATGCATACGTTGTCACTATTGGACTCATTGACCTGAGATTCCTACCCACCCCTCAAACCCCTTTCTTTCCCAAAACTTCCTCACCTTCCTCTCCATGAAAAAAATCTTCTGCACAGCATCCATTTGAATTTCGTAATCACTCGATTGGCAAATATTTCGATCATGAAACATGCCCAAAAGGCACTTCTTTTTTTATCCTTTATTGTTTAGTTCCTTCCCAAAATTCCCACCTTCCTCTTCCCCATCTCAATCGGACAGTATTTACATTAAAAAAAATACAAGTGTGCAGTTCGCATGCGGTAGAAGAAAACTAAAGTAGACAAGAGTGGGGAGGCTACGAAGCACTGCACAAAGAGGAGACCGATTATACTATCCCATTCGCGCAGGCTAAATCCTATAGATGTGTGTGTTTGTCTCTTTTTCGTTTCATGGCGTTTCAAATCACAACGGTGCTAAATTAGTTTTCAGTTTTAGTGTAAAATTGTACAAATCTGTGTTGTGGTATTTTCAGGAAAGTTTGCGGTGATAATGGCAGATCCGCCCTGGGACATACACATGGAGCTGCCGTACGGCACCATGTCCGATGATGAGATGAGACAGCTCGGAGTCCCCCAGCTTCAGGACCATGGCCTGATCTTCCTTTGGGTCACCGGCAGGTCAGCAAATTTCAAACTTCTACTAAAAACATCTCTGATGCAAAGCCAAAAGTCGTATTGTCCAATGTGCAAACACCTTTTGCTTGTAGTTATTTATGAATTTTCATGTCGTTAATTTTAATTTTTTTCCTAGATTAGCACAAAAATGTTATTTGAGCCATTTTAAATTTCTTATTTTTTTATATTAGTACTTCACAAGAGTCCCAGTTGCTCCCGTCTGGAGCCATTGAGTCTATTGTATCCCCAATTGGGGTATGTTGTGAGGCTGAAGGTAGTAGGGAAGGGAAGGATACGAGGAAGAGGAAGGAAGGGAAGTACCTGGCTATTCAGATCTGGTTACCAAACACGGCTAAGGCCATTTCAAGCAACTAGATTTTCACAACTAAATGGTGGTCTTACACCAGGGCGATACTAAGAGTATCTTCCATTTTGAAACGTGCCGCAAATTTGCTATATATTATTTTTAATTAATTAATTGTGAAAAAACACAAATTAAATTTATTTGCCCGCGCCGGGATTCGATTCCGCAACTTTCGGATTGGGAGTCAAAAGCCTTACCCCTAAACCACGCCGGCCGTTTATGGCCGTTAATGTTTGCACACAAAATTTTTAATTTTAAAAATTATGTGTTTATTTGAAATTATAAAATATGAAGGTGTATTTCATCACCTTTCCAAAACAGTTTTTAATTTTCAGATACATTCAGAAATATTCAATATGATGTCCAGTACAGATACCTTAGAAACTTTTATAAATATATGATATTGGATGATTTTCCCAGGGCTATGGAACTAGGGCGGGAATGCCTCAAGCTGTGGGGCTACGAGCGTGTGGACGAGATCATCTGGGTGAAGACCAACCAGCTGCAGAGGATCATCAGGACGGGCCGGACGGGACACTGGCTCAACCACGGGAAGGAGCATTGCTTGGTGAGGATGCTACTTAACATTACCTTGGAGACGCTGGGCCTCTGACACCAATACAGCAAAACCCCGTTAATTCGAACCCCGATTGAAAAGACTCAAAATTTTTGCCAAGAAAAAGTTATGGGAAATTTTTTTGATTAATTCGTGTACAGACCGTAATTCTTAGTAATTCAATCGGTTCGGTTCTATAGGGCCTAAGTTATGACTCAAGTGTGACAAAGTGCCCATAAAACGATGAAAATTTAGTATGAAGAAATTTAAATCTTCTTTTGGAAGATTTTTTTATTGATTCGTGTACAGACTGTAATTCTTAGTAATAATCCAAAATTTCAGTCTGTTCGGTGCCATAGGGCCAAGTTATGACCGAACACAAGTGTGACAAAGTACCCATAAGACGATGAAAATTTTGTATAAGAAATTTAAAATTCTTCTTTTGAAATTTTAAATTCGTTAATCATTTGAGTGCCGATTGTCATCCGGGTGACAATATTTCAAGCATATGCAGCCACATTCGGCACACAACAAGTTAATTCATAATTCGAAATTTATTTGCGCCCACACACGAAAACTTGTCCGGGTAATTCGGAAAACAACGATATTTGCAAAAAAAAATAATATATAGTCTGTCAAATAAGAGTAGAAAATATAAAAAATGGAACTAAGATATTTTTAGGCTGGCAACACCAATTTATCTGTCAAATATTCTTTACAAGTGCAATGATACTGAAAATGCAAAACACTGTATACACATTTAAAAAAACATTTTTTGGTTCTTAAAAAAAAAATTTATCGAAGAAGCACTATTGTGAAGGTACCTACTAAATGTCATAAATTTGATTAAATTTTGTTTTACAAAGTGATTGGCTTTCATTTAATTTAATATAGATTTGAATTTAACAGTAGGTGGGAACGAAGAATCATTAATGGTGAGTTTAGTTACACTACTTTTAGATCTGAATGAGTTAAATATATTCAGATCTAAAATTAGAGGTATGATCTAAAGCCTAGGCAACGCTAGGTACTTAAGCTAATATTGAATAAATGTAAGCAATTTCTAAAGTGTGCTTTATATTTTATTACAATATCGTTATTCTTCATTATGTTAACACAAAATTGCAAACGTATAATAATAATATACCTATACGCAATTCTAATTTTGAGATCAGTGGGTATCTGTCTTGCAATGAAATTTTTTTTCCACTTTTTTGCCTTTTTAATTTTTAATAAAAATGTAGGTTACACAGTTTTAGATTAACACCATGATTATATTTTTAGTATTGCCATTTGGGCAACGGTGGCGCCCTCATATATTTTCTACTCTTATTTGACAAACTGTAATTTCGTAATTATATGATTTGCCGACAGCCGTGGCGGTAAAACGCCGTAAAATGTCGATTTATGCGCTTAACAATGTAGTCCTAATTCCTATTATTATTTTGTAAATCTAAATCAGTTACACTGGAATGTCGTATTTTGAAAAATTTACTTCGATTTTATGAATTCAAAGGGCCGGCTGCGGCAGAAATCGGATGCAAAATTTCGATTTATGAGGAAATTTATAATTTTTTTACAAATTTACTTCGAATATCTGAATTGAAACGG
Source organism: Limnephilus lunatus (assembly GCA_917563855.2). Lineage (NCBI taxonomy): Eukaryota > Metazoa > Arthropoda > Insecta > Trichoptera > Limnephilidae > Limnephilus > Limnephilus lunatus. The sequence goes on along the minus strand of OU830603.1, from coordinate 46,632,061 downwards.
CCGTGAAAATTTGGTTTTCATGGAAATTATTGGTATTTCTACGAATTTACTTAGAATGTCTGAATTAGAATGGCCGACTGCGACGGAAATCTGCTTGGAAATTTCGATTTATGCGGAAATATCCTATTTTTATGAATTTATTTTGAATATGTATCTAAATTTAGAGGGCCGGCCACAAAATTTCGATTTACATGGAAATGTATTGTATTTTTACAAATTTGCTTTGAATATGCCGGTCGCGGCAGTTTAAGCCGGTCGCGGTGGTAATCAACCTATCTCTTTAAATGTCTTTGTTTTATTTCTCTGTCCAGGTGGGAATGAAGGGGCGGCCGACGCACCTGAACCGCGGACTGGACTGCGACGTGATTGTGGCAGAAGTGCGCGCCACGTCGCACAAACCCGACGAGATCTACGGCATCATCGAACGCCTCAGTCCCGGCACACGCAAGATAGAACTGTTCGGCCGTCCACACAATGTGCAGCCAAACTGGTGGGCATAATTTATTTACGTCATTTTCACCTAATCTAACTAGGAGTGAGTCATTCCACCCGGAATTTTTTTTTCTTTACATTAGCTCCACACAAGAAGCCCTCAGGAAAATAATTTCCCTCAGGGATTACGTCATTTTAGGGGATGCTGTGTGAAGGGTTTTTTTTAGGAAAGGTAGGAGAGGAAGTCCTGGGAAGGAAATAGGTATGAGGGGTGGGTAGGAATCTGGGGTCAGTATGCCAGGAGTGACGGACATATGAATCCATCCCTCCAACTGTGGCTCAAGGCGATGAGTTGAGGGATTCTGCCTGGAGAGGACAAAAGACCTCCCTCAACCAGTCTCTCTCGATCCATCCCGACACGCAGGAGGTGGGCAGACACATTGGCTGCCAAGACCTTGATAAACCTCACCCCATGAACCCGGACACCCCTGCTAAATTGCCAAATTTATCGAATCACATGGGGTGACCTATGGCAGAGGTGTTGGTTATCCAATAAATGGTTCCCGGGGCGGCAGTACCCACACCCTAGAAGTGATAAGGTCTTATTTAAGTTGGCAACATTGTTTTTCTTTCAAATTGCTTTATTTCAAATTTCTTGGGATTGTCTGTGCAGTGCAGCGATAATCATTATATACCTTTCTTCCAGGATCACCCTGGGCAACCAGGTGGATGGAGTGCGACTAGTCGACCCTGAGCTGATCTCCGCTTTTCAAAAACGATATCCCGACGGCAATTGCATGACGCCAAAAGCGCCCACCACGTAATCCCAGCCGACGGCGACCCGCGCCAAATGGAATCTGAATCCCTAGACGAAACAATTGATAATTGTTTAATATTCTGTTAGTGTTATATGTATTTAATTATTATTATTGATATTGTCAAATTGAATGATGTGTGATCCCAAAGTATTGATATGGAATTGTAATGTGCTCCTATGGTAATATACTGGGCTAGATATTTTACCAACCATCGCATTTGACATTGTCACGTCACGTTTGACATTTTCATCATTTGACATTTTCACGTCACGTTTGACATTTTCACGTCACGTTTGACATTTTCATCATTTGACATTGTCACGTTACATTTGACATGACATCTCGTAGTAAAAAAACATCAAATAGTTTATTAAAGTTAGAACATGCTATCTGCAAGCAATATTGATGTTGATCATCCAGTTGATTAGTCAGACATCTCCAAATACTAAGTTTTAAGATAATGAGGAAAGCAATATTCGAATGCTCACCATAAATCAAATATTATTTACATATTTCTGCATTTTACATATTAAATTTTTACATAGTGTATGTAAAATGAAGTCGCTCCCGCTGTCTGTGCACTTATATTTTTTAACCACTCCGATACATCGCGAATATGCACTTTTTACGTCATGTCAGATTTACGAAAACTTTATGTTATTTCCGCTTCACAATTAAAGCTCTATAAATGAAACATTTCCGAACTTAGCCGAATACTAAAAACTGTTTTTGAAAGGATATGAAATAAGCTTTCAAATTGTTATGTTACAAATAAATATTAACATTTGTAAACATTAAAATTTAGAATGCAAACATAAAAAAAATGAAAAAATGACTCACGTGATGTGAAAACGGTACTAAAATCACGGATTATATAAAAGACAATATTTATTCTATCTTATAAATGTATAATAAACAATTTGGTCACCTCGCTTTTTTATCATTTCATACAAGAATATTTAATAAAAAAATAACGATGTCGAACAGTGGATAGGCAATTTGGCGGTCTATCATGTATCTGACAGAAAAGATTTTTTTATCTATTTCTATGGACATCTTGAATAGTGATGGGTAGCTTGATTTATTATGGAGCTTCTCCTTTTTGTTTTAGGGATGTCACTAGAACAATAACGGAGTTATGACGATTTCTGTATAAACATATGCGTTGACGTGTAAACACGCTTATTGTACTTAACTGATGTTGGCATATTAACGTGTATATCTGCTTATGTTGCTGAGTGGATAAACTACGCAAGAGATTTTCATGCGGTTTTCACCAATAGACAGAGTAATTTAAGAGGAAGGTTTTTAGGTATGTATATAATTTGTCAAGGTTTTGTGTAAATTGGTTGAAATATATAAATAAAGGGAGTGGGCTGGCATGCAGGCGGTGTGGATTTGATTTAACAGATGGCGTTGGTTATAAAGGTTGGGTAGTGGCGTGGCCTTGTGTTTCGTTAGCCACAGCGACGTGTGGCAACGGTCTGCCAGTAAGCTATAAAATAACAGTCTGTTTAACAGTCGTCAACAGTTTTGATATATCCTACTAGTGACACAGAAAACATAATTTTTTTTGTTTATTTCACTACAAGATTTTCTGCATTATAATTGATTTGGTGGTGTTTATGATTAATCTGAGTATTGAACCCATAGACATATGAATATTAGTAGACCTGCCCTAAGTGATAAAAGCGTATTATTTCCCCCTCCCATTGGAACCATTCCATTGGAACCGGCTGGGATCGAGTATGGCTTCGCGTTAATCTAAAAAATGTGACGTCATCATTCTTCTGCGAGCCAGCGTCGAGCACTCATCGGTGAATTTTACGAAATAACACGGTAAAAATAGTGGCTTGTGTTTTGAAAACGTGTAAAAATAGAAGTGAAAAAGAGAATAAAACCAATTGTGACATTACATTCCATAGGCAAGCATTATTTTACACTATTTTAAGCCAATTCAGATCACATAATATGATTGTTTTTGTAACATACACTATCACTCGAGATACATGGCGTGTGCCCGTCCCTGTTTACTGGGGTAAGTAAATTATGAAACATTTATAAAAGTGTCTTCACTAAATACGGCAAAAAATATTGAACTCGACCTTATAGGAGGCGACCTTACTTTGCATATTTGGACTTCGCAAATGTGTTCATTACGCGGCAAGTAATTCGCGCTCCCATGTAAAAAGGTCTATTCATTCAAAAGCAGAGTTTACTTTTAAGAACGAACGTGTGATATTATAATGCGAGATGCCGGTATACTGTCAGATTGGGTTTTGACAAATCACATATCACCAAAGACGTCTTCCCGCTCTTCGTCCCGCTGTGGTTGGTTTCTACCCCTCACCTTTCTGTTCTGGTCTATTGATATTCATATGTCTATGATTGAACCAGATAGAGGGTAAACTTTTACATTTAACTGTAAACTCAATTCAAAATTCGATTTTTGGAGATGTCTGACTAATCAACTGGGAGATATATAGCCATAAATTTATTTTACACCTTTCCGCAGCTCTTCAAAAATTTGGCATTTTTTCAGATGGTCAAAATATATTCGCTTTACAATGAAATGCAAATATTTGGAATGTTTCTGAGCACATTCAAAAACTAAAAACTGTTTTAGAAAGATGATGAAATACGCTTTCAAATTATATAATTCGAAATAAACATTTATTTTTTTGATTATAAAATTTTTGCATACAAACATAAAAAAGTTTTAAAAATGGCTAACCATACGTTTAAAAAAATAAAAACTCATATATATTTTATTAGAAAAACGTATAACAAACACATATTGTTATCCCACTTTTTTGTCGCTCAATGTAAAAATAAATTACTTATAAAAAAATCCCGAAGTTTCAATTTTTTTTTTTCAATTTGCGGTTCAAAACTTTGTATACATAAAAATGTTAATTTTACTTTTTTGGTGACTATTTTTTAAATTGGAATATAAAGCGTGGTGTTTTCCCTTTCTAACACTGTTTAGAACATATTTCTCACTATGATAATAAGGGAGTTACAGCGTTTTATACGAGACCTATGTGCATCGGGACGAATATGGTCTCCTGCCATTCGACGGGTTAATTGAGCTGAAAATTTAGTTGCAACTTCTTTTTCTGATACATGCTCAAATGCAGATCCATTTGTTGTAGGTACATATTTTCATATCAGAATGACTCATGCAAACTTCCATATCGATACTTTTATATCACTAGTCTTAAAGATTGTAAATTTTTCCATTTTTAATGTTGACTATTGTAAATTCTTTGTTGGTCTTTTCTGACAGAATTCATTTTATAACTTACCATAAAGCTTTGTCCCTACAGGGTAGTCAGAGGTGCTGGAGCGCTACACATGACGATTCTGATACGAATTCACCTATTTAATATAACATACAACTTCTCTGCAGTCTTAGGACAAAATATTGTAAGAGCAAATTGAAATATCTTAAGAGAACAGTTGGAAACTCATAATTATCCCTGATCGGCAGGAGATTCATGCTTTTAGAGGCATTTTTGGCACAAAAAATTGCCAAAGATGCCTCTAAAAACATGAAAAAATTGATTCTGTGCTCTATATTTTAAAACACAAATAGATACTGGGCTCTGCCTTTTGATTACAAATATATAATTTTTCGATTCTTTGAGTATTTTGGCCTCGAATACAAATTAAAATTTTGTATAAATATGGCAGCGTTGCTATTCCTCTTGTTAAAACCAGTTTTGTGTTCTGAATGCCATGAAAAAATTCCGGCTGCGAGCTCATCTGCTAAAGAATTTCAAAGAGAATAATTCTCATGTTCCGAGCACAGTAAAAATTCTGGTTGCAGATCGGAGGTAAACCGTTTCCGTGTTCTAAGTATTGTGAATGAATCCTGGGGACAAATTTGCTATTAAGTTAAAACCAGTTTTGTGTTCCGAACGTAAAGATTAAATTCCAGTTGTGGATTCAACTGCTCACGTATTACAAAGGAAACCATTCTCATGTTCCAAGTAAAATGGTTAAATTCTAGTTCCTGAAAAAAATGCTGAAAAATTCTGAAGAAAACCATTTGTTTGTTCCGCTTTTAAAAATAATTTAAGCTTGTGGACTCTTATGCAGAATCATTCTGTTTAAATCAGTATTGTGTTTGGTACCAGTATTGTATCAGCTTGGCGACAGTTGGCATGCTTCCCTGCCATATCTAACATTGTTTCTATTATTTGTGATAGAAAAGGCTACACAGAGAGGGGGTGACACTAGCAAGCGCCCCAATGCCTCTCATATTTATCTATCAGAACAGCAATACGAGTGTATAAGTGATGAACATTAAAAATAGCAAAATTGACATCAATTTTTTTTATGCTATTTCAAAAGATCATAAAATTTTGCTATGGCGACAGCGAATTTCTACCTTTTTTTTATAAATAAACAACTTACAGTTTGACACGGTTAGCTATACAGGCGGCCAAAGCAAGAACTAACTTCTTTTTTTTAAATCCGTATATCTTTATTGTATAAATAATTTTTCCATTCTATGAGCAAAAATTTCTATCGTTTATAATCCACCACACTAAAATATTGTTGCTATTACAAAAAAAGTGCATTGTTATACATAGTATTATTCTAAGTAGGTACCTATTATATATAATTAAGTATTTTAATACTAAAATAATAATTAAATGTGACGACTCTTTCAGAATAGCAGTATCGAAGCATTTGAGTTTTAATCAATATTAATTTATGTGTCTAAAAAATTATTTTATTTTGTGTACATTTACAAATTTTATATGAAAAATAAAGCACATTTCTTAATTTTTTTAAAGTTTTTTTCTCTTATAATAATTTATTCCTCGGTGTTACCCAATATTTCCTTGTGATACATTTATAATGCAATTGAAATATGTAAGTAAAAAATATATATTAACCTTTTCCACGCGATCGTAACAACAGTTGATACGGCAAAAAGCCATGCCTCACACGCGCCCATATCAGCCCTTGTTACGCTAACTTCGACTGCCGATATCACAGCGCTCCTATGTAACAGTTTTTTTTCCTGCTCGCTAGGACATTCATGTAACTATCACGATTCTGACATCTTCAGGCATATTTCGAAAATAAAATTGTATTTCGTAAAGAACATCTATAATCAAGTGAATGTGTCATCGTGCCTTTGAGTGCAATAGTTCACAATTTAGTCAACAGATGGCGCTAGTAGTCATTCGCTTTTTGCGCATGCGATTCTGATTGACCATATTGGACAAGCATCGATAACATTTATTGTCGAGATCTCGCGTATTCTAAATGTTTGTTTGTGTTGTGAAACTGTGATTTTGACTTTACATAAAAATTTTATTAATTTAAGTGTCATCAGAATTTTATAACATGTCTATTTTGGTTATAAATTAATTACTTAGATTGAGGTACCACTCGTGTCTATCAACGCAGTGTCCTGAGTACAAGCACGCGGATAAATGGCGCCGCCTTTAAGATAACATGGGTATTTTTTTGTATGGAATTTAATGTTTTTGTTTTTATAAACATCTAGGAGTGTTTACAGACGACGATTTGGTTTCAAATTGTAGATAATAATCTCATCTGTTTATATAGTATGATAAATCATGCCGTAATATGCTGTAATTTGACATAAAATTGGATGGATAGGTATTTGAAAACATGTACCGCTTATGGGTACTGAAAAAACGGAGTAGTTCAACGCGGGGAAAAGGTTAAGGACCATCTGTTTCAACGCTTGCTATAGTAAAAGAAATTGTTAACCACTCTGGTATTTTGCGATTATGCAAGTTTTTTGACTTAAACGAAATGTCAGATTTATAAAAACTTTGTGTTATTTCCGCTTCGCAATTAAAGCTCTATAAATGAAACATTTATACTAAAAAACTATTTTTGATGGGTTATGAAATAAGCTTTCAAATGTTATATTACAAATAAATATTAACATTTGTAAACATAAAAATTTAGAATGCAAACATAAAAAAATTGTAAAAATGACTCACGTGATGTTTTTATGTGAAAACGATACTAAAATCACGGATTATGTAAAAAAAAAACACTTATTCTGTTGTATAAATGTATAATAAACAATTTTGTCACCTCACTTTTTTACCATTTCACACAAGAATATTTAATAAAAATTAACAATGCCTAACGGCGCGTAGGCAATTTGGCGGGTGAAAACTGTTTCTACAAAATAAATCTTTTCTGTGGACAACTTTGAATAGAAATGTGAAGCTTGATTCAATATGGATCTTCTACTTTTTATTTTATAACGATTTCTGTAGGAACACACGTGTTAATGTGAAAACACGCTTATTGTATTCGACTGCTATTGTTATATTGTCGTAAACACACTTACGGATCGGGGTGGTTAAAGTTAAATTTCAACCAAAGCATTTTTCAATCAACAAATTATATTTTTTTCTTCGTTCATTCGCTCTACATGCCCAAACTATCTGAGAGTCCCTTCTTAATCTTACTCATTACACTTAAATCAGCATTGCGTTCTTGCGGATCTCCACATTTCTCAAACGATCGTACGTGGTTTTACTTCACATTCGCCTCAGAGATCTCATTTCTACAGCATTCTACTTTCATCCTTCCTCTGCCAGTTCCATGCCTCACTGCCATACATCAGGGTAGGTACCAGAACTCCGTTGTCGACTGCTAGCTTCACTTCTTTTGATAGTTTTTTATTAGTGCCAACGGCATTCAGTCCTCCATTAATGGGGTACATATCTGCATTTACTCTTCTTTCAATATCTTTATCAACCGTGCCGTCTCTCGTAAACATAGTATCTGCTTGAAGTATTCATCGTTCACAACTATGTTGCAAAATGCTTTCGTACTCTCTTTCAAACACCGTGATGTTATGGACTCATGTGTGAATAAAATGTAAAAAAAATTTTTGGAGACAGTTTTAAGCAGAATTTTTATATTTTAGCCATTTAACGCTTATTGGACCTTTGGCTCCAGAAAGCATGGTAAAAATGTACTTCAGGGAATCTGCAATTTAAAAAAACCAATAGGAGCCTTGAAAAGTGAGCTCATAATCAAAGCGGCAATGTGGTAAGGTTTCATTCTATCTCATTCTGTCGCAGGCTAAATCCTACAGATGCATGTGTTTGTCTCTTTTTAGTGTCGTTTCCGTTTCATCCGAGTTTCAAATCACAACAGTGCTGAAGAAATTACGCTTCAAAAAATCCCGACTTCTAGTAATCTGCCGAGCAATTCTGTATTTTTTGTGGGATCATTATTAGATAGCGGACGTAATCTCCTGTTAGATTTGTGTGATTTTATGGCTGTTATTTGCTTTTTCTATGTACATGAATAAATAATCATGCGTACTTGCAGGACTTCGTGTTTAAAACGACCTAAACTCAAATATGTGACAGTAAATGTGTAAAAATCATACAAATCTGACAGGGGATAACGTCCGTTATCTAATAACGATCCCACAAAAAATACGGAATCTGTGTCTTAATTTCTCTAAATAAACAATAACAGTGTTAATCTCTAGTGACCCTCCAGGTAAGTATGGTCCTGTATATATTTTCTGCCTGTACAGTACATTTTTACAGCAGCATCGCGTTCATTGGTCAAATCATTGCACATATAGTTTCATATATGTGCAATGATTTGACGAAGTAAATTAGAGTACAATAATACAATGATTAGTAAGAAGCAAATTAGAGTACAATTCCACCATTTGGTCACCATTTTACAAAATCCATTCTCAATTATTGGAAAAGGTACAAAACAAATTCCTTCGGTATATTAATTTTAAAATGAAAATTCCAATTGAACTTATAAATTATAATAACTTACGCGCAGAAACCAGACTCCTTAAATTATCAGATAGAAGAGTGTTAATTGATTTGTTATTTTTATTCAAAATTATCAAATCTTTAGTTGACTGCCCTAATTTATTAGAATTAATCTGTATTAATGTACCTGCTAGACTAACTCGCAATAAAGATATTTTCAATTTTAACAATACCCTCAATACTAACTATTCTATTAATTCACCAATCCCTAGAATGCATAGCCTTGCAAATAAACTTTGTGAATCTATAGATATATTTGGTGTTGACAGTTTTGCAATTTTCAAGAGACAACTCATCTCTATTTTATCTGTTAATAATTAACTTTTCTTATTTTTGTTCTTTTCATAATATATCCTCTCATTTAAAATCTTACCAGTAATTTATAACCTTATTTTATTTTGCTGTTCTATTTAGTTCTGTTTTATCATCATACATTATTATACACATATAATTGTTTGTTTATACCTACTAACTAGCTTTTACACATTGCACTTTATTGTATTTCTGGTCTTATTACTGATTTTTTCTTATTACTCATAGTATTTCATTTCTTTTATGATGTTTAATTTTTTTATGTTTTTAATTTCTGTTGTAAAAGCCCACTAGGGCGTAAATAAATAAATAAATAAATATCGGTGATCGATGAACCGGTGGATGCAATTTTTAGCCATAAGTTATTGTTGTCTATAGTTGAAATAAGATTGTATAAACGTTTTATAAATTTGTACAGCGCCCTTGAGGTGATTTTTCACAAAAACGGCGCTATACAAGTCATCCAAATATTATTATTATTATTATTAAAAGTAATGAATTCGAAATCATAAAAACGTATACAAATGTTTGGCGAAAATGTCAATAACACTATTCTGTCCAGCACGAAAGGAACTTGAAATGGATTAAAAAACTCTCTTGAATTCCATCTTCTAAAAACCATTATCATAAAACTGTTCTGCTGTTTGACCGGTTGCCTCATGAGTCTTCTTCTTGTGCACACTTAAGCCGTAACTGGTTTTGTAAGTCTTGGCGCAGACGTGGCAGGCGTACTTCCTAACTCCCGTGTGTTTGGCGGAGTGCTGTTCCAGGCAGTTCTTGGTGAAGAAGGACGAGCCGCACTCCTGGCACGTGTGCTTCTTCTCCTTCAGGTGGAACCGACGGATGTGGGTACTGAGATGAGCGGTCATTGTGAATCTGCTCGGACACTGTTGGCATTTATATTGCTTCGCTTCCCTGCCGTGTTTCTCGGCCATGTGCGCGAGCCTACAAATAATAAAACAATATATTTTTCTTGTGTGACATTTTGAAAATGGCAAAAATTATTAAAATATTTCTCCGCATGTATATGGGGGCTCCATCGTCGCCAGAGTAAAGTTAGCCTCCCAAAAACTGGGCTACTTTACAGGGCCTGCAGATACTTTAATAGTACACAACTGTTAACCCTGCACAAATCACAAGTGTGCCCCATGGTTGAATTTGGCAGCCACCTTTGGTTTGGAGCTCCAAAATACCTGAAAAATACCCTCGACTCAGTGCAGAAACGGGCGGTCCGTTTGATAGATTCTCCCATCTTAACAGACGTATTGCAATCTTTAGAGCACAGGTGTCGGGTGGGAATGCTATCCTTGTTCTACCGGTATAACAATGGAAAATGCTCTGAGCAACTAGCGTCATTTATCCCTTCAGCACCGGTGCATAGTCGGGAAACACATCAAACACGTGCCCAACATATGTACACGGTTTGCATTTGCCATATGAGAACGGATCGCTTCTTCGACTCGTTCTTGTGTTCAACAGCTCGGCTGTGGAACGATTTGCCGGCCTCTGTGTTTCCCCCTTTCTACAACATGGGTCTCTTCAAGACCAATGTTCATTCCTTCCTCTCCTTCCACACAGCATCTCAGATGTCATAGGCCCTGAGGGAAATTATTTTCTTCAAGGCCTCCTGTGTGGAGTTAATGTAAAAAAAAAAAAAGAAGATTTTTTACTTACAGTGATCAATATTAACGCATTTAATTGTAATGTTTGAAAAAGGAATAAAATGAATTTGATTTTGTATTTGTACTAAGGTGAACCCTAAACATTCAATATTTATTGTGATCTGTCAATATTTATCAAATATCGTGATATTTATTGAATGTGTAGGCTAGTGTGTTGACGGATCACATATGTCTTGATTCCTTGATTGATAAATATTGACAGATCACAATAAATATTTAATGTGTAGCCTATGCATCAATATTTATCACGATCCGTGGATTCACAATATGGAATTCAGGAATCTAGACATCTGTGATCCATTTTGTAATATGTCAATACGCTGCCTACACGTTCAATAAATATAACAATATTTTATAAATATTGACGATTCACAATATATGATGATATTAGGAAATATTTTGTAAACATAATGACTGGGTAATAACTACGAGGGTAGACGCGAACAAAATGACCATCAGAAGCGCGCCAGGTGGAATATGGAGGTGACATTCCTCCTCTATACATACGCGCAAGTTTGAGGTCATTGAATTCATCCAGTGTATTTTGAAAAGTGGAAGTATGGAGACGTATTATGTCAACGCTAGGTAAACAGCGTGCTCTTATCGAATTTTTAACTGCTGAAAAAGTGACTCCTACTGAGATTCATCATCGTCAGTGACGATGTTGTTGATAGGTCGATTATAAATCTATTGGCAATAAAGTATTATGATTGTGAGCCTGGAAAAGCAATAATTGTTGATGAAACACACAGCGGACGTCCGATAATTGATACAGACGATAAACAATCCAAAATCGTCCTCGATTTGATTCAAAATGACCGGCGAATCACTCAAAAGCATATCACAAACCATTTTGGAATATCCAAGGAACATGTCGGCTTCATTGTTGACCAAGTAGAATACCGTAAAATCTTTAGACGTTGGATACCACGGCGTTTCACAGACGAGAACAAGCAGTGTCGATTAGAGCCTCTGCAAAACCTGAAGTTTGAACCGATTCCACACCATTCTAATTCCCCCGATCTTTCCGCCTTTCGATTTTTATTTTTTTGCTCTACTCAAGAGACACCTCAATGGTTACACCTCGGACGATGAGGTAAAGGCAGCTGTTCGATTCGAGAAATGTCGGAAGAATTTTTCAGTTACATAATGAAAAAACTGTTACACGTTGGGAGAAATGAGTCAGCCTTACCCGTCACTATGTTAAAAAATAAATAAATTATTTTGAAGTTTAAGAATCGTACTTTGATGTACTTTTTGCCCGATCTTGCTTTTTGTTTTGTTTGTGTTTTACAAACATGTGTGCAGTACTTTTCAGCCTACCCTAGTAATAATCAAATACAGATTTTCATTCTTAGTAAGATAACTAGAGTAATAAAACAAACTTACCTTCTGCTATACGTGCTCAGCACTTCTCCACATTCGTGGCATTTAAATGAAGGCTTGACCCCTTCATGTTTACTTCTAACGTGCACTTTCAGGTATTCTTTAGTTTTAAATGTTTTGTCGCACTTTTCACACTGATTACGTTTGTTGGTGTGAACCTGAAGATGGAGCTCGAAGCTCTTCCTCGTGGCGCAAATCTTGCCGCAAATATCACAAATGTAGTTTGGAAAGTGTTCTGGCATGTGATTTGAAAGATCCCTGCAAAACAAAGCCATTTTTAAAGAAACATTTGTGGTAAATGTACATCACCTTTGTGAGTACATCTGTCCATCTGTAAGTGTGAATTTTTTTTAAATTGATGTTTTGAAAAAATTATCAAACTAAAAAAATTACAAGTGAGCAGATCACACGCGGTAGAAGTGGAAAAGTGGGGAGGCCACGAAGCACCGCACAAAGAGAAGACCGACTATTCTATCTCATTCTCTCGCAGACTAAATCGTATAGATCAGCGGTTTTCAATATGTGGTACGCATACCCCTTCGTGTAATCGCAAAAATTGGGGGTACGCAATATCGTGGCACGATTGTAAATATTTTCAATATACTTTGTGAGTTTGGAATTGTTTAAGCTGAACATGATTTTTTAAATATTTAAAAATTTGAAAGCAAATTTTATCACTTTTCAAAAACAGTTTTTAGTTTTCTGATACTTTCAGAAAGCTCCATTTATTTGGATTTTATTGCAAAGCGGAAATACTTTGACTTTCTGACAAAACACACCCGAGGTCTGAGGGTTAATAATTTAGTTAGAAAAAAGTGTAATAAATGACTATAATGGCTTTACTTACTGAAAAAAATTAAACTCCTTTTGGCATATGGTGCAAATTCTGTCGGTGCCATCCAGAACATATGGAAGAGTAGAGGACTCACTTACATCAAACTCCATCTACAAGAAAATTGTTTAAAAAACATTCAGTGTAGAGTTTTTTAAAAAACAAATAAAGAACATAGTAAATCAATTCAAGTAACAAGTTCACAATAGAAGAACATGAATTTTGTAGCGTTGCCTTGCTCTCGGTAAAAAAATCTCAATCAATTATTTCGCCAATATTGGTTAATTATGGTTAAGGTGATCCAATAGTCCAGGAAAAAATCGATATCGGAATCCACGCCTCTTTTTGGGAGTTTAAAAATACTTGAGAAAAAGCTTTTGGAAAGGTTGGAAAAGGTATTTAAGAAATTTTTTTTACAAGTTGATTTCGTAAAGGCCTGTAAAAAACATTAACTCCTTTTTTACGCATTGTTTATTGTAATAACAAGGAAATTTAAAATTGATTTCATGGAACCATACGACGCAGAGTCTAGAACGTCTATTCTCCTTCGCAGGCGGGGCGTAACTGATACGAAATAGGTGTGCCAAGTGCATGGTTCTTGTGCCGATGGCATAAGGTTCACCTTAAAAATCCAAAAGTGCGGGCCATATTGATTGATGTCAAAAATAACAAAGAGAAAATGCATATTTTATTTTATTTTGTGAAGTTCGGGCGTAAATATCATTTTTTTTGCGATTATTATAAAAGAAACTGAATTTGCCACATTATACAATAAAATTATATCCAAAAAGGGGTTTATAAGTAGAAGAGTTTGCACTTGAAAGTGTTTTTTTATAGATGTTTAAAAAAATGACCGATATTTTTAGCCGCCAAGATATGTTCTACATGCAGTATTTAATTGAAGCATCTATAAAACTTCTAAGCAATCAAATTTTCAATACAAAAATTTGTATGATTTTGCATTATTTTCATGGCTTCATCTTAAAAGAAAAAAAAACGGACAGTTATATTTTTCAAATATGTTTTGTTATGTCTCTAATTTGTTTGCAAATCACCCCAGTAGCATTGATACTGTTCATGATTCACTTACTCTATTAAAAACTCTTCGAGGCGGAGGAACGGGTTTGAAGTATTCCTCAAAGAGGTCCTCCTCTGAAGAGCTATCGGTACCCGATGGAAGCTTCGAAGAGACCTTCGGTGCTGGTGGCTTCGGCACAGGCACCGCTGCGGGTTTCTCCACGGCTGCTGGTTTCTTGGTTACTAGTCCAGGAGTTAGTTCTGTAATATCTGACAGACATACAAGGTGTGTTAAAAAAGCATTAAACATTAATTTTTCCTGTGTAAACAAAATGGACCACGGGAGGTGTCCTTTGGGGGAAATGCATAGGGGATATTCATGTATGTGAATTTTTTCTTGCCCGCAGAAAACATTAGTCACTGGCCATCAACCTATGAATTAGGAAGCGTATTGAGCGCCCGTAATTATTGTCAATGTGAAATTATGAAACAGCATTTAAGCAGCGATCTCGGCAATACCCAAGTGGAAACCATGCGTAAGATTCAACAGGTTTTCGGGGATGAGCATTATTTCATGAATAAAAGAATGATATAACCGCTTCAAAGATAGCCGCACATCGGTGGACAGCGAAAAAATCAGTGCGCCCTCAACGAGACAAAAAGGTAATGTCATTGACCAAGTGTAAACTTTAGTCGTGCAGGACCGTCGTATCAGTCAGAGAACTTGCCAATGAGGTGGCGGAGGATTTGGGATTGAAGAGTTTTCCTCCGAAATTCAAAATAATACACCTGAACGTTCCTCGCATTTGATTCAGGCTTTTATCGAAAATGTCTGTAACTTGTCATCGCTCCCGAGCACTAACTGCAGGGCCTTATGATGACTTGATGGCACCACTTATGTTTACAGATAGCATAAGAACTACGGCTGGCAGGCGTAAGTACTATTGGATTTGTAATTTCGTGAATCGCTCCGGGTATGTAGAGACTGATGGTAATATGATTTGTAACTGTCAGTTGTGAATGATTAATACTTGGAGCAGGTGGATGAGTTTCTTTATTTGGGAATTATGTTTACGAGAGATGAGAAGGCTGATGAGATATTGAAAGAAGGGTGAATACAGGTAACTTTAGTAATGGAGGACTGAACGCCATTGGCACCAACAAAAAAATGTCCAAAGAAGCGAAGCTAGCCGTTCGTAACGGAGTACTGGTACCTACCCTGATGCACGGACGTATATAAGGGGGGGGTCTTGGGGGTCCGGACCCCCCCCATTGCACCGCGCCGATTGTAGAAATAAAGGCTGATTGATTAAGACTGACTATTTTTTTCACGAAAACATGACCTTAAATATTTTTTTTTAATTTGCGGACCCCCCCCTTATCAAAGCTATATATACGTCCGTGCCCTGATGTATGGCAGTGAGGCAT
This sequence comes from Limnephilus lunatus, assembly GCA_917563855.2. Lineage (NCBI taxonomy): Eukaryota > Metazoa > Arthropoda > Insecta > Trichoptera > Limnephilidae > Limnephilus > Limnephilus lunatus. The sequence goes on along the minus strand of OU830603.1, from coordinate 46,616,328 downwards.
GGAACTGGCAATGGAAGGATGAAAGTAGACTGAATGCTGTAGAAATGAGATCCCTAAGGCGTTTGTGTGGTAAAACCATGTATGAACGGGTGAAAAACGTGGAGATCCGCAAAGAATGCAAGGCGTAATGAGTAAGATCAAGAAAGGAACGCTCCGATGGTTTGGGCATGTAGAGCAAATGGACGAGAAAAGGAGTGTAAGGAGAATATATGACGCAAATGTGAATGGTAAAAGAAGTCGGGGACGCCCGAGAAAGACATGGCACGACCGAGTGAATCATATACTGGAGTCGGGCCATGTCAAGAGTCAGAATAATAGAAGAGCATGTATAAGACGATGCATGTATGAGACGATGTATGAATGTGAACGAGGCAAGGAGTGTGTGCCAAGACCAAGTTGTTTGGCGGTTCGTCTTCTCTGCCTACCCCTGCGGAGAAACGGCGTGATGGTTAGTTAATTAGTGAACTGTCAGTTGTGAATTATAATACCACGCGTCTATATATATGACACCATTGCCTGTCACGGTTACTTTGTGACTAGCTGTCACTGGATTCGAGGAACCGTTTTTTTGGAACCAGTTCCTATCGGATTTATAAAATGGTCACTCACACTTAAACTGGGCGAAGCCGAACCAAAAGCCGCCCGCAGGGCCTAGCAGCAAAAACCTGCGGAGCGGGTTTTTAACTGCTAGTACGTGTTGAATGGCTTACCATCTTTAAATGCAAGTGGAAGATCATCACCATCATTGAAATCATCAGCACAATCCTCATTGTCACTTGAGAAATATACTTTGTGATGATCAAAAAATTCGGATTCAGTTTTTATTTTCTTTTCTGAAATAACAAAACATAGGTAATAATTTATAATTAAATCATTATTTCTAGTCATCATTGAAGTTCTAATCACTGAAGACACAATATTAGCGACTCTCAATCGAAAATTTGAAACAGAAAAGATATGGTCGCATCTAGGAATTTTCTTAGCAATAATAGTCTTAGCCTTGCCGGGGCGCTACTCTGCCACTGAGTAATGGGACCCTATCCCCTTCGATCATATTTAACTGTATCATAATTCGACTAAGATCTACCAAAATTATCTTCATTTTCTTAACCTTTTAAATGCCAGTAGGTAGAAGTGTAGCTGTGTACAGCAGGCCGTGAACTTTTAATCAAAACAAATCATTTTTACATCTTATTTAAAAATAAAAATAAATCAAAATCAAAAAAAAAAAAAAAAACCAAAATCATCCCAATGTCGTCTCTGTGTGTTCCATATTTTAAATTAATAAAAAACGGGACATATGTATGATACAGAGGCTCAAAAAGAGCGAGTAAACTCGCTATTTTTCTATGGCCGGCCTGCTGGACACGACCAAGGATGCGAGAAATCTCGCTCTTGGCACAGAAGCGGTTAATGTATATTTTTATTGGCTGATATATTTATGTATAATTGCAAGATTTTTCTTAAACTCAATAGTGTCTTGGATAAATTTATCAATTTTTATTTAATGTGTGACATCTATTGACTTTTCTGCAAGTCTAAAATGAACATTTATATAAATACTAGCTGACCTGGAGAGCGTTGTTCTCCCACATAAATTATTTGGGATGAAAGTTCGATGAGGCGGATGTAGCGCCATCTGTCATTCAACAACATAAATAATTTTGTTCTATTTGAAATACGAATGACGGTTAAATTTTTTGTACAAAAATACTAAAATCGCAATGAAAAAATGGGAGGGTGAGAATTTGGGGTACAAAAAAATACAAAAAAAAAAATTCTCAAGGAAATAAAAATATTTCTGGATAGGGACACACTAATCACCTAACAGTATGAAATATACTTTACGATCTATTCTCATACCTACCAAATATACATTAAAAAATTCATAAAACAAATTCACAAACACCGTGACACGAGATTTTTAAATATATATATTAAACATTTTTTACCTTCCAGGCTACTTTTTTTTGTTTCTGGTGAAGGTGGAGGATCGCAAAATATTGCTGGAATATGCTTTTTGTTTTCTGGAAAAGACACATTGTAAAAAAACATCTTATTAGATCGGAGCACTTAAATAAATGGAATTTTCTTTCCATTCCACACAATTACTTTTAGTATGTTATAAGATAAATGCATTATATCCACTGGAGCGATTTTTGCCATATATTGGCACCATTTTAAATGTCTCCGACTGCTTTTTCGGATAAAAAAGGCAATTATCTCCCTGATTTGGCGAAATTTAAAAAATATATATATTTGTAGCTCCCACGTTTGTTATTTTGGACTTAAAACTAAGGTATTGAAATGCATTATCTATTATGACCATAGATGTCGCAAATCCAAACTTCGTAGACTATTTTATAACGAGGTTAAAAATAATTTTTTTCACGCAAAATTTCTGATCTGAGTTTACGGTTAAAATTAAGTCCTTTTTCCAAAGATATGCACTTTTCATTGTGAAGTATACCACAGACAATATACAGAAATCGAAAATATTCTATGTTGACTCGAACAAGTACCATATTTTGGTAGAAAGCAGTAACTTTGTGGTTTGACATATTAATTGAAATAAAACAATCACTTTGTTTGTAACCACGAATTCGTGGTTACAAACAAAGTGATTGTTTTATTTCAACGAATAAGTACCTCTCACTGCAGTTTCAAAGTAACAACCATGCAGGATTTGCGCGGTTACAAACTTTATAATTTTTTAAATATTTTTTTTATAAATCCTACAAATATGAGATAAACGGTAAAATACAGGTTAATTTATTGGCTATATAACACTCTCATAAATTTTTATGTCTCCATGTTAAAATTCTAAGGTACGATTTTTTTAATGTTGGCGAAAAATTTAAAAAATGATCTTCTGAAAATGTCGAGCACACGGAGAAAAAAGTTTTAAAATGCGCTGTCGCTCCAGTGGTCATAGGATAGTAGGGCATTAAAACTTATCAAATGTATTACCTAGCAGGGAATCGAAGTAGTTTTTGGAAGATTCCACACACGCTCTAAAGCACACGGTGGCTCGTAATCTCCCGACGCAATCCAAGCAGATCCATCCCTCATTTGCTGAGAGCTAAAATAATACAGAACAGGTTAAACCTCCGCACAGCATCCACAAAGATGAGAGTTTGGAATCAGTTTATCATTCGTCCGGTTGAATTGTTGGACATCTTCAAAAAATCAAAATTTTAAGTGAGCATGCATATGTAAAAGTGTACCCTCTATCTGGTAGAATACTTAGATTACTCATAAAGACCACCAAATTAATTATAATGCAGAAAAACACAGACATATGTAAAAAAAACATTTGGTTTATGGTGAGTATTCCAAAGTTGCTTTCCTCTTATTTCAAAACTTAGGTTTATTTTTTTACATTAACTCCAAACAGGAGGCCCTGAGGGAAATTATTTCCCTCATGGCCTATGTCATCTGAGATGCTCTGTGGAGGGTCTTTTTTAGGAGAGGGAGGAATGAACATTGGACTTGAAGAGACACATGTTGTAGGAAGGAGGAAACACAAAGGCCGGCAAATCGTTCCACAGCCGAGCTAGCTGTTGAACACAAGAACGAGTCGAAGAAGCGACTCATTCTTATGTGACAAATGTCAACTGTGTTGGGCACGCTTTGGTGTGTTTCCCGACTATGCACTGGTGCCGAAGGGATCAATGACGCTCGGAGCATCTTTCATTGAAATACCGTTAGAACAAGGATAGCATTCCCACCCGACGTCTGTGCTTTAAAGATTGCAATCCGTCTGTTAAGATGGGAGAATCTATCAAACGGACCTCCCGTTTCTGCACAGAGTCGAGGGTATATTTCAGGTATTTTGGGGCCCCAGACCAGAGGTGGCTGCCAAATTCAACTGTGGGGTGAAATTGTGATTTGTACAGGGTTAGCAGTTGTGTACTATTAAAATATCTGCGGGCCCTGTATAGTACGCCCAGTTTTAAGATGGGTTATTTCAAAAAAATTTAACAATTCGTTAAATATTTAAAATTACATTATTTAAATACATTTTGTTAAAGTTCTATTCGAGTTTTATGAAGCAACTGGCATATAATGACGTAATAACAAAACATAAATAGAACTTACAGAACTTGAAAATTACCTTTGAATATTTGATGAATTGTACAATTTTTTTGAAACTATCCGTCCTTAGTGTTTGAGATGTCTGACGAATCAACTGGATATATATTTTTTTAAAGCAATCATTGTAAATTATTTTTACCTCCTTGGAGAAGCACATTGTAAGCATGTCCGAATAGATCTCATTTGTCCCATGGTACAGGAATGGCTTCACAATACTTCTCAGATATTTAGTGGACAGACAGCATTGACACAGGTTCGAGTCTGCTAAGCTCGGATATTCCAGCTTTTCTGTTGTACCTTCCTCAGACATGTCTAATAATGTTTAATCCAATGGTTGCTTTCCCTTCACTTCATCATCTTGAACAAGTAATATTAAAGTTCACTATTTGTCTCACTTAACATTCTGCACTTTTAACTGAATTAACCTTTCTATGGAGCTATTTTTACTCGCGAATACTTCAAAACTCCTTAACTCCACATACTTTATTTTATTTACCATTTCAGGTCTTTTACGGTGCTCCAGATTTTATGTCCGGGTTGAATCTTTCCCAAATGAAAGACTAAACCCTTCCACACACTTTTCCACAAATGAATATCTAGTAAATTCACGCAATGTAAGTGCACTATATAAGATTATAAATACAAAACAATACAAGAACAATACGTCAATCCACCAGAAACATAATGGGAAAATATTTCACCGACTCCAGATATTTTCATATCAGAGGGTTCGGCTCTGATGAAATCCTAACTGGTCCGATAAATCCTACTGATCCCTAAATATAAATATTTAAAAAATCTTTCGTAATCCTACATGTATTTAAAATAACCGACTTTTGCATTTTTATGAATAAATTTTTTGACAAATCTAATACGCCTAAATTTTGAATGAGAGAGCTAGGTATAATGCCAGTAGCCGAAATAACAAATGGTAATATTTTTATAGTCTGAGAATGCCAAATTCTTTTAATCTCATTTCGTAAATCTGTATATTTTCTTATTTTTTCAGAAACAGTTTTCTGAATATTACAAGAATTTGGAATAGCGACATCAATGATATAAGTTATTTTCTTAATTTTGTCATGTAAAACTATATCGGGTCTATTATGACTAATTGTTCTGTCTGTTAGAATAGTTTTATCATAATAAATTTTATAAAATTCATTTTCTAAAAATGAATTTGGTTCATATTCATAATATGGTACATTACGGCAGTCAATCAAGTTATGTTTAATTACCAAACTTTGGTGAATTATTTTTAAAACTTGATTGTGCCTAAATGTATACTCGGACGGCGCTAATACAGAACATCCCGATATAATATGTTCTATAGTTTCCGGAAAAGCCAAACATTTTCTACATAAATCATCAATTTGATTTGCATCTTTGATGATATGCTTCCTATAATTTTTAGTATTAATGACTCTATCTTGAATAGCAAGCATAAAGCCTTCTATTTCTGCGCTCAACTCTCCAATACTCAACCATTTGTTTGACGAAAATTTGTCAACATATGTTTGGTTGAGATAATTGAAGTGTTTTGCGTGAAGAATTTTATTTGACCAGGAATCTAATAATTCCTGGTTGGTATTTATAAGAATGCTGGCATTCTCGTCGTATAAATTTAATGGCGAAATATTTCTATCTGCCTTGCAAATTATTTTGTGCATTTCTGAACTATCAGCTTTCCTATGGAAAAAATTTATTAGCATTTCTACCTGATTATGTTTTAAAGATGTTATTTTGACTATACCTCTACCTCCTAAATTTCTCGGTAAATTAATTCGTTCTATAGCTGAATTTGGGTGATGGGAATGAAATTTTGTTAATGTAGTTCTAATTAATCGTTCTAAGCTATCTAAATCTGTATTCGACCATTTAATTATGCCAAATGAGTAAGTTAATAGAGGTATTGCCCAAGTATTTATCGCCTTTACTAAATTCTTAGCAGATAGATTGCATTTCAAAATTTTTCTGATCCTAGTTTTAAATTTAATCCTAATATCATTTTTAATACTAGTATGATCTAATCTATTTGATTGCGGATATCCTAAATATTTATAAACCTCATCCCCTTTCATACTTTCAATTTTGAAATTTCTAAATATACCCTCATCTCCATCTACAATTTTACCTTTCTCTATATGGATCGTTCTACATTTATCTAAACCAAAAGTCATTTTAATATCATCTGAAAAAATTTTAACTACTTTAATCATTTTCTCTAAATTTGGTTCAGAATTCGAATATAATTTTAAATCATCCATAAATAATAAATGAGAAATTATATTTCTCTCTCTTGTATTACCTTTAATTTTTATTCCAAACTTGCTTTTAATTAACATTTTAGATAGAGGATTTAATGCTAAGCAAAACCAAAGAGGACTCAATGAGTCTCCTTGAAAAATCCCTCTTTTTATTGAAATGCCCGGTACTATAATTTTCTTATCTTTCAAATTCAAAAGCAAATCGGTATTCCAAAATGCCATAATTTTTTCCAAAAAGCTAATAATAATTGGGTTAATTTTGTATATATTTAAAACTTTTATCAGCCACGAGTGCAAAATAACTTAAAAATTATTAACTTTAACTTCAAAATTATTCGTGGTATTAGTATTGTGCTGTTATGCCTTGTGTACTAAGTACTATTATATTTATCCTGTTATTCTTACATACTGAGACTAAATATAAAAGTCAATTACGATGTTATTGAGTAATTTATAAAATAAATATTGCAGTTCTGTATTGTTGTTTTATTTTTAATGTAAAAATTCCTATCTCCCAAGTCTTCAGCTAGTTGTTCATAAAACTGTTCGCAGAAAAGTACGTAGGTATCTTTGTAAAATACGTATGTCCATTCTCGGTTTTTATGTAAACTTCCTAAATAGAAAGCCATCTTACATAAGTTGAGGCTTGAAATGAAATTTCGAAATATATGTAATGTTTGGAACATAAATAAAAACAATGACCCGTCTTTCATTTTTTTTCACTATGAGGTTTTTTGTGCCTCCTGTAAAATTTAACATTTGGTGGTTACGCATTCTACGAATTAATGCGACGATATGTCAAATATACACTTTTAAACTTCAGTACGTCTTTAAGACGTATCATTATCTTTATCATCTCTTGTATTGTAGGCCAAAATAAAATTATATTTCTAGGGTTAATATGAAGTGTAATTTCCATAATCTATGCCTAAAAGTGCGGTGGTTAGTGGATTAATCCCTTTTGTTTGAGTAGCCAGTGTCATGGACGATATTGGCCAGATCTAGTGGAAAATTATCTGCAGCAGCCGCCTCTTTCTGCATTTTAATATTATGAAGATTAGATCCTTACTTACCAATCTCTGACTTTCTGTCGGTAATTCTTCGGAACAAACGGTAACGGTTAATACGCACTTTTTTTTATAAAACTTTTAGATTCTTCTTAATTACCATAAAAGACAACTATTTGCATTGGGGGCGGTTGAATATGTTACATTTTTAATTTTAGTTACGTAAATTGAAAATTTGCTTTCACTGTCAAATCACTCTGTTTGCCATATTATTGTTATTTTAATATGTTGGTATTACTGATATTTTACATTGCACTGGCTGTATAAGATAACGAGTGGCTAGAAAATTAGTTATACCACCAATTTGTGTGAATTAGGTAAGCACTAATTTGGTTAGAAACATTGTTTGGAATTCAAACTAGATAAATCCTGGGGTGTTTTTTTTAAAGAATTGATGTTTAACGATTTTTTCTTTTGAATCACAAACCATGTTACACAAACCTAGCGTAGCCGCTAAACTACTTGAAAACTGGGATGTTTTTTTTGCCTTGACGCGAGTAGGCGTTATAAAGGGGCACTTTCTTTTGAATCACAAACCATGTTACACAAACCTAACTACTTGAAAACTGGGATATTGCTTCTGAAGTGATTATATTGCTTCTATTTTAATGACGATGAAATTCAACACGATTTTCCAGTGCTTCAATTTGACTTTGAAGTGATTATCCTGATAAAGGTTTGTATTTTTTTTATTTACGCGCCTTTGAATATATTGCCATGAAGTCAGTTACGTTGTGATGTAGTCTTCCATATAGTATCAGTAATACCAACATAATAAAATGACAATAATCATTACAAATTGCATATGGTGAAGCGTTGTGTCTAAATACGAAAGCAAATTTTCAATTTACGTAACTAAAATTAAAAATGTAACATTTTCAACCGCCCCCAATGCAAATAGTTGTCTTTTATGGTAATTAAGAAGAATCTAAAAGTTTTATAAAAAAAAGTGCGTATTAACCGTTACCGTTTGTTCCGAATATTTACCTTTCTGTCAAACGTATTTGCCTCATAGCATCAAAATTTTGAATTATTTTTAATGATTGGCTATTTTAGAGGTACATTCAGACTATGCTGATCATCTATCTACATATTTAAAAGTCTTTTTTACATACAATTAGGCTATCCCGCTTCCTAAATTTAGTAATAGAAAAAGGTTTTTATAGCACTTTTCACTTCGTCAACTTGACAGATGAGCACAGAGCATACTGAGCATAAATCAACCAGTCATATACAGAGTAAATTGTACCGCAGACCAGTTGTAACCGTATTTTTTCAATATTTCACAAACATAAATAATAATAATATACCTTCTCTTATATAAAGAATACGTACATAAATATTGTATTATTTATGAAAAGCAGATAAAAGTGACAGTTGACGTTGTTGATATTGGAAATTGGGTGGTTTTGGGTGGGATTAGTGATGCCATGTCCCAAAAATTAAAAACCATGTTTCAGGGATAAAAAAACATGGTTTATCAATATTGGTTTCAGGGATTAAAAAAACATGATTTTCGTAAGCTTTTTATTGAGAATTTAAATAAGAAAATAACGATACCTAAGTAAAGAACCCTTGTAAAGATTGCTTAATTAAAAACAATCATTTTATATTATTCCTTTGAATAAAAGAAAAGAAATAAACTTTTTATGAAAGAGTTTTTATTAAAAAAATAGGTTTCTATCGTTATCAAGTTTAATTTGTAGTACCTACATTTTAGAAAATAAATAACTTTTTTTAATTTAAAAAAAAACTGTTTTTCCAGAGCAATGACACTAGTGGGAAAAAATTCCTTCATCTATATATCCAACAATGTTTTTTCTTCATTTTATAGTAGCTGGTGTAGGTACCTAATTGAAGTTACCTACATAATATTATTATGTTTATTAATTTCGGTAAATATTTTTTCAATATGGTTGGACAATCAAGAAATGCCCATAATTCCCGCGTTTTCCCCATAAGGGTTCTCCTTGAAAAAACTTGATAAATCTCAGAACTTTCCCGCAATTTGGGGAATTTTTTAACAAGTTGGCAACCCTGTACTCACTTCCCAGTTACTCACCAGTGTTGCCATTTGCATGGTGTTTACCATGTTTTAATGCTTTTTTTAGGTCATTTTTCCTACATGGTTTTTTTTTAAATTATATTCTTCAGGGCCTCCTGTGTGGAGATAATCTAAAAAAAAAAAAAAAAACAATCCTCAGAACATATTTTTTTCACCCTGATCCTGTAAGAACAGCTTATAATCTGCATGCCTTTAAATTGAGTTTCATATTTCTATGTGTCTGATAAATAAGTCTTAACATATTATTGAAAAAAAGAAAGGGTGCATGCATTAATTACGTGAGCAGGTTTTCTTCCAATCTAGACCCCTCCACCTGGTGAGATAAATTTGGGCCACTTCGTATATTCTTTTCAAGTAACGTGAGATTTTGCTGCCCCCCCCCCCCCCCCCCCCCCCCCTTCCCTTTTGAGCTCACGTAATTAATGTATGCCCCCAAACATTTCATCCACAGTGCTCAGTAAAAACTTTGAGGGTGTTTTCTCAATATGGTGTTTTAAGCGCATATTGCACCGATGTCATCAATTTATATTTATGTTTTATAATGAGTTATTATGAGCTTCTAGGATTAAAAAAATAAAAATAAAAATTTTGTAATATTTAAAAAATGATAATAATTTTTTTTATTGAAATAACAAATAATACTACTGAACCGACGGTTCAAAAATATTATGGCTTAAAAAATATTGGTACATGTATTCATGTAGATTATAGATATAAAAAAAAACACTGATTTTGAATATATGTTTTATTATACATAGGTAATTATATTACATAGTGTAGGAACTACTGTACAATCTCACTAATCCGGCACTTCAATAGACCGATACGTCCAATAATCCGGCACCCTCCGCCCGCGCCTCTCTCGCCCCTCTACCCCTGCCTATGCGCTCCATCGCCGCGTCATCGTCTAGCAGTCTAACCTCAAAACTTATCACACATGCATGTGCGTACGTATTTACCTGTTGTTTTGATGTGAGAATAGTGTGTAATTAAAAATGTCAAGTAAACGGAAACACAAGACACTAGATTTGAAATATAAAATGGACATTTTAAAGAAGTGATGAAAACATGTGCCAATTTGCAAAAAAATATGGTGTTGGGCATGCTACTCAGTGGCGTAGCCAGCATGGGTGGCACCCGGGGCATAGGGTGGATAACGTGGTTGGTATCACCCCCCCCCCCCCCCATTAAAGTTGACAAACACTAATGAGTGTTACGTGTTACGCCACTAGTGCTACTTGCTTTATTTATTATGATTTTTTTTTCTCTATAATCCAGTAATCCGAACATTCCAATAATCCGGCACCCTCTGGTTTTTAATAGTGCCGGATTAGTGAGATTGTACTGTACTAGTAATTTGATTTTTAAATGCTGGCAATGTTTATTGAATTGCAGCACATGCCCTTCACAAACCCAAAGTTATCAGACAAGGCTGGAAACATGGAGGTTTAAATAATGTGTAGAAACTACAAAGTTATTGCGAGCAACATTCGAAACAGAAAAACGGTTTGTTTTTTAAACTGCTCCATCATTGAAATGCGTGGTCCTATGCGCATGCGCTGCAGGGTGGCAATTCAATAAACAATGCCAGCATTTAAAAATCGAATTACTACTGGTAGTTCCTACAATAAATCGGTATTTAAAAACTATTAAACATCACATCAAAATGCCCTGCTTGGTTGGCATCTCTGGATCATCAGTTTCTGGCGCCACAACGAGTATTCGCATGAAAGGAACTTGAATTGATGAACTGGCTGCACTATTCCATCACATACGAGGGTTGTCCAAGAATTAAAGACCGTTCTAATTTTAAAAATTAGGAAAACTTTACATTTAAAAAAAAAACATATAACATTTTAGGTACATATCTTCATTATTTTTCGACATAGTCCCCGTTACAATTGATGCACTTGGTGAGCCGCGGCACTAGGTCTTGATTACCTTATCGTAGAACTCCGCCGTCAAAAATGCTATCACCTCTCTTTCAGCGTCCTAGTCGGTCTCCAAAGGTTTTCCGGACAGGTGAAGAAAAAGATGCAATCCATGTCATTGATTGCATTTTTGATTCCGGGGTTAGGAGCTGAACCCATGTTTCAGTCCAAAAAACCTCACCTTGGTTGGAAAAACCGAAAAAAAGAGATCCGAGCACTTTCCATACGATTTTACTCTTCAGCATTTTGGGAACCCAACGAGCACGCAATTTTCATACGCCATTTTTTCCCTCTAAATCATTTGTGTGGTAGACTTACTGACATCCGGAATCAAAATTGAAAGCTTACAGGCGGTGGGATTCGACAGCAGAGCGTCCATCTCAAACGGACACAAAGATTGCACTGAAGCAGCTACAAAGCCGGATCACTGCTCGTTTTTTAGAGGAAAATCTGAGCTTCATGCTAGTGCCGCCATATTTTGAGAAATGATGTCCGCGTTGCTGAAAATGAGGAAAGGTCATTAATTCTTAGACAGCCTTCGTAACTACTGTTCTGCTGTTTGGCCGCTTGCTTCATGAGTCTTCTTCCTATGCAAACTTAAGCCATAATTGGTTTTGTAAGTCTTGGTGCAGACATGGCAGGCGTACTTCCTAACTCCCGTGTGTTTAGCGGAGTGCTGTTCCAGGCAATTCTTGGTAAAGAAGGACGAGCCGCACTCCTGGCATATGTGCTTCCTCTCTTGCAGGTGGAACCGACGGATGTGGGAACTGAGGTGACTGGCTAGTGTGTATTTGACCGGACACTGCTGGCATTTGTAACTCTTTGCTTCCCTGCCGTGCTTCTCGGCCATGTGCAAAAGCCTACAAATAATTGAACAATATTATTTCCTTTAGTGTTTTTGTATAATTCAAACTACTCCTGACCCTCTATCACGGTTGATCGGCAAGGATTGATAGGATCTCATCGTTCCCTAGCATGATTGCAGAACGCAAATAAATAAGTTTGAACAGTTCGCAATGACTAAGTGTTCTTAATATATTCGACGTCTACTGTTGTTTGAATGTTAGCGATCTTCAGTTGTCCTAGGGAATAATGTGTTAGAGGGCCTGGTCCGACAGAAACAATTTTCCTCAGGGCCTTTGATATCTTTGGATTTTCGAGTGGAGATTTCTTTTGAGGGGACAAAAACAAACAAGTGAAACTGGGATTTGAAGAAAGCCAAGTTATAGGAGGAATGAAACAGACAGAAACCTTGTGTGTACCCACAAGATAGGTACCGAGATAAATTATATATGGGCATAAGTGATTTATTAGATGTTGGTTAGTTGTGCTAAACACAGATGGCACTAGTAGCATTAATTCAGAGCTACAGATATTACAGAGAACTACAGGATTATTTGAGTATTATATAAAAGCAAAGGCGACACTTTCAAAATGGCAGACGTGAGGTTTTTTATCCAGTAAAGACTTTTTCCTCACAATGGCACTAATGTAACTTAAATTCAGTCAAGTAAATACGACCTTCAGAAGGTAATGAGCCACAGTACTAGTAGCTAGAAACATGAAAGGGTATTGCAAAGCCCTAGCTAGTTAGAGGATTACGAAAGAATCCGTAGAATAAAAAAAAATTAAAAATGGCAGTTTTCTATGAAAATATCTTTGGAAAATGCTTTCGAAATTTGAATTCAGATTCAAGTACGCCCCTCTCCTGTTTGAGAGCAAGATTTATGGAATGTGATAAAATAGTTTTTTGCCTTTTCCCAAATGTAGTGCTTTCGAAGAGAGTCTCTTTGCTTCTATACAACTCGTATAATTTGTAATTTTAAAAACCTACTGCACTTAGTTTCTAACTTTATTGCTACATAATATTGTGATTTTTAAATTAGCGCATAATATTTAACCACTGCATATAATTTACTATTTTAAGTTGAATAAATAAATAACTAATAACTGAATATTAGAATACAATAATAATTATTATTATACAGGAATATTAGATATGATCAGTTCTATCATTGTTGTGTTGTTTATGCTATGCTCGGGTCACATGGTTTCGGTTACGTGTGCCGAAGATTGTCGATCAGAGACAGAAAAGTCATTCTAATTACGGGAACTCGCCAGACAAAATCATACAGGAATATTAGATATGATCAGTTCTATCATTGTTTTGTTGTTTATGCTATGCTCGGGTCACATGGTTTCGGTTACGTGTGCCGAAGATTGTCGATCAGAGACAGAAAAGTCATTCTAATTACGGGAACTCGCCAGACAAAATCATACAGGAATATTAGATATGATCAGTTCTATCATTGTTTTGTTGTTTATGCTATGCTCGGGTCACATGGTTTCGGTTACGTGTGCCGAAGATTGTCGATCAGAGACAGAAAAGTCATTCTAATTACGGGAACTCGCCAGACAAAATCATACAGGAATATTAGATATGATCAGTTCTATCATTGTTTTGTTGTTTATGCTATGCTCGGGTCACATGGTTTCGGTTACGTGTGCCGAAGATTGTCGATCAGAGACAGAAAAGTCATTCTAATTACGGGAACTCGCCAGACAAAATCATACAGGAATATTAGATATGATCAGTTCTATCATTGTTTTGTTGTTTATGCTATGCTCGGGTCACATGGTTTCGGTTACGTGTGCCGAAGATTGTCGATCAGAGACAGAAAAGTCATTCTAATTACGGGAACTCGCCAGACAAAATCATACAGGAATATTAGATATGATCAGTTCTATCATTGTTCTGTTGTTTATGCTTTGCTCGGGTCACATGGTTTCGGTTACGTGTGCCGAAGATTGTCGATCAGAGACAGAAAAGTCATTCTAATTACGGGAACTCGCCAGACAAAATCATACAGGAATATTAGATATGATCAGTTCTATCATTGTTCTGTTGTTTATGCTATGCTCGGGTCACATGGTTTCGGTTACGTGTGCCGAAGATTGTCGATCAGAGACAGAAAAGTCATTCTAATTACGGGAACTCGCCAGACAAAATCTAGCTAGAGAGTTATAAGGACATGTGTGCTCTTTCCATATTTGTATTGTATGTAAAAACAATAAATAAACAGTCACTGTTATTTCAAAGAACCAAAGTCTTTTAATCAAATAACATAGAACTGAGATAAGGTTCAGTGCTAATAATAAAAATAAAAAAAATAATGATAAGCAGGTGTCACATATCTCCAACTCTTCTTGGAAAGAGATTAATCTGGATTAATTAATACTTTGCGTATTACAAGTGTTGTGACTGCGAGTAGTCAACCTAACTAGGAGCTAGCTGAAGTAGATCTGAATTATGTGAGCTCCTGCAAACTGCACTCCCCGGCCCTCGGCCCCCCTGGTGCACAAACTCCGAACTAAACTGACTGCCATCTTGCGGATTTTCAGGACAGCTCTTAGGACTGCCCTCTATGTAACAATCTCAGAAGCTTTTAGATATACAACATCTCTATAGGATTATAGAGAGAGAGACTTTACAATAACCAAATAATAAAACTAATAAATAGAGTAATAAAACAAATTTACCTTTTGTAATACGTTTTTAACGTTTCTCCACATTCAATGCAATTAAATAATGGTTTGATTCCTTTATGTGTAGCTTTAAAATGTTTACTCAGGTTGTGTTTGTATTTAAATGATTTATCACACTTTTGACACTGGTAACGCTTGTCCGTGTGAACCTGAAGATGCAGCTCGAAGCTCTTCCTCGTGGCGAAAATCCTCCCGCATATGTCACAAATGTGGTTTGGATAGTGTTCCGGCATGTGATTTAAAAGATGTCTGCAAATAAAGTAATTTTTAAAGAAACCTTCACTATACCAACACCATATAACCCACCAGATAACCAACACCCCTGACAAGTGGTTCACTATGTTTGGCGACTTAGCAGGGGTGCCCGGGTTCATGGGGTGAGATTTGTCTAGGTCTTGGCGACAAATCTGTTTGCCCACCTAACGCGTGGCAGGCAGGATCAGGAGAGACTGGTTGAGGGAGACTTTTTGACCTCTCCAGCTGGACTCTCTCGACCCATCACCTTGCACCGCAGTGGGAGTGATGGATTCATACATTCATCATTCTTGGACACATTAAACCCCAGGTTCCTACCACCCCTCATACCTTATTCTTTCCCAAAACTTCTCTCCTTCCTTTACATAAAAAGACCCTCCACACAGCATACCCAAAGATGACATGAGCCTTGAGGGATTTTTTTTCCTCTGGGCCTCCTGTGTGGAGCTAATGTGAACTGCATGTGTATAAATGTGATTTTTGCCCGGTTCCCATCATTTTTTAATGTGAAAACCGCACAAGTTGCTCTCAACTGGTCCCAACCATCTGGAGCCAGTGAGTCTATGGCATCCTCAATTGGGGTATGTTGTGAGGACACAGATAGTGGGGAGGGAAAAGAAATGAGAAAGAAAAAAATTGTCTTACCAGATAATGTTTTAATATCAATCGTACAGTTAATTAGTCAGAAATCTCCAAATGAAGAAAGAAAGCAATATTCTTATGCCCACAATAAATCATATTTTACATATTAAATATGCTATAAAATAACTCCGGGAGGCATAATGGCCTGGTATAATAGTATGAGATTTTGAAATATCCTACTAGTGACCCAGAGAACATCAACATTTTGTTTAATTCACTGCAAGTTTTTGTGCATTATAATGATTTGGTGGTGTTTATGAGTAATCTGAGTATTGTACCAGATAGAGGGTACACTTTTACATATAACTGCATAAACTCAAATTTCGATTTTTCGGAGATGTCTGACTAATCAACTGGATAATCGAAATATGTATAAAAATGTTATACCTAATATAATCTACTATAAGCAGGTAGTTTCCCCAGAATAGCACAGAGAAACGATTTTTTTTACTGTGCCTATTGACAACAGCGGCACACAAGAGGTTAATAATTCAGTAAATTAAATTTACTTACCGAAAGAAACTGAACTCTTTATTACATATTTTGCAAGTTCTCTCCGTTCCATCCAGAACATATGGAAGAGTAGATGACTCACTGATATCAAATTCCGTCTGCAAGAAAATTGTTAAAAAAACATTCAGTGTTTATAAAAATAAATAAAGAACAGTAAAACAATTCATACCTATAGTATGTATATAGTGATATTACAAACCAACATAATGAATTTAGTGACATTTCCGTATTGATCTCTATTGATTGACATTGAAAAATCTCAGTCAATTAAAATTGCAAATAATTAGTATGCACATCCTTGGAAGGATTTGAAAGCAAGTCCATTATTTCGCCAATAAGTATACAGTGGTAAGTGATTGGTTATCCTTTTTCCTTGCATCCCTAGTTTTTCCCAAACATATATGTATATTATCCCCAATTCCAGCAAACACCATTTCGTCTCGTTTCATTTTTAATATTTACTATAAGTATTAGTCCATTTCCAAGTGCATCTTAGGCACAAACTACACGAGTGGTTCTCCCGCCGTGGGAATCCGCAGCGGACACAATTTACTATGAGCGTTGTATGGCGCAAACTACACGAGCGGTTCTCCCACCGCGGGAGCTCGCTGTTCACAGGCGGGAGAAATTCGCCCGCCACATGCAGTGGTTCTCCCGCCGCGGGAAACCGTCACGTTCAAACTACATAGGCGGTTTCCCGCGATTGCATCATTACATTCGAGAGAGTGTTGATGTTTGGTCTTGCGCGAAAAGGATCGGGCGATTTCCCGCGGCGGTAGAACCGCTCGTGTAGTTTGAACGTGGCAGTTTCCCGCGACGGGAATCCTCCACATCTGTTTACATGTTAGACTCTCCCGCAGACCATCTTTCCCGCGGCAGGAGAACCGCTTGTGTAGCTTAGGCCTTAAACTATAATTTGTAAGCAGTTTCAAACAACATCAACATTTTGGCAAAAAAAAATTAATAATAAAGCATATTTGTAAAAACTCATTAACTTTGTGGCTCGCCATAATTTACAATAAATACATACAATTTTTTTATAGACCGCTTTAATTTTATTTATGAACACTCTACCGGTTTTGAAAGACAATTAATTTATCTTTTAGTCCTATTCTAGATATATTTCCAATAAACCGTTCTCTTCTTGCCGAGAATCCCTTCCCCTTCGTTAACCTCCCACTCAAACACCTAAAATTTGTGTATATGTCTGTCAATATTCTGTATCGTAGGTTAGTTCTAATATTTTCCTGACGAAGGAAGGGTTCTTCCGAAACTGGTAGAGTGTGAATACAATAAAATTAAAGTGTCTGTAACAAATTTGTATGTTTTTATTGTAAATAATAAAGTTTTAAAATTTTCAAGTTACATATGTCTATTCACTACTAAGTCTCGAATCACTCCAGTAACATTGATTCTGTTCATGATTCACTTACTCTATTAAAAACTGTAGGTGATGTGGAGACGGGTTTGAAATATTCCTCAAAGAAGTCCTCGTCTGAAGAGCTATCGATACCTGATGGAAGCTTCGAAGAGGCCTTCGGAGCTGGTGGTACAACAGGTACCACTGCTGATCTCTTCACAGTTGCTGGTTTTATGGCTGCTTGTCCACGGGTTGGTGCTATAACATCTGACAGACATATGAGGTGTGTTAAATGAATATAGAATATTAATTTTTTCTGTGTAAAAAAATTAAGCAGGGGAGGAGTCCTTGAGTAGAGATGTGAAGGAAACAATAATGCTCGAATTGAACACGCGACGCCTGGGTGGGACCCAAGCGCGATACCAACCAGCCACTGACCGGTCAGTGCGACCATTATTTTTTTATTCTGAGTCATGTACTGTTTCATGTAGATTTATTAATACATATTATCTTCTCTTTCAATGATTACATATTATATTGATGTGTATAACCTTCAAAAGTTATTTAAATAAATTTAACATAGAAACATGCCAGGATACGCAATAAGTGCGAGCAGGACTTGAATGACACTCAGTTTGGCTTCAGAAACGCGTTTGGGACGCGTGAAGCATTATTGTCTGTCGACGTACTATTGCAATAGTGTTGTGACCAAAGATAGGAAGTCTTTGCCTGTTTTATTGTACGAAAAGGCATTTGACAGGGTAAAACATGCTGACCTAATGAAAATGCTTGCGGATTGTAACGTTGACACCAAAGACCAGAATTTCATTAAGAACCTGTATTGGTTCCAAACAGCAGAAATAAGACATGGGAGAACGACAAGGCTGTATCCAGTCGCCACTATTATTTAATCTCTATTTTAACTATGTCTTTAAAAGAGCCCTAAGTAATACTGAGAAGGGTCTTAAGATCAACTGAGTTGTCATTAATACATAAGATGGTACTGTGTTACTAGCTGACAGTATCAGTGACCTCCAAGACCTATTAAATCTTGTTAATAATGCTAGTGAGCAACTGGGCCTAACAATCAACGTCAATAAAACTAAATGGATGACATTTGGACGACTAGATCACTCTGGATCAATGATACAGTTAAATGGTTGTAATGTCGAAAAGGTGGAGAGATTTAGATACCTCGGCAGTATTTTCACGGAGACTCTTGACCCAGATATAGAGATTATGTGCAGAATTGAAGCAACAAGAACTGCGTTCAGTAAAATGAAATCCCTCTTCTGCAATGACAATATCAGCTTAAAACTAAGACAGAGAATGCTAAAATGTTATGTGTGGTCAGTCTTGCTGTATGGATGTGAAACATGGACCTTGAAAATAAATACATTATGAACAGGTTAGAGGCTTTTGAAATGTGGCTTCACCGGAGAATGCTCAAGGTCCCATGGACCGACATGATCACCAACACAGAAATTCTCAGGTGGGCTAGAGCAGATAGAGAACTGCTTACATTAATAAAAATCAAGAAAATTTCATATCTGGGTCATAGGAGGAGGATCTGGCTTCGATGATCTGGCTTGAAATGTGGAGGAGCTATTACGAGCAGCACAAGACAGAGAGACATTTTCAAGAGTGATAGCCAACGTCGAGGGGACCTGATAGGGCACACAAATAAGAAGAACATAGAAACGATGTTACATTCTGAAAATAGTGGTGTCGAATGGCTTACCTTTTTTAATTACATGCGGATGATCGTCACCATCATTGTAATCATCGACATAATCATCATCGTCACTTACGACGTATATTTTGTGACGCTCAAAATATTTACCATCATCAATTATTAGTTTCTTTTCTGAAATAAATCATAATTTATTAATAATTATTTCTACTATTGCTTGTTGGACGGTGTGGTAATAAATAATGTGATTAATTATTTGGTTTGGCATATTAATTTTTTACCTTCCGCGCTATTTTTTTTTGTTTCTGGTGAAGGTGGAGATTTGCAGGGTATTGCTGGAATGTCCTTTATGTTTTCTGCAAAAGACACATTGTAAAAATCATCATACTTATCAGATTGGACCACTTAAATAAATAATCTTTAACCATCCTATCGATAACATATTTAAAACAAAAAAAACTTTTTGAGGTTTCTATTGGAAATGTGCATAATTACGGAAATTTAAAAAAATTCTATTTTTAACATGTAAACAGATGTAATTTTCAGAAAGCAATTAAAAATGGTGTCTACATGCATTCTGTAGGATACAAAATATTATCTATAATATTCCATGAGAGGAACATTAGTGATATCTTTTGGTATTTGGTAGATGATGATATTTTCAAGCTGATGACTAAACATATTAGCTGATTGCGGCGGGAAGTTCGAAATAAATTAATTTTAATTCATAAAAATCACCTACCGGCGGGTTCCCAAATTTGGGTAGCTATGATTCAATGGGATCAGCGATGCTAACCAAATTTGGGTAGCTATCGTTAAGGGCATTAGCGGTGCTGACCAAATATTGGTAGCCATTGCTCGAATGGTTAGTTTCTTAATTTTTACATATCTACTTTAACACATTATAAGATGACGATAAACATGGCATTAAAATGTACTGATCAGGTTTATTACCTAGCTGGGAGTTGAGGTAGTTTTTGGCAGATTCTACACACTCTCGAAAGCTGACGGTGGCTCGCAATCTCCCCACACAATCTGAACAGATCCATCCCTCATTTGTTGATAGCTAAAATAACACAGAACATGGTAAACCTCTGCACATCATCCTCAAAGATGGTTTACTTACAATGTATACTATGTAATATGTAACACACAATAAATGTATCTTAAATATTAATTTAAAAAAACTTTTATAAATTATTTTTACCTCCTTGGAGAAGCACATTGTAAGCATGTCGGAATAGATTTCATTCGTCCCGCGGTACAGG
Organism: Limnephilus lunatus; assembly: GCA_917563855.2. Taxonomy (NCBI): domain Eukaryota; kingdom Metazoa; phylum Arthropoda; class Insecta; order Trichoptera; family Limnephilidae; genus Limnephilus; species Limnephilus lunatus. The sequence continues at coordinate 46,595,623 of OU830603.1, read as the reverse complement.
AATGGCTTTACAATACTTCTTAGGTCTTTCGTGGACAGACAGCATTGACACAGATTCAGGGAGTCCGCTAAGCTCAGAATTTTCACATACTGAAATTCCAACTTCTCTGTTGTGTCTTCCTCAGTCATGTCTAATGTGTTTATTTCAATATTTGCTATTTCTGCACCTCATCATCTTAAACAATTATTATTTAAAATAATATTTATTAGATAAATGTTGCTAGTCCAAAAACTTCACCATGTAACCGATGACATTTGATAAATAGACTTGCCATTGTGTCACAAACTCAAGATATAATGTGGCAAGTTAACAGCACTCTTTTATTTTCAGCGTTTTTCAGTAATTTCTTAATTCAAAAGTTATTCATGCATTAAAAAGACATGCTACTTCCACACCGAAGCCAACCTTCCGAATCCGAACTTCCAATGCACAAACTACCCCTCTACACAATCATCCGAACGTTTGAAGTTGGCCACAGTGTGGCCGTACCATAAGACAATCAAAGAATGTGTGTTTTTTCTCTAATGATGCATAAAATTGTCGGATGGGAAACATGAAAATTAATTGTATTGTTTATAATAATCGATAATAATAATAATAAGTAATTTGAGTGTACTTATAAATGAAATTTTATTTCTTCATTTTTACTACTGTAATGAAAACATTTTTTCATCACACAGGAGAGCATTTTGGCACTTTCTAAATGCAATTTACCTACTGGTAAGACACGACCTTATTCGACGAGTGGCAGTTTAGTACTAAAGTACTAGAAATCGGGACTAGTGCAATTGCCTTACTTTTGGCTTCCCACTTTGAGATTTCTACAACGCATCTACAGTATATAACGTCATTGTATGTAACTGTCTCATTTAACATTCTGCACTTCTAACTTGATACTAAGATAAACACTATTATATATTCGTTTTGGAAAATAATCTAATAAAATCTTTAAAACTAAGCACACATTTGGTTTAATCATTGAAGACAATAAATTTTGCAACAGAAAAATCAGAAAAAAATTCACTCACATCTAGGAATTGAACCCAGGAACTTAGCTTTTCCGGGGCTCTACTCTAACCACTGAGCGAATTCAACCCTATCACAGTCATTTTTAACTGTATCAATCATCGAGTAAGAACCACCAACATTATCTTCATATTCTTAAAGCATATAACATGTATGATTGCATGCAATCTAGATAGTGTCTTGGGTAAATATATCTATTTTTTTAAATTCAATGTGTGTCATCCATTGACGTTGATCGAAGGTGTCATCCATTGACTTTTTTTTTAAGTTTAGAATGAAATTTTTCTTTTTCTGATTTTTTTTGTTTCAAATTTTCGTTTGAGAAACGTTAATATTATCTTCAATGATTAAATATTACAACTTGAGGTTTTAAATAGTTGTTTCTTGAAGTAATTAAGTTAAGTGTTCTAAAAAGTATTGTTATTCCAAAATTTTACTAAGTTTTTTATTAACTTGTGAATAAGCCGCCGCACTTTTAATAGGCACAGATTTTGAAAAGTACACTACTCTTAAACTTAGTTACCATAAAAAACATCGGTTTCAGTCGGGACCGGTGGAAAAATATGCATTTCAATTTATATTTAAAAAAAAAATTGTACGTAATTTCTCGTTACTGTTGACATTTCTTATTACATTATTTTGCATACTGACCGATTTCCAGGGTACCAATCGATAAATATTAAAAAAGATTTCCATATTGCAAAAATTCACACATAATCGAGGAAGGTACTAAAGGTTGCACCAAACAAATTTTCGGCGTTATAAAGGGGCACTTTCTTTTGAATCACAAACCATGTTACACAAACCTAGCGTAGCCGCTAAACTACTTGAAAACTGGGATGTTTTTCTTGCCTTGACGCGAGTAGGCGTTATAAAGGGGCACTTTCTTTTGTATCACAAACCATGTTACACAAACCTAGCACAGCCGCTAAACTACTAGAAAACTGGGATGTTTTTCTTGAGGTAATAATTTTTCGGGTATGGCAACCTTTATTAATATTTAAAAATTGGTACCCCTTCAAAATGGAAAGAATACATCATGAAATGTCATTCGTAAAGGAAAAATTACGTACAAAAAAGTTTTTATGAAATAAAAATTTAAATGCATATTTTTCCGTCTATCTCGACTGAAACCGATAGATCTTGAGGTAATTAAGTTTAAAAGTAGTTTACTTTTCAAAATGTATGCCCATTTAAAGTGTAGCGGCATGCGGCGGTTATTTCACAATTTACCGGTTTTTTTTACAGTTGGCTCTTAAATGAAATGGGCTGACTTAAATCCTGGCATTGTCTTCTCTTCTCTAGCAAGTCTCATCTATGTTAGTCTCATCCAGTCTCATCTATGTTAAAAGATGAATATTATTTGTTAGTTTAAGTAGCCACTGTCATGGATATCGTTGGCTAGATCAGATAGAAACCTTTCTGTATCAGCTACCTCCGGTTTTAATATTACGAAGATTGGATCATTTCTTAAACCTACCTCTGCTTGCTTCAAATGTTTTGGCCTCAACTATCTCACCCGTCTTAGCCTTCAATTCATCAAATAGATTTTGACTTATTTTATTAACGATATGCCGACTGAAATGGAAATTCAAACTATTCTAATCATGTATCTATATATATTGACAAATCCCGTTTTCTAAATTTTAGCACTATTCACCTCGTCGAGATATATAGTCTTGTCTTCAAGCAAAATTAAATTATTGTACCGCGGGCCAGTTGTAACCCTGTTTTACAATAACTTACATATCATATTATACTAAAAAAATAACAAAATGACAAGGAGGTAAACATTGCACAGAAATAAAAGTGACAGATGACAGGTTGATGCACAGATAAATAGATTGCTAGATGTCCCACTCATGCTGCATGCACAGATATACCACTAGTGATGGAATTATCGAGATCGAATTACTCAGATAATCGAAACTGCTCTCGAAAAAGCTTGTGTTCGAGTGTTCTACCCAGTGTCAAGTAGATAATGACAATTTATTAGATAAGTAGATAATTCATCTTGGAAGAATGTCTCCTTTGTTCCCCGGAGGCTCATATGTGCTCTAGGCAGTTTTAGCTGAACCAAGAACCAGGTGTAGTAAATTACAAGCGCAGTACAAAACATAACTAGTAGTTCTGTGAACAGTAAACTTTGCGTCCAAAGGGTAAGCTTCTAATTTTCTCTTATTTAATAAATAATCAAAATCAAAATTTCCTCTGAAATCATAATATCTGTAAGTAGGTACTTAAATACTTACCTACTTGTAAACCAACAATTCGAAGATCGATCACAAAAATAAATATTTACTAAACCATTAAAACGGCCACCATCTTTGACCGGAATTGGAAGGTAACAAACAAATTTACAAAGTTAGAAAGACAAAATGCAAAACGCTCGAGTTTAGTAGGTAGTCGAAGATGGAATCGATACCTAGATGAAACTGAAGCAGGTGTATAGTTTTTAGTACTGTCACCTATGAAAACAAACTGGAACTAAGGAGATTGTATTCCTTTTTCATATCCAAAATATACCAACAACAGTGCTTATTTTGTTACTTCTCATTCCCGGCGCCAGGTTCGCCAGAATTAAGTTAAATCCTGTACACTTGGATCCATGGGTTAGGTACTTCGATGAACAAATAATCCGACATATTTAGTTACTGCCACCTATGAAAACATACTTGAACTAATAGAAACGCCATACAGTTGTTTTGTCTCACTTTATAGTTCTAATTTTTGTCGCAAAATTCGTTTGAATTGTTGTAGTTCAATTTGGACCTACTTTGTACAGTACTTGATAATATATCGAATACATACAAAAATAAATAATGTTGGGTTATCGACCCCATAGAATAACAAAGTTCCATCTCTCATAGTAATGTTATGCAATAATAGGCTCTATGAAAGGTTGATTAGAGTTCATTATTCCATACCATTTCTGTATCAGTTGGAAACTTGTTATTTCAAGGGGTCGTTATGTCATTTTATTAAACATTTGCTAGGCGCCAGAAGACGAGCTGAGCGTGTTAGTTTGTGTGCCGGTCCGATCATTTATCCAATTGAATTGAACGGAAATGAGTTGATATATCGTAAGGGAGTGTAGCCGTAGTTATTATTAAACAAATTAGGCATCTATTTAGTGAAGTGCGGCTGGAAATTTTAACGATTTTCTGTCAAAAAGTGTCGAAGTGAAACCGCCAAAATGGATTACGAGTATCTCAACAAGGAACACCTTAAAGGCTTCGATAATTACAAGGTAAGTGCTTAATTAATACCTAGATCACACGTAAATACTGCGTAATATCTGTGTTATTATTTGATAAAATCGAAAATGTCGTATGACGCCTACTTGTTGCAAGGAGTGCCGCGGAATCAACCGGAAAAATCGTTAAAAGACACAGAAAAATGTCATGGTTTTCATCAATGGTGACAGAAAATCATACCCAATTTGTAATTGAATCTAATTCAATTGCAATATTTACGCATTTAATTTAAAATATTTGTTTAAATTTAAAACTGACAGTGTAAATTTTCCGTAGGGGTTTATAATTTATGATAATAGTTTCACAGTCATCCAGTGCAAACATTTAAATACCGACGTGTTTCAATTATTATTTTTACAATAATATAACAATATGAGTTCCATGATTTGCTATATACCTAATTTAATTGTATGCTTTATTTTACATTACCTAGCCAACTAGATGTAACATGTTCTGAGATGTTGATGTACACTTGTACACATTATATACATATGTGCATTATAATAAATTAAACGATTTATGAATGTGAATGAAGCAAGGAGTGTGTGCCAAGACAGATTTGTATTGCAGTCCGTCCTCTCTGCCTACCTTTTCAGAAACGCCGTGACAGTTGCCAGTTGCCAAGAAAATAATTTTATTATAGAAATTTAATTGTCGGTCTTGAAAAGGAAAAATGATTGTTCGTTTTTTTAATAAAATAATGTCTCATAAGAAGACAGGTTTTAAACTGATGATTACTAAATTAAGTAATTAAATAAGAAATTAACCCAACAATTCTTCATTTCCACCCACATTCGTAGCCGAAAGGAAATTAAGGATAATCCAGACACGGGTTCGAATGCCGGCGTGCGCAACTAAATTTTATTTTATTAATATTTTTTTTTTTGCGTGGAGGCTTTTTTAAGGAAAGGAAGAATAGGAGTTTTGAGAAGGAAATAGGTATGAGGGGTGGGTAGGAATCTGGGGATCTGTATGTCCAGGAGTCAGGAGTGGTGGACGCATGAATTCATCCTTTCAACTACGGTACAAGGCTTAGATTCGAGGGATTCACGCAGCAGGTGGGCAGACACATTGGCCGCCAAGACCTTGACAAACTGATTCACCCCATGAACCCGGGCACCCCTGCTAAGTCACCAAACGTAGCGAACCACTTGGGGGAGATCTATGGCAGAGGTGTTGGTTATCCAATAAATGGTTTCCGGGGCGGCGGTACCCATAACCGCCTTCCAAATTGAGAAATTACTTATCATATAAAGCGGTAAAGTAGATACCAATATTAATTAATAACCCTTGCGTATTTATTTTGTTCAAATGTTTGACAGATGCTTACCTAATTAAGATGTCGTAATTTTTCAAGTTTACTAACATTTGATAGGTAAATTTCTTCTTATTTTATTTTATTTTTTTTTTTATTTTTTTTTTATTTAAGTACATAAAACAGGCAATTATGCCCATAAAATTACATACATGGATGATTTAAATTACAACAAAAGTAGTATTAAAAATAATTTGTTACTCTTAAATATGCAAAACTGAATAACAAACAATAATAGTTGAATGTAGAGTACAAAAGAATCACCAACAATTTATTAATGGCACCTGGATTTAGTAGGTACAATATTACACGTCTTTGAATAAAGGGCTTCATCACAATATCAGCTTTATACGATTGATGGTAAAATATGTTTTTTGAAGTGTTTGAATGGGTTATTAAAAATGTCAATTTCATTATTAGAGCGGTGTATAGTGTTATAATGTCTTAATGTTCGTGGTAAAGGGGAGAAATATCCTGTATTTGTGTGGTAGGTAGATATACTATAGAAAATATCTTGCAACCTCCTTGTTGAATTTCTTGATGGTGTGTTGATGTTAATTTGGGATAAAATGTTTGGTGTATCAACTGATGCATGTATAATTTTGTGCAGAAGCAATAAATCGGAAAGTTTCCGTCTTCCTGTCAGAGAGTGTAGTTTATAGTGTAGAATTCGGTCGTTATACGTTCCAAATTGATCAGATAAACCTTCGCGATATGCAATAACACGGGTTAATTTTCTTTGTATGGATTCGATTCTGTAATTGTGAATCTCATAATTGGGAGACCAAATAGTGGATCCGTATTCGAGAATACTTCGCACAATTGATTTATATAATGTTAATGTTAATTCTGCACTTTTAAAGCAATTTGTGATTCTAAGAGTTAATCCTAATATTTGTGATGCACTTTTTGAAATTGTATCTACATGTTTATTGAAGCTAAGTGAAGAGTCAAATATCACGCCTAAGTCTTTAATTGAAGTTATGTTTGATAAAACGATATTGTTAATGTGATATGCGTTTGAAAATTTGTTTCTGTTCTTTGTGAAGGAAATTACAGCACATTTGTTATAATTAAAATACAAATCATTTAGTGTGCACCATTCGTGTAGTGATGATAGGTCTTTTTGCAAATCTTCTGAAAGGTGATGAATGATCCAGATGCAAATATATATTTTTTTATAAATTCTTTCAGCTTCGCAAAACCTACGATTAAAATATCCCGTGATTTAGAAAGGTTGGCGCTAGTTTCTTATAACATAAAATCACATGAAGGGGGGCATGCCACTTTTTTTAACCTTAAACTCGCCTATTGCGACGATTTTTTATCAACGTCAGGCCGATCTCAAAGTTTGCCGTGTACTATAACTAGTTGCTAGTAACTTGCAATTAACTAGTTGCCAATAGTATAGTGACAAGTAGTAAAGTAACTAGTTGCTTGTAGCAATTTGCTATTAACTAGTTGCTAATAGTATAGTGACAAGTATTAAAGTAACTAGTTGCTTGTAGCCATTTGCTATTAACTAATTGCTAATAGTATAGTGACAATAATTAGTAGTAAAGTAACTTGCTGCTTGTAGCAATTTGCTATTAACTAATTGCTAATAGTATAGTGACAAGCATTAAAGTAACTAGTTGCTTGTAGAAATTTGCAATTAACTAGTTGCTAATAGTATAGTGACAAGTATTAAAGTAACTAGTTGCTTGTAGCCATTTGCTATTAACTAATTGCTAATAGTATAGTGACAATAATTAGTAGTAAAGTAACTTGTTGCTTGTAGCAATTTGCTATTAACTAGGTTCTAATAGTATAGTGACAAATAGTAAAGTAACTAGTTGCTTGTAGCAATTTGTTATTAACTAGTTGCTAATAGTGTAGCAAGTAGACTAGTAACTAATTTTTGGTCTCATACTCCTTTATTAAACATTTTTTATTTCTATTTTTATATTATGCCACAAGGAGGAAATCCATAATTGGTTTTATTTCAATTAATAGTGTAGTAGCAAATAGTCTAGCAACTAGTTTCTAGTAACCAGTTGTATGTTGCAAGTTGCAAGTAGTCTAGTAAAAAGTTGCAATTAACTACCTAGTTGTTAGTATCAAGCTGCTGTAGAAGTCATAGAAAGAGGTCGTACGTCATCGACGATTATCCTCTTCCTTCTCACACGTCTTATAAAATTTTGGAGGTGGGTATGGGTACCGCAGCCCCGGGAACCATTTATTGGATAACCAACACCTCTGCCATAGGTCTCCCCAAGTGGTTCGATACGTTTTGTGACTTAGCAGGGGTGCCAGGGTTCGTGGGTTCAGGTTTGTCTGGATCTTGGCGGCAGATGCGTTTGCCCACCAACTGCGTAGCAGGCCAGATCGGCAGAGACTGGTTGAAGAACACTTTTTGACTCCTCCAACGGGACTCTCTCGGAACATCGCCTTGCACTGCAGTAAGAGGGATAGATTGTTGTATCCGACCCCCTCACACCTTGTTCCATTTCAGTACTTCCTCTCCTTCCTTGAATTGATATTAATTATTGTTATTATTTGTAATATTTTCTTACGATTTTAACTGTGACATGTAATCATTGTTTATGGTATATTTATACCGTGGATATTAAATAAATCTTATAGAAGATATTATAAAGGCGAATGTTTGTATGGATGTTTGTTACTCTTTCACTCAAAAAATACTGAATGGATTTAAAAAAATCTTTCACTAATAGAAAGCTACATTATTTGCAAGTAAAATACGCTATATATATTGGTAAGCTCTGACATAATGAATAAGCTGTGGCGTAATGAAATTATTCATTATACGTTTATTGTCCGTAAGTAATTGTTTGACGTGGGCTGTCATTTTGTTATTTGTTTAGGTTACCATGGAGATTTCTTTGATAGCAAAAATTTAAATATGCGTATTCTTATATGAATATTTAGTGTAGATACAAATATAAAATACGTACTAATCTACTTTTTGACCTAAGCCAACAGCTATACTAATATTATGAATGCGAAACGGCGCGTATTTGATTGTTGATTGATTGGTGGAAGGGGTGGGGGCGAATATGCGAGCGAAGCCGGGGGCAATAGCTAGTAAATAAATAAAACAAAAACGAGAGAAGATGCTAAAAAGACGACGTCACGTACGACCTGTCTCTGGGTCTACTTCAGTAGTCTAGCCCGTCTAATCACTGGAGACCATTTTGTCCCAACTCATACAGGTCTCATAGAAATCGTTGTGTCTCCCTTACTATTATAGTGAGAAACATGATCTGACAGGTATTTATGAAACCGAAGTTTCCGACAGCAATTTGAAAAATGAGACTTATTACGTAATTTTTTTAAGAATTATTTTTTACGTGAAATTACGAAAAAGTGAGGTGACTACAATATAGTACATTTTTCTAATAAAATATGTGCGTGTTTTTTATTAATTATCAGTAAGTTAGAAAAAACTCAACTTGAGCCATTTTTAAAACTTTTTAAAGTTTGCATTCGAAATTTTTTTATTTTCAAAATTATTTACATAATAATAAAATTTGAAAGCGTATTTCATCACCTTTCAATAAACAAAAATTTTAACAAAACAAAAAACGACTTAAAAAAATGCACTAAAAAGTAAAAAAAAAAATTCGTACGATTGTTATTTTTGGAGTCGGTGTCAGCTAAGGTAACTACATGCATAGATAGTTATAGGTGAGATGTGGAGATCTTGGCTGACACCGACTCCAAAAATAACAATCGTACGAAATTATTTTTTTTCTTTTTAGTGCATTTTTTGAAGTACGATCGTTATTTTTGGAGTCGGTGTCAGCCAAGGTAACTACATGCATAGATAGTTATAGGTGAGATGTGGAGATCTTTGCTGACACCGACTCCAAAAATAACAATCGTACGTAATTATTTTTTTACTTTTTAGTGCATTTTTTTAAGTCGTTTTTTGTTTTGTTAAAATTTTTGTTTATTTTTTGATTTTTAGTGACGAGCGTACGTAAAGAAGTTTTACTTCAAAAAAAGAACCATCGAAATCTGTTGGCGTAATATTGAGTTATTCGTCCATTTGTCGCGCACATACTTATTGCAAATTTAAGACATGTATGGTTTTCTCATGGATTCCATTGTCAGAACTGGACCAAATTAAAATGGGACCACACGGGAAGAACCAGCTTTCTAATAAAAAAAGAATCATCAATATCGGTTCACTCAATCGAAAGTTCTGAGGTAACAAATTTAAAAAAAAAAATACCGTCGAATTGATAACCTCCTCCTTTTCGAAGTCGTTTAAAAACAGTTTTTAGTTTTCGGATATGTTCATAAGTATTCAATTTATTTGGATTTTATTGCAAAGCGGAAATATTTTAAACTTCTAACAAAATACGCCCGATTTTTGAAGGGCTAGTAACAATAATAATATTTGGAAGACTTGTATAGCGCCGTTTTTGTGAAAAATCACCTCAAGGGCACTGTAGGAAAGTTAGGAACTAGTTGCTAGTAGCAAGTTTTGTTGGAATGTTGCCGCTTTATCTTGCGTCATACAAGTTTCCCTGCAGGGAAATGGCGTGTTGATTAGCTAGTTATGTGTATGAAATTTAATACAATTTTCCAAGAAAGTAGTAATGCAGCATTTCGTGTGTAAGAACGTATCCGTAAGCAGTAGTTTTGTTGATATCGGCAGCAAGAGAACTATTCCGGAAAGAATGCAATACTGGACGCTCGGACGGTTTGGACACGTGGAGAGTTATATTCGTAAATAAACCAAACTTTGTATTATTTTATACTAGCTGGGGTACCCGGCTTCAATTATTAGGGAGTTGATATGAGATTGGACTGATGTTCGAACCCACGACGGATCTTGTTTTATATACCCCTACCGATGGGTAGCCAAACGTTCCAGAATATTCCCGAACATTCCAGAATGTTCCGGGATGATCTAGAATGTTGTGGAATGCTCTCGAATACTTAAGAATGTTATGGACTTTGGTAATTTTTGCTTAATTGTTTTAAATAAAATGACAAACAAATGTGTTAAGCATAATGTTTATAAAATTCATTTGTTTAATAAAATAACGGGTGTTTTTATTTTTTTCGTTATCAGTAAGTTTAATTAGAAAAAATATAACGTTGGCCAATTTTTTAACTTTTTCATGTTTGCATTCAAAAGTTTTATAATATTTTAAAAATTATATGTTTATTTCGAATAATTTTGACCTTCTGACAAAGTATGCTCGACGCTTGAGGGGTTAAAAAAACGTAATATATATTATCTTTATTGTGTATTCTGGCTGGAAATGACAAAATGACTAATTTTGGAGTCGAGTGGATTGAAAATAATGGTTTGTTCAGACCAAATTTCCAGGTTGTATATTTATGTCCCCCAAATACTAATATCTAATCTATGATAAGGATTAGTTTTTTTAGCTTTATTAGTTATTCGGATAACATTTGAGATTACGACAACATACTGTAAAAGTTTTGGTAATCTAACCTAAAAAAATTATTGAATCGATAATAAAATCTTTGAGTTTATACTTCACTCCATTCCATAATATGCAAAGCTGAAGAGATAAAAGAAATATTCGTATTTTTCATGTGATTTTCTCAATTGATAAATAAAATACCTTGTTTTATAAATTGATTTCGAAAGACTCTTCTTTTATCTAGTAAAGCTATGTTTTAATGTTTGAGAAAATATGTTTATTTTTAGTACAATAAGCTATTATCGTAGGTCGTTGGCAGATTTGTTAAATTTTCGAACAAAATTTTGTATTATACAACACATTTCAAATCAAATAATCATGCAGTAAAATAAATAAATAAATAATCTGTAAAAGCTATGTTTCAGAATTTTAATTTTTGTTTAAATAAAATCATCAAACAAAAGATCTGTGCACGTCTCTGATCCTGATTCTTGTTTAATTACCCTCATAATCTTTAAAAAAAATGTTATTAAGTCTAAATCTCTTCATAAGTTAAATTCTTAAGTTTGTTATAAGGATTTAAAAAAAGAAATTATTAACAAGTTGTCCTCTCCTAAACACAAGCACAATATGTAATGCTATATTATGTTATATTGTGTAAATGTAAAATAAATAAATATATATAAAAAAATAAACGTTTTTTGTTACGAAAATACTTCAGTTTGTCTATTTATTTACGGTCTTACAAACTAATATATTTAAGATTTTTTTTTACATTCTTATTTTGCTTAGATATAATTGAAAAATTATAAATACTTATGACCAAAAAATTATTATAAAAAGTACATAATTTTATTATCACGACTTTCAGCATTTTTGAATGTAGGTATAAATTAAAGCAAATTTTGAATGAAATAAAATCGATATAGAGTTATTATTTAAAAAAGCTGGTATGGAGAATAATTAATCTTTCTCGTTGGAACCGCCCTGTACGATCGTAAGAACATTTTTCGACGAAATATGAATTCTCGGCCGCTGGCCCTTAACGTTCTGTGTGAGTTCTATTCTAATTCTGTTATTATATAATTATAGGCCAGTTGCTTCATAAAACTGAAATAATCACAGATCTCGAATACAACTTTCACAGAACGTGATTGTTAACTTCAATTATTTGATGAATCAATCAAATTTTTTGAAACAACTCAACTATTTTAAGAGAGTAAATGGCGGCAAGGTTCTTATTTTTTTCATTAGCTCTACACAGGACGGCCTGGGGAGAACCATTTCCCTCGGGTCCTATGTTATCTTTGGGGGTGGTGTGTGGAGGGTCTTTTTAGGGAAATAAAGGAGAGGAAGTTCTGGGAAGGAAAAGTATATGAGGGATGGGTAGGAATCTGGAGGTCGAGAGGGTCTGGCTGGAGTGGTAATTTTTTTCACGGAGACCGATCCGGCCCGCCGCGCAGTAGGTGGGAAAGCGCATGTGCCGCAAAGACCTAGACAAGCCTTACCCATGAAACCGGGCACCTCTGCTAAGTCACCAAACGTAGCTAACCATTTGGGTAACGTATGGCAGGGGCTTTGATTATTCAATAAATGGTTTCCGGGGCGGCGATACCCATATCCGTCTCCCAAATTGAAACCAATATTTATTACTTATAATAACTTACTTACTGAATAATAACCACAGAAACCGCCGCCATTTTTGTACAACCGTTTGGACATAATGTTCGGTAGGTTATGTATTTGGATCGGTATTACAAATACTTCTCTTCGGTATTTTGTTAAGTCGTTAAATTTTCTAATATTTTGAAATAAGAAGAAAAAATGACATTCCGCAACTTACTTGTTGCAGAAAATTATATTTTTTACCTGATATAAAATAACAAATAACACCTTTTTCCCTTTGATATAAAATAACAAATAACACCTTTTTCCCTTTGATATAAAATAACAAATAACACCTTTTTCCCTTTGATATAAAATAACAAATAACACCTTTTTCCCTTTGATATAAAATAACAAATAACACCTTTTTCCCTAAAATTACACGCGTATTTCTCCCAAAAATAAGTCGAATTTCGACGAAAAATAACTCGAAAATCTGGAGTCCCTATCTATTATTAATTGGTATTAAAATTCATTATTTCCTTTTTCAATTGGAGCCGTTACATTGTCATGAACATGCTTTATATGCATCAGCATTGTTCTTAGACAGGTCCGGATCTAGTATAGTTGTGTCAGGGCTGAACAAAGATATTCAAATACAAAAGAGATATGCTATGATGTCCGCACGACTGTCGCCGAACTACGGCCTAATGCGCGTAGTTTGCATACAAAAAGAATTTGTTCATTTTCTTAATTTTTTGAAGGTGTGCATTATTATTGCTTAACAATATAGTTTGAATACGGAAAGAATTTGTTCATTTAGTTTAGCGTTCGTTAGTTAATTCGTTAATTATTCGTTCGTTTAGTTTATTCGCTAATTAGTAAACAACACCGGCGACATCCGGAAGCGCAGTCTCACCTAGTAAAAACGGCGGATCTAGCATATGTCCTTATATTTCAATATCTTTAGGGCTGAACGATATCTTTAATAAAAATATTACCCCACTGCTAAATATTAGCAAAAGGAATACTTCTATTGGTGGACTAACTGTACCACCCGTACGAATCACTACGTATATAAAGGAATAAAATTATTTAATCAATTACTTGCTGATATGCGAACAGAAAAAAAATTACGACAAATATAAAAAAAAAATAGATCTTATTTTGGTATTACCACCATATAATTTTAACTCTCTCTTAGATATATTTTTGACTGTCTGTTATTGATAATCTTTTATGTACATCCTACATACATTTCTTGTTTAATTACCCTTAAACTTCGTATGCCCTTAAAGCATAAAATTAACTGTTCAGTTAAACCATGCGCGCTGTCTTAGAAACGTATCTTCACTATAATTCATCTTAAGAATCTCAAAAAACAAATAAGCATTTCCAATAAAGAATTATTAATTCATAAAATAATGTTGATACCTACTTTATCGCTTTATATTTTTTTTACATAAGCCCCACACAGGAGGTCCAGAGGAAAATAATTCCCCTTATCCCCTAATCTTTGGAGATGCTGTGTGAAGGTTCTTTTTTAGGGAAATGAAGGAGAGGAAGTTCTGGGAAGGAAAAAGGTATGTGGGTAGGAATCTGAAGATCAGTGTGTCCGGGAGTGACGGACGTATGTATCTATCCCTCCCACTGCGGTGCAAGGCAATGTCTCGAAATAGTCCTGCTGGAGAGGTCAAAAGATCTCCCTCGACAAGTTTCTCCCGATCCGGCCTGCCACGCAGTTGGTGGGCAAACCTAACCCCATGAACCCGGCACTTGGGGTGACCTATGGCAGGAGGTGCTTGTTGTCCAATAAATGGTTCCCGGGGCGGCGGTACCCATATCCGCCTCCCAAATTGAATATATATTTGTATAGCGCCATTTTGTGAAAAATCGCCTCCAGAAAAAATTTATGACGTATTTCCACAGTGCTCGTTCCTACTACAGACTAGACGAATTATTATAACAACTTACGAAATGCAATATCTAATATTATGACTAATAATGCAAACTATTATGACTAACAGATTGCATCCACTGGTTCATTGATCACTAATACAACACTATATATACAATGCATTTGACCAATGAACCTAATGCTGCGTTAAAATGTAGAATATATGCAGGACCATACTTATCTTGGGGGTCACTTGAGATTAACACTGTTTATTGTTTATTAAAGAAATTTAGCACAGTTTGCACACAGAGGACATAATAGAGAACTGCAGTCCATTTTTTTATATTTTTTAATGAATAACCTTCAATTTAAATAACTGCATATTTTTATAGTTAGTTTTAATAGTTAAAATAATTGTCAAAGTTTTAATTTTTCAAGAACCCCCGAAAACCACCGTATCTATGGTGGTATCGTGTGACGTCATCAATCACGTCATCTACTATAAGATCGCGCAATCAGCTGTTCGACTCGCCGCCATTTTGAAATTCGGAATTCGAAGGAATCTCCCTAGAAGTAGCATTACTATTTTTTTTGTACAGTAGTTTTTGAATTTTTTCAATAATAGAGATAAACTAATAAGATATACCTTTATTTTGAAACTGAATTATTTAAGCCTAAATAATGTTTCAATAAACACAACAACTAAATCTCTATAAACAGTGTGTAAATAAACGAATAAGATGAAGTGTTAATACGATGGCTTGTGTCATGTGACGTCACCACTAAACATTTTAGTAATACCAACTTGACGGCGTGTTTCAACGACACTATTAAACATGCACTTTTTTATTTTTTTTTAAACTCTACGTTTAATATTATTAAATAAAACTTATATATTCAGAATCAGCATTTATTGGTCTAAATCAGCCCTGGCCAACCCGTGGCCCGCGGGCCGCATGCGGTCCGCCGCGCTCTTACGTGTGGCCCGCGGCGCTCTTACTGCGGCCCGCGGTCATGTCTGACAATTTTTTTTTTAAAGTATCGGGTACTTTAGAATGCCTCCAATAAAGTGTCTATAATTAAACCAATGCTTATATTCTATTGATTTATATTTCTCGCGCATATCTTCTCGAGAACTCGCACTCTTCTTGCAGCGCCAGCGTTACGAATGGAATTAATCGACCTACAATGCAATATTGAACTAAAAAATATATACCCCACGATTCCAAAAATTGAATTTTATAATAAGTACATAAGGGTATAATATTGAACTGTGAGTGAATTCCAAAAATTCAAAAACGTCAAATGTCAATGCGCTGATTTGTTCTTAATCATATAATGCTGCCCCTTTTTCTTACACACTAAATGTCAATAGTCGAAAATGAGACAAACGGTGAACGTATGTCTGCAATCTCTCCAAAGGAAAAATAAAATAATTATAATAAATCTCTGAAATGAAATCTAAATCACCAAACGTAGCGAACCACTTGGGGTGACCTATGGCAGCACAAAGACATCTCTGATACTGACAAAAACAAAACACGGACAGCTGCGCATCGATAATAATTGCTTCATTGTGTAATTTTTAATTTAATAAAAAAACTGAATTTAATTCAACAGTTATTGATTCTGAGGTGGGTACGAAGTTCGTGGGGTCAGCTAGTAATAATATATAATATGTTCTGTAATGAACGTGTCTGTGAAAGCAAAATAAAATTTTATGATGGGCGGTACAATAAGTACAAGGATTTGATTAGAATATTTATCTTCCTAAATGTGCTTCGTCCCTCGGTGAGAGACAGATTGAGGTGTAAGTCTTCGAATAATGTTAATCCATGAGTATGTTAATTAGTTTCAATTTTGAAAATTAATTCGTTGAACTTGAATAATGTTACGCATTACGCACTAATATTTCACATTACTTACTCACGCACCAAAAGCCGAAATTAGCAGTTTGGTTCATGGCCCATATATCCGTTGACACTGATATTGTAGTCACCGGGCGCAAACTGTTCTGATTTCGGCCCTGTTATTTGTCAAAGGAATACTGAAAATCTATTTGGGAATACTAATCGGGCATTCTCACGGCCTGTGACCTTTCATGAAGACGGACTTTGCCACGTGTTTCGAAACGTCTACCAGGACGAGCGTATCATTCTTATAGCCCACTTGAGATGGGAACTTTTATTTAAAAAAAAAAATAATGAAGTTAATATTATATTAACAACTAGCTGACCCGGACACACGTTGCTGTGGCTAACGAAACACAACTCCATTACTCCTTTATAATCAACGGCATCTGTCAATTCCACACCGCCCTCTTTCCAGCCCTTTGCCCGCTTGCCATCCCGCTCCCTTTATAGTATATTATATATTTCAACCAATTTACACAAAACCTTGACAAATT
This sequence comes from Limnephilus lunatus, assembly GCA_917563855.2. NCBI lineage: Eukaryota > Metazoa > Arthropoda > Insecta > Trichoptera > Limnephilidae > Limnephilus > Limnephilus lunatus. Next base: position 46,578,705 of record OU830603.1, on the reverse strand, counting down.
ATAGGTATACCTAAATCTTTATCATGAATCACTCTATCTATTTGTGAAAACCGCATGAAAATCCGTTGCGTCGTTTAAAAGATCTAAGCGTGCAGACAACGGGAGCGACTTAGCTTTATACTATGTAATAGAGATAGTAAGATAGTACGGCAAGTATATCGTAGGCAGGACCGACACACTTACTTATATAGTCAGAAGCGTCTCTGTTTTGTTGTAGATTTTGAAAAGCATGTTAATTTTATTAGATTAATTTGTGTTTTTTCCCAATTTATTAATTTAAAAATAATATTTTTCATATTTGCGGCACGTTCCAGAGTAGAAGATACAATCAGTATCGCCCTGGTGTAGACCACCTTTCAGAATTGAAACTTTGCTCATTTGCTTGAAATAGCTTTAGCTGTATTTTTTGGTGACTTCCCCACCTTGCTCTTACCTATCTCTTTCGCCTTACCGATACCTTCAGCTTCATGCAACAGCCTCAATATACCCAGGTATGCCGCAGTATCACTGGCTCTAGGCGGTTGGAAGCAGTTGGGGTCCTTGTGCGGTATTCACATTAAAAAAATGTTTTTTTTTCATATTTACTATTTACATATTTATTTGATGGAATAGTTATATGGGAGGCGGGTATGGATACCGCCGCCCTGGAAACCATTTATTGGATAATTAACACCCCTGCCGTAGGTCGCTCAAAGTGGTTCGCTACGTTTTGTGACTTAACAGGGCTGCCCGGGTTCACGGGGGTGAGGTTTGTCTACGTCTTGGTATGTGTCTGCCCACCATCTGTGTGACGGGCCGGATAGGGAGAGACTGGCTGAGGGGGATCTTTTGACCTCTCCAGCCGGACTGGAGGCGTCTACTAATATTTACAGGAATTCCAAAAACTGAACAAATCGGACTAATATCTACGAGAATCCATGTTCTGACTAATATCTATACGAGGTATGTTGGAACAATATCTATGGGAACCAAAGTGAGGACGAATATCTACAGCTCAAATTGCTGACTTATATCTATAGAACAGGTGATTTCGACGAATATCTACAGAACTGGCAAAGGTTGGGTTAGGTTAGGTTCAGCTGCCCTCTGTAGATATTAGTCCCACCTACGCTCCATAGATATTCGTCACCACTGGGACCGTTATAGATTTTTATCCAACCTTAACTCTGTAGATATTAGTCTACTCTGAAGTTCATAGATATTTGTCCAACATATGAGCTGTAGATATTTGTCCGACATACAGGCTGCAGATATTAGTATCTGGAGTCGCCGGACTCTCTCGGTTCATCGCTTTGCACCGCAGTGGGAGGAATGGATTCATATGTCTGTCACTCCTGGACACACTGACCCCCACACTCCTCATACCTTTTTCCTTCCCAGAACATCCTCTTTTTACATAATTTGTGCAGGCCGCGATTTGGCCCCCTCGACCTCTGGATTCGTAGTCAAGAAACCACAAGTCTTCATCTGATCTAGTATTACTAAAATATTAATGTTTATAAATTAGCTTATTACCCAACTTTGTATTTTTCTTCACAATTCCATAAATCAAATTTATTTTATTACACATCTCTACTTTATCAAAATGTAAACACCAGTATGTTATTCGTAGTAATGCGACACTATCGCTTATTATAAAATTTATTATTTATGTAAAGTTGGTAATTGTCCCATTATTGCGTAAAGCGTCAATCCTTATCAGCACTTATAGTCACGCAATGTTTACACTATGTACTTTAAAAATACGTAGTTAAGATGAAGCCATACTAAATAATGCAAAATAATACAAAATCGTATGTTTTTGTTTTGAAAATTTGACCGCTTAGAAGTATTAGCGTACACTGCGTGTAGAACATACCTTGGCCCTTAAAAATATCGGTAATTTTTTTAATAAGTTAATAAGATTAGAAAAAAATAAAGTGTAAGGTCTATAAAAAACATTTTTAAGTGCAAACTCTCCTACTTATAAACACTTTTTCGGATATGGTTTTATTGCATAATGTGGCAAATTCAGTTTCTTATATAATTATCGCAAAAAAAATTGAAATTTACGCCCGAACCTCACAAAATAAAATATAATATGCATTTTCGCGTTGGTATTTTTGACTATCACGGCGAAAATACGGCAGTCGACGAATTTGTTATATCAAAGTGAACCTTATACCGTCCACCGAAGAACGACTGGCAGCCTCCCCATTCATCCGTCATTACTCCTCCGAACGGAGCGGAGAAACAACGTGTTACGGTCCGCGCTGCTTGTTTTCGTGAAATCAATTTAAAAATTCCGTTTTATTACAATAAACAATGCATAAAAAAGGAATTAATGTTTTTTACAGGCCTTTACGAAATCAACATGTAAAAAAAATTCTCAAATACCTTTTCCCCAACCTTTCCAAAAGCTTTTTCTCAAATATTTTTAAACTCCTCCCATAAAAGGGCGTGAATTCCGATTTCGATTTTTTTCCTGTACTAGTGGATCGCCTTAAAGTAATATTTTATACATATAGTACATTCAATGTATACTTCTTCTCAAGTGGGTTCCTAAAAGCTGAGGATCGTGACCCCTACTCCAATTTCCATGGTGTACAAGGCTCCTTCACTACTCATGGTTCTGCTCTGCGTGGAGAGCCAAGGACACCGACGTTCTGAACATTAGTGATACTTTGTCGCTCCAGCGCATTGGTGACCTTCCTCTGCTTCTTCTGCCAAACACTTTGCCTGTGACTATGACTTTCTTCAAGTTGGAGGCCTCACTTTGGCGATGCTTTGTAGGCAGATGGTTGAAAGCCTACTGTGGATGCCTAGCTCTTCCAGGATGGACAAATTTGTGCATCTGGTTGTCCATGGAATCCACGGCGTTAATTATCTTATAAAAGGTTCCCGGGCGGCGGTACCCAATGATACCCGCCTCCAAAATTAAAAACTCTAAAAATTGATCCACTTTTAGGATGTATCAAAATCTCGTTTTCGCAGCCTCGCGAGAAATTATGGGGCCGTCCATTAATCACGAAACATCACGAGGGGGGGGGGGGGGTAAAATGATACATCAGGTGTATCTATTTTTTATTGAACGCACGATTTATAAAGGTTAACGTTCCATACTTCGTACTAAAAAAATACACGTGATTTGGGGGGGGGGGGTTGTCTAAAACCTCACCACATATTACCAGGGAGGGGGAGGGGGTTAAAAAGTTGCTAAAAAACATCACGTGAGTAATGGACGACTCCTATCCGGGTTTTTTTATTCTTATTTTCATTTTGATCGTTAGTACGCATTTAACCATCTAAATGCCTATTTTACCCATTAAATTCTTCAAAATATCACCTTTCAAACTTGGTGATCCAATTTTATGTTTTTTCTCTAACCAGAAACATTTATCATATTTTTTGAGAAACTTGTAATTTTCATTCAGAATTTCGCTGGCCGAACTCTAATTCGAATTTAGAACATTTTTCTGGGTTTGATTATTTTGATGTTGATTGTCTTGATTATTTTGATGTTGATTGTCTTGATTATTTTTATAAATGCCATCATCAGACGGCGTCAAATTCGAATTTAGAACATTTTATCGAGTTGGAACATGTTGCTAGCCTTGCTGCATTATGTTTCTAAACTAAACGCCATAATCAGACAGGCGAACTCAAATTCGAATTTGGAACATTTTATCGAGTTGGAACATCTTGCTGCATTATGTTTCTAAACGCCATAATCAGACAGGCGAACTCAAATTCGAATTTAGAACATTTTATCGAGTAGGAACGTGTTGCTAGCCTTGCTGCATTATCTTTCTAAAAGTCATTACCAGACAGGCGTACTCAAATTCGAATTTAGAACATTTTATCGAGTTGGAATGCCTTGCTATGTTTTGTTTGGAAATGCGATAAAAACGGGGTTAAACATGTTTATATTTTGACGCCCTTTTCCCAGTGTGGGACGTCGCCATGACTACCGCCGCACACCGCGACCGCCGCATACGTCAAGGTACGCTGTTCTATTTTAGAATTTGGTATCGATCTGTATACTCTTGAGTTTGATATATTACGAAAAATACCGACTTGCTTTTTTGCATGGAACTAATATTTTTTTTCTAACAACCGAAAGAGACTTCCGTAACCTCTACTTTGAAAAAATACGATATATTTCGGAATATCTAAACGACCCTCCACACTTAAGATCAAATGAATTTATTTTTACTTTTCGCACAAGAATCCCAACCGTCTGGAGCCAGCAAGACTATGACATCGCCAATAATTGAGGCAGTAGATGGTGGGGAGGGGAAAGAGATGGGGAAGAGGAAGTTAAGGGAGTACCTGGCTATTGAGATTTGGTCCCTGGAAAAAAATCCCTCAGGGCTTATGTCATCTTTGGGGATACTCTATAGAGGGTCTTTTTAGGGAAAATAAAGTTCTAGGAAGGAAAAAGATATGAGGAGTGGGTAGGAATCTGGAGTTAAATGTGTTCAGGAGTGACGAAAGCATGAAACCATCCCTCCCACTGTGATGCAAGGCAATGGGTCGAAAGAGTCTGGCTGGAGAGCTCAAAAGGAGTCCCTCAACCAGACTCCCCGTCCGGCCCGCCACGCAGTAGGTGGGCAAAAGCATCTGCCACCAAGATCTATACAAACCTCACCCCATGAACCCGCACACACCTGCTAAGTCACCAAACAACTTGGGGTGACAAACACCGGGGCGGCGGTACCCATACTCTCCTTTATTTAATACTGAATGGTGGTATATAACCTTTTTTGAAATGGCCCGCCATGCAGTAGGTGGGCAAAAGCATCTGCCACCGAGATCTATACAAACCTCACCCCATGAACCTGCACACACCTGCTAAGTCACCAAACAACTTGGGGTGACAAACAACCGGGGCGGCGGTACCCATACTCTCCTCCCAAATTAAGTAAAGCCATTTCATTAATTCCGAATGATGGTATATCACCTTGCTTGCCATGTTTGGTGACCAGATCTGAATAACCATGTACTGACAAATCATTTTAGAGCGAACTTTTGAATGTATTATTTGTATTCAAGCTGATTTGAAATAGTTTGAGACCACAGTCCCCTCTTACCCCACACTACTCCTATGATAGAGTACACCACTACACAGGTAATAATCTCTCTAAAATGATTCTACTGTACTTCTAGGGATGTTTTGTTCGGTGCCAACACCTTATCTCATTTACCCCAGTTAATATAATCTATTTAATGTATTTCTGTGTATAGGAAATAGGTACCTGCCTCCTTTTATCTATCTTTCTCAAGTACTTGCGTAATATTTTGGGTGAGGTCAACATTATCAATAATTGGTTACTGGGTTACCCAGTGGCTTAGCGATAAATTCCCGGTCCCTCGGGCAAATTTATCAACCGTCCCCCTAGCCTTCATAATTAAACATACTAATTTCGGTTGTCAGGTGTGGGTGCATGCGTGAAGTGATAAAAATTACTGCGTTTTCCTGCATAATACGTAAAATTATTCAAGTTCAATGATATTTTATTTTTCAAAATTGAAACTGATAGGTATGAATCTTATCAGATAAGCGATAAAGTAAGAATTAAATTTAAAAAAAAGGTTATTTGAAATGTGTATTTCTTTGGTTCAAATGTTTGACAGATATCGTAATTTTTTTAAGTTTACTAACATTCGAAAGATAAATTTCTTCTTTTGAAAGTTAATGATCCTGAGGCAAATATTTTTATATAAATGTAAATTTATCACAATTGGGTATTTTCACTGTTTTTTTTATTCTCTATAAATAAATATCAAAAAAATTACGATATTTAAGCTATTTTTATGTTGACAAATAAATTTTCTATGACAATTTAAAATGTAGCATTTTCGATTTTCCGCCAAAACCACATGTTAATTTTTATTTGTAAATTCGGCAAATGTTACAATTTTGGCGGCAGCCAGGGAACTTTGGTGTCAGCCGTCTTACCAGCCAGTGGCGTTTTTTATGTCCTAATGACATTGTAGCCAGTTCAAACCGTTTCGGAATGTACAGTTTTTAAAATCAAATAATGAAAATAAAAATTTCACATGTTTAGTACAATGATGTACAGAATCAGAAAAATAAACTTTAAATTCTTAACACATTTTAAACGGTATTCGTAGTTTGTGAAAAGACACCATTGGATACATGCATCTTGGGTTGATATCAAAACTCCAATATATGTATACTGTGTTACTCTATACTGAGTTATAAAAAAATTACTTATATATGTTTCGAAAATATAATTTTTTTCTCTCTTTTTCCAGTACAACTCTGTGGATACCAGCCCCATCAGCGTCTATGTGATGCACCCATTTTGGAATCGAATAGTAGAGGTCAGTATCTCTTCTTCTTCATTTCCTTCCAGAGTCAGCTTTGGACACATCCTTCCCTCAACTTTCTCCAGATTTGCCAATCCGAATCTTGCAGTTCTCTTCGCATCGTCAGCCCATTTGATCTGCTTCTTTTCCCCGACCGAGGATGCCATAGGTGATTCTGTGATTCCAACGGTCATCTGTAAGATTTTCACCATTTCGGTTTGCAGTTATTTTGAACAGAATCTCTACTTATAAACACAAAGATGAATGCCATACGCGAATAAAAAAATTGACGAAAGAAAGACAATTATTTTCAAGTTGATAAAAATGGCACTAAGTAAATGGGTTTTGGTAGCATAGAGGTTAGATGTATTCCTCCTGAATAGATAAATTCTGGGTTCGAGTCATAACTTAATCTTTTTTATTTTCTTTGTCTTTTCTATTTCTTTTTTTTTTACATTAGCTCCACACAGGAGGCAATAAGGTAAATAATTTCCCTCAGGGCCTACGTCATCTTAGGGGATGCTGTGTGGAGGGTCTTTTTAAGGATAGGATGGGTAGGAATCTGGGGGTCGCTGTGTCCAGAAGTGACAGTCTTAGAAATCCAACCCTTCAACTGCTGTGCAAGGCGATGGGTCAAGGGATTCTGGCTGGAAAGGTCAAAACACCTCCTCAACCAGTCTCTCTCGATCCGGCCTGCCACGCAGCAGGTGGACAGATACATCTGTCATCAAGACCTTGACAAACCTCACCCCATGAACCCGGGCACCCCTGCTTAATTACCAAATGTAGCAAACCACTTGGGATGACCTATGGCAGAGGCGTCGTTTAACCAATAAATGATTCCCGTTGTAGCGGTACCAATACTCCCCTCACAAAATGATACTGAGTACACAGCATTGGGGCTCGAGGGATTTTCTAGCACTGTGAGGAAAATTCTTCATGAAGTTTGTTGATTGTTAATGAATAATATTTTATATCAAAAATTCAGTATAAAGTTAATTTTAATTCCATAAAATTGTTATGCTTATTATTTTCATTACGTACAACGTTTCCTTCTAATAGTTATACCTCTAAAAGTGCCAGTCACTACCTCACAACAGGTAAATATCGTAATTTTCTAGTAAATACTTAAGCCATTTATAGTGGTATGTAAATAACTACTTTACTGCTTATAGCAGGGGTGCCCAACCCAAATAGTTTGGTGGGCCAAAAAAATATTAATGAGCTTAGACGGGTCACATATATGTGATTAGAAAATTTTAAGGTAAGTATTTATAATAATATGAATACCTTCGTTCATGTATTGTTAACCGGCCCAAAGGAGCCCCCGCGTGGAAGTGCCAGTGTTAACCAAAAAGGGCCCCCAAGTTATAGCAAACCTGTTTCCGGTGTCTAGCTCAGTCGTTCCGGTGTAGAGCAGGCTCTCTTCACCCAGGGGCGGGTGGGCAGCAAGAAATGGTTAATTGGGGAAACTCCACACATGATTCGTCTCAAAACAAAGAATGCTTCAGGGTAACAAAAGCAGTGTATTGTATTCTATAGTTGGTTACATCGTACATGGATTATATCAGGGTAAATTGGCTACCTGAATCCTAGCTACTTCTCTCTCCAAGTCTGGGTTTATCGCGCAGGTGCAAGGAAATTTACATGGACACAATTAAATGGGAAAAGGTAGCAACTCACGGTGTTTGTCGGGCGGCATGTCGTCACGTGCTCCATAAGCGAGGAAAAATAATACCAAGTCTCATAGAGAGGCCCGAGCGCGTGGTGTACGTTATCTGGACATCCACAGGCGTAGAAAACCACTCCGGAACGGGGGACCAACTATAATTCTCCCCGTCCACAGATTAGGAGTACGTAAATTCACATGTTTGGTTTAACGGCCAACGGCGCGAGCGAGAGCACGGGTCAGCTTACTTCGACGGCTCGTTTGTTTCTGGCGGCGGGGTCTCTGCGGACCGAGAGGGGAGCAAAACGGGAAGTGGGGGAAAGGGTGCCCGCCGTTGGGTCAGGCCACTGGCCAGCTCCAATCAGCGCAAACTTCCAGTGTTGCCGACTCACGAAACACTTCTTCCCGAAAATTACCACGTACCTACTTGTGTTACATAACAGTATAAACTGACATTGTTAATAATGTTATAAACAATCATTAAACGTTAAGTGGATGAACTACTAATATTTTTTTTACATTATCTCTACTTGTTTGCCCTAGGCGCGTTATAAGTAAAAAATAATAGTATGTGTTTAACCGGCTGTGCTGTGCTCACTCTCCCGCTCTCCGCTGTATAAGCGCCTATATGTGTCCTTTGCCTTCACCCTCCACTTATTGAAATCAGGTCGTTGCACTCCATTAATAGAGGACGCCGTTGGTGCCAACAAAAAACTGTAGAAAGAAGCGAAGCTAGCCGTGAATAATGGAGTACTGGTACCTACCATAATGTATGGCAGTGAGGCATGGAACTGGCAGAGGAAGGATGAAAGTAGACTGAATGCTGTAGAAATAAGATCCCTAAGTCGAATGTGTGATAAAATCATGTACAATCGTGTGAGAAACTTGGAGATCCGCAAAGAATGCAAGGCTAATGTAAGATTAAAGAAAGGGACGCTCCAATGATTTGGGCATGTAGATTGAATGAACGAGGAAAGGAGTGTAAGAAGAATATTATATGACGCAAATGTGAATGGTAGAAGAAGTCGAGGACGCCCAAGAAAGACATGGAAGACCAAGTGAATCAGATACTTGAGTCGGGCCATGTCAAGAGTCAGAATAATAGAAGAGCCTTTATGAGACGATGTATGAATGTAAACGAGGCAAAGAGTGTGTGCCATGTCCGAGTTGTTTGGCAGTCCGTCCTTTCTGCCTACCCCTGCGGAAAACGGCGTGATGGTTAGTTAGTTTAGGTCATTGCACTCAATCTTCATTTTGCGTAAAAAATATACTGGTTGGAATTTATTGCAAAAATAAATTCCTAGTGCGGCTATGCGCCTGGCACTTTTCAATCAATAAAACAAAACCCCCATTGAGATTCCGAGGTCTAATAACACGAATGTTTTAATTTCACAAAATAGAATTTAAATTATGATGAATTAACTTTTTTTTGTACTGCTACTAAAATCCAGAAAGCTGAATGCTTCATTTTGGGCTGTGAAAAATATTCAATTGGGCCGCAGGTTGGGCATGCCTGTCCTACAGTTCACAGCACCTACCTACCTGTAGGATTAACATGATTATTGTAATTATTTATGTAGCAAACATGCCATTCTTTTGAAGTATCAATAAATACTTCAGTGGTAATGTATTTGCAGGTATACATCGCTCAGTATTATGATAATATACCGAGTGCCGCTAGTGATTACTCTACTCACGTTAGTAATCATTTCGTAGACTGTATGCATTTTCTGGATCTCTCTCAATACAACAGTGAACTAAACTCAAGCGGCCATATCCTATATCTGATCATGTCAAATCTACTAATCTCCGTTGAATGTAATGACGACCTGCTAGTTCCCGAGGATGCACATCATAAAGCTGTGTCCATTAGTGTGCCATTTCAGGAAACCCCCTCATTGATAAATGCGAAAACCAAAGTTTGTGTATATAATCGTGGAGACTAAGAATCAATTAATTTCACCCTAGAACAAGCTGATTGGGCATCCATTTTCTCTACGTCTCAAATAGAACCAGCACTTGACGTTTTCTATACGTTTTTGAAATACCTCATAAATCTTCATATTTCTCATAAATTTTCGTGGAAATATCCTCGTTGGTACAATGCTGCCCTTATCAAGGTAACGAAGGAAAAATCTAAATATTTTAGCAAATATAAAAAATACCAAAACCAGGCTGACTATGACGCATTTTCTCTCCTTCGTAAACGGCACAAAGATTTATGTCGGGAAAGCAAATCTGGTTATTTATCACTGGAGTGATTTTTGTCATATATTGGCCACATTTTAAATGTCTCCAATTGCTTTTCGGTAAAAAAAAGCCCATTATCTCTTGATTCGGCAAATTTAAAAAAAATATATTTGTAGTTCCCACGTTTGTTATTTTGGACTTAAACAAAGCTATTTAAATGCTTTATCTATTATGACCATAGATGTCGCAAAACCGAACTTCGTAGAAATTATTTTTTATTTAATTTTTATTTTCGTACCGAATTTTTGATCAGCTGTTTAAGGTTAAAATTAAGCCCCTTTTCCATAGATATGCACCTTTCATTATCAAGTCTACCACAGACAACATACAGAAATCGAAAATATTTTATGTTGACTCGAATAAGTACCTCTCATGGCAGTTTCAAAGTAACGAACACGCAGGATTCGCGCGGTTATAAACTTTACGATTTTTTAATATATTTTTTAAAAATCCTACAAATATGAGATAAACATTAAAATACAGGTTAATTCATCGGCTATATAGCACTACAAAAAGTTTTTATGATTTTTTTTAATGTTGGCGAAAAATAAAAAAAATGGTCTTCTGAGAAGTCTCAAGCAATCAAGTCAAATTTATTTATTTCGCCTGGTCCCTTCAGTGGTTAGGTAACATCGAAAATAATATATCCTTAAACCTGAAAAACTTCTGGGGCCACGTCAAATCCTCTAACTAATCCCAAGGTGTCCCAAAATGTATGTATTTATGGAAAAGGTGTCCCCGATGAACAATGAACATTGCAAATTTATTTTTAGAATATTTCAGTTGGATTTTTTTTATAAGTAAATTTTAAATCGCCGTTTTAACATTGGATATTGGATAAAGGTCATGTGTTAACCGGTGAACTCACCCAAGTCTAGTGAATTTTGTATAAAATTATTGTACGTTGGTCAATGAGTAATGTTGTTTTAATACAAATAGTATGCTATTAATGATTTTATAGGAACTTATATGTTTTATTGTATTTATTTTGGAAAATCAATGGATTGTTTTACATCTATTACAATAAACTTAATAATACTAATAAAATCTAATGACAATATTTCAATACAAAATTGTAAATATTAAATATTAAATAATGCAAATGTCTGTGATTTTTCAGCTAGAGTGGTAAGATTAAAAAATTCGAAATTTGATATTGTACATCAGAAAAAAAAAATGCAGTGCTTCGTAGCCTATTGGTCTCCTCTTTGTGCGGTGTTTCGTAGCCTATCGGTCTCCTCTTTGTGCCGTTCTTCGTAGCCTATCGGTCTCCTCTTTGTGCCGTTCTTCGTAGCCTATCGGTTTCCTCTTTGTGCGATGCTTCGTAGCCTATCGGTCTCCTCTTTGTGCGATGCTTCGTAGCCTATCGGTCTCCTCTTTGTGCGATGCTTCGTAGCCTATCGGTCTCCTCTTTGTGCGATGCTTCGTAGCCTATCGGTCTCCTCTTTGTCCGGTGTTTCATAGCCTATCGGTCTCCTCTTTGTGCGATGCTTCGTAGCCTATCGGTCTCCTCTTTGTGCGATGCTTCGTAGCCTATCGGTCTCCTCTTTGTGCGATGCTTCGTAGCCTATCGGTCTCCTCTTTGCGCGTTGTTTCATAGCCTATCGGTCTCCTCTTTGTGCGGTGTTTCATAGCCTATCGGTCTCCTCTTTCTGTAATGGTTCATAGCTTATCGGTCTCCTCTTTGTGCGATGCTTCGTAGCCTATCGGTCTCCTCTTTGTGCGGTGCTTCGTAGCCTATCGGTCTCCTCTTTGTGCGGTGCTTCGTAGCCTATCGGTCTCCTCTTTGTGTGGTGCTTCATAGCCTATCGGTCTCCTCTTTGTGCGATGCTTCGTATCCTATCGGTCTCCTCTTTGTACAGTGTTTCATAGCCTATCGGTCTCCTCTTTGTGCGGTGCTTTGAATCCCCCTCACTCTTGTCTACTTTAGTTTTCTGAAGGTTTCACTTCTACCACGTGTGAATTTTTGTATTTTTTATTCACTTATGTTTTTTCTGTTGTTGTTTTTATATATGAGTAGTACGTATGTTTATATTCCTTTTATGTTTTTGAAAATAAATAAAATATAAATTTTTATATTATTTTCAGTACATGCCAAAATGGGTGGCCCCCAACTCGATGACCTTTATGGGCTTCATGCTTCTGGCGGGCAACTTCCTGCTGATGTGCTGGCTGGACTACGGGTACTCCTCGTCTGCGGAGCCGCCTCTACCCCCTGACGGCCGGCCAGTGCCCAACTGGTGCTGGCTGCTGATGGGTGTTTCCTTGTTCGTGGCCTACACCCTCGGTGAGTGTTGTACCTTTCTCTTCTGGAGAACAAAGTGGGCAACTTCCTGCTGATGATAAGTTACGATTTTTATTTTAATATATTAACCCCCATAGCGCGGCTGGCTACATTTGCAGTCCAGTGAATAATGACTACCTTGAGGCCGTCTACTGTGTGTAAATTTAGGTTTTACAAGTTTTTAATGTATTTCATTATACCGTCAATGAAAATTCCAATGAAAAAAATGTTACTATTTCAAATGTAATTTTTAATATTATATTTGCCTTTGAGATATTTACTAAATTTAAGCCGCACTATAGGGGTTAATAGCTCAACTTGCCAATGGTGTTCCCGAGACCCGCTCTAACACCATCCACTCTGGAATTTTTTAAGATACGATTTTAACCTTTATTCTTTGAAAATTGCATAGAGGATAAAATCAGAATCGTTTGTGCTAATAACACTAACAACAACAAGAGAAAATAAAGTCAAGTGAAGTTAAGTTTATTCATTTAATTTTTGGGGACTTTTACATAGGAGTATGTATATAGTAAAATTATACATAACTGAACTGCCTTAGTATGTATTTATTTAGTGATAAATTTAGACAAAAGATTTTAAAAATATGTCTGAAATTTTGCTACCACAATGGATGTTACATAGTCGACACATTCGGTTGGGAGAGATTAGTTGGTTTTTTGGAAAGGAATATGGAAAGTTTCGGGGTTTCTTAGTAGACGGTGATCGGAATTGATTTTGATTGTGAAGATTCTACATGATACTAATAGATCAGTCGAGTGCACCTACCACTTCCCTGAACCATTTAAAGGACTATCGGTTCTCACTTCAAGACTCTGCTTTTGTTTTTAAAACGAAGCTACTATAAAATGATTCTAAAAGCACCCGACTGTCCCTACACGGCACAACATGCATTTATGCATACCAAAAACTTTTAAATGTTCTCATCCGATGCAATTTGTAATAGTTCAATGTAATTCCACCAGATGGTATTGACGGCAAGCAGGCCCGCCGCACCGGATCGTCAGGCCCGCTGGGCGAGCTGTTTGACCACGGCCTGGACTCGTACGCCGCCGCGCTGGTGCCCGTCTGCCTGTACTCCTGCTTCGGACGCTACGACCACTCCATCAGCAGCTGGCGCATGTTCCTCGTGCTCTGGAACATCCTGGTCTCCTTCTACCTCAGCCACTGGGAGAAGTACATCACGGGGGTGCTCTTCCTGCCGTGGGGGTATGACTTTGGAATGCTGGTGAGCTTATTACTACTCCACAGTGGTGGTTCTTCACAGGGGGACAATGGGGACAGTCCCCACCAGTTACACTCAAAACCTACTAAAGGAAATAGCAGTCGATGCTTTGTCTTCACCAAAATGAATGAATTCTTTAAACATAAAAGTAATTAACATTTGCAGAAATAAAATACAAACAATTATTCCAATTAATAAGACCCTACGCGCGTACAGCGAACAATGTACGGCGCAAAAAACAGCGGGTCTATTTCTCAGTGCACAGAATGTAATGCGCACTTGGGGGACGATCCGAACTATCCCGATACTTTCCTTGCGTTGTTTCGCGATCGTATGCAACTGCGCATGCGCAGTAGTATGTGAATTCAAATACCTGCAGGGACCTGTAGGAACGACCCGTTCTCATATGACTAATGTCAACTGTGTACAAATGTTGGGTGCGTGTTTGGCGTGTTTCCCAACTATGCACCGGTGCCGAGGGGATCAATGACGCTAGTTCCTCGGAGCATCTCCAATTGTAATACCGGTAGAACTAGGACAGCATTCCCACCTGACTCCTGTGCTCTAAAGATTGCAATCTAGATTTTTGCTCTATTTTAAACGAGTTGTGTTTTATTAAACATTTTTGCAATTTTCGCATCGATTGTGTCACTGTAAATGTTAGCGCGCTTCTGTAACATTCGTAATATTTATTTGTACCAGAGTCTCACTCTCGGGGACGTCACCATAACATATTATATTGCCGATTGAGTCGTACAAATCTGTACCCGAATTCGCCCGTGGGAAGAGCGATACGCTATTTAAATATATTAGATAAAAATTTCGACATATTCTTCGAAAAATTCAATGATTTTGTAAGGTTTTTGGCGCTACATTCTCACTGTGAAAATGGTTCTATTACAATTAATTAGATAAAATATCTGTAATGTTGTAAATTTTTGTACACAAATAAAATAAAATAAAGTAATTTCGTATCTCTCCGTCTTCTTCTTTTCGAGCCTGGTTGCGGAGCCTTAAGTCGGTTCCTCATTCTGAGAATCGTGATCCCTTAGTAACTTTGCGGTTCTGCTGTGGATATCGACTTACCGGAGACCAGTGAAACTTGGTCACTCCAGCGCGTTGGTGACCTTGCTCTGCTTCTTCTGCCAAACACATTGCCAGTGACTATTAGTTACTCCAAGTTGCAGTCCTTGGCAAGCAACATGTCCAATGTATCTTTAAATACGTTGTAGGCAGATAGTTGAAAGCCTATTGTGGATGCCTAGCTCTTCCAGAATGGACTCATTTGTGCTGTCTGACTGTCCATGGAATTCACAGAGTTACAATTACAGACAGAACCACTATCGAAATTAGTGTTTTTAATGATAAATATTATGTTGTACCATAAAATTTATATGGCGGTGCAATTTACTGATATCACCTCAAGTGCGTTTCACTAAACCGGATACATTATTGAATGCTTTTACGAATTTCTGCTTCTGAAAATCTGTTTGTCGTTAATTCCAGAGTTCGTCGCTAGTGTTCCTGGCCACGGGCATGTTCGGCCACACTATTTGGAAGTCGGAGCTCCCTTTTGGCTACAACTCGGGCACGCTCTTCGAGACGCTAATCTACCTCACCTCGCTGGCGTGCAACATGCCCGTCACGCTGTGGAACATTCACAAGTTGGTTTCATTTTACCGCACAGTGGCGAACATACTAGTACTGTTGAAACAACTACATGCATCTCCATTCTTTAACCTATCCAAGAACCTATCCCTATCTGACAGTGTGTGGCGAGTTTATCTACTTGTGGCATTTGCAACGATAAATCATGGAACCATCGGTATATGAAAGGAGGCCACGCAATGAACAACTATCTCAGTGCAATTTAATATCGACTCAATTAAGAAATCTTGGCAGAGACCAGCTGGTGCTCACTTGGTGGTATAAGACATCTCTTATGTGTGATTGTATAGTGTGTCTCTATCCATCAAGGCCATAATATTTTTATCAACAAGAATAACAGAAGACTAAAAGGTAAGTCAGTCCTTTACAATTACAATCATTACCAACTCCCACAGTTGTGACCCAACTCCCATAGTTGTGACCCGACTTCCGTCCGTAGTTGTGACCTGACTCGGGTAGTTGTGACCTGGCTCCCGTAGTTGTAACCCGACTCCCATAGTTGTGACCCGACTTCCGTCCGTAGTTGTGACCTGGCTCGGGTAGTTGTGACCTGGCTCCCGTAGTTGTAACCCGACTCCCATAGTTGTGACCCAACACCCATAGTTGTGACCCAGCTCCCATAGTTGTGACCCAACACCCATAGTTATGACCCAACTTCCATAGTTGTGACCCAACTCCCATAGTTGTGACCCGACTCCCTTAGTTGTGATCCGACTCCCATAGTTGTGACCCAACTCTCATAGTGATAACAGTCCACAAATTGATTAGCAGAATATGTTTACAAGTACCGTATCAAAATATAACCTACCGTTGGAGGAATGACGCACTTTTTTTATTACCGTAACAATCCACAATTATGGTGCATGTACGCGGATATACATGTACCGCGACGGCACAAAAAAGGCGACAAACATACGTTCCTTATCGAAGGGTAGGAATCTGTGGGTCAACATGACCAGAGTGACGGATGTATAAACCCATCCCTCCTACTGCAGAACATAGCGATGGGTCGAAAAAGTCCAGCTAGAGAGATTGGTCTCCCTCAACCAGTCTCTCCAAATCAAATCCGGCCCGCCACACAGTAGATGGGCTGATTCATTCGCCGTCAAAACCTAAACAATCCTCACCCCATGAATCCAGGCTTGCTAAGTCACTAAACTTAGCGAACCACCAGGGGTGACCTATGGCAGAGGTATTGGTTATATCAATAAATGGTTCCTGAGGTGGCAGTACCCATATCCGCCTCCAAAATTGAACTTAGGTACTTAAGATTTGTATCGGGTTAGCAGCTGGTCACTATTGGAGAATCTGCTACCCCTATAGAAGACGGCCAGTTTCTTGTAAGCCAGATTTACTTGCACTTTTATGAAGCTCTGATACTTGAACCGGCCTGAGTTACTCAATCTGGTTTTTATATGTTTCCAGAGCATACCGAGACAAGAGCGGCAAGGGCTACGGCTTCATGGAGGCCACCCGGCCATTGTGGGCGCTCGTGATAACCATCGCGCTCACCACCTTCTGGGTGGCTGTCTCTCCTGGTAACATCCTTAACCGCGACCCTCGAGCCGTCTTCCTGCTCATGGGCACGCTGTTTAGCAACGTCAGCGTGAGTATACGTGGCAGGATCATATTTCCAGAGCAGCGTGGAGTAGTGGACACCGACGTTCCGGACTGTGATATTAGATCATTTCAACGCTTGTTTTGACTAACTTACTAGGGGCAGTTGAAAAGTAATCAGCCTAGGCAATAGATGGCACCACCAGTATCAAATCAATATTGTTTTTCGAAAATCCTATCCTAATGAAAACTGCTAATTTTTCATCCAGCCGTGTCATTTAGTTTGTGTTTTGCGAAAGAGCACACAACACAATCACAAATATACGTTTTCATCGTCATACCTCGAGGTAGTTATCGCCACAACAGCACAAATAAGTACAAAACGATATTGTACTTTCAATATGGTCAAAACCTTTTAGTTCATAAACGATATTATGAACACGAACAACACCAACTTCAAGCTTCAAAGGTAGTCCCAATTCTTCTTCTATTTTTCAGAAACAAATGCATTCGAATTCATTTGTCATTGTTCCAAATTCAAAATGCATTTCCAGCAAGGTGATATGGTTAGGTAGGGTAGGTACTAGATAAATGACATCCCAGTAGGAACTATGCTTATTCTTATTTCAAAACCAAACATAAAAGTATTCAACCGAATATTGTTTAATACCCAGTTATATTATTTATATTTTGATTCCAGTGTCGCCTGATAGTGGCGCAGATGAGCAACACTCGCTGTGAGGCCTCCAACCCGCTGCTGCTTCCGCTGCTGGTGTCGGCGGTGGTCTCGCTAGCCGTGCCCCGCACCGAGATGGCTCTGCTCTACGCCATGTGTCTCCTGGCGCTAGCCTCGCACATACACTATGGGACCTGCGTGGTAAGCCAGTCACACGCTTGACTGCTTCTTAGAGCCAAATTATTCTAGATTAACTTTCCACACACTATCTATCTTTGGGGATTTAATTTTTTTTTTTACTTTTTTTTTTTTTTTTTGGGGATGCTGTGTGGAGGGTCTATTTATGGAAAGGAAATAGAGGAAGTTCTGTGAAGGAAAAATGTATGAGGGGTGGGAGTTTGTGGGCCAATGTGTCTAGAAGTGACGGACATACAAATCTGTCCCTCCCACTGCGCAAGGTGATGGGTCGAGAGAGAAGACCTAGACAAACTTCATCCCGTGAACCCGGGCATCTCTGCTAAGTCACCAAACGTAGCGAGCCGCTTAGGTGACTTATGCTAGGCATCTTGAATAAGTAACTTTTGCAACATTGTATTGCAAAAATATTGTGTTTTTTTTAAGGGGTAATTTACGCGAACCGAAATAATATTTCGGGGCGGGGAAGAATGAGGTAAGCTGGAACGGGGAATTCGCTACGCCCACGGGCGAAGGCAGAGCAGCGAAGAAATCTAGACTAGATGGTACTAGATTGAGTAAGCTTTTAACATGAAACGTTTAATAAATAATGGGCATCTTTCAAATTATGTTTATTAAGTTGAATGTGCATGTTTTAGGTAAATTTAGATAGAAACATTACCGATTGCAAAAGGAGCTCGTGATTTTATGACTCTTTCGATCGGATTTCGATCAAACTTGTTTGATAAATTATTCGATACAATCAACTACACTGCTAGACGGCAGTCAGTCGCTTATGACTCGTAACGGACACGTTCTTCATTGACAGATGTCAAAACAATACGGTATTCAATTACCTACGCACTATTTTCATAATATGTGATCATAATTATATCTGAATATATTGGACAGATAAATAAAATATCGGCCATTTTCAATATTTATTATTATTTTTTACAAAAAGTTACATAAAATAATAAATAATTATTTATTTATTTTTTATGAATTAACGCCGATTAACGGCTTTTACATGGAAATTACAATAATTTGAAATGGTACAGAATATACATGATTAAGAAAAAAATGTACATGTGACAAAAAATTAAAAAGTACATATCGAAGTGACAGCATAAAGTACAAATAATAGTAAGCTATTATAAATACAAATTTGAAGAAAAATATAACCTCGTATAACATATATATTAGATATTTTGAAAAAAAAAAACGTAAAGGACGTAATAAAAATAAATTTAAATATTCCAGAAGTAAACATTGATGAAGAGTAAAAACATTCAAAGTATAGTCGCATGTTCGATTCCTCGGCTGGCTAAGTCCTCCATCACAACACAAGCAATATTTTCGGCTTTCTGTGGTGGTAGTAGGAGATTTTCAAACATTGTTGGGCTGTTCGTAACCCAGGAATGTTTGTCTTTCTTTTTAAAAAAAAAAAAGTTAAACCAATTTAAAAGGTTTATAATA
Source organism: Limnephilus lunatus (assembly GCA_917563855.2). Classification (NCBI taxonomy): domain Eukaryota; kingdom Metazoa; phylum Arthropoda; class Insecta; order Trichoptera; family Limnephilidae; genus Limnephilus; species Limnephilus lunatus. The sequence continues at coordinate 46,559,387 of OU830603.1, read as the reverse complement.
TTATTCGTGGCACTCCAAAGGAAATTTTGGAGTGCCACGAAAATTCCGATTTCCGAGGCGAATACTAAATAAGAGTTACATCACAATATTTGCCTTTGATATTAAAGCCTAGGAAACTACAAAAATATTTCATACATTCCATAGTTCTCATTAAAAACCTGCGGCAGGAATGTGAACTAACATTTTCGTTATTGGTTTTTGGTGTGTTATGCCGTGTTGCTCTGCCTCCTTTAGCCGACGTTTCGGACAGCGTTGCAGTGTCCATCATCAGGGCAGATCCAGCAGATCCGAGAGATGTTGCAGGTCCGAAACGTCGGCTAAAGAAGGAGGTAGCGCAACGCGGCATAACACCCCAAAAACAAACAACGAAAATGCTTTTGGCCGTGAAAATCTAAAAACGTATGTGAACTAACATGTTTGAATATTAAATAGCGTAATTTGTTGGTTATTCACATTTGGTCGTTTTAATTATTGCTGCAAGGTACGTTAGATTCGTACTGGGAGATTTATGATGAGGATCGTTTCGTGTTTTTATGAAACTTTTTGCCTCCTATTTTCAATTATTATCTCTTGTGCAATAAAAAATACTAATAATATCTTTATCTTTACCTAATAAACAAGAAGTTTCACTTCTGTCGCGCGTGGACTCCACGCACACAATGTTTATGGTTTATTTTATTTTCGCATTTTATGTATAAAACAGGTTTCAATATTTTTTTTTTGTTAATCCTATATTTAATTTTCAGGAGTGTGTCGGCTTCTTTTTGTTTGTTTGCAACCTTTATAATCTATTTTACAATTTTCTTACTTTTTATAACTCTGTAACTCATTTATTTTACCATAATTTATTAGATATACCAATGTTACAACTAACATAACTGTATAATTAGAAATTAATGTAAAAGCCCAGTAGGGCGCAAATGAATACAACTAGGAATACGATTCTGGTGAAGGCGCACTCTAAATATTCTATACCGCTGGTTGTAGACAGCGGGCCGAGAAATGGAATTTCTAGTAAAAAAGTCAACTTGGTTCTGAAATAATACACAATATTATTACGACTAGCCTTTAGTGTGACCCCTTTTCTCATGTGCCAACACATTTACGTATTTATTTTTCGTAAAATTTGACGTCGTCCCACTCTCAAAGCATCTCGCGTACTGACGAGAAATAACTTCTGCCTTGGTTTATATAATGGCTCGAGACAAAGTATTATTGAAAAACGGTTTTTATTTTTATAAGCATTGTTTTTATGCTTTTTAAGATAATTTTATTAAATAGCCGTTTAGAAAACATTGATGTGGTGATCATGTTTATTTTTATAATTCTCCTGTATTTAGAATTAAAGGATATAATCGAACTTTGAGCTATTTTTAGAGGTTCCGTAAATATTTTTTTACGCAATTATTTTAAACATTTTAATACGTTTTGTTAGTTCACCATTTAGAAGAATAATAAATTTTTTCAAAACATAATATTATTTTCTAATAAACAATATAGAAATTTTCTAAAAACTGCATCAAAAACCTGCAAATATGCTGCGATTGCGGTAAGATCCCCTTAATACGTGAAAATTTGTTAAACGTATTCACAAGAGTCCCAGCTACTCCCGTCTGTAGCCAGCGAGACTATGGCATCCCCAATTGAGGCTGAAGTATTGGAGAGGGGAAGGAGATGGGGAAGAGGAATGTGGGGATTTGGCTATTCAGATTGATCAGCATTGAGACTGTTAAATGAATAAATAATAATGCATCCTTGCATGAATTCATGTTTAAAACGATCTAAACTAAAATATGTGACAGCTCACAGCGGAAATTCTGACATCGGCCCATAGAAAACGCAAATAACAGCCATATAAAATCACACAAATCTGACAGGAGATCTCGCCCGAGATCTCTCTCGATCTTACAAAACATAGAGAATCGCTCGGCTGGTCACCAAACATGATTAAAGCCATTTCAAGCAACATTTCAACTATAAATTGTGGTCTTACACCAGGGCAACACAAATTAATCAATTAAAATTTATTTGCCAGAGCTATTTTTAAGAGCCTTACCCCTCGACCCCATGTATGGTATTTCGAAAATTATTGGATTTACGGGTAAAATTAGAATAAATCGGTTTTGCAAAAATACCTGTCTTCCTTGATTTTGGATGACCGTGTGTTTCCTTGTTTATTTATATATCTTTTATATAATTTCAGGTACGCCAGATGTGCAGACATTTTAAAGTGGACTGTTTTAGAATAAAATACAAAAAGTGAAGAACGGCACAAAACTGACAAGGACTGGTAAACAGAGATTTGCGTACAATAATATCAAAAGTGGTGAAAGGACACAGTTAAAGACTTAAACGTATTATTGTAACGGCACTCATTATTATTGTGTCGTGTTTTGCGACCAATTTTATTTATTTAACTCGTCACTAGTTAATATAACTAGGTATTATTATTAATTTAGTCTTGTGTTCATTTCTACATGTTTATCTACGTTAACCTTTTCAACGCTACTGCATAATCAGATTTTTCAATTCATCGTCTTAGGCGTGTATAAAATTATCAAATTAGACCACTTTTCATGGGTTTTGAAGATTTTGATATTGATTTATAAAGACATTAGATAATTTTGTGTAAATAATGACTTTTTAAATACTTTACATTTGAGGCGCTCACCGGAAGAGTGGCCCAACCCACATCAGCGAAAACATCACATTTCAAACGATCTTTGAAATAGTGAAAACTAAAATTGGGCCACTATGGCTTCATAAATATGACAAAAACAAATGACGTTTTCGCTGATTATGAATTTTTGTGGGTTGGGCCACTCTTCCGCTGAGCGCCTCATTTATAACGTACATGTGTGTGTATTTTTAAAATCTGTGCGACTGGAGAGGTCTAGGTTACATCTCCCTCAACCAGTCTCTCCCGATACGGCCCGCCACACAGTAGGTGGAAAAACGCATTCGCCAGCAAGACCTAGACAAACCTCAACCCATGAACTTTGTCACCCCTGCTACAACACCAAATGTAGCGAACCACTTGGGGTGACCTATGGCAGGGGTTTTGGTTATCCAATAAATCGTTTCCGGTTAACCGTACCAAATTGACCGCATAGGCTTGTAAATCTTTACATGCTTGAGACTTGTACAAAATCATCAATGATTTTTCAACTACAATATTGTTATGGAGTTATTTCTGATGAAGTCAACACCGAGATAAAATATGCGTTAAAAATCTTGTTTGAATTTTCTATGCAATATGCGTATCAACTGTTGATATGGCCGGATATACATGCAGTTTAATTTCCATATCAACTGTTGAAACGGGTGCATCTCAAAGGTTAAATTGCACTCTTAAAAGTAAATCTGTTTCTTTGCATTAGTGATCTTAGTTTACTGAAAAATTTTGCAATTTTTAATTTATAAATACGCAACTATATTTTTAAATGTCAATTTTTCAGGATAAAAAATTATGTATATAAACTATGTATCAGATTTACTTGAGCGTGATTAGTTTATATTATTTTTCAGACTGCTAATAATCAAAGATTAGTGTGTAGTTTTAAAATTTTAATATTTTTTAAACTTTGCAAATGCCTTTCTTGTACTAAGAAAAAATATTGTGCATAGATTAGCCTATTTTTCAAATTTTTTACTCTTTACAATTTGCTACATATTTCGATTTTCTAAAAATGATTACCTCATATGAAAATATTCACACTTTGTGTATTGTAAACCTCGACTAGCGATGAAAAGGTTAATCAACAGAACTTTTTTCAATTCCATCGAAGCTTCTCTTGAAAACCACAATTTTATTATTACATTTTTTGGTAAATTGTTAATAGAAGATTCAGGAAAAATGAGATGCGTTTAATACGCACATTTTAATTAAAAAACACTTATCAGTTAGATAATTATAAAAAGCAAGTACATATTTCAGTAACCATTAGCTCCACACAGGAGGCCCTGAGGAAAATAATTTCTCTCGGGGCCTATGTCATCTTTGGGGATGCTGTGTGGAGGCAGGGGCGTGCACAGAGTTTTTGATCAGGGTAGGCAGTAGGAAAACACAACAAGTTTCACAGGTTAAAATTTCCATATTTTATCAGATAATTTCAGAATTAAAGTCGACAAACGTTTTTGAACCAACAATTAGCATTTATGAAAGACAACTATTTGATAGAAATACATAACAGAAGAAGTTCTAGAAAGCACTGCTTAATACTAACAAAAAAAACCTCATAGAGGCAAATTCAAAACGACAGTTCTACTCTATGATTTGTGCATTTCGTGAATATACGACGCAAATGTGAATGGTAGAAGTCGTGGACGTCCGAGGAAGACATGGCACGATCAAGTAAATCAGATACTTGAGTCGGGCCATGTCAAAAGTCAGAATAATAGAAGTGAATGTATGAGACGATGTATGAATGTGAGTGAGGCAAAGAGTGTGTGCCAAGACCGAGTTGTTTGGCGGTCCGTCCTCTCTGCCTACCCCTGCGGGGAAACGGCGTGATGGTTAGTTAGTTAGTTAGTTGAATTATATCTTGTATGAAGTTAGCTCTAGTCAGAAATAATTCCTGCTTAGACTGCATTTTAGTGAGGCAGTCGGAGGGCGCGCGTGTAGTTTCTAGTTTCAGTTTATGCCGCGTTTGTAGTTTGCCGTTTGATGTGGCGCACGCGTAGTTTCGGTTGCTCAGCTTTTTCGCGCTTATTTTTGAGAGTGTGTATTTATTTTTAGCAATAATTTTATAAATTATAATATTATTTACCTGCTCATGTTTTACAAAAACTGCAGGGTAGGCAGTGCTTATGTGCCTATATGGAGTGCACGCCCCTGTGAGGAGGGTATTTTTTAGAAAAAGGAGAGGAAGTTCTGGGAAGAAAAAAGGTATGAGGGGTGTGTAGGAATCTAGGGATCAGTGTGATGGACGTTTGAATTCATTCTTCGTTGGATCGAGAGAGTCCAGCTGGAGAGGTCTAAAAGTCTCCCTCAACCAGTCTCTCCCGACCCGGTTGGGCAAACACATCCGCCGCCAAGACTTAGGCAAGCCTAACCCCGTGAACTCAGCCACCCTGCTAAATCACCAAGCATAGCGAACCACTTGGGGCAACCTATTGCAGTGGTGTTGGTTACCCAATAAATGGTTCTTAGGGCGGTGGTACCCACATCTGCCTCCCAAATTGTAAATTAGTTACTGATGTTTGAAGGTCAGTTTTTTCTTCTCTTATTTTACCCAAACTATGAACCTAAGAATCTAAAATACCTGTTTTAATATTATTAAGTCAAAACACGGTGTGAAGAAAAGACGTCAAATTATCCATATTTTAAAGCATTATTAAAATAATTGTTTCACATTGTTATCTAATTTATACACAGTGTTTTTAAAATAAAATGTGCATATTAACCGTATCCTACTTTTCTGTAAATTATCTGCATATTTTTTCTTCGTATATATTATCAATGTAAATAATAATTTTAACAAACGGATTACCTTTTTAAATTTAATTAATTTAATTTAAAATAATAAATTTTTTAACAAAACGAAAAAGTCACAAGAATAATTTTTTATTTTACATAATACAATTTTAGAAAAATTGCTTTTGTATCGTCAATTTTATATCGATGCATTTCGTGCATCCGAAACGCGTATATATGCTGGCAGAAGAAAAAAATTCAACGCAAACCATTATCCATGGTCAAGTGTTGCAAGATACGATATAACTGGGAACAAATCAAGGGCAATGCCGGGTAGGAAAGCTTCTATTACCTATTTATCCAAACTTTATCTTTAATAATAATAATATATATGAATAAATATCCCCATCCCAATTTGCTCAAATAATAAATCATTGTTCGTTTGAATATATTGACTCCCTTAGCAATGTATTGTATTATACTTAGACCTTTAAACTTCTAGCGAATTAATGTGAACAAACGAAGGGTAATGCGCATTTTCATACCGCGACAAAATATCCTCTGACAAAATATGCTTTGGAAAAAACATCCCCCAAAAAATTATCTACTATACCTAACCTAACAAAGACCGGCTGCTCCAGACGGGAGCAGCTGGGACTCTTGTGAGATATTCATATAAAAAATGAAAGTTAGGTTAGGATTGTGAGTCAAGCGCCTTACCACTAGACCACGGCGGCCGTCAAACATTTTAATATTTTTGAACAATAATTTATTGTCTTTACAGGATGTCTATTATTTTTGCCCATTTTTTTGTCAAGTTAGGTTAGGTTTTAGTAGATTATTTTGTTGGGAAATATTTGGTCGGGGATATTTTGTCACGGGATGAAAAAGTGCGGAACCCAAACGAAGAATGCTGCATTTTTAAAATACTTAAATAAAACCAAATATTATTGGGTAAATTAATGCATAAGTTAGTTTAAACACTAGTTTTGAGATGAATTAACTCACGTAGAGAGTAGCTTGGGACAGATGTGTCCGTCGCAACGTGCGAAATGCTTCAGTTTTTGAGAGAATGACGCTAACCAATCAGTTAGATTATGATGATCTTTCTAATGTGTCGGGTTCTATTCCCGCAGTTGGTGTTGACTTACTCCTCTTTAAACTTTCGGGTGCTCTAATTAGCACAAGCTTTTTTATACCGCATGGAGTATTTTTGTCGGAAACCAAAGTTGCCGTATCGGGGGTTGTTACCTCTGCAAATCGCTGATTTCTTGCTGTAAGGTTATAAAGAGCAGCTTGTCATTACTCCTGAAGGGTGATTCTATATCTTTTGTGACAGCCAAACGTGTGGTATATCGGCTGTACATGACACATTTTGTGATATTGCGTAACGCGCTTAAGGCGATCCACTAGTACAGGAAAAAATCGAAATCGGAATTCACGCCCTTTTATGGGAGGAGTTTAAAAATACTTGAGAAAAAGCTTTTGGAAAGGTTGGAAAAGATATTTGAGAATTTTATTTTACATGTTGATTTCGTAAAGGCCTGTAAAAAACATTAATTCCTTTTTTATGCATTGTTTATTCTAATAAAACGGAAATTTTAAATTGATTTCACGAAAACAAGCAGCGCGGGCCCTAACACATTGTTTCTCCGCTCCGTTCGGAGGAGTAATGACGGATAAATGGGGCGGCTGCCAGTCGTTCTTCGGTGGACGGTATAAGGTTCACTTTGATATAACAAATTCGTCGACTGCCGTATTGTCGCCGTGATGTCAAAAATACCAACGCGAAAATGCACATTATATTTTATTTTGTGAGGTTCGGGCGTAAATATCATTTTTTTTCGCGATAATTAAATAAGAAACTGAATTTGCCACATTATGCAATAAAACCATATCCGAAAAAGTGTTTATAAGTAGGAGAGTTTTCAGTTGAAAATGTTTTTTATAGACCTAATACTTTATTTTTTTCTAAGCTTATTAAAAGACTTATTAAAAAAAATGACCGATATTTTTAAGGGCCAAGGTATGTTGTATACGCAGTATTTAATTGAAGCATCTATAATACTTCTAAGCAGTCAAATTAAAAAAAAAAAACATACGATTTTGTATGATTTTGCATTATTTAGTATGGCTTCATCTTAAATACTACACTTGTGTCAGACACCAACTCTCAAAAGTAGTTACGCTATCGCCAGATGTGTTTGCCGCGTATTCCTCATTAAGGGATGTCAGTCGTGGGAAAATTTGCGAATTGAATGTAATTGCATACAAACATCAAAATAATACGACAAACGAATTAACAATATGAACGCCTACTAGGCTTAAGTATTAGTAGTTATAATAACTAATAAATAATTATTTGTGTTTTTAAGTAGGTTAATTACCCATACCAACTGACATCAACACACGAAAGGCATAGACAAGCCATTGAAAGCCATAGAAAAATGGATTTTCGTGGTAATTATCTCGTAACGCTGACTTGACACCAAAGATACAGAATCGCCCTTCAGTTTTCATTTTAGAAAAAAAATGTTTTATTCAGAATAAAAAAATATTGTTTTTGATTAACAAAACAGAATTTTTTTCTTTAATGAGCTGCAAGTAATGTTCATACTGTGGTCGTTCTTTCTAAAAACTGAAGTAGGTAAATTATTATTGTAAATATTTATACTGTGTAGCAGGCTAGTAAACGATAATAATTAATAATAACTAAATTATTAATTTTAACTACGTTAAAAACTGTTTTTTTTAATTACTTGCTTCAACCATTGTGCCTATTTGGATGTAGGGGGGAACATTGATTGCTTTTGATTCAAATCTGATATTCAGATCTAGTCAAAGGAAAAAAATAAGTTTATTTTACCAAAGAAGAAGTTACATAATTGTTTACCGAGAAGAAATCATTTACTGAATAATGTTGTGGAAGTATACACCTTATGCTTTAGTATTTCTATGCAAATAATAATATTTTTGTCTGAATGCATTCTAAGCACTTGTATCGTTTTGGAATTCAATGTAACAAGCATAAATAAATTGTGAAAAAGTGCCAACAATGGATAGTAAAATGACTCTTAAAAAGTACTAAACATTTAGAAATAAAAGTAAAAACTCTACACACATTATTATTCGTTGGTTTGTTTTTGAAAACGATTCTATCTCGGTTTTTTAATTTGAATGAAATTGAAAAATTTATATTGCAAATTTATGTATACATATTATTACTGCAATTTTTAATTATTACGAAGAATCAAAAGCAATTGTGTCCCACTTTATATTATAATTATTTACTTGATAAATCAGCGACAAAATATTAGTGTTTGTACGTTATTGAACAAAAATTAACAAAAAAATATTTTACCTAGCTAAAAAAATTTATAAATATATTTTTATATTTTTTCATGCTAGGAAAATTTACATTATTGTTTTAAACTAAATTTAAACAACAACAATAAAGCACTTTTTCATTGTGCGCCAGACGACAGCACTTTTTCGTTGTCCAAAAAAATATGTGAAATCTTTTTGTCCAAAAGTTTCAATTCTAAAACATGTGCTTCAGAGTGGTACTGCTAAATTTCAGGAGGTAATTAATATCTTAATAACATAGAAAAAAATTCTGATGAATTTTTTCAAATTCAATTCAATTTCCAAAATTTTTTTAATATTTTGTTTCAAAATTATATTTTGCTCATAGCTTTGCAATATCTGCATATTTATCCTCCCGTTTAATTCAATTAAATTACTTTATTTATTCCTTTTAAAAACATTACGAAATACAATTTTAATCATTTAGATTATAACAAGGAATATAAATAAATTGTACCTGTATAAAACAGATTTTATACTGGTAGCAACAAATCTTGCCATTTAAACTAAACTTCACTGATGTTAAATATATCAATATCAGAAGTGATTCTATTTAACAACAAGATAGCTCTCCCCACTGGCATGATCATTGGCAAGTCAGTCCTGCAGGACGGGAGATAAAATAGTCTATGCTGTCAGTGACGGAGATAACTTTTTATAGAAATTAATGCTCTCCATGTTTTCGAGTTTTCGAAACATCCAAAAATCAGTCTGAAGAAATGTGAAAGCATCTCTTCTCACCTGTAAATGGTTCATTCCGAGCATACCAGAGAAAATCAGTAGGATAGAACCACGGGTAGTAGCCATCAGAGGCGGCTCTAGACGTCCAGAAATGGAAGGTCATTTAAAAAAAAAATGATATTATGATACAAAATCAAATTAAATACGATAATATTCATTTATAATTACCTCACGAGTTTGAGAGTCAAATTACATATTAATATAGTAAATTATTTCATGCGACAAGCATACAATATGCAAAATCAAACTATGTTTATCAAACCATCTCTTTCAGACACATAACGTTCACCATGCTTTCTCTCTTTCACGGCCATGACCCAAACTGTCTTCAGAATCCGAAAACATTTCTTCTAGGCGGTATAGTGCCATCTCTTTTATTGTATGACGCGTAAAGAGACAGAAGACATGATATTATGATATTTTTCAATACTAATTGAAAAATTGACCCAGCCAATCATAGTGCATGGGAAAGGAAGCTTCCATTTAAGACGTTAGACGTCACTGCTTGCCGCTGCCGGCTATCTCGCGGTGCATTTCAAATTCATGAGAATAATATCAGTTGTTTTGGTTAGCATAATATTTCACAATGTTTTAATGTCATCTTATAATTTTGGGAGGTTTTTGACCAATTGACCTGAAGGAAGGACCGCCACTGGTAGCCATACTCCCTCGGGTTAGAAAATCTCATAGTAAACTCAGGAATGTGCGTAACCAATCAGTCGTTAGGTTACGGTTGATCAAAGAGATTTCGTCTTTTGTGTTTAACTATAAAGGAACAGTTACAAGACTTAACCTTTACAACGCCGGCCTTTTCAATGCATCAATCCCATCACGCGGCACCACATGACACAATGTATATTTGGTGAATTTTTAGTGAAACTTCATGATTCACGCGAGTCCCATAGAAAACTGTTGTAAGTCAAAAAAGTAAATTTTACAGGAGAGCGAAACCACATAATGATTGATGAAACAAGCGGTCACGTAGAAAAGAGACACTAGCGACATCTCGCAGAGATAGAGTGATCTAACCTAAATATGGTTTTCGTTAGGCATAGATAATCACAATCACTTTACTATTCATATTTCTACTTACGACCCTTTTCTACGGGACAAGCGATATCTGTATACGAGATAGCCGCGTATATATAGTTAATGAAAAAAAATTATCAACATTTTTGTTTAGATTTTCACAAATAACCTCCTTGATTTTTGCAGTATCACCCTGAACAACATTTTTTGTAGTTAGGGAAGCAATATTTTGATATAACACATGCGAAAATATTTTAAATCTAACGCTTATAAATTCATTGCGTAATATTAAATTTTATAACTTTTATATTGACCTCTTATAATTAATAGTGAGTTTAAAAATATAAACTGAAATGTAATTTCACGTCTTAGCAAGTTAACTATTCCACGTAGTTAGAATAAAGTAAGTACCTATTTGTCATTTTATTTTTGACCGCTTGCAAAATTCATAATATTATGTACATAATTGAAAATGCTTATAAGATAAGCCTATTTTTCATTCCAAAACATCGACATGGAAAATCATAGATTTGCTCTTGTGGACTATAAAATAATATGTGATGTCATGAAATTTCCACAGCGTTTTCTTAAACCACCTAAGATTTAATTTTCGACATTTCAAGCGGTGTTTAAATAATAATATTTATCTGGTTTGTATAGCGCTGTTTTTTTTTTGGAAAAATCACCTCAAGTGGCGCTGTCATGCTTTATACGTCAATTATACACATAGTAAAAACTGTACCTAAATTATGAAAAAAAAAGTATTTATTATTTTGAATGTGTGTTGACTTGACAATTTAAATTGCTGTCTGATGTAGATAATAGAATCAAGGGAGATATGCCATAAAATTGTAAGTAACTACCACTACTGCAAATTGAATCTACGCACAGCAGCGCCCCGCCTTTGTTTCTATCTACCAGACAAGAGTCCCAACTGCTCCCAATCGTCATGGAGCCAGTGAGACTGGTATTCCCAATTGGGGCGTGTTGTGAGGCTGAAGGTAGTGGAGGGGAAGAAGATGGGAGCGAGGAAGTACCTTGCTATTCAGATCTGGTCGTAAAACGTATGGCTAAGATCATTTCAAACAATGTTTCAATTTTGAATGGTGATCTTACACCAGGGCAATACTGAGAGTGTCTTCCACTCTGAAATGTGCCGCAAGTATGCTATGTATATATTATTTTAAATTATTGAATTGTGAAATAACACAGATAGTCCATGCAGTTTGGTGGTAGCTCTCTGATAGTAGGTACACTTCCATGCCACATCTCCCAATTGTTTCTATTATCTTGTGTTTAGTATCATTAATTTTTTTTAAGACATTGAAAATAATGTTAAATTTATTTTTAAAACATCATATTTTTAACTTCACTCTATTATCGTGCATGTTTGTGAAACATATCAATATACTTAAATAGTTGAATCAGTCCATTCATGCAAAAAGTCATCTCTTAAAATGTATAAGTGCGCTTCTTCTGTAAATTTGTTGCGTTGAGTGAGATTAGCTAATATTCTTTTAGTGAATTTAGTTTGTACAAAGAAAGCATTCCGATTTTATAAATCACAACCATTTTTATGCAGATTCGAGCAAATTATGTCACTAATCTTTGCTACCAAATTTTAGACTAAAAAAAACAAAAATTTATGATTCCATAAACCCTAAACCAAATAATTATGATTCCATAAACCCTAAACCAAAAATTTATGATTCCATAAACCCTAAACCAAATAATTATGATTCCATAAACCCTTAACCAAATAATTATGATTCCACAAACCTTAAACCAAATAATTATGTTTCCAAAAATCTAAACCAAAATTTTGTTTAATTTAGAATGTAAAACAAACATGTAAAGTTGATTCCTTTTAATTGGGTCAGATTCCAAACATTATTTCCCAAATAAGCGAAGTTTAAGGGAGGTAAAAAAATAAAAATAAATTTATTAGGGTACATATGAATTACTAATTTATTTGAGTTCTCTTGAATGTGTTTTTAAACATTATAAAATTTAAAAACTATGTATTTAGTTACAGAAAAAATAATTATGTAGGTACAAAGTACAAATATTGTCGCTGGGCGCGTATCACTTTCAATGTGAAATTTTTTTAATTTTACAGGAGAGTAAAAAAAAAACACATTTTTTAACAGGAACAGTCAGACTTCCATTTATTTTTTATTTGTTGTGTACTAATAATCATTATTATTATAAATAAATCTTATTTGGAGGTCCACCTTCATTTTCCTGCTTCAAAATTGGTTTTTAGTAGTTTTTCTTTATTTAACTTCTATTTCTTGGGTTTCGTCTCAAATATCCAGCTGGCCCGATAAATCGAATCGACTTAGGTTTTTTCTTTGTTACTTATATTATGTTTTAATTTATTAATTATAAAACTTTTATTATTAATGTTATGTGATTGATGAAGCAGCAAAAACTCCTGAACTGTGAGCTCTGGCATTGTATAATTTGCATATCTTGTTCTGTATGAAATTTATGGTTCAGCGTGACTATTTTCAACTCACATCACATTTCAATCATGAGTTGTGAAGCTTTGTTTGTGCTCTGTATTTTTTATTTTGCAATTGTTTAATTAGAAAAAGATAATGTTGAGATTCACTACTAGTTTATTTTTAAAATTATTGTTTTTAGTTTATTTAAAAATGAGCATGAATGAGCATTTTGATGTGGGTGATGCGATTCATGGATTTTTAAAAGAATTGTGTTTTTAAAAGCTGGTCTGTTTTACATACACTATTTGTAGATAGATTAAATGTGGTCCTGCCACAGAGAGCTCTGTTGTAACCTCTCTTTATAAAAAAGAGGGAGAGACTATAACAGCTCTATAAGCAGTCTGCCTTTATGTGTTCATTTTATGATTTTTTTGTTTGTTTTATTTGTATGGAAAGTTTAAGATTTATCAGTTCTGTTTCAACAATAAAAATTACGACAAATGAAGGATAAAGATGTCTTTAACGTTAACTTTTATGAAGTTGACAATAATAAAGGGTATCTTCAATGTTAATTCTTAATGTTGCTTTTAATGTTAAGTCTCGTGAAGTTAACAAATGAAGGATGTCTTTAACCACCATACCCATAAGCTTGTTTTCACAATAATTTATTACGAATACGAATGACGTAGGAGACGTACCTGACTTATTAATGTTAACTTTCATGATGTTGACGAATGAAGAATGTCTTTAATGTTAACTCTTATGAAGTTGGCAAATGAAGAATGTCTTTAATGTCAACTTTTAAAAAGTTGACAAACGAAGGATGTCTTAATGTTAACTTTAATGAAGTTGAGAAATGAAGGATGTCTTGAGTGTCAATTTTTAAAAACTTGACAAACAAAGGATATCTTTAATGTTAACTCTAATGAAGTTGAGAAATGAAGGATGTATGTCTTTAATGTTAACTCTTAAGAAGTTGACAAACGAAGAATGTCTATAGTATTAACTTTAATGAAGTTGACAAATGAAGGATGTATGTCTTTAATGTCAACTTCTATGAAGTTGGCAAACGAAGGATATCTTTAATGTTAACCTTTACGGAATTCATTATGATGGCAAATGGCAATAATTAATTATTTTGCCTTGATGTCCAAATATGATTTGCTTGGAGATGGATTCCAAATGGGATACATAATACCCAACCTTCCTCTTCCCCACCTCCCGCTCCCTTTTGCTTCACAACTGGGGATGTTATAGCCCCGCTGGCTCTGGGCAGTCGGGATTCTTTTGCAGAAAAACACTTTTCACCTTTAAAAAAATTGATTCATAATAATTAATGGTTTCCCACAGAAAAGTATGGCTTCTTGCATAAATTTGATGTATGTTGTAATAAACTGTGTACTCTCGAATGAAATAAAAAAAAAAAAAAACATTAAAAATTAAAACAAATTAACGATGTGCTTTATTTATACCTGTTTCCACATATAAAATATATATTATCACTTTATTACAAACAACTTCATGTATTTCCTAATATTGAAATCATAGATAATAAAAACGAGGGAGATGGGTCATGCATGAACCATTATTAACACACTTCAGGCGGGTGAAAACAAATAATCCATTAGAGAAAATGGAATCTGTTTTAAACCTGTATATCTTTGACAATAATGTGTACATTTGAATAAATTTTTTTATATAGTACTCACCACAGCCCAACTATAAAAGTATTGTCCAAAATGATAGCCTAATTTGCAATAGGACTCCATTAACAGACGTTAAAGTCAGTTTGGGCCATTTAGTGTTCTGTGTTGTATTTTCATAGATACATATATGTATGACAAAGTTCTAACATCAAGCACTTTCAATAATAATTCATTTTAAAGGTTCTAATATCACTTACACTCTCTATTTTTTTGTATCTGACAGTTGATCGTAAAAACGAGGCGCATTATGGTTCGTCACTTCATTTGGATAGGGTTTTAACTACGTCTTACCATTTTTTAAGTTTCAAACGATGAATTTTCGTAATCTATTTAACAATTTTAGTTCATCATATTTTAACACTAGAGTACACACGTGGGCTACGTATGTAGCCCAGGGTATTATTTTTGTTCATAACTTCGTGAAATCGCGTGATTTAACTTCGAGTCTCTAGCTAAGCTCCGATTGGTTGTTACTCGACGCATTCAGTGTGGCGTGAGCGATCGACGATGGCGCACATGCGTAAAATAACGATTTAAAGTTGTTGGGCTACGTATGTGTATTAATAAATGTGTTTTATTTTAAAATTAAACGATTATATTTCATTATTATTTTTAATTGGTAAACTAATGTTTAAGACAAGATTTTTATGCATAGCACAAAGGGTAACAATTATTATAAGCAATAATTATTAGCCTGAAACACTCTAAACATTAGTTTACCAATTAAAAACAATAATTAATATTTGACAAGTTAAAGTATTTCACCAAAAAATGTAGACATAATTTGTCTCGACGCCATCTAGTGGGAGAGTTAGCACTTATAATGCCTTTCTCACAAAAAATAAAGTTGGTTGTTTTCAGGTGAAAAATGTAATAAGCAGTAGTTGTTGAATGAAACACTAGTATATACTGAATTATTTGGCAGGTGGGAGATAAGCCGACGTAGCTCAGTTGGTAGAGCAGTTGACCGGATATCAGAAGGACGTGGGTTTGAGTCCCGTCGGCGGCATTTATCTTTTCTCGGGAGATTTTTTCAATGTTGACGAGTGTTTCAGGCTAGTAATTATTGCTTATAATAATGATTATATTTCAGTATATTTCAATTTAAAATGGGCTACAAGTGAAGCCCACGCGAGCACTCATGAACATTTTAGAGGCGCTTGTACCGTAGTGTTAATGGAATTGCATTAGAGAAATGTAATTAGAACCTTGTGCAATGAATTATTATGCCGTAGCTGGTTGCACATGGTTCTATTTGCATGTTTAGGTATGTTTTAAAGGGGTAAGTATATGTACATCCTATTTAAATACTTTCCTTTAAAATATGTTTACATAATTAAAATACTTTACACAAGATTCAACCTCAAAATCTGAAATTGGTAAATAGATGAGTGCATGTCTTTGCAAACTTTAACACCTCATATCTCAGAACAAGGTGAAGTGAAGTTAGAACACTATCCAAATGAAGTGACGTTATGTGTAAAAAAAATTACATATTTTATTACATTATGAAAAAATTGGTTTTCACTTTGGTACAAATCATTACAAAACAAGTATAAGTTTCCTTTTGATAAATTATTCTTCCACACAAAAGACAATGAGATAAGAAGATGGGGATGTCTTATATCACGTATACATATATATATTTATATGTTTTATACATATTCATATATTTGGAACCCTTGCAAAGAGATTAGTGTACAACTAAACTCCGTAATATTCTTCCCCAAGACATAAAACTAATAAAAAAAATTCAATGAGTACAAATATAAAGAATAAAAACATGGCTGAAAGAGGTCAACGAAAACACCCTAATGAAGACACTAAAAATGACAGAAGACAAATAAACTGTAATTAAACAATTTTAGTCCGCCTCGGCACAGGAACCCCTAGTGAGGAGGACTAAGAAATACAATATTTTTACCTAACATAACCATTATATTTTGTATACTTATAGAATTATTTTACATAGTCGCTTAAATAAAAATATTTGACAGCAATACCTTTCCAGGCATTCAAGTAGGGCTGGCATAAAAGGTAGAACTACCCTTACCGCCTGAAGTGTGTTTATGGAACATCGTTCACAGATGCTACAGCAAACCGCATTCATGCACGGCTGCCTTTATTTCAACCTGCACAACAAACCCGAAACTTTAATTGCATAACCGCTTTGATAGACTATACAGTTTGGTTGTGGCTGAGTGACAGTCGGCATTCTTCCATGCCATATCTCCATTTTTTTCTAATATCTATGTGTTGAATGTTGTTTTTTATGGGTCGGTTTTTTTGGCATGTTTTTTGTGGTCAGCTTCCACGGCTGCGGCAACTGCAGCGATGTGATCTGCCTTTATTTTCTCTCTCTCAGCTTCGTCTGGTAAGTTTGGAGAGATTCCATTCCTTCTTCTGTATGCAGTTAGGTCCCCCTAAAAATAACATTATTTCGATTATAATACAGTACAATCTCACTAATCCGGCACTTCAATAGACCGATACGTCCAATAATCCGGCACCCTCCGCCCGCGCCTCTCTCGCCCCTCTACCCCTGCCTATGTGCTCCACCGCCGCGTCGTCGTCTAGCAGTCTAACCTCAAAACTTATCTCATGTGCACGTGCATACGAATTTACCTGTTGTTTTGAAGTGAGAATAGTGTGTAATTAAAAATGTCAAGTAAACGGAAACACAAGACACTAGATTTAAAAGATAAAATGGACATTTTAAAGAAGTTAGATAGTGGAGAAAACAAGTGCTAATTGGCAAAAAAATATGGTGTTGGGCAAGCTACTATACAAGTTTTTCTTTTTCTTTAATATTTATTATTTTCTCTATAATCCAGTAATCCGAACAATCCAATAATCCGACAACCCTCTGGTTTTTAATAGTGTCGGATTAGTAAGATTGTACTGTATACCAATAATAAAATACCTCAAGGCCTAATAACCAGCGGCCGAGAATTCAATTTCGTCGGAAGATGGTCTTGCGATCTTACCCTTACAACTGTACAGGGCGGTTCCGATGAGAAAGATTGATTATTCTCCATACCAGCATTTTTAATTAATAACTCAATATCCATTTTATTTTATTCAAAATTAGCTGTAATATACACCTATATTTAAGTTAGCAATAAAAATGCTCAAAAGCTCATAAAATTATGTATTTTTTGTAATTATTTTTTTATCATAATTATTTACAATTTTTTAATAATGTTTAAGCAAAATAAGTGTTTAAAAAATCTACTACACTATATAAAGAGGTAAGGTTTGTTTGTTTGTTTGTATCGAATAGGCTCTGAAACTACTGAACCGATTTGAAAATTGTTTTCGCTGTTGGGAAGCTACACTATCCCTGAGTGACATAGGCTATATAATATTTTCAAAATAATTAGGGATCATTACTAAAACTCCAATAATGCAACCCAAGGTGTAAAAAAATTACCTAAAATATTCTTTACATCGCGTGCGCTGCGAAAACTATTGATGATAGAATAAAATAATGTACTACGACTTTGTAGAAAACATCAATATTTACAAAAAAGGTCGCGACAGCATATGTCTAACTATTATGGTTATGCCACAATAAGTATTCTTTTATTTTAAAAATTTAATTAATATGTCGCCGCTTGAAAAGGCTTTTTATTTGTATCTTGGTGTTAATCCTTATCAAAATAAATTACTTCACATTCAAGACAGCTTCAATACCTTTATTTAACTTTTTGAATTTTTCAATTCGGATATTTAATTAGAAAGATATCACGAGTTTAAAAATGTTAGTATTAGAAAAAAGTTTCTGCTACGGGCCGGGCGGGAGAGGAGTCAAGAAATGAAGTGCCAGGGGGGTTGGCGGGACGGGGGAGCGGGAGAGCGGTGGCGGGGAAGGTGGAAGTGGAACGCTGGAGGTTAACGCACGGGAATGTACGCACGGGAGTAACATTTTATTTATTTAAATATGGCATTGCAACGCATGCCGGGAAACAGCTAGTCTGAAATATATTAGTTTGTAAGATTGAAAATAAATAGACAAACTGAAGTATTTTCGTCACAAAACACATTCTCAGATTTTTTCTAATGATTATATTTGAACTAAAATTAAAATTCTGGAAGGTAGCTTTCCTTGATAATTTAATGATTTATTTTACTGTACAATTGCATGATTTTAAATGTGTGTTGTATAATACGGTGACCAGACAACTCAGAATGAATTCAACTCTACACCTCCTTTGAAAAGTCAAAAAGTGATGAAAAAAAATTGGTTAATTAGGTTGCGTCAGGTTGGATTATAGGTAATTTTTCAATTTTTTTTCATAGCTTTTGATGACTTTTCAAAGAGGTGTTGAGTTGAATCTGAGTTGGCTTGGAACCATGTTAGGTGTAACTTAAGGCGTTGTGCAAATTTCATTTAAAATGAGAAACATTTGACAGACTCACCCAAAATCTCTTGCAAATTTTATAGTTGTCGAAGTGCATTTGACATTTTTCTTTATCATAATTATTCTGGTCTAGGCATGCCATGGACTGCTCGTGCTCCTGAACATAAAAAATAGTACTTAAGTAATTTAATAATATTTATGTAGATGTAAATAGTATTTAATGTTACAATGAATATAAAAACAAACAGAATACAATAAGATAAATTATTCATAACTATATTATAAAATAAAGCAACACTAATACTATAAACTTATTAAGAAATGGAATGAATGATAGATGTCTATTTTTTTATTGCATTTGGTTTACATAATCAAAATAGAAATAATACAAACCTTTTGGCACGGATTGCCTGCAAAAGCCATTGGCAATGGTTTAAATAAGTCTAAATCGTATATTATGTTACGTAAATTTGTAAACAGCAAAGGAATATTTATTTTTCGAGATATTTTTAGGTTGACACTGTTGACAGTAGAGATTTGTTGTTCTGTCAAAAAGTTTTGCGTTGATAAGTGAAATGGTACATGGTTGATTCATATTCATGTAGGTACCTACTTTATGACCGAGGGGACAAACTCTAGGGGACGCCCACGCCGAGAGTACCTGGACGACCTGCTGGTGGACGTGCGCTGCTCATCATATGCAGAACTCAAAAAAGCCGGCCGCACAAGACAGGGAAGAATGGAAAAGAAAAGTAGAGGAAATTGCTGCAAACCAATCCCAGGATTGAAACCAGAGAGAGAGACCTACTTTCAATAAAAAAATACGGGGCTAGTAGTGTAAGTTTTTGAAACCAATTGAAGTAATTTTTTGAAATCGTATCTACAGGAATACAAAAAAAAAGTTAGCCCCTTGGGCCTCAGGCCTATTTAGTCGGAAGGTAAAAATATTTCTGATTTGCAATAAAATACAAATAAATGGAATATTTCTAAACGCATCCGAAAACTAAAAACTGTTTTGAAAGGTGAAAAAATGTGCTTTCAAATTTTACAATTCGAAATAAACATATAATTTTAATTTTTGTAATTTAATTTTTTTTTGCACACATAAAAATGTTTAAAAAATGGCACACTTTTCTTCTTTCTAACTAAAATTATTGATAAGAGGGCGTACATTAATGTATGCCCCTAATGAAAAAAAATAAAAGCATACACATATTTTATTAGGTAAATGTATTATAAATGTTATCGTCGATTCACTTTTCTCTCCTATCATGTAAAAATATTTTTTAAAAACTTAAAAATTATTTTTCAAATTGTGGCCGGAAACTTTGGTTTCATAAAGGTGTACATTTTAATAATTTTGTGTTTAACTTTTAGATTTGAATATAAAGCGTTGTGTTTTCTCTTTCTAACACATTTAGATCATATTTCTAACCACGGTGGTAAGGGGCACGCAATGATTTCCATGAGACCTATTTCAGTTCCGAAAAGCGAACAAAGGGCCCACGCTCGGCCTTTTGGGCCCTAGGCACTTAACAGCGTCCGCCCCCCTTCATTCATAAAAATGTTCTTAATAAATAATTCACATTTTGTATGTGAATGTAATGGTGTTCATAATAATAAATAATGGCTCACTAACAGGTAGTAGAAGCAGGACCCGTGCAAACTCGAACATACCAACGATAAAGGTGATTCCGCAAATCAGAGGTTTCGGAAGAGCTGCCTAAACCATTATCCAATCCCCTGACATAGCCGCGGTTGGGCTGTAAACTTAACAAAAAGGGCGTGCTTGGGGCATTATATTTTCTCACTCAACGGACCTTCTAGGCTACGGATTTTCCCGGGCCTGCCCCTACTGCCTGCTAGCTGCCGACTTCTGTGACTTTCATTTCTGAACCAAACTTCCACAGTGGGAAATTGCAGCATGCAGTAGCCCGAATAATAATACCTACTTGTATACTACCGTCTTTATCAGTGTTGGAATTTTGATACCCTATGCTGGCAACACTGACAGTTCCGTTTCCGTATTCTTTTGTTTTTTTCTTATGTTTGAAATTGAGTAACTTGAGTATTGTTTATCTGATGATAAAATACATCTGTACCTTGCAATTGACTATATTTAATAACAAACCAACAATCAGGGCGTCATATAAAATATTTTTGCATACCATAGCAAGGTTGTTTCACTAACAGCTCTTATCAGAGCGAGTGAATTCAATATTTGGCTTATACAAAGTTGTGTTTTACCAATACCTATTACAGTCTGTCACGTACAAACACGGAAAGCTTTGAAGACCTATCTAGTGTGGGCAAATGAAGTGGGTTAAGAATTATATTAAGACATTTTTTTTAGATCGGAAGGCAACCGATAAATGCTTTCGATTTTTATTTTTCGGAGAGTCAGTGTTCCATTAATATATTATAGGGAAATCATTTAGTATTTTATTTAATGGAAACCTTTCAGTATTGTTTAAATCGGAAACCTTTAAAACCTATCAGCTTAATCTAGCTGGACCCCCTTCGTTTTGTTGAAATATTTCTTTCACAGTCCTGTCTTTAATGTGCACCATTTTGGCACCTAGCCAAGGCCCCGTTCGAAGTGTTCTCTGGCCGAGGCCCCCTCTGATGTCTGAATCACATTGTGTAGCGCTCTAATAAATGTTGGTCTATAGTCTATAGACATAATGTATTGTCTTTTTTTAATGAATGAACACCGCACAAGAGTAGCAACTGCCCTAAACCAGTGGGACTATGGGAGTGGGGAGGGGAATGGGATAAGGAAAGTTCGGGTAAGTAAAAATAGAATAGGTATATAAAAAGATTTTTTAATTTTTTAACCACCAATAAAATAATATTCTTTTATAAATTACATTGGATTTTGCTCCGCTATGCGAAATGACTGTATGTTTTAGACTTAAGGTTAATGATATAATTTTTTGTGACTAGAAAACCTTGGTAGTCCAGTGATTTTAAGTGTACTCAAATTTTATTTTATGTACAGATTACTTTACATATATAATTTAAATAAAATAATATTTATATTGTACATAGTACATAGATCCATGTCTCATTTCAGAGTAGAAGATATAGTATTGCCATGGTGAAGTGTGAATCTTACAAGAGTCCCAACTGCTCCCAACCGTCTGGAGCCAGTGGGATCATGGCATCCCCAATTGAGTTATGATATGGGGCTGAAGGTAATTCCCCAATTTGGAAGGCGGGTAACCAAAACCTCTGCCAAAGGTTACCCCAAGTGGTTCGCTACGATTGGTGACTTAGTAGGGGTGCCCAGGTTCATGGGGTGATGTTTGTCCGGGTCTTGGCAGCGAATGCGTCTGCCCACCAGCTGCATGGCAGACCAGATCGGGAGAGAATGGTTGAGGGAGTCCCTTTGACTTCTCCAGCCATACTCTCGGAACATTGCCTTGCACCGCAGTGGGTGGGATGGATTCATAGGTCCATCACTCCAGGACACACTGACACACAGATTCCTACCCACCCCTAATCACCTTTTCCTTCTCAGAACTTCCTCTTTCCCTTCGTAAAAAGACCCTCCCCACAGCATCCCCAAAGATGACAGACCCTGAGGGGAATTATTTTCCTCAGGACCTCCTGTGTGGAACTAATGTAAAAAAAAAATGTTGGGAGTGGAAGGACATCTCCATCTGAAAGAGAAAGGTGGAGAAGTACCTGACTATTTAGTTCTGGTCATCAAACACGGCTAAAGCCATTTTAAGCAAAATTTCAATTCTGAATGGTGGTCTTACATATCAGGATCAGACTCGAGAGTATCTTCCACTCTGGACCGTGGCACAAATATATATTATTTATTATTTTAAATGCATAAATTGTGAAACACAAATTAATCAGATAAAATTTACTTGCGCACGCCAGGATTTTGAACCCAGGACCTTCAAATTTGCCAGTCCAGAGCCTTACCTCTCAACAGCGAAGGCTGCCGTGTTACACATGCATCCATTGTAATTTAAATTAGTGACATCAACAAATGGTAAAATATAAATCACACTTCTTTGAATTGTCTGTTCGGTGTATATATGTATTATTATAATATATCAGATTTTCTTAATCGGCTATCTCGTTGAATGAGAAAGCCCCCTTTGGCGGGAACTATGTGTGAAGAATGATAACCCCGACTTTTTACACCTTCTTCGACATCTCGAGATAGCATGCGTCCCTTGGCGACATCTTCAGGAACGCTTTGATCTAAATTGCTGGTCGAAGCATCGTATTTGTGTAACCTAAAAACATTAAAAAAAAATTAAGTACCTATTGAAATAACTAAGTACTTATTGAAACAATTAAGTACCTATTGAAACAATTAAGTACCTATTGAAACAATTCAGTACCTATTGAAACAATTCAGTTCCTATTGAAACAATTAGGGAGGTACCTATTGAAACAATTAAGCACCTATTCAAAAAATTAAGTTCCTATTGAAACAATTAAGTACCTATTTAAACAATCAAGTACCTATTGAAACAATTAAGTACTTATTGAAACAATTAAGTACCTATTGAAATAATTAAGTAGGTACCTATTGAAACAATTAAGCACCTATTCAAAAAATTAAGTTGCTATTGAAACAATTAAGTACCTATTGAAACAATCAAGTAGGTACCTATTGATTTAAACAATCAAGTACCTATAGAAACAATTAAGTACTTATTGAAACAATTAAGTACCTATTGAAACAATTAAGTACCTGTTGAAACAATTAAGTTCCTATTGAAACAATTAAGTACCTATTGAAACAATTAAGTACCTATTGAAACAATTAAGTACCTATTGAAACAATTAAGTACTTATTGAAACAATTAAGTACCTATTGAAACAACTAAGTACCTATTGAAACAATTAAGTTCCTATTGAAACAATAAAGTACCTATTGAAACAATTAAGTTCCTATTGAAACAATTAAGTACCTATTGAAACAATTAAGTACTTATTGAAAACCTTTTTTAAGTTATATTGCGCAAGATTCTCAACTCCCCAAATAAGATGGCCATGGCATCCCCAATTGGGTATGTTGCAGGCTGAAGTGAGTGTGGAGGTAGGAGCTGAGGAGGATAGAATTGTGGTCGGGCATTTTTGCCAAAATTTGTGCATTTACATTTTTATGCTTTCCGTTTCCTTACTTTTACATTATATTTTAAGTTTCCACAAATATCAGATTACTAGAAGTCGGTTTTTTTTGTTCAGTAGGTATACAAATTCTGGAAATAAGTACCACAATATGTACTCCTTGTTGCCCAGAATATTAATGGAGGGTAATAATGTGGATTCTTCAGCGGATGTCTTGAATGTAATAATTAGAAATGCAAAAGATTGTTGGTGGGGAAATTTAAATATGTACAAAAAAGTAATTAAAAAAAAACAGAATACACACAAGTAATATAATTGTTTATGATTTTATTAACTATTCCTATACAATACTTTATAAATATATATACATATTATGTATATATATGGTCAAGCAATGGAATTAAGAGATTTAAAAGAATTTTATTAACAGAATTCTGTACCAAAAATGTTAAACTTGATTTTTTTTCAATATTTGCCTAAAATTTATGGTAAAAAATTGTTTATATGGCCGGCGTAGTCCAGCGGTAAGGCTCTTGACTCGCAATCCGAAGGTCGCGGAATCGAATACTGACGTGGCAAATAAATTTTATTTAATTTTTATAAGAAAAACTTTCTTTTTATACTTTTTTGAAGGTTATTTCCATCAGTGAAATATATCATGTTAGAATAAGTTAACAATAATAAACGAAAATATGAAAGAGAACAAGACACAGAAAAACAGAAAAAGACAATGGTCGCAACTGGGACTCGAACCCAGACCTCTCCATCTAACCGGGACGAGTGCGTTAACCAATTTCGCTATTGCCACCTTCTGTCAAAACGTCATAATTTTATTTAATTAATTTGTGTTATTTCACAATTTATTCATTTAAAAATAATATATTGTATATTTGGGGCACGTTCCAGAGTGGAAGATACTCTCAGTATCGCCCTGGTGTGAGATTGAAACGTTGCTTGAAATGGCGTTAGCCGTGTTTGGCGACCAGATCTGAATAGCCAGATACTTCCTCAGCTTCCTCTTACCTATCTCCCTCCCCTCCCCATTACATTCAGCCTCACAACATACCCCAATAGGGTATTTTCACAAACTGGGGATACTGTTAAAAATATGTGGAAGATTTAAAGTTTATTTTTCTGATTACGATTATCATACTCAAAATGAACAATTTTAATATTTTCATTCATAATTATTGATTTCAAAAGCAGCCAAATATTGTTCATCCAGAAACGGCCCATTATTGGTTCATAGAATCATGACGTCACACCCGTCATCCATTACCGGCTTTTTGTTAGGAGTTAAAACATTGTTTGTTGTTATCGCCTGTTTTCAACTGTTTTGTTTAATTTTTTTAGACTTTTGTGTTATTTTATAATAGTTTAATATAATATAGTGTTGTTATAATGACTGACAGCGGTTTTTTACGGGCGCAGTCCGACAATTTGCCCAAAGTAGATGCTATAATGATGGCATCTTTTATTGCTGGTAACAGTAATTTTCTAAGTGCTGAATTCAGAGGTTTTAAGGCAACCAGGTAAGAAAAACATATTGTGTAACTCTAATCCTATACATATACTTGAACATTTTGTAAACATGCGCACAAAATAGTGTTTATTTTGGCCCTTTATTGAAATTGAAACAAGTGACAGTTCGGTCACCTAACCTCCATTTCGTAAGATGCTTTGTAAAACTTTGGCCATTCTCAAAGTAAATTTCCTTATTATTGTATAGATGTCCTCCTTACAACTATACACAAAGGGTGTAATATCGTTTCTACCTTTAAATTATGAATATAATTAGTTAATATCTTTATGCTGTTATTGTTATGTTATGTCAAATCTGCAAAAAAACATTACCCCCCGCCTGCTAATAATGCCATGTTTTGGTAGATTAATGTTTGGTATTTGTACACATAGGTACTAAACAATACTTATATCGCAAGTGGGAAGACATCGAAACAAATATAATGATATTAACCGAGCAATCTGGAGGTTCACAATCAAGCCAACTGCAACGTACGTACCATGTACCTACGTACTAACTGGTACTGACAGATCTCACTTATGGCGGTGATTGACGGGGCTGACGTCACAGCTCAGCGACGGTACATTCGGCGCGAAAAAATCGTTTTGGCGGCATTTTAAAAATGGCATACTTTAAATCGTTGTAGAAAATTTATAAATCATCATATAAATAAAATAAAAATTTCGTTGTTCTCGTAATTTTTTACTTTATTTTTTTCGGCAATAAAAAAAAACTGTGAAAATACCCTATTGGGGATGCCTTTAACTCCAGACGGGAACAGTTGGGACTCTTTTGCAGTATTCATATAAAAAAAATATATATATATTTTTTCTAAAAATATAATATGACGTAATATATTTAAGAAATTTTAATTTATTTTATTTTTAGACAATTTGTTTTTTGTTTAAAAATTTTGTTTTATTATATTCTCCGGTTAGTGAGATTGCAGTACACTACATGTCACGTAAAAAACCTCATTCCCCACCAATGAAGATGTGCTCGAGCCACCATTGACTATGTGATCCATCAGCAGCTATCCTCATATTCTGATGTCGCATATATATGTGATTCTTGAAGTTCGAGTTCGATTCGTTCACTAAGACACATACGTTGAGTGGGATAGCTTATGCTGTTCGGGCCAGTATTGTAAAGGGGCCGTTCAAGTATTACATAACGCAATTTGGGGGGAGGGGGGGTCTTGTAAAACGTTACTATGCGTTACCGGGGCGGGAGGGGGGGTTCGAACAATGCGTTACGTAACATGTTTTTTTAAAATTTAAATAAAAAACTAAGGAATTAAAATCTTCCAAGTTGGCAACCCTTTTCGTTTATGTTTTACGGGGAATCCCTCAATTGTAGTGTATGTCATTTTTATTTTACTCTCCCAAGTTGGCAACCCTTTTAGTTTATGTTTTACGGGGAATCGCTCGATTGTGTTGTACGTAAATCGTAAATACGGGGAATCTCTTGACTGTATTCTATGATGTCATTTTTATTTTATTTTCGTTGTCAGTATTCGTTAGTGTTTTAAACACGAAATACGCATAAACACAAATTGCAGTAGTCAGTGTTGTTAAAATGAGTTTGTAGGTACATACTACTCGTATAATGTCCTAGTTGTAAAAATTTATTAGGGAGCCCATTTTAACATATTTTACACTTGATGAAATGTTTATTACAATATGTGCGATTGTTTAATAAATAACAATAAGAAAAAATTAAATAAACAATATACGCATGTATTGCGAGTTAGAAATCTCTTGTTTTATTTATTACCGAAAACGCGATTAAAATAAGAACAAAGATATATAAGAGACTTTCCAGTACTTTGCGCAACTTAATTGTGACTTTTAGGTGAAAAGAGTCACTTGGTTGTTACGTAACGCTTAGGGAGGGGGAGGGGGGTAAAGAAAAACGTTACGGCGCGTTACATGGGGAAAGGAGGGTCAAAAATCTTCAAAAATTGTGTTAAGTAATACTTGAACGCCCTCAAAGGATTAAAGTATGTAGTTCTTAATTGTTTGTTAACCTTTCTCTAGTGAAGTGTTGTCTCAAGGCTTCTACGGAAGCGTTGCTCTCCCGGAGCATGTCCTCGAGGCTGGCTATCTTGGTGATGCTTCTTTGCTTCTTGCGATCCTGCTCCTTCATCAGGCTCTCCACGGCGTCCAGTTCCTTCATGGCTTCCTTGTGCACCAACTGCGAAATTAAACTTCATTAGAATTCAGAAAGAAAAAGGAAAAGCAGAGGAAGTTGATCGATACGTTAGAGTGGACAAATATCACAGGCATCTGGAATCCATCCATGCAGCGCAGGACCTTGCAGAGTGGTGGAACCTTGTTCTTCAGTCATAATTTACATTGGAGTGTGGCAACAATCAATGGCGGCTAGCTCTAAGGAGCCGAAATTTAGGGAGTGCGTAACTCCCCGAATTTTGGCCAATCTAAAAATTCCCGAGCACCGAAGAAACTACAAAATGTCCGACATGCCTCATCTCTCCTGATGTGAACCAACACAATTTATTACCTTAACATGATGAACCCCCACATATTTTGATCACCAGCCACTACTGGTCACGATCATCAGAAATTACAAAACAACTTCTTTTTTTTACATTAGCTCCTCACAGGAGGTCCTGAGGAAAATATTTCCCCTCAGGGCCTATGTCATATTTTTAGGAAGGAAATGGAGAGGAGGTTCTGGGAAGGAAAAGAGTGTTAGGGGTGGGTAGGAATCTGGGGTTCAGTGTGTCCAGGAGTGACGGACGTATGAATCCATCCCTCCCACTGCGGTGCAAGGCGATGTTCCAAGAGAGTACGACAGGAGAAGTCACAGCGACTCCCTCAATCATTCTCTCCTGATCCGGCCTGCCATGCAGCTGATGGGCAGACGCATCCGCTGCCAAGACCCAGTCAAATATCACCCCCTGCTAAGTCACCAAAAGTAGTGAAGCACTTGGGATGACCTATGACAGAGGTGTTGGTTATCCAATAAATGGTTCCCGGGGCAGCGGTACCCTAAACGCCTCCCAAATTGCAAGAAGAACTATATATTATTGATGAAGGTGGGTATTCTTACAAGTTTCTCGGCCCTGGCCTGCTGCGTTGTGACCCCCTGAGCCCCCTGTGCCCCCCGCTGCACCTCAGTGGCCAGCTGGCGACACAGGTTGGTGGCGTGGCCGGTGCGTCGCATGGCCGAGTCTCTGGCCGCCTTGGTCACCGCCAGTTCGCTCCTGAGAGTCGCCACCTCCTTGCGACATTTTCTAGAAAGTATGAAAGTTCTTAACCCTCTCGAACACGAATTTTGAAATATGATTAAATAAAAATGTTTAACCACTCCTATATATCGCGGAATATGCACATTTTACGTCTTAAACGACATGTCAGATTTACAAAAACTATGTTATTTCCGCTTCGCAATTAAAGCTCTATAAATGAAAAATTTCTGAACGTAGCAGAATACCAAAAACTGTTTTTAAAAGGTTACAAAATAAGCTTTCAAATTGTTATATTACAAATAAATATTAACATTGGTAAATATTAAAATTTAGAATGCAAACATAAAAAAAATGTAAAATGACTAACAAGATTTTTTTATGTGAAAACGGTACTAAAATCACGGATTATATAAAAAACAATACTTATTCTATCGTATAAATGTATAATAAACAATTTAGTCACCTCCCTTTTTTATCATTTCATACAAGAATATTTAATAAAAAAATAACAATGTCTAACAGTGGGTAGGCAATTTGGCGGTCTATCATGTATCTTACAGAAAGGGTGTTTTAATGTATTTCTATGGACAACTTGAATAGTGATGGGTAGCTTGATTTATTATGGAGCTTCTACTTTTTGTTTTAGGGATGTCACTAGAACAATAAAGGAGTTATAACGATTTCTGTGGAAACATACGCATTGACGTGAAAACACGCTTATTGTACTTGACTGATGTTGTCATATTAACGTGTATATCTGCTTACGTTGCTGAATGGTTAAGGATACTTTCTTCGGTTAAATGGGTTCAGAAATTTTTATTTTTTTTTACCCTTTTTACAAGTTGGTCAAATTGACGGGCCAACGAGGCTTAAAGTGATCAAAGGATATGGGGTCATAACTTTGCCATACAAAATATTTTTAAGCAACTTTCAAGAAAATAACGTATTTCAGGATCTAAAAACTTTTTTTTTTTTTAGTTAAGACCTTTTCAGGTAGGATGTCTATTTTTCATATATAAAAAATGCTTTAGCGACGTGTATGAAAATCTTCAAAAGACTCAGGACAAAGAGGTTCACTGTAGTGACCACAAAGATACCTCGTCTTCTTTTTGCAACACTGTAGATGAAATTTGGAAGCATATGGCTTGTCAGTTTTTTTCCGCCAATGAGCCCCTCCATCTCGTCTAAGCTCAACTGGAGCCTTTGTCTGAAAGCCTGAACGGTTAAGAAAAGTCCGTGAATTAATGAAATATTAATGTTTATTTCAAATACAAACATCTGAAAAATCATTTAATTTAATTTCTAAAATGGTAGATATGTATTTGTGTAAAAAACCTCCGAAGTTTACCGAAATTTCAAGAGAAATTCCACCGTCACTGGGATTTGTAGAAGTCCATAAATGAATGAAGTATTGATAGTTTTACCTGACTAGTTTATCCCCGTTCTTGGCCTTGGTTTCCACCTTGTGCTTCTCGCAGCTCAGCTCCATAATCTTCTTCTCCATGTGCTCATTGCTCTCCTGCAGCACCGACAGGCGGGCTGTCAACCTTCCTTTATCTGCTTCATAGCGGCTTTTTAGTTCCTCAAATAACCTTAAGCACAAAGTAAAATCAACCGTTTTCATGAAAAAATAGAACAGTCACAAAATAGGACGTGAAAAATGGAGAAAAAACAAACAACAAACCTAACCTAACCTAACCTATTTTTTTAATGTTCTATTTTGTCCCCCATCTGTTTATGTATCCAGTTACCTTAAACTAGAGATTTCCTTCAGGCGGGGAGAATGGGTTCACCTTCCTCCTCCCTCCCTCGAACCCTCTCTCCCCTTACCCTCCCTGCTGCTAAACTATATGAGATACACACATATTTTTATTTAACACAATTTTGTCTTGAACAAAAATCAATTTCATTGGTCTTTCTAGAGCGTGAGTTCAAAGTTCATATGTAAATTGGTGACATCAGTTTATTTTCAAATCAGATCACATTTCTGAGAATTATGTTCAGTAAGTTTAATAGAAATGGTCACCAGATAAAAGAAAACAGTGACAAAACTAATTAAATTGATCATTTCCCTCAGGGTCTATGTCATCTTTGGGGTTGCTGTGTCTTTTCGTTCTTATAGGAAGGAGTGAACCTGGGTCTTGAAGAGACTCATGTTGTAGGAGGGAGGGAATACAAAGGCCGCCAAATCGTTCTACAGCCAAACTGCTAAACTCAAGAATGATTTTCAGAAATGACCAGTTCTCATGTGACAAATGTCAACTGCGTACAAATGTTGGGCGCACATTCAGCATGTTTCCTGACTGCACCGTTGCCGAACAAATCAATGACACTAGTTCTTCGGAGCATCTTCCATTGAAACATCGGTTGAACAAGGACAGCATTCCCACCCGACACCTTTGCTCTAAATATTGCAATCCGTTTATTAAGGAGAATCTATGCCTGTTTTTACACAGACTCAAGGGTTTTTTCAGGTATTTTGGGGATTCAGCCCAGAGGTGGTTGCCAAATTAAACCATGGGGCGTACTAGCGATTTGTACATTTGTACACATTTGTACATTTGCCCGCAGATACTTTAATAATATACAAGCAATTGTGTATTATTAAAGTATCTGAGGGCCCTGTACAGTATGCCCAGCTTCTGAGAGGCCAACTTAACTCTGGCTTCGATGGAGTCCCTTTACCTGAGCTGGTCACTTGGAGTTACCCCAAGTATATCAATGGAGAGCCCGTTAGAAGATTGCTTCTGTAGAAGCCGACTAGATATAAGAATTATGTATTACCGTTTACACTCCTGTACCGTGTTATTGTATACGTTTGCTGGGATAGTGGTCTGCTGGCCTTTCCGCTGGTCCTCAAATAACTGACACCGTGACTGCGTGGCCGCCAAACTAGTCTTGCATTTGAAGTACTCTTCGTGAATCATGTTATAATCTCGGGACATGGTCTCCACTGAAATAAATTAAATAATCTTTCAAATATCATGTACTTAAACAGACCTTTTGACTAAGCATAACATAGGTTGAAAAGGCAGTAAGATGTTTGTCCGGTATCGAACATTTATTGAACTCTATACGTACGAGTGCTGGTTGAGCGTTTTACCTACTAGGCATTGAGTAGAGCAATTCCGGAGACTGTGCTAGGAAAGGCTGGACCTACAATGGACAGAAGCTACTGAAGTAGCCCTGAGGAGCGATTCTGCACCTTTTGTGGATACGGAAAAGATTCCATACGGAATCGGCTGTCAAATTTGTGTGATTTTCTATGGCTTTCAATTGCTTTTTCTGTGGGTGACTTGTGCTGATGTGAAATGTCAGCTGTCACATATTTTAGTTTAGCCACTGGAGCGATCACGCGAAATTAATAAATTTGCCTCGTGATTTCCGAGAAGATCATAAAAAAAATAATACCTTTGAATTTTGACATGGAGACATATAAACTTATTGTAGTGATATATAGCCAATGAATTAACCAGTATGTTGCCGTTTATCGCATATTTGTAGGATTTATAAAAAAAATACTAAAAAAATCATTAAATTTATGACCGTACAAATCCTGCGTGTCGTTACTTTGAAACTGCCGTGAGAGGTACTTATTTGAGTCAACATATAATATTTTCGATTTCTGTATGTTGTTTGTGGTATACTTGATAATAAAAGGTGCATATCTATGGAAAAAGGACTTAATTTTAACCGTTAACAGCTAATCAAAAATTCGACATGAAAATAATATTTAAAAAAATTATTTTTAACATCGTTCTAAAATAATCTACGAAGTTCGGATTTGCGACATCTATGGTCATAATAGATAAAGCATTTCAATAACTTTGTTTTAAAATAAATAGCTGGCCAAGGAAATGTTTTAAATAATTACAATAAATGTTTTACGAATGGTAGGGAAATGTGGTCCATTTTTTAACGCTATCAATCGCAATGACATTAATACTGGACGCGGGGTAGAAATCTCAAAGTGGGAAGCCAAACACAAGACGATTGTAGCTGTCTCTATATCTAGTACTTTAGTACTAAACTGCTAAGCGTCGAGTGAGGTCGTGTCTTACCAGTAAGTAAATTGCATTGCAAAGCGCCAAAATGCCCTCCTGTGTGATGAGAAAATGCTTCAATTACACGGCAAATAGTCGTAAAGGCGAAGGAATAATACTTCATTTGTAAGTACACGCAAATTACTTATTTTTATCAATTATTACAATTAGAGGTGGGTAAGTTCTGCATTTTGCCGGAAGCTTCCGAGACTTGCTTCCTTTTAAAAGTACACGGGTTCTAGGAGCAGGTCCCGGGTCCGAGTTCTTAGGTGCGGACTGAGCACTGGGTGTTGTTGCGGCCCACCGAACCGGGACGCACGGGTTCAAAGAACTCGGAGCCAGGACCTACTCGTAGAACCCGCACGGGAACTTAGAACCCCGGAGCCGGACAAGACTCGCATGAGGGCTCGGACCCGTCACCCGTGCAATGTAGGTACATTACACGGCTTTTATTGAGAATTTAAATAAGTACAGTGAAACCCTCTTAAGAAGTTTTCCAAGGGACCGGAAAAAACAAACTTCTTAAGCAGGAAAACCTTATATGTGGGAAAAATTGGCCCAATATTGAGTCAAGGGACCGAAAAAACCAAACTTCTTAAGCCACGAAACGTCTTAAGAGAGAACTTCTTAAGAGGGTTTCACTGTATATTAGCTGTAAGCTGTGATGCTTTCTTATAAACTATTATTTTATAATGCACTTCACCCTTTGATTATACCAAGATAACATGCTCTAATTAAAAACGACTCCGTGTCTAGCCAAATATTCAAAAATCTAATATACCTACTAAACAATTCCGCGTTTCCGCGAGAGCAGTATACTGTTACGTCAAGCGGTCACGCACGTCTATGTCGATCAAAGGACAGCGATCGAATGAACGCCCGGCGGCCCGGCCAGTCGCAGTGACGTGGCTCAAGGAGAAGTGGTTGGCGGCTCGCAAGTCGCGGGTCGCGGGGAGTGTCTTGTGGTTCACGCAGTTCCGAGGACCCGAGACTCGCGACTAGGGAGTGGAGTGGAGAGTGGAGCGTGTCGGGGACGCCGAACGGTGATTCCTAGTTCCTACTACTCAGTACTCGCGGCGAACACGGAGACGCCCGCCGGCCGTGTGAGTGGCAGGAATGTATCGTGGTTCGCGAGTCGCGGGAATGACGGGAGTGGCGTGAGAGTGGCGGGTTCTTGGTTCACGTGGCTCGGACCAAGACGCTTGGGTTTGAGCGTACTCGGCGAACTCGGGACTTGTATTCGAATGGCTAGGAAAGCCGGCGCCGCGCCGCGGCTTCGCGCTGCGGCGTTGGGTTTACTCGGACCGCCGGATTTATTTGGATGCGAATACTGGGCCGGGTTCTCTGGGAGTAGTCGATTTGAAAAAGGAGTGGGAGTAGGAACCGCTTCCCGCAAAGGAGCGGATCACACGAGCCCATTCCAGCTGAACCGACACATCGCTAATTACAATTAATTTTCATTCGTTCCTTCCCAGTCCATTGTGTGACCGAGTGAGAGTATCTTGTTATCTCAGACACACCCATAGGTCACATCCGTGATGTGAAAGCAGTATTCGGTGAAGAAATTAATAAGCCCCCCTACTATATATCTATGACATTCACACACGTACATTATTTGATTGTCTATCTTTATCACACAGGAATAAAGTTTTGAATTTAGAAATTATACTGAAAACCGCTGAAAACAAAAGAGTGTTGCTTGCTTTCCACATTATATTGTGAGTATGTGAGACTATGGCGAGTCTATTTATAATATATAACGTCATTGATCAATCGCAGAAAAATAAAAGTGGTCCATTTTTCGACCTTAATCGCTCTAGTGGTTAAGGTGTTTAAAACACAAATTACTGTAAGTATACATGATTATTTATCCCTTTAATATACTCCTGTCTTCTCTCCTTATATTCTATCCTTATCTTCTTTCCCATCCCAAGCCGAATAACCAAGTTACCTTTCTGTTGATACAACTCGTGAACTTCTTTCAGCTTGCTCCCGAGCTGTACGACCTTCTCCTTGAGTTCCACGCACTCCCTTCGCAGCGCGTCCCTTTCAGCTATGGCCATCCCACTCTTGCTCCTGTGTTCTGCCAGCTCCGCGGCCATCCTGGAGGAGG
Source organism: Limnephilus lunatus (assembly GCA_917563855.2). Taxonomy (NCBI): domain Eukaryota; kingdom Metazoa; phylum Arthropoda; class Insecta; order Trichoptera; family Limnephilidae; genus Limnephilus; species Limnephilus lunatus. Next base: position 46,524,320 of record OU830603.1, on the reverse strand, counting down.
ACAGGTGCATCGTGTCGTTCTCCTCCACCACGTGTTTCAACTTTGCCGTGAATCGATTGAATTCGGATTCGTAATCGCGGATCAAAAGGTCCTTTTCAACGATGGATTCTTGGTAGGCATTCAGTAGCGGCGCTGAAAAATAAAAGAAATTTCCATGTAATTATCTCCCTGAATCATCAGAAAGCACCACACATTTCTGAATACAATGCTTGAAAAATATGCATCTGGACAATGATGGTTGAAGCAGACCAAGTGACAATTTTTTTGGCACCAGCCGAGCTATTCCCTAATTTTTGTGAGATCGATAACGTCCGAGATCTCCTGTCAAATGAGTGCCAGATTGTAGAGTTGGCAACGCTGGCTGTCATAGCTGTCACATATTTTATGAATGCGTGATTATTTATTTTACGTTTTTAATTGCATACTGTGGTAATTTGCACAACAAAGTTATTAAATAAAAAAAGCAACGGGTGGAGATGTCGAATATTCCAATTTCATACTAACGTTTGGCTGTCATCTAGTTTACTGACATACGTTCAAGTAATACAAGTTTGAAGTTCTAAAGTCACTATTGCGACGATTGTACTTCGCCTGTGGTTAGATTTCTTCTAAATAAAGTGTTTTTCGGCATTATCTGCCACTAACAATTATACATTCAGCAACTAAAGAGAATAAACAAACTTGATTATCTCAAACAAATACGAGTGAAATATAATTTGATTAATTTTGATAAACTAAGTAATTCATGCGAATTTGGGTTGAAACGAAATTTCGCAAATGTCAAATCCACGGTATACAACTTTAAACATACTTTAAGTGGATAAATAATTATGTATATTTACAGTATTTCGTGTTTAAAACTATTTAAAAACGGCGAAGCTGGCTGATATCCATAGAAAAAGCAAATAACAGCCATAGAAAATCACCCATATCTGAGTTTATGACAGGCAGCGTTGCCAACTCTACCACCCAAATCTGACACTCATTTGACAGGAGATCTCGCACGTTATCTTAAGATCTCACAAAAATTAGGGAATAGCTCGGCAGGTGGGTTCGAGCAAATCTTAAATAAACCATCATTCGTACCATGACCGCTTGTTAAAATATTCAGACTGCACAGAAAAGTAAGATAACGGTTTGCAGCGCACTCCATTATGAGACATTTCTGCGCAAGGCCATGTTTGTTTCTAACTGCACCGTCAGACGTTAATCTTTCACATGTTCGTTTATTGCGGTGATTAAATAAAAAAAAATCCTTTCTTCATCTTACTCATTACGCTTTTTTTTTTTACAACTCTACACAGGAGGCCCTGAGGAAAATAATTTCCCTCAGGGCCTATATCTTCTGAGATACTGTGTGGAGGGTCTTTTTGAGGAGAGAAAGGAATGAACATTGGTCTTGAAGAGACCCATGTTGTAGGAAGGAAGAAACACAGAGGCCGGCAAATCGTTCCACAGGCAAGCTGTTGCACACAAGAACAAGTCGAAGAAGCGACCCGTTCTCATGTGACAAATGTCAACCGTGTACATATGTTGGGCACGCGTTTGGCGTGTTTCCCGACTATGCACCGGTGTCGAAGGGATCAATGATGCTAGTTCCTCAGAGCATCTTCCATTGTAATAAGGTAGAACAAGGATAGCATTCCCACCCGACGCCTGTGCTCTAAAGATTGCAATCTGTCTGTTAAGATGGGAGAATCGATTGAATGAACTGCCCGTTTTTGCAGAGTCGAGGGTATTTTTCAGGTATTTTGGAGCTCCAGACCAGAGGTGGCTGCCGAATTCAACGGTGGGGCGCACTTGTGATTTGTACAGGGTTAACAGTTGTGTACTATTAAAGTATCTGCGGGCCCTGTACAGTACGCCCAGTTTTTGGGAGGCTAACTTTACTCTGGCTTCGATGGAGCCCCCATATCTGAGCTGGTCACTTACATCAGCTCTGCATTCTTTGCAGATCTCCACATTTCTCACACGATCATACATGATTTTACAGATCTTATCTCAGTCTACTTTCACTTTTCCTCTGCCAGTTCCATGCCTCACTATAATATATCAGGGTAGGTACCAGCACTCCATTGTGGACTGCTAGCTTCATTTCTTTGTCAAACTAAATACAACAGGCTAGACTAGAAACAGGCTATTTGTCTGATTTGGGATTCGCAATTACGTTTATTACGCAGCAAGCAATTTTCGCACCTATGAAAAAAGGAGATAAGATAATGGTAGGCAGATTTTAATTTCGAAGACTAAAATGAATGAATGTATAATAATAATGTTTACCAACCTAAAGTGTGCGTGTTGACATCCCCCCAAACTGTTGGCTCCTCATTTTCAACAGAGTAAGTCCTTTGCATTTTTTCTGCAAACTGTGCTCTCTGTTCTGCTGCATCCAGTCTCTGACCCAGATCTGTGTGGTTATTAGGATCTAATACTGAAAAAATCCAACAAATTTATTAGGACCAAAGAAAATCTAATTGACCATCAGACCAACACAACATTCTGAAGACTGATGGGTGGACAAGTTGAAAGAATTCCAAAAGACAGGACACCAAAAATTATGAATGTTTAGCGTAGACTACACTTTCATTATTCATCATGATCCTTATTGGTGGATATTGATCGCAAGCATATTGACAAACCGGAGTGCTACCCTACACGTTCAATATTTATCACATCAGTATTGTGGCGTGTTTGATACAGTGAGGACTCATGATATCATGGTTCCAGGGAGAAAAATTAAAGGCAGTTTTGGGCAAGTAAATTTCATTTGATTATTTTGTGTAATTTCACAATTTAATCATTTAAAATAATATAAGGTGTGTTAGTGGCACGTTCCAGAATGGAAGCTAAGATTAGTATCGCCCTGGTGTAAGACCACGATTCAGAATTAAGACGTTGCTTGAAATGGCTTTAGCCGTGTTTGGTGACCAGATGTGAATAGCCAGATACTTCCCCATTTTCTTTTCCCCATCTCCTTCCTCTCCCCACTACCTTCATCCACACAATATACCCCAATTGGAGATGCCATAGTCTCACTGGCTCCAGATGGTTAGGAGCAGTTGGGATTCTTGGCCAGTATTCACACTAAAAAAATCATGGATACTCTATGTTCTTCGAGACCACATAAAGGTGAGTCAAGGGGATACCTTTATAAAGACGCCCTCCTTTGATGTGATAAATATTAACGCAAGACTAGACATCAGACAGATCAATATTTATCACGATCCATGGGTTCACGATCTGGAATTATGGAAATCTAGAAATCTCATGATCCTTATTGTGATCCGTCTAGATGAGTGGTTCCCAAACTCTATTGGCCCACGGACCCCTTTCCCAAACTCTTTTGGCCCACGGACCCCTTTTGTGGGTGGACGTTTCAGGGGGGCGGTAGGGGAAACCCAGAGGAACCCATCTCATCCCACCCCATCCCATTATGCCTCCCCGTTGTGGAGTGGGCGGTGGGCAAATAAAGGCTGAGAATCTAGCGCAGACCCCCTAACGCTGTTCAGGGACCCCCAACTCAATTTTAATTTTCCACGGACCCCCTGAATGATCCTGGGGACCTCTGGGGATCCGTACGAACCACTTTGGGAACCACTGGTATAGATCCTCTAACGTCTAGACGTTCAATAGGTATCACAATATGGAATAAATATCTGCAGATCACTATAAATATTGAACGTGTAGTTTTGAGTGCTTTGCAGTGGAAACAACTCAGAGGCAGACCGAGGAAGAGGTGGATGCAGTGTTGAAGAAGATTGAAGCAGAAGGGAAGGGCTGGGGACTGGACGCGAATGGCGAAGGACCGCAACCATTTGTGGAGGACAAATCCCACCCCGGGATGTAGTACCGTAAAGATGACGATTATGTATTAATATAATAAATTATCAAAATACCGAATGTGGGCAATGATGGAATCGAAATGCCCTCCGCAATTTTGATTTCCGGGTCTGCCTTGGGGGATTCCATTCCATCTCTGCGATCGTGGTTCAGCGTATCGCATTGCGGAATCTCGGGGCGATCGCTGGCTTTATTTGGTGACCGAGGCAGGGCTCCTCGAAGCTTGTCTTGATATCGTAGAAGCTGGACGTTTAATCTGAAATAGTAACATGAGCATATTTATGAAATATTTCAAATAACAGTCATTGATACAACCAATCTATAGTCCTAAATAAAAGCAATCCAAATTTAATCGGTCCGTTTGATAGATTCTCCTATCTTAACAAACGGATTGCAATCTTTAGAGTCGAGTGGGAATGCTGTCTTTGTTCAGCAGGTATTTCAAAGGAAGATGCTCCAAGGAACTAGTGTCATTGATCCCTTCGACATCGGTGCACAATCCGGAAACACACTAAACGCATGCCCAACATTTGTCTCTCGAGAACAGATCATTTCCACGACTCGTTCTTTAGTTCAACAACGGCTGTGGAATGATTTGCCGACCTCTGTGTTTCCTCCCTCTTACAACATGGGATTGGATTGGGATGGGACTCTTCAAGACACATTCACTCCTTCCTTTCCATCAAAATAACTTCCACGCAACACTTTTCAAATTACACCGAATCTTTAAATTTTCACAACTTAAACCTCCCTTTATATACGACATTTAATTTTTGACCAAACCTTGTTATTTAAAATTCTAAATAATGGCCTGGACTCGCCAGAGCTTACTAACTTAATAAAAATTCATATTCTGACACGACCAACAAGACAATCCAATTTATTTCCTTTGCCCACATGTCGAACAAACATTAGAAAAAATTCCATAATTCACCGTATATGTGCGTAATATAATACAAAATTTTACAATATAGAAATTTTTAACAACATCCTTCAGAAATACCGAATAGAAGTAATGCGTACAATCGAAAATTAATACAAGAGTGTAGAATGTATCGGGAGCATCTCCTATCCTTATCCTATTTTCCTCTTCCTCTCCTCCTCATCTAAAATTAATTTTATATAATATATAATAAAACTTTGTGTGACAGAGAGTATGAAAAAGGAGAGCGGTACAATGCAGCATAATGATAAGTTCGTCATCTGGTCTGGGAGACCGGATACGGAGAGGGCTTGTCAGGGTGTTGCAGCGCTACTGTCTCCCAGAATGGTTGAATGTATGTTGCAGTATGAATGTGTAAGTTCGAGAATAATGTGGATCCGATTTAAAATTGGGTTGACAAGGGTGTTTCTTGTTATCGGCTATGCTCCTGTTAATTCTGAAAGCGACGAAGTGAAAGATGATTTTTGGACTGGTGTGAATGACGTAATGAGATTAAAAAATTTGAATGAAAGGATTATAATGGCGGGCGATTTGAATGGGTGGGTGGGAATTAGACGTGATGGATTTGATTCAGCCTTAGGTAAGTTTGGGGATAAAAGAACGAATGACAATGGGAATAGAATACTTGAAGTATGTTTAGAGTGGAACCTGTTTGTATCGAATACCTTCTTCGATCATAAAGGTATCCATCAATATACGTGGGAAAGAGGAAATGAAAGATCATTAATCGATTTTGTGGTAATTGACTCTAGGTTGAGAGCCGTTACTGAGGACACAAGAGTTTTCAGAGGGGCTGAGGTTGAAACTGACCACTTTCTGGTGGTGTCAAGAGTAAACCTCTTTCGCGGATGGCGCTCTAAAGTGAAAAAGGTATCAACTCCTACCAGAGTCAAAGTAGAAAAACTGCAAAACGCTAATGTCAGAAGTGAGTATGAGAAGCGTGCAGAGACGAGATTGAATGAGAAGGAAATGGATGGTCTAAGCATTGATGAAGCATGGAACCACATAAAGGTTAGTCTTTGTGAATCTGCTAGAGATGTGTGTGGAATAAGTACGCAAGGTAGGAAGAAAGGTGACGCATGGTGGGATGACGAGATTAAAGCACTGGTCTCAGAGAAGAAGAAAGCATGGTTATGTCTGATAGCGGCTGGCAGTGCTTCTAGCGAAGAGAGAGATAGAGCGAAAGAAGTATATAAGGGATGCAAGAAAAGAGTAAGTGTTGGAGTGAAAGTACGAAAGAAACGTCTGGAAGAGGAAGAGGGAATAAAAATGACAAAAAACTTCCAAGAAAACATTAAACTGTTTTGGAAGGAGGTCAAAAAGTCCCGGAGCGGTCCAGAGAATGGGAGCCTAAAAGTGATAAAATCGAAAGATGGAAGAATGTTGACGAATGAGGAAGAAATAAATGAGAGATGGATGAAATATTTTCAGGAAGTCTTCGAAAGCAACCCGAGTGATAGTGAGGCCAGCGGCGAATCGGGTATGAACGATGACGGAGTGAATGTTATCAAAATCAGCATGGATGAAATTGAAAATTCGATAAAATGCATGAAGAATGGTAAGGCTGTAGGTTTCGACAATATTGCGGCCGAATACTTTAAAGGAGATAGCCATATTATTCTCACATGGTTGTGCAAACTTTTTAACCAGTGTTTAGAGGAGGGTTACACGCCATTAGATTGGAGAAGGGCTGTAATCATGCCATTATACAAAGGTAAAGGGTCACGTATGGAATGTGGGAATCATAGAGCTATTAGCCTGCTAAGTTCAGTCGGCAAGTTGTACGGAAGAATATTGATTGAAAGGGTAAGAATGGAAACAAAGGATAAAATATGGGATGTGCAAGGTGCCTTTATGAGTGGAAGGGGATGCATGGACCAGATTTTCTCCTTGCGTATGCTCACTGAGAAGTTTCTGGCAAAAAACCAAAAACTTTTTTGTGCCTTTGTAGATCTACAAAAAGCATACGACCGAGTCGACAGGAAAAAGCTATGGAAGGTGTTGTCCAAGTATGGAGTGAATACAAATCTCATACAGGCAATTGCGTCTCTGTACGAGGGAAGCGTTGCATGTGTTAGGGTGAACGGTGGTTTTACGGGGTGGTTTGACATCACAAAAGGTGTTAAGCAAGGCTGCGTAATGTCACCATGGTTATTCAATTTATACATGGATAATTGTATGCAAGAATTGAAAGAGATGGGATTGGGCACGAATTTGAGTGATCTGAAAATATGTTGCCTGTTGTATGCTGATGATGCGGTGCTGATTTCTAACACTATGGAAGATCTACAGTCTCTCGTGTCTAGGATGAACGAAGTGTGTATGCAAAATGAGTTAATGATCAATGTAAGTAAGTCTAAAGTCATGGTATTTGAAAGGGAGAGTACGAAAACAGTGTGCAATATAGTTGTGAATGATGAATACTTGGAGCAGGTGGATGAGTTTGTGTACCTGGGTAGTATGTTTACGAGAGATGGGAAGGCTGATAGAGATATTGAAAGAAGAGTAAATGCAGGTAACTCCATTAATGGAGGACTGAATGCCGTTGGCGCTAATAAAACACTGTCAAAAGACGCGAAGCTAGCAGTCCACAATGGAGTCCTGGTACCTACCTTGATGTATGGCAGTGAGGCATGGAGTTGGCAGAGGAAGGATGAAAGTAAACTGAATGCTGTCGAAATGAGATCCCTGAGGCGAATGTGTGGCAAAACCATGTATGATCGTGTGAGAAATGTGGATATCCGCAAAGAATGCAAGGCTGATGTAAGCATAATGAGTAAGATTAAGAAAGGGACCCTCAGATGGTTTGGACATGTAGAGCGAATGAAAGAAGAAAATAATGTGAGAAGAATATATGACGCAAATGTGAATGGAAGAAGAAGTAGGGGACGCCCGAGGAAGACATGGCACGATCAAGTGAATCAGATACTTGAGTCGGGCCATGTCAAAAGTCGGAATAATAGAAGAGTATGTATGAGACGATGTATGAATGTGAGTGAAGCAAAGACTGTGTGCCAAGACCGAGTTGTTTGGCGGTCCGTCCTCTCTGCCTACCCCTGCGGGGAAACGGCGTGATGGTTAGTTAGTTAGTTATAATAAAACTCCATCTCCAAGTAACTTTAACATACGAGACCTTTTTGGCTTAACTTAATTTAACTTTGTATATTATGTATCTCTATATTTTTATGTATAAGCTGTTTGTCTCTTACAAATAAATAAATACCCAAACATGAAGTAGGCCCTGAGGAAAATTATTTTCCTCCGGGCCTCCGTGCCTTCCAAACACTGTCAAATTTGTTTCCAGAAGGAATAGTAAGTAAGAATACCTGTAAACCACATTCTTCAACATGAGCAAATCCTCCATTAGTCGCGTGTTCAATCTTCCCACTTTGATTGCGGTGATCTCGTTAGCGCTGCAATTAGCGCACAGCCCCGGAGATCCACCTTGCTCCTTCTCTGATCCCAGCCTCTGGAGCTGATCCTCCACCGAGGATAGGCAGGACTTGTGCTGCTCTAGGCACAGCTTCATGTCCTCGTGCTGGCGCTTCAGGAAGTCATTCTCGTCGGCAAACTGACCGTTGCAAGACAGGAGGTCTTTCATTTTTGATTTCAGCTTCGAAAGGTGGCCGTCTTTTTGCTGTATCTGAGATTGATTAAAGAGAAATCATTGTGAAAATTTGAGATTTTGAAAAACAGATTTGAAAACAAAAATGCTACATATAATAAAACTAGCTTTAGTCCCCGGCGTTGCCCAGGCCAATAAGTCAAATAATAGATAATATAAAAGAAGACATGGCTGCACGAATCCTAAAAGCTATGGAATGAAAGTTATGCATTTGGTTTGTAGGTAGAAACAAAGGCGAGGTGCGGTTGTGCGATGATGCTATTTGCAGTAGTACGGATGAACATGCATTGTACTCGCAGTTTCATACGGATAATGGTTCAAAGCCAATCTCCCTATCCATAGGATCTTTGATTTTCTAAACTTTTAAGTGAGTTTAAAGATTCTCAAATATTGACAAATAATACGAAATTCAAAAAAGTTTTATATTTTTGAAATTGATTTGATTTGGATTGATAAAAAATTTATAAAATGGAACAAACAATATTACAATTTTTTTTTTCAAGATAGATGGATATTTTAAAGCTCCGTAACTCATAATGGCAATTATTTTAAACCAGCTGAAGTTCCTAATTATGCTTGGGCTTTATGCAAAGTTTTTCAAAATCGGATGGATACAGCTTATGTTTTGAAGGTCAAGTGTGCAAAATTTCATCAATCTCGGAACAAAGCTGTAGATTTGTAAAAAAAAATCAAATCCCTGCCACGTAGCCACCCGCCACAGATTCTTCTTTATATATATGTATTTATTTTACAAAATATTGTATTTAAGGTCATCATTGTTCATGTACACCTTATCAGAAAAGAGGAGCTCTTGTGCCTGATAAGGGAGTCACATATAAATAGATAGATATTGTATTGTGTTACCAGCATATCTTTCTGCACACATTTGGCCAAAAGTGTTGCCAACATGTCTTCGTAATTCTTCACAATGTTCTTGGTTGACATTTTGGAATTTGTTCTGGTGACCCTCACTGTTCTACCGTCCGAATCTTCAAAGTTTTCTATTGTCACATCACCTTTAAAAGAAGCATAATTCCATTAAAAATTTTATTATAACCCAGTACATACATAGTTAGGTTCTTTTTTACATTATTTGCACACAGGAGGCAGTGAGGAAAAAAATTCCTTCAGACATCTTTGGGGATGATGGGCGGAGGGTCAATTTAGGGAACGGAAGGAAATGAAGTTCTGGGAAGGAAAAAGGTATGAGGTTGGGTTTTTTCAAATTCTCGTCACAGTTGATGATGACAATCAGCGCCATTTTCAATTTTTCTCAATTGAACGATCCCAATAAAACCCAATTCTAGTTTTGTTTTTTGTAAACAAATTGTGAACTGTTTTCAAGTATAACCGTCAAATTGTTTCTCTTGTCAGCTGATAACAATTTGTTCAAAAACTGTAACGAACTGAGAATCGGCGTTTAACGAAGACCGTTCAAATGTTAAAAAGTCAAAATGGCGATGATCTTCGATTTGATGGTCATCAAATATGACCTAACCTTAGGACGGGTTGTTTCACAGAATTTGAACAATTCATCAATTTTAAAAGTTAATTAATATTCAAGTTCTGTCATTTACAAAGTACTATGAAACAAACAGCTCATGATGAAATAATAACAGAACTTGAGTTTTAACTTGGAAATTAGAACAATTCATCATATTTCAAAGTTAATATTCAAGTTCTGTCATTTACAAAGTACTATGAAACAACCGGCTCAAGATGAAATAATAACAGAACTTGAATTTTAACTTTGAAATTTTATTAATTGTTCAAATTCTGTGAAACAAGAAAGTCAACCATAATGTACATACCGTTATTATCACTCCTATTCAAATGCCTCCTCAATTTGTTAACATTCCTAGTGATTAAATCTTTGGGAACTTCATAGGTGGGGCAATCGGAATGGTCAACAACAGTCAAGTTATCCGTTTCTGAGTTGATTTCTTCTTTAGTCAAGTTCTTGAAGTGTCGGGATATGTCGATTCCTTCATCTTTATAGTTGCTTAGGCCCATCTCGGTGAAAAGACCTGTTCTCCTCTGCTCGCCCTTTAAACTATGAGTTTGGCTAGAAGCATCGGTTATTTGTTCTTCTTTGTGCTTTTTGGAGGTATGTTTGTGAGTTTTGGAATGTTTGTCCTGAAAATTAAGAGTATGGTAGGCACAGAAATCAGCTGGCAAATTTTGAGTGAAGGTCAAGTGTATAAACCGTTACTCAGGAATAATACAGAAATCAAACTGGCAACTTTCAAGTGAAAGTCAAGGGCGTAAATCGTTACTCCGGAATAATACAGAAATCGAGCTGACAAATTTCGAATGAAGTCAAGTGCATAAACCGTTATTCAGGAATAATACAGAAATCGAACTGGCAACTTTCAAGTGAAAGTCAAGGACGTAAATCGTTACTCCAGAATAATACAGAAATCAACTGGCAAATTTCGAGTGAAGGTCAAGTGCATAAACCGTTACTCAGGAATAACACAGAAATCAAACTGGCAACTTTCAAGTGAAAGTCAAGGGTGTAAATCGTTACTCCGGAATAATACAAAAATCAAGCTTGCAACTTTCAAGAGAAAGTCAAGTGCATAAATTGTTACTCCGGAATAATACAGAAATCGAGCTGGCAACTTCTGAGTGAAAGTCAAGTGCGTAAATCATTACTCCAAATAATACAGAAATCGAGCTGACAAATTTCGAGTGAAGGTCAAGTGCATAAAGCGTTACCCAGGAATAATACAGAAATCGAGTCGCCAACTTTAAAGTGAAAGTGAGTAAACTGTTACTGAATCATGTTTATTTTTTTATTTTTTTTTTTACTCTTTTGTACGCCCATAGGTACAAAATATTGACATTTTTTTACACAAGGATTAGTAATAAGTAGGACCCATCAAAGCAGTGGCAACACTAGTGGCATATCCGAGGGAAAAATCACTTAATTTTTAAATATAGTTAATTTTTATTAAAAAAAAAAAACGGTTTAGCATGCAAGGAGTCGAGTATGTTGTCAACAATAAAATAGTTTTACCTACCAATAAAACTTATAATAATAATAATATTTGGATGACTTGTATAGCTCCGTTTTTGTGAAAAATCACCTCAAGGGCTATTATGTACCTAACCTCATTTTGGAGTGAAGCATTCAAACAAAAGTTAGGTGTATGTACAGTGAAACCCTCTTAAGAAGTTTTCCAAGGGACCGGAAAAAATGAACTTCTTAAGCAGGAAAACCTTATATGTGGGAAAAATTGGGCCAAATTTGGGCCGAGGGACCGAAAAAACCAAACTTCTTAAGCCACGAAACGTCTTAAGAGAGAACTTCTTAAGAGGGTTTCACTGTAGATACTTTTGTTTAGCATCTGGTGACCACTTGACAGCCACAAGGTACTAGCCGCGCGAAAGGGGATTTGAGAATGCTTCTCTCCAATATAGGTTTTAAATGATGGTTCAGGCTACATAATAAAGAGTTATTAGTATTTTTACTCTTATTAAAAATACTAAGTTATCTTTGTGATTAATCAAAATATATAATAGGCGGGAAATTACTTCAGTGGGAAGTATTAAATTATGTATTTATATAATATTTTTAACATATTCACCGATTCTTTGTGTCTATGATGCCTATGTTTCTCAGACACCTTTTTCCCCTTGAATTGAAAATCTCCATCTTCTAATTTCTGATCCATTTTTCTTCTTCTTTTCTTGTACCTTCTTTTAACTGTGTTTTTCTTGCTATAAATCCCATCAACTCTGTGTTTCCTCTGATCTAGAGGTGCAGTCCCACCCTTTGACAGACTCCCGTCCAGATTAAGAAATAATTCTTGGGAATTTACATCGGGTTGTGAATATTTATGAACTGTGATATCGTCGCTGCCCAAAATAGATGTGTTCTCGAAGTAAAAGCTGGAATTGTTGTTAGTTTGAAGTGAGGTTGTGGAGCCTCCAGGCTTTTCTAGATCAGAAATAACTTGGAAAAGTGGCAGCATTTGTTTTGACGTAACATTTGTTGATTTGGCTCCCATTTTGTTAAAGCTTTTCGCGGTTGCTGCAAACAGATAAAACGGTTTACATCTAATAAAATGGCTGTATGTATTTTTGGTGGTATGTATTTTTTATTGAAGAAGAAGATAACACTAATAATCTGAATTAACACATGAAAGAGAAAAATACACAGAAAAATTAAAAAGATAATGGTCGCAACTGGGACAAAGAAACCTAGATAGCGTCTTGGATATATTTATCTGAGACGCTATCTAGGTTAAAAACCAGTAAGGACTTAAGGACGTTTGTTTCCAATGAAAAGGGTAGTTGCCTATAATATGGAAAAATAAGTCGAAGATAATATTGTTAATTCTAAAAAAATTTTAATATGAGATTGACAAATATGATGGTTCGATGGAAGGTTGCAATGGCCGAATTGTAAGAGGCGCCCATCCCGGTTAGATGAGAAGTTCTGGGTTTGTGTTCCAGTTGCGACCATTATATTTTTCATTTTTCTGTGTGTTGTTTTCTTTCAAATGTTCTTTTAGATTTAGTGTTATCTTTTTCTTCAATGACATATTACATTGATGGGAATAACCTTCAAAAGTTATGAAAAGAGTTCTTTTAAAATATTGTTTGTATTTCTTTTTACAACAAAGTCCTTTCTTCTATAGATTGGTTTACAGCTGGAAAAGTAGCCATTTTGGGAGGCGGTTATGGGTTCCGTTGCCCCGGGAACCATCCATTGGATAACCAATACCTCTGCCTTAGGTCACCCCAAATGGCACGCTACGGCCGGTGACCTAGCAGGGGTGCCCAAGTTCATAGGGTGACATTTTTCCAGGTCTCGGCGGCGTATGCGTCTGCCCACCAGATGGCGAGCCAGAGACACCACTTGGGAGAGGCCAGTTGAAGGAGGCTCCTTCAGCTCTCCAGCGGGACTTTCTCATCACGATGGAGGAATAGATTCATACGTCCGTGACTCCTGGATGCACTGCCGAACAGGAGCGGAGTAAAGATAGAATATAGGCGACTACCAAAGAGACTTCTATAATTCGCCTGCAGGACAAAAGAAATGCCAGGAGACAATGTCCCGCATTAATGAGAAGAAGGCTCAGATATTGGGGAAGTTGAGTATCAGGGGACATCACCAAAACACAAATGACAACCCTGGTTAACATTATTAAAATAACTCGACTACTGTTTAAGTAATAAGGTAAACCAAGGGACATAATCAAGCACAGTGGACGTATGGCCTAAGTTTCAAAACAAATAAAAGATAGTAACGGGTTATTTTCGATTACAATTGATATTATGCATATCCAACAAAAATCTGTAAATAGTAAATAATTATGGTCTGAGTTGTGGCTCTGTATCCTTTGTGCAAAACAAAGCATACGTAACAGATAAATACCTTTTTTCCATCAAATGTGAGCGAAATTTTACTAAGCAAAATATTATTCTCCACGAAAATGTCTTAAGTTATATTTCAAGGAATGACTGACAAAAAACTAGAGAAATCAATTCGCCAAGGCGCAAACTAACGCAGTGTCATTTCTCTCACAGAAAAAACGTTAATTATATTTATTCACGCCATATTACGTACTAAACACAGCAAAAATAACTTGGGAACTGGGTCAAACTGCGAAAAAGTATTGATCAAACATTTTCAATTATTTAAGACACGAAGGCTCGATTTTAATGTTGAAATAAATCAGCACTTACAACTTTCATAAGTTCCATTATATATTTCAATATAAACTGTGTAATTTGAATTTTATATACAATTTTCAGAATATTTTGGTTTCTGGTGTTTGTTGTGACATTTTATGATTTCAAAAGTCTATTTGCAAACAAACGCCGGTACAGCGTTGCCAGGTCAAAAAATAGAAACTCCTGGAATTGCCGGAGGAATGGGAATGTTGGGTATTTTGATCTATAAAATAAAGTTTATTCATGAGGAATCAATTATTTTTCCTTTCAGAATTTTCATCAAAAATTAAAAAAAAAACTGACTGGCGATAATTTAAAATACCCACTGTTCAAATTCCCTACAACAATCCGACATGCTCTTTTACCTCCAAAATGAAACAAAATTCTCTTGAAATCAGCATTTATTTATTATCTAGTCCTTTCCAGATTTTCTTTTCAATCAGGCTTTAAAGTCGAAATTTGTTTGTAATTTTGCTGCTAAAGAAAACGATATGGTTGGATAATCAAGAAATTCCCACCTTCGAAACAAGTTTTTTTCACACCTGAATCAGGGTTTTATCATTTTTGGAGTATGGCAACACTACCATAGAAAAGCGGATTTGACATTTACATAGATTAGTTTATCTATGATTTCCTGGGAACATTAGAGATGACTCATACTTAATTTCGGTTGTCACTGCGGTTCCTCTACCGAAGACCCGGTTCTTTATTCAGTGATATGCCCGCGAATTATGGCGAGTTCAAACTAAATTAAAATTATGGAGGGAACAAATTAAAAGAGCTCATAAAAGAGCAAATGTTATGAGATATACATTTATTCTGTTATTACAAAAAGGCAGGAGATAAGTATTAACCTAGTGTTAGTCTTATAACTATTTGTAATTAGTTCCTAAAATTAAAATGTTAATGTAATAAAATGTCAGTTACTTCCCTTGTTTGCTGATGATGTGACTGTGAGGACCTCCCTGGTTGGGAGTTTGCGCGGTTTCGCAAGTATTCGGAGACCCACCCCGACACGGACGTATATATAGCTTTGATAAGGGGGGGGTCCGCAAATTAAAAAAATATATTTAAGGTCATGTTTTCGTGAAAAAAATAGTCAGTCTTAATCAATCAGCCTTTATTTCTACAATCGGCGCGGTGCAATGGGGGGGTCCGGACCCCCAAGACCCCCCCTTATATACGTCCGTGAGTGAAGAGCGGAGAGGGAGAGCGCCCTGGTCGAGCTGCAAACGGTGACTCTGTGGAACCCCCTGGTCGAAGTTAGCGTGGTTTAGCGGGCGGTTCGGAGAGCTTCCGAACCACGGGGGCAGAACTCCGATGGATGGAGGGGGACAGCGTTCTAGGCGGACGGCGATCGGTGACTTTCTCTTGTGGCTCGTGGTGAAATTCTTCCTCGTGTCACCTTGCTTGGACCCTTTCGTAGGATTCTAGAACTAATTCCGTTCCTTATTCTTCCTCCTCTTGAAATGGCAACGGGTCCTTGGAACTGGTGTCCTCAATTTTAGTCTATGCTGGACCAAGGACGAGGGGCCGTCTTGGGCGATTTTCGGGGTTGGGCTCTATTAGCTTTGCCCCTGCCGACTTTCCAATTTTTATTGCGATCTTCCGCTTTGTTCGTAAAACTTCATTTCGTGCTCATTTTATAACGGTCATTCTTTACTTTCGCCGATCTGTATTTCGTTCCATTAAAAAAAAATATGACTGTTACCCTGTCCCTTAACCTCGTGTCTACCGCCATAGTCTTGCTCTAGCGAAGTTGTAGAAAATATTGCACATCTTTTTCAATTCTGTGAATTCTTTGCATGAAAATACTTAAATCAAGACGCAATTTGGGAGGCAGATATGGATACCGCTGCCCGGGAACCATTGATTGGATAATCAACACCTCTGCCATACGTCGCTACATTTGATGACTTAGCAGGGGTCCCCTGGCTTTTGAGGTGAAGTTTGTCTAGGTCTAGGCGGCGGATGCGGGAGCAGACGCTTGGTGGGTCGGATCGGGAGAGACTGATTGAGGGAAACTTTTTGACCTTTACAGCCGGACTCTCTCTACCCATTGCCTTGCTCTGCAGTGGAAGAAATGGATTCATAAATCGAAAAATAATATCGACGGTTCCTGTGACACAAAAGGAACCGGTTCCTTTGCTGCTGTCATTTTCATCTCTAGCTGACAGCAAAAAATGGTAAACAAACAAATGTCTGGTTTGGTGTATTTGTGAAAATGTTAAATGCCCGCGTAATCTAATCTCGAATTCTAATCTTGTTAGAAAATGCGTCGCTCAACTATTATAACCATAAATCGTTACCTATGACTTGTGGCGGTCAATAATAAATATACTTGGCTGGTCAATCAGTGTCAATCCTAGGGGGTTAGTATATTTATGATCCTAGCCTAGCAGAAAGAGAAGTTACTTCAGGTAAGTCCTCTCTTTTTCCTGTCTACCTGCTTTTAGCCATAGCAATTTGTAAAATAACTGAAACAAACGTGTTTATAATAATTTTTGGAGCATACTTTGGGTTTTTTTTCTATTGAGGGAATTTTATATAATTTGCGTTTCGGTGCGACTAATGTCTAGACATTATCTTCAAGAATAATATATATGTATATATATATATTTAAGAGCTTTAAAACTTCAAATGTTTAAGGGAGGTTTGCAAGTAATCGGTCGAAATTCGGATAGCGTCCTCTTAATTCAAATCTCCCAGTGGAACGTGGACTGCAAGCTACGTCACGAATTTTTAGCCAATCACCACTCTACCCCCTCGATGAGCTAACCTTGTTAAAAGCATTTTCTACCAACCTTGGGTGCTTCCCATACCGTCATGGTAAATATTTACCACAAAATTTATCACAATTCATTATAGAAGGTTCTTTTTCACTCTCTCTTGTGCCCGTCATCTAATTGCATCATTATATTATTTACATTCCTAATATTCCTAACATAGTCATAGGTAAAAGTTTAACTGTGGCCGTATACCTTACCTAGTTGAGATAGAACCATGTTTGGAAAAATTATAGAGTCATATTTGATGGAATATTTTAATTGGTGAAGAATCCAGAGGTAAATTGAGATGATCTTACATACTATATCACAATAACTGGTACCCGGCATGCGTTGCAATGCAATTCAAATATATAAATTGATTCTCCCTGCATGTCCTTTCCCGTGCGTCCCCGTTCCCTTTCACCTTCACCTTACCTCATCTCTTCCCTCTCCGCGAACCCCACCTTCCCCCTGCCTTTCCTTCCTGCTGCTAAAATATATGAAATACACATATTTGCATTTATACAAATTTCATAACGCCAGAGCTTACCATTATATACAACCTATGTTACTCGATGATAATGGAGCTTTCTATTGGTGAAAGAATTTTTCAAATCGGTTCAGTAGTTTCGGAGCCTATTCAATGCAAACAAACAAACAATCAAATTTTTCCTCTTTATTATAGTGTGTTAGATGAATGGTTCCTTTGGAAGCCAAATTCGTTATTGCATTTCAAGAGCACCAATAACAGTTATTATTTTGAAGTAAAATTTTAATCTGCAAGCAATTCTTCATGTCTTCGCTTAGTGGGGTATAGATAATTTTTTTTTTATTAGTGACTATTTAGTTACAGGTTTGATGAGAATTACAAGATATGATAATGTATATAAATATTTCATCTGTTTGTTCTTAGTCCTCCTCACTAGGTGGTCCTGTGCTGAGGCGGACTGGTAGATTTATTTGATTTTCCGTTATTTAGTTTCTATGATGTTTTTAATACATTCTCTAGTATGTCTGCATTAATTTCTTTCACCCATGTTTTGATTTTTTCCTTAAACTTATTTATCTTTTCTATCTTTTTCAGACTTGGAGGAAGGATGTTGTAAAGTTTAGTTGCCAGATATATGTGGTTTCTTTGGCCAAAACTTGTCTTGAATTTTGGAACATCTCGTATATCCTTTTTTGAGGCTCTTGTGTCATTTATCCGAGTTTCATTAGGAGATTTTCTGCTTTTAAAATGATGTATAAGAGTATTTGTTTTAAATTTAGAATGTCAAAACACTTAAAAATATCTTTTGAGAGGCTTCTGATGGGTAATTTTAGTATGGTTTTTATAATGCTCTTCTGAGCAATATCTAAGTGGTTAATATGATTTGCTGTAGCAGATCCCCATACTAGAATTCCGTACTCAAGATGGGAATGGCAATTAATTTGAATATTTAAAAGACAATTTCATATCCCCAGATTAAAGAGGAAAACATAACTACCATAAAAATGTCTCTGAAGATATAGTCAGCAATGATATTTATGGTAATTATTCCCTAACCGTCTCATTTTTAGGCACATATTATGTAAATTACATTTTGCTTCAACAATTACTACAATAATCAACTATTTATGTGCACAAATTAGGTTATTAGGTTTATTTTTAGGGTTAACTAAGTAATTCATGCATATTTAGATTAAAACTATTAATCCATACAAACAAAAAATGGCTGCAAAGGAATCGTTTCATCAGGGAAATTTTGAATTGAATTAATAAAAATGGAATTTTAGTGCATCTTTTCAAACGTAATTAGTTGTTTCTTGTAGTAATTAAGTTGAAATGTAGTGTAATTTTCAATATGTGCCTAATAAAAGTGCGGCGGTTAGTGAAATATTTTCCATATTTTTTAATTGTGGTTTGAAATGTAATGTAAACTACAAAAAGTCTTTTGTATCTGCAGTGCCGCAATACCAACTCTAATTGTCTTTGTCCATTGTTGCAGATTAAGTCTGCAGTACCTCCATTAGAATACATCTCCATCTCAACATGCCTGTGGAAACAGGCTTGGCCAGGCCATCCAAGTGGTTGGGAACCCTCAAATCATTCCGTCCCAGAAGAAGTCAGCAGATTGGTTTGGTCTGGCCAGCTGTCTGTTTTTGGACTTCGGATCCCTCAAGATGTGCCCAGGAAATTGATGAACCACAGCATAACATTTGTAGATCAAGAAACCGGAGCACACACTCAAAATATCGAGCGGTGCTGGAGAGATGTGAGGGGAAATGTACCCAGATTCGGGAGGAGTAAGGCCCATTATGAGGGATATCTCTGCGAATTCCTGTGTAAGAGATCGGTGCCCAAAAACAAAGACCGACTCCACTCGTTTTTCTAAATGGCTGCTGAAACAAAATAAAAACTGAATTTATCAATCTTATGTCAGAAATGAATTTTATATTATGTATAAAAAATTATACTAGAGAAATTACGGGTCAACGTCCATCGTGTATTGATCACATATGGTGCAACACTATACATACCGACAAATTACTTATGATAATATTAAAAAATAATATTACTGACCATCACACTTGCATCTGTATACAACAACTTAATATTAATAAACAAAAAAATTGAGAGAGCAATGCTTTTACAAAAAAATCACTAAACCATAATAAATTAAGTATTAAAATAAGTACGGAAACGTGGAAACCCGTATTAGAATCTACATGTCCTGAAATAAGCGCAAATATTTTTGATAATATTCTTTGCAATTTTATTAGAGCATCGACTGACATTAAAACTATACATATTAAAGCAAAATTCAAAAAAAAAACCATGGATTTCACATGGCTTAGTCGTTTCTATTAGAAAAAAAGAAGAGTTATATCACCTGACAAAGAAATTTCCCTTAGATAAAAAAATATTTACATATTACAAAAAATATAGGAACAAATTAACCTCTTTAATAAAAATAACAATTACAAAAATGAAATTGACCTGGCTAAACAAAATGTAAAACACATATGGAAAACAATAAATGAAATAAATAGTAAAAAAAACAAAAATACTCTAATTAAAAAAATTTATATCTGAAAAAACTCTGTTGATGCCATAAGGGAACTGACAAAATGTGCTAATGCCTTTAATAAATATTTTGCTAACGTCGGTCAAAATTTAGCTACACGGATCGATGAAAATTATAAAATAGATAATTTCGAGAAAGACTGCCTTAAACAAAATAATCTGACAGTTTTCCAACCAGTAACAAAATTAAATGATATCGGCATTATTGGTACGGTTAGATATTGGCTACAAAGCTATCTAACTCAAAGAAGTCAAAAAGTAAAATTAAATAACTCACTAAGTGTGGATGAAACTTTAGAATTTGGAATTCCCCAAGGGACTGTTATTGGACCAATTTTATTTATAATATACGTTAACCAAATGTTTAAATTATCACTTAATGGTAAACTTATATCTTTTGCTGATGACACTGCAATAATTATTGAAAAAATAACGTGGAACGATATCTGACAAGACATGAAGGTTATAAAAAAATGGTTCGATAAGAATTTATTATCACTCAACACAGAAAAAACTTATTATATTCCATTCTCTCTACAAGAAGATGTACCAAATAATTTAATAAACATAACAATTCATTCCAAAAATTGTGCAAATGACGATACATGTAATACGGACTGCGCTAAACTAAATCATAAATCAAATGTAAAATATCTTGGAATCCTAATAGATAAAAATGTTAAATGGAAAGATCATATCAATCTCACTGTGGAAAGAATAAGAAAACTTATCTATATATTCTATAACGTTTTTGTGAAAAATCACCTCAAGGGTTACATTATATTATTAATTCTGTTTTTAATAATTACGCCTTTTCATGTATCTAGCTCTTGTTAATGCATCAGGGATACCAACATAACAGTGACAGAATGGCTGCGATTTGACATCGTGTCGGTTAGCGAAGTGAATTTTAATTTTACACAATTTAAAATTAAAATGCATCATTTTCCGCAACCTGAAATGCAAAAAATTTCCTTTTATAGTAGTTAAGGCGAATCTAAAGTTTTTTTCTAAAAATTATTCTTAATAAGCATGGACACTCCTATCGAAAATTTACCCAAGTATTTAGGCCAGGTTGTCATCACCCATAGTGCAACGGACCAAACGCACTTGACAACTGCTCAAGGCGGCACGAAATGACTCCTGGATTATTTGAAGTATTTCGGCCAAGTTGTCATCACCCATAGAGGAACTGACCCAATGAACTTGGCAACTGCTCACCGTGGCACGGAATGACTCCTGGACTGACAAGTATTTAGGCCAAGTTGTAATCACCCATAGTGGAAAGGACCCAACGAACTTGGTAACTGCTCACGGCGGCATGGAATGGCTCCTGGACTTACAAGTATTTCGGCCAGGTTGTCATCACCCATAGAGGAACTGACCCAATGAACTTGGCTACTTTTCACCGTGGCACGGAAAGACTCCTGGACTGACAAGTATTTAGGCCAAGTTGTCATCACCCATAGTGGAACGGACCCAACGAACTTGGTAACTGCTCACGGCGGCATGGAATGACTCCTGGACTTACAAGTATTTCGGCCAGGTTGTCATCACCCATAGATGAACTAATCCAATGAACTTGGCAACTGCTTACCATGGCACGGAATGACTCCTGGATTGACAAGTATCTCGGCCAGGTTGTCATCATCCGTAGTGGAACGGACCCAATGAATTTGGCAACTGCTCACCATGGCACGGAATGACTCCTGGATTGACAAGTATCTCGGCCAGGTTGTCATCACCCATAGGGGAACGGACCCAACTTTGCAACTGTTCATCACGACACGTGACGACTCCTGTGCAACAAAATGCACATCGATTATGACAAACAGTACAACTGCTCTATGTGTGAAAACCAATTGGATATCACTAACTTCTTCATTATATCCTATCCTCATTAAAAATGTAATTCTTAATAAATTTATAAACACCGAATTTGGTAGTTTTCTTTAAAAAAAAAAACTTTTTGTAACTACCTCTAAGAACTATGTATATTTTTATAACTATTATATTATGCACTAGCAAGAACCGCGGACCCATGAAAAGGCACAATAGTCTGAATTCTTGACAAATTAATTTCAATTTTTAAAATGACTAAAAAATTTGTTTTAAGAGGGAACCAGGCAAAACTGGAAATATGTCATTTTTAAATAAAATTTTGGTCACGTTGACTCTGAGGGAGCGGACGCGGATCGGCAGAGACGGGGGACGATTAAATGAAAGGCGTCAGTCGATGTATTGAGTCAGTCGTTTATTGCTGCTACGTAGCGATGGTAAATTTAGTGTGGAGTAACAGGGTGCAGACAGGAGCGATGTTGATGAGGCACAGTGGTGATGCAGTGATGAAGGTCGGTGATGCGTGGTGGAGCAGACCACGGGTCTGCATGTCGCCAGCGTGTAGTTGCGCACCATGTTGGTGGAGATGACCTTGTCGTCCAGGATGGATGATCGATGCAGTGAGTCGCGGAGATGGGCTGCGGTGAACCTCGTGAGGAGAATTGAAGTCTCAGTGGCAGCGAAGCGTGACGGGCTTAGATATGCCTGAGAAGTTGCTGCGCACGTGACAAGAAGGCCCGCCGCTGGACTTGTCGTGGGCAATTGAGTCTCTTGAGCTGATGGTGCGATGGACCATGTTAGCTGCGAGATGTTGCGTCCTTGAAGGTTATTGATGCACCGGCACAGTCGGCAGTGAGTCACCGAGAGTCTGGCCGGTTGCCGCACTGGAAACGTCTATCACATGATGCACTGTTGTCTGTGTGTGTTAGTGAACTGTTACTGGTACTAGCGTGGACTGGAACTGACTGACTGACTAGCGTTGTGTCGCTGCTCTTATATAGCCGACCGTGTGAGTAGCTTCTCGTGCTGCCAAGTAATTTCGAGCGCCCGCGCAAAGTGGAGAAGACTTTGGAACATTCCGTGGCCGTAACAATGTGACGGCTGTTGAGTCGAGGCCTTTCGATGTGCTTACCGAAATGTGTAGCCTGCAGGTAGGTTGTACTTTTCGAGAATGTGCTTGCTGTATCAGTGGCGGCGCAAAGATCGTGGCAAAGTGGGCGGCCGTCGATCTGGTCGCCACAACTCTTTTCCACAAAAAAGTATAAATTGATTTCGAAAGATTGTTCTTTTATCTGGTAAAGATATGTTTTAAACTATGAAGAAATATGTTTATTTTTAGCATAATAAGGTTATACCGTAGGTCATTGGCAGATATGTTAAATTTTCAAACACAATTTTGTATTATGCAACACACATTTCAAATCATATAATCATGCAGTAAAATAAATCAATAAATTATCTGGGAAAGCCTTGATTCAGAATTTTATTTTTAGTTAAAATAAAATCATAAAAAAAAAGATCTGCGAACGTGTTTTGTGATGAAAATACTTCAGTTTAACTATTTATTTACGGTCATACAAACTAATATATTTAAAAGTTTTTTTACATTCTTATTTTGCTTAGACATTACTAAAAATTACAAATACTTATGATCAAAAAATAATTATAAAAAGTACATCATTTTGACAGTTTTATCATTACGCCTTTCAGCATTTTTGACTGTAGGTATAAATTAAAGCATATTTTGAATGAAATAAAATCGATATTGAGTTATTATTTTATAAATCTGGTACGGAGAATAATTAATCTTTCTCATTAGAACTGCCCTGTATGATCGTAAGAACATCTTTCGACGAAATTTGAATTCTTGGCTGTTGGCTGATTAATGGCCCTTCAAATATTATAATATCTATAGGTAAATAGTATTGTACTTTATCACTTGTATGAATTCTTCACAGAAAAAGTTCCAATGTTGAAAATGACACTTAAATCCTCAGCAAATCCGAGTTCCAGAGTTCATTGAACTAGTGTTACAGGCAAACATCCAAAATTAGTACCTATTTAATTATTTAATATTATAAAAAAAACATTATCTTATTTACGTTATAATTATTTTAAAAAAAATACTAGATGATATATGTTTATAACAAATTCATAATGTCTTATAAATAAATTATAATAAGTAAATGAAATCCTCAGCACGGGAAATCCCAGTGAGTATATCATTATCTCTACATGTTACTAAGAAAAAAGACAATAAATCATTATTATTATTATGTATAAAATATTAATAAAATTTTGCCTGGCACGGGGGTAAGTGAGAAAGGATTTTTTTTTATGTTAACTCTACACAGGAGGCCCTGAGGAAAATAATTTCCCTCAGGGGGCTATGTCATCTTTGGGGATGCTGTGTGGAGGGTCTTTTTAGGAAAGGAGAGGAGAGAATGTTCTGAGAAGGAAAAAGGTATGAGGGGTGGGTAGAAATCGGGGATTGGTGTAACCAGGAGTGACGGGCGTATGAATCCATCCCTCCCACTGCAGTGCAAGACGATATTCGGAAAGAGTAGGTACGGCTGGAGAAGTCAAAGGGACTGAACCATTCTCTCTCGATCCATGCAGGTGGTGGGCAGACGCATTCGCTGCCAATACCCGGACAAACCTCACCCCATGAGCCCGGGCGCCCCTGCTAAGTCACCAAACTTAGCGAACCACTTGGGGTGACCTATGGCAGAGGTGTTGGTTATCCAATAAATGGTTCCCGGGGCGACGGTACCCACACCCGCCTCCCAAATTGGATGTGTATTTAAAACAAAAACATTGGGTCTGGGACCTGGACCATAACTTTTTTTTGTTTTGCCATAAAAAAATCGCTACACTGTAACCAACATACCTGCCAGTTTTATAGAAACAAAATGGCAGGTATATTGGTTACAGTGTAGCGATGGGTAAGTTCTGCATTTTGCCGGAGGCCTCCGAAACGTATTTCCTAAGTACTCGAGTTCTAGGAGCAGGTCTCGGGTCCGAGTTCTTTGGTGCGGACTGCTTACAATGTTGTAACCTACTGTTGCTAAATTCACATCGGAATGCAGATTGTGAATTCGATTTCATGTTATATAATATAAAGTATTCTTAAATTTTCCATCACATTGTGAGTTATTATGAAGCTAAATATAATACATCAACAATGTAACTGTAAGGCTGTTTTATTAATTATTATTATATTTATCATCTTTGAGGATGCTGTATTGAGGGTCTTTTTTTAGGAAGAGAAGGAGTGAACCTGGATATTGAAGAGACCCGTGTTGTAGGAAAGAGGAAACACGGAGTCCATTTCAAAATTCCGACTTATTGCAAAACATACAATGAAAGAAAACAAAGTTTTTTTTAAGTTTAGTTACAATTTTATTAAAATTAAAGCTGGTTGATTCAAAGTTTGTCATATTTGATTCACAATTAATTGTCGATCAAATGTGCGAACTTTGAAACACCTCTACTAAAATGTTATTAAAGACCCCTGTAAAAATGTGGGAGATATAATTTTATGCGAGTTTTATATTTATTATAACAAAATATATACAAAAAAACATTTTATACAGAAATAAGCATTTTATATAAATTACATATTATAGTTTTTAATTTCACTTTGAAGTGAGATTGGCCTTCATCAAATGCACTGGTAGCTTAAATCCTGTCGGGTAGATAGTATCTTTAATTTTTAGCAACAAATAGTTATGACCGGACTTTTTCTAAGGAAAACCCAAATTTGTGTTTAAAAATACGGTAAATATGCATAGAGTCCACCTCACGGATAATACGGAACGTTCGCGTTGTCGAAGTTTGATGCACGGATAATACGGAATATTCCTTTTTTAACTAATAGACAATCAAATATGTATGACTTTTGCCGGAAGTACCAATCTTATAAAATAAATTGTCGTTAAAATAAAAACAAAAAAGTACCTACTTCAAATTATTGGATTGAGATTCAAACTACGAAAGCTGCATGTCATCATAATTTAGATGTACATCCCAGGTTTTAAATGGTTTGTTTGGCAAAGCAGGGTTTGTCTAGCGGGTATGTGTAATTATTCTATGTAATACATTTCTTTCCATGTTCTGCTGTTATAAATACAGGTACAAACTTGTCAATAATGCATTCACTTAATAATGTGAATAAATTATTGTTTTATATGGCAATAATTATGATTGATTGTCTATGAAATGTTAAATAAAAACGATAAATATAAAAATGGTGTATCTGCAGAAGTGAAATAATTTTAACAAAATTAAAATGTTAAATCCATATTTTTTGCATGTTTTTTTTTGTTTCCCCCGACATAAATATTCACTTTTCGTAATAAAAAAGCTAAATCTAACTGTTTGAATAAAAAATATTCCGTATTAACGAGTAAGCGGTTCAATGCATAAATAATAAAAATACTCTCACACACCAAAATTTCATGTATTTAATTCAAATGTATCTTAATTAGAGCATGCTGAGGACAGAACTTTTTGAATCTTTGTAAAATACCCAATAGTACCAATATGTTGATTAAAGTAGCCGGTTTAAAAGCTTGTGACATCACGGTGGAACACGCGCTGCGGTACTGCAGCACTGCCATTTGAATTTAGAATTTTACTGAATCGTATTTCGTGTTGCGTCACAAAACACTATTGTATATCGTCACTTCATTTGGATAGGGTTCTAACTTCACTTCACCTTATTCTGAGATACGAGGTGTCAAAGTTTGCAAAGACCTGCACTCTTTATCTATTTAAAATTTCTGGGTTTGAGGTTAAATCTTGTGTAAAGTATTTTAATTGAACATATTTTAAAGGAAAGTATTTAAAAAGGACGTATACTTACCCTTTTAGAACATACCTAAACATGAAAAAAGAACCATAAGCAAACAACTAGGGCATAATAATTCATTGCAAAAGGTTCTAATTAGATTTCCCTAATGCAATTCCAAGCTAGGGCCACATTCTATTTAAATATTTTCCATTAAAATACCTATAATAAACTAAAATACTATAACAATTTTTTTTAAATAGATTACGAAAATTCATCTTTGGAAACTTTGAAACCTTAAAAAATGGTAAGGCGTAGTTAGAACCCCATCCAAATTAAGTGACGAACCATAATTGGCCTCGTAATTACGATCAACTGTCAGTTACAAACAAAATAGAGTGTAAGTGATGTTAGGACCTTGTAAAAGAAATGATTATTTTAAAATGCTTGATGTTAGAACTTTGTCATACATATATCTACAAAAATACAACACAGATGGTTCTGAAAATTATTTTGAGTATAGAAATGAGCAAAAGAAATGCTTTGGCATTCAAAAGTCATTTTTGAAAAAAATTTCAGTTAAAATCCTATCCAAATGAGGTGACAATATTTTTTACCCAGGTTTATTTTGAAAGTTCATAACTGCAATTTTTTCAGATATGGAAAAACTAATTTCACTGTTGTTATTAACTCTAAATTGAGTACACCTCCATAAAAAAAAAAAAAATTAAAGACAACTGAGTGAGTCTTTTTTTTTACATGGCATATTTCTTGGTGTATTCTCTGGCTTCGGCGTCGAAGGCGGGTCGATCCACCTTGAACTGCTGCGCGATGTCCAGCATGAGAGGATCGTCAGGGTTCGGGGAGTCCAGGAGAGCCTGGACGGCCAGCAGCAGGGCTTCCAGGGCCACCGTGGGTTTCCAAGACCCCGCGGGGGGCATCTTCACCAGGTCTAGGCAGATCCTACCACCTACAAATCAATTCAAGGACATATCAAAGAGTGGTAAATATTCGAGATAGTGTTTGGTGACCAGATCTGAAGTCAGGTAATTACCAGCTTCCTTGCCACTCTCTTCAGCCTCACAACTTTGGGGATGACATAGTCTCATTGGCTTTGGACAGTTGGAAAGTTAACTCTTGTGTGGTATATATTATTATTATTTTATCCCATTCTCTCGCAGGCTAAATCTCATAGATGTATGTGTTTGTCTCCTTTTAATGTCGCCTATTCGTTTCATCGAGTTTCAAATCACAACGATGCTTTTCTGAAAAGTTTTCATTCCAAAGACATGATCCAATTTGAGCATTTTATTATTATACTAACGAGTTCCCTGCATGCGTTGCAATGCCACTAATAAAGAAATGTTTCTCCCTGCATGTCTTTTCCCATTCGTCCCGTTCCACTTCATTTCAACTTCATTGTTTTTGCCTGGCAATTGAATGGCATTGAATGCCTCCGAGATCCTGCGGGTTCTATCCGGGTTCAGCCCCGAGATCCGGCTCCGGTCGAACCCGTGCGTCCCTGAAGCCGCACCCAATAACTCGGACACGGGACCTGCTCCTAGAACTCGAGTATTTTTTAAAAGGAAGCACACCCTGGAGGCCTCCGGCAAAATGCTGAACTCCTTTTTTCCACCCATCTCTTCTCCCAACCCTTTGGAACCAGTGAGACCGTGGCATTCTGCAATAGTGGTATGTTGTGAAGCTGAAGGTAGTGGGGGAGGGGAAGAATATGAGAGAAAGGTAGGGAATACATGGATATTCAGATTTGGTCACCAAACACGGCTAAAGCCATTTCAAGCAACATTTCAATTTTGAATGGTGGTCTTACACCAGCGCGAAACTGAAAAATAATTCCACCAATCTTATTTGGAGAGAAGGTCTGTTCTAAGCTGTTACTAAAACTTTACATATCGCTTTGTAATTCAATTTAAAATTTTTGTACAAATCTTTTTTCAGTAAGATATTAGAGATACAAAAACATAATTCGTTCCGTTTGCATTCGGTCTGCACACGCGATCGTGCAACTTCACATGGAACTTTGAGAATTCGCTCTCCCTGATAAACATTCATATTACTTAGGCATTATATTGGTAGGTGATATTTTTTGTGAGATTCATAGATTTAACATTTTTCGGTAAGATATTATAAAGTACTTAATTTTAGGTGATATAATTTACCAGTGCTGCACACGAACACGCCGTGCAACCAGCCGCCCTTGGTCTCATCGAAGTTTCCAGATGGCAAGATTATTAGTCAAGCTTTCCATTCCAAAATTCAATTTTATGGCAAGATTTTTTCGCGAAGAAGGTTTGTGTACTTGAATTTAAAAACAATAACAACAGGGAATCAGATGCTCAGCAAGGAATTGTGAAGATTAGAATTAAGAATGACAATGTAATAACTCATAAAATAAAGGTATGAGATAAGAAAAATTCAAATTTTATTCCCAAAAAAATATATATATATTAAAAAAACGAAATATTGGCGTAAAGCTCTGGAATAAAAACAAAAAAGGCTTGGAGGGGAAAAGGGTTAAATGATGTGTACTTAAAAAGAATGCGGCCTTAGTAAACTCGACCCAAATGATTAATAAACTTCCCTTGATGTGATGGAATCACTCAATGCTGCTACGAAAAGTTGGCAATAAAATCTTACCTTTATCAATGTTCGGATGGTAAACTGGAGTCAGGAATTTGACTTGCGGGGGTTCGAAGGGATACTTGGCAGGTATATCTATCTGTATCCTGAAAGCTCCGCCATCATAGGGAGAATCTCTCGGCCCCATTATGGACGCTTCCAGTTTGTCCAGAACTCCTTCATTTATACAATTACACGAAATACCCCAGGGCGGGTTCTTCTTTATATTGTTAAGTTCCTTTCCCACTCTCATAGCTTGCATAATCAGTTAAATAAACGTATGTATAACACAAAGTAAGAATAAATAACATAAAAATTGTGAATGTTCAATATAATCGCGTTCGTGTTTGATAGGTGTTGGTTGTTGTCAGTGTCAGAGTGTCAGTTGTTGTTGAACTATTTTGACGTTTATGATTTTTAAAATCATAGACTAAAATGGCGCGAAATCGATGATGGTACATTTTGTAGTGATGGGCATGAATGGGCATGATCATAGATATATATATATATATATATATATATATATATCTATGGGCATAATCTACAATCGTATCTAGGCTCTTGTTTGTATCAGGTCTGGGATACCAACATAACAGTGACAACGATGGCGGGCGGGCTGTCATAGTATCAGTTCGCGAAGTGAAATTTTATAAAACTTTGATCGGCTGTATCTCCCTCAATTTTGCTTTCCGCACATTAATTCTTTTTTTAATGAGTTTCTACACACTTTTCTCATCTAGAAAGTGCATTTTTATTAAATTCCCTGACATTGGCGTATTCTGCATTTCACCCGGTAAATATGTTTTCTATATTGCATTTTCTGTTCTTATTTTCAACATTTTTTTATATTTTTATCAGTATATTAATAAATTTATTAATATTTTTCAGTGGAATCTGAACCGACAAAACTTTACTTGTTTTACAATATTACATTCTTTATCCACACTTCAATACATTCGCTTCTGTTTCTGGAGATGGTTACTAATAAATACAGTCATGGTGCATAATGCAGAGGTAAGTATTATTTTTATAACTCTCATTTTACAAAAACGTCTGTCAAATTTAATGTATTTGAGTAGGCTTCTTTAAATAAGTAGGTATCCTAGAACTTGGTTTAATATGAGAGTTATCATAAATTAAAAAATAAAAGACATGGGAGGAAATGTAACTACATACATACATAGGTATGTACTATAATACACAAATACAATAAAAATTGCATTATTTTACAAATTTCCATAACTGAACCAATGTAGTTTTTAGAAAATATAACTTCTTCTATTTTTTATGATTTCAGGGAAAATGTGGTGAGCTGAGCTACTTTAAATGCCAAATAAACAAATATAAGGTTTTTTTTGAGCCCCTTATGAAGAATCAAACATCTTATGCAAACTTGTGTCTCCGTGGATCTTGGAATTATGATAAATTTATTTTTACCTGCTGAAAAATATAATAGGTACGTTCAAAAGAGAAATTTATCTTTAAAACAACGCCCTCATGTGGCAATTTGCTACAGAAATATATTGTATTCTTGTTTAAAATATGTACATGTAATTCTGAGTTTTAAATTTTTCTGTTAAAAGATGAAAATATTTTAATTCACTAGTTTTGTAGGTACGCATAATCATATTTCAATCATATTTTCTTGTATTTCCTTTTTCTATATGTTTATAATAAAATTCTTATCGTGTAATTACGAGTTTTATTTTTAAAATAATATTTTAGGCTAATGATTTTGGTGGTATTGGGTAGGCCCCGAAAGAAAATTATATTGTCTATGGTCGCGCATTGTTCTGTTGTTGCTTTCTCTATCTTCGTCTATGGTGCGTGACGTCACAGGTGATAATTTGATGGTGAAATAGTGACCAAATTTTTCACGTACTAAAACCCGAAGTTATCGATCTAGTGGGTGGTTTGGTATATTTATGGCCTGATGAAATGAATCTATTTCGCTTAAAACGGCCCATTTCCTCTTCTCGAAAAAAAACATATGAGTAATAAAATCCAGTGGAAAATATTATACAATGTACATTAATTTGTTACTTAAAATTAGCTTTGAATTTTAGTTAATGTTTCGCTACCGGTTTCAATACATCCGTAATACACTTAGTGGAAAGCAAAAGCAAAGTAGATCAACAAAAATCGAAACGTCTGAATGCACCTTTAGGGTGAACGGCGGTGGTTTGGACATCACAAACGGAATTTTACGGGGTGGTTTGACATCACAAAAGGTGGTATGCAGGGCTGCCCAATCAGTGGCGTTGCGAGGGGGGGGACGGACTGCCCCGGGTGACACCCCCCCGATCACAATTCTCAAGCCCCCCCCCCCCCCCCCCCCCCCCCCCCCCCCTCAGGACAGACAATTTTTTTATAAGTCGAAATTAGTGTTTGTTAACTTTAATAAGGGGGGGGAGGTGATACCAACCACGTTATCCGCCACGGGTGCCTCCCATGCTAGCTACGCCACTGTGCGCAATGTCATCGTAGTTATTCAATTTATGTGCATGGTCGCTTAATTGAGTAATCTGAAAATATGTTATGTTGCCTGTTATATGCTGATGATGCGGTGCTGATTTCTAGCTGTATGGAAAATATTACAGTCTGGTTTCCTGGATGTACGAAGTATGTATGAAGAATTGTCTAAAGTCATGGTATATGGAAAGAGAGTACGAAAACAATGTGCGAAAATAGTTCGAAAAAATTACGAAAACAATGGTTGTGAATGATGAATATACTTAGAGCAAATGGATGAATTTGTGTATTTGTGAAATATTAAGTTTACGAGAGATATTTTGCGGGTATCTCCATTAATGGAGGACTGAATGTCATTGGCGCTAATAAAAAAAACTGTCCAATGAACCAAAGCTAGCAGTCCATAATCAAGTGATGGTACCTGGTACCTACCATGATGCATGGCAGTGAGGTATTGAACAGGAAAAGATTGGATGAACGTAGACGGAATGCTGTAGAAATGTGATCCCTGAGGCGTACGTGTGGTAAAACCATGTGCATTCGTGTGAGAAACGTGGAGATCCGCAAATAATGCATGGCTGATGAAGAAATGAGTAAGAGAAAGAAACGCTTAGATCGTTTGGGCATGTAGAGCGAATTAACGAGGAAAGGAGTGTAAGGAAAATATATATCGAAAAAATTGAAAGATATAAGAAGTCGGGAACGCCCGAGGGAGATATGGCACGACCGAGTGAATCAGATACTTGCGTCGGGCCATGTCAAGAGTCAGAATAATAGGAGAGCATGTATGAGACGAAGTATAAATGTGAACGAGGCAAGGAGTGCGTACCAAGACCTAGTTGTTTAACGGTCCATCCTCTATGCCTACCCCTGCTCGGGCGGCGTGATTTTATAATTAGGTTTAGCAATTCTCTTTGAAAACTATTTTTTCTTGTCTATGGAAAGAATATTAGATATCCATGGTTTTGGTAAAAAATACAAATTCTATGCCAGGACTGCCATCTTGCGGGGAATTCCGCAAATTCCGGGAATTTTTTGATTTTTTTTTCACAATTTTATAATGTAACTTTATTTATTTATTTACTATTCGAGAAGGGATTAAAAAAATAGGAATTTTAAAGTATAATCTTTCAAATAAAATGTTAACCAAAAAATATGGCATTAAATATGTTGCTAATGAAATCTTATAATCCTGCAAATTGCTAACTAAATAACTTATGTAACTTCTTGTTTGAAATTATTGGTCCCAATATCAATAAAAAAAAGTTTTATTTTAAATTAGTTAAAACACCAAATACTATTTTAACTTAATTTTTTCAACATTACTCTATTTTTCTCTCGTTCAAATTACTTGTCTTTTACATCATTCCTGGCACACGTGTGATTATTTTTGCGTCATACGAACATTGGTTTGATGTACCTATAGGTATTTTAATGCCAAAAATTCAGAGAATTGAAAAAGATGTGCGATCTTATCCCAGCTGGCTTAACTAGCGTGAATAAGGCGGTAAACCCAAAGGGGTCTTAAAATATTTAGGCAGGAAGTCGTCATATAATTTTAGAAATAAGATATAATATAACAATAAAAATTGTAACTAGCGGCTAAAGCCAAAGAAGCGTAATAAAAATTGGAAAGCCAGGATGTTTTGGCAATGGCAAACGAAAAAATGCGACCCAACATTACCTGGCTAATAAAACCCCAAACCATTGCGAGGCCGGACAAACCAAAACCTCCTATAAATCTTTTTCCTAATAAATCCTTTTCGTTTGACAATGAATGCCACCGCCGATGGAAATAGTTCTGAAGATCTACGCCAGGGCCCAAGGAGGAAGAAGGAGGAGTTTTTCAGCACCAAGTCAGTCACCATTTGCCCCGGCCAGGGAGCAGTCACCGCTCACCGTCCACCGAGGATGCGGTTCCTCCACCCAGGAGTCACCATTTTACCCGGCTAGGGGGTGGTACTCCGCTCCTCCATCGGAGGGTCCCGACCGACCGGGAACCGCGCGAACCGAACTCCCGATCAGGGGGTGCCAACGACTCTTCGTTGCAGCCCGGCCAGGGCTCCACCGAGGCTCACCCACGTCCGCCAACTGGCTCGCCCTCCCGACAAGGGAGTTTTGTGCAATTTCCTCTTTGCACAAATTTTCACTACAAAGAACTTTCACAACTTCTGATTTGTGCAATAATAAGTGAAACAATTAAT
This sequence comes from Limnephilus lunatus, assembly GCA_917563855.2. Lineage (NCBI taxonomy): Eukaryota > Metazoa > Arthropoda > Insecta > Trichoptera > Limnephilidae > Limnephilus > Limnephilus lunatus. Next base: position 46,490,442 of record OU830603.1, on the reverse strand, counting down.
AAATTAAAAAATTTTACTTTGTTTGAACCACTTGTATATTTGTTTGAAGCCGACCGGTTTCGGAACGACCGTTCCTTCCTCAGGGCAAACATATACTGATTTGACAGTCACAAAATAGTGGGTGGGTACAATATATTATTACAAAATGTGTGCAAATTATTACAAAGGTGGAGGTGTGGTTAGGGATTATTTAAGAGTGGGGATGGGGGAACATATCCATGATTGGGCTATAAGATTAAAAAAATTGTTTGTTTATAATGGATTAATTATTTTTAAAAATAATGAATCCATTATTTTTTAAAATAATGAACCAAAACAAAGTAAAATTGTTTAATTTATCTATAATGGATTACCACAAAGTTATAGCTACATTCAAAAGTATAATTAATAAATTAGTTAAGTGCCAGTGTATCATCCAGGATGATCAGTTACACACGGAGACTCCATCATCAGCATCCAAAGGGAAGTGACTGAACATTTTATTTGTTTTTTAACCGCCAAAGGGATTTAACTCTGAACAATTACATAAAGACTTTTACCGTAGAATTAAGCAACCCGATAATCTAATTTTAAGATTAATTAATTAAGTACCTAGTTATAAGACTAACATTAGAATAACAATTAACACCTGCTTTTTTGTAAATAGAATAAATGTGTCATGTCTAAAATTGATAACTTTTTAATTTGTTCCTCCTTAATTTTAAGTTTGTAGTTAAGTTTGAACACCGCCACACACGAGGGCGTATCAGGTTATTGGGTTGAAATCTTATATTATTTATGTAATAATATTTTTCCTGACAATGTTCCAAATAAAATAAATCAATAAAAATGGTAATTTCAAAAGAACTTTGTTTTATTTTGGAGGCAGAAAAGGAGCTTGTGAGGAAATTGCGGGGAATTTGTCATTTCGTTCTTACCAATTTGGGGATTTTGTACATTCATTGTGGGTATTTTAGAAAATAAACTCTGGCAACCCTGACTGGTTGATTTATGGTTGTCAGTTTGAGTTCGGTGATTTATTTATGGGATTTGTGGTGTCGATGTTCGTGAGGTTCGTGAGTTCGTCGTTTGCCGCCGTTATTTTTATAAGAGTTTTAAATTTTCGCAGAGATTAAAAAACTTCGTTTATAAAATATTTCTAACACAGGTGTGTGCTTCATATGTGCGTTTGTTATCGCCATTCCATCTATATCTGTTAACGTTTGAATGTCTTGACATTTGTGTTTGATTCATGCAGAATATTAAAAAAAATACATCTTTAAATTGATTATTTATATTTTGGAATATTGTGCAAGAGCAAAGTGATCTTTATTCACATTAATTTTTGTAATTTGTGCAACCGGTACCATTTTTGCATCGCAACTACGAGTTCCGATTGCAAATGTCAAAATAATTTTAAAACACGTTTTCTCAGTAAACTTAGTTTTTACTGAACTCACAACGTTTTAAAAGCGTTAATATAAGATCATTAACAACGGTTCAATTTGAATACTGTCAATAATTACATTAGACACTTATTTCTCCATCCATTTAGTTAGATATAGGTTATGCATGGTGTTTATTGATCAACATTTTTGTTGTTGTTTTAGGCAATAAGATGTTTCAACAGAATTCTCTGAGCAACACCTCCTTTGGTGCTACTGCCCAGAAGGTTAATATAAACCCAAATAAGGATTTCGAGGTCACAGCACCTCCTGAGGACTCTATATCTGCCTTGGCATTTTCCCCTCCCAGTATACAACAGAATTTTCTTATCGCTGGCAGCTGGGATAATCAGGTAAGAGTTTAAATTATTTAAAGAAAGCAACACTATAAACTCGCTTACCAAATTTGGTAAATATCCATCCAGAATCATTAATACGCACAAATTATTTTGAAAAATGCTTTATTTCTTTAATTACAATGAGGAACAACTATTTCTTTCTCCGTAGAAGGAAAAAAAGTGCATTTTAATCACTACTTCGTTCATTGATTGTAGGTATGGATGGATAATTTGTATATTTAGGTGTTTCTTGTGATAATTAAGTTGAAATGAAGTCTTATTTTAATAATAATTTGTGCTTGATTGAAGTGGAATTCTAGAATTTTACCAAAAATAAATAACTCGTTCCACATACGTAAGCTTGTCTAATGGTTTGTTCGCACTTGGCAAGTAATTTAGTTAAGTAGCGAGTAACTCACTACTTGACTGATCGAAAAGCGTTTGCATTACGGCCGAGTAGAGTACATCAGTGAGCGGCGCGTTGCAAGATGACGGGCTACAACGAAACGAAGTAAATACGCTAATTAAGCTGATTGTAATGCTTATTTTAGAAGAGGTGAAAGAATAAATTTGTGAGATGAAAATAAATAAACTGTGATCAGGAAAAGAGATTAATAGCAGCAAAAATAAAGAATTTTAGAGTAGCATCTTCGCTCCTACGAGACGACATATCTGCGTCTACTAATGTACTCTACTAAAACAATGGATTCACGCATGTCAGTGTGCAGGGACGCGTGGTGGGGGGCGCTATTCGCCTGAAAAAATAGAAATAAATGGATTGACTCTACTAAAGAGCTAACTAAACTACACTACTAAAATTGTGGTGTTCGGACGCGTTTACTTAATAATATACCCTCTACTCTACTAAACTATCTGCCCAGTGCGAACGGGTTTTAAGGCAAATTTGCAAGCAAACCTATCAGTGTCAAGCAAAATGTAGCTGTTGGCGTAAATTTATCAACACTAATATTTCCAATGCTGGCTAACGGCTATGTGCTTATTGTTTTAGCTTTGTTGACACCCAATAAATAAAAAAGTGTTAAATTGAAATTGTAATGGAATAAATAAATAAAATGCGGAATTTTAGCAGTAAATACAATTAGTCTTCATTTTGGGTAATTTGTTAATCAATTAGTATAATAAACTTAAGAGCGAATAACCAGCAAATTTAAATTCAGATTCCGACGTCAGCGCTACACACTCGCTAGCGGGCATTTTTAGAACTAGAGTTCGTTCCGCTCCAAGCTTGGTTTCGAGATTTACTAGCTCACGCGCTAGGACTGTATAGACGCCACAGTATGGGTCAGATGAAGATGTTAAATTCTCGCTTCCAGAATTTTGATGAGTAGTAGTTATTTGTAATTTGTATATCGAAGTGCATAAACATAAATAGATACAAGTAAAATGCGTAAACCCAGTAGGTATTAAGTAGATACCTACATGAATAAACAATTTGTTATATTCTTTTTAATATTTTGTTTTTAATTGTATTTTACGGCCATTAGATATCTCAGTATCGCCCTGATGTAAGACCACCATTAAGAATTGAAACGTTGCTTGAAATGGCTTTAGCCGTGTTTAGTGAACAGATCTGAATAGCCAGGTACTTCCCCACCTTCCTCTTCCCTATATCCTTCCCCTCCCCACTACATTCAGCCTTACAACATACCCCAATTAGGGATGCCATAGTCCCACTGGCCCCAGACGGGAGCAGTTGGGATTCTTGTACGGTATTAATGAAAAAAAATAGTAATATTCAGTTGGATTGTAAAAAATTACTCATTTTAAAATATTTATTCGTGTGCATATTTGTTTATTTTATATTTATGTGAATACCGCACAAGAGACCCAAATGCTCCTATCTGGAGCCGGTGAGACTATGACGTGACTATGGGGTATATTATGAGGCTGAAGGTGGTAGGGAGGGGAAGGAGATGGGGGAGAGGAAGGCGAGGAATTACCTGGCTATTCAGATCTGGTCACTAAACACGGTCATAGCCATTTCTAGCAAGTTTCAATTCTGAATGGTGGTCTTACACCACCCAGGGTGATACTGAAAGTATCTTCCACTCTGGAACGTGACGCAAATATATTATTTTTAATTTAAATAATTGTAAAATTACCCAAATTATTCAAATAAAATTAATTTGCCTACGCCGGGATTCGATCCCACGACCTTCAGATTGCGAGTCAAGAGCCTTACCCCTTGACCACGCCGGCCGTCAATAGGTAGTATCAGTAATTTGGAAGGCGGGTATGGGTACCGCCGCCTCGGGAACCATGTATTGGATTATCAAAACCTCTGCCATAGGTCACCCCAAGTGACTTAGCAGGGGAGCTCGTGTTCATGGGGCGAGGTTCGTCTACGTGGAAGGTCGGATCAGGAGAGACCGTTTTTTTTACAATCGCTCGACACACTGCCTATCTCTACTTTGGGAATGCTGTGTGGAGGCTCGTTTTAGGGAAAGGAAGGAGAGGAACTTCGGAGAAGGAAAAGGGTATTAGGGGTGTGTAGAAATCTGGGGGGTCAGCGTGTCCAGGAGTGCGGATGTATGAGGCCATCCCTCCCACTGCGGTGCAAGGCGATGTTCCGAGAGGGTAAGGCTGGAGAAGTCAAAGGGACTCCCTCAACCACTTTTTCTAGATCCGACCTGCCATGCAGCTGGTGGGCAGACGCATCCGCCGCCAAGACCTGAATAAACCTCACCCCCACGAACCAAACGTTGCGAACCGCTTGGGATGACCTACGGCAGACGTGTTGGTTATCTAATAAATGGTTCTCGGGGCAGTGGTACCCATACCCGATTCTCGTGTTTGTTATTTTTGTAATACGAAAAATGGATATAAAAAAGGCTTACCCTCCCACCCCCTCTCAACCCCCCCCCCCCCCCCCCCCCACCTCTAACACCTCTCCACCCCCCCGGCTCCTTTACCCCCCCCCCCCCCCCCCCCCCCCCTCAGCCACCCCTTTCATCTCATCTCAACTCTCCTCCAACCTCTCTCTCTTGGGAGCTGTTGGACTCTTATGCGGTATTACATAACAATATTTTTTTGGAGCTTTTGGGACTCTCGTGCGGTATTCACATAACAATAATTTATAATATATATATTTTTTTAAATTTAGTGTGCTTTAGAGTCTTTAGACCACACGATTGAAGTAAAACTTAACAAACTTATAACAATAAATTTTAAAAAAAACATGCTTCTCAAACGGACAGCTGTATGCGACCTGCGGACGTGTCGGACGACAACACAAAAATTTATGTGAACCTATTCAAAAGCACTTCAACAAACAGAATTAAAGCGCACAAACCCTTTCTTTCTTTGAGTGGCCTGGCAACGCCCGCCGGGTGTCCGCTATATATAATGTTATATAGTGCAGGCGCTTGCATTATAATGCAGTTTTCCGGGACTTGGGATGGAACCATTACAGTTTAGTTGACCCCGAGGTTATAGTGGCCTTGCAACGCATGCCGGGTACCCGCTGTATTTAATGTTATATAGTGCAGGCGCTTGCAATATAATGTAGTTTACCGGGACTTGGGATGGAATCATTACAGTTTAGTTGACCCCGAGGTTACAGTGGCCTTGCAACGCATGCCGGGTACCCGTTGTATATAATGTTATATAGTCCAGGCGCTTGCAATATAATGTAGTTTCTCGGAACTTGGGATGGAACCGTTACAGTTTAGTTAACCCCGAGGTTACATTGGTCTTGCAACGCATGCCGGGTACCCGTTGTATATAATGTTATATAGTGCAGCCGCTTGCAATATAATGTAGTTTCTTGGGACTTGGGATGGAACCATTACAGTTTAGTTAACCCAGAGGTTACATTGGTCTTGCAACGCATGCCGGGTACCCACTGTATATAATTTATTTATTTATTTACGGAAAAATAGTCCATTAACAATAATACGAATAACATGCGTTCGTTAAGATCACCGTTCGCATCGATTACCGTTCGCAGGACATTTTTCGTAACAATCATCACTTTTCGTAACGCATTTACCAGCTTACCCCCCATGTGTCGAGCGTGCGCAAAGAAGTTTTACTTCAAAAAAATTATTTTGAAGCTGTTGGGACTCTTGTGCGGTATTCACATTTGAATAATTTACAATAATAAAAAATTTCAAAATTTTCATAAAAATATTCAATGAACATGAATTTTTGCGTTAGGTAAACCCTGTAGTTTTTACAAACACGAAACAATGAAATCGTATTATTTGGTTTTGTTTTAAATTGGTCATTTCCAAATATTACGATACAGAGCGCCGCGGAGACAACCGCCGGCTGCCACGTTTGCGGGCAGAGTGAATTCTCAATTCTCGAGTCGTCGAGCTATAAGAAAAATGGTAAAACGCGAGCTGTAAATTAATTAATATTAATTACTTCTTATGATTATTTTTCGATCAAAATTTTTATGACTTGTCAATAATGTCTTAGCAAAATAAGTATTTAAAAAAATCTTGAAATATATTAGTTTGGAAGTACGCAAATAAATACACAAACTGGCCAATTTACGTCAAGAAACACATGTACGTATATATTTTTTAATGATTTTATTTAAACTAAAATTAAAATTCTAAAACATAACTTTACAAGATAATGTATGGATTTATTTAACTGCATGATTATATGATTTGAAATTGGTGTTGTATAATACATGTACTTTTTTGAAAATATAACAAATCTGCCAACGACCTATGGTATAACCTTATTATAATTAAAATAAACATTTTTTCTCAAAATTTAATCCATAACTTTACCAGATAAAAGAACAATCTTTCAAAATCAATTTATAATTTTTTGTGGAAACGAGTCAATAAGTCTAAACACTGATTTGAAAATGACATATTTCTGGTTTCTCTGGTAATGTCCTCTTAAACAATAACTATGGGTTCACTCCCAAAAAAAATGTAAGCATTCCCTTAACTGCTCGCTTAAGGCGATCCACTAGTACAGGAAAAAATCGAAATCGGAATTCACGCCCTTTTATGGGAGGAGTTTAAAAATACTTGAGAAAAAGCTTTTGGAAAGGTTGGAAAAGATATTTGAGTTTTTTTTTAAATGTTGATTTCGTAAAGGCCTGTAAAAAACATTAATTCCTTTTTTATGCATTGTTTATTGTAATAAAACGGAATTTTTTAATTGATTTCACGAAAATAAGCGGCGCGGAGCATAACACGACTTCTCTCCGCTCCGTTCGGAGGAGTAATGACGGAAGAATGGGGCGGCTGCCAGTCGTTCTTCGGTGGACGGTATAAGGTTCACTTTGATATAACAAATTCGTCGACTGCCGTATTGTCGCCGTGATGTCAAAAATACCAACGCGAAAATGCATATTATATTTTATTTTGTGAGGTTCGGGCGTAAATATCATTTTTTTTCGCGATAATTATATAAGAAACTAAATTTGCCACATTATGCAATAAAACCATATCCGAAAAAGTGTTTATAAGTAGGAGAGTTTTTAGTTAAAAATGTTTTTTATAGACCTAATACTTTATTTTTTTCTAAGCTTATTAAAAGACTTATGAAAAAAAATGACCGATATTTTTAAGGGCCAAGGTATGTTCTACACGCAGTATTTAATTAAAGCATCTATATTACTTCTAAGCGGTCAAATTTTGAAAACTAAAACATACGATTTTGTATGATTTTGCATTATTTAGTATGGCTTCATCTTAACCAAAAGGTTTACAACGAGTATATTCACTCTAGGTTAGCTGAAATCACCTCAGTCCTGCCAGAGATTTATCTCAAGATGGGCGGTAAGAACCGAGAAGCAACCTAACTTTCTTCAGTTAACACATGACATTACACTCATCGCAGTTGTGACGTCCCTTCCAGGGATCACATCTGAGTGACGGGGTTAAATTTAACCAAAAGTATCCCTCGCTCTAATAAGTAAGAGACGGAGCAATGCGGGAATGAGAAAGTGTTTTGAGATCGAAGAACTAATCAATATGCGCTCGGAAATATGCATAACAATTAGATGGTTTGTTGTGGAATGGTATTTTGATTATGTATCTTCCTATTAGATGGTTTTTTGGATTTTCCTATCCGATATGTTGCATCAAACATCACGAAAACCTATCAGTGGCAAACAAATAATATCTGCTAGCTGTTTTAGCATCATTAACCATTCGGACCCATAAGCTTGTTCATACGACAATGTAACATTACTAGACATACGTATGACGTATGAGGCGTACCTGAGTTTTTAAGTTTTCAATAGTTAATAATGAATTTTCAACAATCAATGCTCGGTTTTGTTCTACGTATAAGTAAAGTATTCAGTAACCCGTGTTATATTTCGTATTAATCAGAAGTATACTGGAATATGCTTCGCCAATTTGGAACCTGCAGTATGAACCGTGCGTCGATAGCAAGAATTTTTTCAAAACAAATTTATAAAATATCTTACGTTCAAATTCTACAATAACTACAAATGTACATAACAAACTTTGCACCGAAGGCTAGCAGTAGCTGATTTAAAATTTATAAATAGAATTTTAAATAATAAAATCGAATCTACCGAACTTCTTTCCATAATTAATTTTAAAATACATTGGCATATGCTGTACAGCACTATTTCACACGCTTAATTACAAAACAATTGCACCATTTAATTCGCTAATTAACCATGATCTTCGTACAATCAATAATATTTGCCTAAACAGTAAAATCGACATTTTCTCGTATTCATGTGCAATTCGCATACATATCCCTTCACAGATCACCACTTCTCTCAACTACAAACATACTCACACATATACACTACACACATCACCCGCTAATTACTAAATATACATACCACATAATAATAGATTAGACATTACAAAGAAGCATATCATAGATACCCACCATGAAATATTATTTATTATCTGTAAATTGTTTCATCACTGTAGCCAATATACTATTTGTTTCTATAATCATCAATATATATTATAAACGAAAGTCCAAAAAAACGTGCGGACCGCAAAAACTCAGAAACGAGTCCCGGTACGATCAAGGGAGTTATATGGTGTGGTAGATCTCTATCCCCCCTAGGGAATAAGGGTACCCGTTTTTACCTAAAGGGTGTGCTTTTGAAGATGTAAGGGCTGGAAGTTTCGCCCTCTTGAAATTTCTAGAACTATCTTCCGGAAAGTTCTAGAAGGTTACATAGAGCTCTAGAAATTTCTGGAAGGAGTGGCGGAGTATTTCGTGAAATGTTCGGGAATAGGGAATCGGGAGCACCATTGTGGAACATTCCAGAACACTCACGAATGTTGTCCTGAGCGAACCCGGGTAACCCGGCTAGTATGAAATAAATAATAAAAAGTACCCTTTGAAAATTTCCCATTGTCTTTTGATGACAATACAGTGTTTTGCTTGCATCCATCGTGTTACACGCACGTGCACCGGTGCTCAGGGGATCAATGCCGTTCAACTCTGTAAGTCAGTTGGTTAACAGTCCTACCATTAAAAAAATATATCATTTTATTTTATTTTTATGGAGAGAAATCTGCCTTATTATCAGTTTCCACTTCTGTTTAGGTTTCTGTTCTGAGGCTCGGTAAGGCTGAAACAAAAAAACAAATCAGTTACGTTTGTGAACTCATTAATTATTTTTATTTCAGGTGCGATGTTGGGACGTGGAAATGACCGGAAAAACAAATCCAAAATCCATGCAAACTATGGGCGGCCCTGTTCTAGATGTTTGCTGGCATGATGTAAGTTTGATCTTTCTTTTTCTGTCTTAAGCCTCGATTACATTGAGCGAGTTTACAAGCTACTATCTGGGAAATTCACTATCTGTTAATAAACTCGCTCAGTGTAGTCGTATTACTTGTTAACTAGTAGATTGTGGATAATCAATGAAAAATGTTGAATGGGCGTCAACTTTACTCGCTCAAGATGGCGGCCTACGAACAGCTGATTTCATAACTGTCAGAATTAGTTCGCGCGGGAGTCGTAATTCTCGCTACTGGCTAGCTTATGGCGCTAGCTGCAAGCTCAGGTTTTTTTACAAAATGTCGACCGAATTGGTTCGCGCGGGAGTCGTTATTTTAGCTGCTACTGCCGCTACTGAGCGAGTGGACAGTTTTGTGTGTCATGACAATCTCACTCGCCGATTCATCCGCTTTTAAACTTACCGGCTAGTAGCTTGTAAACTCGCCCAATTTAATCGAGGCTTTAAGTCCGGTATATCAGTTGCTTTTTATGCTCGCTAGGTTGTGAAACCTCACTCAAATTTAAGCTAGCTAATTCCACGGCTTAATCCTTGCTAGGCTTGAAATTTATTTGGAAAAACAGCGTTTTGTGAGTTTTGAGATATGGACTGTTAACCCCTCAGGCCTCGAAAAGTCAGTAGCTCAAAATATTTCCGCTGGGCAATAAAATTCATATAAATGAAATATTTTTAAATGTATCCGAAAACTAAAAACTGTTTTTGAAAGGTGATGAAATACGCTTTCAAATTTTATTATTAGAAATAACCATGTAATTTTTTAAATATAAAAATTGGTTTTTTTTGGACTGCAAATGATTGTTGTTGAAAATTGTTTTAGGATGGAACCAAAGTGTTTGTGGCGTCTGGAGATAAACAAGTGAAATGCTGGGACTTGGCTACAAATCAAACAATGCAGGTAAAATCTCATCTCATCTTATCTTCTTCCCCCTGTCTTAATCACTGGAATAACCTCCACAAGGTGCAAGGCAAGGTGTCAGTAGGTCCAGGAGGGATGGACATATGAATCCATCTCTTCAACTGCGGTGCAAGGCGATGGGTCGAGGGGGGTCTGGCTGGAGAGGTCAAATGGTCTCCCTCAAACCAGTCTTTCCCAATCCGGCCTGCCACGCAGTAGATGGACAGATGCATTCGCCGCTAAGACAAACCTCACGGAAAAAATTCGGTTTAGTGGCGAAATTCCTAAAAATACAAACTAGTTATTTTTATACTAACTATGGGCCGGGGAATACGAATCTGAAAGAATTAGGCGGCGGCAAGCAATATTAACTGAATTATACGACTTTAAAATTTTTTTTGACACCTCTAGGAAAATGGCCATTTTGGAAACATTCTGATTCCTAGAAAATCAAACTAGTTATTTTTATACTAACTTTGGGCCGGGGAATCCGAATCTGAAAGAATTAGGCGGCGGCAAGCAATATTAACAGAATTACACGACTTTTAAATTTTCAATAAACACAAGCCATCTTTAAAGCATTTTAACACATGAAAACCATAGAAAAAGAATAAAGATGTTACATCACATAAAATTAAGTGTTGCCATTAAGCAGTAATATCAATAACGTAAAACTTTCCGACACGATAATTCTTCACATGATAATTCATCACATAACACATTAACCTGATGAATTATGACTATCTCAACGGCCGTATTCTTAAACCAAAAGTATGAAAATTCGTAGTCTTAAAAAGTTGTTACCTAGACCGGTCACCAATATCAATGTTATTATATAAAACCTAACCTAACCTAATCTAACCTAACCTAACCCAACATGGTTTGTGCCCCTTTATACCGCCTGCTCGCGTCAATTTAAAAAAACATCCCAGTTTTCAAGTAGTTTAGCGGCTACGCTAGGTTTGTATAACATGGTTTGTGCCCCTTTATACCGCCTGCTCGCGTCAATTTAAAAAAACATCCCAGTTTTCAAGTAGTTTAGCTGCTACGCTAGGTTTGTGTAACATGGTTTGTGCCCCTTTATACCGCCTGCTCGCGTCAATTTAAAAAAACATCCCAGTTTTCAAGTAGTTTAGCGGCTACGCTAGGTTTGTATAACATGGTTTGTGCCCCTTTATACCGCCTGCTCGCGTCAATTTAAAAAAACATCCCAGTTTTCAAGTAGTTTAGCTGATACGCTAGGTTTGTGTCACATGGTTTGTGCCCCTTTATACCGCCTGCTCGCGTCAATTTAAAAAAACATCCCAGTTTTCAAGTAGTTTAGCGGCTACGCTAGGTTTAGGTAGCATGGTTTGTGATACAAAAGTGAGTAAAATTTATAAAAAGTAAGTACTTAAATTATAAACATGTCATTTTACGTTATTGATATTACTGCTTAATGGCAACACTTAATTTTATGTGATGTAACATCTTTATTCTTTTTCTATGGTTTTCATGTGTTAAAATGCTTAAAAGATGGCTTGTGTTTATTGAAAATTTAAAAGTCGTGTAATTCTGTTAATATTGCTTGCCGCCGCCTAATTCTTTCAGATTCGGATTCCCCGGCCCAAAGTTAGTATAAAAATAACTAGTTTGATTTTCTAGGAATCAGAATGTTTCCAAAATGGCCATTTTCCTAGAGGTGTCAAAAAAATTTTTAAAGTCGTATAATTCAGTTAATATTGCTTGCCGCCGCCTAATTCTTTCAGATTCGTATTCCCCGGCCCATAGTTAGTATAAAAATAACTAGTTTGTATTTTTAGGAATTTCGCCACTAAACCGAACTTTAGCCAACCTCACCCCATGAACCCCTTGGCACTCCCGCTAAATCACCAAGCGTGGTCGAGCGATAAGGCTCTCGAATAGCACTCCGAAAGTCTAGGTTCAAATCCCAGATTCCCAAATAAATAAACTTTGACACCTCATATCTCCGAACAAGGGGAAGTGAATATCCAAATGAAGTGACAATTTGTATACTTTCACATTCTTATTTTGTTCTTAACCCGGCGTCAATATGACCCTGCACGTTTTGTATACGAAAAATTTCTTAGAAATAATTGCCGCACACAACCATCTGTCTCAGTAGCTGCAGCTAAGTATCACCCCTCTCCTCCGTTTACCTCACTTTAGTCGTCCATCGCCCGCGCAAGGAGCAACACGTGTGTAAATCTGCGACCGGGTAATTATGACCCAGCTCAACGGCGACGTTGCTGCTTTGTGCCGTATAGATCTCATAGATCTCTCGAAACACACTTGTATGAAAGAAGTCACCTTGAGTGAAATCAAGGCTTTTATTGGATTACTGTATGTAGCTGGATTCCATCGTTCTGTAAGACAGAAATTAAATAATTTATGGACGATAGCACTGGCGTGGATATATTTCGTCTTACTATGTCACAGCAGCGTTTCCATTTCATAAACAGTTGTCTTTGCCTTGATGATAAGTCTACACGCAAATTCATTTATTACCAATGTGTTTTATTGCTGCTACTGATTATATATACAGTTATATATTATAAATATAAAATTTTAAAAATGAAAAATTATTTTGCACAAGGCAAAATAGTAACAATTGTACCTCAACGTTAGTGTAACTTTTTTCCGCCACAATCACGCCGGGTTAATATAATACTTGTAATCTCATGTATGACTTTAATATAAAAGCCATCTTATGGCATTTAAAGAATTAAATAAATCGTACACAGCCATTTTTAGCTTGGTGACAGTTGTCAGTTTCCATTTTATACATATGTCTTTTTTTCTATTGTTATAAAATAAGAATGTGTGTGTTTGAAGGTGGCGGCCCATGATGCTCCAGTTAAGACCTGCCATTGGATGAAGGCTTCAAACTATTCCTGCCTCATGACTGGTTCTTGGGATAAAACATTGAAGGTTTGTTACTATTTTATAAAACAGAATGTTCTCACATATATACATTACTTATTAGAAGCACTTGTCCGCAGCATCCTGGAATATAGCTCCATTATTTGGGCCCCTTCTGAACAAAACCATATCCTAGAAATAGAAAAAGTACAAAAAAGGTTTATTTGTTACCTGTATATGAGGGAATATACATGCTACCCATTCCTGTATCCAACATTCTTAACAGGAATGCTTGATTTTAATACCCTAGAAGCCCGCCGAAAAATATTTTTAGGCAAACATTTTTTTAAATTAATCTCCGGTACCATACTAAATCCGCCAATATTGAAAGAAATCAACTTATATGTCCCTAACATATATACATTACTTATTAGAAGCACTTGTCCGCAGCATCCTGGTATATAGCTCCATTATTTGGGCCCCTTCTGAACAAAACCATATCCTAGAAATGGAAAAAGTGCTAAAAAGTTTATGCGTTACCTGTATATGAGGGAATATACATGCTACCCATTCCTGTATCCAACATTTTTAACAGAATGCTTGATTTTAATACCCTAGAAGCGCGCCGAAAAATATTTTTAGGCAAACATTTTTTTAAGTCAGTCTCCGGTACCATTCTAAATCCGCCAATATTGAAAGAGATCAACTTATATGTGTATACTCGTGGGAGATCCCACGCACTTTTTTATGCTCCGAAAGCAAGAACTTCCGCCTATCAGAATGCACCATTAAGCAGGGCTTCTCAACTGCTTAACGACTCTGCATTGAGCATTGACATCTTCAATGTCACCTACAGAGAATTCAGTAACTCTCTTGACATACGTCACAACATAGCTAAACTGACCCAATGCAAGCAAGAGAAAAAACAAGTAATATTCTTCATAATTTTTTAGTGTATAACTGTTTTATGAAGAACCCGAATAAAATAAATAAATTACTGGCATACCTACAGCATGTTGCAAACTGAAAAAAAAATTGTAATTAATTTAGGTAGACTTAACCCCTCGAGACTCTTAGGGCCAAATATGACCCGGTGTTGCATCCATGCATTATAAAAGTTTTTTTTTTTTCTATCCTGCGAAAATATGTGTTTTTCGTTGTTAGAAATAGTAATAATAATTCTTCTTTTTTTGTCATACTCTAAATTCCTAAAAAATAGCCAAAGTGAAGAATTACAATTTTCGTCATTCATAATGTTTAGTTTAACCGCTCAGGACTCGGGCCTATTTTGTCAGAAGGTCAAAATATTTTCGCTTCCATATTTTCAATGTTTCAGTTTTGGGACACAAGATCGCCTCAGCCTATGATGACCATTAACCTTATGGAGAAATGCTATAGTGCGGATGTGGTAAGTTTACAATAATAATAATAAATTGGATATTCAGTTGCCTAGTTTTTTCTACAACAACAATTTAGGTAATATCAGTTTTCCCTCCACGCAGGAGGCCCTGAGGAAAATGATTTCCATCAGGGCCTATGTCATATTTAGGGATGCTGCTCCAAGATCTAGACAAACCTCACCCCATGAACCCGGTCACCCTTGCTAAATCACCAAACGTAGCGAACAACTTGGGCTGACCTATGGCAGAGGTGTTGGTTATCCAATAAAGGTTCCCGGGGCGGCGGTACCCATTCCCGCCTCCCAAATTGGAATTGCTTTAGACATCTACTCTTTCCCTCTTCAATTCACAGCTTGTACTGTTATTCACATTCTTGACATGGCCTGATATTTAGACATAGATATAGATAATAGAAAAAAAGGCAGATATAGCATGAAAGCAGCCCCGAATCTAGGGGCCGGCAGTTTTAGGAGGCGCCAACATCGTAATTTATATGTTTGATTGAAAGAAAAAATTTGATTCACAAAGCGCCTGGCATCCTGCATGCGTTGTATCGATTATTCATTTGATTTTAAAATGCTCAGTTGGTTTTTGAACACATCCTAAGTTGATTTATGTACATATCGTAAGTCGATTTTGCACACATAGTGTACGTGATGTCTGCCAGGGGAATCCCCGTCGCATCTAGAACTAGGGGCTACACGAGCTGAGCCGAATAAACCCAGCGGTTAAACATCATGTGAAGCGACGATCACTCGCCTCACGAGAGGGGACACCACTATCAAGTTTCTGCCCCTTTTGAAAAAATCATAGATCCGGGGCTGCCCTGAAGGTTTTCAAAAATTCATGTTGGTGCATTTAGGTCGTTGATGTATTTTTTCATACTCTTATGTTGAATTTACATTAACTGTCACCTATAAATATTATAAGAAGCAAGTTACGATGCACATTCTTTTCGAATGTTTGTTCCTTCGTGTGTTCTAAATTTATAATCTTCTCTGTAATATATTGGTATACAATTGTTTTACGGAGACTTTAATTTGTAGGAATACCCCATGGCCGTGGTGAGCACCGCCAGTCGAGGACTGATCCTATATACCCTGGAGGGCAAGCCGCAGGAGTTTAAGAGGGTGGAATCTCCCCTCAAGTACCAGCACAGGGCGGTGGCCATCTTCAAAGACAAGACCTCCAAACAACCCACAGGTAAATTAAAGAAGCCTACTAATCTCAATGAGACATCATGCTCAGACATTCTGCCAGACTATCAAGTGGAGGTTGTAACATGATGAATTTAAAAAAAAAATCTTTAGATCTCGTTTCTTAGGATTAATAAAGAATTTTAACAAAACGATTGTGCTTTAGACCACACGATTGAAGTAAAACTTCACTAACTTATAAAAGAACATATGACATTGGGATGACATTGACATTGGCATCGAAAAAAAACACTAATTAAGATGCGTAGCAATAAATTAAAAGGCACAGAAACAAAGTCAGAACCAATACAACACATACAAGTTCTAGCAGCACTGAAGAAAAGTACTTTTTTATGAGTGTTCTCATTGCTAGTTAGAAGTTTTGTTTTAAATGGTAATGTGGAAAACTGCAGGAGGACATTACAATTTTTCCCGTTAGGGTTGAAACATCCCTGTTCCTGGTGCTAGCTTCGCGTCGCTATAATGCTGCGTTACCTACCTACTATTATTTATGTTGTGCATGTAATTCCTTCGCATTTCGAACGCCAGTACCTACCTCGAGTTCATATATACTGGCTGGAAAATATGCATTGTCGATGCAACTGTATTTTTGGTAAACGTCATAATAATTGTAAAATTTAATGTATAATTGTGAAACATTTTGAACGAAATGCGGTACATGTCGCGACTTTAAAAGTTTTTAAAACTTGTATTCTTGGTATTTATTCAAAAACATCTCCGGCAGAACGTGTTTTCTTTACGTAATCTTTAATTCCGTAATGCCCCTTTTAACCAAGTCAAGCGTGGGTAAAGGCCCGACCGTTCACCTCGATCACCATTCGCATCGATCACCGTTCGCATCAATTACCGTTCGCATCACACTTTTCGTAACAATTACACTTTTCGTAACAATCACCACTTTTCGTAACGCATTCACCAGTTTACCCCCAAGTGTCGAGCGTACAGAAGTTTTACTTTAAAAAAAAAAAACACTTTATTCATTTTGCAAACTTCGACACCTGGTTAGGCGAAGTTAGAACAATGATCAACTGTTAGATACAAAGAAAATGGCAATTGCAAATGGTTCAAAGTGATGTTAAAATGTTGTAAAATAAATAAAAGCTTGATGTTAGTACTTCTTTGTATAAGAATCTACAGAAATACAACACAGATTATTTTGGCCATAGAAATGATTTTGTTCTCTTTCATATGAGGGAGCGGACGCGCGGATCGGCAGAGACGGAGGACGATGAAATGAAAAGGCGTCAGTCGATGTATTGAGTCAGTCTTTATTGCTGCTGCGTAGCGATGGTAAATTTAGTATAGAGTAACAGGGTAGACAGGAGCGATGATGATGAGGCTCGTAGGTGTTGCAGTGATGAAGGTCGGTGATGCAGTGGTGTAGCAGACCTCGTGTCTGCATGTCGCCAGCATGTAGTTCGGCACCGTGTTGGTGGAGAAGACCTTGACGTCCAGGATGGATGCTCGACGCGGTGGTCGCGGAGATGGCTGCGGTGTACCTGAGGGGTTGCTGCTCACGTGACAAGAAGGCGCGCCGCGGGACTTGTCGTAGGCAATTGTCTCTTGAGAGATGTTGCGTCCTCGAAGGTTGATGATGCACCGGCACAGTCGGCAGTGAGTCGCCAAGAGTCTGGCCGGTACCGCACTGGAACGTTATCACTGTATGCACTGTCTATGTGTTGGTGATGTTACTGATACTAGAGACTGGAACTGACTGACTGATTAGCGCTGTGTCGCTGCGCTTTATATAGCCGACCGTGTGAGTACCCGTAGCACCAAGTAATATTGAGCGCCCGCGCAAAGCGGAGAAGCCTCTGGAACATTCCGCGGCCGTAAGAATGTGACGGCTGTGAGTCGAGGCCTTTCGATGCGCTTCCCGAATGTGTAGCCGTATGCGGCGTGAAACACTACAATGTAGGTAGTATGTACCTTTCGAGAATGTGCTTGCTATATCAGTGGCGGCGCAAGGATTGTGGCTAAAGGGGGCGACCGTTCTGGTCGCCACACATATTTTCGTTTAGATTATTATTGTTAACTTATTCTAATATGAAATGATAATATGTCCAACCAAGGTGATGATATATTTAAGTAACATTTGTCAATGATGTGTTTGAATTGTGGTCTATTTCAGGATTTGCGCTGGGCAGTATAGAGGGACGAGTAGCCATCCAGTATGTAAACCCCACCAATCCCAAGGACAACTTCACTTTCAAGTGCCACAGATCCAATGGAGTGCAAAATGGAGCACAGGTATTACTTTCATCTACATAACCTAATATTTTTTTTAGTCCTATATTGTCACAAGGATCCTTTATTTATGTGAAACTGCGCAACTCTTTAAGGTCCTTTAGTAATAGTCTCATGCTCTCTAAGACTTTTGAGTTCATGATTGATCTTGATCTTGTTACTAGCTGACGCATACCCGGCATTGCTCGGAATTATGAATTGTTTGAAGTAGAGTTTTGGAATTGTGAAATACTGTCCTCTTTGAAATAATAAATATAGTATTGTATAAAAATGGTTTGGCGCTTGGCTAAACCCCTGTTGTTTATTCCAGTAACTAATCATCAGTTAAAGTAGAGTAACTAGGTAAAGTAGATACCTAACCCAGCTGTTGATGTCTCGTTGACGGTCGTGTGGTGTGTATTTTTTGATTGTGTATGTTTCGTTCTCTAGCATTTTTTATAAATACATTGCGCGCTTTTATTCTTCCCTCTTTTTTACCTGAAGCAACCAACGAACTAGGAGTGTCTTAGTTCCCCGGGAAGCCGTCGTGGATTATGTTTCATGTAGACTCAAAGAATAGTTCAAGTCATGTGTAACGTAAAACTGTAAATAAATTGTCGAATACTTATTTGAAACGGCGTGCCTTTCATTTTGAATTTGAGACCTTAATGGAATTATACACTTGTAATATATCTATGTCAGAGGCGGCTCTAGGGGTCCAGAAGTAAAAGGTCATTTAAAAAAATCGATATTACGATTCAATATCAGATTAAATATGATAATATTCATTTCAACTGGGTACCTCACAAGTTCGAGAGTCAAATTACATCATTTAATATAGTAAATTATTTCATGTGACGAGCGTATATGCAAAATCAACCAACATTTATGAAACCATCCCTTTTAGACGCATAATTTCATCATGCTCTCTCCCTCACGGCAATGTCCCAAACTGTCTTCAGAATCCGAAAACATTTTTATTAGGCTACATATTGCCATCTCGTTTATTGTATGGCGCGCAAAGAGACAGAAACATGATATTGGGACATTTCGTAAATTGACCCAGCTAATCATAGGTGCATAGAAAAGAAAGCTTCCATTTAAGATGTTAGATGTCACTACTTGGCGCTGCCTGCTATCTCGCTGTGGATTTCAATTACATTAGAATAATACCAGTTGTTTTGATTTGCATAATATTTCGTTTTACTATCATCTTATAATTTTGGGAGGTCTTTGACCAATTGTCCTGAGAGAAGGACCGTCACTAATCTATGTACTAAATATTGATGACGTTTGCAGGACATCTACTCGGTAAACGATATCGCCTTCCACCCCGAGCACGGCACGCTGGCCACGGTCGGATCAGACGGAGTATTTTCCTTCTGGGACAAGGACGCGCGCACCAAGCTCAAGTCCTCAGAGCAGATGGACCAGAGCATCACCAAGTGCGCCTTCAACAGCAACGGACAGATCTTCGCTTACGCCGTCAGCTACGACTGGTCAAAGGTACGGACGTATTTACTTGCTTATTAATCCTTAAAGTCTATTTGTTCGATTTTCAGAATAACTCATATAGGTCTCATATAAATCGTTGTATCTCCCTTACTATCATAGTGAGAAATATCATACAGTTAGAAAGAGAAAATACCACACTTTATATTCAAAAATAAAAAAAAACTAACCACAAAAGAAGTAAAATGTAAACCTTTATGAAACCAAAGTTTCGAATCGCCATTTGAAATAAATTTATGCAATTTTTGGAAATTTTTATTTACCCTCCCCCCGTCGCGCGTTTTTTGTAACGCGAGGTATCGCACGGGGTCACTTGGGACCCCAAAAATAAATATGGTTAAATTGTTGTTCTAGCATATATTTTACATGTTATTTTAAGTGAATACAGTCGGGTGATAATGACTGCTTTGAAATAAAAAAGAAATATTAAAAATTAGATATTTATTTTCAATGCAAGAGCTTAAAAATCAACACGGAACATTTTTTTGTAATTTCGAATCATATTTTTTTAATAGAAAACTTTTTAAAAAATCTAACCAATTTCTACCAAACTTATAACTATTTGAGGTTGATACAGACTTATTATTATAACAACAAAAAATACATATAAAATTGATTTTTCATGGTATTTTGTTGATTTTTTTGAGCCTCACGCCGAAACACTAGTCTGTATCTCACATCGTCCATGCGCAGTCAAGTATAGTCCCTTTTAGGAAGCTACCTAAAGTAAGGAATCAGTGGAACATTTAAAATGTACATAATTAGCATTCCTGTAAAACCTGGGCTTTTAAAGACCCCACGCGACGGGTCTAGGGTTAATTATTTTTACATGGAAAGAAAAAAAAAAGGGATAACGTTTAATACGTTTTTTCTAATAAAATGTGTATGTGTTTTTATTTTTTTCTTTATCGATAATTTTAATTAGAAAAAACGTTAGGTGAGCCATTTTTAAAACTTTTTTATGTTTGCATGAAAAAATTTCATATTTCATAAGTTTTATGTTTATTTAGATTTATAAAATTTGAAAGCCTATTTTATCACCTGTCAAAAACAGTTTATTTTTCAGATAAGTTCAAAAATATTACATTTATATGGATAGCGGAATTTTGAAATGCTGTAACAGACAATAAATGAAACAAAAAATGAGTTAAATATGTAATTTTTCTCCTTTTTTTTTTCTTTTTTTTTGAAAAATTAATTACTGCTATTAAAAGAAATTTCCAAAAAATATTCTAAAAGATCTATGTTATTTTATAATAAAAATTCATTATTATACCTGTACAAAAAACAGGATTTTTTTTTACTTTCTTTTCACTCTCGTGAATAATTAACATTTTGTCCTTTACAGCGTTTTAAATTTTCGTGATTGATATTATCTAGCAAACAGAAAACATTTGCAAAAAAATAATTATCATACTTTTAATTCCAATATTTGAACAACACTCATCAACATAATTTTCATGCAGTATTTTCTGCTCTTTGATAAATGAATGAACTGGGAAGACTTCGGTGGCTGGGTTATGTAGAGAGAATGACCGAGCATCAAGCACCAAAGTCCCTGCTGAACTGAAGACCGACAGGGCGAAGGAGCCTGGGAAGACCAAGATTAAGAAGGAGCGACAAAGTCCTCAAAGATGTATCTACCTTGGAGCTTCTAAACTGGAGAGAGCTGGCACAAAACCGAGATGAGTGAAGGAAGACTCTTGAGGAGGCCAAGACCCACCAGGGGTTGTAGAGCCAAGAGTGATGATGATGATAAATGAATACTTGTTCTAATAAAAATTATTTTGTTCCAGGGCTACGAACACTACAATCCAACAAAGAAAAATTACATATTCCTGAGGCCGTGCTACGATGAATTGAAGCCGAGGTCTTCAACGTGAATACTTATCATAATAATTAAAAGTAGTTTTCTCTTTCAAAATAATAATAGTTAAAGCAAGAATAAAGAAATTATTTTACCCATTAAAAATAATGATATTTATATTCTGTGATCTGTGGTCTTCTGCCTAAATACCGTTTGTATCAAATTTTTTATAGTATTTCTGTATTTTCCCATTATTCTCAACGCACCCTGTATGTACATATAATGTTTCAGATCCGTAGATGAATCACATTATTTAGGACAGTCTGTTTAAAGTAAAAATCGTTAAAAAATATTGCACACGGAATGTCGTGAAAAGTTTACCCACGTTAAAAACTATCCCCCTTACTAATAAACGTGTTTTAAATTTTACACAACTGATAATTATTACCCTTCATTCATAAGTGGCTCTAGGGGTCCAGAAGTGGAAATTGAACTGACGTTCAAACCCACGACGGATCTTGCTTTATACACCCCTACCGATGGGGGTTAGCCACAACCATACTAAAAAGGCTTTGAATGGTCCACAATGTTCCAGAACATTCTAGATTGTTCTGGAATGTTGCACAATGATCTGGGATGTTTCCGAACGTTCCAGAACGTTCCAGACTATTCCCGAAAAACTGAGTGAGAAAACGTGCGCAAATGGTGCAGCGAATTTAAAAGCGTGCCGGACTGCCATCGGTTACAGATGAAAAAATTTCCAAAGTGGAAAAAACAATGATTTGAAATAGACGGTTACTGTGATATAATCCCTGATGTCAGTAAGACCACTATTGACAAGATTTTGACAAAAAATTTGGGAGACCACAAAGTCTGCCCAAGGTGGGTCCCAAAATGCTCACCGAAGATCACAAACAACGGGTTGAAGCAGCCCTCAGATTCCTTGAGTGCCACGACTACGATGGCGAAGAATTCTTGAACTCAATTGTGACTTGGGACGAGACCCGGATACATTTCACGACCCCAGAGACAAAGGAACAATCTCAGTGGCATCATTCAGATTTGCCGAAGCAAAGTTTAAAAACGAATTACAGAGCGTAACTCATACCTGGCGGGTGAGGTAAGTGGAAAATTCTTTTTCCTTACTTATAGAGAGCGGTACGGTGATCATTCCTCACCTGAATCCTCCTCTCATTCCGAATTGCCCGAATCGTAATAATTCTTCTAGACTGTAGGCAGGGGTGTTGGTTATCCAATAAATGGTTCCCGGGGCGGCGGTACCCATACCCACCTTCCGAATAAGACCAGTTGTTGTTTTGATTTGTATAATATGTATTGCATATTATGATAAATTGTAAACTTATATTTTTGGGATGTCATTGACTCTTTGACCCGAGGGAAGAACCCCCACTGCCTACATTAATGGTTGTTTATCAGTTGTGTACAGTTTAAAACACATTTATTAACATGACCCAGCATACATAAGCAGGGGGGTAAAAAAATGGATTTTAAATGTGAAATTTAACACTTTTTTCATGAATGTATCTTCCTCCTTCTTCATGTTAATTTTTACATTGCTAGCGGTTTCAGAGCCATCTATCTCATACAAGGATAGCTGTGATGGATCACATAATATGCAACAGCTGCACAGATCATGTTAAGTATGCCGTCAATGTAGTGTTACAAAAAATGTTAATCTCCGTGGATACTCAAGAAAATTAACAAAACACTTTGCATCCAATCCGGGATATACTTTTTTTGAAAAAGAGTAGTGGAAACAAGGAACAAACTTCCACAACACGTCATCGATGCTATTAATATAAGGGGGCTTTCACATATTACGTAACACAATTTTTGAAGATTTTTTACCCTCCCTCCCCCCCATGTAACACGCCGTAATGTTTTTCTGTACTAATTTTTTTTGTAATTTTTTTCTTTTAATGATTCCCCGTAAAACATAAACGAAAAGGATTTCCGACTTGGAAGATTTTAATTCCCTAGTTTTTTTTTATTTAAATTTAAAAAAAAGATGTTATGTATCACGTTGTTCGAACCCCCCTCCCACCCCGGTAACACATAGTAACTTTTACAAGACCTCCCCCCAAATTGCGTTATGTAATACTTGAACGGCCCCTAAACCAATTTAACTCAATTGGATTCTTATTTGGAGAGAAGAAAGGATTAAATTATTTTTAATTTAAAACAGCTCAGTTACTGTTAAACTTATTGTGAAATCAGATATGAGCTCATCTCCGCTCATGCAAAACTGTGTTTTACCGTCATTATGAAATTCAAATGGGATGGCGATACACAATTTCATGCAAATGTAAAAGAGACAGAGGGGGTGCTAAAAAGTCACTGGCGACAATTGGTTTCCGTGGTTGGTTACGACAGTAGTTTGGGAAGCAATTTTAGATAAGACTTGATAGAAAAGAGGATTTTTGTTTAGAAAGGGACAACCAAAAAATTGTGATTGAAAAGTCCCACTTCTAGACCACAGTATGAATAATCTGGGGAGGCAAAAATTAAAGAAAGGTAACCGGGAACAGAGCGGATTTCATTTGGATGACGTTTTTCTAATGAAGATGCTATATTTTTTTTTACTGTATATTACAATAAAATATGTAGTTCTTAGAAGTTTACTACGGCCTTAAGAAATTGTCTAGAGTTCACTTGTACTATTTTTATTTTTTAGATCTGTTTAATTGAATTATTTCACATTCCTATGTCATCTTGTAAGTTTGTACATCTTTGTAGTTTCTAAGAGAAGAAATTTGTAAAATTACAGTTTAAATATTTAATATTGTGCCCCCCCCCCCTGGAATATAGCAATGGTGTTTGACTTAAGATAGTTTTAAGCATATTTTAGTCTGCTTAGTAAAATGATGTTATATAAAAATAAACTTTAAAATATATCTTTGTCTTATTACTAGTGAAATATACACGGGTTGTCCAAGAATTAAAGACCTTTCTAATTTTATATTTACAAAAAAATCATATGACATTTTAGGTTCATATCCTGACTATTTTTTTGAGATAGTCCCCATTACGATTGTTGCACTTGGTGAGCCTTGGCAAAAGGTCCTTGATTCCTTTGTCATAGAACTCCGCCGCCAAAAATGTTCTCACCTCTCCCTCCGCGTTCTAGTCGGTCTCCAAAGGTTTTCCGGCCAAATGTTGCATCAGGTGAAGAAAAATATGCAAATCATGTCATTGATTGTCTTTTTGATTCCGGGGTTAGGTTGTGAACCCATGTTTCAACCCAAAAAAAAGCCTTGCCTCGGTTGGAAAAATGGTTCGAAAAGACCCGAGCGCTTTCCTCACGATTTTGCTCTTCAGCATTTTGGGAACCCAACGAGCAAGCGCCATTTTTCCCTTAAAATCGTTTGTGCGGTAGACTTGCTACATCTGGGATCAAAATTGCCAGCTTACGAACTTTGACAGAGCGGACTCCCTCTCAATTGAAAGTCAATAATTGAGCGCACCTTGCAGGTGGTAGGATTCGACATCGGAGCTACCATCTCAAACGGACGCAAAGATCGCTCTGAAGCAGCATTTTGAGAAATAATGTCAGTGTCGCCGAAAATGAGGAAAAGTCTTTAATTCTTGGACAACCCCTTTTAGCAGTTTTGGTGACTAGATCTGAATGGTCAGGTACTTCCCCAGCTTCTCTTTCCCCTCGCCACTGCCTTGCATCTTGCATCACTACATACCCTAATTGCCGAAGCCATAGTCTCACTGGTTCTATATTGGTTCACATAGTCATACTACCGCAAATTGCATAAAAGTACGGTGGCGCCTAATTGTTTGTAGAAACATGCAAAACACATAACTTTCATTGACTCCGCTGCTTTGATAGAATGTACAGTCTGTCTGTAGCTTGGCGACAGTTAGCACGCTTTCGTGCCACATTCCCTTTAGTTTTCATTATCTGTACACAAAATATATCTACCATCCAGTTGATTAGTCATACATCTCCGAAAAATCGAAATTTGGGTTGAGTATGCAGTTATATGTAAAAGTGTGCCCTCTATCTGGTACAATACTCGGATTACTCATTAACACCACCAAATCAATTATAATGCTTAAAAAATTGTAGTGAATTAAACAAAATGTTGATGTTTTCTGAGTAGGATATTTCAAAATATCATCATACTAATTTACCAGACTGTTATGCCTCATGGTGTTATTTTATAGCATTATGTAAAACACAGATACGTGTAAATAATATTTGATTTATGGTGAGCATTCTAATATTGCTTTCTTCATTATATCAAAACTTAGTGTTTGGAGATATTATATATATATATATTATATATATATATATATATATATATATTATATATATTTTGTTTAATTGTATACTATATGTATTGGTTAATAAATAAAAAAAAAATAAAAATAAAAATAAAAAGATGTCTGACTAATCAACGGGACGATAGATCAAGCATCCCACAATAAAGAAGAAAAAAACCTTTTTTATATCAATTTTAATTTATTATCTAAACATGAATTTACAAATAAAATAACATTTTAGAAAAGCCGTACAGAAAATGGAGTTTAAGTTTCAACATACGAAGAGATGATAAGTATTTAATCTTTTCTGTTCCCTCAGCTGCAAAGGTATTATTAACTAATAAGGTTAACAGTGAACTTACAACATTCAGAATCACTAACCCAGACTGACGAAGCAAGCAGGGTTGACAGCAGTTGCTTGATTGGAAATATAAAAATTGTTACACCAAGTAATTCATTAAGATACCTAAATCTATTACTGTCTACGGCATAACATATTGGGGGATAACAGCAGGAGACTAAACTCGTCAATAGTTGAAGAGACGATGGTGTATGTATTTTATAAATCAATATTAAACTCTTGCTATTTGCACAATGTTTTGAGGGTTTTAGTGGTGTCCATGGCCGTCGTCTCCTCGTTTTTTGGTCAGTTCTGTATAGGCCACGGTCAGACCAAAAGCGGTAAGCCCGACGATCATTCCACGGGATCCAAATATCCTCAGGCGGGTGCCCATACTAGGAAAATGCTTGCGATCGTACCTCCACACTTCGTTCCTGCAGAGAAATAAATCGATCTTAAATATAAACAGAAAATAAAACTTAAATTCTTAAGTCATGTTCTTGTTGGTGATGAACTTGACTCCTACTCCAATTTCCCTGCTGTACAAGGCTGAGAAGGAGAGCTGCGGAAACTGATATTTGGGATGTAGGAGATATGCAGCGGTGACATTCCTCTATTTTTAGGCCCTGAGGAAAATAATTTCCCTCAGGGCCTACGTCATCTATAGGGATGCTGAGTGGTTGCTCTTTTTATGGAAAGGAAGGTGTGAACCTGTTTCTTGAAGAGACCCATGTTGTAGGAGGGAGGAAACACAGAGGCTGGCAAATCGTTACACAGCCAAGCAATTGAACTCAAGAACGAGTCGTACTAGCGACCCGTTCTCTTGTGACAAATGTAAAGCGCGCGTTTAGCGTTTATTTTCAAACTGTTCAGAAGGAATCAATGACACTAGTTCCTCGGATCATCTTCCATTGAATACCGGTAGAAAAGGCATTACCACCCGATACCTCTGCTCTAAAGATTGCAATGCGTTTAATAAATAAGATAGAAGAATCTATCAAACGGATCGCCCGTTTCTGCATAGAATTAAGGCTTTTTTTCAGATATTTTTAGGCCAGACCAGAGATGATTGATTCTGTTGAAGGAGACTAGGACTCTGCTTCTCCTGCCTTCCACTTTGCCAGTGACCACAAGTTTCTCCAAGTTGGAGTTTTCAGTTTGGCAAGTTGAAACAACTATCTCAAGCCAAGGTGTGAGCCATTGTGGTCAGGCTGAATGATATTGCAAGAATGACATGGCGAGTTGAAACAACCATCTCAAGCCATTGTGCTCAGACATTGTGAAATCTGAACTCTTCCCTCTTGGGGCCTTCAAGCAATGCAAACAAAGAGAAATAACCCTTACCGCTATATGTGGGAAAACAGGGAACCTTAACCACTCGGAACATTAGAGCGTCAAAAGACGCGAATATAATAATAACGGTCAAGACATTAGAGCGTCTTTTGACGTAAACGCGCGAGATTTTTTCAAAAATTGATTTATTTCCATCACTAGTATACGGATTACCATGAAATAAAAAACTCAATATCGATAATGAACAACGCTACGCGTCTGTATTCAAAAATATCTATGGAACATAGAGATTAATTATCTGAGCCAAATGGAACCTCCATCTTGTTTGATTGTCATTTGTTCAAGACATTGTTAGTTTTTATTAAAATATTTTTGTATGAAATGGTAAAAAAGTGAGGTCACAAAATTGTTTATTATACATTTATACGATAGAACAACTGTTTTTTTTTTTACATAATCTGTGATTTTAGTACCGTTTTCACATAAAACATCATGTGGATCATTTTTACAATTTTTTTATTTTTGAATTCTAAATTTTAATATTTACAAATGTTATTATTTAGTTGTGATAATATAATTTGAAAGTTTATTTTATAACCTTACCAAAACAGTTTTTAGAATGAGGCTACGTTTCCCAAAACGTGATTTATGAAGCTTTTAGTAAAAATCGTAAATAACACAAATATTATCACGTTTTGACAGTTTTCTAAGGGACACATAATAAACAAACGACTATTTCTGAGAGGTTAAGGGACCAGAAAACAAACTCAAAGGAATGAAGCAAAATGGAAAAAAGTTTACTGATAGCACAATGCCCTTGGCTCGAGTGCTCGTGGGAAAAGTAATTATTCCTCTAACAGCTGCACTTTTAGGCACAGATTATGGAAATTGCACTTCAATTCAACAATTAGTACAAAAACTCTCTCTCGATTCATCACCTTGCAACGCAGTAGGAAGGATGGATTCATAAGTCAGTCATTCCTGGACACGATGACCTCCAGATTCCTATCCACTCCTCGTACCTTTTCCCTCCCAGAACTTCTAGTCTCCTTCCTTTCCATAAAAAGACCCTCCACACAGATCACCAAAGATGACGTAAACCCTGAGGGAATTTTTTTTCTCCGGGTCTTTTGTGTGGAAATAATGTAAAAAAAAAAAAACATTTACGGGCTCAAAACAGGTTATTAGGTTCTTAGTTTGGTTAAACTAAGTACACAATTCGAAAATGTCAATCCATACAAATAAAATGCCGGAACCTTCAGAAAACTAAAGTACAGGAGTGAGATTACGAAGCACCCCACAAAGAGGAGACCGATTGTATTATCTCATTCTCTCGCAGGCTAAATCCTATAGATGCATGTGTTTGTCTCTTTTTAGTTTCAGCGAGTTTCAAATCGCATTGGTGCTAAAGAAGTTTTCGTTTAAAAAATCCAAAATGGCGGCAAAGGGATCATTATTATATATGAGAAATTTTGAACTTTGATTCAATAAAAATGTTATTTAAATGCATCTTTTCCAAACAAACTAGAAGTTATACAGAACAGAGCTATGAGATGTATACTGGGAAAAGGCAAATACGCAAGGATTAATCAAATGAGAGAGGAGCGAAATTGGATTCCAATAAAAAAAAGACTAATTAACTGACTAAGACTGTTAATTTCTGTGCATAATATTATGAAAAACCATGTGCCAAAATACTTTAAGTATGAAATTGTTTTTAATAGAGACGTACATAATTATGAAACAAGAAATATAAACAGAGTTCGATTGCCACAAATGAAGAAATCAAAATCACAGAACTGCCTAATGTATAGAGGACTAAAGATGTATGAAGAATGAAGAAAGAATGAATGTATTTAAAAAGAAATGTTATGCTTACTGTAAAAATATTTAAATTTATCAAATGAAATGTTACATTGTGCTTATTAGTTTATATTCATGTAGTATAAACTAACTCAATAAATAATAAACAATAAAAAAAGTAATTAAGTTGAAACACAGTGTAATTTCCACAATCTGTTTCCAATAAAAGTGTGGCGGTAAGTGGAATATTCACCACGGGAACTATCCGTACACTGTCTCCGCTTTAATTAATAAATAAGGTACCTGAGCCACGGGTCAGATAAACCTCTCTTGGCCAGTTTCTCCTTGACTTTCATCAATTTGGGGATGTCTTCCACCTTGTATATCTGCCAGTCCGGCACTGTGTACGCCGGGCCGTGGCCGTGTCCGTGCCCATGTCCGTCACCTCCCATTGCCCTGGAGATAACAACATAAAATGCATAAAAAAAACAACAACTGTCGTGTCTAGGATGAACGAAGTATGCATGAAGAATGAGTTAATGTTGCCTGTTGTATGCTGATGACGCGGTGCTGATGAACGATGAAGAATGAGTTAATAAGGAATGTAAATAAGTCTAAAGTCATGGTATTTGAAAGAGAGAGTACGAAAACAAAGTGCAACATAGTTGAGAATGCTGAATACTTGGAGCTAGTGGATGAGTTTGTGTATTTGGGAAGTATGTTTACGAGAGATGGGAAAGTTGATAGATATTAAAAGAAGGGTAAGTAAATGCGGGTAACTTCATTAATGGAGGACTGAAAGCCATTGGCGCCAACAAAAAACTGTCCAAAAAAGCGAAGTTAGCCGTCCATAATGGAGTGCTAGTACCCTGATGAATGGCAGTGAGGCATGGAACTGACAGAAGAAGGATGAAAGTACTTAGACTGAATGCTGTATAAATGAGATCCCTGAGGCGCTTGTGTGGTAAAACCATGTACGATCGTGTGAGAAATGAGGAGATTCGCAAAAAATGCAAAGCGTAATGAGTAAGATTAAGAAAGGAATGCTCAGATGGTTTGGGCATGTAGAGCTAATGAACGAGAAAAGGAGTGTAAGGTGAATATATGACGCAAATGTTAATAGTAGAAAAAGTCGGGGACGCCCGAGGAAGACATGGCACGACCAAGTGGATCAGATACTTGAGTCAGGCCGTGTCAAGAGTCAGAATAATAGAAGAGCATGTATGAATGTGAACGAGACAAGGAGTGTATGCCAAGACCGAGTTGTTTGGCGATGTGTGCTCTGCCTACCCCTGCGTTGCGTATTGGTTAGTTAGTTTAGTTAAAAAAAAAAAAAACAACAACAAAACCATCAATCCACTTATTAATTATTTACTTTAATTAACACAAAGGGGAAATGATAGATTCATTAAGTGAACCGATATTTTCTTAAAAAATCAAAAATTACCTATGTAAACTGATATTAGAGATCTATTTTATGCAATTTCAAAATAGTTTTGACGTTTGGTGCTGACATTACATAATAAAGGTAAGGTTAAAAATGATTGATTACAATGATAGTTGTTAAAACATTCAATATAGAAGTCGAAATAAAATAAACTTGCGAATTACCTTTTTTACTATGTTACTAAATTAAATTTTTGTTTCCGAAGAAACAGTGCTGCAGTATTTTTGAGCACGACTTTCGTTTCGATAAGATAAAGATAATAGATATTTTCTGTGGATAAAGAATGACAGAACGAGTGCTGCCAACTCGAATTTTAAAGTAGAGCTAGGCGAAATCTAAAAACAAGCTAAAATTTTGAAAATGACATAAAGCATGGGGGGGGTTGTTAGAGAATTTCAGAGAAGAAAAATTCCCAGTTTCCGGGGGGGGGGGGGGGGGACTGTAGAAAAAACTGTTTATTTTTATAATTTTCAATACACAGTTATTTATGATAACATCGAAGTCTTAATATTTTTTTGTTAGACAGCGACTAGTCCTCTAAAAATATCGGAGTTTTTGGGAATTTATTTTTTTCGGGAAGTCCCTGTACCGATGTTTCCACCATAGCATTTTTAGTAACTGTTTACTTGTGCAGAAGTTCAGGGAATCTTTTTTGGGAAGTCCTCGTCCCAATGTTGCATTTTTGGAATATTATTTTTTTCAATCTTATTTCACGTGAATAAGAGCTTAAATGTCTGAAAAACGAGCTAAGAAGCTAAATGACTTTTTGGAGCTGAATACGTCGATTTAGAGCCAGATCTAGCATTAAAGGAGCTGAGTTGGCAACACTGACTGGACGGCGGCAATGGCTAGAAGCATACTGGTTAATTTATGCTAGAAGCTTTCTATAACGTGAAATTAATTTTATACTGTCAGGCTAAAATAGCCATTAAAATCACTTTTTGTATTGGCATAATTACATTTTCGTTTACCATAATTTATGTTTCAAAAAGTTCCTGGGTTTATAATGTTTCGCTGACACTCACTGTTCAATGAAAAATAATATAATTTCTTCACTTCAGCTATATTCTTGTAATCTCTACTTTTTTTATATAATAAGCGCACAAGAGTCTCAACTGCTCCCTGAAGAATTTTTTTCACATTAGCTCCACGCAGGAGGTTCTAAGGAAAATAATTCTCTCGGAGCCTACGTCATCTTTGGGGATGCTAGGTGGAGGATCTTTTTAGGAAAGGAAGGAGAGGAAGTTCTGAGAAGGAAAAGAGTATGAGAGGTGGGTATCTAGGGGTCAATGTGTCGAGGAATGACGGAAATATGAATCCATTCATCCCCCTGCGGTGCATGGTCGAGAGTGTCCGGCTTGAGAGGTAAAAATATCTCTCTAAACTATTCTCTCCTGATCCAGCCCACCACGCAGTAGGTGGGCAAACGTATCCACCGCCAAGACCTACATAAACCTCACCCCATGAATCCAGGCCCCCCTGCTAAGTTACCAAACGAAGTATACCACTAGGGCTGACCTATGGCAGAGGTGTTGGTATTCCAATAAATGGTTCCCGGGGCGGCGGTACCCATACCCGCCTCCTATGTTGAAAACGTTAAGAATAAAACGTTAAAGTAATCACAATCTGAGTATTATTCTAGGTTCATTTTTAGCTAAGTAAAAAAATATGTACATATTTGGAATTGGAATTGTACATATTGGAATACCAACACCTCTGCCATAGGTCAGCCCTAGTGGTATACTTCGTTTGGTAACTTAGCAGGGGGGCCTGGATTCATGGGGTGAGGTTTATGTAGGTCTTGGCGGTGGATACGTTTGCCCACCTACTGCGTGGTGGGCTGGATCAGGAGAGAATAGTTTAGAGAGATATTTTTATATTTTTTATATGAATTATTTTTGAACATATTTTTATATAAAAATAATTTCGGGAATATTTACTACCATGAACATACTGTGCAGAAAAACAGATATCTATTATTGCAAGAAAATTAAAAGGTATGTACATTTATACATACAAATATTCATTATTATTTTATTTATTTACGGTAGAAATACCTTTAAATACAGAACAGAACATTTTTAGACATAAAAATTGATTCGAAGACAGTTATACAGTGTTAGCTTCAAATGCATGCAATATTCTGCCACACAACCAAATTAGTTTGAGGCAAGTGTATTGTTTATTTTTAAAAAAATCTACTTGTTTATCTTTAGGGAGTTTGTTAAAATGTGACTGAATATGTGTTGGGCCGTTGTTGTATTGAGTTTGTGGATTATTATATTTTCATATATCAATCATGTTTATATTTTGTGTAACTAAATAAATTTACCTTTAAAAATAAATAAATAAATACTTTCATCGTGTACACAATGCCTAGGTAAATACGTACTGTTTTGGCGCACGGCGCATGCGCCCACGCAACGTGAGAAAAAGGATCTTGCACGCAACATTTTCTCCCCAGATCTAGGGAGAAAGTGAGAGTTCTCACGTAGAAAGGGATTTAAAATCTATTTGATTTTGGTATCGGCGAAGATGTCATAATTGAACAACATAAACGCTTTTTTTTTATAAAATTCAGAAGATTTGTTTGTATCCCCTCTCCTCTCACTATGCAAATGAAAATCGGGAAACGCACCACACGCATGCCCGTTATTTGAACACGGTTGGCATTTTTTTGTCACATGATGACGAGAACGAGTCGCTTCTACGACTCGTTCTTATGTGTTTGGCAGCCCGGCTGCCAGTGTAATGATTGTCTACAACGTGGGTCACTTCAAGACCCAGTTTCACTCCTTTCTTTCTTCAGAAATAATACCCTTCACACACTATCCCCAAATGTTGGGAAAATTATTTTCCTCTGTCCTCCTGTGGAGTCCTGTACGTATATTGCGTCGATGACACAGGGCGAGTTTACAAGCTACTATCTCGGAAATCCACTATCTGTTAGTAAACTCGCCCAGTGTCATCGTGTTACTTGCTAACTAGCAGATTGTTGACAATCCATGGAAAAAGTTGAAAGGTCCTCAACTTTACACGCTACAAGCCGACTCGTGATTGGTTTATTTGTGTTTCCAATATGGCTGCCAAAAACCAGCTGATTTTGACTGTCAACTGTCTGAAGGATTAGTTCACG
This sequence comes from Limnephilus lunatus, assembly GCA_917563855.2. Lineage (NCBI taxonomy): Eukaryota > Metazoa > Arthropoda > Insecta > Trichoptera > Limnephilidae > Limnephilus > Limnephilus lunatus. The sequence continues at coordinate 46,456,705 of OU830603.1, read as the reverse complement.
TTATTTCCGCTATTGGCGCTAGCAGCTACGTGCGAGTCCAGTTTCCTACAAAAATGTCGCGAGCTACTGAGCGAATGGACAGTTTTGTGTGTCATCATGACAATCTCACTCGCCGATTCACCCGCTTTTAAATTTAGTAGATAGTAGCTTGTAAACTCGCCGTGTGTCATCGAGGCTTTTGGAGTTGATAAAAATATACAAAATATTTTTATTTGTCCCTAATGTAGGGAATTTGACGATATTTGGATATTATTAGGGATATTTCATATTTCGCAGTTTGAATTTTTTGTCCTGGCAATGTTGCTCGTCGCTCGCTCGGTGCTGGAAAAGTAGTTATTTCAGTGTTTTGTTGTGACAAGTGGGCTTTGCTCTGCGAGTGTTCCGTGCCGCGAAGTGTACGCCGCGGCTGTCAATAGTTCGCCGCTGCGAAAACGAATCAATCCCACACGTTTTATTACGTAAATTCCCACGTTAAACAAAACAAAATGTGCTAGTGTCATGTCCCGTGAAGTGTGCGTGTTTTAATTACAAGTGTCTCCGCTATTTTTAAGTTACGAAGATGCGAAATAACATACACGCATCCTTCGGTGCACATCATTGGACAATTTCTGCCGCAGTAGTTCTTTTTGGATTATTGTTTACCGCCCGTGGAGCCAGCATCACGGATCACATCTCAGATTGGCGTTCTGCGCCGTCTTCAGGTAAATACATCATAAACTATTTTGTTTATCAAATAGCAACGCGGGAGGAATAAAAAATGCCGCAAATGTCTCGCTGATAAAGTGATCAATAAAATATCCACAATAATAATCTTAACATAGAAAATTGAATACTTTTTGTCTGTCAAAGTAGACGGAATGCTGTAGAAATGAGATCTCTCAGGCGCAAATGTGTTAAAACCGTGTATGACCGTACTACAAAGTGTGGCGATCCGGAAATAATGAAAAACTGATTTTAGCGTAATGAATAAGACTAAGAAAGGGAGACTTAGATTGTTTGGACAGGTAGAGTAAATGAAAGTAGGGCTAAAGTTCGGTTTACTGGCCAAATTCCTAAAAATACAAACTAGTTATTTTTATACTAACTATGGGCCGGGGAATACGAATCTGAAAGAATTAGGCGGCGGCAAGCAATATTAACTGAATTATACGACTTTAAAAATTTTTTTGACACCTCTAGGAAAATGGCCATTTTGGAAACATTCTGATTCCTAGAAAATCAAACTAGTTATTTTTATACTAACTTTGGGCCGGGGAATCCGAATCTGAAAGAATTAGGCGGCGGCAAGCAATATTAACAGAATTACACGACTTTTAAATTTTCAATAAACACAAGCCATTTTAACACATGAAAACCATAGAAAAAGAATAAAGATGTTACATCACATAAAATTAAGTGTTGCCATTAAGCAGTAATATCAATAACGTAAAATGACATGTTTATAATTTAAGTACTTACTTTTTATAAATTTTACTCACTTTTGTATCACAAACCATGCTACCTAAACCTAGCGTAGCCGCTAAACTACTTGAAAACTGGGATGTTTTTTTAAATTGACGCGAGCAGGCGGTATAAAGGGGCACAAACCATGTGACACAAACCTAGCGTAGCAGCTAAACTACTTGAAAACTGGGATGTTTTTTTAAATTGACGCGAGCAGGCGGTATAAAGGGGCACAAACCATGTTACACAAACCTAGCGTAGCAGCTAAACTACTTGAAAACTGGGATGTTTTTTTAAATTGACGCGAGCAGGCGGTATAAAGGGGCACAAACCATGTTATACAAACCTAGCGTAGCCGCTAAACTACTTGAAAACTGGGATGTTTTTTTAAATTGACGCGAGCAGGCGGTATAAAGGGGCACAAACCATGTTACACAAACCTAGCGTAGCAGCTAAACTACTTGAAAACTGGGATGTTTTTTTAAATTGACGCGAGCAGGCGGTATAAAGGGGCACAAACCATGTTGGGTTAGGTTAGGTTAGATTAGGTTAGGTTAGGTTAGGTTAGGTTAGGTTAGGTTAGGTTAGGTTTTATATAATAACATTGATATTGGTGACCGGTCTAGGTAACAACTTTTTAAGACTACGAATTTTCATACTTTTGGTTTAAGAATACGGCCGTTGAGATAGTCATAATTCATCAGGTTAATGTGTTATGTGATGAATTATCATGTGAAGAATTATCGCGTCGGAAAGTTTTACGTTATTGATATAATTAGTTTTTGATTTTGTTTTAGGGATGGCCACACTCAAATTGTTGTTTTTCTATGGTTTTCATGTGTTAAAATGCTTTGAAGATAGCTGTTTTCGTTTGTGTTTATTGAAAATTTAAAAGTCGTGTAATTCTGTGAATATTGCTTGCCGCCGCCTAATTCTTTCAGATTCGGATTCCCCGGCCCAAAGTTAGTATAAAAATAACTAGTTTGATTTTCTAGGAATCAGAATGCTTCCAAAATGGCAATTTTCCTATGTGTGTCAAAAAATTTTTTAAAGTCGTATAATTCAGTTAATATTGCTTGCCGCCGCCTAATTCTTTCAGATTCGTATTCCCCGGCCCATAGTTAGTATAAAAATAACTAGTTTGTATTTTTAGGAATTTGGCCAGTAAACCGAATTTTTTCCGAAAGTAGAAAATAGTGCAAGAAGAACAATATTTATATATATATATGACGCGAAATTGAATGGTTGAAGTCGGGGACGCCCGCGGAAGACTCGAGTTGGGTTATGTCAAAGAGTCAGAATAACAATATGATAAGAGTAGATATTTTATACGAGACGAGAGTAGAGGAAATGAAGGAGCGCATCCGGGTCTATGTTGTAGGAGAGAGGAAACACAGAGCCCGTCAAATCATAAGAAGGAGTCGTAAAAGCGACCCGATCTCATGTGACAAATAATGAATGGGAATAAAGTGAGGAGTGCGTCAAGAAAGTTGTCGGCGGTCAGGCGGTCCATCCTCTCAGCCTACTTACCTACCGCAGTGTAGATAGAATAATTATTTTGTATTAGAATGATTTAACAATAATAATCTAAACGAAAATATGAAAGAGAACAAGACACAGAAAAAAGACAATGGTCGCAACTGGGACTCGAACCCAGACCTCTCCGTCTAACCGGGACGAGCGCGTTAACCAATTTCGCTATTGCCACCTTCTGTCAAACTGTGATATTTGTCAATCTCATATTTTCAAATTTTAGAATCAACATTATTATCAACTAATTATTTTTCTCCATATTAATCTGTTGATGATAATGTTAATTATAAAATTTGAAAACATGAGATTGACAAATATGACGGTTTGACAGAAGGTGGCAATAGCGAAATGGGTTAACGCGCTCATCCCAGTTGCGACTTGCGACCATTGTCTTTTTTCTGTTTTTCTGTGTCTTGGTCTCTTTCATATTTTCGTTTAGATTATTATTGTTAACTTATTCTAATATGATATATTTCACTGATGGGAATAACCTTCAAAAAAGTAATAAAAAGGAAGTTTTTATTATAAAAATTTAATTATTTTGTGTTTGGTTTTCAACGTAGGTAAACTGCTCCGATATTTTTACAAGAATATCGAAAAAAAATTAGGGGGGGGGGGGGGTATAATGAGATATCTCGTGTATTTATTTTTCGTTGAACGCTCGATTTCCAAACCAAATTTCAGTCAAAAACAGCCTGCAACTGTCTCTGGAAAATTTTATCACGATGCTTAATTTTCTAAAATTTAATCAGATTATACCTGTATGAAGATAATATTCTGAAAATTTCAATATACTTACTTTGTACTAAAAAAAATACACGTGATTTTGGGTAGGGGGGGTAGTCTAAAACCTCACCACATATCACCGGGGGGGGGTCGAAAAATTGCTAAAAAACATCACGTGTTAATGGACGACCTCAAAGACGCATTGTTTACGTTAAATTTGATGTTTTTTCCTGCATCGACTTTTATATCTGAACCTCGTGACCTCGAAAGTTGACCCAAACAAGGCACACTTAGGATTGTGTGTATTTACGTATACACTTCCCGACAGCGATGTCCTTGTGAAACGTCACTGAGAAACAGCCCTTTTGATTACGCCTAGGTACCTATTTCGCCTATTTAACAATGGCGAGAAAGCGAAAACCGCTGTGCCTACCCATTTACTGTTCGAATTTGAGAATATTAGTAGATGCATTTTGGTTACTATTTTTTCATGATCTGTGATGTGTTTTTTTACCTAAACTTTAAGATTCACAAATCCCACAATTTTAATATCCCGTGATTTTCACGAGTCTGCGCTAGTAATTAGTAGTCCTGTGAATAGTCCAACATTTAAATAAATCAAAACCAAAATTTTCTCTGAAATCCTTTTGGTCGATGCTGAAATCATAAGATTTGTAAATAGGTACCTACCTACTTAACTATAAGCCATATTATTTTATGCAACTTTTTTTAAAAATTTATCCAAAGAAACGTCACTACCTCAATGATAATTACTTTTTCAGACTTTCTTCAGGCAGGTGTAGGTTCCATAATAAAAAATGCGAATAAGAAAGTCCAAAAAATCACGTTAAGTAATTTCATGTTTGAAAAAAATTATCTTTCCTGAACCATCAAAAGGCCCACCATCTTGAAACAGAAACGGAAAGTATAAACAAATTTATAGACAGATGAAATGAAAAACAATCGAGTTAAAACAAAACAGGACTATTATGCTATATCTATATCAGTCGATTCAATTCAATACTCAACTGTCTTATGGGGAACGCATGCGCGGCCCATTGTTGTTTTTCATTTACTCACAAATAATTGCCTCTAAAATCCAGAAACAGTAAAATTTATGATTTAAAGCAAAAATAAATAAAGTAGCTCACAGCTCCTTACTAGATATTTGACATACCTTTTGATTACAAAAATAATTTTTCAGTTCGGTTGGGTATTTTGATCTCAAATCCAAATCTAAGATTTGTATGAAACGGGCAAAAATGGGCCGCGCATACGTTCCCCTTATTAGGTTATCACAGAAAAAGGATAAAATCTGGCTCAAGTGGAAGACATATAAAAAAGTATTTCTAACTATCGTGAACTTTCTTAACTAGGTGCTCCAAACAAAAAGTTGACTAGTGAATCCCGAAAGTTATTTTTTGACAACATCGAAAGTTCATTGCAAAACAATATCAATTTTTTTTTGATCATGTAATTACACCCTCATTAAAATCGTCCGACGGATACCCTGCTATGTAATTCTAACGATGCCTAGGAAATCTGGCTCACGTTCTCTGAATTCTTTGAACTCTTCTCCAACAATGACAAGATTGACATCGACCAAGTTGAATCGTTCACGACTCTGGACTTGCGCACATTCATACCACAAAACTAACGGAAAAATAAGTGCAATCAAGTTTAAAGTCGCTAGATGATAACTAAATGGTGTTTTCCCTGGCAGGAAGAAGTTAGCCTGAATTATACCGGTCCACAAGGGTGATTCGCGTCAAAGATCGGAAAGCTATATGCCGATATCCATTCCCTCGGCGATCCCTAAACTCTTGGAAAGACTACTTGTCAATGACAATACATATTTTCAGCTTGCCGCCAAAATTATAGACCAACAAGACGAGTTTGTCAAAGACAAATCTACCAAGAGTAAATGACTTATTTATTCAAATTTCTTATTTATCATTTTCTTATGGATCGAGGCCACCAGGTAGACGCAATTTACTGCGATTTCAAAAAAGCTTTGAGTAAGGTTGACATACTTATTATTGATATATGTATTAGACTAGAGAATTAGGGGAATTTATTACGTTGGTTAGTCTCGTACTTAACAAAACGACAGCTTTCTGGCGTACCACAGGGATCAATCTTGGGTCCACTGTTTTTTATTTATATCGTTACTAAATGTTTCAAGCACTGTTTGTTTCTCTTATACGCGGATGACATAAAAATATTTGCCATTGTTAGGAATTTAAATGATTGTCTGCTCATCTAAAGAGACTTTGTAAGGTTCGAAGCATTTTGTAATGAAAACAAAATTTACCTAAGTTACAACAAATGTTAACAAATATGCTTTACTAAAAATAACAACGCTATCATACATAATTATTATATTGGTAACTCTTCACTCGAATTACTAAATTCTACTACCGTAAACGAGACCTAAACGTACTTTTTGATTTCAAACTTCATAATATTGCACACATTGAGAATATTGTGAATAAAGCCTACTGCATGCTAAGGCTTTGTTGTCAGAAACAGCCGCGTATTTTGATAGTATCAACTCCACTTTTGCCACCAATCTTTTAAAATTTAATACTTATAGTGATGGGGGTAGCAAATGTAAAATCATGCAATGTCCAGTGTTTTAAATATAATGTCCTCCGCGAGCAAAGCCGTATCTTCTCCAAGCACAAACTTTCTAATTAAAGTGTTTATCGGAAGTGACCTGCAGGTAAGTATGTTTATGTATCCATTTGTAAATATTAAAGTTATATAGAACCTAAGAATTATGAATAAATTGTACAGCGCCCTTGAGGTGATTTTTCACAAAAACGGCGCTCTATAAATTATCCAATTATTATTATTATTATTTTGAAAACTTGAAACCCACCTTCTCCTTTACTATGCGCTGGTCCGTTCTCCTTGAATACTTCATATGGACTCCACTTTACGATATCTATATAGACACACAAAAGAAATTTCTGCATTGCCTCAATTTATACAAAGAGCGCACCTAAACGGGGATCCATAAATATATAAATATGCTCTCGAAACATAACGTCATCACTATATCTAACCGGCGAAGATACCTTGACCTCACGACCCTGTATAAAATTTGCAACAACGTTATCGACTGTCTTGACTTATTCAAAATGTTTAAAATACCACCCAGAATAACAATGCTTAAAGATTTATTCCATATTAGCCGGACGCGTACAAATGCTGGTGAAAAGAATCCATTCAGAAGAATCTGTGAAAATGTTTAATCAAAATCAAAACCTGAAGGATTTTGATATATTTTGATTCATGTACTTAACAGAAATTTTTGTAGAAAATTGAAAGCTCTTTTCCCGTGTAAAAACAACGTAGACTTCGTTTGTACTCTTGAAGTACCCTCTTAAAAATTTCTGTAAAACATTATTTAATTTTTTTTTACCCACTAAGCTTTTCTAAAAAATATTTGTAAGCTTTTATGCATTCCTCTCATTTTTCGACACGTAAAATAGTTTTCTTATAATTTATCTGCTGTTCGATAAAATATGGTCGCCGAGAAATTTGACTAAGAGATATTTTATAAGGTTGCTGTCACTGTCGCTGCCCCCACCTCCCCAAAATTGTCAAAATTGAGGTGTTGTACTCCCCATTTTTCTCCTCCAAAACCGGACCGATTTGTAAGATTTTTTACCAACTCTATTAGAAGAAAATATTCTATGTCTGTACGTTTTACTTTTTTAAAAGACATTCTCTTGTTTATATACTGAACGCCAGTTGACGGCGTTCAAACCAGGCAATTTATCGGTTTTTGGAGGGTCTTACCTCCTGTAAGTAGTAACTTATCAAAAAAGACATGCTAGTGATCTATATAACATTAAAAAATATTTGCACTTCTGTCAAAATTCAGAGTGGAAATTGGGGAACACGTTTGTATGGACACGGTTTTCTATTGTCCTGTTAATAACTGTCTGTATCCGTATTTACTGTTTTCTCCTAAATAAATAAAAATAATCAGTATTCAATATATATTATAAAAGAAAGTGTAAAAAAAATGTGCGTCCCGCTAAAACGAATCAGAAACGACTACCGGTACGATCAAGGAATAATATGTTGTGGTAGCCCTCAATCACCCATTCAAGAAGAAGGTTCCCGTTTTTACCTAAAGGACGTGCTTTTGAAGATGTAAGGGCTGGAAGTTTCGTCCTCTAGAAATTTCTAGAACAGTCCACAACATTCGAGACATAGAGTTATACAATATCAATGATTCGAGAGCATTTCACAACAATTCAGAACATCCCGAAATGTTGTTGTATGTTCGGGAATAGTCTGAAACGTTCGGGAACATCCCAGATCATTGTGCAACATTCCAAAACACTCTAGAATGTTGTGGAATGTTCTGGAACATTGTGGACCATTCGAAGCCTTTTTAGCATGGGTGTGGCTACCCATTGGTAGGGTATATAAAGCAAGATCCGTCGTGAGTTCAAACATCAATTCAATCTCCTATCAACTCCCTGAGCGAAACCGGGTACCCTAACTAGTAATATGATAAAAATGAACTTTTACTGGAATTTTCCACGCAAGAATTATGCAAGCAATTCATCTGTGTGAGTAGGTATTGTGTTACCTAAAATACTTATGGACACTTCACACATTGCGTGATAATCCCGTAATCTTTGTAAGTAGATAACTACTACTTAAATGAAAAATGAATATTTACTCGAAGCTTTTTTGTTGTTGATCGCGTCGGGGTCGGTTTGGTCTATATTTAGATTGACCGGTTGTCGTTTCCTTCGAAATGTGGTCTTGTTTTTAAAGATGTGTTGCAGATGTTATGTACATTCATTAATATTTATTATTTTATCTCTACAACCGCAGTAACTTATCGACAATGTTATTGACAATTATTATTAATTTAATCAGCATGTTAAGTAAATGTTATTATAATTAATAGAAGATTACTTGTAAAATTTCATGTTTATCTCTATGCAAGCAAACAATATGTATTATTAGATTTTTGAAGTGAAAACTTCTTTAACACCGTTGTGATTTGAAACTCGGTGAAACGAAAAATAGCGACAGTAAAAAGAGACAAACACACAAATACATCTACAGAATTTAGCCTGCGAGAGAATAAGATAGTATAATCGGTCTCCTCTTCGTACGGTGCTTCGTAGCCTCCCCACTCTTGTCTACTTTAGTTTTCTGAAGGTTTCACTTCTACCGCGTGTGAATTGCACACTCTGATTTTTTTAATGTGACATCTCTCAAGAGCACCACTGTCTGTACAGATGTACACGCAGGGGAACTATGTCTCCACCCGGTTGGGCAGCATTGTGAGGAAGGTTAAAGCAGGGATTTATAAATGCAGGTCTTGAAGAGGCCCGGATTATAATATGAAGGAGTAAAACAGATATTGGTAGCTCGTTCCAGATCCGGAAATAATGCAATCATGATGTAAGCATAGTGAATAAAATTAAGACAGAGACGCCTAGATAGTTTTGACATGTATGCTAATATTGTTTTTATGGATACTATAACGGGACGATAAATGCACACGTTTTTTACATTTAATAAGGAAAAAAACAACATAAAAAAATCATTAATACTCGTATGTATTGGCCATCAAATTCTATAATGATATTCTGATAGAAATTAGTCAATGAAATAAAAAAAGTCAATAATATTACATACTAGCTGGTACCCGGCATGCGTAGCAATGCCATTCAAATAAATAAATTGATTCTCCCTGCATGTCCTTTCCCATGCGTCCCCGTTAACTCCCCAAGTCCTCTTCCCCTCCCGCCTTCCCCTTCCACCTTTCCCACCTTCCCCCTCCCTCCTCCTCCCTCCCCCATGCGTTTCCTCCCTGCCACTGAAATATATGAAATACACACATTTTCATTTATACAAATTTCATAACGCCAGAGCTTACCATTTTAAAAAATAGGCTATAACCTTCGCGGGCGTGCGCACAACATATCACCAAAGTTTCATCGCAATCGGATGAACGGTATGGAAGCGCATAAAATACGAACCAACAAATACTGATTTTTATATGTATACATATAAGAAGACTAGCGCAGACCCGTGAAAAATCACGGGAAAATTCATATTTTGTAGGATTTGAGGAGCTGAAAGTATTGACTATAATTAAACTTTTCGAATGAACACCGCTAGTAAACTTGAAAATTACGATATTTCTCGAAAATTTAAACAAAAGAAATACACTTGTAAAGTATAGTATTATCAATTACCTACTTAATTATTTAAAATAAAATTATTTTGGTACCTACTTTATCGCTTGTCTGAATTGTTTCCACAATCAGTTTCAATTTCGAAAATGGCACTTAAATTCAAAGCAAATCTGAGTTCTAGAGTTCATTCAACCGGAGTTACAGACAGAATCACAACCAAAACTAGTGTGTTTTAAATATGTATATTCATTGACGTACGTAATTTTTAGATTTTTATTTTATTTGTAATTTTTCTCACTCGGGTTGTGTGGGTTTTTGGTTTGTAGATCAATTGTATTGTAATGAATTGAAAATCTATAATGTATTTGTTCACTGTGGCTATTTTTTTTAAATTTATTTATTTTTTATTTTTTTTAATGTTTTTATTCTAGGATATGGGGAGGATAGTGCAATCCCACACGTCCCATATAATTATATATATTTACACAACAGATTTTTTAAAATAAAAAATCAAGAATTATTTGTCTAATTTCCTCTTATTATTTGACTAATTTCTTTTGTTTTTTTTAAACATGGAATGTATTGCATTGCACTACCCCTGGGTACATTCTGGAATAAATTATTATTATTATTATTATTAGAATAGGAAAAAAAACAAAGTAACAAAAAATATGAAAAATAAAATAAAAATAGATGAATAAATAAATAAATTAAGTAAATAATTAATTGTAATATTATAATATTATTAAGTAATATTATATTTATAATGCGATAGACAGCTTACTCTAAGGTCAGCAGATCTAACAATCGTTTAATCGTACTTTCTAGGTCAGATCGAGCCGTCACTATGATCGATCTCTTCATGTAACTGGACCGCTCATTTAGAATAAACTACCCTCAGCTCTTACTAATATCCAGAACTTGGCTGAATTTAAATGGGCTCTAATAACAAACTTATAAATCATACCATTCATGAATAACTCCCTTTCAATATTTTTTACATTAGCTCCACACAGGAGGCCCTGAGGAAAATAATTTTCCTCAGGGCCTATGTCATATTTGGGGATGTTTTGTGGAAGGTCTTTTTAGGGAAATGAAGGAGAGGAAGTTGTGGGAAGGAAAAAGTTATAAGGGGTGGGTACGAATCTGGAAGTCAGTGAGTCCAGGAGTGACGGACGTATGAATCAATCCCCCCCGGGCGAGGAAGGCGATGTTCCGAGAGTTCTGCTGGAGAAGTCTACAGGTCTTCCTCAATCAGTCTCTCCCGATCCGGTCTGCCACGCACGCCACGCAGTTGGTGGACAGACGCATCCGCCGCCAAGATCTGGACAAACCTCACCCCATAAACCCGGGCACCCCTGCTAAGTCACCAAACTTAGCGAATCACTTGGGGTGATCCAAAAAATGGTTTCCGGGGCAGCGGTACCCATCTCCGCCTCCCAATATACTCTAATAAGCCATGTTCTCAAGATCCTTACTGTAATTTTATGTTTAATCCATTCAGAATGTTTCTTATTTCTGTCCAAGTCCACTCAGAATTCTTATTTCTTATTTCTGAATGTAAACTGCCTCTTGTTTTATATTATATTTTAGTTTTATTATTATTATTTATTTTTATGTATTATAGATAGATACAAAAGAAAGTACAAATTACATATTTGGAAGTTTCCCGTTCCAGGACAGACAAATTTACATGTTTAGTTCATATAAGTTAAAGTTTTTAAAGTTCTTGTTTTGTCCTGTGCTACAATAGCACCGTTATTGTATTTTATTATTGTTCTGTGCAATAACAGAACTGTTATTGTTAATTTTGTTCTCCTGTCATTGCTTTATATATTCTTTATTTCATACTAGCTTTTGCCCCCGGCTTCGCTCGCATAATCATCCCCCCCCCCCCCCCACGACCCCCGCACTACTCCCCCCCCCTTAACCCACCTCCCCCCTCAACCCACCTCCCCCCTCCCCTTCCCCCAATCAATCAATAATCAAATACCCGCCGTTTCGCATTCATAATAGTAGGTCAAAATGTAGATGTGTATCTATTTAATATTTGTACACTAAATATTCATATTAGAATACTCATATTTGAATTTTTGCTATCAAAGAAATCTCCACAGTAACCTAAACAAATAATAACAAAATGACAGCCCACGTCAAACATTTACTTAGCAACACGCTTTGGCAATAAACGTATAATAAATAATTTCATGACGCCATAGCTTTTTCATAACGCCATAGCTTACCAATATATATATATATAGCCTATTTTACTCGCAAATAATATAGCTTTCGATTAGTGAAATAATTTTTAAATTACATTCGGTATTTATTGCGTGACAGAGTAACGAACATACATCCATACAAACTTTCGCCTTTATAATATCTATAAGACTATAAGATTATTTTATTAATATTTTTAATAGACTCGTAAGGAGCTCTGTAGGATTATTTTTAAGCTTATAATAGTTAAGCGCACTTGAAGAACATGAACACAAAACTGCGCTATACAAAATACAAATATTACGTTATTAATGTTAAGTACGATAAATTATGAATTATGACGTTGGTGTACCCTTTTTTATTTTTATATACTTTGTTACGTTTATCCCCAGCACTGTGTTATAATGGGTATTATTAATTTGTTATTCTCTAGGAGGGAATTCGCGCACACGAATTTAGTCACTATCATAATTGGGGACAATTGTGGGTCAAAACTGGACAGTGGACTTAAATAATAGTGGAGCTAATTTCTTGGAACGCCATTGCCAAAATTTCTGGAATATTCCGGTTATTCTAGTAAGTAAGTATATTGTAATTTGACCCAGTCCGAACAAGAATCCCAACTTCTCTCTGCTAACTGGGCCTAGTGAGCCAGCATCCCTAATTGAGCCCTTATATGGAAATACAGCGTAATCTTCTTGGGTCTTCTCTACTCTTCTTGGCTCTGCTTGGCTCTTCTTGTCTCTTCTTGCTTTTTCTTATTTCTTCTTGTCTCTTTTGGAATTTACTCTACTCTTCTCGGCTCTCCTTGCCTCTAATTGTTTCTTCTTGTCTATTATTGTATCTTCTCATCTCTTCTCGTCTCTTTTTGTATCTTCTTGTCTCTTCTTGTTTCTTCTCGTCTCTTCTTATCTCTTCTGGCCTTTGCTTGTCTTATCTTGTCTCTGATTATCTCTTCTTGAAAGTTCTCGTCTTTTCTTGCTCCTTCTTGCATGTTCTTGTCTCTTCTTAAATAAAAAAAACTAAATAATAATACTAAATAAAACAAATTAGCTTACTTCAGGACCGGCTTTCCGCATTTCTACCGATTTATTACATATTTTCCTTAAACATTTAAAGTTTTAAAGCTCTTAAAAAAATATGTGTTATTCTTGAAGATAATATAAATTCATTCCCTACGCCGAAACGGCAATTATATGAAGTTTCCTGGATAAAAAAATCGCAAAGTATACTCCGAAAATTATTATAAGCACGTTTTTTCAGTTGTTTTACAAATTAAATGTATGAAAAAATTCACAGTGTTTCTTTAAACATTTTCACAATTTTCGCTTGAATATTATCGTTTTTAATATTAGCGCGCTCTCTCTAACATTCGTATTTACATATCTCTCCATCTTTTTCTCATTGAGCTGGTATACCGCGTTTTCAGACACACGTACACGTCCACATCACACTTCCACGAGATATTTTTTCAGTGAGGCGAACGCACCAAAATGCCCCCAAAGAACCCATCGCATTGGGGGCAATGTGCCACCTCGAGTTTTTTTATCCGCAATACTTTTTATTGGCCGTGTAAAAAACGCTCGCATGCTAATGGCGAAAACGAAGACTTCATTCAATAATAGATAACACTCGAAGTAGTTTTTTTAGCAACATTTCCTAATGGAAAATAAATTATAATTAACTAGCTTCACGACTTAGAACCCGGCTTTGCCCGATATTTCTTCACTGTTTTTTCGGCTCCATCACCATTCAATAAAGTTAAAATGTTTTTTCGATGTCTTTTTGAAAATGTATTTATTTATTCTCAAATTTGGTGACCGGAAATCTCAACATTTGGGACTTCATCACTCCTTTGAAGTTATTAAAAGTGATGAAAAGGTTGACGATCCGGAGGTCGCGTGTTCATATCCCGGCATGCACTAAATTTTATTTGTTTGATTTGTGTTTTCATAATTAAGTACTTAATTAAAAATAATATAATGTATATTTGTGGCACGATCCAGAGTGGAAGATACTCTCGGTATCGCCCTGGTGTAAGACCACCATTCAGAATTGAAATGTTGGTTTGAATGGCTTTAGGCGTCTTTTGTGACTATATCTAAATAGCCAGGCACATATTCACCTACCTCTTCCTCGCCTCCTTCCCATCCACACTTACCTTCTTCAGTCTTACGTCATATCCCAATTGGGAGTGTCATAGTCTTACTGGCTCCAGGCGGTTGAGAGCAGTTGAGACTCTTGTGCGGTATTCACATAAAAAGGTAAGGTTCAGTTACCCATACCCTCGTACCTTTTTCCTTCCCAGAACTTCCTCTCCTTCCTTTATTTTAAAAGACTCCACACGATATACCCAAAGATGACATGAGCCTTGAGGGATTTTTTTCCTCAAGGCCTCCTGTGTGGAGCTAATATAGAAAAAAAACTAAACGCAGTAAATCTCAAATATGTCCAAACCACGCGTGTTTTCTCATTATAAACCTGTCTTCACTCTTATGAGAGAAAGAGTTCGAAACTTAAAACGGCGCTATACGCTATTTTAGCATCGGTATACTTTTAATATTTTTTGTTTTGAAAGGAAAAATTCTGAATTCTGGTTAATTTCGTAACATGCACCTTTTCTTATTGCCATCAACATTGCTGTCTCTGTATTTCCAATTGTTGTATTCGAAGTAACCGCAATTTTGGCTCCCGCCCTACCCATGACCACTCGATATTCTTGCGAAATGACCCTGTTTCGACTACCCTGTTCGGGCGGTTTTTTAGTCTGCTGGAACAGCGGTTCGAAACCCTGATCGCCCGACCCCAAATGGGGTCGACAAAAAATAAACAAAATTTATTTATTTTTACTGAAGTAATTATAATACGATCTGGAAATCAACGAATAATTATTATTCCATTCACTACTGTATTATAATATTTTGATGATTTGTAGAGCGTAATTTTT
The DNA here is from genome assembly GCA_917563855.2 of Limnephilus lunatus. Classification (NCBI taxonomy): domain Eukaryota; kingdom Metazoa; phylum Arthropoda; class Insecta; order Trichoptera; family Limnephilidae; genus Limnephilus; species Limnephilus lunatus. Next base: position 46,441,651 of record OU830603.1, on the reverse strand, counting down.
GTGAAAAATCATCTCAAAGGAGTCTAACAAATTTATGATATATGTCGATACGAACGACGGATCTTGCTTTATATACCCCTACCAATGGGTAGCCATATACAAAAATGCTTCCAATGATCCACAATGTTCCAGAACACTCCACAACATTCGAGAGTGTTCTGGAATGTTCCACAATGATCTGGGATGTTACCGAACGTTTCAGACTATTCCCGAAGATTCCATAACATTGAATGCTTTAGAATACTCTCGAAATGTTCTGGACTGTTCTAAAAATTTCTAGACTTCCAGCCCTTATATCTTAAAAATAATGGTAAAAACGGGAATCTTTTTCATGGATGGGTGATAGAGGGCTTCCACACCATATAACTCCCATGATCGCACCGGGACTTGTTTCTGAGTTTTAGCGGCACGCACATTGTTATTATTTTATTTTATAATATACTAGCTGGGGTACCCGGCTTCCCCCAGGACAACGGAAATGTTCCTTCAAGAGCAGTGAACCATCCAGAACGTTCTCGAAACTTTTAGACTCACCGACATACTCCGCTACTCCTAACAGAACTTTCTAGAATTTTATGGAACCTTCTACAACTTTTCGGAAGACTGTTCTTTAAATTTCTAGAGGGCGATACTTCCAGCCCTTATATCTTCAAAAGCACGCCCTTTAGGTAAAAATGGGTACCCTCATCCTGGAGGGGGGATAGAGATGTACCACACCAAATAATTCACTTACTCGTACCGGGACGCGTTTCTGAGTTTTTGCGTTCTGCACGATTTTTTTGACTTTATTTTATAACATATAAGGATATATTGATTCCTACAATGTTCTATCTATCTTACATACTATCTACAGACTAAACAAACTATTTTAACAACTTATGGATAACAGATTGCATCCACCGGTTTTTCGATCACTAATACAAAACTATATGTACACTGCATTTGACCAATGAACGTGATGGTGTGTTAAAATGTAGAAAATCTACGGGACCATAACTTACCTTAGAGGTCACTTGAGATTAACACTTGTTTATAGTTCATTAGAGAAATTGAAAAAAAGGGTAGTTAGTTCCTAACTAGTTTCAGTGTAAATTTAATTTGAAAAGAATAGTAATATTGTTAGACGTAATATCTGAAGAAAGCTTTTTAGGTGTTTACAAAAGTACAGTTCTTTACACGTTTTAAATCGTGACTGAGAAAATGTTATTAACAATTCTGATAAAGTACTACCATTTGCACATACCTACAATAAACCTGGGTGAGATAGATAACTCAGCATTGACTGCCATAAAAATTAAACATCGCTTCAGACTAAACATACGAGTAGAATCAGATTTATATACGAATATGAGTATATCACCAAGAATTTTTTGACTCAGCAGGCACAAGTTTCACACTAATTTTGTATCTAATTAAGTTTACTGAATAAAATAATAAATTAATTGCTCGTTTTATTTTAAAATACAAGGGCTGTCCGTAAAATAAGGCCTCCCAAGTGCTGCGGTCGCGAGGAACGATTTTAGGCGCACAGGCGTGTAGCCTGGTTCCCTCACGTCAAATTTCCACCACGCTGCACGCTCTGCGATGCTTAGTCTCGGCGTGGCAGCCGTTTGCGATGAACTGCAAGGTGTGAATAAAATTACGCTCTGAAGTTCCTTTTTGTATGCAAAGAACAAAACTCCGGTAGACATTCATTCTAAGCTACGTGATGTTTACGGAAAACAGTTTATGAGCTCGAAAAGCGTGCGTAAATGGTACAGAGAATTTATAAACAGTCTTACTTATGAAAAGCGTGCCGGACTGCCATAGGTTTCAGACAAAACAATAGCCAAAGTTGAAAAATAGGCGACGTTAGTTTAGGTTTTGGGCTATTATTCAATTTTTTTTCTTCTTTTAATGACTTTCCAAAAAGGCGTTGAAGTTGCATGATTCCAAATTGTCGTGGATTCCGCTGAAAACACCCTTGCTTTTGGAGTCGCAGCACCAAAATGGTTGCGGACCGCTGTGTTCGACCAAGCTAGACCCGGTCGATCGATTAGATGGTCTTATGGTCTAAAGCGTCTGGTTTCCACCCAGGCGTCGCGGGTTCAATCTTCTGCCTAGCTAAGTCCTCCGTAATGACTAAACCAATATTTTCTATTATAAAGCAGAGTAGGAATTGAATGAAATTTTCTGGCAATTAATTGCCCCCCAGGAACCGCTGGTTAAAATCCTTCGGGTACATGCTATTACACCATGTACCTATAGGTCGGTAGAAATTCGGAATGTGGGTTCTCAGTCGGCCCGGCCTGGCTCTGGTCGGTGGGTGCTCGCTGGGCGGTGGGCGCTGGGCCCTGGGTTTTCTGTGCCCCGGTCACTCTGGACAGCTTGAAGCGGCCAGTCCAGTCTGCGGCCAGTTTCGCGAGAACCGGTCTGCGACCTTGCCAACTTGTACGACCCCGACTGGTTGCAGCGAAGAGGTATGAACTGCGAGGGTGACCAGTCGATCGGAAAAAGCTTATCAAGAATAAAAATAAGAAATCAACCGTGCTTTTATTACATGCTTTTAATTATATTTGTCTAAACTTTAACATTGACATTTTTTCGAATTCACTGACTGTATTTAAAAATATCGTGTCAATAAAATAAACCGTCCAATGCACATACATACGCTCACATACACATTTACCTATATAATACATTGCAAGAAAACATGTTATCACAGGTAACCACTATTAAATATTTTATCTATAAATTGTTTCGACACGTCTACTATGTGCCGGTGTCAAATGGTTTAATGTCGCTAGTTCTTCGGAGCATCTTACATCGTAATGTCAGTAGAACAAGGGCTATCGGACTAAACATTGAAATCCACTTGTTAAGATTGGGGAATCTACCAAACGGACACGGAGTCAAGGAATTTTTTTCAGGTATTTTGAGGTTCTAGACCAGAGGTGGCTGCCAAATTCAGCAATGAAGCGCATTTGATGTTTATACAGGGTCGGCAGTTATCTACGTTATGTACGGCACGCCCTTACTTGACTATGGCTTCAATGGAGATTTTACTAGGTAAGTGTAATGAACGTAGGTCATAGTACACAACTGCTTACTCCGTACGAATCACAAGTGCGCCCCACGGTTGAATTTAGCAGCCACCTCTGATCTGGAGCTCCAAAATACATGAAAAAACCTTCAGCTCTGCAGAAATGGGCAGTCCGTTTGATAGATTCTCCCATCTTAACAGACGGATTGCAATCTTTAGAGCACAGGCGTCGGGTGGGAATGCTATCCTTGTTCTACCGGTATTTCAATCTAAGATCGGAGGAAATAGCGTAATTGATCCCCTCAGCACTGGTGTATAGTCGGGAAACACGTCAAAACGCGCACCCAACATATGTACACGGTTGACATTTGTCACGTGAGAACTGGTCGCTTCTTCGACTCTTTCATGATTTCTACAGCTCGGCTGTGGAACGATTTGTCGGCCTCTGTGTTCCCTCCTTTCTACAACATGGGTCTCTTCAAGACCAATGTTCATTCCTTCCTTTCCTCAAAAAGACCCTCCACCCAGCATCTCAGATGGCACAGGCCTCAAAGGAAATTATCTTCCTTAGGATCTCCTGTGTGTAGTTAATATAAAAAAGGTCGGAGATTATGGAATAATAGTGAACGTACGTCATTATAACGTACGTCTCTGATGAATATACGACGCGAACGTGGCCTCTTAGCGAGATCCATTCCATTTACTATCATACCAGCGTATTTTAAATATTATGTACTAATTATGGGAGTTTTATTTATTGTACCTTTCTATGTACACTAACACAAATATTATAGTTAGTAAAGAATACTGGATTATACTGTTATCTGGGTTCACTCTCTGCATGGGATGTTTACTCTAATACCTCAATGATTATTCAGTGTACCGGTCACTTTTGTTTATAAAATACGAATCCGTATAGGTCAAATATAAACAAACAACCTCACTTGACCATCGTTCGTTCAAGGTTGGGTCATTTAAGTTCACCGTGGGTCTCTAGTGTCTATTCTCACCAGCCAAGTAATTTAACACATGCGTGTACAGTGTAAAATTATTGTGACAAATGGTCGAAGCGTTTTCTAAAGTGACAAACGTTAAATTGTAACGCCGGTTAAGTAAACGTTTATTTATATTATCGTAACGAATTGAAGATTTATGTCGTTAAATGTTCTAGGCAGGGGTTCGTAACCTTTCTAGGTGTATTGACGATTATTTAAAAAAAATACAAGTTTGCAGTTCACACGTGGTAGAATGAAACAAACAGAAAACTAACGTGGATAAGAGTGGGGAGGATACGAAGCACCGCACAAAAAGAGACCGATTATACTATCTCATTCTCTCGCAGGCTAAATCCTATAGATGTATGTGTTTGTCTCTTTTAGTGTCTCTATTTTTCGTTTCAACGAGTTTTTTAATCACAACGGTGCTAAAAAAGTTTTCATTTAAAAATATTAGTTTACTTAGGGTCTTACGTTACCAACACGCTACCATCGGTTTTTCTAACATTTAAATAGATGAATCTACCTATAAATATATGTTACAGTTAAAACTCGTTCTTAGTTACAACGCGTTTTCTCTAGTATAAACTAGCTTTCACTAAATGCCTTTGTTACAACTACAATTAACTGCTGAATAACAGTGAAAACTAGTTCTAACTAGACAAAACGCGTTTCCTCGGAATGATTCAGTTAAAACTATTTTAACCGATGTCAAAGTTCATCGTGTTTTATTCTGATTTATCGAGTAACATCAGGTTAGGTAAAGTTAGGTAAGGTATCTTAGGTTAGGTTAGGTTTTTAATTAACAGTTATTAATATTTTGATAAACAGTATATGTATTTTCTATCCCAATTTCAGTTTTAACAAAGGTAGTTAGTAAAAACTAGTTTTAACTGGATAAAACGCGTTATAACTAAAAACTGGTTTTAACTGTAACAAGAGAGTGTGTGTGTTTGTGGCCGACGGCGAGGATTTGATTTGTATACAAATATACAGTTTTATTCCGAGTCTGATGAAATTTAGAACACTTGATCTTCAAAACAAGAGGAAGGTCACTGTCTACACGAGATTTCAAGACACCACCCTAATCCCCCTTTTCCGCTCTTTGAACCAGAATAAGTAGAATCTGTTGATGCTTCGTAATGTAGTTTCGCACACTTGACGTTCAAAATAAGAGGGAAATTACCGTCTCCATCTGATTTTGAAAAGCTGTTTGAAGCTTTAAACCTCGATTGCCAAGCCTATCTACTATCTATGAAATTCACCATCTGTTAGTAAACTCGCTCAGTGTAATCGTATTACTAGCTAACTAGCAGATTGTGGACAATCTACGAAAAAAGTTAAAAGGTAGTCAACTTTACTCGCTACTCGCTCAAGATGGCGGCCTACGAACAACTGATTTCGTAATTGTTAGAGTTAGTTCTCGTGTGAGGCGTTATTCTCGCTACTGTCTAGCGTGTGGCGCTAGCTGCGAGTTCAAGTTTTTTTTACAAATTGTCGACCGAATTGGTTCGCGCGGGAGTCGTTCATTTCACTGCTACTGTCGCTACTGAGCGTGTAGACAGTTTTGTGTGTCATCATGACAATCTCACTCGCTGATTCACCCGCTTTTAAACTTACCGGCTAGTAGCTTGTAAATTCGCTCAATATATTCGAGGCTTTACACTCGAAGCTAAAACGCACAAACTTAATTGCTCAACGGTCAAAAGCTCAAAGCACAAAACTCAAAGCTCAGAGAACAAAACTCAAAGCTAAAAGCTCAAAACTCAAATATGGAAATGACGTTGAAGTGAATGGTAGAAGAAGGCGACGACGCCGAGTTAGATATGAGACACGATCAATAAAATCGAATATCTTGAAAATAAACTTTTTAAATTATTCTTAACAAAATTATTATTTTCACCTTACCCCGAACAACGCCGGGTTTCCTCCAGCTAGTATTAAATAATATTAATTGTAAAAGTTGGCGATCTTTCCGCGCAGGAGTCTGGCCGGCCGCGACCTTAGCAATGTGCATCTTGACCCCTGGATAAAACTCCGGATCATTATCATCATTATTATGACATTCGAGAGATGCTGGTCGCTGGACCGCTGCTACGAGATGAATGCTGGCTTTATTAACCAATTGAATATTATTCTCAATCCAACTACAGTACTACAACAGAAACTCGCTCTATGGATACTGTAACACTGTTTGAAAAGTTTCTCTCGTTGCTGAATTATTCGACTAATAACTCGACGCTGAATTCCTTAGGGTCGTCGAATATTTCCCCCCAATCTCCCATTTATCAGGAAGGCATCACCGAGGAACCGGCTAAGGGGCGCGGAAGCTGAGTGTGGTTCACGGCTAGACCGAACGTCAATTGATTGGAGAGGACTCCCAACCGTTTGCCTTGCCCTTATTACTTATTGTGTCTTCCTCCCAAACAGGTGCTTGTAGGATACGCTGGATACAATCACCCAGCGCTTTCCACCTCGTGGACTTCACCAACCTCTCCCATTGTCTTGTCTATATTTTGTCATACTAACGCTTATTGTATCTTGTATTTCCCGTTAAGCACTTGCATACTGCTTACTAACAACGCATGCAGGGACATTGGAGGTCTAAATTAGTTCTAAAATAAATGTAGCTTCGTTCTTTAAAACAAAAAATAGAGTCCTTGCGAGATCCTTCAAGGAGTAACCATCTGTTACTTATACCAGGGCTGTAAGTAAGGGCTAACCTCTAGTCTGTCCGAAACGTTTCCAAAATAGTTTTGCTGATTATCAATTGCATTGCTTCTTGGTACACCCTCTCCATAAGGGGTGGAATAGCCATTAGTCCCTGCCTGGCGTAGGTGGTGCCTTTATTTTCTGATATTTATAAGCGCTTAGTTTTCTGCACAGTCCACTGCGTCGCCCCTTACGTAGCGGTAGCAATGAAAGGTTCTCTTCGACCCCGATCTCCAGTTTTCTTGTGGTCCTGTTGGCTGGTGTGAGTTACTTAGTCCTCTGGGTTCTTCAGAAGTCTCTTCTCCACTATCCCACCGTCTTCATATTTCACCAGGTCATGTCTTGCTTTAACTATTATTCTTGCTCGTATTACTTACCTGATTTGTTGTATTATGTTTTTCCTGTTAAGCACTTGCATACTGCTTTCTAACAACGTATGCAGGGACACTGGAGGTCTAGATTCGTTCAAAATAAATAAATGTAGCATTGTTTAACAAAAAAATTATAATCTTGCGAGAGCCTTGAATGAGTAACCATATGTTACTTATACCAGAGCGGGTAAGTGGTGGATAACTTCCAATGTGCTGCTGGGGATGGTGTGAAGGGTTTCAAGGACCGCATTCCCGTCCCACTGCTCACTGATTCTTGTCAGGACTTCCTGTGGCTTGCCAGATGCCTTAGATGCTGGTACTTGTGTTGTACGCTGTCATAGGAACGTGTTTGAATATGTTTTTTTTCCTTTCTAATGTATGTTACTCTATATAAATTCATTCCTCATTCCTCAATCAACTCCTCATAAATCAGTGCTACCGGTCGCACCGGGGGAAGAGTGCTTCTGGCTGCAGTGATACAATGGGTTAAATGACCACTCAACAAAGTAACATTTCAATACCCATTTGAAAAGACAATAAAAGTGATAATTTGTTTTAAATAGTCCATATCCTAACCTAACGTAACCTATTTATCCAAGTTTTTAACGACTTTTCAAAGAAGTGCTGAAGTTGCACATTGTTGAGTTATCCTGTCATCGTTACAACCGTATCGTATCGTTTGAAACAAAGCATCTGTTATGCTTAAAAACATGTTTTCACAATATTAAAAATATAGTTTGAACTGAAAATATTCTTAGACGCTTTAATGTATTCATTATTTTATTATCGTCTCGATGAAAGACAACCATTCTAAACAATCAGAACGACTCGAACATTCTTTGACCTGCTATGCGATTCTCTATCTTTTGTGGGTACGGAATCGATTCCATACGTAATCGACTCTCAAATTTGTGTGATTGTCTATGGCTTGCCATTGCTTTTTCTATGGGCTGATATGTCAGCTATTGCCGATTTCAACTATTTTAAAACATGAAATGCTGCAAGAATACAAGATTATTTATTAATTTAATGTATGTTTAAAGTTGTATACCATGGATATGGCATTTACGAAGATTCAATTGTCTCAACACAGGTATTCCCTAGCGAGACAAGCATCGAATAATATATTGTAAACATCACGTATATAGATCAATAAATAAAAAATAAAAAAATCTAAATACGCATGAATTATTTAGTTTTCCTAAATCAAGAACCTAATAACCTATTTTGTGCACGTGACAAATTTAAAAGGTTAATAAAAGAGTATTTCTTTGATGTTTCGTGAATAACATTATATTTGTATTGTTTATATTTCTGTTATGATTTGTATGTACAACCTCTCTCCACGGCTACCAATGTATTGATAATTTTTTTGTTTTGTAGTTTTTCGTTTTATACATTTTTTGTTTTATATAATTTTTGACTTCATATTCCTTTCTTGTACATTTAATTTACTTATAACTTATTATGCTGTCTCAGTAAAGGTAAAATCACAAGGAGGAAATCCATAATTGATTTTATTTTGGCCATATAGTACAAACTGAAAAAATGTAAACTGTTGATTTCCCGAAAATTAATAAATAATAAATAGTTTTGTTGAAATGAAGTGCAATTACCATAACCCGTGCCTAAAGGTGCGGCGGTTAGTTGAATAATTAATGTATTTCGTCCCCAAATATTCAATTATTCTGTACGTGTATACTGCCTCAATAGCTTTGCCTTAAATAGGTTCTTAATTTGGACAAACTAAATAATTCATGCGTATTTAGATTGAAACGAAACTCCGCAAATGTCAAATCCATGCATTACAACTTTAAACTTATATTAAATGAATAAATAATCTTCTTCAAACTTTGCAAAATATCTTTGTGGCATTATTTATTACTTAATTAATAACAGATCACTTTGTATAAACCACTTTTTAATAAACAATATCGACATGTTTCAATAACAATGTTATCTTCATCAGGATATGTTAATATAAAGAAAAATAAATGACAAATAAGTATAGACAAATTAGAATAAACTATAACATAGTCGAAATATTAAAAAGTAGAGGTGATTAATTGCTTAAAAATCATAAAAATAGTAATTAAATTTAAAAATTATTTAAATTAAATTATTCAAACATTTTTTTTAAAATAGCCATCTTTTAAATTTATTTTCTTATTAATACTTACAATAATTATTTATTTTTGATTTAGACCAATTATTTTAATTATTTGTTCTTAAAAGTATTTTATTATCTAAATGCAATTTTATTTTCTTTAAATAATTTTTAAATTTAATTTTGTATAACTATTTTTATGACTTTTAAGCAATTAATCACCTCTACTTTTTAATTTTCGTCTATGTTATAGTTTATTCTAATTTGTCTATACTTGTTTGTCATTTATTTTTCTTTATATTAACATATCCTGATGAAGATAACATTGTTATTGAAACATGTCGATATTGTTTATTAAAAAGTGGTTTATACAAAGTGATCTGTTATTAATTAAATAATAAATAATCACCTGTACTTTCGTGTTTGAAACTAGTTGAAATCGGCGACACCGTCGACAGCTGACATATTAATTAGCTCACAGAAAAAGCAATTGCAAGCCATAGACAATAACAGAAATTTGACAGTCGATTATGTATGGAATCGATTCCGTATCCACAAATGATATAGAATCGCTCTTCTGACCTTTTCCAATACGCATGTTTAATTTAAGTAATTTAATATTTTTTGAACAATCCCGTTTAATTTAGAAGTCGGAGTCACCATGAACCGCGAAACGAAAAAGCATTGTTATTCTTCACTGAAGATAGCGCTTATTTCGCTCTTGGAAATAAATAATGATCTAGACCAGACTGACCGGTGGTCGGTCATACATACAGACATGCTTATGTTCGTATAGTAAGTCCACACCACTACTGTCTCGTCTGGCGAGTCCTGTTCACGGTTGTGTTCACATGTGGAATATGGCAGATTTCTCTGATAGCGCAAGCGCAGGAGATGGATGACCTCGTGGTGCAAAAATAAGAACTTTGATTTAGGGATGCTGTGTGGGGGTCTTTTTGTGGTAAAGAAGGATGGTATGGGAGGCCGGCGGGAACCGTTTATCGGACAACCAACACCCCTACCATAGGTCACCCGGAGTGGTTCGCTACGTTTGGTTACTTAGCAGGGTGGCCAGGGTTCATGGGGTGAGCTATGTCTAGGTCGCCGGATGCGTTTGCCCTCCTACTGCGTGGCGAGCCGGATCGGATGAGACTAGTTGAGGGAGACCTTTTGATTTCTCCAGCCGGACTCTCTTGACCTATCGCCTTGCAACGCAGTGGGAGGAATGGATCCATACGTCCGTCACTCCTGAACACATCGACCCCCAGGTTCCTACTCACCCCTCATACATTTTTCTTTCCCAGAAGTTCCTCTCCTTCCTTTCCCTAAAAAGATCCTCCACACAGCATCCCCAAAGATGACATAGGCCCCAAGGGATTTTTTTTTCCTCAGGCCTCCCTGTGCGGATCTAACATAAAAAATATGTGAAGGCTACGAACATACCAGAGTCGATCCTGCAGACGACACAGAGGATGGTGGCGTTTTTTTTGCCATAATGTAATCTATCTTCTTCTTCTATCTATCTATATTCTATATAAATAAAAATGAATCACCGAAATGTATGTAAGCGCATAACTTCCGAACGACTGCACCAAATTGGATAATTCTTTTTTTTGTGTGCGTTATTGACAAGATAAGGTTTGTATAATGGTGAGCTCTGGCATTATGAAATTTGTATATAAAAGTGCAAATAGGTGGCACGCGAGCTGTTTGAAAACCGAATGTACCGGGACTGAATGTATGGAATGCGGGAGGGGAACGTTGGAGGGGGGAGGGGTTCGCAGACGGGGGAAGGGGACGCGGGAGAGGAAGGGGAACGGGATGAATGGGAAAGTCACGCAGCGAGAAACAATTTCTTTATTAAATAGCATAGCAACGCATGCCGGGTAGCAGCTAGTACGTTATATTAAATTGATTTAACTTCCGTCCTTGCTCCGTGCCAGGACTACTAGAAACTGCTAGAATAAATAACTTTTAATTGCCTTACTTCGTAGAGCAGTCTGCGAACATGTTGTGATTCTTAATTCACAATACGTACGACATACCTACGATTATTCTAGGAAATCATTTTTTTATAGTCGAGGCAGAATGGACACCAGGCGACTTGTATTGGATTACACGTAATATTATTTTAATATTATTATTTCAATTATTTATCTATGTAAACAAGCAATGAAAAGTATATTTTTATTTGTGAATACAGAACAAGAGTCCCGACTGTCCGGAGCCAGTACGACTAGGTCCTAGGACATCAACGATTGGGGTATGTTGAGAGGCTGAAGAGAGTGAGGAAAGGAAGGAGATGGGGTTACTGGCTGGCTGGCTATTCAGGTGGGGTCATTAAACACAGATATGGTCATTTCAAGTAAAATTTCAATTCTCAATGGTGATCTTTTACCAGGGTGTTACTGAGAGTATCTAACCACTCTGAAATTTAGCCGATATCTAACAAAAGAGTTTGTCTAATTTATGAAATTTGCAGATATTGATTGAAAGAATGTAATAGATATCTAATGAGGGAATTAGCTGATATACGATGAAAGAATGTAATGGATATCTAATGAAAGAATTAGCAGATATTTAATGAAAGAATGTAATGGATATCTAATGAAAGAATTATCAGATATTGAATAAAAGAATTTAATAGATATCTTACGAGAGAACTAGCAGATATTTAATGAAAAAATGAGTTAGGTATTTAATGAGAGAACTAGCAGATATTTAATGAAAGAACTAGCAGATATTTAATGAAAGAATGTAATAGATATCTAATGAGAGAATTAGCTGATATACAATGAAATAATGTAATAGATATCTAATGAGAGAATTCGCAGATAGGTATTTAATGAAATAATGTACCTAATAGATATCTAATGAGAGAATCAGCAGATATTTATTGAAATAATGTAATAGATATCTAATGAGAGAATTCGCAGATAGGTATTTAATGAAATAATGTAATAGATATCTAATGAGAGAATCAGCAGATATTTATTGAAATAATGTAATAGATATCTAATGAAGGAATTAGCAGATATTTAATAAAATATTGTCATAGAAATCTAATGAGGGAATACAGTCCTTATCCAAATCACATCTAATCTACCACTCAATAATAATACACCGATGAAAGCGTGTTGTGAGCGTGTATATATGCCCAAAGTAGAGTAATTTATTACTTACTTCGGGTGAAATTTATCACCATTTTTTTTAAATATCGATAGCCTTGAACAGATCCATTAATTGGCCTTTCTGGGCCCTATGCGTCGAAAGTTCTAAGATAAATTCACTATATCAGTTTCCTTTCAAATCGAAGACTCAGATCGGACTTCTAGAGATCATTATTTGTGCAGTGTATTTATAAACAATACACGTTACCGTAGGTGTTAAAGTATCTTCCTTTTGTGCTCTGACAGAACTATGAAAATCAGTTCTACCCTATTTTCTATTTATTGTGACGGAGTGTCTCTGTGTTTGTTCATTATTATTTCTGTAGTCTATTTCGAGAGTATTTGCTAGCGTCCTATAAATTCAAATGAATCGATCAGTATAATATATTTATCACATAAAAGCTCTGGTGCGCCACTGATGTGTGTGCATAAATAGATAGATGAATAATCTCGTCATAATAATATATTGGGCGTATGTATTGATATCATTTCAATGAAGTTTAGGGTTGCCACAACGTGTATTTTTATAAAAATTTTTTTTTTTTTTTTTTTTTTAATTATTTATTGAGTTAGTTTATACTACATCATTATAAACTAATAAGCACAATGTAACATTTCATTTGATAAATTTAAATATTTTTACAGTAAGCATAACATTTTTTTAAAAATACATTCATTCTTTCATTCATTCATACTTTCAGGCATTTCATCATAATACATCTTTAGTCCTCTATACATTAGGCAGTTCTGTGATTTTGATTTCTTCATTTGTGGCAATCGAACTCTGTTTATATTTCTTGTTTCATAATTATGTACGTCTCTATTAAGTAAAAACAATTTCATCCTTAAAGTATTTTGGCATTTGGTTTTTCATAATTTTATGCACAAAAATTAACACATTAAATAGTAGTCTTTTTTTTATTGGAATCCAATTTAGCTCCTCTCTCATCTGATTAATCCTTGCGTATTTGCCTTTTCCCAGTATACATCTCATATCTCTGTTCTGAATAACTTCTAGTTTGTTTAAATTTCCTTCATTGGCCAAACGGGAACTCTCTATGTAGGACACAGGAACTTTGTGGGTACCGCACAGGATCTTTCTATGTATTACGTAGGAACTTTGTGGGTATCGCGCAGGAACTTTTTTGTGTAGGACGCAGGAACTTCGTGGGTACCGCACAGGAACTTTTTATGTAGGACGCAGGAACTTTGTGAGTACTGCGCGTAATAATGAAGAGATACGAGTTCTTGATGTACGGCAACTATACATAAGAAAAATTATTTTACATACACAAAAACACCGACACCAATATTCATCCATTGATCATCTCCACAACACCCGCCATGCAGGGAGGAATCCAGTGGTTCCACCTACTACAAATACATCACATGCCCAAAGACAATACTCCTACTTAGGGCCTAAATTGTTCAACATCATACCCGATGCATGGAAATCGAAAAGTGCAAGCACTTTACGGAAATGGGTTAGCAATTGGCTTCTAGATATGGGGAGAGTCAAGAGCGAACATATGCTAACACAATCTCACATACCTAATATGTACTAAAAAGTTAAGGTTATTCAAAAAAAAAAATCTTTTGCTCTGTTTTCTTATCCTTGTAATATAACGACTGTTCTTTGATTCTTGTAAAATAACGACCAGGCGTTTCAAAAATAAGTCCTGAAATTATCTATATAAATACATAGGAAATTCATATATCATGTCATATATTGGCAAATTATAAATATAAATGTGTAAATTCTAATATGCAATTGTTAATGTTCTCCAAAAAGACCTCGAAAGAATTTCAAAATTGTGATCGCCCGAAAGAAGCTATTTACCTATTCTGAAGGCAATTATTGATGTAATTAAATGTAGTAAATTAAAAATATTATATCTAAAATAAAATATCCAAAATATAAAAATCCACAGTTCCGAACTCCTGCAACTTGCAGTGGGAGGTACTGAAGGTACTCGTACCATCGAAACAGCGCGCTGCCGCGCATTGGAACTCGAAACATACTAAGGTGTTATTAAAAGTTATTATTGCAATTTTGCAAACCTATGATCACCTTACTTTAAATTTTGGTTGTATACATTTTTATATTATGTTTGTATTCTTTCTTATCGTAACTTATTGATAACACATATCTCACTGTACTTAAATTTATATATTTTTTTGCTCATATCTTTATTTCATAGATATATATGTTTTTATTTCCATCATAACTTTATTTGTTCTAGTTTTTTTCTCTTAAAAAAAATAGAACAAATAAAGTGACGTATATAAAAAAGTTACGTATATATATGTATATAAAAAAAAATATATATATATATCATTTGTCATAATATATTGGGTACATAAATGGTTTCTTTCAAGATATCCTATGATATCTTGAAAGAAACCATTCCCTTGTTCAAAATATTATGAACTGAATATACAATTTGGCTGTCCTGAAACGGGTATCCTTCCCAGTTGGACATACAAAGTATCATTTTCTAACTTGTTGTAATATGTATGCATATAAATAAATAAAATAAATAAATAAATAAAATAAAATTATATTTAGTATGTGTAGATAGAATTCAAATATTGGTATTCACCGTAAATGTTTGTCTTCGTTTAATAATAACTGATGATGTGGTGATGAATTATAATCAAACTGTCGACAACCCTAAAACACTTGCCGTGAATTTACCTGCTGCTTATAAATAACCGATTAGGCTATTGGTATTCAAATGGCCTCTCCATAAAACTAACGACTGTCCCATTACGGAAACAAACGCTGCTGGCTGTGGCTAGTGGCTACCGGGCTTGCTTGTTTACAATCACTGTTAGGCCGATTATTGTCTTAACAGTTTGCATACAAGATGTCAAAGGAATTTAACAGATGAAACACTACTTGTTCAAATGTCATCAAAATTTTTTTAACCTTTTCCACTCTGACCATTTTTTCTCATAGTGTCTGCATTCATTTGACCATAGTGTCTGCATTATCAACTCCCGACTTGAAGATGTGACTACAATTATCTCACTATATATCAGTGTAAGGATTCAAATGGTCTCTCCATAAAACTAACGACTGTCCCATTACGGAAACACACGCTGCTGGCTTTGGCTACCGGGCTTGCTTGTTTACAATCACTGTTAGGTTGATTATTGTATTCATAGTTGGCATACAAGATGTCAAAAGAATTAAACAGATTATACATATATACACTAATTGTTAAAATGTGAACAAAATTGTTCAAAGGGAAGATAGAGTGTCTGCATTCTCAACTCCCGACTCGAAGAAGTAACTATAAACTCACGATATCAGTGTAAGAATTCTTACTTGGTGACCCCAAGGCCGGCGATAAAAAGTGATAAAAATACAGTCGCGTTCAGAATGGAATGTCTGTACTTTCCATAGGGGTAACGCAGCAGAGTTGAAGCAATAAAAATGCTTAGTATTTAATGTATTTTTGTGCATCGTTATATGCTTACTTAATTGTCACTAGAGGAAGTGGGACAACAAGTGTATGTTATGATCCAATTTGGGAGGTGGGAATGGGTACCGCCGCCCCGGGAACTATATATTGGATAATCAACATCTCTGCCAGGGATCACCTCAAGTGGTTCGCTATGTTTGGTATTTAGGAGGGGTGCCCGGGTTTAAGTTGTGAGGTTTGTCTGGAACTTGGATGCGTTTTCCCACCTGCTGCCTACCCGCCGAGAAAAATTCCCAGAGTGTGCTTTAATATTATCCACTGTGAAAGAGCTAGGCATCAGAAGAAGATCACTGACACATTGGAGTAATTAAATATCACAGGCATCCAGAACTGTGTCTCTTCATGCAGCGTAGGACCATGGAAGAACCTGGTTCAACAGGGCAACTGTAGTGGGTCCTGATCCCCAGCAATGAATAAACGATTTAAGATGAATTTTAGCATATAGATATTTGAAATAAGTTGGTTATGCCAAAGGTTCCTTCGGCAGTCTTGCAGTGTGTGTAGTGTGTACAGTGCGGGAGGGAGCGTGACCCGCAGTCACGAGCATGCGGGCCGAAGCCGGGCGAGACGTCAATCTAAATTAAATTGAAACACAAACCAGCCGACCCGGCCGCAGAGGTCTTCAATGGGTCATCAACCAGTTTCAAAGGGAATAATAATTTTTGGATTTTTGGAAGATGCATTTTTGGTAGATAAATACTTTGCACTATTGGTGTGTAATTTAGCGTTTTGACGCTTTTTGCTATGGCACTGTTTATTATGATTGCCAAAATGTTCACTTTTGACGTTTTTTTGGCAATATTGTCGCTTTTGGCAATACCTACATATTGTTGCTGTTGGTGTCATTGTCACTTTTGCCAATATTTTCATTTCAATATTGTCTATTTTGGCACAATAGTGCCAGTGAATATTGTCTCTTTTGGCGCTTTTGTCTCTCTTGTTAGGTACTATTTCGGCACTTTTGAGACTGTTGTCACTTTTGGCACGGTTGTCACGTTTGTCATTATTTTCACTTTCCATATTACACTATTGACTATATTGTCAGTTAATGCTATTTACTTTTGCATGTTTAGGTAATTTCTGTTTTTGTTATAATTTCTAGTAATACATTGTATTTAAATCATTTATATATGTAAATTTTTGGACATCATGCCTGTTTTATGTAATAAAATAAAAAATAAATAAAATGCTATTTTCATTTGTTCACAATCGTTGCTTTTGCCATTATTGTCTCTTTTGGCACTTGTGACTTGTAAATATTGTCACTTTTGAGAGTCTTGTCGTTTTTGGTACTTTTGGCACTGTTGTCACTTTTGGTGCTAATTTCACTATGAAACTTTTATCATTTTTTAAAATTTTCACTTTTGGTAATATTGGCGTTTTTGGTTGATTAACAGTACCTGTTTATAATTTGTTGCACACAGGCTTACATTTTATTATGTACCTAATGCGTTCGAAAACACTAACACGACGTCTCTTTATTAGTAACTTTGTATAAATATCGGCTCTTAACGTTCGTACAATATAAAAACTAGGCACTACTTGCCTGTTGTCACGAACAATATCGTGACACAAAGGGGGATGGACTGTAAATCTTTATTTGTATGAGGCAAGACAATTGATGGCGTTATTTAAAGTCAATCACAGGAATTGGCAATTTGAAAGGAGAAATCCCCTACCTGTGATGGTCCAATCTTGGTGGTGGCTAGTCTTCCACGATGATGGCACAAAGGGTGGCTACAATTTACCTTATCAGTATTTTTTCGACTTTTATGCGAGATTTCAATAACGTGTATGTGTTCCCAGTAGGTATGCATCATCTTCCTCTTATTCTAGTAAGTAAGTAGGGCCTTTCAGGGAAAGAAAAGGACAAAGGGAGAAAATAACAATGCAAGGAATTTAGGAAAATAGTTTTCAGTTCATAAACTGTTTCAGAACTAAACACCTGCATTATGGAAGTTTAAATAGCAGGAATAATAATTAATAATGATCATGCGATGCTCGCAAGCATCGGTTGGCGACCCCGCGTCTCAGGTTCCGAGAATACTCTGGAACGGCCTGGGACCCTCTGAAAATTATTATAAATTATATTCAACTCCCTCGCCGTGACGGGAGAGGTAGGCACAAAGGGGCACTTCTCGTTTTTTTGCCCAGCCATTCTGTATGGCATTAAATTAAATTTTATTAATTGGGAAATCTGACTGCCATTTGTTCTGCTAGCCGGAAAAACAATGGCAAATTAGGCCGACAGGGAAGAGGGTAAAAACAACAACATAAAGTTGTCGTTTGCTTCTCTATTTTCTTGTTTTTATCATAATTAATATGTTTTATATGTAGAAATGTGCTTCTAACTCGTTTGGGGTTGCAGTCATAAACAAATTATGCTCTAATTTGGGTTCTCGGCTATAAAACAAACAAAAAATATAAAAATTTGTTAACCACTTCTTGGAACAATTTTTTTTAATAATCAACACTTACATTATAAAGAAAGGACCTTTTTAATTGAGTATTTTAATTTTAATTGCGTTAACGATCACAACTTTCTTATTACACGTGTTAAATGAAATAAAGAACAATACTTTAAGTATGTGAACACAAACTCACAACACAATCACGGCGGACCGGCCGGCGAACTCAGCTGATAATGGCGTGACACACAAGCCACGCACTCACCCGAAGTCAGCTGAACGGCGCGCGAATATTCACAAACGGGGAGTTTCGGTGCGGCCGAAGGTTCAGCAGATTTTCTTCCCAAACCAAACCTTCGGTCGATCACTAAAAATAACCTTTATTCGGGTACACATACAAGCCCACTACAAACTTCTATCGTTTTACCTCTTCAGTTTTGTCAACTAAACACAACTAACTAACTAACTTTGCTGCTTCGTGAATAAGAAGCAGCCCTCCCATAACTTTGATACCTGAAAATTTTATTGTATTGCACACCAACCCTCTTTTAAATTTATAATTCACTTAGATCAAAGTGTAATAAAATTTACAAACAGAATAAAATTTTAATATGTGTGAAAATAAATAATATACATCTTAAATACAGTGAACGCATCTTAAATAAAAGTGGGCGTAAATGCCGGGCTTGCGGTACGCCGTCGCGCAGCGCCGATGGATACACATTTAACATATTTAACCTCCTTCGGTCCACATTATTATTTAACATGGCAGCAACAGAGTGATTCGCGCCGGACAAAACAATAACACAATATGCACTTAGCATTTGATATGTTAATAGTTTCTACAGCGGAACTTCCAATTGGATGTTGACGGTTTGCAGATGCAGAGGCGTGGGAAAGGCAAAGAGGACTGGATGGATGGAAGACTAATAATATGGGATTGGACAGATAAGACATATTATAACATCAAGTATAAGGAAATATATGAATACATTTTTCTTTGTAGCATTTTTAATTTGGACACGTGACGTTGATGAACTAAGAAAGAATGATAAGGAGATATTATTTACTTTTTCTAAATATAGAAGTGGCGGATAACATTTCAACTGTGGTCGGACGACCCCAAGGTCGTTCCCAAAATTGATTCCATATCACATATCATGTTTATTAAAAGTACCACGGTTTGCGAGTTAATCGAACTTTCAGAAAATTCCTCTCTTCACTCTCTTCTGTGAGCTGGTCACAAATGAAAGAATTTTCTCAGTCTTTTTATTAGTCTCGTTACTATTATTGCATTAATGCCGTAGTTTGTTTTAAGTCTTAAACTTTTTAAATGTGTCGTGTATCAAATTTTTCCCTAAGTTTGAGTTCTCGTTTGTATTTTTTTGTTGCAAATTGTTGCTCGTTTAATGATTCTAAAATGGTATTACAAATGCTATTTGTTTTTTAGAAACACGGTTAGACACTGGATCAATTTTTATTAAAAAATCAGCTAAAAATAGAGAAATGGGGAAGTCAGCTGTCTACGACATCTTTAAAAAATAACTATTACCTAAATCCTTTCCTCGTCACACGTGCAAATTATGTAAATTTGTAACATCAGTTTTCTTTCAAATCTGTATAGATTCTGTCAATATCGTGCTGCTGTGTGACCACAATTCAGAATCGAGAGTTGGTAGTAATGGCCTTTGTCGTGTTTAGTGACAAGATCTGAATACCCAGGTACTTTCCAAACATCCTCTTTCCCTTCTACCTCCCTTCGACTACCTTCAGAATATTCCCCAATCGGGGATGCCTTAATTCCACGGGCTCGAGACGGTTGAGAATCTTTGGCGGTATTCGCTTAAAACCAAAGCCTCTTGCATGCCATAATGGAGGGTATGACCGAGGGGACAAACTCTAGGGGACGCCCACGCCGAGAGTACCTGGAGGACCTGCTGGTGGACGTGCGCTGCTCATCATATGCAGACTTACGCACAATACGGAAGAATGGAAGAGAAGAGTAGAGCAAATTGCTGCAAACTAATCCCAGGATTGAAACCAGAGAGAGGGGAGTGGGGAGCATGCGTCATTGGCCTGACTCTCTGACTGGGTGTCCCGCCGAGATGTCTCTGAGACTATCTCGCAGGTCGGGGGTCGGGTGGACAATCATCAATTGGAAAAAAATAATATAAGTGAAATGTACGTAAACATGACGATGTATTATCATTTTTCGGATACAATATACGCTATCATGGGCATAAAATAAATAAACCTATTAAAAACGAAAACAAATATATATTAGGAATTATTAAAACGCTAGCGCAGACCTGTAAAATAACCATTGTAAAATTTGTGGAGCTGAAAGTATTTATAAAATATTTGCCTCAGGATTATTGCCTTCCAAAAATAAATATTGTCAATTTTATTAATACAATTATATGTTTTGTTGACAAATTAGAAAGGCGTCCGAAATTTCCTTAATAATAATCATTGGGTAATTTGTATAGCGCCGTTTTTGTGAAAAATCACCTCAAGGGCACTGTATCGCTTCCTTACCTCGTATCATCGCGAATAAGTTTTGAATTAAGAATTTACTGAAAACAAAAGAGTGTTTCTTACTTGCCACATTGTATCTTGAGTTTGTAAGACAATGGAGAGTCTAGACTAGATCTAGATGTAATATATAACATCATTGATAATTTGTTGTTATTTAAATTTTATCCACTTCTTCTGTTGTTAAAATTTTTCTAAATGTTGATATAAAGCGAGGTGTTTTCGAATTGACAACATACATAAATGATGCAGGGGGTATAAAAAACAATAAAATACCTAAACGAATAGAGAAATTGAAGAATTTCATTGATATCGCAACGCTTTGTGCATTTTTAAGTTCACTCCTATTTATTATTAAGAGGGAATAACTAGACAAAACCAGAAATATGTCGTTTTTAAATCTAATTTTAGACGTATTGACTCTTTTCCACAAAAAATAATAAATTGATTTCGAAAAACTGTTATTTTATCTAGTAAAGCTATGTTTTGAATTTTGAGAACATGTTTATTTTTAGTACAATAAGGTTTTACGGTCGTTGGCAGATTTGTTAAAATTTCAAACAAAATTTTGTATTGTACAACACACATTTAAAATTATAAAAGAATGCAGTAAAATAAATCAATAAATTATCTGGGAAAGCTATGTTTCAGAATTTTATTTTTAGTCTGAATAAAATCATTTAAAAAAAGAACGCACACGTGTTTTGTGACGAAAATACTTCAGTTTGTCTATTTATTTGCGGTCTTACAAACTAATATATATAAGTCTTTTTTTTACATTCTTATTTTGCTTAGACATTATTGAAAAATTATAAATACTTATGATCAAAAATAATTACAAAAAGTACATCATTTTAATAGTTTTATCATCGCGCCTTTCAGAATTTTTGAATGTAGGTATAAATTAAAGCAAATTTTGAATTAAATAAAATCGATATTGAGTTATTATTAAAAAAAGCCGGTACGTAGAATAATTAATCTTTCTCATTGGAACCGCCCTATACGATGGTAAGAATATCTTTCGACGAAACTTGGATTCTCGGCCGCTGGCTGGTTAAAGGCCCTTAATATTTAAAAATATGATGCATCACCGATATCAATATTGACTACAAAATAATTTAAAAAAAACTAATATCCGGTGATATGGATATTAATCATTGTTGATATTAAATTTAGTATAGATGGTAATAAATAATTGATAAATTATGTTTTCTATAATCATCTTCTAGATTTATTTAGGTTATGTTCAGAATTGGATATCAGTGTCACCTTTGCATAAGTACTAAGAATATACAGTGTCACCTTAGCGTAAGCATAGATATAGAGGTTAAAATTTAAAAAAAAAATTAAGTAGGTATTTGGTAGACAGACAGTTAACCTTTTTATGTACATAAAGATAGTGAGGAATAAACTCTTGGTAAAAAATAGCGTTTTTTCATTTTTAAATGTTTTGCCGAGCGATTCTATATCTTTTGTGGGATCGTTATTAGATAACGGACGTGATTTCCTGTCAGATTTGTGTGATTTTTACATATTTTAGTTTAGATAATTTTGAACACGAATTCCTGCAAGTATTTATTTATTATAAGAATATTGTACATTGTATAGTATTTGTGTGTTATTTCATCCGCCATGCTAGGGATGTCCCTGTGTTATGGTGGGTGAAGTTATTATGCATGATTATTTATTCATTTAATATACGTTATACATAGAAAAAACAAATAACAGCCATAAAAATCACACAAATCTAACTGCAGATCACGTCCGTTATGTAATAACAATCACACAAAAGAAATAGAATCGCTCGGCTGGTTTTACGAGTTATTTTTTTATTGGATTTTAGCTCGTAGTTAATAAGTTATAATAATGGGACGCTCAGATTGTTTGGACGTGTGGAGCGAATAAACGGAGAAAGGAGTGTAAGGAGAATATATGACGCAAATGTGAATGACAGATCACATCTGCCGGATCACCATTTATTGGATAACTAACACCCCAATGGTTAGCTACGTTTGGTGACTTAGCAGGGATGCCCGGTTTCATGGGGGGTGGGATTGTCAAGGTCTTGGCGACGAATGAATTTGCCCACCTACTGCGTGGTAGGCCGGATAAGGAGAGACCGGTTGAGGAAGACCTTTTTAATTCTCCAGCTGGATTTTATCAACCTAGCCTTGTACCGCAGTGGGAGGAATGAATTCATAACCGTAACCCCAGGACACACTAATCCCCAGATTCCTATCCACTTCATTCCACTCATATCGTTTTCCTTCCCAGAACTTCATCTCCTTCCTCTTTTTTAAAAATATCCTCCACACAGCATCCCCAAAGATGACATAGGACCTGAGAGAAATTGTTTTCTTTAGGGCCTCCTGTGTGGAGAGCTAATATAATAGTAAATGAAATAAAATGGAATCATCGATATGTGCTTATTGATAACGCAATCTTCCTCTCCCTCATCTCTGTTATGTATCTGTCATGTTGGTTCTACGGCTGTCACATGCTGATAGTTGGTGGGCCTATCGCTTGACTTCAAGTACAACCTTGAACTTGTGAACAGTGTCAATAAACGTCTTTTTAATTTTTTATTTTTATTAGTGACTATTTAGTTACAGGTTTGATGAGAATTACAAGATATGATGATGTATATAAATATTTCACATGTTTGTACTTAGTTCTCCTCACTAGGTGGTCCTGTGCTTAGGCGGACTGGTAGATTTTCTGTTTCTATGATGTTTTTAATACATTCTCTAGTATGTCTGCATTAATTTCTTTCACCCATGTTTTGATTTTTTCCTTAAACTTATTTATCTTTTTCAGACTTAGAGGAAGGATGTTGTAAAGTTTAGTTGCCAGATATATGTGGTTTCTTTGGCCAAAACTTGTCTTGAATTTTGGAACATCTCGTATATCCTTTTTGAGGCTATTGTGTCATGTATCCGAGTTTCATTTGGAGATTTTCTGTTTTTAAAATGATGTATAAGAATATTCTTGGTATATATTTGTTTTAAATTTAGAATGTCAAAACACTTAAAAATATCTTTTGAGGGGGTTCTGATGGGTAATTTTAGCATGGTTTTTATAATGCTCTTCTGAGCAATATCTAAGTGGTTAATATGATTTGCTGTAGCAGATCCCCACACTAGAATTCCGTACTCAAGACGGGAATGACATAAGGCACAAAATACTTTTTTTGATGTCTTTCCTAGGTAGTGTGTTTCTTAGGTTTTTGAAGAAATATACAAGTCTCGTAAGCTTTTTAGTGATTCCATTTAATCTAAGGTTTTCGTCTATTTCCACTCCTAGATATTTAACACTTTTTGCCTTTGTTATAATAGGGCAAAAGCAATGTGACTTATTGCTTTGACACTCGTGCAATTTGAGAGTGTATTCTTTACCCGGTTGACCTCTTGAGTTTATTGAAAAGGCTAGATAATTAGTTTTAATTACATTGAGCGTAAGAGAGTTAATCCGAAGCCAATTTTGAAATACAGTTAGTCCATGTTCAGCCTTTTTATAAGTGTCCATCCAGTCCTTTTCGTGGAATAACATAACAGTATCATCGGCAAAACTAATTATGTTTCCATTGATGGGAAGTTTGGTAATTTCATTTATGTAGATGAGAAATAAGATTGGTCCCAAGACACTTCCTTGAGGGAAGCCGTAGTTTATTGGAAGAGGATTGCTTTTTTGTTGGCCTATTTGTACTTGTTGTGTTCGTCCTGTCAAGTACGTCATCAGTAAATTTAGTGGAGTGCCAGATTTGCCAATTTTTTAAAGTTTTGTGAGAAGAATTATATGATCTATTGTGTCAAAGCATTTTTTAGGTCTATAAAAACAGCCAGACATTTTTTTTCCATCGTCTAAAATTTTTATGGCTATTCTTGTAAAATGTTCAATGGCGTTCACGGTGCACAAACTTTCCCAAAATCCATATTGTGTCGGGGAAATTTTTTTATTAAATTCCAGAAAGTGAACGATTTGGCTTTTCAAATTTTTTTCTAGGATTTTTGACAAAGTGCTTATGATACTTATAGGGCGATAATTATTTATATCATTTTTGCTTCCATTTTTATAAATTAATCGGCTTTCTGTTATTTATGAAGAAACCTCAGACATTATAATCTCCTTTCCTTTTCTCCTCCCTCCGGCTTCCTCAAGGTACTCGAATTGCCATAGTCCAACTGGCTCCGAGCAGTTTGGATTCTTGCACTTCATAAAAATAAAACATTTTCCTACTAACTTTGTTTACATCACTTTTATTGGTACACAATCAACATGTTTCGTAAACAATGTTTACTTCATCAGGATCAAACGTATACATATACGTTTGATCCTGATGCAGTAAACATTGTTTACGAAACATGTTGATTGTGTACCAATAAAAGTGATGTAAACAAAGTTATTTGTCTTTTTATTAAAATAAATAATGCCATCACAAAGTGAAAAAGTTTTCCTACTCTTTCAGTAACTCGTGTCGCACGTAGTGAGCATGTACTTAGGAATTCCATTACACCTGTATTACCGTCTTCGAGTTCCTCTCCAATTACCGAAGGCAGGAAGCAGGAGGTCCTCAGGAACTGCTCCTATAGGAGTATAGCGAGTAGTGTGATCGCTAACGACATCTCTCTCGCTAGGGATAATCTCCTGCTACCTTGCTAGTTCCGCTGCCAGAAGTGCCGGGTACATTTTTCAATTAAAACTTGCGACGCCATTAGCTACGTTTTAAAGTTTATGTTATCACGGTATTTATTTTTTGCGCGGAATGAAAACACGTTTTATCGGGCGCATTAAAAAATGATTTATATGCACTAGAGGTGGGTGTTTCAATTTATTTAAGAAACTAATCGAAGCGTTTGGTTTTTTTTTTCAAAATGTACGGTTACTCGAAACGGTTATCTAATTTTTAATTAAATTAAGACAATATTAGCGAAACTCAATCGTAAATCTGGAAAATTGTCAGTTTACATTTATTATATTGACCCAAGACCGCAACTGATGATACGCATTGATATTTTTTAAATTATTATAAAGAGCGCTTTGGTTAAAGCATGCCTCATGACTACTCATGAGGACATGAGTGATGAGTGCTGACAGCATCATCACAAATAACACAGGCGACTCGGAACGCATCGTTCATATATATATATATATTTTTTTAAAAAGACAAACATTCCCGGGTTACGAATAACCCAACAATGTTTGAAAATCTCCTACTACCACCACAGAAAGCCGAAAATGTTGCTTGTGTTGTGATGGAGGACTTAGCCAGCAGAGGAATCGAACATGCGATGCCCGGGTGGGACCCAAGCACTATGCCCACTCAACCACTGACCGGTCGAGTGGGCATATATCGAGGGTTCTAAGCCAAAAGGGTATTAGTGACATGTAGCGAGAGTGAGTTTTTTTGTAACATTAGGTTCTTTAACCCCACAAGTCCAATCTAGGTAATTTTTGCCTATACGCAAACAAATATCTGCTTTCTCTTTCGCACACTTCTTTCGATTGTCCTGATTGATCGAACCAACTTAGTAACCGCCAAGAGCCCACAGGAGGCGGCGGTGTTGCCTTGCTAAGTCCCTTCATATTGGAGTTATAGTAGTGTTGTGGGTCAATTTGACCTATGTTTAGGCTTTTTGTAATTTGATATGTGTGTGAAAAGTGTTTATAAGGAAAAAAAATAATAAAATAAAATAAATCTGTCTAATTGTTATAAAAAATTATTGGTTAGTAGAAAAAAACAAGATTTAGTTTAGTTTTTTTGTTTAAATATTTTTAGTTTAAAAGAAGCAAACCGAAAGGATCTCATTTTGTACCAAATTTTTGTATTAATTAGTAATAGTTGTTTTTTTAAAGGTCTAATAAATAAATTTTCTTCTAATTAAGCGTTTTTTCATTTCCAAAATAGTTTATACGAATAAATAATGATAAAAATAATAAATTACACAGAATAAACTATGTGACAAGTGTATTTATTCATCTAGGTAAATTGGACCTATGATTGGGCTTCTAGGGTTAAAATGACCCGAGATTAAAAATAAATAATGTTGGGCATAATGTGGATCACTGCGGAATAGTACGGAATGCGAAATGGCTCTCTCAACCCGGTGCAAGGAGCACCGCAGTGGGAGGGGATGGATTCATATCTACGTCACTCCTGACACCTTCGTCCGGACACATTGACACCAGATTCCTACCCACTCTTCTAACCCCTTACCTTATCAGAACTTCCTTTCCTTATAAAGACCCTCCTCACAGCATCTGCATAGGCTCTGAAGGAAATCATTTTCGTCAGGTCCTCCTTTATGGAGCTAAAGTAAAATTAAATAAGAAGTGATATTTTTTTTTAATTTCTGTGACAGCCAAAAAGGCATTAGTGATTTTAAAACTTATTAACGGTTTTTTAACTTATTAACCAAATGCCATGTTTACAACAACTCATATTTTAGAATGACATAAACATACGTGAAAAAAATAAAAAATCAACCATGAATAAACGAAATTTAAAAAAAAATTAAACACTTTCTTTATTTTTGGTCCTGAAATGTTACTAACACCCTTTTGGCTTAGGGCCCTCGATATGTATGATGAATAATAGCGGGTGGTTAACTGCCCGTCACTCAACCGACGGATCCGGACCTCTATAATCGTATCGCATCCTTATATTAATCTATTAGGCTCGTCCTTTTTAAGTGAACAGAAACTCCATTGAAATCCTTGGAGTAAGTATCTGTGACCAACTCAAGAATTATGGCTTTTTAAGCATAGAAGAGCAAGCAGCAGACATAGCACTAGAACACGTCTCTATACTTCTGCTTCTCAAAATATACTGGTTGAATTCAACAACCTCAAACCTGCTCATGTATGGAAAATGTCACTTCCACATTCCACCTGGCGCGATTCTGAAGGTCATTTTGTTCGCGCTGTACAAGCATGTGTGCATTACTTTTCAGCCTACCCTCGTAATTATTAGGACCCTCGATATATATGATAAATAATAAATAATAGTGAACTGTCTTTCACTCAACCTTTAGATCCGGCGGTCTATAATCGTATCGTATCCTTATAATAATTTATTAGGCTCGTCCTTTTTAAGTCGAATAGAAACTCTGTTGAAATAATAATAATAATGATTTATTGTTTTCCTTTCTTTACAAACATCTAAAGATAATGATATCCTCACTGGGATTTCCCGTGCTGAGGATTTCATTTAGGTACATATTATAATTTAATTATAAGAAATTAATATGAATTTGTTATAAACATATAGGTATCGTGTAGTATTTTGTTAAATAATTAAAAATTAAATAAAATTGTGTTTTTTTTTTATAATTCAGTTCAGTAGATTCGGTTTTAGTCTGTATTTGATATCAGTATATTTTCTATTTCTGTTCTCCCTATATTTAGTATCCAGCTTTTTATTTGAGATTTAAATGTTATACTGTTGAGGTTTTTAAGTGAGAGTGGTATTTTATTGTAAAGTTTAATACCATAATACAAGAAGCTTTTTTGTCCAAATGTTGTGTTAGTAGTTACTTGTTGGATATGTTTTTGACCATGAGATCTAGTGTTTCTAATGTACGTGTAAGTTGTCATTTCTTGGGTTTTGTACTTATGAATGTAAATGAGTATAGTTTTAGAATACAGTTGTTTAATTGACATGATGTTAAGATTGTTGAAGATTTCATCAGTGCTAGTTCTTACAGGAACTTTCAGTATAATTTTCATTATGGATTTTTGAGTTTTAATTAGTGGATTTAGTATGTTTTTATTTGCACTGCCCCATCCGATAATACCGTATTCTAACAGTGATTGGCAGAGAGCCATGTAAATCTTGATTAAGTCTTTTTTAATGAGGACATTCCTGATAGTTTTGAAAAAATAACTTAGTTTTTTAATTTTATTATTTAAATAGGTAATGTGTTCGGTCCATTTTAAGTTTTGGTCAATTTTTAGACCTGATACGTTATATGGTCAACGTTTTCTAATGAAGGACAATTACAATGCTCATTTAAGTGATGCTGACTATGAATTTTCAAGTTCAGGTTTTCTTCAGAGTTTTTCTTATTTTTTATTTTAAAAGTGATGAATTTGGTTTTATTAGCATTAAGTGTAAGTGAATGGTAGTCTAGCCAATTTTTAATTCTTTTAAGTGTGTCTTCTGCTTTCTTAAATGTTTCTGCCCAATTTTTCCCATTTATTAGGAGAACAGTATCATCCGCAAAACTGATGATTTCTCCGTCACATTCTATGTGGCATAGGTCATTAATATAAATAAGGAACAGAATCGAACCCAGAATACTTCCCTGAGGCACCCCGAATTTGACATCAATACACTCACTGGTTATGTTGTTAAGTTTCACAGTTTGCTTTCTATTTCCCATGTAACTTTTTAAAAATATTAGTTCATTATCAGTAATTCCTATGTTCTCTAGTTTTTAAAAAAGATGTGAGTGATTTATTGTGTTGAACGCTTTAGAAAGGTCGAGAAATATGCCAATGCATTTTTTATGAGAGTCTAGAGAATTTTTAATATATTCAATTACTAAGGCTATGGCGTTGGATGTTCCTAAATTTTTTCTGAAGCCAAATTGTTTTGGTGATAATAGTTTATTTGATTCTAGGTAGTCGACGAGTTGAGTTTTAACTGTTATTTCTAAGATTTTAGATAATGTGTTTAGAATTGTGATTGGTCTGTAGTTATTGATATCTTTACGATTTCCTGATTTAAAGATTGGTGTAATAGTCCCTATTTTGAGTTGAGACGGAAATCTGCTTTCTGTGATAGATTTGTTTATTAGAAAGAGTATCGGTTCGGTAATTTCATCTTGTAAGAATTTTATTGTTTTCATTGTGATTTCATCACTACCAGATGAGGATGTTGATTCGAATTTAGATAACATTAGTGTTAGTTCTTGTTTAGTGATTGGTTTTAGGGCAAATTTAATCCTTTGTGGATTTGGGTGTTTGTTTATGTTCGGGTTAAAGTGTTGAGGTTTGGTTATTTTGTTCGCTAAATTCGAGCCTATGTTTGCAAAAAAGTTATTTGTGTAGTTAATTTGTTTATGTACGTTTTTGTTGACCGAGAGAGTACCGTTATCTGTGTTGATTTCTTCCAATGGGTTTGTTTTGTTTTGATCTGTGTAGGTGATTTCTTTAATTATTTGCCAGATAAGTTTTGGATTATTATTGGATTGATCTATTTTAGATCTGTAGTAATTTTGTTTAGCCGATTTAGTAAGATTGGAGCAGATGTTTCTATAGTTTTTGTAAAATAGTTTTAAAGAAAAGTCATAAGGATTGTTTTTTACTTGCTGATGGATCTTGTCTCTTTTTCTTATACATTTAAGTAGGCCAGGTGTGATCCAAGCTTTTTTGATAATTTTATTGTGTGAATACGTGTAAGTTTTTATTGAAGTGTGGTTTTGTATTTTTAATTGCAAGTGTTCAATAAACATTTTCCAAGCAACTTCTATGTCTTCAGCTTTATATATTGACTCCCAGGTTTCAGTTTGTAGTGATTTTTTTAGTTTTGTATAGTCTATAACACGTTTATTCCACGTTAAATTTTGAGTCGATGGTCGATTTTTCTTTGCATGAATGTTAAGAATTAAAGTGTAGTGATCAGTGATGGTGGATTGATGTATGATTGTGGAGTATTTTTTATTCGTTTTTGCCATTATGTGGTCAATGCAAGTTTGCGAGGGGATTGATTTATTCATTTTGTGATCCACTCTTGTTGGTTCCCTTATTGCGGCAGACATCCCGTGGGAGAGGAGGAGTAATTGGTGCTCCGGTGTTTGTGGATGTTGCCTTCCAGTATCCAGTATATAAATGTTAATATCCCCAATAATGAACAGGTTCCTGATGTTTCGTTCTTGAAGTAGTATGGAGTCTAGTGATCCAAGAAATGGTGATAAATTTGCAGATGAAGGCGATCTGTAGATAGCGAAGATGCATGTATCTTGATCGAGTTTTATTTTCAAACAGTTTGCGTCTTGTAGTTCAATTTCTTCTATTTTGCATTCCATCTTATTTTTACAATATACAATTACTCCGTCGTTTTGATGTTTGTGAAGTTTAGTATTGAAGACTTTGTAGTTGTAATTAAAATTAGATAGAACCTAAGAATTATGAATAAATTGTACAGCGCCCTTGAGGTGATTTTTCACAAAAACGGCGCTCTATAAATTATCTAATTATTATTATTATTATTGTTGATGTTTTTATGCACATATGTTGAGGAATTTATCCAACATTCTGTAAGGATTAATAAGTCAGGTTCTAAATTTAATTCATTTATCAGCACAGTGAAATCCTCGAAGTTTTTGTTAATACTTCGAATGTTTTGATGAATTATGTTCAGGATCGGGAACTCGTCCTGGAGTATACGGTTTAACATGCAGGTATTTGTGGTGATTATTGGTTGAGGTATCAGTTTTTCAAGTGTTTCCGTTGTGAAAGAGGCCATTATAAAGATATAGAGTAGTATATAGGGTTTTTTTTTTTTTTTAAATCATCTTAATAGGTATATCGTTGAGATGTCTTATTTCGATAACCTTTGAGTCTTTAGTTTTTCTTATAAGAATTTTTCCATCTTTAACCCAAACATATTTATATTCTTTTTCTAGGGCTCTTTGTTTGGTGTTCCAATGTAAATTTTTGTAGTACTGTGTTAATGCCGCATTTAGATAGACGTATTGGGCTCCTTCCCCGTTGAATTTTTTTATTGGGTCACTATGTTTAGCAGCTAACATGATGTGTACTTTTTTATTGTCTACAAAATTAATTGTGATTTTTTTTTGGTTGTTTGGTTTGGAAGTTGTAATTTTAAAGGTGTCCTCTGGTGATATGGTAACGCCTGCGAGCTCAGCGATCTGGCTTACAGTATGGGCTGGGGGTATGTTGTCCTGTAATTTAAGGCCGCTTATTTCAATACTGTTTAACAGGGCTGATTGTTCAATGTCTGCCAGGTGAACCTCCACCGTAGCCAATCTTTTCTCCTTTTCTGCCATTTCTTCCTTAAGTTTGTTTATGTGTTTTGGTGTATCCATGATTTGCGACAGTTTGTTTAGGATATATACACAAGCAAATGCTTTAAATGGAAAAGTAGTAAAAAACCTAAGATGTAAAATGATCTTTTAGCAACATGTAAAACATATTAATGAAAATAAAAAATAATTAAAAAAAAAAAAAAAAATATCGTCATATTTATCGTTAATAAAGCTGTTAAACGTTTTTATTTCTTGAAGCTCAGTTTCTATTTTTTTAAACATAACTGATTTCATTTCCTCGAATTTTGAATTGATGAATTCGAATATTGGGTCATCTTTGGTATCCTTGGAGTAAGTTCTCAGACCGGCTATCGGAGATAGATACCCTTCTATCGGGGCTCCGTAGAAGTAAGAGTAGGTATATCTGGCTTCCAAGAAACTGCTCGTCTTGCCTAGGGCTAGCAGATTCTTCAAAAGTGACCAGCTGATAATCCTGTACAAATCTTGAGTATGTCCCAATTGAATTTGGGAGCCACCTCTGTACTGAGCCCCCAAAATGCCTAATAAAAGTACTTGGATGATTTACGAGCCAAAATATTATTTCTTCTCTAATCGGTATTAATGATCTATAAAGTAATCAAAATTTTTAGCCGAAGGGCCTATTGATTATTTTTCAATTTGGGAGGCGGTTGTGGGTACCGCCACCCCAACAACCAGTTATTGGATAACCAAACCCTCTGCCATAGGTCACCCCAAGTGATTCGCTACGTTTGGGTTCATTGGGTGAGGTATGTCTAAGTCTTGGTGGCGGATGTGTGTGCCCACTTGCTGCGTAGCGGGCCGGATCAGAGACTGATTGCGGTCTTTTGATCTTTCCAAATTTCCAATCAGATTCCTTCGACCATCGCCTTGCACGGCAGTTAAAGAGATGGATTCATACGTTCATCACTCCTGGACATACCAGCCCCCACCTACCCCTCATACCTTTTTCCTTTCCATAAATTTCTTCCCCTAAAAATACAGCATCCCCAAAGATGGAATAGGCCCCGAGTGAAATTATTTTCTTTTGGTCCTCCTGTATGGAGCTAACGTAAAAAAATACATATATTAGAAAATGTTTAATCAATTTCACCAGAAATAAAGAAAATTGAGTTTATTACTATCACCCCAACACGTCCACTTTACACTTCTATCTGGTTATTCTTCAGTGTACAGGAGCAATCTGTCATTAGTCACGCCAGTTGCTGATTTATCTCGTGTAAACTGAACGTCCTTGGATGTTGGATGTTGACATATTATTAGTTAATGAGGGTGTGAGATTAGTGTTAATCTAGCCATTGTTAGCCGATTCAAATGGCGACTGCTCAGAGCCATATCTTCTTGTTAAACACTTTAATCTTGAGTTAGATTTAATGTCTTTTAGCACGATACCTTATTTTTATAGTATAATTAAGACCAGTAGTTCTGATTTTCTCTTATTGTTGTGTTAACCAATTATTGTATTCACACAATAAGGTTCTCCATCCAAACTTGTCTTGGAAGGAGATTACTTCTTTGGAATAATAGAGTTCTTTATGTTAATCTGGATTTATTATTACTTCGCGTATTACAAATGATGTGACTGCGAATAGTCGACTTAACTAGAAGCTAGCTGGAATGGATCTGAATTATGTGAGCTCCTGCGACCTGCACCCCGGCCCTCGACCCCCCTGTTGCACACACTTCGAACCAAACTAACCGCGATCTTGCGAACTTTCGAGTAGAGATGCCACGAATAGTGATTTTGCCGAATACCGAATATTCGGCTAAGCTCTCGGCCGAATACCGAATATTCGGCGACACTTAGTAGATACATTTCGCGGGTGATAGGTTCCGACTGGCATCATTGAAGTGCGTGTGGTAACTACATATTTGTTTTATTTGCGAGTAGATAGTGTCACAACGCGCATTATTTGTTGATTGTTACATCAAATTGTGTTACTTATAGTGTGTATCACGTCTGCGTGTTCGCGAAAAGCTTTACGAAATGGCACCATTTAATAAAAGATCAACTATTTGGGAATATTATGAAATTTGTAGTGTGGACAATAAATGTTAAATAATAAATTTATATGCATTTTTACCATCATTTGGTATTCGGTATTCGGCCGAATGGTTCACAATATTCGACCGAATACCGAATAGTAAAAAAAATGGCCGAATAGGCCGAATACCGAATAGTTTATTCGTGGCATCTCTACTTTCGAGACAGCTTTTAGAACTGCCCTCTTTACAACAAGCTCAGAAGCTTTTAGATGTACGACACTTATTTAATAAATCAAAACAAAATTTTCTTCTGAAATCATTAAATTTGTAATTAACTCAATTAAATTAATAAACCATGTAAGTAATTGCCTATTGTCAGGCGGTCCTCCTTTTTTTATATAAGCTCCACACAAGATAATAATTCCCTCAAGTACCTATGTCATCTTTGGGGGTGCTATGTGGAGAGTCTTTTTAGGATAAGAAAGGAGAGAACGTTCTGGGAAGTAAAAAAATATGAGGGGAGGGTAGGAATTTGGGGGTCAATGTGTCCAGGAGTGATGAACGTATGAATACATTTTTTTAAAGAGTTTTACTTTTCATGTACATTTGTTACTTAAATTTTAATTTTGCTGCAACCGGTTAGAAACAGAACTACTACACCAGTATTTATTTTAAATCACCCCTTTTTAGTTCCTAATGACTGGAATAAATATTAATTATTCCGATTTGACATCTCATGTGAACTTTGGCGGGATAAAAAGGCACTACCTACCTATCCAACACGGCCACCACCTGGAACCGGAAACGGAACGTACAAGCAAATTCACAGACATTATTTATAACTTATCATCAGGCCAGATCTAGTGGGACTACGACGTTCTCAATAAGGATATGTTGTGAGGCTGGATAGAAGGATTAGAGAAAGAGGACGGTCGTGAAGTGCCCGGCTCTTCAGATCTGGTCACCAAACGCGGCTATCAAACACTTTTGGATTCAGAATGGTGTTTCAGTACTAGCCAATTTATCAAAAAAGAAGAACAAGTCAATCGATGCACATCTCTATTTACGATTTGGACACTGTTAAATCGTATTATTTCAGAGGTGAACAAAGTTTCAATTTTCAATTATTGTCCCATCCCTAATTTGCAATAAATTGCAACTGGCAAATATTTTTCAATGAAAATGGCGATAAAATTTATTGAATTGTGATGCACTTTTTCTGAACGCTACGTTTTTATCACTGATAATTGACTTGTGTCATTTTTTGCAACAGTTTTGCAAGAATTGAGATGCGGTAAGCCATTATTTCCCCTTTTTTTGTTAAAACCGATCAAAGATTAGATGTGCAAAAAATAGAATCGAGGTTTTTACCTTAAATTACACAATTTGCTGCCCATTGTTGCATTTTGCATTTTGCAACGGTTGTTTTTGCGAATATCGCACAACAGTGTACAATTTTGTATTTTTTTGTGTTTTTGTGACTTGGGTGCATTTTTTTATCTAATTTTATTTTTATTATTTCTTTATTAAAAATCATCTGTTATGAAATAATTGTACTACCAAACATGTAAAAGCCCTCTGGGCGTTGAATAAATAAATGAATAAATAAAGAGTTTTAAGCATCAGTTTCAAGTGTTTCGGACTGTTTGGAGCCAGTGGGACTGTGGCATACACAATTGGGGTATATTTTGAGGCTTAAGGATTTGAGGAAGGAAGGAGATGGGGAGAAAGGAAGGTTTCATATCTGGTGAAGAATGGCAGTACTCCTTCAAAAACTATTGCTGCAGAAACTCAGTAATCCCGAGCAAGTGGGACTATGACATCCCAAAATTTGGGCCCTTCAATATTTTTTTTATTTAAAAAGAAACACAAAACATTAATTCGCTTAATTCTAACCTAATCCTAATTCTCTTAGATGTTGTAAGGCTAAAGGTATTGAGGAGATGAAGGAAGAGGAAGGTGTGGAAGTAGATAAATATTTTGATCTGGTAACCAAACACAGATAAGGCAATATTTGCATTCTGAATAGAGATTAGGGTGATATTGAAAATAACACATGGACTTGTTGTGTCTATTAGACATAAAGAACGGCTTTACAAAGAAAACTAAAAAAAACCATTAGACATAAATTTAAATAATCATTTTAAAGAATACAAAAATAAATTAGCTTCTCTTATAAAAACACTAAAGAAAAATATTATAAAGATAAACTTGATGACTCGGGAAACGACAGTAAGTAAGTTTGGACAATAATAAATGAAATCTTGAAAAATAAATGATATGATAAATTGTCTCGAAGAACCTGAAAAAGTAGCAAATGCATTCAACGATTTCTTCGCAAACGTTGGAAAGAATCTAGCTGAAAAAAATTCAATTAAAAAAACTTTTTTTTTTTGAAAAACCTCCGAATACAGAAAGTAAACTAGAACGTTTTGAACCAACCAGTCCTTCTGAAATTATACAAACTATATCAAAAATGCGAGGCGGTTCTGCTCCGGGATTTGACGACAAGC
Organism: Limnephilus lunatus; assembly: GCA_917563855.2. Lineage (NCBI taxonomy): Eukaryota > Metazoa > Arthropoda > Insecta > Trichoptera > Limnephilidae > Limnephilus > Limnephilus lunatus. The sequence continues at coordinate 46,405,311 of OU830603.1, read as the reverse complement.
TTCCATTATAAAAATGTGCAAAGAAAAAAATAACAAAGGATAGGTATCAAGAATTTTACAAACTAATGAGAAATGGAAACCAATTTATTACACCTAATTTTAAAACAACTCAAATGCAAAATCATTATTTTTTCCAAGCCATAAAATACTTTAATAACCTCCCTTCTGAATTACGCTGTAACATCAACCAATCAGAGCAAATAAATAAAATTAAGCAATTTTTCAAAAAAAAATTACAGTAAAAAGTAAATAATTTTATACAAAACATATTATAACTTACATATAGTAAGAATCGTGGCTTCGTAGCTACCTAAGTAAGAATCTTGGCTTCCTTATCAGGCACAAGAGCTCCTCTTTTCCGATAAGGTATACATGACCAATAACGACCTTTATTATAATATTTTGTAAAATATATATGTACCTAACTCATGTTTTATATTACAATATAAAAAATCATTTTTGCGAATCCTATTCCGCTGCCCCGGGAACCATTTATTGTATAACCAACACCTCTACCATAGGCCAATCCAAGTGGTTCGCTAAGTTTGGTGACTTAGCAGACTTAGACTTAGTGGGGTGAGGATTGTCAGCCCACCTATGTCCGGCGGACCGGATTTGGAGAGACTGGTTGAGGAAACCTTTTTCCCCCTCCAGCAGGACTCTCTCGACCCATCGCCTTGCACCGCAGTGGGAGGGATGAATTCATACGCCACATATGCCCGTCACTCCTGGACGCACTGTTCCCGGATTCCTACACACCCCTCATATCTTTTTCCTTCCCAGAACTTACTCTCCTTTCTTTCCTTGAAAAAAACGCTCCAAGACTACCTAGGCCCTGAGGAATTTTTTTTTGTGGATCTAATGCAAAAAAACAATATATATTCATTTAATTAAATGAAGACAATATTAGCGAAACTCAATCGAATATCTGGTGACAGAAAAATCAGAAAAAGATATTGGCTCCACTGGGACTCGAACCCGGGACCCTTTGCTTACATGGCAAGTGCTCTACCGATTTTCGATAGAGTTTCGCTAATATTGTCTTCATTTAATTAAATATTATAATTTGAGATTTTACTCATAAAGTTAAAAAAATGAAAATAAATATATATTCACTTGCACATTCTAACTCTATGCACCTCGCCATCGAGTGCAAAATTAAATGTACTGGTATTTTTTTTGTCACTGCTTCAACTATATAATTTAAAAATAGCAATCTCTGGGTGTATTTTATCGTTTTGTAATGCGTCTCAAGAAATACAACCGGGAAGTCGCGGTCGCACGATTAACATTGCAAAAGAAACCGGAGAAATTGAAAATGCCTAACTTTTTACATCTTTATAGTAAAAGAAATTCATTATTGCGTTTATATTCGTGACGGGTAGAATCGGAACATTTTAAATATCCAAATTAATCCGGATGATGGCGATTAATCTATTTGGAAGTCGGAAAATTACACTGGGAAATGTTCCGATAAATATTATGACAAATGATGTATAAATCTTACAAATACATGTAATAATACCCTGATGATGAACACTGTAATGCTAACCGAAACGTTGACTTCTGAAGGAGGAAGCGAGTATCTTAGGCATAAGTTTTATTGAATATTTTTTTCGATCACCTAGACAAGTGAAAACAATCTTGTTTTTTTTTTACATTTAATCCACATAGAGGGCCCTGAGGAAAATAATTTCACTCAGGGCCTATGTCATCTGGGATAGGAATCTTGGTGTCCAGGAGTGACGGACGTATGAATCCATCCCTCCCACTGCAGTGCAAGGCGATGTTCCGAGAGAGTACGTATGGAGAAGTCAAAGGGAATCCCTCGACTATTCTCTCCCTACCCGTCCTGCCATGCAACTGGTGGGCAGATGAATCCGCCGCCGAGACCTGGACAAACCTTACCTTATGAACCCGGACACCCCTGCTAAGTCACCAAACGTAGCGAACTACTTGGGGTGTTATATGGCAAAAGTGCTGGTTATTCAATAAATGGTTCCCGGGGCGGCAGTACCCATACCCGCCTCCCAATTATTTATTGTACAATGGATATAGGGAGAAGAAAAATAGATTTATGAAAATCAAGTAAATGTTGAAGGAGTTAAATAATATCTGTTATTTAAACAAATTATTTACTTAAACACTTATATTCAATTTGATAGGCGGGTATGAGTACCGTCGCCTCGGGATTTTTTTTAAATTGGTTAAGGCGATCCACTAGTACAGGAAAAAATCGAAATCGGAATTCACGCCCTTTTATGGGAGGAGTTTAAAAATACTTGAGAAAAAGCTTTTGGAAAGGTTGTAAAAGATATTTGAGTTTTTTTTTACATGTTGATTTCGTAAAGGCCTGTAAAAAACATTAATTCCTTTTTTATGCATTGTTTATTGTAATAAAACGGAATTTTTAAATTGATTTCACGAAAATAAGCGGCGCGGAGCATAACACGACTTCTCTCCGCTCCGTTCGGAGGAGTAATGACGAAAAAATGGGGCGGCTGCCAGTCGTTCTTCGGTGGACGGTATAAGGTTCACTTTGATATAACAAATTCGTCGACTGCCGTATTGTCGCCGTGATGTCAAAAATACCAACGCGAAAATGCATATTATATTTTATTTTGTGAGGTTCGGGCGTAAATATCATTTCGCGATAATTATATAAGAAACTGAATTTGCCACATTATGCAATAAAAACATATCCGAAAAAGTGTTTATAAGTAGGAGAGTTTTCAGTTAAAAATGTTTTTTATAGACCTAATACTTTATTTTTTTCTAAGCTTATTAAAAGACTTATTAAAAAAAATGACCGATATTTTTAAGGGCCAAGGTATGTTCTACACGCAGTATTTAATTGAAGCATCTATAATACTTCTAAGCGGTCAAATTTTCAAAACTAAAACATACGATTTTGTATGATTTTGCATTATTTAGTATGGCTTCATCTTAACTGATAGCTCTGCCATAGGTCATTCCAAGTGGTTCGCTTCGTTTGGTGATTTAGCAGGGATGCCCGGGCAAACATCAGATGTTTTTCCAGATCTTGGCGGCGGATGTGTCTGCCCACCAACTGCGCGTGACAGGCCGGTTGGGAGAGACTGGTTGAGGGAGACCTTTTGACCTCTCCAGCAGGACTTTTCGGAACATCGCCTTACACCGTAGTGGGAGGGGCATATTCCGTCACTCCTGCCGAGCTATTCTCTATCTTTTGTGAGATCGAGATAGATCTCGGGCGAGATCTCCTGTCAGATTTGTGTGATTTTCTTTGGCTGTTATTTGCTTTTTATATGGGCCGATGTCAGAATTTCAGCTGTGAGCTGTCACGTATTTTAGTTAAGGTCGTTTTAAACACGAATTCATGCAAGCATGCATGATTATTTATTCATTTAACAGCCTTAAAAAATATAGAGAATCGCTCGGCTCGACGCATCCTACCCACCCCTCATACCTTTTTCCTTCCCAGAACTTCCTCTCCTTCCTTTCCTAAAAAGATCCTCCACACAATATCCCCAAAGATGACATAGGCCATGTCTGAAATTATTTTACTCAGGGCCTCCTAATGTAAAAATAACTAACGTAAAACCCTCCATTCAACATTTCATCTCTGAACTCGACTCCAATCTTCCATATAATTCAGAAATTTGTACATTTAAATAAAATTAATATATAAATTCTCCTTTCCTTCCTCTGTAATTTTAAACGATGGCCTAGAACACCCTTGAAGGGTGAAAGCCAGAAATAATTGAAAAAAAAATGGTTCGTTACTTCCATTAAGGGCATATTATACACTTCAATTCTGCCTCGCAATTTGGTTGAAGCAACCAAATTGCACCGTGTAAACAAGAAATTGAATGTTTCGATGTCATTGCGCGTCATCTTTCAACCGTATTGAAAATATTGAGCTTGTTCAATATTTTCAATGCGATTGGTTCTGTTGTCCATTCGTGCGCATGCGCGAATGCGGCGTTGCATGCGCCACGCAGCACTGTGCGTGCGTATGGAAGTGTCAAACTGTGACTGTTTATTTTGTTGTGAGTTGTCAACATAGAAAATGGTTTTTAAATGGAGGGAAGAGCATACGCCTCTGTTCTTAGAGCACTTTAAGAACTATCCGAGCCTGTGGAACATTAAATCAGAGGGATATAATTCCCGCGCGCACGACCTGTTTCGAAGACATTCTAAACTCTATGACAGCAATGTGATAGAATGGTCCACTTCTGAAAAGTACGTGTAAACAGCACACCCTTTCAATTATACGCCGTTCAACCAAATCGCATCAATGTGGTTGAAGTGTATAATATGCCCTTTATTGAATCGCTGTTTCACAATAATCAATATCTTTACACAGTATAAAGCAAAGTTCCTCCCGCTGTCTGTACGCTTATATCTTTTAAACTACGTAACGGATTTTCATGCTGTTTTCACCAATAGATATAGTGATTCACGAGGAAGGTTTAGGTATATAATTTGTCAAGGTTTTGTGTAAATTGGTTGAAATATATTATATATAAATGGAGCGGGCTGGCCAGCGGGCCGTGTGGATTTGATATGCATTGGTTATAAAGGTTGGGTAATGTAGTTGTCAGTAGTTGTGTTTCGTTAGCCACTGCAACGTGTGTCCGGGTCTGCTAGTATATTTTAAAAGAAAGTCCCAAAAAACGTGCGTCCCGCAAAAACTCAAAGGATTTCCGGTACGATCAAGGGAGTTATATGGCGTGGTTATGGCTATATATATCCCCCCTCCAGGATGACGGTTTCCTTTTTTATCTAAAAGGCGTGCTTTTGAAGATATAAGGGCTAGAAGTTTCGCCCTCTAGAAATTTCTAGAACAGTCTTCCGGAACGTTGTAGAAGGTTCCATAGAGCTCTAAAAAGTTCTGTAAGGAGTGGCGTAGTATGTTGTGGAATGTTTAGGAATAGGGAATCGGGAACATCATTGTGGAACATTCCAGAACACTCTCGAATGTTGTCCTGAGCGAAGCCCAGCTAGTTAAAAATAATACATAAACAAGTTTTTTTTAATATCATTGGATAATCTTTTAGCATTTCTTATTGATGATTTTATTGGGTCGTGACAATTTGACCACGTAATGAAATTTCACAGTTTCTCCTATTTAAATAACTATCGATTTCAATTTGTTATTTTAGTCTTACGTTTAAAAGAAATGTTCACTGCATTTTTTCTAGATTCGATCTGGTTTTATGCAAAAAAGCAGAGTAATTCTGTAATAGACTAATCCAAAGCTTTTATTGTGAAATTATCTTTGCAGTGACAGTTAGGTTTTTTGCGCTTTGGAGTTCGTGAAATTTTTGTAACTAATCACGGGCTTAATTCATCTGCTAGCTAAGTTTTCCATCCACGCACAAGCAAAATTTCCGCTAAGTAGGAGGTAGGAGTTTTCAGATATTTGCGCGCGTTTATCATAACCCGTGAATGTTTACCTTATGACCATATTATTCCAATTACAGTACAATTTAGTTGCCATATCATCATTTAGGCAGGTGATTCTTCTATAATAGTTTTAAGGCATATAGAGAACAGTCACTTACGTCCAAATGGTTTGCAAGCTCTTTCAACAACACCACTCCCCTCGTCATGCTATTCTTTGCCAGGACGTCTGTTCTCATGGTTCTGCCGATCGGTAGGTACTTTGAATAAATCATGATGTCGACTCCGGCTATAGTGGTCTGGTACATATAAATCAAAGCATCCCAAGAGGAATGGGCTATCGATGAAATTGTTCCAAATTTTGAAAGACAGAACAGTAAGACTTGCTTTGGGGGCATCCATTAATTACGTGAGCAGTTTTTCTACCAATCTAGACCCCCCCCTCCCCCTCGGTGAGATAAATTTGGGCCAATTCGTATATTTTTTTCAAGTAAGGTGAGATTTTGGTAGACCCCCCCCCCCCCCGTTAGTGCTCACGTAATTAATGGAGGCCCCCTTTCCGCCTAGTTTCCAGACTCACAGAATCAGTTTCCTCAGGTAAGTCAATATGGTGCATGAACCTTGGATAGGTTACATGCTTCCGCATAAAGACATACCTGAGGAATTTCTTCTGGATTTGCTCCAACATACATGAAGGGCATTTATTTCTATTTGAAGGTGTGTATTATTTATTTATTTATTTTTATCAGGTTCTCCATAAAACAGTTATACACCAAATTATTACCGAGAAGATTACAAAGTTTAAAAGAAAAAGTCCTTGGGGGACTGCCCCCCTCACTATGTTGTGACATATGTCAAAAGATAGTTACTGAACTCTCTATAGGTAACATTGAAGATGTCGATGCTCAATGCAGAATCGTTAGGCAGTTGAATTGCTCTGTGTAATCACGCATTCTAAAACGAAGAAGTTCTCGCTTTCGGAGCATAAAAAAGTGCGTGGGATCTCCCACGAGTATACGCGTTAGGGACATATAGGTTAATCTCCTTCAACATAGATGGATTCAGTACAGTACCGGAGATCAGCTTTAAAACATATTTCCCCAAAAATATTTTTCGGCGGGTTTCTAAGGTATTAAGATCGAGCATTCCTGTTAAGCAACGATGGATACAGCCGAGCTATTCCCTAATTTTTGTGAGATCTTAAGATAATGTGCGAGATCTCCTGTCAAATGAGTGTCAGATTTGGGTGGTAGAGTTGGCAACGCTGCCTGTCATAAACTCAGATATGGGTGATTTTCTATGGCTGTTATTTGCTTTTTCTATGGATATCAGCCAGCTTCGCCGTTTTTAAATAGTTTTAAACACGAAATACTATAAATATACATGATTATTTATCCACTTAAAGTATGTTTAAAGTTGTATACCGTGGATTTGACATTTGCGAAAATTCGTTTCAACCCAAATTCGCATGAATTACTTAGTTTATCAAAATTAATCAAATTATATTTCACTCGTATTTGTTTGAGAGAATCAAGTTTGTTTATTCTCTTTAGTTGCTGAATGTATAATTGTTAGTGGCAGATAATGCCGAAAAACACGGTAATTCTTCGGAACAAACGTCAACGGTTAATACGCACTTTTTTTTGATAAAACTTTTAGATTCTTCTAAATTACCATAAAAGACAACATTTGCATTGGGGGAGGTTGAAAATGTTACATTTTTAATTTTAGTTACGTAAATTGAAAATTTGCTTTAACACTGTCAAATCACTCTGCAATATTATTGTTATTTTAATATGTTGGTATTACTGATATTTTACAATCCATGTTACACAAACCTAGCGTAGCCGCTAAACTACTTGAAAACTGGGATGTTTTTCTTGCCTTGACGTGAGTAGGCGTTATAAAGGGGCACTTTCTTTTGAATCACAAATCATGTTACACAAACCTAGCGTATAGATTTTTTCGGTTACGCGCCTTTGAATATATTGCCATGAAGTCAGTTACGGTATGATGTAGCCTTCCATATAGTATCAGTAATACCAACATAATAAAATGACAATAATCATTACAAATTGCATATGGTGAAGCGTTGTGTCTAAATACGAAAGCAAATTTTCAATTTACGTAACTAAAATTAAAAATGTAACATTTTCAACCTCCCCCAATGCAAATAGTTGTCTTTTATGGTAATTAAGAAGAATCTAAAGGTTTTATAAAAAAAAGTGCGTATTAACCGTTGACGTTTGTTCCGAATATTTACCAAAAACACTTTATTTAGAAGAAATCTAACCACAGGCGAAATACAATCGTCGCAATAGTGACTTTAGAACTTCAAACTTGTATTACTTGAACGTATGTCAGTAAACTAGATGACAGCCAAACGTCAGTATGAAATTCGAATATTCGACATCTCCACCCGTTGCTTTTTTTATTTAATAACTTTGTCGTGCAAATTACCACAGTATGCAATTAAAAACGTAAAATAAATAATCACGCATTCATAAAATAAGTGACAGCTATGACAGCCAGCGTTGCCAACTCTATAATCTGACACTCATTTGACAGGAGATCTCGGACGTTATCGATCTCACAAAAATTAGGGAATAGCTCGGCTGGAATGGGTAGTATGTATATTCCCTCATTTACAGGTAACGCATAAACCTTTTTTGTACTCTTTCTATTTCTATGATATGGTTTTGTTCAGAGGGAGCCTAAATAATGGAGCTGTATTCTAGGATGCTTTTATCTATTCTATTCGGTGCTCAATTGGGACTTTAGTCCCACCAGCTCCAGACGTTTAAGGTTAGTTGGGGTTCTTGTGCGGTCGTGAACTTTTAATACTCTGCTACTACTTGTTTCAATTCGGTATGGATAGCACTTCTAGTCGCTACCTTGTTTGGTAACCGATCCACCGCATGAGTATAATTTTCCTCATTAAAATGCCATTAATGTGTCATTAGCGCTCAAGTCTTTGGTTTTAATTGTGTTATTTTCCATGAACAACGAACTACCTAGGAATTAAAATTGTATTGAAAAGATTCTGCTCCATGACAGAACAGAAATTTTAAAACCAGTACTTTTGAAAAAAGTGAAGAAAATAAAACCCAACCTGTACTATTTTTTTTGAAGACCAGACAAAACAGGAAATTTGTAATTTTTAAATCAAATTTTAGATGTATTGACTCTTTTCCACAAAAAAAAATATAAATTTATTTCCAAAGACCGTTTATACACAGTGTCGATTTTTTGTACATTTGCGCTTGTATTCAGAGTAAATATTTAGTTTTTACCTTGATGCATTTGAATGAAAATATTTTTAATTAAATGAAGACACTGTGAGTGGAACTTCAATGGAAAATCTGGAAACAGAAAAAGATATTGGCTCCTCTAGGACTTGAACCCAGAACCTCTCGCTTTCCGGGCGAGCGCGCAGTCCAGTGCGCCAAGGTGTCGATATCAAATTATTTCGTTTATAACTGTATTATACTTCGACTAAGAACCACCCACATTATTTTCATTTTCTCAACGCATATTTTATTGGCTGCTATCTTTATGCATGATTGCAAGATTCAAACCAAACTAAATGCAATCTAGATAGTGTCTGGATAAATTTTTGTTAATTTTATTTAATATGCGACATCTATTGACTTTTCTGCAAGTGTAGGACAAATATTTTTATTTTTATTTTAAATTTATGAGTAAAACCTCAAATTGTAATGTGTTATTAAATGAAGACACTGTGAGCGGAACCCCAATAAAAAATCTGGAAACTGAAAAATCAGAAAAAGATATTGGCACCTCTCGCTTCTACCCAGGACCTCTCGCTTTCTGGGCGAACTTTTCTAGCAAGTCTAGGCGCAATGGACAGCGCATTCGCCTGGAAAGCGAGAGGTCCTGGGTTCAAGTCCCAGAGGGGCCAATATCTTTTTTCTCATTTTTTTGTTTCCAGATTTTCGATTGCGTTCCGCTCACCGCGTCTTCATTTAATTAAATATTACAATTTGAGGTTTTACTCATAAATTTAAAATAAAAATAAAAAGAAAATATGTTTTACACTTTCGTTATTCGGCGGTACATCCTCTCTGTACATTTCTACGGGGTCACTTAGTTATATTTTGTGTAATTATGTAAGCCATATTTTTCCTAAACCGACTGCACATTGTACATAAGTATGCCGAACCCCTAAAACTTAAAGTTTTTAAGTTTGCTAGAGAATGACACTGATGTGTAAAATTTAAGTAACAAATGAACTGACATGAAAAGTACAACTCTTCAAACAAAATGTCTAAAAGTTGTTTCTAATGGACTAACTATTAAATAGAATAACAGTCCTCCATCACGACCCAAGCAACATTTTACGCTTACTGCGGTGGTCGTAGGAGATTTTACTTTACTCGCTCAGTAGCGACAGTAGCAGCTAAAATAACCACTCCCGCGCCAACCAAATCTGTCGACATTTTGTAAAAAAACTTGGGCTCGCAGCTAGTGCCACACGCTAGACAGTAGCGAGAATTACGACTCCCGCGAGAACTAATTATGACATTACGAAATCAGCTGTTCGTGGGCCGCCATCTTGAGCGAGTAGCGAGTAAAGTTGACTACCTTTTAACTTATTTCGTAGATTGTCCACAATCTGCTAGTTAGCTAGTAATACGATTACACTGAGCGAGTTTACTGACAGATAGTGAATTTCCCAGATCGTAGCTTGTAAACTCGCTCAATGTAATCGACGACATGAATGTTTGTCTTTCTTTTTAAATTTTAAAATTTATCATACATAGTGCTCTTTATAAATCTACATCATTTTACAATCATGTTATTGACATTTAAATCATTCTAAACGATTGCACTTACTTCCATTTTGTGCTACTGTTTTTTATCGGACTGTAAATTATTCATCTATGATACAAGCAATAAAATATGTAATTAAATTATACATTCTGTAATGTAATAGCAATGGTGTATTACAGTGAACAGCTTATACCTAGAAGTATGTTTTATACCGATTTGAAAGAAAATTATTGTCGCTTATTTATGATTCTGATCCTAGGCCCACAGACAGGCCAACGAAATTGATTATCAACATATTTTCCCTTTGCAATAAAATCCAAATAAATGCAATATTTCTGAACACACTTGAAAACTAGGAATTGGTTTTTAAAGGTGATTGAAATACGTTAAAATTTTTTTTACATTAACTCCCCACAGGAGGGTCCTGAGCAAAAAATCCTCAGGGCATATGTCATCTTTGGAATGCTGTGTGGAGGGTCTTTTTAGGGAATTAAAATTGGATGTTTTGGGAAGGAAAAATTTTTGAAGGGTGATTAGGAATCTGGGGCTCCATGTGTCCAGGAGTGACGGACATATGAATCTCTTTTTAAGAGATCTAAGTTAGGTCTCCCTCAAGCAGTCTATCCCGATCCATCCCGCAACGCAGTACGTGAGGAAATGCATACGCCGCCAAGACCTAGACAAACCTGACCCCATGAACCCGGGCACCTCTGCTAAGTCACCAAGCGTAGCGAACCTTAGGGTGACCTATGGCAGGGGTGTTGGTTATCTAATAAATGGTTTCTGGGACGGCGGCACCCACAACCTGCTCCCAAATGTCATCATTAGAAATAAAAATATATATTTTTAATAGAAACATTAAAATGTTTAAAAAATGACTCATCTGACGTTTTTTCTATCTAAAATTACTGATAACGACAAAAAATAAAAATATGTACTTACATATTTTATTATGCACGTTTTTATCACTCCACGTTTTTGTCCTTTCATAAAAGTGAAATTTATCGAAATATTATAGATTTTTCACAAATTGCCATCGGAAACTATGGTTTAATAGAGGTGCACTATATTTTTTTTCTATTGTTAAATTCTAGATTTGAATATAAAGCGTAGACTAACACCGTTAAGATCACATTTCTCACCATGACAGTAAGGGAAATACGACGGTTTATATGAGACCTATGTGAGCTAAGACAAATTTGATCTCTTGTTAATTGGCATTGGTAGTCCAGAAAAGAATTTCGATTTTTGGAAATGTGTAATCAATTTAAGCAGAAGTAAGGGGAATTGAGCTTACTTTGTGTTTACGGACACGAACGTAACACACTTCTATTAGATATATTTCCAGTGGCTGTGATGAATAATTAACTAAGACTAATTGTAAATGCAGGAGCATGGACGTATCAACTGTCGTTAATTAGAGCGGAAATTCATTATCCATCTCACCACTGAAGATGTTATTACTAATATAACTTACTAGCTGGGGTACCCGGGTTCGCCCAGGGAGTTGATATGCGATTGAATTGACGTTTGAACTCACGACGGATCTTGCTTTATATACCCCTACCAATGGGTAGTACCAACCAAAAAGGCTTCGAATGGTCCACAATTTTACAGAACATTTCACAACATTCGAGAGTGTTCTGGAATGTCCCACGAATACGCAAAACAGTTTGCTATACAAAGGAATTAAGTTATATAACACACTACCAGAAACTCTAAAGTCCTCACCAATTGAAAAGTTCAAGATGTATTGTAGAAGCTACATAAAACAAGAAAAAATATAGTGAATTTGAAATATTATAATTAATTAGCTGAATATAAAATATTATAATTAATTAGAAATTTGTAACCTTAAATGTACAAATTACTAAAATAAAATTCAAATTATTAATTATTATGATGTGGGATGTTCCGGATGTTCCCGAACATTCCAGGCTATTCCCGAACATTCCAGAATGTATCTGGATGTTCTGGAATGTAGAGTAATCCTATGGCAGAGTATCCATGAATGGTTCCCAGTTCCCATCCATACGCAAAAAACTCGTAACCTCGTCAGTATTTCCCATTAAAAAACACCATTACGTCGGTAAATTCCACTATTAGTTTAGCCATTGTCAAGAGAATCTGGAATGTTCCACAATGATCTGGGATTTTCCGGGATGTTCCTGAACATTCCAGGCTATTCACGAACATTCCAGGCTATTCCCGAACATTCCACAACATTCCAGAATGTTTCGAGATGTTCTGGCATGTTGTGGAATGCTCTCGATTAATTGTTTCTCCCTGCGCGTCCTTTCCCATGCGTCACCGTTCCCACCCCCGTTCTCCTCCCGCCTCTTTTCATCCCTCGTTCCTCTTCCACCTTCCCAATCCCCATCCTAGTTCTCCTCCCCCTCACTCCTTTCTGACCTGCCGCTAAACTATATGAAATACACACATTTTTCAAACAACTCGCAACTTATTGTAATTTTTTTATGCAAATTGTATAACGCCAGAGTTCACCAGCATATATAGAAACCTTGGCGGGCATGCCCACTACAACTCACCAAAGTGTCATCGCAATCGAATAAATGGTATATGAAATAGTTTCATAACGCCAGAGCTCCCCATTATATTTATTTGTAAGAAACAAACAGCTTTTACATAATATACAGCAAGGGTCACCAAATGGCGGACCGCCGACCTATTTTGAGCGGACCTTGTGTTAACAACACAAAATATTTTACACATGTAACTTGAGTACGTAATTTGATATTTTTTCCTGCGCTTTGTCTTTCTGCTTCTTTTCGGGCGTAATAAAGCTGCTCTCCAGATGGAAATAATCGATTTCCAAGAAAATTCAGTTTTAAAACACCAAAAACAGGAAGTTTCTTGTCAAGAGTTTTGGATAAAATTTGTTTGTGCTAATAAATACCCAGAATTAAAAAAAAATGAGCCTTAAAACTCCTCACTTTGTTTGGGTTAATATATGTTTGTGAAGGAGCATTTTCCAAGATTAATTTCATTAAAAATAAATTCCGGAGCAGACTTGCCGATGGAACATCTGCAAGATTTAATGACAATAGCCTGTACAAACTTCGGACGGATAGTCCGAGGCAAAAAAATAATTTTTCTGATTAATATTGCAAAAAACCGTTATTACATTTATTTATAATTTAATACATTTATGATCCGGAACTCATTCGTTTTGTTTCTCATTGATAATGTATCTACACATATTTAAATAGTACAGTTTATTATTTCAGTTGTTAAGCCGGGTGGCGGGGGGGAGGGGGGGGGGGGGGTTTAAACTTTTCCCCTTCCGGACCGCGATTGTCATATAATTTAAAAAAACGGACCCCTAATGAAAGTAATTGGTGACCACTTATATACAGTGATAAATATACAAGTGAACTGAAGTCAAGCCACAGAAGTTTCTTTTGCTAAAGTACATCGGAACTGAAGTTTTAATATCTTGAAATTAATTTTGGGTTATAGGAAGGGGAGAGGAAGAGGAATATAGAAAAAAAAAATAGGAGATGCTCCCGATACTTTCTATACTCTCATACTAATAATCGGTCGTACGCGTTACTTCATATCTATATTTCTATAGGTTATTATTAAAAATGTCAATGCTGTGAAATTTTGTATTATATTGTGCACATACACGAGGAATTTGGGATTTTTTTCTAATATTTGTTCTACATGATGGTAAATAAAATAAATCGTATTTATAAATCTTCGCAGGCATGTGTACGACACGGGATGAGAAATTCAATTACAATTAATTAAAAAATATACACAGTGTAATTTTCTATTTCTGTTAAGTGCTCTTGAGGTGATGTTGTTATACTAATTATCTAAGAATGATAGTTATTATCAAGTATTTAATTGGTTGTAATTACTACCACGAACAACTGAACGCCACCCATATTGTTATTACAGCAATGCAAACCTGCCGATAATGATAGTATTATATTTACGACATAAAACAATATAATACCTCGTTGCGCTGATGGCTATGGCATCGTTCAAGGCATAGATGATAGAAACAAGAAAGATGAACCATACATTTTTGACTTTTTGATTTATTTTGGCCTACAGAGCTCCGGGCCAAAAAGGCCCCTTTCTCTTTTATTTGATGTCGTTTAATAAAAAAATCTTTGCAAGAGGACATGGCTGCAATATGGGAGATTAATGTTTACAGAGGATCTGTTAAGGTTTTTTATGTGTGATACGTACGTTTTTGTCGTACCGGGCGAGGCAGTTTATGGACGCGTTTTCATGTGTGGGAATTCACGCAAAAAAGGTTTCCGCGAGATTTAAGATGTGTTTTTTTAATAAGGAGATTTTAGAATCCTTGTGGAGTTAGGATACCCTTATGCATTTGGGGGCATCCATGGCTATGAGTATGGCTTTATTCTGGAATGTTTGAATATTTTTCAAATGAGACTGAAGAATGGGCTGCCAACATCGTTCACCCATACTACTTGGGTTATAAACATAAACAAGTTAAGCGGAAACCGGGCGGCGTTTTTTCCATACAAATTCCCTAATTTCTTTTCTGGATTTTGACGCTAGCCAAGATGTTTTTTTAATCTATATCTATATATAAAATTTTGGTTCCGTATGTTTGGGTCCGCACATCTCGGAAAGAAATCTATGGATTGACTTAATTTTTTACGCATTTTTTATGGGGATAAATCAAATATGTACACATATTATGTAATTAATTATTATATTGAATTTATTGTAATTTATGTATCTTTCTCTGAATAAAAAAAAAAAAAAACAGAAGAGTGTTATATATAATGGTACGCTCTGGCGTTACGAAAATTGTATAAAAAAAAATTACTACAGGTCGTGTGCGAGTGGTTTTAAAATGTATGTATTTCATATATTTTTGCGGCAGGGAGGGAAGGCAGAAGGGGGGGGGTCATGAAAGAGGTGGGGTTCGTGGGAAGGGTGGTGTAACGGACGTGTTACATATCCTCGTATGTTCTTTCAACGAAAAACATCCTTGGAGGTATCCTCTACAGTTCAGTGGTCATTTTTTGGGATTTCGCTCGAAAACCAGAAATCCCGCTTGGCCACTAAACTCGTTAGTACCGTACCGCCAGCGATCTTTTTCGTTGAAAATATTTTTATGTTTGTTTTCCAATTAGGATTTAAAAGTTATTCTAATTGTAATATTATATTAATAAAATACTTTCGTTTTTATATGTACAATGCCCCCGGTGCAACAAATAAACGCTATCATGCTCAGGTTGCCACCAGGGACATTTTTCAACTTATCATTTCACTTGTATTTTTTATGTTTCCTTTTTTTTTGACATATTGTTAATTATTTTTAGTTACGATCCTTGTAGGATAATGAAACTAAGAAATTTCATTCCGCAGTCCTACAAGGCATCGAGGGAAAGAGAGCCTGAGTCTCTAGCCCTTAAATTACTCAAACTAGGGCAATAAATGACCCTCAAAAAACACTTAGAAAAATTTCGGTAAAAATACGTTTTTCCGATTTTAAAAATCCAGGTGCCCCGTAAGATGGTGAAACAAACAGGTTTCATTAACACATCTTACGGGGGACCTCGTAAAAATAACATTGTAACTGTAAATAACCAGATATTCAGCCAAACGGCAAATCAATTTATATTTTATGCGATTTAGCTCAAAAATGAGCTAAACGTCTCTAACTAAAAATCTAGCAATAGACAATTGGTTTATTTCATGATTACTGTATAATAACGAACACATATGTACACAATTAACTCTGTAGAATTATTATAAAAAACACATTTTAAGCGACCGCCTTCAACGGTGACACCGGCAAAATAGGGTGCCCACATAATGGCCGCCCTATTTATACCATTTGGTCTGAGGACGAAAACCCCTCCACTTTTTGTAAAAAACACTGTCCGAACGCTGTCGGGTACAAGTCCCCTTTATATACCATGCCAATTTTAAAATAAATCAGTTCACTTCGACTCTTCAAAACTTGTTTTATTACTTGTTACTTAAGAAGTATTTTCTTCAACACCAGCTGCCTCCCGCCGACTTCTGCCTGTCTTCCGCCCTGGTGCCTACCTCCTCCAGACAAGCCGGCCCTACTCCAGGACACCGCAAGGCGCCAGGCTCAGGCAGAAGAATAGGCACATCCAGTGTCCCTTACTCATCAGACACTGGGTGCAGGAGGCCAGCTTTTATTATTTTACTCATCATACATCCTCATCAGCGTGCACTTAGACCCGGACCTATTTTACAGTTCTTGTAAAGGCGTCACGTCTGTTACAGGTGGTGATGGAGGGGGGACGCGGGAGGGGAACGGGGACGCATGAGAATGGTCATGCAAGGAGAAACAATGTATTTCTTTGAATGGCACAGCAACACATTCCGGTTACCAGCTAGTATAATACAGATATCGTCCACTAGCGTGTCGGTACGTTTTGCTTTTTTTGAAAAGTCACTTATTATGGGAGTTAGGGCCCTCTATAAATCGTTAAAATTACCTCGTTTAAATGCAATCAACAGACGTCTACACAAACCAGACAACGTATTTAAAAAAAAAATAAAGCTTACAGACGTAGAATATTTTCTTCTTAATCAGTTGGTAAAAAATGTCTTTAAAGTCGGTCCAGTTTTGGAGCCGAATAATGGGGAATACAAAACCTCGATTTTGACGATTAGGTATTATCAGCCTAAGGTGTCCTTTCGCTCAGTGTTCTGGGGAGTAAGAGCGACAGTGATAGCAACAGTTTGGTAAAACACCTATTTTTAAAATTTCTCGGCGACCGGGTTTCCTCTTATAGGTAAGAGAGGCATAAAATCTTTTTTTTAAATATAACCCGCCAGACTAAAATAAATCAGTTTATGACTAAATAAATGGGTTTTGTGATTTAGAAGTTCTTTAAATAAAACATTTCCAAGCAAACAGCTGTTTTATTAATTTTTTTCTATCTAACATACTATAATCCGAATGCTTCGCTAGTCCGAACAGAAGAGTTATTCTCTATCTTTTGTGCGATTGTTATCGAGATAACGGACGTGATCTCCTGCCAGATTTGTGTAATTTTTACATATTTACTATTACATATTTTAGTTTAGATCGTCTTAAACACGAATTCCTGCAAGTACGCATGATTATTTATTCATTTAATGTAAGTTGTATATAGACAAAGAAAATAAATCACACAAATCTGACAGGAGATCACGACCGTTAACTTGATAACGATCCCACAAAAGATAAATAATAACTCTTCAGGTGTTGTTTTCATTAGTTCGGATTATCAAGGCTCTACTACACCGTGTCCACGCTACACTGTGCTGGACGAGCGTATTTGAACCTGCCACCTTTGTATTGCTAGCCAAGAGCCTTACCCCTCGACCACGGAGGCCGTCATACTGAGAAATTGATATGGCGTACACATGTCTGTTGATGACCACAAACGTTGGCGCCAGCACGTTTTTACAACAATAACATTCTAGTTTGAAATGTGTTTATATCCCACCTTATACTATGTTTATTAAATATCCCATTTAGAATGTATGACCGCTGTGTTATTGATAGCTTTGCTTGGTGCAGAAGTATTTTAATGTTACAAATGCGATTCTGTTTTGTGGTTAACCAATGAACAAGTAATTCCTAGAAGTGTGGTCTGTACCGATTTGTAAGTAAACTAATATCACATATTACCTTATAATACCTTTTGACTCGTAAGGCGCGGTGTACCCGCTCAAAAAAAAGAAGATGGAGAGGTATGTAAATACGGATGTAAGAGAGAGCGCGCTAAAATTAAAAACGATAATATTCAAGCGAAAGTTGTGAAAATGTTTAATAAAACACGACTCGTTTAAAATAGAGCAAAAATCTCATGGGGATTGTCTAAAATAGTATTTAAAAAAACTCAGAATTTTTTCATACGTATAACTTGTAAAATAACTGAAAAAACGTGTTTATAATAATTTTCGGAGCATACTTTGCGATTTTTTTTATCGAGGTAATTTCATATAATTGCCGTTTCTGCGTGGGGAATGTATAGAAATGTATTAAACATCTTCAAAATAACATTTTTTAAGAGCTTTAAAACAAGTATTTAAAAGGAAAATATGTAATAAATCGGTTGCAATGCGGGAAGCCGGGCCTTAAAAACCAGTTGTTTTACAGAATTTTAACAATTCATTTAATTTCGGAGTTCATTTTCAATAATGATATAATAACAGAACTTGAATAGAACTTTCACATAACTTGAAAATTAACTTTGAAATGTGATGAATTGTTTATTATGTAAAATAACTGGCCCCAAGACTTATGACGGGTTTTTTAACAAGAATTTGAACAATTCATCGAATTTCAAAGTTAAAATTCAAGTTCTGTGAGAGTTCTCTTCAATTTATTATTTCACCGTTCTTTTGGCAATAACAGAACAATACGTCCTCAATGAAAATGATTTTTTGTTCAAGAAAGAATATTCTATTTATTTGAATTTTATTGCTGAGCAGGATGTGTGTACATTGCTCCTGCCTTTTTAAAAAAAATTATCATACGTGTTTTTCTAGCTACATTCATAAAATTTGATCAGCACACGCGCAAAAATCAGTGATATGTGAAATAATTTTATCGCTTTCGAGAAAGAAATTACGCTAGATTTAAAGTAGATATTTTCGAATATTTTCAATGTTCTTTGTGTAAATTCATAAACAGACAGAATCTGAGATGAATCTGAGAGATGAAGCTAAGTGTCAAGTGTGAAAATTCTGCGTCACATCAAAAAGATAAAATCAGTGCCCCTTTGTGTACCGGTCTCACTGGGACAGGGGTGCTCCTGGAGGGGGGTGGTACAATCGTATCGTAAAGCGGAACATTTTGGCCTTCTCACAGAATATACCCTGGGTCTGAGGGGTTAAATTAATATGCAAATGCATACTACTGTTGCTCGTATCTACGCACAGCGGCGCCCAGTCTTTACTTCTACCTACGAATTAGCACATATTGCGTCACCTCAGTTGTACAAGGTTCTAACTGACATTTATCAAAAATTACCTTTGAAAGCAAAACCATTTTTGTTGCTCATTTCTACAACAATTGTTAACTACAGCTAATAACTTAACCATTTCATTGTAAAAATTAATCTAAAATCAGAAATTAATAAATAGATTATTAGAAATCGTCTTTGCAAACTTTGACACCTTGTATCTCAGAACAAAGTGTTTATGTACGTGACTCAACAGCAGTCAATGATTGCTCGCCCAGTTTTTCCTCAGATCATTATTTAAATTTATCTAATGTAACAATTGAATATAACGTTGTACTGACTCAGCTAAAACAACTGGATCAAAGTAAGAGCGGTGGTCCTGATAATATCCCACCTGTTTTCTTAAAGAATTGCGCCACCACTCTTGCATATCCACTACATTTTCTTTTCAACTAGTCGTTACAAACAGGACATTTTCCTGAAAAATGGAAATACAGTTTCCTCACCCCGATATTTAAAAAAGGAGACAAAAACGAGGTGAGCAATTATAGACCGATCTGCCTGTTATCAACCATCCCAAAATTGTTCGAGAAACTTATTTTAAATACAATCATCCACTGTATCACGCCATTAATTTTACCTAACCAACATGGTTTCACTTCAGGAAAATCTACCTTGTCTAATCTTTTAATTTACCAAAACTATATATCCGAATCTATTTCTAAGAAGTTACAAGTTGATTCAGTCTATACCGATTTCAGCAAAGCATTCGACAGAGTTAATCATGAGCTCTTATAAAAAAACTTCACAAATTAGGAATAGTGGGGTATTTATACGAGTGGCTTAAAAGTTATTTAAGTAACAGGAAATTAGCCGTTAAAATTGACGGCTTTACTTCATATATATTTATCGCTACCAGTGGCGTTCCACAAGGGTCACATTTGGGACCAATTTCATTTTTGATATTTGTGAATGATGTTCTTTCTATTTTCAACGATGTCCAAGACTTAATGTTTGCAGACGATATGAAAATATATAAAGTTATAAGAAATATTAATGACTGTCAATCTTTGTCTAATAACTTGTTTAAACTTTTTGTTTGGTGCCAAGAGAACCATCTACAACTAAATTTAAGTAAATGTCTTATTATGAGATTTCATAGAATAAAAAATCCAATAATTTATGAATACTCCATTAATGATGTAGTACTAACAACTGTAACCGAGGTGAATGATTTAGGTATAAACTTTGATCAAAAACTGAAATTTATAAATCATATTGAAATTACATCAAATAAGGCTTTGAAAATGTTGGGTTTTGTAATAAGAATTTGCAGCCAATTAAAAAATATTCAAACCATTAAAAAATTGTACATGTCATTGGTTAGGAGTCAAATCGAGTACAACTCGACAGTATGGGCACCTAGTTATGCTAGTCATTCACTCACGATAGAAAGAATTCAAAATAAATTCCTAAGATATATTAATTTCAGAATGGGTATTACAAGGGAATGTATCAACTATGATTATCTACTATGTCAACTTAATTTATTAAAATTACCCGAACGTAGAATAGTATATGACCTAACATGTTTACATAAAATCATAAATTCAATAATTGACAGCCCTGAACTATATATTATACTTGATTTCTTTCCATATACCTCGCAATTCAACATCGAGGCACTATCTACCATTCTATTGTGACAACTCCAACACAGAATCACATTTGTATACCCCCGTTCGCCGTACACAAAATTTGGCTAATGACTATAAAGATGTTGTTGACATATTTAACACATCATTCACTAAATATAAACAAGTCATAGTAGAATTTATATCTGAAAGAAGAAACACAAATTTAATAATTCCAAGTGCATAGCTCTGCTTCGAATTATTTAACATGTATTGCACTTTTCCCAGTCTACAGTTTTTCCATCTTGCATGGTGGGGTATTTTGTTTTTATTTCAATTTGTTTTTTACTCTATTTTTGTTTTAGATTTGGTTATGATTTTGATTTTGATTTTGATTTCGATTTTGATTTTGATTTTGATTTTGATTTTGATTTCGATTTTGATTTTGATTTTGATTTCGATTTTGATTTTGTTTTTATTTTGTTTATGATTTTGTTTTTTATTTTGTTATGCACATTTAGATTTAGATGTTCTTTGTTTTTTTAAAAAAATGCATGTAAAAGCCCAGCCGGGCGTGAAATTCCAAATAAATAAATAAACAAGATAAATTGATGTTTTTAGAACCATGTTCAAATGAGGTGACGATTGGCCGAAGGTGTCCGCATAAATACCCGGTGGGCGTTCTCAGATTGCTTTGTTTACGTTCGTCCACCTGTGGCTTAGAAGTCAACCATTGTTTATGCCGAGTTCAAAAAACTAGACGAATATCGGCCCACTTTGGCGGTGACTCAGTCATTTGTATACAAGTAGAAAATATATTGGTTCGCAGAATTATGGTCGGGAGCGGGGAGACTGCACTCCTGTAGATGTTTTGCTTTGAGATGTCGGATTTAAGTGGGTAAAGTTTTAAAGTTGGATTATTTTTATAACTGGTTGTTCTGTCAACAGTAGATCTGACATCCAAAGAATTTTTTTCTAATTTTCTCTTATTCAATACATCAAAACCAAAATTTTATTTGAAATAGTAAGATTGTAGAGCCGTAAATAAACTATATATTAATTTTTCGAAGAAAACTTCTTCTAAAAGGTTGTCACTTTGTGATGTCATTATTTATTTACTAAAAGAAAATAACTTAGTTTACATCACTTTATTTTTTGTACACTATCAACATGTTTCGTGAACCATGTTCACTTCTTCAGGAATAAAAGTATACATGTTGATAGTGTACAAAAAATAAAGTGATGTAAACTAAGTTATTTTCTTTTAATAAATAAACTATTTATTATTTTAAGTTAATAAATTGTGAAAAAACACAAATTAAATCAAATAAAATGTATTAAACTGCTAGTATAAATTTGTTTACATCATAAGTGCAACTAATGCTGGTATTTTTGTGTGAATTCCGCATAAGAGTCCCAACTGTCCCCAACCGCCTGGAACCATTGAAAACATGGCATCCCCAAATGGAGTACGTTGTGAGGTTGAAAGTAGTGGGGAAGGTAGGGAGATGGGGTAGAGGAAGGCGGGGAAGTTCCTGGGAAGTTACTGGGGAAGTTTAATTTAGATCTGGCCACTAAACATGGCTAAAGCCATTTCTGGCAAAGATTTAATTCTGTTTATATACCAGAGCGATACTGAGAGTATCTTCCACTTGGAACGTGTCGTGATTGTACCTTATATTATTTGTAATAATTAAATTGTTATATAACACAAATCAATCAAATAAAAAGTTCATTTTTATTTTTAACTTTAAGATTATTGCCTCAAATTGTAATTTGCTGATGTAACAACATCAGTAATGTCGTTTTTTTCAATCTTGACACTAACTTACTGAAAACTAACGGATTGCCACTGGACTGCCAATATCTGTTTCTGATTTTTCTGTTTCCAGATTTTTGATTGAGTTTCGCTAATATTGTCTTCATTTAATTAAACACTACAAATAAAATGCACTTGCGAGCTCCAGGTTTTGAAACCGCGACCTCCGGATCTCGACAACGGAGATCGACATAGTACAGTGTTTCTTAACCTGTGGTCCGCGGACCCCTGGGGGTCCGCGAATATATGTATATGGGGTCCGCAGTCTCTCTCTGGACTATTGAATAATAATAAATATATTCCACCAAAAGTCTCGTAATCGCCACGAGTCTTCGTTTCGGGATTATTTTCCAGCCCCCGACAAAAATAAAAAAATTGGATATTAGACTCTTTCAACATATATGTTAATGATATTACTGGCTTGTCAACAGTACAGGAAAACCAATTAATAGAAATATATGGTGATTCAGTTTTGAAACGTAATTTCAAAGAATTCTCTTTTTCAAGGTTTTCGGTGAATGTAAAAAAAGATTATAAGGTAATGTCAGAAGCACACATTTACTGCTTTTCTCAACCACATACATCTGTGAGGAGGCATTATCTGCTCTTGTATGTATATACTAATAAACGAAAATTTTAACAAAACAAAAAACTACTTCAAAAAATGCACTAAAAAGTAAAAAAATAATTTCGTACTGTTGTTATTTTTGAAGTCGGTGTCAGCGAAGGTAACTACATACATAGGTGAGATGTGGAGATCTTGGCTGACATCGACTCCAAATATAACAATCGTACGAAATTATTTTTTTACTTTTTAGTGCATTTTTAAGTCGTTTTTTGTTTTGTTAAAATTTTTGTTTATTTTTTGATTTTTAGTGACGAACGTGCGTAAAGAAGTTTTACTTGAGTTATTCGTCCATTTGTCGCGCACATTTACTTATTGCAAATTTAAGAAATATATGGTTTTCTCATGGATCCCATTGTCAGAACTGGACCAAATTAAAATGGCATCACACGGGAAGCACCAGCTTTCTAATAAAAAAGAATCATCAATATCGGTTCACCCAATCGAAAGTTCTGAGGTAACAAACATAAAAAAATGTCGAATTGAGAACCTCCTCCTTTTCTAAGTCGTTTAAAAACAATACAGAAACAGGTTACAAGTGGAATCCGATTTGAGAATACAACTTAGTAGTAACATCAACCCAAATATCACTTTTTAGTTGCAAAAAACGACAGCAACCTTCATATGAATTAACCGTTAATTAATGTGAATGTTGGTGTTACTGTTATACGTTGATTATTAACTTTTTTTTTTTAAAAACAAGTTTTTTTTTGTATTTGTAGTACTAAAATAAAAGCTCCGAAATTTATTGCTGTTTTTTTTTACATTAGCTCCATGGGGATGCTGTGAAGGGTCTTTTTATGAAAGAAATGAGAGGAATTTCTTGGAAGGAAAAGGGTATTAGGGGTGGGTAGGAATCTGGGGGTCAGTGTGTCCAGGAGTGACGGACGTATGAATCCATCCCTCCCACTGCGGTGGAAGGCGATGTTCCGAGAGAGTACGGTTGGAGAAGTCAAAGGAACTCCCTCAACCACACTACCGATCTGGCCTGCCATCCAGCTGGTAGGCAGACGCATCCGCCTCCAAAACTTGGACAAATCTCACCCCATGAACACCCCTGTTAAGTCACCAAACTTATTATTTTTATTAAGGGGGTCCTTGAAAATTGTGCTTGATTTTCTAGGGGTCTGTGTCTGAAAAAGATTAAGAAACGCTGACATAGTATAAGTTTGTTTACATAATAAGTACAAAAAATTATTGTTTTTCAACTAGTCAGTAAAAACGATCATGATGTAGAAATGTACATAATAGGTAATTAAGTTGTATTGTTTTTGGTTGGTTAAATAACATAACCTCCAAACCGAACGAAGGTTCTGATTTTAATGGTAGGTACTAAAATACGTAATATAACCGCTATTGCGTCGTTGAAAACACGCCACGTCCCTCGTCGTTATCCAAGTCAGAAGTTACAGTACTGTGCGAATTAATGTGAACACGTGATAATTAGAACAATAATCTTGTTTTTCGCAGTTGTATGCAGCATATTGCAATAGCGGCCATTTTGTGTTCTTGTTCAATCATTCAATGAGTTACGAGACACACCAAACTACAGATGCGTTAAATTTTGTAAAAAACTTGACTAAAACTTTTTTGTTTTTAATTTTTGAAGATGGATATTTCTCTTAAAAAACGCACTAAGATTGTTAATATTTCAAAGACAAAAAAAAATACATACCTTGAATAGCCAGGTAATTCTCCGGATCTTAATCCAATTGAAAATCGGTGGGCTGTTAAAGCAAGACAAGCACAACAAAAACCAAGCTGATTGAGACAGTAATTCAGATATGGTTTAGAGACACGGAAATATCAGAAAATTGTAAGAAAACTTGCTGATTCTATGCCAAACCGTGTACAAGAAGTTAAAAAAGTTAAGGGAGGACAGATTTGGTATTAAAAAAATATAATTGTAATTGTTTCTCAATTTTTTTTCCTCAATTTTTTTTCCTCAATAAAGATATTTATTATTTTTTTCCAATTGATCACTTTTGTTCACATTAATTCGAACAGTACTGTAGCTACTCGATCCACATTTTAAGTACAGTAGACTGTCGATTTAGCGGGTTCGGTGTAACAGAGAAATATCCAAAAGGTTGACATAAATAATTTTCGGTAGCATTAAACAAATCGTCCCAAGATTTTATATTTATTTTGTTTACATTAGTTTTACGCAGGAGGCCCTGAGGAAAATAATTCCCCTCAGGGCCTAGGTCGTCTTTGCGGATGCTGTGTGGAGTCTTTTTAGGGAAGGAAGGAGAGAGTAATGTCTTGTAAGTAAATGGGTATAAGGGGTGTTTAGGAATCTGGGGGTCGATTTGTCCAGGAGTGACAGACGTATGAATCCATCCCTCCCGATTTCATCAGTCTCTCCCGATTAGGCCCGCCACACAATAAGTGAGCAGGCGCAACTGCTGCCAAGACCGGAACAACATCACTCCGTACTTGTTCAAATTTTTGAAGTGAAATTTCTTTATCATCGTTGTGATTTGAAACGAAAACGACACTAAAAAGAAACAAACACAATACATCATCTATATCTATAGGATTTAGCCTGCGAGAGAATGAGATAGAATGAAACCTTACCGCATTGGCCGCTTTGATTATTAGCTCACTTTTCAAGGCTCCTATTGGTTGTGATTGCGTGGTTAAAGTTACACTTCTACCGCATATGAACTGCGCTCGTTTTATTTTAAATTTAGTTTTAAGTTTGCTAGTGAATGACACGGATGTGTCGATAACGTCACCAAAAAAATAAAATTTAAGTAACACATATACATGGAAAGTAAAAGCCTTCAAAACAAAATATCTAGAAATTGTTACGTAGTTAATGCCTAAGAAATATGAGGAGACCGGGAGGGCTACGAATTACCCCACAAAAAGGAGGCCGATTATACAATCTCATTTTCTCGCAGGCTAAATCCTATAGATGATGTGTTTGTCTCTTTTTAGTGTCGCTAATTTTTCATTTCATCGAACTTCAAATCACAACGGTGCTAAAGAAGTTTTCACTTCAAAAATCCAAATTTTTTTTTTCACATAAATTCCTATGTTCATAATATTTTTTTGTTATTTAGGCATCATGGTTGCTCCATGATTTTCTTGTTTTAATTAATATAAGTTTTTGTTGTAGAAATACAATAATTATTTTATAATACTTACCCGAGCATTTTAACGCATTTATCATTGTATTAAACGTGAATGCTGTTCACTAGAATTGCAGATGCAGTTTTACTTTGGTGAAAGGCTATCATTAATGATCGAAACATCACTTGAAATAGTTTTATCCGTGTTTGGTAACAGATCTGATTGGGATGGCATAGTTCTACTGGCTCCTACCAGTTGGGACTGTTGTTCGGTATCTATTCATAATAATGTATTTTTTGCCATCTTTCCCGATACCTAAATCGAGAGTCTACTGTAAGTTAGTACGAAGTTACGTCCCCCATGTTATTTTTTCAATTTATTGGCATTTGTAAATGATTACTGGCCGTCAAGCGGTCTGACGTCATGACACATCGCGGGGAGCCATGTAGGGTTGCCTCTCATTTATATTTTTTCCCGTGAAATTATGTAATTAAATATAATATTTAAAAAAAATTCAAACTAATCTCTTCTCATCATATTCTCAACTTTTCTTGTCGGACTGGGGATTCATTGCTTCGATAAAGCGCTTCTAGGCGTTTCTGGCTTAGGCTATTTAAGAGATTTTAGGGGAAACACGGCTGCCGAGAAATTTGAATAATACGTATTTTAACAAACTGTAGCTGTCACTGTCGCTGCCCACCCGCCCCCACGAATACTGCTACTGCAACTCAGGCTGATAATAGCTAAATAAAATCGTAAAAATCGATGTTTTTCTATTTTGTATTTCTTTTATATTTGTGTTTTTATTTCTTATATATTTACTATAATGGTATAAAAACTTTTGCATTTTTTTTATTTATTTATAAGTTTACTTTTACAATAATAACCTTTAAAAAATTAACATTTCTTTTAAAACTAACCATTTCCATAAAAATAGTCAGTTTGGTGAAAAAAATCAAAATGGAAGCAACGGGATTTTCTAAATAACTTATATAACTATAAACACGTTTTACCTTGTCGATTGTATGCTTATTTTGAGAGACTTTTAATTTTAAGTTACCGTAATAGAAATTTATGATTCTTGAACATTAGCGGTTTTGGAAATAGTTAATTTTGGAATAGGTAGGTACATCCCCACAATTATTATGCTTTTATATTGTACCTACCCCTAATTATTTTTATTTTATCTCATACTAGCGATTTCCCGGCATGCGTTGCAATGCCACTTAATAAAGAATTTTTTTCTCCCAGCGTGTCCTTTCCCATTCGTCCCGTAACCTTTTCGCCTCCCCTTTCTCTCCCGCGTCCCCTTCCCTTCACACGATCCCACTCCGTGTTCTTCGCCTTCTCTCTTCCATTTCCCGCTTCCCCCGTCCCGTGAACCCCCCTCCCGCGTTCCCTTCCCCATCCCGCATTCCCCTTCCCACTCCCACCGCGGGAATGCGCACATCAAATCCCCAAAGTTTCATCGCAATCAGATGAATGGTTAGCAACTCATAATTTCTTGACGCCAGAACTCACGATTGTATATAGCCG
Source organism: Limnephilus lunatus (assembly GCA_917563855.2). Taxonomy (NCBI): domain Eukaryota; kingdom Metazoa; phylum Arthropoda; class Insecta; order Trichoptera; family Limnephilidae; genus Limnephilus; species Limnephilus lunatus. The sequence goes on along the minus strand of OU830603.1, from coordinate 46,377,480 downwards.
TTATAACTAACTTACACGATCTTTTAATTTACTAATTGCGCTAGAATTCCCTCACCAAACACAAGAGCATTGTCTCATTATAGTGAGGAAAGGCAATTTTTTGTTTTTGATTGTTAAAAACTTATGTAACCGATGTAATTTTTGTACGTTTTTTTAATAATTATTGCCAAGTATACCTATAAATAATAAAAAAAATATATATATAGAAACAATCGCGGGCATGCGCACATCCAACCCCCAAAGTTTCATCGCAATCGGATGAATGGTTTAACAATCAGACAACTCACATACATACACAGTAATAAACATATTTTGATTTTTATATGTACAGATTTTATGGTTATTTTGTCTTCGATTGATTTGATTTTAAGATTGACTTATTTTAAAACCATTGTGTCCATGTTCTCTTATTGCTCTCCTCATAACTTTTTTCTTATGGTAATTTTTTTTTAAATTTCTGTCAACCCTAGATTTGTGTGATGAAGGGATGGGAACTTTTCAAATTACGTAAAATGTGACGTCAGAGTTAGCAATACAATTTTATTAATTAACTAGCGCAGATACGTCAAAAATCACGGAATAGTCTGAATTTTTGTCAAAATAATTCCAATTTTGAAAATATTAATTAAAATAATTTTCTAGTAAAAAAATATTATATTATAGGTAGGTACTTTACCCCCTTAGCAGAATTCTTCAAATAAACAGTTCCGGTTTCGAATATACGTAACTCGTCAAGTGTATTTGTTCGGCATTCGGAACAACTCATATAGGTCTCGTAGAAATCGTTGTGTCTCCCTAACTATCGGTTCCATGCCAACTCAGAATGAAACCAACTCAGAACCACCTCAGAAAGGTCATTAAAAGCTATGAAAAAATAATTTTAAAATAGCCGGTAACCCTAACCTAACTTAACATATTTAAACAATTTTTAATGTTTTTTATCATTACTCTTAATTACCTTTCTGAGGTGGTTCTGAGTTGGTTTAATTCTGAGTTGGCTGGTCACCTTAAGTACATAGACATACAAATAGCTAGACGAGAACTTACAGATGAGGGGTAAAAACCAACTATGGCCGGACGAAGACAGGAAAGAGACTTGTGATTCGCCAATAAATCAATCTAACAGTATATAGGCACCTCGCACTATAATATTACCATTTAGTTTTGAAAGTAAAATCTGCATTTGAATGAATAGACCTTTTTATATGGGAGCGCGAATTGCATGCCACGTTATGAGCAGATGTGTCAAGTCCAAATTCGCAAAGTAAGGTTCTGAGTATTTTCATAGTGGAATATTTTGTTTCCGTAGACACTTTTACAAATGTTTCATGATTTACTTACCCCAGTAAACAGCGGCTTTGTGTTTCGCGTCGCCATGTATCACGATGTCATAGTATATGTTCCATAGACATACAACGTCCGTGCGTAAAATGTACGATAAGAGCTCGACACTGGTCGGGACAAGAATGATGACGTCACATTTTTTAGATTAACGCGAGGCTCTCGCAAGCCCAGCCGGTTCCGAAAAATGGTTCCAATGGGAGGGGGAAATAACACGCTTTTATCACGTAAGGGCAAGTCCATATATTTTGTACGTCCGTGCCTTAACTATCATAGTGAGAAATCTAAATAGCGTTAGAAAGAGAAAATACTCCGCTTTTCATTAAAATCTAAAAGTTATTCACAAAATAATTAAAATGTACAACTTTATGAATCCAAAGTTTCCAACCGCAATTTGAAACTTTATGAAACTTTGAGAATTTTTTATCAATTATTTTTTCATCTAACGACCAAAAAATGAGTTGACTATAATGTGTGTAATACATTTGCCTATTAAATTATGTATGTGTTTGTATTTGTTCGCTATACGTAATTTTAGTTAGAAAAAAAAAGTAAGTTGAGCCATTTTTAAAACTTTTTTATGTTTGCAGTCAAAAAAATTATATTTCAAACATATCAAACATAAAACAATATTTCAAAATTATATGTTTATTTGGAATTGTAAAATTTAAAAGCGAATATCATCAACTTTCCAAAGCAGTTATTAGCTTTCGGATACATTCAGAAATATTCCATTTATTTGGATTTTATTGTATAACGGAAATATTTTAACGTATCTTAATATAGAGGGTCATTTCTGACAAAATATGTTCGAGGCCTGACGGGTTGAATTGAAAGTAATTCCGAGTTCTAGAGTTCATTGAACCAGCGTTACGCAGGTGAGGCACAATCGAAATTAGTATTTTTAATATTTCTATTTTTAAAACTGATAATTCGTGGTGGAAGGCCATTATAATAGATTATAATAAAACAAATAAAAAACTTTATTCCACTTAATATTATTTGACCGTAACCGGTTTCAGTCGTCAGAGCCATCTTCAGACTGGTACAAATAATTCTTATTTTTCGGTTTGTATACATTACATTTGGGGTTTATATACATTACATTACATAAATTATTTTTGTTTATATTAAAATCTTAAATATTAAAATCCTTGTAGACCACCCCCTTCCCCACCCCCTAATGTAATGTACATAAACCGTAAACTAAGAATTATTTGTACCAATCTGAAGATGGCTCTGACGAGCTGAAACCGGTTACGGTCAAATAAAATTAAGTGGAATAAAGTTTTTATTTGTTTTATTATAATCTAGTATTTTTAATTAAATTATGACAATAATTAGCGAAACTCAATCGAAAATCTGGAGACAGAAAAATCAGAAAAAGAACCCAGGACCTTCTGCTTACATGGCAATAGCTCTACTAACTGAGCTAAGGTGTCTATATCCAATTCGGTGACTTTTAACTGTATCATACTTCGACTAAGAACTACCAACATTATCTTCATTTTCTTAACGCACATGCTGCTATATAAGTATATAATAATATGCTAATAATGTATGATTGCAAGATTCAAACCCGAACTAAATGCTATCTAGATTGTTATCTTACATCTATTGACTTCTCTGCAAGTCTAGGATGAATATTTATTTTTTTGATTGATTTCCGAAAGTTAATTCAATTATTATATTCAATAAAAAAATGATTTGGAATGGACATGTTTTAATACTAGCCTGGCTTCCTTCAACCTTATACATTTTTTATTAATCACTGGTCACCATGTAGACCTAATATCAAGCTTTAATTTTTTCATATTTCTGAATTATATATTTTTAATTATACCTAGTTTTAAATATATTTTTTTATCTATTGGTTTTATCTTGGTTTTGCGTCTTTCCTGAATATCAAGAGAATGTTCTTATCGGCCTTATAAAAAATAATACTATCTGCGGTATGTATTTTTGCATATCGTATTTTACTAATGTGGTTTCTAATAATATTTCGCTGATTTTGAATTTGAATTTTAGTTACTTATCAACCTCAATATTTAAATTTAATACACTCTTACTAAATTAAAAGCTTAAATTGCATTCCCTAGAAAATAGAAGAAAGATAAAAGATTTTTACTTTTTTGTTTAAAATTATTCACTCTAAATTTGACTGTTGTGAACTCCTGCATCTCATCGACTTCAAGGTACCTAATCGAGCAACTAGGCAAAGTATATTATTCTGCAACAAAAAATCTGGAACCAACCACCACATACATGCACCTATTCCTCGATTTCACACTTGGAATCAAATTCACCTCAAATATCGACGTATTTATTATAAGTTTACAACTATTTAAGAAATATCTGAAGGGCCATTAACCGGCCAGCGGCCGAGAATTCATATTTCATCAAAATACGTTTTTACGAGCGTACAGGATGGTTCCAATGAGAAAGATTAATTATTCTCCGTACCAGCTTTTTTAAATAATAACTCAATATCGATTTTATTTCATTCAAAATTTACTTTAATTTATACCTACATTCAAAAATGCTGAAAGGTGTGATGATAAAAATATTTAAATTATGTACTTTTTATAATAATTTTTTTTTGATCATAAGTATTTATAATTTTTCAATATTGTCTAAGCAAAATAAGAATGTAAATATAGTAGTTTGTAAGACCGTAAATAAATAGACAAGCTGAAGTATTTTCGTCACAAAATACGTGTGCGGATATTTTTTAAAATGATGTTTTTAAACTAAAATAAAAATAATTCTGAAATATAGCTTTCCCAGATAACTTATTGATTTATTTTACTGCAATATTATATGATTTGAAATGTGTGTTGTATAATACAAAATTTTGTTTGAAAATTTAATAATTCTGCCAATGGCCTACGGTAAAACCTCATTGTACTAAAAATAAACACATTTTCTCAAATTTTTCAAACATACCTTTACTAGATAAAAGAACAGTCTTTCGAAATGAATTCATGTTTTTTGTGGAAAAAAGTCAATAGCCGAAAATTTGATTTAAAAATGATATATTTTCGGTTTTGTCTGGTTATTCCCTCTTAATTCACTTTTATGTGCCATATTTTGGTATTTAAGGAGCTTCGCAAAGGAGCTAATGCATATATTTGTATATATATATATATATATTTTTTATCCGATAAATTTTGTATTACTAACCTGCACTGATTATTTTTTCTATGCCATCTGCAACTTAAAAACGTTCTATTTTCTTCTGATACATTATTTTTACTTTAATTTATCTTTATACGTACTATTCATATGATGTTTATTTCTGCACGTTCATTTTATTTATTTAAAACTGTGTCTCTGTATACACGATTCATGTAAAAGACCATCAGGACGTCGAAATTAGTAAATAAAATAAACTTTCCTCATATTTTTTTATGAATTTTTCCCCCAAACACTATATTAAAGATTTATCGACAATATCGGTTTTTTGTTGGAGGGAAGAAACACAGAGCCCGGCAAATCGTTCCACAGCCGAGCTGTTGAACTCAAGAAAGTGTCGTGGAAACGACCCGTACAAATGTTGGGCGCGCGTTTGCCCGACTGTGCACCGGTGCCGAAGGAATCAATGGCGCTAGTTCCTCGAAGCAGTTTTAATTTAAATACCGTTCATTCTTTCCTATCCACAAAAATACCCTACACACAGCATCCCAGAGAAATTGTTTTGCTCATTGTGGAGTCAATGTAAAAAAAAACATCAGAGTGTAATTCAAACGCGGTAGAAGTGAAACTAGAAACTCGCTAGATGTCGCTTTCTTTTCTTTAGCTTGTTTATTTAAAGTGGTTTGAAGACTAGATATTGATTTCACAAAACAAAAATGATTTTTTTTTTAATTTCGTATGATTTGAACCTCCGTTCGCTTTATGTCTGTCTCTCTGGCCGCTGAGACTTGTCAGGCACCTTACCAACTACGCAATGGAAGGCACGCGTCGAGGTGCGAATTTACCGCATTATATTAGAACCGAGTATTTGTGTTGAACTGAGTTGTGACGCATTTCGGTTTCACCCGAATTTCAAGTCACTAACGGCGCTAAAGAAGTTTCACTCCAAAAACAATAACGATCTTCGGTATCTAAACCTCTGAACCATATATCTTAAAATATTGCAAAATTTTCTCGATAAATTTCTCCCCACATTGTAGGCAGGTATGAGTCCGAGAAAGCGCCGAACAATAAATAATAAAGTTATTTATAACCGAATTCCACAGCGCGGGAGTGTTATTGTTGTAACTTTCCACGGTTCCACACTTGTTCCGCCATTGTTTAGTGGAATTGGTCGGCGGAACAGCAGTCGGCACGGTTCCGTAAACAAACAATGTTGTTCCCCGTAATTCCAGGGAAAATCGTGGAACTATGTTGGACGGCTGCCAAGAAGCGTAGAAAATACCAAATACCCCTTTGTCGGTTGCAAACTTACCCGAACGTTTAGTTTAAGGATGGAAAATACTTAATTTTGTATTACATAAGTTTTACCCAATATGTAGGGTAGTTGTACCAGTCTTGGACAGTTTAAGGATTGTCCGTTGAACAATGGTACTATTTAGTATTTTACAATTAAAAAAAAAGTAAGTTTATAGTCTATAAGGACTTAGGAAAATCATAGTGAATCTAAATTACAAAAACATATTATGATTATATTAAAAATCAATTTATATACATATTTCGAGCTGGTACCCGGCATGCGTTGCTATGCCATTTAATAAAGAAATTGTTTCTCCCTGCGTGTCTTTTCCCATTCGTCCTGTTCCCCTTCCGCCTTCCCTTCCTCTCCCGCGTCCCCTTCCCCTCTCGCGTTCCCACACGCCTACTCTACGTTCCTTCTCCCCACTCCTCTCCCCCCCTCCCCCTTATCCGCGAACCCCCATCCCGAGTTACCCTCCCCCCTCCCAGGTTCCCCTTCCCCATCCCTGGTTCCCATCCCCCCTCCCTTGAACCCTCTACTTGAGTTCCCCTCCCTCTCCCGCATTCCATTCATTCAGTTTTCAAACAGCTCGCGTGCCCCTATTGCAATTTTATTAAACAAATTTCGTAATACCAGAGCTCACCAGTAGTTTTATACTAACCTTATCCTGACAATAACGAACACAAAAAAAAAGAATTATCCAATTTGGTGCAGTAGTCAGTCGTTCGGAAGTTATGCGTACATACATTTCGGCTATTCATTTTTATTTATATAGATAGATAGAAGATATAGAAAAGCGTACAATGTGCGTGCCGCTAAAACTCAGAAACAAGTCCCGGTATGATCAAGGGAGTTATTTGGTGTGGTAGCCCTCTTTCCCCCATCCATGAAGAAGGTTCTCGTTTTTATCTGAAGGGCGTGCTTTTGAAGATATAAGGGCTGGAAGTTTCGCCCTCTAGAATTTTCTAGAACAGTCTTTGAAATTCGAGAGTATTCGGAATGTTCTGTAATGTTCGGCAATAGTCTGGAACCTTTTCTGGAACGTTCGATCCCAGATCATTGTGGAATATTCCAGAACACTCTCGAATATTGTGGAATATTCTGGAACATTGTGGACCCTTCGAAGCCTTTGGTTGTATGGGTGGGGCCATCCATTGGTAGGGGTATATAAAGCAAGATCCGTTGTGGGTTCGAACATCATTTCAATCTCATATCAACTCCCTGAGCGAAGCCGGTTACCCCATCAATATAAAATAAAAACACACGACACCTCTATGAACTAGTGTTGGACAGGAAAAAATGTATGTTCCTATTGTGGACAGTTGAAGTACAAGTCGTGGACATAAGCAATTTCTTGAGAGTAGGTACAGGATTATTATTCTAAAACATGAAAAATTGAACAAAACAAACTCAATATTGATTAATAATTTAAATCTGCCATCATCATAATAAACTTAAATCATTTTTATTTATGTTTGGAATAACTTGAACAAACCTCAAATTGTAATATTTATTAATTGATGACAATATTAGCAATTCTCAAATAAAATCACCAGGAGCTCTGCTCTAACATCTTCTTCTTCTTCTTCGATGACGCTACAGCCCATATTTGGCCTCCTGCAATATTCGCCTCCAACTGCTTCTGTCCTCAGCGGCTGACTTCCAGTTTGGTACCTGGAGAAGCTGTGCTGCATCCCCTCTTACCTCGTCTTCCCACCTCAGTCTGGGTCTTCCCACGTTTCTCCTTCCACCTGGATGTCCAGCCATAATTCTAGTCTAACTAACAGTCATAGCTCTGCTCTAACTACTGAGCAACTACGACTATGTCTCATTCGGTTATATTTAACTGTATCGTTCCTTGTTTTTTTTTTATTTTTGTTTCCATTTATTTTATTATTTAACCCTCGACCCGTCGCGTGGGGTTTTTAAAAGCCCAGGTTGTACAGAAATGCTAATTATGTACATTTTAAATGTTTCCACTGATTCCTTACTTTAGGTAGCTTCCTAAAAGGGACTATACTTGATGCTAGCGCTGCGAACATTCAGTCTGCGCATGTGCGATGTGAGATACAGACTTGTGTTTCGGCGTGAGGTTAAAAAAAAATCAACAAAATACCATGAAAAATCAAGTTTATATGTTTTTCATTGTATTTTGTTGTTTTTTTTTTGTTGTTGTAATAATAATAAGTCTGTATCAATCTCAAATAGTTATAAAATTGAATTATGATTCAATATTAAACAAGATATTGGTTTGATATACATTTTTTTACTATTAAAAAATTATGATTTAAAATTATAAAAAAATGTTCCTTGTTGATTATTAAGCTTTTACGTTGAAAATAAATATCTAATTTTAATATTTCTTTTTATTTCAATGCTGTCATTATCACATGACTATAATCAGTTAAAATGCCACATAAAATGTATGCTATAACAACAATTTAATCATATTTATCTTTGGGGTCCTAAGCGACCCCGCGCGACACCTCGCGTTAAAAAAAGGCGCGACGGGCGGAGGGTTAAGACAATGTTTAAATAAAATTATGTAACGAAATGTCCAGTGATAGACACATTGATAACCCAGTAATAAACATTCGGTGTCCGTTATTGGATCAAATCTGGAAAAAAAATATGTGTAACTCTATATAACCAGACTTTATTCCTATTATTATTTTGAATAAACTATAAATCCTTGGTAATTTGGAATTATTTTAACTGCCTGTATTCGTTAATATTTGGTGTTTGAATTTCACTGTCCATAATTGGGTGCATCTCCACACTTACCCTATATTTTTTATTTCAATTTGAATACCGCACAAGCGTTGAGGCCGAAGGAAATGGGGAGGGTAACGAGTAGGGAAAGAGGAAGTGTGGGAAGAACCGGACTATTACTTGAACCTACCTGCACAATATTTACAGCGCCAATAATGTTAGTGATGTATGGGGGTCGGGAGATTGCTGGATATATGTCCCTAACACCGAACTGACAATTCCTAGAAGTGTGTTCTATATTGATTTGTAAGAAAACTCATGATGACTATTTAAATAAGACATTTTTGACTTGTAGGCCTCAGAAAGGCCAATAAAATTGATTTATTATATATATTTTTCATTTAATCTACAAGGAGGTCCTGAGAAAATTCATTTCCCTCCGGGTCTATGTGAACTTTAGGCATGCTGTGTGGAGGGCTTTTTTTCGCAAAAACTTACTACCTCGAAACGCGAACCAGTAATTTTATTCAGTCGAGTTTGGATCTCTACGCGGGTGTACGTGTGCACGTCGTCATGATAATTCAACAATAACTACTATGTTTTTCTGAATCTTTATGATTTAATCTAGGAAATCAAAGGATTATTATAATTATTTAACTTGTGTTTTAGTGTGCTAAAAAATATTGAAGTAACCATTTATCAAATCGTATTTTTTCTTTAAGTTAATTTTTTACCTTTTTATGTATTTAATGGACATTAATGTGTCAAATTAACTTTAGTTTTGTGATGTATTTAGGGTTTACTTTAACAACTTTTATTTTTTTCAGCGCTAAGGCGATTTTTGATATACAGATCAATATATACAAATTTCATAACGCCAGCGCTTACCATTATATATAGAAACATTCTTCTGCTAAAATGCAATGTTCTGTAAAAATTTTGAGTCAATCTGTCGATTAATTTCCGAGATTTGCGATCGCAAGCATACGAACCTAATTATTTTTGTATGTATAGATTGCTGTAAGTATAAAAACGATTGTACCAGGTTGAATCGCGCAATATATTTTTTTCAACAATTTTTTCATATAATGATAATTTATATTGTCCCAAAAACATACTAAAATAATAAAGTCGAGCTAGATACCTCAAATTACTAACTGTGCCGTTCGAGAAAAATTTATGAAACTTCGTAATTTTTTTAATAATTATATTTATGAAACGACGAAATGTGAATGACACTAACGTTTATAATACATTTGTCTTATTTTTTTATTTGTTTATCTTAAAATTGCTACATATTATAATATTACTGGTCTTCCATTAAAAGCATTAGCTTGTGGATGGAAGAAGAGGATAAAATATATATGTAGTTATTTTCTTTATCAGCAATTTTAGTTAGAAAAAAGTAAGTTAAGCTATTTTTAAAACTTTTTTGTTTGCATTAAAAAATTGAACGCATATAAAATTAAATGCTTATTTCTAAAAATAAAACTTGAAAGTATATTTCATTAGCGTTCAAAAACAGTTTTTTAGTTTTCCAATGTGTACAAATGCTGGGCACGCGTTTGGCGTGTTTCCCGCCTATAAACCTAGATAAATGACAGCATTCCCTCCTACAGAATGCAATCCGTTTGATAATACAAAGGAATCTATCAATCTATCCATTTCTGCACAGAATCAAGATAAAAAAAAAAAAAAAATAGGTGCTGCAGGCTGGAGGTGGCTGCCAAATTCAACAGTAGGTTGCGAATTTTACAGGGTCAGCAGTCGTGCACTATTAATTAATTATATTCTCAAAATAATCTCCTTTCTTGATAAAAAATGTTTGATCAATTTCACCAGATGTAAACTAAGAGTAAGTTGAGCTCACTTTGGGAACACTACATGGCCACAATACACTTCTATTAGGTCTTTCGACTTGTTCAAAATGCCATTCATTGTATTGCTGTATGAATTGGCCCAATGGACCAATGGAGCCTGATTGGAGAAATTATTCTGAATAAATTGATGTTTACGAGTTGTGGCGGTATCACATCATCTCAAGGAGAGACAGGATCGTTTAACCCTCCCGTACCGGAGGGGGGTAATACACACCCCCACAATAGAGTTTTGTGAGATGTTGTTTTTTTAACATACTTGTAACATCGTGTTGTATTATTATAAATGCAAAAATGTGTTTGTTTATTTGTTTGTCCTTCTTTCACATTATAAAAGAGCGACGAAAGAGGGGACTGGGAAGTGTCGTGGGTCACTTTTCATCCCGGAAAACATTTCTTTCCCGTTGGAAAATTCTTTGTACAATAATTTATTTTATTTTATACCCTCCACACACCATCCCCTAAGATGACATAGACCCTGATGGAAATTATTTTCCTCAGGATCTCCTGTGTGGATCTAGAGTAAAAAAAATCTCACTAATACCACGCGAGCGAAGCCGCCGATAAAATGTGGTAAATTGAGTAATCCTAGAAAAAACTTTTCGGTAATCGATTTGCCTTTAAAAAGTATCCCGTTATTAAAAATTGTTAATTAATAAAAAAAATTAATAAATTTAAAAAAAAAAATCATTTTAAAGAATACAAAAATAAATTAGCTTCTCTCATAAAAAACACTAAAGAAAAATATTATAAACATAAACTTGATGACTCCGAAAACGACAGCAAAAGAGTTTGGATTATAATAAATGAAATCCTGGAAAATAAACAAAAAAATAAAAATAATCCCATAAAATGCATAATACAAAACAATAATATAATAAACTGTATTGAGGAACCTAAAAAAGGAGCAAATGTATTTAATGATTTCTTCGCAAATGTTGGAAAGAATTTAGCAGAAAAAATTTCAACAAAAAAAAAAAATTATATTGAAAATACTCCGAATACAGAAAATAAACTAGAACTTTTTGAACCTACTAATCCGTCCGAAATTATACAAATTATATCAAAAATGCGAGGTGGTTCTGCTCCGGGATTTGACGGCCTTTCCGTAAATATATTAAAAAATATTAAAAATCTTATTTCTACACCAATCTCTCATATCATAAACAATAGTTTTAAAACAGGAACTTTCCCGAGCACATATAAAAAAGCAATAATAACTCCAATTTTCAAATCCGGTAATCCGGAGGACGTCTCTAATTACCGACCAATTTCGCTTTTATCTAATATATCCAAAATTTTTGAAAAAATAGCTAAAAAAAGACTAACTGCATTCATAAAAAATAACTCAACCATAAATAAAAATCAATTTGGATTTACAGAGGGAAAAAGTACCCAAGATGCAATCGCAAAAATATCGTCAAGTATCCAGAGTACCCTAGACAAATCGAATAAATGTATAGGAATTTTTATCGACTTACAGAAAGCATTTGACAGCATCTCTCATGAAAAACTCATATTAAAATTAAAAGAAAATGGCATTGACCATATAGCCCTTAAATGGATAAAAAGCTACCTAATTGTAAAATTAAACCAATCATTTAGTACATCATTAACAAGTAAATTTGGCATCCCTCAAGGTACCGTCCTCGGACCATTATTGTTTCTTATATATGTAAATGACATTTTCCAACAGAAAATTAAAGGCGAATTAATCTCTTATGCAGATGATACTGTATTATTAATAAAAGGTCAAACATGGGAACTAGTTAACAAAATTGCAAACGAAGATATTAATATCTTAAAATCATGGTTTGATAATAACCTTCTCACACTTAATGCTAAAAAAACAACATATGTCTTATTCTCCTTACAGAAAATACCTAACCAGAAAGTTAATATTAAAATCCACGATGAAAAATGTGACAATGTAAGCTGTAAACAAAATGATCCTTTTTGTACTGTAATTAACTCTTCTACTGAAATTAAATATCTCGGTGTAATTATTGATCAAAACCTGAAGTGGAATAGTCACATTGCAGAGCTAGTAAAGAGAATAAGGAAATGTATATATATATTTGTTAGATTACGAAATATATTGAATGTAAAAATAATCACAAATGTGTACTATGCCCTTGTTCACTCTTTGCTTATCTACGGAATTTTAGGTTGGGGAGGTTCTTACAAAAACAATCTAAACTCAGTAAAAGTTTCACAAAGAACCATCATTAAAGTAATCCTTAAAAAAAAACCTACCTTCTCAACAGAATCACTATTTAAATTATTTCCAGTACCAAATGTCGATGACATATTTAAGCAAGCTTCTATTATTAAAATGTGTAAAGAAAAAAATAATAAAGAATATGAAGAATTTTACACATTAATGAGAAATGGAAATCAATTTATTACACCAAATTTTAAAACAACACAAATGCACAACCATTATATTTACCAAGCTATAAAAAACTACAATAATCTTCCTTCTGAATTGCGCTGTATTTTGAACCAATCAGAACAAATAAATAAAATTAAACAATTTTTCAAAAAAACTTACATTAAAAAATAAATATTTTATACAAAATATATTATAAAATGTAACCTAAGTAAGAACTGTGGCTCCCTTATCAGGCACAAGAGCTCCTCTTTTCTGATAAGGTATACATGACCAATCATGACCTTGAATATGATATTTTGTAAAATATGTATAATTAAAATGTAACCCATGTTTTATATTAAATAAAAAAAAAAAAATAAAAAAATAAATATTGAGTGTTATTGGAAAGGACAAAACGAGTATTAAGAGATGCGATCGCTCCGCGGTACGTGGGGTACCCTACTGACCCACATTGGGGCGACACGTATTTTTTTACCTTCAGATACGTAAAGGTTAAAGCGCTATTACCCCATTGTCCACTGCGGGAGAGGTCATTAAGTGATGCAGTCGGAGCATCCTAAAAACTCTTCACTCGGTGTGTTATAACTTCAAGTCCTTTTGTCCTGGCACTCCTTTCCCCGTTCATCCAATCTATATTTCGAAACAATTTAAGCGTCCCTTTGTTTTTTCTGCCGTATAACAAAATGACGTGTTGCTCTTCTTCCTCCCCCTTTACTCAGAATATTAAAATTATGTACCTAAACATTTTAGAATATTGCGCGTTACGCTTCCTTCAACATAAAACTGTGTACTAATGTAAGTAATTTTTTATGTGAGTAGGTACCTACTGCCTAAATCCCAACTGCTCTCAACCCAACAGTCCTAAATGTTTTAATTTGTGAGGCGGGTATGGGTACCGCCGCCCGGAAACTATTCATTGGATTACAAACACCTCTGCCATAGGTCACTCGCTTCGTTTGATGACTTAGCGAGGGTGCCCGGGGACATGGGATGATGATTGTCTAGGTCTTGCCGGCGGATGCGTTTACTCACCTACTGCGTGGCGGGCCTGATTTGGAGATGTGAAAGAGGAAGGTGGGGAAGTATCTAAATAGCCATTTCAAACAACGTTTCGATTCTGAATGGTGGTCCTTCACCAGGGCGATAAGGTACCTGCCTACCTATTTTCCAATCTTCTTCTTTACCATCTTCCACCCCCAAAAAATCTTCAGCCTCACAACATACTCCAATTGGTGATTCAATAGTTTCACTGTCTTCAGACGGTTGGGAGCAGTGGGAACTCTGGTGCGGTATTCACGTAAAGAAGGTATAAGGAAGATCGCACTGAAGCAGCTACCAAGCCGGATCACTGCTCATATTTTAGGGGAAAGTCTGAGCTATACGCTAGTGCCGCCATATTTTGAGAAATAATGTCCACGTCGCCGAAAATAAGGAACGTCTTTAATTCTTGGACAACCCTTGGGTCCGCCATCTAAAGTTTTTTTTTTCAACTAGTGCTTATTTCGTGAATGGTAACACTTAGCTCATGTCTGATTTGACAGATAATTAGTTTTATCCTTCCGCTGAGCGAATATGGTTGTGTATACGCTTGAACAACGCTGGGAAATATCGACTTACAGAAGATGCCGATTTTGCCAAAAAAATCATCTTTTCGGATGAAGCTCATTTTGATCTTGGCGGGTATGTAAACAAGCAAAATTGTCGTATTTGGGGCACAAAAAACCCGCACGCATACATTGAAAAGCCGGTACACCCAAAACGAGTCACTGTTTGGTGCGGATTTTGGTCCAGAGGCATAATTGGGCCATTTTTCTTTGAAAATGAGCAAGGAGTGGCCGTTACAGTCAATGGCGATCGTTATCGGGCCATGTTGAACGAATTTTTGTTCACAAAAATTGAAGAGGAGGATATTGGCAACATTTGGTTTCAACAGGACGGCGCTACGTGCCACACAGCCGAAGCTACACTCGATGTTTTGCGCCCTGTTTTTGAAGATCGCATTATCAGCCGCAGAGCTGATGTCGTTTGGCCACCTCGGAGCTGCGATTTGACACCGTTGGACTATTATTTGTGGGGTGCCCTCAAAGATAAATGTTACGCCGACAAGCCAGAGACAATTGACGCTTTAAAGGACAATATTCGTGAAGCCATTGGTGAAATACAGCTGCACACAATCGATAATGTGCTTAAAAATTGGACCGATCGTGTAGGCTACTGCTTGGCCAGCCGAGGCAGCCATTTGAATGAAATTATTTTCCATTATTAACCGGAAGGATTGTACTTATAAATAAAAAAAGAAATTTGAGAAAATATTCAGTAGTTTTTTTTTTATAGCATTTTCAAAAAAAAAAAGTTATTTGGCGGACCCCTTACATATAAATATATCTGCTCAGTGGTAAAAAAATTTAACATTCTATGGTAGGTACATCCTACTCAGTGGTAAAAAAGATAACATTTCTAGGGTATACCTGCTCAGTGGTAAAAAAAGATCACACGTCTAGTGTTAGTCTGGTCAGTGGTTGTGCCCACACAACTCCAGTATCGTTTTAATCTGCCCCCGGCTGGCAATACATCTGGCACAGATTGGATAAACGTTTCAATCATCCAGGTTCTATTGATCTGTCGGCTACTGACGCTGGGTGTGTGTTCGTATGAATAATGTATGTATACGTTCGTAGGTCAAGATAACTCGCCGATCAAGGCGAAGCACTAGGAAGTAATGCAAAATCATATGTTTTTGGTTTGAAAATTAGATTATTTAAAAATATTTTTGATGCTTTAATACATATAATGCGAGTAGAACGCATATTTACTTGCCTTTGAAATAAATCGAGCATTTTAGAGCCTTTTTATAAACCCAGAAAACAGGTATTAGGCCTGTAAAAATATTTTCAAAGTTAACTTGATGGTTTTATTGTATAATGACCAGGGGCGTAGCTACCGCCGTATAATGATACGGGGCCCCCGGGCTACAGACGCCCCTGACGTGTGTAAGTAAAATATAGTAAAATGTTATCCACAATGTCACTTAATCTTGTGCTTTCCGGGAAAAAACATATTAAAAAAACTGTCATACGTGCCTATAGAGTTTTCACTTCAGAAATGACAAAAGTAAAAAAAAGCAATCTCTTTTTTTCCCGGGTTAAGCGTGCGCCCAAAAGTTGGCAACATCCTACATCGGTTATTGCGGGATTCCCCCGTTTAAGTCAGTTTTCACTTAAACGGGGGAATCCCGCAATAACCGATGTGCAATGGCAAACCACGGAGAGCAATATTTACGAGTTTTATTTCATTCCGGTTATTTATTACATTGTAATACAATAGAATCTTATTCTTCTGATTATTTCTTGATTAATTAGTTTGATTTGTGAAAAGAATCAGTGAAAGGAAAACAGATTATCCCAGTGGAGCTCTGAAAAGAAAAAGTAAACAGAAAAGGGAGGAAGTTATAAAGAAATGCCCAAAATTTCTTAATTTTTTCAGCAATCACCTTCTGTGATTGATTTAGATTGCAATGGTAAGTACTACCTATTTATCTACCAGTAGCGAAGGGTGAATTTTGATTTTTGAAAGAACAATGGTAACCTTCAATGAAAATACCTGATCACGTATAAAATATCTGATCTGTACCGAGCAATAATAAGGGCCCCAACTAATTTTGATACAGGGCCCCTCCAAGGCACGCTACGCCACTGATAATGACTGCAGCAAATTAAGTTATTTAGAAAATGATCGTAAAATATTTAAACATTTGTGCAAGAACATCGCAAAAAAAAAAATCTGGATGTTTTTGTTAAGCGAGAATTTAAACCTTATCGCCATAAGGGTGTTATTGTTAGCGGCCACTTATAATTAAATATCTACTGTTTTAGTTATTTTATTCTATAGCACTATTCCTCTTGTAATGCTATGCTGTGCTAGAACATGTGTGCTGCATTGTGATATTTTGTTCAATTCATGGTGATAACTAGGTACCAGTGGCGGTCCATGGGTTTTCAGTGAGCTAGCGCTCTAAGATTGATAAATATGACGTTATTGACGTTGTTGTAGCTGAAAATGATTTTTTTTTCAAAATTTCTACTTTTTTTGGGAAGTTCTTCAGGATTCTTTCAGTCAAGGGATGCGCCGTATCTACATACTGAAAGATTTTCATACAAAAAATGAAAATTTGAAAAAAAAAGATCTTTATTCAAAACGTTGAAATTAAAAAAAAAAAAAAAAACATTTTCAGCTACAACAACGTCAATAACGTCATATTTTTCAATCTTAGCTCTCTAGCCCACTGAAAACTCATGGACCGCCACTGATTCTCATTTTAGATGTTAAAATTTCTAATTTATTCGACTAAATACCTTATCGGCCGGCGGTCCCAAAGAACAAAGTCGGATTTGCGATATTGTAGTTTACCAATAGAACTGTTTTTATTTTTACATTAGCTCCACACAGGAGACCCTGAGGAAAATAATTCCCCTCAGGGCCTATGTCATCTTTGGGGCTGCTGTGCGGAGGGTCTTTTTAGGATCGGAATGAGAGGAAGTTCTGGAAAGGAAAAGGGTATTAGGAGTGGGTAGGATTCTGGGGGTCAGTGTTTCCAGGAGTGACGGACGTATGAATCCATCCCTCCATTGACGTGCAAGACGATTTTTCGGGAGATGATTCTGACTAATCAAGTGGATGTTTTTTTTTTGCGATTTAGCCTCAATATAGAGTTATCTTTGAAATTCTAAAGGAACCTTAACATTTCGCGAAAGGATTTTTCGATTTCGGGGACAAAGTTTCCCTAAAAAATGCTTTTCATAAAATTAAAAAAAATTGCTATATAGACCATGTGAAATTTGAATAACAGACATGGCTCTTTTAGGAGAAAACCTCAGAAGTATTTACATTGCAGTTTCTTGAGGAGTTTTCCCTGATTTTTATCTTAGTACATGATGTTGCTGACACATATTTTTTTTTTTTAAAATAAAACAATAATTTTGTAAACACCACCTTTATTTTATATACTTTATGCCGACCGGGTTTCGCTACAACCGTAGCTTCTTCAGGGCAGTACAATCTCTACTAAAATTAATTTACATGTGTGTTATAGCTAATACATGATTTAACCAAATGGGCTGGACTCCTCAAGTAACGGAGGAAGTAGGTATAGGTGTAGATGGAGAATTGGGAAGGGAACGGGCGTGTTCTTTGTCAATAGGGAACAATCTTAGTATGGGACTTTTATTTAAATTTAGTTGGTTATTAACTACCTTACTGTTAGTGTTTTTGGCTTTCCTCAGTTCAAGTGAGTTACAAAGTTATTGTTTTATTTTAAATTATAATGTCACATCACAAAGTAACTGCTTCATATGAACAAACATTTTTTATTTATTTATTTGCAGAAAACCCCAGCACTTGCAGTCCTGACGAATATCGCTGTGACGATGGCAGCTGTGTGGGCAACTGGCAATGTTCTTCCACGACGCAGTGCGCAGACTTATGCGGTATGTTGACAAACCCTGAATATTTTTTTTTAAAAGTAGATTATGATGACTCCAGATACTAATGACCTGTATGTCGGACGAATATCTACAGCTCATATGTTGGACAAATATCTATGAACTTCAGAGTGAAGACTAATATCTACAGAACTAAGGTTGGATAAATATCTATGACGGTCCCAGTTGTGACGAATATCTGTGGAGCGTAGGTGGGACTAATATCTACAGAGGGCAGCTGAGCAACACGTTGTACGGAAAAGCATAAACTACTTCAATTACGTAATACTAACCTAACCTAACTTAACATAAATTAAGTTTTTTAAACTGCATACGCAATATTACGTTATGCCAATATGCTATACATAATTGCAAATCCAACCTCTGCCAGTGCTGTAGATATTTGTCGACATCACCTGTTCCATAGATATTAGTCAGCAGTTTCAGCTGTAGATATTCGTCCTCACTTTGGTTCTCATATATATTAGTCCGATTTGTTCAGTTTTTGGAATTCCTGTAGATATTAGTAGACGCCTCCTTTTACAATACAAAATTCAATCAGATGAAGTAATAAATTTTAATAAAATACATAGAGGCCGCATAAAAGAGTGGATGATACTCTCAGTATCGCCCTGGTGCAAGACCACCATTCAGAATGGAAACATTGCTTGAAATGGCTTTAGCCGTGTTTGGTGACCAGATCTGAATAGCCTGGTACTACCCCACCTTCCTCTTTCCCATCTCCTTCCACTCCTCACTACCTTCAGCTTCACAACATACCCCAATTGGGGAGGCCATAGTCTCACTGGCTCCAGATGGGAGCAGCTGGGACTCTTGTGAGATGTTCATATAAAATAATAAAAAGTGGATGATACTCTCAGTGTCGCCCTGGTACAAGACCACCATTCAGAATTGAAACATTGCTTGAAATGGCTTTAGCTGTGTTTGGTGACCAGATCTGAATAGCCACGCCTTCCTCTTTCCCATCTCCTTTCCCTCCCCACTAACTTTAGCCTCACAACATACCCCAATTGGGGATGCCAGGGTCTTACTGGCTCCGGAGGGGAGCAGCTGGGACCCTTGTGAGGTATTCACATAAAAAAGAAATAAAAAAGATTTAAAAATCGGCATGTATTATGAGGGTATTATTGGGTGACATAAGTTTTTGTTTGTGTTAGGAAGATATTGAATATGTGTGGTGGCAGGAAAGATTCTAGTTTTTTTTGCAAAATTTGTGCATTCGGCCGAATATTGCGAACCATTCGTCCGATTATCAAATACTAAATCATGAAAAAAAACGCCAAATATTATGAATAAATTTTTTTTCAATAAAAAATCTTTAATACTTAATCTATCAATGTTAAGTTATGATGAATGAAAACATTATTTTTTGCATTTGTTGATAGCGAACAATTCCGCTTTTCCTCATAAATTATACATGCTTCCGAATAAAGCCGCTCACTACATACACCAAATACGCCACGGCGTGGTTACCGCATGCACTTCAATGATGCAGGGCGGAACCGGTCACCCGCGAAATGTGCTAAGTGTCACCGAATATTCCGCCGCCGAATATTCGTCACTTCGGCCGAGAGCCTAGCCGAATATTCGGTATTCGGCAAAATCACTATTCGTGGCATCTCTAGTTTTGATACAGTTTTTACAGGCGATCTTCCTTATGAATATGTAGTTTGTTTACAATAAGTTATAATAATTTTTTAAAATTCATTATTGTATGGTAATTGTTTCAGGCAACAGCACGTCCTGCAAGCAGAACCAGTTTGAGTGCGCCCTCACCAACAAGTGCATCCCCTCGGGCTGGGTATGCGACGGTGACCCCGACTGTGGGGTGCACGACACGCTCGGGGCCGACACTTCTGACGAGTCCCCTAGCAAGTGTGAGTACCTCATTTTCTACATTCCTATTGACAATTTGTTATTGTAGTAGTTATTGACATATGCTGAGGATAGTAACCTACACTCCAATTTCATAACTAACGTGAGTAGCTCATTTTCTATCATATTATTGACAAATCTGAGTCCTCTAGTGAAAAAGAGTAGATGATAAATTGAAGGCACAATATCAACAACAATATCACACATGCATGCTCGCGTTTAACATGCTACTGAACAAACCGTTCTTTCCGATGTGGTGGTAAAACTTAAGACGCCGTCGACGATATGCTGAGATTGGGGAAGAATTGTATATGCCTTCGCTTTCGACTATTCACAGAATTTCCAAACAAAGTAGAATAATTCTGGATCACAATTGATAGGATAGGCACACGGTCCCTATATGCAAGTTACTAGATTCCTATTTTATGAGATCTTTGTGAGATGTTATA
Organism: Limnephilus lunatus; assembly: GCA_917563855.2. Taxonomy (NCBI): domain Eukaryota; kingdom Metazoa; phylum Arthropoda; class Insecta; order Trichoptera; family Limnephilidae; genus Limnephilus; species Limnephilus lunatus. The sequence goes on along the minus strand of OU830603.1, from coordinate 46,356,898 downwards.
AGCGAACCTAGTTTGATATTGTAATTCGCCATTCCGGAAATGTCTGCTACAAATTTGAGGATATCAACTATGTGTAAATGATTGACTGGTAATTTGTTTCTCTCAGGTCTGAAGGGATTGACGTGTCCCCCGAACCAGGCGCGATGTGCCGACCTCTCCACCTGCGTGTCCATTCCACTCTTCTGCAATGGAGTCGGCAACTGTCCGGACAACAGCGACGAGTGGGACATATGCCGTGAGTTGATGATACTTAATTTTATTTACTTTTATTAATAGTTTTTTTCAATTTGGTAGATGGGGTATGGGTACTGCCGCCCTGGGAAGCATTTATTGGATAACCAACACCTCTGCCATAGGTCACCCCAAGTGGTTCGCTACGTTTGTTGACTTGGCAGGGGCTCGTTGAGGGAGTTCATTTGACCTTTCTAGCCAGACTCTCTTGACCCATCCATCGCTTTACACCGCATTTGGAGGGATGAATTCATATGTCAGTTACTCCTGGACACATTGACTCTCCGATTCCCACCCTCATACCTTTTTCTTCCCAGAACTTTCTCTCCTTCCTTTTGACAATAATATTAGTATTTGAAAAACTCCTATTAAAATCATTATAGTGTGCAAATTTTGCTTGTGCAATTATTATGGAGTTCTAAAGACATTATAAATATCACAGCTTTTAACCGTCGCAATTAACCATTTTTCCATTTACTCTATCTGCAAATTCGCAAAATGTCACAGTTAAATTTTGTTTTCAGGCAACTCTACAATTCAATGCAGCAGTTTACAATGCTCGCACGGATGTCGACCGACCTTCGATGGGCCGACTTGCTTCTGCACAGACGGACAGAGGCCAGAGGGGACCAAATGTGTCGGTTAGTGCCACCTTACTTAAGAGTATATTATAGGGGCAGAATTGTAATTTGCTGAAAAACGGCTCTCTAAAACGGCTTAATACTACCTTTCGTGTGTCATTCTCAGACTTGATATTTTTTGTTACCAAATAATGGACTTTTATTTTTCAATCTGCTTATTTTTTTTTGTAATTGATATAGGCATTCGACCATGAAAAATAAAAACATCGATACACCATACAACCCACTTTTAAAACTTCAGTCTATGATTATCGCACTAATAATGATTTTACACAATATTTTAAATTAAAAATATATACATGATACATACATCTGTAGAAGTACGGCCTCTTATTATCGTTATGATATCTGTGGATATTGATAATTAAATAAATACTTCATTTTTTCACTAAATTTGAACACGTTTCTTAGCTTCTACTCATTCCGGGCTGGAATCTCCCGTTGACAGGTAGCGAAGCTGTACGCTCCTCGTTTGACAGCGTATATATTTTGAAAATACGGTCGAAGTGTTTCATTAATAGCTGTAAACATAGAATACCGACTCACGTGAAACACTTCAATAATCTCAGGAAGCTACAAAAACAGAAAGTACTCGAAAATTCTCTTTTTTTGTGTAAATTTTTCGAACTGTTACTTTTCAACGGCCATATTGTATAAATCGTTGAAAATATAACATTACATGTGCGTTCTTGGTTCTCGTTCCGAAACGGCGTTAGCGCGATGTTCACACGTGTGTGCGCACATACTTGCAAAACGTGCTACGCGCACGTTTTGAAAGTATGTGTGAGAATTAATTGTGCTGCGTACACACACACAGCTATAATATATGTAGCGTGGCTTATTTCGGAATGTCAGTATGTTCATTTGTGAGCATTTGCTCGCCGTCGGTAAATTATGTACGCTGTGTTTGGTAATAGATACAAAAATTACCTTATTTTATTAGTATTACTATCAAGTATAATGGACTAGAAGACGAGATAGGTAAACCATACGTCATCAAGTACACGGATGAAACTACTTTGTAGTGATAATGGGTAATGGGTAAAGCCGCGCAGTCATGGAAATAGTGAGCGATTTTTTTCGAAAAAATTACGACATCGAGTACGCGAACGGAAATGGTTTCATATGATAAAGGGGGATTAGAAAATGAGAAAAAGCAGGTCTGCCAACCGGCAGCCTAGCACGTTCCCAGGCAGCCGGCGTCAAAGTGGGGTAAAAAATAGTAAATTTTACGTCATCGAGTACACGAATGAAACCAATGAATAACATAGTCCAGATCGTTCTATTTAAGAATTTCTTGGTCTGCCGACCAGCAGCCTGATAGCTTTTAGTGTACGACTTTTTAATTATTATTATTTATATTTTTTTTTTCGTTTATCTGAATTATTATTTTTATTTCATTATAGTTTTAAATTAGATTGCCATATTTTAAAAAAATAAACCATAATGATAAAAAAAAAGTATTTGAGAGTTCCGAGTGTACCCATCCGTCGGGCGAGCCTTTCAACGCCAAACCACTTACGAAACCTGCCGCGGTGCCCCTCACCGCTGTCGCGTATCCATATTATTGTACAAATTTATAATAATAATAGTCATTTTAAGATTGCCAAATATTCCATAGTAGTTGGAAGTTCGAACAACTAACGCATCGTCGCCGTAAGAGCTGCGTTCGTTCGTAAAACGACGGAAATTTCCAAAACCTCGTCCGTTTCATATCGGTTTTGCTTCCCCTGCTGCATCGATTACATCGAATACAAGATCGAAACTAACGAAAAACTGTAATATAGATCATCCCATTTATGACTTCCTTGGTCTGCCGACCAGCAGCCTGGCAGTTTTTTGTGTACGATTTGTTTTAATTAAAAAAAAATCAATATCTTTATTATTATTTTTATTTCAATATGGTTTTAAAAACTTAGAATGCCATATATTAAATTAAATAAGTGGTAATGGCAGGCACTTGCATTATAATGTAGTTTCCCTGTTATATACTGTTTTTATACAATACATAACTACGAAATCCATAATTATGAAGCAGAACTTGTTTATAATTAACTGTTTTTATACAATAAATAATAATATTATTGAACATATAAAATAAATAAAAAATCGAGTGTGCAAGACCACACGACTGAAGCAAAATTTCACTAACTTATAAAAGAACACATGATATTGGGGTGACATTGACATTGACATTCCAGACAATATTGTTTGTTGCATTTCACACAGTAGTACACACTCATGCGTCTTTTTTTCGCTGGGCAAAAGTTGCTCCGTTTTCTTTGGCATGCTCCGTTTCCTTTTTTAATGACATTGATCACCGTTCGCATCGATGATAACCGTTCGCATCGATGATCACCGTTCGCATCGATGATCACCGTTCGCATCGATCACCGTTCGCATCACACTTTTCGTAACAATCACACCTTTCGTAACGCATTCACCAGTTTACCTCCAAGTGTCGATCGTGCGTAAAGAAGTTTTACTTTAAAAAAACGAGTGTGCTTTAGACCACACGACTGAAGTAAAACTTCACTAACTTATAAAAGAACATATGACATTGAAACACGTTAAAAAAGGAAACGAAGCATGTTCAAAAGTTGCACATGCTCCGTTTCCTTTTTTAATTTTTCGTAACAATCACACTTTTCGTAACGCGTTCACCAGTTTACCCCCAAGTGTCAAGCGTGTGTAAAGAAGTTTTACTTAAAAAAAAAATTTATATAATACATAAATACGAAATACATAATTACGAAGCAGAACTTGTTTATAATTAACTGTTTTTGGCTTGTTTATAATAAACTGTTTGTTTGTATAATAACTTATTTATAATAAACTGGGCATGTAGAGCGAATGAACGAATAAAGTAGTGTAAGAAGAATATACAACGCAAATGTGAATGGTAGAAGAAGTCGGGGACGTCCGAGGAAGACATGGCACGATCAAGTGAATCAGATACTTGAGTCGGGCCATGTCAAAAGTCAGAATAATAGAAGAGAATGAATGAGACGATGTATGAATGTGAGTGAGGCAAGGAGTGTGTGCCAAGACCGAGTTGTTTGGCGGTCCGTCCTCTCTGCCTACCCCTGCGGGGAAACGTCGTGATGGTTAGTTAGTTAGTTTTTATACATAAAATAATAATATTATTGAACATATAAAAGAAATAAAAATTAAAATGGAGTTCTTCAAAATAAACTTAATAACAATAAATGAACCACGAGATTCCAAACGTCGTTTATAATGGAAGTCCTGCGAGTATGAACGACCATGAACTATGGGAAAAAACCATCAACAAGCAAATTATGAAACATTTGTAAAAAGGATCATATTAAATATTCTACCAAAATAATAAGTTCCATAAGTTGAACACACTTTGTTATTGGTTTTGTTTTTACTTCGATATTTAAAAATATTGTGCTCGTCATATCATACACATGTTGAATGTTGAAGTTTTAAAATTCGCGAAGGCATCACTACCGCCACCTAGCGATCTAATAATGAATACATTTTGACAGTTTTAGAATTCGGCCGTGGCTATTACATCCCTTTAATATATATCTAATAATGATCCTCTTCAACGTATCGCGAGGTTGCGGATTTTTTGCACAGAATTTCACAAACTTCCCAAATCTTAATATATTAGTCAGTTCATTCTCGAAAAATACATACGAGGGTTGATCAATAAATACCCGTCTTTGAAGACAAATGGCGTTTGCTGAGGGAATTTGATATTACCGTCATGTATTGCTGTTTGTCAAACGATACTAAATTTCAGACCGTTTCATAGGTTAGTTTTTTATTTGGCAGCCAGTTCTATCACACGTGCTTTGTGTTACTCAATAAAATTGAAAAAAGAACAGCATCGATTCGTAATTCGCTTTTTATTTTTGGATGGAAAAACATGCAAAGAAATAAAATCAAAGTTGGATGTTGTTTTTGGAGACCCTTCAACATCTATGACAACCGTGAGATATTGGTTCAATGAATTTAAACTTGATCGTACATCTGTTTTTGAAGAGGAGCGGCCAGGCCTTCTGGCAGACCTGGTTGCCTAGGAAATAATTTTTTTATTTATTTATTGATCTATATAAGGTATGTTTACATTATACATATTATTCAATGCCTGTCTCACTAGGGTATTCCTGTGTTGAAAAGGTCCACGACATAATTCTTGCTGATCGCCGAACTAAGGTACGCAAAGTAGCAGAGGCTATAGGCTTGATGTACGGAACGGCATTGGCCCGAAGGGTGCCGCGATTGATTGCTCACGGAGGACAACAAGCCGATAATGCACTACCACATTTATCCAGAACTCGCAGTTAAAAACCCGCTCCACAGGTTTTTGCTGCTAGTCCCTGCGGGCAGCATTGGTTCGGCTTCGCCTAGTTAGCGTTGGTGACCATTTTATAAATCCGATAGAAACTGGTTTTAAAAATAGCCCAATCCTCGGATCCACTGTCATCCAGTGATAGCTAGTCACTGGGACAGGCAATGACGTCATATGTAATATATAGCCGCTTGATATTATAAAGTATTATACTACTACTAAGTATTGCTGTCAATCTTTCGTAGTCAAATTCACAAATTTGTAGTACTTATACCTAGGGGGGGGCAACCTGCTGACGGAAGTGGCGACATCTTTTGACGAATTCGAAACCGAATTACAATGGTAGTTTTGTTTGAAATTTCACATACACATATATTATTTGTGGCGCAGCGCATACGCCGTGGCATTAGACAGGCACTCAAAGCCGGGTTCTGAAATGCAACCACGCAGACGCTACAGTATTAATACTGTTCGATTGTTGACTTGGCTCCCTGTGACATAAAATGTGATATAAAAGCCCTATGGGCATATAAAAGAGTAAATAAATAAATATAAACAATATGTACGCGATGTGAAATTATTTTGCGTGTTCACTGACAATTAAATATTTTGTCTTGTAGATCTGAACGAGTGTGACATTGATGGCAGCTGCGACCAGGTCTGCCACAATACGGAGGGATCCTTCACCTGCTCCTGCGTAGAAGGCTACCGGCTGTCCAACACTACTCACTGCAAGGCTATCAATGGTAATCCATTTCCGTAAAATCACTACAGCCTGATAAACGATAATGCATAATTTATTAGCAATATAAATGTTAAACTTAAATTAATTTATCACAATTTTCCTGTCCAATGTCGAACTGTCAAGTTCTGAAGCCATTTTTCTACATGTTATTATAGAACATACCGACGTAAAAATGACACTTTATTTTTAAGTTTATTATAGTAAAGCGTACTTGAAGTGAAATAATAATAACAGTGAAAAAAAACGAAACAAAACTGGGCTATGTAAGTTTTGATTATTACTAGCGTGTAGTCCCATGAAAAATCGTGAGATGTTATAATTGTAGGATTAGTGAAACGTAAAGTATTTAAAAAAAAAATATTTTCCTCAGGATCGTTACCTTTCAAAACAAAAAATTTACCTTTCGAATGTTTGTAAACATCTATAACTAATTAACTAACCATCACGCCGTTTCTCCGCAGGGGTAGGCAGAGAGGACAGACCGCCAAACAATTCAGTCTTGGCACACAATCTTTGCCTCACTCACATTCACACATCGTCTCATATATACTCTTCTATTATTCTGACTTTTGAAATGGCCCGACTCAAGAATCTGATCATCTATATAAAGACGATAAAAATACAAGACATATTAAATCCGTACTAATCGAACAGAAAATGTAGCACCGCTTATGAAAAGAATAGCCATTCAAAGAATGTTTGTGTATATGAATGGGCCGCCAAAGTATGTCCACTGGACCTAGTTCAGTGAAATCACATGTGTTGTAACTTTAATCTTCACGTTATTAATTCATATTGGCATCTTTTTTTTTTTTTTACAATACAGCTCCACACAGGAGGCCCTGAAGAAAATAATTCCCCTCAGGGCCTATGTCATCTTTGGTATGCTGTGTGGTGGGTTTTTTTTAGGAAACGAAGGAGAGGAAGTTCTGGGAAGGAAAAAGTATGAGGGGTGGGTAGGAATCTGGGGGTTAGTGTGTCCGGGAGTGACGGCCGTATGAATCCATTCCTCCCAGTGCAAGGCGATGTGCCGAGAGAGTACAGCTGGAGAAGTCAAAGGGACTTCCTTAACCACTCTCCCGATTCGGCCTGCCATGCAGCTGGTGGGCATTCCTCACCCCATGAACCCGGGGCACCCCTGCTAAGTCACCAAACGCAGCGAACCAGTTGGGGTGACCTATGGCAGAGGTGTTGGTTATTCGATAAATTGTTCCCGGGGCCTCGGTACCCATATATCCGCCTCCCAAATTGCCCTCAACCAACCACTCCCGATCCGGCCTGCCATGCAGCTGGTGGGCAGACGCATCTGCGGCCAAGCCCCGGACATTCCTCACCCCATTAACCCGGGCACCCCTGCTAGGTAGCGAACCAGTCGAGTTGACCTATGGCAGAGGTGTTGGTTATTCAATAAATGGTTCCCAGGGCGACGGTACCCATACCGGCCTCCCAAATTGCTCAAACATGTAAACAAAACAAGCCCCCGTGGTCGAGGGGCAAGCTTCTCGACTAGCAATCCGGAGGTCGCTGGTTCAAATCAATGCTCCTTGGCGCTAGCCACCACTAACTATTACTGAGAACATATGAAATAGTTATTGGTTGTTTGTGATTTCAGAACCTGTTGATGAAGAGCCATCGTTGGTGTTCTCCACTCAGAGAGACATCCGGAGACTGAAGCTGGACGGGAGTCCTTGGCCGGGAAACTCTACCCTCAAATTACTCAATTCTCATGCTCTGGACTTCAATTTTGCTAACCGGTAATTATTATAATTTTTATTGTCTCTAACCAATCGAATGACAGAGATTTTCTAGGCTTTCGGTTTTGGATTCGACCGCGCTCATTCAAAAAATCATACCTCTGCATTTTAATATGGAAGCACGTAAACTACTTAACGTTAATAATAATAATAATTGGGTAACTAGCATATTAATATTATCAGATTTCTTAGGCTCTGTCTAATTTTATTATTTACAAACAGATTCAGAAAACATACTTACCTGGTAGGTCACTTCCTATGAACACACTTTTATTATTTAATTAAATGAAGACAATATTAGCCAAACTAAATAGAAAATCTGGAAACAGAAAAATCAGAAAAAGATATTTGCACCTCTGGGGATTGAACCCAGAACCTTTCGCTTTCCTGGCAAATGCTCTTACCACTACGCAAAGGCTAACACTTTTATTAGATAGTTTATGCTTTTAGAAAATACAATTCGCACATTATTTTACTTTACTTTTGACATTATATTTACTAGACATTATATTATTTTACACTTGCTACCCTTATCATTGTTGATATTACATTTATGAGAAGATTAGTCCCAAAGTTTTTATTTATTTTGAAAGAGAATTTAGGACTAAATTTTTATTAACAAAATACCAGTATGTTTACAAAAGCTTACAAGTTGTTATTTGATTTCATTTTTACACAATTAGTTATTTACAATCTTGAGGGCTGTGATGTTGAAGGTGAAAGGTCTTTGATTTTATGGATATGACTGTTTGAGAAGATGAGTTTTAAGTTTAGCTCTAAATTTTGCCGACTCTGTGATCATTTGGCAGTCCCTTCCAGACTTTAGGTCCTGATACTACGAAGCATGCTCACCGAACAGTGCGTCTGGTGTCAACAGTCTGGTGTGCGCTTTGGTTCGTTCAACCTTCCGATAGCTGATGATGCTATATACTTAACCACTCCGATCTATCGCGAATATGCACTTTTTACGTCTTAAACGACATGTCAGATTTACGAAAACTTTGTGTTATTCCCGCTTCACAATTAAAGCTCTATATATGAAACATTTCTGAACATAGCCGAATACTAAAAACTGTTTTTGAAAGGTTACGAAATAAGCTTTCAAATTGTTATTTTACAAATAAATATTAAAATTTAGAATGCAAATATTAAAAATGTGTAAAAATGACTCACATGCTGTTTTTATGTATAAATGGTACTAAATCACGGATAATGTAAAAAACAATACTTATTCTATCGTATAAATGTATACAATTTAGTAACCTCACTTTTTTATCATTTCATACAAGAATATTTAATAAAAAAATAACAATGTCTAACAGCGGGAGGCGATTTGTCAGTCTACCATGTATCTGACATTTATATTTCTATGGACAACTTGAATAGTGTTGGGTAGCTTGATTTATTATGGAGCTTCTAATTTTTGTTTTAGGGATGTCACTAGAACAATAACGGAGTTATAACGATTTCTGTGGAAACATACTCGTTGATGTGAAAACACGCTTATTGTACTTGACTGCTATTGTCATATTAACGTGTATATCTGCTTACGTTGTTAAGTGGTTAATACTTTATTTTGTTGGTTCTGTTTGCAGGTCGGTGTGCTACATCCACAATAGGGTGACCAAGTCCTGGCTGAGTTGCTCCAGTGTAGATGACCTGAATGACAGATGGGTGATGCCTTCGCCCTCCATGTTCCCAGAACTAGAATGTAATTTTTAAAATTTTATATTTATTCAGTTTCAATATTTTTTTTAGATGATCTAATGGAGCATTGGGCAGAAAAAAAAATTATTGGCCTAATGTCGTTTATTCTGTTGTCAGCTTTGGTCTTTTCCTTGTTTGACCGCCTGACAAAAACTCATTCCGATCTGACATATTGAATTGCTATTATTGTGAAACTGCGAGTTTCAATGCTGGAAGGCATAAACTGACTATATTGTGCAAATGTATGTCCTTTGCACTCACCCTCCACTTATTGAAATCAGGTCAGTTGTATTCGATTTTACGAGAAATGTGCGGAAATAATATATTGGTTGTAATTGATTGCAAAAATAAATTTATAGTGCGGTCATGCGCAAATAAATCAAAATCCCTATTGAGAGTCCGAGGTCTAATAACAAGAAAGTTCTAATTTCACAAAATATAATATAAATGTGATAAATTTACACCTCATGTAAACAATGACCTTCCTCTTGTTTTGTGTGCAAAATTTCATCAATCTCGGAATAAAATTGTATACAGTACAATCTCACTAATACGGCACTTCAATAGAACGAATTGTCCAATAATCCGGCACCCTCCGCCCCCTTATCCGTGCCGTTTGTCACCGGGTGGCCGCTGCCTGTATTTAAAAAAATAAATTTTGGAATGCAATTTTGACCCTTATGCATAAATAAACTGTATGAAAGACAAGGTTACAATTGCTTGCGCCAATATCTCTTTTGGTGGCTTCAAAGATTTCATTCATGTGGCAACACTAGGCTGTTTGTGTTTTGAATTATCCGTGACTTGCAAACGCTGTCAAAACTGAAAAGTCGGACTTTTAGCATTTTTGTTCCTTTTCTAACTAACTAACTAACTAACCATCACGCCGTTTCCCCGCAGGGGTAGGCAGAGAGGACGGACCGCCAAACAACTCGATCTTGGCACACAGTCTTTGCTTCACTCACATTCATACATCGTCTCATACATACTCTTCTATTATTCCGACTTTTGACATGGCCCGACTCAAGTATCTGATTCACTTGATCGTGCCATGTCTTCCTCGGGCGTCCCCTACTTCTTCTTCCATTCACATTTGCGTCATATATTCTTCTCACATTATTTTCTTCTTTCATTCGCTCTACATGTCCAAACCATCTGAGGGTCCCTTTCTTAATCTTACTCATTATGCTTACATCAGCCTTGCATTCTTTGCGGATATCCACATTTCTCACACGATCATACATGGTTTTGCCACACATTCGCCTCAGGGATCTCATTTCGACAGCATTCAGTTTACTTTCATCCTTCCTCTGCCAACTCCATGCCTCACTGCCATACATCAAGGTAGGTACCAGGACTCCATTGTGGACTGCTAGCTTCGCGTCTTTTGACAGTGTTTTATTAGCGCCAACGGCATTCAGTCCTCCATTAATGGAGTTACCTGTATTTACTCTTCTTTCAATATCTCTATCAGCCTTCCCATCTCTCGTAAACATACTACCCAGGTACACAAACTCATCCACCTGCTCCAAGTATTCATCATTCACAACTATATTGCACACTGTTTTCGTACTCTCCCTTTCAAATACCATGACTTTAGACTTACTTATATTCATCATTAACTCATTTTGCATACACACTTCGTTCATCCTAGACACGAGAGACTGTAGATCTTCCATAGTGTTCCATAGTGTTCCTTTTCAAATGCATATAAAGGTATTTATTTATTAGCACCTATGAAATGTGTTCTTTCACTAGGGATGTCTATTCAGGTTTGTGTAAAAATAACAACATCAGTTCATTTTCGTATTTATACGGATATTTAAGCAAAAGTCAGGAAGGTGCGCGCTTTTTTTCAATCGGCGTGGCCATCGAAGCATTTGAGATTATGATTTGAGTGTAATTAATTTTATTTATTATGATTTTTTCTCTATAATCCAGTAATCCGAACGTTCCAATAATTTGGCACCCTCTGGTTTTTAATAGTGCTGGATTAGAGAGATTGTACTGTATTTGTATAAAAATAAACCCACAAGCAAGGACATTCTTACTCAATTATGAAAGATTTGCAGATCCCAATATGTCGAGTGTCTGCAAGTCCCAACGGCTTGACAAAGGGAATTGGTTGAAATGGCGGTTCAACATGCTGTCCTGCAAGTTGTACTGCAAGTCAGATCTTCAGTAGGATCTAATTGATTGTTTATGATAATATATCTTTTATTTCAGCCATTCACCAGATAGCCCTGGATTGGGTGTCCGGCAATTGGTACTTTTTAGACGACTTCAGAGAGGTCATAATCCTCTGTAACAGTACTCTGGATGCCTGCGACGTGCTTCTCGAGGTGGAACTCAGTAAACCGAGGGGCATTGCGCTGGATCCTACTCGAGGGTGAGACTTTGTCATTTATTTCACCAGTCTAACCTAATCCAACCTAACCTACACGCCGCTTACGCAAGAAGTTAGACTACTAAATACATAACTGTTTTCGTGAAAAATCACCTCAAGGGAATTTTTTTTTTTACATTAAATCCACAGGAGGCCCTGAGGAAAATAATTTTCCTCTTGGCCTATGTCATCTGAGATGCTGTGTGGAGTCTTTCTTTGTCTCTTGCACTTGCTTGATATTTTATATCAATTTGGGACGAGGGTAAAGGTACCGCCGCCCTGGGAACCATTTGTGTGATAACCAACACTTCTGGCATAAGTCACCCCAAGTGGTTTGCTACATTGGATGACTTAGCAGTGGTGCACGGGGTGTGGTTTGTTCGGATCTTGGCGGTGGATGCGTCTGCCCATCAACTGCATGGCAAGCCGAATCGGCAGAGATTGGTTATAAGATAGACCTTTTGACCTCAGACCTTGTGTGCAGTCGTATTGGTTAACAATATACATATGTAGTTTGAATACGGAAATAATTAGTTCATGTAGTTGATTTAAGGTTTGTAGTAGTATTGTTTAATAATATTTGTAGTTTGAATACGGAAAGAATTCGTTCATTTAGTTGATTTTTTGAAGATGTACAGTAGTATTGGTTAACAATATCAGCGACACTAGGAAACATAGTACCACCTAGTAAAAATAGCATATCTATTATATTTCAATATCTGTGGTTAAAACATTATTTTTTATTGAAGAAGAAGATAACAATAATATGTAATCTAAACGAAAGTATGAAAGAGAACCAGACACAGAAAATCAGAAAAAGATAATGGTCGTAACTGGGACTCGAACCTAGAACCTTTCGTCTAGCTGGGACGTGCGCTTTTACCAATTCCGCCATTGCCATCCTCCTTCAAACTGTCATATTAGTTAATCTCATATTTCAAATTTTAGAATTAACAATATTATCTTCCATAAATTTTTTTTCTCCATGTTATTAGGCAACTACCTTTTTTTATTGGAAACAATCATTCTAAGAATTGGTTTGTAAAGCGTCGATGATACAGGGCGAGTTTACAAGCTACTATCTGGGAAATTCACTATCTGTTAGTAAACTCGCTCAGTGTCATCGTGTTACTTGCTAACTAGCAGATTGTTGACAATCTACGAAAAAAGTTGAAAGGTCCTCAACTTTACTCGCCACTCTCCAATTCGTGATTGGTTTATTTATGTTTCCAATATGGCTGCCAATTAACAGCGGATTTCGACTGTCAAACGTCTGAAGAATTAGTTCACGTTATTCCCGCTACTGGCGCTAGCAGCTACGTGCGAGCCCAGTTTCCTACAAAAATGTTGCAAGCTACTGAGTGAGTGGACAGTTTTGTGTGTCATCATGACAATCTTACTCTCCGATTCACCCGCTTTTAAACTTAGTAGATAGTAGCTTGTAAACTCGCCCTGTGTCATCGAGGCTTAACCTAGATAGCGTCACGGATAGATGTATCCGATTTTTTGTCTCTTGTTCTCTTTCATATTTTCGTTTAAATTATTAGTGTTATCTTCTTCTTCAATGATATATTAAATTGATGGGAATAACCTTCAAAAGTTATAATAAGAGAGTTTTTCTTATAAAAATTTTAACATCATTTTTTGTTTCAGGATAATGTTCTTCACCAAATGGGGTCACTCAGCGCCAACGCTAGAGCGTTGCGGCCTCAACGGTACGGCTCGTGAGCCCATTGTGAAGCAGAAGATCGTGTATCCGTACGGAGTGGCCGTGGACATTCCGTCGCAGCACGTCTACTGGGTGGACACTTACCTGGATTTCGTGGAAAGGGTCGACTACGACGGGAGAAATAGGAAGACTATTAAAAAGGGACACCCTGTAGGTTTTATTTTATGATAATTATTTTGTTGCAATTTGCCCGGTTTCGTCTGAATTTCAACACTTTTTTGTTGATTATAACTATAATTATATATTTGGGGCTTTTCATTAATGTTCAAGTATTGATTTTGTACTTGTATTCACTAACTTGTTGAACTACATTCGACATACATCTCGTCTGTAAGAAGTTATTCAGTGTTTTTTTTTAACCTTTCGATATTGAATATACCTTTAGAATTGCGCTGTATTTTAGTGGCCAATCAGAACAAATAGACAAAATTAAACAAATTTTCAAAAAAGAACTTCCATAACTCATTGAGTGATTTTTGGCATATTATGGCACTTAGGCAAAACGTCTCGAGCGATTCATTGCCATAATGTGACCAAATTTACCTACGTTTCTTAATTTTTTTTTCAAATCTTCCCGAGTTTACGTTATTAGGAAGCTGATATAATACTTTCCTATTTTGTCAATAGCTGTCCCAAATTGACTTACTACAGGCGCTTCTCAAAGGGTCTAAAATTCAATTTAGTTTGTTTTCAAGTTAACAAATTTTTGTTCTGAAAAATGGTGAAAGTGTTTGTTTTATTAGATTTTTACTACATATTTATATATCAGTGTATTCGTAATGAATTATCTACCTATTTAACGTGTTTTAAACTCATTTGAATTGAAAAATAGTGTATTTTTTTTAAAACAAAGTGTGAATTCTCTGCCTCATGTCTTTTCGGAGATATAATTTTTTTAATGTTGGGAAATTTCGAATTGGAACGCCCAGGAATCTACACATTTTTTTTATTATTGCCCGATCGCTCCAGTGGATAATGTGTAAATGTATTTTATATTAAATTTTTATACAACTAAAGTAAGATAACAAATATTATAATCAATAATTATCAGCCTGAAACACTCATCTACATTGAAAAAATCTTCCGAGAAAAGATACTGGCCGCCAACGGGAATTGAACCCGTGACCATCTGATTGCCGGTCAGCAGCTCTGACCACTGAGCTATGGCGGCTTATCTAATACCCGCCAAATAATTCAATATATACTAGTGTTTCATTCGACAATTACTTATTATTACATTTTTCCAACTGAAAACAACCAACTTTATTTTTGTGAGAGAGGTATTTTTTTTTTTTTTTTTTAATACTAAATCTCCCGCTAGGTGGCGTCGAGACTAATTATGTCTGCATTTTTTGCTGAAATACTTTAAGTTGTCAAATATTAATTATTATTTTTAATTGATACCCTTTGTACTATGCATAAAAATCTTGTTTAAACGTTAGTTTATCAATTAAAAATAATAACTAAAGTAAGAATCGTTATTCCCATATTAGGTAAAAGAGCTCCTTTTTTCTTATAAGGTATAATAATGCATGACCAATAATGTAATATTGTAATTTGCAATTTGTAACTGGCAAAATTATCTAATCGCATTTCAATATCGGGCTTTTTTTTTTATGGCAGGTACAAAATCTGTATTCGGTCACCGTGTTCGAGTCGAGCCTGTTCGTCACGTCCTGGCATAACCAGTCCATCATCCGGCTCAACAAGCACAATGCGCACGATCACGACTTCATCAACCGGAACATCTCCCGGCCGTACACGGTACACGTCTTCCACAAGCAGAGGCAGCCCGATGGTTTGTACCTTTTTACATGTTTGCTCCTTTTGATTTGCAGTCTTGAAAAATATTATGATGTCACATTTGAAATCAGTTGCCGTTAACCTCTTTGCTGCTACATATATATAGATCATCCAGTTGATTAGTCAGACATCTCCAAATACTAAGTTTTGAGATAATGTGGAAAGCAATATTCAAATGCTCACTATAAATCAAATTTTATTGAAATGTTTTTATGTTTAACATATTAAATATGCTATAAAATAGCTCGGGGAGGCATAATAGTCTGATACATTTTGAAATTTCCTACTAGTGACTCAGACGACATCAACATTTTGTTTAATTCACTGCAAGTTTTTCTGCATTATACAGTGAAACCCTCTTAAGAAGTTCTCTGTTAAGACGTTTCGTGGCTTAAGAAGTTTGGTTTTTTCGGTCCCTCGGCTCAAAATTGGCCCAATTTTTCCCACTTATAATGTTTACCTGCTTAAGAAGTTTGTTTTTTCCAGTCCCTTGGAAAACTTCTTAAGAGGGCTTCACTGTAATTGATTTGGTGGTGTTTATGAGTAATCTGAGTGTTGTACCAGATTGAGGGTACACTTTTACATACAAATACATACTCAATAGACGTGGGAAAAATTGAATGACTGAATTAAATGAATAAATTCAATCTTGTGACACTCCATCTGATTCTCAATTCCAAAAGAAATTGATTCTTCATTCCTTACGTTTAGACTTGTATCCTACGATTTTTAACGGCACATTAATTTTTATTTTCCATTTTTTTTTACTGTTGCTATTATTATTTGTTATTAAACAATTGAAATATTATAATTTATAATGTTTCACATATTTAAATATTATTCTATGGGCGGCGCGCCGCGAAGTTGCCTAAAGTAAAATACCTATCCCGCGCCGCCATTCATAAAATCACGCGTATGTATATCATTGTCCCCCGCACAAGCAAAAACCGGCAGCGAGTCGGCCGATTTAGTTCAGAGTTCCAAGCCACGACACGTCGCATCTCTTTCGAGGAATTAATACACGTATTCGCTATTCAGTATTGTCCCCGTCAATCTGAGGTCCCACCCGTTCTAGGTCCGCGTGTCTAGTCTGTCGCTATCGAGTTATGTGCTAAGCGCTCTATTCGGGAATTAACTTAAGCCCTTTTTCAGTTGAGACAATGACCAGTTCAAACGAGTCGATCTCTCTCAGAACCCAGTCTGTCCGAAACGCTAAAGACTTTACTTGGTCCGCAGCTAGCGAGATACTGCAGACACTAGTCAAAAGTTACTAATTCATTCCTGAATGCCTGCCGCTAATCCGCCCGTGAGGTTCATTCGTTCCTCTCCGCACGCCGAGCCATCAATTTCATTACATAGTTGGTTATTTTTTGGTACATACCAAAACTATTGGAATATAAGTACCTACCTATTTTTAGACGCAGATGTTAGGTAGATATAATATATGAATTTGCAGATATTATAAGGCCAATCGGCCGTCACAAAATATTGTTAAAATATTTATTTACATTAAATCACGTGAAGTGGAACAATTTTAAGTTAAATAAATTAGTAAAACTTTAGGGGTGAAACCACAAACTGTTTACTTTTAAGATTTAATTGCTAGCCTAATGTAGTACATTTTTCTTGTAAAAAAGAATTTTTTTTTTTTGTCAGAATGCGCGTCGTCAGTACAATTTTTCAGAATGACATAATTCACCCTAAGAAGAGTGCTTTGTGTTTTTTAGCACCGTTGTGATTTGAAACTCGATGAAACGAAAAATCACGACACTAAAAAGAGGCAAATACATACATCTATAGGATTTAGTCTGCGAGAGAATGAGATAGTATGATATTATAGCCGTATAAATAAAAACAAGGTGTTTCGGAGATGTCTGACTAATCATTAGTTTTCATAGTAAATGTACAAATGTCATAAAAAGCGTCTCTCACAAACTTTCTCCTATTAACCTCAGAATGTGATGATAAGGTTAAACGACAAATGTAACATTATCATCAAATGTTGAGTTCATCAGCTCTTCAAGATCCATGTTCACTCCTTCGTCTCCTCAAAAAGATCCTCCACACAGCATCTTCAAATATGACATAGGCCCTGAGGGAAATTATTTTCCTCATGGCCTTCTGTGTGGAGTTAATGTAAAAACAAAAAATCTTGAAAAATCCAAAATGGCACTATTCAATGATTTGATGGTCATCAAATTAGATGTGACTTTGGAACACTCGAAAATCAGAATATAAAATGTGCGGTTTTGATCTTGATTATTGATCTTTCTGTATTAAATTGCAATGTTTTTATTTTGCAGTTCAGCATCCATGCAAGATTCACAACGGTGGCTGCCAGCACATCTGCATACCCGGCTACAGAAACGTGACTATGGTGCCGTACGCCAACTGCATGTGTAAACCTGGCTATAAGCTTCATGTCGATGGAGAATGTACTTGTAAGTATTGTAGTGTATTGATTATCCACATAGTTTCAGCTTCTTTTAATAGATGTCAATAGGTTAGTTTGTAATACGAATTTCTGTCATATCCCAACAGATGGCAGCTGAGTTAATTATCAGAAAAATACCATCCATCGCCGTTACAATGATGACCGAACCCTCCAGTAAGATAGGCGGACTTCCGCTTTCAGTCTGCCAGAGTGCCAGAACTATTTAGAATCTAGCCTAGCAAGGATGTCTTTCCCCAATTGGGGATGCCATACTCTCACTGGCTCCAGACGGTTAGGAGCAGTTGAGATTCTTGTGCGGTATTCATACAAAAAAATTACGAGAAGAAGATAAACAAATGACTGATTATTCTTACCTGCCAACTTTGGTCTACACAAAAATACAATAATCTTGTTTTGTTTTCAGTGGTGACGCAGCCGATCTTCCTTATATACGGCAAAGGTCGTCCGGCCATGATAAAGGCCATCCTGACCTCAGCCAACCAAGGTCACCAGGTCATGATCCCCATCACCGACCTGAGCCAGCCCTCAGCCCTGGACTTTGACCTGAAAGAGAGCTACATCTATTTTTCAGATGTACAGAAGTAAGTAATTTTAACCTATTTATACGTTTGTCACATGTAACCCACGAACGCTGATCAAAACACCCAATTAAATTTGACGAATTGCTTTTGTGCCGAGAATTGACGATTTAACCCCTCAGGCCTCGACCATATTCTGTCAGTAGGTCAGAATATTTCCGCTTTGAAATAAAATCCAAATAAATGGAATATTTGTGAATGTATCCAAAAAATAAAAACAGTTTTTGTAATGTGTTTTTTCACTTTCAAATTTTATTATTAGAAATAACCATGTTTTTTTAAATATAAAATTTTTGAATGCAAACTTTAAAAAGTTTTAAAAATAGCTTACCTTACATTTTTACTAACTAAAATTACAGTTTTACAGTAAAATGATTTTTTCTCGAATAATTGCGATTGGAAACTTTGATTTTATAAAGGTGTACATTTTAATTCCTTTGTGGTAAACTTTTAGATTTGAATATATAGCAAGGTGTTTTCTCTTTCTAATACCATTTAGATCATATTCTTACGATAGTAAGGGAGACACGATTTCTTTGAGACTTACATGAGTTGTTAACAGCTCAAATGTTCAAATGTCAAATATTCATATGTCAAATGTGATGATATCAAATGTGACAATGTCAAAAGAAGCTATTTCTGATGTGACAATTTCAAATGTGACATTGTCAAAATGCAATGTTAAATGTGACAGTGTCAACTGTGACAGTATCAAATGTGAAAATGTCAACTGAGACATTGTCAAATGTGACGATGTCAAATGTAACACTGTCAAATATGATGATGTCAAATGTAACACTGTCAAATATGACTAATACTTATGTAACGGTCGGTTGAACAATTATGGCTGTTATTCTGGTTATTTGATTTCATTATGCATCATAATATTTTCCAGAGACACTATACAGCGTCAGCACGTGGACGGCACAGGGCGAGAGACCGTCTTATCTGCGGAGAAGAACGGACCTCTGGTCCTGGGAAGTTGCGAGGGTCTGGCCGTGGAGTGGATAGGCCGAGCCCTCTACTGGACGGACGAGGCCCTGGGGACCATCAGTGCCGCCCCGCTGGCCGCCATGGACAAGAGGAAGACCATTGTGAGGGATATGCTCATGTCCAGCCCGAGAGCGATAGCACTGCATCCTGTCAAGGGGTAACTAATTAACTATCACGCCATTTCCCCGCAGGCAGAGAGGATGTACCGCCAAACAACTCGATCTTGGAACACACTCCTTGCCTTGTTCACATTTATACATGCTCTTGTGATCGAACTGCTTGTGAACAGTAGTTTTAATATAATCCTTGTACA
Source organism: Limnephilus lunatus (assembly GCA_917563855.2). NCBI lineage: Eukaryota > Metazoa > Arthropoda > Insecta > Trichoptera > Limnephilidae > Limnephilus > Limnephilus lunatus. The sequence continues at coordinate 46,337,236 of OU830603.1, read as the reverse complement.
TAATTAGTTTCTAAGCCTTAAAAATCGGATCAATGGCGGCAGCTTTCGCTCCCCAGGCTGTAATTCCGTACTCGATTAAAGATTGACATAGAGCATAGTAAATTGTTTTGAGTTGATTCAAGTTAAGAAAGTGGCGAGTATGTCTAAAGAAGTATATCGATTTTCTAAGTTTGTTTGCTGTAGTGATAATATATTATGTTCTTTTCAAATTAAGTTACTGTCAAAGATAATATCTAAGTATTTGATTTTAGTCACCCGTTCTAAGTTGGGGCATCACATAACTGTAGAGTATATAAATATTAAATGCAATTATGTATCATCAGTCAGAATGGAGTTATGAATGTTTTGTTTTGTTGTATTTGTAGTTTGATGTACTGGACGGAATGGCCGGGTAAGGGCAGGCAGAGGAGCAGCATCAACTTTGCGTGGATGGACGGTACGCATCGCGCAGTGTTTGCGCAAGAGAATCTGCACTGGCCCAACGGACTAACCATTGACTATCTGAAAGGACAGATTTACTGGTATGTATTTATCATAACAAAAACAACAAAAAATTCTCGTTATTCCTTATTAATTAAGACAAAGTATGTATATAGTATTTATTTACTAAGGTAGAACCTGCAAATAAGCTATGAGCAGTAGCGTAGCAAGGGGGGGACGGTTCGCCCCGGGTGACACTCGACCCTGGAAAAAAATGACCAATTACGAAACGCAGTAGAGCCGATACCTGTACCAACTATTCCATTTTGCCCCACCCCATCCTACCCCTTTCATGCCGTCCCATCCTATCCCATTACACCCCCCCATGTGCTATCCACCTGTGCTAGCTATGCCATTGGCCATATGGCACCTTTGCAGGACCGCTTTTTTTGATTTTTGTAAATCCTGTATTATTATTGGAACGTTCGGAACATAGTTTCTTCAAAGCCACTCGAGTAATTGGCTTCTATTGTAGGTTGCAAGTAATCCACCTTCATCAATTTATGTTCCAGGTGCGACGTGATGCTGGACAAGATAGAGAGTGCGGGACTGGACGGCACTAACCGCAGCGTCGTGCGGTCAGGCCCGCTGGTGGCGCACCCTTACGGTCTGGCCTACCACTCCAGCTACCTGTTCTGGACCGAGTACCAGCATGGCGCGCTGAGACGGCTCGACCTGCGAACCGGAGCCATTACCACCCTCGCCCAGGAGAGCCCGCCACTCTTTGACCTGAAGGTGTACGATGAACTGGCGCAGACTGGTGAGGGAATAGGAGCGATTTATTATGAAAAATTTACAATAAAAAGTGGTTCGCTACGTTTGGTGATTTAGCAGAGATACTCGGGTTCAAGGGGTGAGGTTTATCTAGGTCTTGGCGGGACATGAGTTTGCCCACCTATTGCGGGGTGGGCCGGATCGGAAGAGACTGGTTGATGGAGATGTTTTTCCTCTCCGCTCTCTCGACCCATCGCCTTGAATCGCAGTTGGAGGGATAGATTCATACGTTCGTTACTCCTGGACACGTTGACACCCAGATTCCTATCCACCCCTACAAAGATATTGAAATATAAGACTATCCGCAGGTTTTACTAGGTGGGACTGTGCTTCCTGGTGTCGCCGATATTGTTTACCAATTAACGAATAAACTAAATGAACGAATAAACTTAACGAACGTTTAACTAAATGAACAAATTCTTTCCGTATTCAAACTATATTGTTAACCAATACTACTGCATACCTTAAAAAAATCAACTGGATGAACAAATTCTTTCCATATGCAAATTATTCCCATTATCATATCTCTTTTGTTTTTCAATATCTTTGCACCCCTCATACCCTTTTCCTTCCCAGAACTTCATCTCCCTCCTTTCCCTAAAAAGGTCCTCCACACAGCATCCCCAAAGATGACATAGGCCCTGAGGGAATTTTTTGTGTGGAGCTAATGTAAAATGAAAATCAAACATACATTAGATCCAGGGTGGCAGGAATGAGGGAAAGGATAAGCAGCTCTAGAAATATCCTCGTCATGGAAGCCCGCCTCAGTCCATCATCCAGCATTGATGCACACTGGAGAAAAATACTGGCACCTAATGTGGTCACAGAATCCTAAAAGCTAATTATTATGATTTTATTTTGTTATTACCTTTGTTCATGTACAATCATATCACCTGCTTCTCTATTTAAAATGTATATTTTATAACCCTTATGGAATGTGTGGGATTGCACTATTCTCCCCACATACCGGAATAAACATTTATATATTTAATTTATTTATATTTATTTTATAGCTTATGAACGAGCAGTCCTCTCACACCGAGCGGTGAAATCATAGTGGCTCAGTAAGTCACCCCAAATTGTGCCCAGTTGAGTTTTATGTCAGTGCCCAGTTGCCCTAATGCCGTCTCCTCTACCTTTTTTCCTCAAAGGGAACAATGCTACTAATTTTTTGTTATCATTGGTACATGTTTAGTTTGTCTGTTTGATTTTAGGTACGAATGCATGCTCCAAGCGTGAGATCCCTTGTTCGGAGCTTTGCCTGCCTACTCCGGTGGGTTCTGTCTGTGCGTGCTCCGACGGCAGTGTTCCGGGACCCGTGGGGAAGACTTGTATCTCTCTCACCAACTATACGGCTCCATCTAGGTGCGGGGAGAACATGTTCCAGTGTAAACTCAGGTTGGTGAAATTCTTCCTGTACTTCCACAGCCATCTTAGGTCAAATGTCTCCAATTTTGCCGATTCTCTTCGAGACCCAGACTAACCCAAAATATGACTATGTCTTAAGCATTCTATTTGTCAGCAATTTCATAAAAGTATAAAATATTTTGCTTAATTTCTAGAAAAGATTGCGATTTCTGATGTTAACATTATTTGTTTTATTTCAGGCACTGCATCGGCCGAAAGTATGTGTGTGATGGTGATGATGACTGTGGGGATGGAAGCGATGAAGACGTCAACCCTGGTGGAATATGCGGTAATTTGTTCTCTGTTTTTTCATGACCTTGAACTTTTTTGTGATTTGAAGCTTTTCACGACTTTGAACCTTTTCATGACTTTGAACCCTTTCATGACTTCCACCCATTTCATCACTTTCAACCTATTCATAACTGAACATCTTCATGACTTTGAACCTTTTTATAACTTGAACCTCTTCCTGACTTTGAACCTTTTCATGACTTTGAACCCTTTCATGACTTCCACCCATTTCATCACTTTCAACCTATTCATAACTGAACATCTTCATGACTTTGAACCTTTTTATGACTTGAACCTCTTCCTGACTTTGAACCTTTTCATGACTTTGAACCCTTTCATGACTTCCACCCATTTCATCACTTTCAACCTATTCATAACTGAACATCTTCATGACTTTGAACCTTTTTATGACTTGAACCTCTTCCTGACTTTGAACCTTTTCATGACTTTCATCATAACTGAACCTTTTCATGACTTTGAACCTCTTCAGGACTTTCAACTTTTCATGACTTTCAACCTTTTCATAACTGAATCTTTTCATGACTTTGAACCTCTTCATGACTTTGAAATTTTTCACGACTTTCAACCTTTTCATGACTTTCAACCTTTTCATGACTCTCAACCTTCTCTTTGACTTTAAACCTCTTCACGACCTTGAACCTTTTCATGACTTTCAACCCTTTCATGACTTTGAACTTTTCCACAACTTGAACCCTTTCATGACTTGCTGCTGTTGACATCTTTTACTTTTTTTTTCATGATTTCTTTAATTTAATTTTAAATTTCTTTATTTTAGAACACATAGTCTGCCGCAATGATCAGTTCCAGTGTGACACCAATCGCTGCATCACCAACTACTGGGTCTGCGATGGAGACAAAGGTAATTCAAAAATCAGTTAAACCCACACAAAATGTGCTCAATCCCTTAAAAAAATAGCGATTGCTGAAAAACAATTTTTTCTTGGATAGCGTCATTTAACGCATAATATGTTTATTTTCTAGATTGCGCCGACGGAACTGATGAAGACCCTCAGCATTGCAGAAACAGCACCTGCTCTGCTAGCCAGTTCACCTGCAAAGTTTCAGGAAGGTGAGTGTATTATAATATGCGAGCCTGGGGTGTGTAAAAAACCCCAGATCCTCTGAGCTTAATACTCAAAGATATGATTATGAAATCAACTTGGGTGGATAATGTATCTCAAAGAATAGCAATCCGACAACTCCAGAGAAAATAACAGATTCACTAACCTTGTATGTAGTTCTTTGTAGTTCTTTGCAGAGGCCTCCGTAATTTTATCCACTTAAAATCCAGATCAGTACAATTCTTTTGTGACTTTGAAACATGCACAAGTAGTAGATTGTCAACCATACACAAACAATTAGTTTTCACAAATGAAAAAAATATTAAAAAAAACAGATGATGACAGTCTTCACTTGTTTAGATACTATTTAAAAAAAAAAATACATTTTAACGCCTAGCGCCGGCATTACGTGACTGGATAGTAGGTACCTATCACATCGATACAGAGCCGCAGATCTACCTACCTCTCATACGTTCCATAAAAGGTACGAACCATTGTGTGCCTGAAATGCACGGTTAGGGCGCCTTCGAGAATTAGCCGAGTAAAGAATTACTGCCACACAAAGCAACACTCCGACTTGTCGGGTTATATAAGGGCACCTGGCAACAGACGTATTATTCAGTGTTACGGTGTTTTCATAGCGTTCAACATGCTCGTCTCAAGCAACCTTGACCCTGTGAGAAACTACGTTCGTTTTGTTTACCTAAGTGCCGGTAATATAGTAAATCTGTTTCGCTGTCCATTCCTGTATTGATTGGCAAATTGCAATTTTAGTAGAACTCAATAAAGACTTCCAACACGCAACCTCATTGTTCTACATTGGCAACCTCCAACCACGAGTTCTACATACCTATGGTGGGCAATATGGTACACTTCATTTGTGGCCAATACGGCCCTATGCCACATTGTCCTACTGCACTTTCTCCAAACTAACAAGTGGCGACATCTCTGATCCATTGTAGCCGTTGTTAGCAGGTTTTAGAACAATCCATTTCGGTGTCTCTGCTAAATCCAAAGAGTGCGTCAATCACCATTCATGTGATGTAAATTAATGTATATATTTAATTATTTTTTCGAACAAACAAAACAAACATATTATAATGTCTAACCAGTGAGTTTACCATACCCAAACATCTCTTTCAAGGCAGAAACACACTTAGCCCACGCGACGCTACGTAGGTTGACGTCACCATTTCCATATCTGGACTACTTATCTTCCATACATTTTATATGGAAACGGGTGCTTTAGAATCACACTAGCCCCACGCAACGCAAACCGAGGTGCCCTACGCGACGCGGATCTGCCACAGCCAGATCGGCGTGGGCCGTGTGGAAGGTGGAGGGGGTATGGTCACGCCTACTATGAGATGATTTCACATCTTTTTGGTGTTATCTAAGCATAACGTGTTTCGCTATATCTGTGGTTGTTTTTTTGACATTTATTATCGTTTATTATTAAAAAATGGGTGACGAACAGTTCTTTGAAACTGAGCACGAAGTTATTTATAATATCAAATCTCAGAATTATAGAGATTCTGCTATACGATTATATAATAAATAACTAATTTCAATATTATACCCCTATAATGAATGTCTTTCTCTAGTCAAAATTGACTTTCGAAGACGTGTGTTTTCTTTTTTTATATCATATTCAATTATGCTGTGAAGCTCTTCAAATACCACTTTACTCATACGGAAGTATATGAAGAATCGTCCGTATCAGATTATAGATCTTTTACTAAAGTATGGAACTCTCCAAACATTTGTCTTCGTTTGTTAATGTTATGGACCCAAATACTTCTCACTTTTTTGTTTTTCTTTTTACCAGAATATTGATTTAATAATAATAATCGTAGCAAATCATCTTCAAATTCGCTTTTAGAAGACATGGCAAAGCTGTCGTCTGCTGAGAAAAGAATCACATAAACATAACAAAATAAACGTCAAATGTGTCAAATCAAACGCGCCGGCGCACCAGAGACCTATTGTCAGGTGGTCACAGCGACGCGTATGGCCAGTGTGAACATGGACAGGAACTTTGCGTAGCGTCGCGTCGCGTTGCGTGGGCCTAGTATGTTTCTACCTTCATCCACTTCCCCAAAGCATATAATATTTTTTTATTAATTATTTTTTTATGAAACTATAAGCAGAAATATTTTGACATTCCGACAAAGTTGGCCCGAGGCCTGAGAGGGGTTAAAACTAATCATTGTCGGTATGAATTTACACTGTTAGATTCTTGTGTATTATTTAGTTGTTATTTGTTCCTAGATGTATCCCGCTGGCCTGGAAATGTGATTCAGACTTGGACTGTGGGGAATCCGACTCATCTGATGAAAATGGAGACTGCAGTAAGTATTCCCCAACTCAGATTGTGTTGTTTCAAATCCTACAAACTTTTTTTGATGACCATAAAATCGTCGATCACCTCTCTTTTTAGCATTAGAAAAATCCATGTTAAAAGCCTGTCGGTCGTATCAGCTTTGTGTTATGATTTATTTATTATCTGTTCTGTGGGTTCAGTATATTGTCCTTTTATTATAGTATTCTCCACCAACAGAAAAGATGATAAAGATTGGTATCAATTTATATATACTCATATTTCCGCTTCTCAAAATACACTGAATAATTTCAACGACCTCAAACCTGCGCTTGCATATAGAGGGGGAATGTCACTTCCACATTCAATCTGGAGCGCTTCTGAAGGTCATTTTGTTTGCGCTGTACAATAATAATAATAATAATATTTGGCTGATTTATAAAGCGCCGTTTTCGTGAAAAATCACCTCGAGGGTGCTGTACATATAAGCATACAATAAAATAAAATTAATACGATAGGCTTACAACTAAGATTCAAAATTATAACTAGGTACTTACATTTAAGACTTATATATTATTATGTACATAGCTAGTGACTTACGACTAAGACTTATTACTACTGACTGAAAACTAGTGGCATACATATATATTTACAAATGTGATGATTTACAATTAAAATAGGTGTTTACATATAACAATAAATATTTTTTAGTTTTGCGAGGTGTCTAATATTACCAAGTGATCAACAAAACTCTACCGATATAGGTAAAGACAGAGAAGAAAGTTATTGCTGCAAGTCGAAGCAGTTTGATGATTTTATATATACATACATACATACAATATTTTATTCTATACATTTTATACTCTTTTTTAATATTAATATTGTTAGCGCCAGAAGAAGAAGGAAGTTTGTACATAATATTACAATTTTATAACACGGTTTTGAACATGATTTTAATGGGTTAACTGTATTTAAAGGAAAGAATAGGTATCTTAAATGAATGAATGAATTTAATCATCGATCTCAACCGCAATAAGATAATTCATCGCTCAACAACAGATTGGGTAGCAATATTTGAATGGAATAGCGAATTTATGGAAATGAGTGTTTAAATAGGTGAGTTTTAAGTTTGGATCTAAATTCTGTTGGGCTGGTTATGCATCTTAATTCCATAGGAAGTTTATTCCAAGCCTCAGGGCCGGATACTCCGAATGCACGATCACCAAAATTAGTGTTCGGATTTCGCTTAGGTTCTTTCAACCTTCCGATTGCAGATGATGTCGCTGATCTAAGAGTTGACTGCCTTAGACCAATATTTTCCGGAATGCACAATTCAGAGATATAGGGTGGAGCCATTTCATTGAGAGCTTTAAACACCATCCAGCATAACTTGTATTGGATCCTTTCAGGACACTTCAGCCAGTGAAGATTTCGAAGGTGTTCTGAAATGTGCGAAAACTTGGGTACCCCAGTAATTAGCCGTGCTGCGGCGTTGAAAACTGATTGTAGTTTATCAGTTTGGCATTTAGGAAGTTTTGCATAAATGCCATTACAATAATCAAGACGTGAAACTATGTATGAGTTCACAAGAAGCTTAGTTGCCTCCGTTGAGAGGTTCCTACGAACTGATTTAATTTGTCTTAGATAGAAGAACCCAGTACTGACGGTCCTATTTACTTGACTTTTTAGCGAAAGGTCTGAATCCAGATAAACACCTAGAAGTTTGACGGTTTTTTTTGCAATTACGTCGCTACCGGAAATAGAAATTGGTGAGTTGGCTATTAAATGTTGGCGTCTATTCGTGGCTGCCCAGAGAAACTCGTGGGATTCAACTTAAGTTTGTTCAAGGACATCCAAAGACTGATCGCTTCTAGACACTCAAAAGTGCGAATTTTAAGGCCGTTGATCTCATTTGGTGTGCAGTAAAAGTATACTTGCTGATCGTCGGCATAACAGTGAGTTAAGAGACCAAATGACTTGATAATTTTTGCGACATCATTTGTGAAGATAATGAAAAGAAGTGGACCCAAAACGGATCCCTGAGGTACCCCTGAAGAGAGTTTTGTGAAGTTGGACTGTTTGTTTCCGACTTTCACTGCTTGAGAGCGATTGGATAGATAAGATTGTAGCCATTTTTTTATGTTAGAGTGTAAACCAAATGTTACTTCTAGTCTCTTAATAAGGAAGTCGTGGTCAATGGTGTCAAATGCGGCGCTCATATCTAAAAGTGAAAGAAGGGCTAACTTACCTGATTCTATGGCAAGGGTTATATCTGAGAGGACACGAAGTAATCCGGTTTCTGTTGAGTGGAACTTCCTATATGCGGATTAATGATCAGTAAATAATTTGTTCACGTTTAAGTGGGAAGTTATTTGAGACACAACAATTTTTTCAAGTAGTTTAGCTACGAAAGGCAGATGTGCATTACTTTACATATGCTCCACGCAGGAGGCCCCGAGGAAAACAATTTCCTTCGGGCTAAATCCCCCATCATGACACAAGCAACATGTTCCACTTGCTGTGTTGGTGCAGTAAAACCCCGTTAATTCGAAATCCATGGGACATAAACCAAATTTCGAATTCTAACTTAATTTTAAATTTTAAGAAAAAATAAAATGAACAAATTACGAATTAACAAATTTTGTTTTTATTTTTAACTTAATGAGTAAAATCTAAAATTATAATATTTAATTAAAGAAGACAATATTAGCGAAACTCGATCGAAAATCTGACTGAGAATTGAATATATACACCTTAGCTCAGTTGGTAGAGCACTTGCCATGTAAGCAAAGGGTCCTGGGTTCGAGTCCAGAGGTGCCAATATCTTCTTCTGATTTTTCTGTCTCCAGTTTTTCGATTGAGTTTCGCTAATATTGTCTTCATTTAATTAAATAACAAATTTTGAATATAAAAACATTTTGTATGAAAAAAATTTTCAGGGAATTTTTTTTTGTACGAATTTTGGCTTTAAAAAAAAACTTGAATATCCAAAATATTTTTTTTTATTCAATGAAATTAAGATTGTTTTTGTTTGTTTTTCACCCACCATGTTAGGGACGTCCCTGTGTTATAGACGAGACAAACGTAATGACGTGTCAATTTGGTTGCAGAATACCCGCAATGCTCGGTGACGGAGTTCACCTGCGACAACAACAATTGCGTGCCCAGCGACTATTACTGCGACGGTCACGACGATTGCCGTGACAATTCCGATGAGAAGGGATGCAGGGACATGTGCGACCCTAAAACTATGGTAACTACCTTTAAATGATCATTTTGGATGGTGTAGTGTTAATCGATTACAAATGTTAAACGAATTACAGCTTTAGATGCACATGTAATTTTTTTATTAATTGCCGGCAACACGAGCGCTTATTGAAATAACCCACCTCACCAGACGATGTCTGTTCTGAGATGCTTACATAAATATGCATACATATACACATACATACACACATACACATATGTATACGCATGCGTGCAAATAATCATAAAAACAAGTACATATATAAAATTATTGGAAATTGTTAAAAGGTTAGGTTAGGTTAGGTTAGGTAATGGACTGCAAATACTAAAGACGAAAAGGTATTTGCTGGAATTGGGTGATAGTATGTGTAGGAAAAAACAAGGAATGCAAGGAAAAAGTAATGACCAATCACTTACCAATTTATCTCTGAAAAGGAGCACACAAAACAATCACAATATAGTTATTATAGTTCCTCCGTGATACCTCGAGGTAATTATCGCCACAACAAAACGAATGAGCAAAAATCGAGATTATGTACACGAAAAACACCAACAACTTTCTTCCAAGGTAGTCTCAAAACTTTTTCCGTTTTCAAAACAAATGCCCTTGAATTTTCAATATTTTTCTTGCCATTGTTCTAAATTTCAAATACTTTTCCAGCAATGTGATAATTAGGGAGAGGTAGGAACTGGATAAATGACGTCCCTGTAGGAACTAAGCATAGTCTCATTTCAAAACCAAACAGTCCCTGTCATAGATGATAGAATTATGAGAGATTGGGACAGGAACTATTATTTGTATGAAACGAAATATCATTCACCCATACTACTGCAAATACATAATATCTTTCATTACATAGCTGCTTTGATAGTTTGTGCAATTTTGTTGTGATTTCCATTCCATATCGTTCAGATTATCTATGGTCCCTAAGCAATCTCGATGCTCTTTTTGTTTACATTAACTTCACACAGGAGGCCCTGAGGAAAATATTTTCCCTTAGGGTATTTTTAGGACAGAAAGGAGTTAAGAAGTCCTGAAGAGACCCGTGTGTGACAAATGTCAACCATTTATAAAAAAGTGTTTGACAAATGAGCGCGCATTTGGTGTGTTTCCCGACTCCCAGGTACCAAAGGGATCAATGACGCTAGTTCCTTACAGCATCTTCCATTTAAATACCGGCAGAACAAGGATAGCATTCCCGCCTGACACCTGTGCTCTAAAGATTGCAATTCTTTTTTTAATATAGGTAAATCTATCAAATGGACCGCCTGTTTTCTGCATATAGTAAAGAGTTTTGGGGCTCCAAATTAAAGGTGGCTGCCAAATTCAAGAGTGGGGTACACTTGCTATTTGCACAGGTTCAGCAGTTGTGTACTATTAATGTATCTGTGGGCCCTGTACAGTACGCCCAGATTATGAGAGGTCAACTTGACTCCTCCATTCCTGAGCTGGTCACTTATAGTTATACCAAACATATCAATGGAGGGCCTGTTATTGAAGATTGCTTCTGTTGAAGGAGACTAGATTTTCATTTCAATCACTTTTCAAGACTTTATCAGACAGATGTCTTTGAAACATTAAATTGTGTTCTATCTGCAGTTTGGGCTTCTGAGAGACTAACTTGACTCTGGCTGCGATGGAACCTCGGTGACGGTCACTTAGAGTTACACCAAGCAAATGAATGTTTCTGATGCGTATGAATTGTTGTAGATATCATGCGTCCCCCAAGAGGCGTGCTTCCCGCTGAAGAACAAGTGCGACGGAGTGGTGGATTGCCCGGACGGATCGGACGAAGCCAACTGCCCTCCTAATACCAGCAAGATACCGGCCCCCAGCCATAACAACAGGTAACATACAAGCAAATGGCGTAACTACTGATGTTTGGTTTTATTTTTTTTCTTTATTTTACAATTTTTTTTAGAGAAAAATGTGTCCTTACAGAGGGACCCCGTTCTAAGGTTACATCTCACTCCAGATAATAATATCTACAGCTCATATGTTGGACAGATATCTATGAACTTCAGAGTGAAGACTAATATCTACAGAGCTAAGGTCGGATAAATATCTATGACAGTCCCAGTGATGACGAATATCTATGGAGCGTAGGTGGGACCAATATCTACAGAGGGCAGCTGAGCACATGACCTAACCTAACCTAACCTAACCTAACCTAACCTAACCCAACCCAACCTCTGCCAGTGCTTAGATATTCGTCGACATCACCTGTTCCATAGATATTAGTCAGCAGTTTGAGCTGTAGATATTCGTCCTCACTTTTTTTTCCATAGATATTGTTCCAACATACCTCTTATAGATATTAGTCAGAACATGGATTATCATAGATATTATTCTGATTTGTTCGGTTTTTGAAATTCTTGTGGATATTTAGTAGACGCCTCCATCACATTGTACATGTACCTTGTACACACCGGGCAAATGCGCTAACCGCTGCGCCAAGGTGTCGATATCCGATTCGGTCATCGTTAACTATCATACTTCGACTATCTTTCGGTCATCTTTAACTGTATCATGCGCTGACCACCTCATTTGCCCGGAAAGCGAAAGGTCCTGGGTTCGAGTCCCAGAGGTGCAAATGTATTTTTCTGATTTTTCTGTTTCCAGATTTTCAATTAAATTTCATTGCCCTGCTTTTTTTTACACCCTCACTGTGCCATCTCAACGCCCCCTATTTTTCTATTGGTACTGCCCTCCTGAAAGTCTCAAACGCTCACTAGGGGCATTATCGCCCACGTTGAGAACCTATGGTCTAACAGAACTTCAACAAAATTCAAATTAAAAACTCTTATTTTAGCTTAACCTTTAAGTATGGACGTCAAATATTTTCAACACTAGTGCGGACGTGAAGTCTCTCAGGTTACTATATACTACACATACAATTTTTTTCTAGAAACAGATTCCGAACCGCGGCAAAACCTTATCTATATTTAAATATAGGTCTTTAATAAGAAAAAAATAAGTATTTGTAATCAATTTTCTTTATTATAACTATACAAAATATGAAAAATCAACTTTCATAGTCCTTTTTCAGACTTATCATTTTGACACATCAAAAATAACTAAATCTAACACTAGAACAAAAAAACTTCTTTATCTACTAATTTAATATACAAACGTAAAAAAGAAAAACTATTAAAATATTTTATATGTGGACGTGGAGCCTGACAGGCTTCAGCCAATATTTCAATGATTATTACTCACATGCTATGCACCCAGCGACGCAACCTCCTCCCTCATTGTCTATTTTGCTACTAAAAATGAAGCTACTGAGACGCTCAGATGCGGGGAGCGAGGGGAAGTGTGTGAAACAAAGCAAACTTGAGAACCGCGCGTAGCCTCTGAGACTTCACGTCCATACTTAAAGGTTAACTCAATCTTTCTTTTCTCATGTTTTTGTTGTTTATTTCATGCTTATTATATTATGTTTACTTATTGATGTACATATACTGTTATTGGACATTTGGTATTCATACTTTGTCATTTCTTAATAATTTTTGTTAACCCTCTTGTGTACATTAGTAAAATAAAATAAAAATTTTGTATTATTATTTTTTTGTTACAAAGGTTTTGTAATACATATAAATTTTTTGTCAACAGACACCACCAGACCCCGGAGGACAGAAAGGAAATATGTAATCCACATGAATTTCAGTGTTTGAACAAAGACTGCATCAGAAAGGTTTGTCCACTTACTTAACCTAATATAACCTCTTAATTTTTTATTGGAATACTGAACAAGAGCCCCAACTGCTCCCAACCGCCTGGAGCCAGTGAGACTATGGCATCCCCTATTGGGGTATGTTGTGAGGCTGAATGTAGTGGGGAGGGGATGTAGATAGGGAAGAGAAATGGTTATTAGATCTTGTTACTGAACAAGGCTACAGCCATTTCAAGCAAATTTCAATTCTGAATGGTGGTCTTGAACCAAGGCTATCCTGAGAGTGTCTTCGACTCTGGAACGTGCTGCAAATATACCTTCCATTATTTATAAGTGATAAAATTGTGATTTGAACCCGTAAACTCTGGATCGCTAGTCGAAAGCCTTACTCCTCTATCACGGAGGTTTTGTTTTGAAATAAATCTGACGTGTTTGGATGCCAAAACCGTTTAAAAGCCGTGGAAAAGTTTCAGTGCTACCATTTGGGTCTCGCCGAACGTTCTAAGCCCCAAAGAATATTATTATTTCTCCTTTCTTCCCAGGAGTTCCGCTGCGATCGCCGCGTGGACTGCCTGGACGGTAGCGACGAGGAGAATTGTACAACGGCCTACGTGACCACGCCGGCACCGGACCACATCACCTCCACCACCACAGAGAACGCGTTTGCGGCGTGCGAGAAGCCAATGCGGCGCTGTGACAATGCCACGCGCTGCATCACGCCTGAGAGATTATGTGACGGGAGGGATGATTGCGAAGACGGCAGCGACGAGGGGATGAGATGTGGTAAGTTATTGATGAGAAATAATGTCAACACTAATTGTGGATTTTAAAACAGTAAAGTAAAATTTAAATCATGCAAACATTGCAATAATTATTAATTTATACACTTATTAATTTGTACTCCTTCACAATATAAAAAAAGAATCATTGCAATCATAATAAACCATGTAACTCCGGTAACTGAAATGTGGAACTGCAGTAATGATTCATTTAAGCTCAGATTAACCAGCATCGTAGTAGAGAGCAGCATCGATCCGTAATTCACATTTTATTTTTGGATGGAAAAACATGCGAAGTTATAAAAGCAAAGTTGGATGCTGTCTCTGCGGGCCCTTCACCATTTATGACGACCGTTAAATATTCATATTTAAACATGGTTGTACATCTGTTTTTGATGAGGAGCGACCAGGCAATCCGGAAGACGTGGTTGCCGAGGAAATTGTTGAAAATGTCCATGACGTGATTCTTGCTGATTGCCGATTTAAAGTGCACGAAGTAGCAGAGGCTGTAGGTGTGACGTACGGAACGGCAATCAATACTTTACCTGAAAAGTTAAGTGTGATAAAGATGTCCGATAGGTGCCGCGTTTGCTCACGGTTAACAAGAGGATAACGCATCAGCACATTCACCCATGACCAAATTGAATGATTTGACTACGAATTGCTGTCGCACCCACCGTACTCACCCGACCTTGCTCTTTGTGACTTCTTTCTGTTCCCGAATATGAAAATGTGGCTCAGGGGAAAATAATCAATTCAAATGAGGAGGTTATCGCCGAAACAGAAACGCTTTTAGAAGAGTTTGACAAATCGTATTTTTTGGAGGGGTTAAAGAAATGGAAGAAACGTTGTAAAATACTAAAATAAGATAACATTGAAGGAAAATATATTTTTTGCGAAAAACTTGCATCTTCATTCCAAACAAGGGTACTTATTGATCCACCCTCAATCAATGTTTGATTGACCTACCTCTACTTAACAGTCCCAAGAGTCTTTGCAAGGGAGGGGTTAAAGAAATGGAAGAAACGTTGTAAAATACTAAAATAAGATAACATTGAAGGAAAATATATTTTTTGCGAAAAACTTGCATCTTCATTCCAAACAAGGGTACTTATTGATCCGCCCTCAATCAATGTTTGATTGACCTACCTCTACTTAACAGTCCCAAGAGTCTTTGCAAGGGTACTTATTGATCCGCCCTCAATCAATGTTTGATTGACCTACCTCTACTTAACAGTCCCAAGAGTCTTTGCAAGGGTACTTATTGATCCGCCCTCAATCAATGTTTGATTGACCCACCTCTACTTTATAGTCGCAAGAGTCTTTGCAAGAGTACTTATTGATCCGCCCTCAATCAATGTTTGATTGACCCACCTCTACTTAACAGTCCCAAGAGTTTTTGCAAGGGGACTTATTGATCCACCCCCTCAATCAATGTTTGATTGACCCACCTCTACTTTATAGTCCCAAGATTCTTTGCAAGGGAACTTATTGATCCGTCCTCAATCAATGTTTGATTGACCTACCTCTACTTAACAGTCCCAAGAGTCTTTGCAAGGGTACTTATTGATCCGCCCTCAATCAATGTTTGATTGACCTACCTCTACTTAACAGTCCCAAGAGTCTTTGCAAGGGTACTTATTGATCCGCCCTCAATCAATGTTTGATTGACCCACCTCTACTTTATAGTCGCAAGAGTCTTTGCAAGAGTACTTATTGATCCGCCCTCAATCAATGTTTGATTGACCCACCTCTACTTAACAGTCCCAAGAGTTTTTGCAAGGGTACTTATTGATCCACCCTCAATCAATGTTTGATTGACCCACCTCTACTTTATAGTCCCAAGATTCTTTGCAAGGGAACTTATTGATCCGTCCTCAATCAATGTTTGATTGACCCACCTCTACTTAACAGTCCCAAGAGTTTTTGCAAGGGTACTTATTGATCCACCCTCAATCAATGTTTGATTGACCCACCTCTACTTTATAGTCCCAAGATTCTTTGCAAGGGAACTTATTGATCCGTCCTCAATCAATGTTTGATTGACCCACCTCTACTTAACAGTCCCAAGAGTTTTTGCAAGGGTACTTATTGATCCACCCTCAATCAATGTTTGATTGACCCACCTCTACTTTATAGTCCCAAGATTCTTTGCAAGGGAACTTATTGATCCGTCCTCAATCAATGTTTGATTGACCCACCTCTACTTAACAGTCCCAAGAGTTTTTGCAAGGGTACTTATTGATCCACCCTCAATCAATGTTTGATTGACCCACCTCTACTTTATAGTCCCAAGAGTCTTTGCAAGGGTACTTATTGATCCGCCCTCAATCAATGTTTGATTGACCCACCTCTACTTTATAGTCGCAAGAGTCTTTGCAAGAGTACTTATTGATCCGCCCTCAATCAATGTTTGATTGACCCACCTCTACTTAACAGTCCCAAGAGTTTTTGCAAGGGGACTTATTGATCCACCCCCTCAATCAATGTTTGATTGACCCACCTCTACTTTATAGTCCCAAGATTCTTTGCAAGGGAACTTATTGATCCGTCCTCAATCAATGTTTGATTGACCTACCTCTACTTAACAGTCCCAAGAGTCTTTGCAAGGGTACTTATTGATCCGCCCTCAATCAATGTTTGATTGACCTACCTCTACTTAACAGTCCCAAGAGTCTTTGCAAGGGTACTTATTGATCCGCCCTCAATCAATGTTTGATTGACCCACCTCTACTTTATAGTCGCAAGAGTCTTTGCAAGAGTACTTATTGATCCGCCCTCAATCAATGTTTGATTGACCCACCTCTACTTAACAGTCCCAAGAGTTTTTGCAAGGGTACTTATTGATCCACCCTCAATCAATGTTTGATTGACCCACCTCTACTTTATAGTCCCAAGATTCTTTGCAAGGGAACTTATTGATCCGTCCTCAATCAATGTTTGATTGACCCACCTCTACTTAACAGTCCCAAGAGTTTTTGCAAGGGTACTTATTGATCCACCCTCAATCAATGTTTGATTGACCCACCTCTACTTTATAGTCCCAAGATTCTTTGCAAGGGAACTTATTGATCCGTCCTCAATCAATGTTTGATTGACCCACCTCTACTTAACAGTCCCAAGAGTTTTTGCAAGGGTACTTATTGATCCACCCTCAATCAATGTTTGATTGACCCACCTCTACTTTATAGTCCCAAGATTCTTTGCAAGGGAACTTATTGATCCGTCCTCAATCAATGTTTGATTGACCCACCTCTACTTAACAGTCCCAAGAGTTTTTGCAAGGGTACTTATTGATCCACCCTCAATCAATGTTTGATTGACCCACCTCTACTTTATAGTCCCAAGATTCTTTGCAAGGGAACTTATTGATCCGTCCTCAATCAATGTTTGATTGACCCACCTCTACTTAACAGTCCCAAGAGTTTTTGCAAGGGTACTTATTGATCCACCCTCAATCAATGTTTGATTGACCCACCTCTACTTTATAGTCCCAAGATTCTTTGCAAGGGAACTTATTGATCCGTCCTCAATCAATGTTTGATTGACCCACCTCTACTTAACAGTCCCAAGAGTTTTTGCAAGGGTACTTATTGATCCACCCTCAATCAATGTTTGATTGACCCACCTCTACTTTATAGTCCCAAGATTCTTTGCAAGGGAACTTATTGATCCGTCCTCAATCAATGTTTGATTGACCCACCTCTACTTAACAGTCCCAAGAGTTTTTGCAAGGGTACTTATTTATCCACCCTCAATCAATGTTTGATTGACCCACCTCTACTTTATAGTCCCAAGATTCTTTGCAAGGGAACTTATTGATCCGTCCTCAATCAATGTTTGATTGACCCACCTCTACTTAACAGTCCCAAGAGTTTTTGCAAGGGTACTTATTGATCCACCCTCAATCAATGTTTGATTGACCCACCTCTACTTTATAGTCCCAAGATTCTTTGCAAGGGAACTTATTGATCCGTCCTCAATCAATGTTTGATTGACCCACCTCTACTTAACAGTCCCAAGAGTTTTTGCAAGGGTACTTATTGATCCACCCTCAATCAATGTTTGATTGACCCACCTCTACTTTATAGTCCCAAGATTCTTTGCAAGGGAACTTATTGATCCGTCCTCAATCAATGTTTGATTGACCCACCTCTACTTAACAGTCCCAAGAGTTTTTGCAAGGGTACTTATTGATCCACCCTCAATCAATGTTTGATTGACCCACCTCTACTTTATAGTCCCAAGATTCTTTGCAAGGGAACTTATTGATCCGTCCTCAATCAATGTTTGATTGACCCACCTCTACTTAACAGTCCCAAGAGTTTTTGCAAGGGTACTTATTGATCCACCCTCAATCAATGTTTGATTGACCCACCTCTACTTTATAGTCCCAAGATTCTTTGCAAGGGAACTTATTGATCCGTCCTCAATCAATGTTTGATTGACCCACCTCTACTTAACAGTCCCAAGAGTTTTTGCAAGGGTACTTATTGATCCACCCTCAATCAATGTTTGATTGACCCACCTCTACTTTATAGTCCCAAGATTCTTTGCAAGGGAACTTATTGATCCGTCCTCAATCAATGTTTGATTGACCCACCTCTACTTAACAGTCCCAAGAGTTTTTGCAAGGGTACTTATTGATCCACCCTCAATCAATGTTTGATTGACCCACCTCTACTTTATAGTCCCAAGATTCTTTGCAAGGGAACTTATTGATCCGTCCTCAATCAATGTTTGATTGACCCACCTCTACTTAACAGTCCCAAGAGTTTTTGCAAGGGTACTTATTGATCCACCCTCAATCAATGTTTGATTGACCCACCTCTACTTTATAGTCCCAAGATTCTTTGCAAGGGAACTTATTGATCCGTCCTCAATCAATGTTTGATTGACCCACCTCTACTTAACAGTCCCAAGAGTTTTTGCAAGGGTACTTATTGATCCACCCTCAATCAATGTTTGATTGACCCACCTCTACTTTATAGTCCCAAGATTCTTTGCAAGGGAACTTATTGATCCGTCCTCAATCAATGTTTGATTGACCCACCTCTACTTAACAGTCCCAAGAGTTTTTGCAAGGGTACTTATTGATCCACCCTCAATCAATGTTTGATTGACCCACCTCTACTTTATAGTCCCAAGATTCTTTGCAAGGGAACTTATTGATCCGTCCTCAATCAATGTTTGATTGACCCACCTCTACTTAACAGTCCCAAGAGTTTTTGCAAGGGTACTTATTGATCCACCCTCAATCAATGTTTGATTGACCCACCTCTACTTTATAGTCCCAAGATTCTTTGCAAGGGAACTTATTGATCCGTCCTCAATCAATGTTTGATTGACCCACCTCTACTTAACAGTCCCAAGAGTTTTTGCAAGGGTACTTATTGATCCACCCTCAATCAATGTTTGATTGACCCACCTCTACTTTATAGTCCCAAGATTCTTTGCAAGGGAACTTATTGATCCGTCCTCAATCAATGTTTGATTGACCCACCTCTACTTAACAGTCCCAAGAGTTTTTGCAAGGGTACTTATTGATCCACCCTCAATCAATGTTTGATTGACCCACCTCTACTTTATAGTCCCAAGATTCTTTGCAAGGGAACTTATTGATCCGTCCTCAATCAATGTTTGATTGACCTACCTCTACTTAACAGTCCCAAGAGTCTTTGCAAGGGTACTTATTGATCCGCCCTCAATCAATGTTTGATTGATCCACCTCTGCATTATAGTCCCAAGAGTCTTTGTAAGCTTGGACTGTCTTGTGTATCTTCTTATATCACAAACAAACATAAAGTTTTGTATGTTGCAATATTTTATGAACTTAGTAATAATGTAATTGTTTTTTCCAGACGAGAAACTCTGCTCCCGGTTCCCCGACTGTTCGCACTTGTGCCACAACGCTCCCGAGGGCCGCGTGTGCGCTTGCCCTGCCGGTCTGCTGCTCGGCGAAGACGGGCTGTCGTGCGTCTCGTCGCACCCGTGCCTGCGCTGGGGCGCCTGCTCGCAGATCTGCCGCGAGCTCAAGACCAGGCACAAGTGCGTCTGTCTGGACGGCTACATGCTGGCGGATGACGGATTCACCTGCAAGAGCATGGGTAAGACCAGACGCTATTATGGCATCCTTAAAAATATATTTTATTTAATATTAGTTACCTAAAACCTGCATTAGGCTACTCGGGATAATTTGTAATAAAATATCTATGATCTTGAGAGTGTCATATTTTTGCCTCCAGTCGAACTGCCAAGCGTGCCAGGTAGCAAAAAACACGAAAAACCAATCAATTTATCAAATAAACGTAAATAATGTTGTTTTGATACATAGTTTATTGTTCATGGAATGTGTTTCGGTAAATATAATATACGATAGCTCAAAATAAACCCACAAAATATAATGTTAAAGTAAATGCTAACTTTAATTTCGACGCTGTTTTTCGAAATACGGCTATCATTTGGCGGGTATTTTTTAAGTAAAGTGAATATTAGGCAAAAAATTGATATCCTCTTCCGGATGCCTAGCTCTTGCAGACCGGATAGATTAGTGCACCTAACCGTTAATTTATGTTAATCACTTATTTATTACTTATCAATAATTTTTAGATGGCGCCATTCCTTACGTGATATTCAGCAATCGTCACGAGCTGCGCGGCATTGATCTGCAAAGTATGCAGGCCAAGGCACTCATCTCTTCCCTGAAGAACACCATCGCGCTGGACTTTTACCACACGCCCGAGGCTAACATGGTCTTCTGGACGGATGTTATAGACGATAAGATCTACCGGGGCACCATGATTGGTGGATGTAAGTATCCCTGAACTATATCTTCATATGCAGGTTAAAGTAGGGGCTGTAAGAAGGGATTTATTAATGTGGGTCTTGAAGAAGTCCATATTATATGAAAGAGGAAAAACAGATGCCGGCAGCTCGCTCCACATACGAGCTGACTTATTTAAAAACAACCCATTCTAATGAAGCCAACATCAACTGTGATCATGTGATCTGCTTGTGTCTGTTGAGTTTCACGCATGTGTACCGATGCACAGGCGATCAATGCTGCTAGGTCCTTTGTGCAGGCTCCATTGAAATGCCCGTAGAACCAATACCTCCTAGATCACTTAGAACGGACTCAGCTTGCTGCTGAGAAACTGCTAAGATGGCAGTCGGTAACTAATAGCAACAGATTGTGATGACTCATGTCTCCCAAATTCAATTGAGTTATGAGTATGAGGAAAATTGGCATGAGTAGGTATGTTTAATCGTGATTAATTGTTTGGCTTTGACATGTTGCGCTTCTTCCTTATTTGGCCAAAGTTTCAAACAGCGTTACAGTGTCCATCATCAGAGCAAGTGGTGTATTGCCCAGACAGAGTCATGCGACGTTTCAACCTCTCTGCCTACCTCTGAGGATAAATGGCGTGTTAATTGGTTGGTTTCACCTTCCCTATTCTTAGTTTTCTGCTTCACGTAAAATATGTTCACACAGTGTTGAAGTGGTAGCTATAAAATTTTTTCAGTAAAATTTACATCCCTTTTCATTTTACATCTTAAATCTTTGCTAACCGGATGAAATAGAACAGTAATAAAACAGAATTTGATAAAAGAATAGGTTTGGTTAGTTTAGGTTAGATTATTGTGGGCTAGATTAGGACAGATTTGTGTTTTGTTTTCGTCGTTGTTTGTTTATTGTTTTTTTGATTTTTTTTGTTAGTTTCTTTATTATTCTTTGTGGTTCATTTGTTGTTTATGTTTGTTTGCGTTTTTGTGTGTTTGTTCATTTTTGTTTGTTTGTAGTTTTCTGTTTGTTTATTGGTTTTTTTTTTTTTTCTTTAAAAAGAAAGACAAACATTCCCGGATTACGAATAACCCAACAATGTTTGAAAATCTCCTACTACCATCACAGAAAGCCGAAAATGTTGCTTGTGTTGTGATGGAGGACTTAGCCGGCCGAGGAATCGAACATGCGACGCCCCGGTGGGACCCAAGCGCTATGCCCACTCAACCACTGACCGGTCAAAAATTTCTTAGTCGTTTGTTGTTTTTTTTTTTACTGTTTGTTACATTTTATTTTTGTTTGTTTGTTATTTTTTGTTTTATTTTTGTATTTATTTATTTGTATTTGTTTGCCGTTTGTGTTTTGTTTGTTTGTTGTTGTTTATTTTTTGCTTGTTTGTTTTTGTTGGTTGGTTTTGATTGTTTGTAGTTTTTTGCTTGTCTGTTTGTTATTTTTGTTTGTTTGTTATTGTTTTTGTTAGTTTATTTGTTGTTTTTATGTCATTTGTTTGTTATTTTACCTCACTTTTCTTCAATGTTCTTGTTTAATTTTCTGTTTTGACGGATATATTTTTGCAGCTCTCAGCAACATCGAAGTGGTCGTCCAAACGGGTTTAGCAACTGCGGAAGGTTTGGCTGTAGATTGGATCGCCCAGAACCTCTACTGGGTGGAAAGCAACCTCGACCAGATCGAGGTGGCCAGACTCAACGGCAGCTTCAGGAGAACCCTCGTGGCAGGGGACATGGACAGCCCGAGGGCCATCGCCGTGGATCCTAGAGACGGGTAACAATTTTTTACTATGTATCATCAGTTTTTACGTTCATAAGTGTTAGTTTTTTTATTAATATACGTGGGGGGACCCAAAAGTAATGAGAATTTCTTTATAACTTTTTTTTTTCAACATTTTTACACCAAATTTTCGTCGCCTTTAAAGTGTTAACCTTTAGAAAGTATGCAATTGTCCAACCTTTTTTTCCACTGTCAAAACGATTTTGACACCCACTGATGGGAATGTCCTTTATGGCCTCCAGCGATTTTTGTTTCACTTCTTCAACAGTATGAAAACATTTCCCTTTCAAGTCCCTTTTCATCCTAGGGAACAGAAAGACGTCACAGGGAGACAGGTCGGGTGAATAGGGCGAGTGAACAATCGGGGTCATTCCATACTTGCTTAAATATTGCTTCACAGACAACACAGTGTGAGCAGGTTCGTTGTCCTAGTTGAAGAACCATTCTCCTTGCGCCAAGGATTCAACCTTTTTCGACGATTTTTCCTGATGCTCTCTCGCAACCTCTTTAGTACCTCCATGTAAAACTGTCAGTTAACTGTTTGGACTGGAGGAAAAAACTCTGTGTGCACAACATCTCTGAAAAAAACCAATGAGCATTAACTTGATGTTCGATTTCACCTGATTTTTTTTCTGAAGCTGAGAGAGAGCACTCTTCCATTGGCTTGACTGTTGCTTGGTTTCGGGATCGTACCCATAACACCATGACTCATCACTCATCACCATGGAAAAACATCTGGGTCCTCTTCCAGCTGATTTTTAAATTCGTGGCAGGCTTGAATGCGAAGGCTCTCTTTGATCCTCAGAGAGGAGATTTCCTAAAGAGATAAGATTACGAAAATGTTGGTAAAATTTTTTAGAAATGTATATTTCATTTTTATTTTTAAATAAATAATCATAAATCCATTATTTTAGCCCGTAACGTCACTACAGTAGAACCCCGTTAATTCGAAATCCACGGGACATCAAAAATAAAATTTCGAATTAACGAATCCCCACGTAATTCGAAATTTCGTGAAAAAAAAAAAAAATCGCCGAAAATTTAATTTTTGGCGGCAAATTCAAATTCGGGTAGGTTCTTCGGAATAAATTCGTAATAATACGCTTATTCCCTGGGTAAATCGAGTTTACTCAGCCGTGTACCGCCGCGGACGGCCCTCTATTCGAAGTATGAATTCACAAAAATACGATATTTTCCGAGTAAATCAAATTTTCGCGGCCGATTACCGTTACAGCCATCCCTTTAAACTCAAAAAATGTGATATACTACCGCTTAAATCGAAATTTCGCAGCCTATTTCCGATGCAGCTGGCCCTTTGAATTCAGGTACCTACTTGAAGTAAATTCGTAAAAATACGATAAATTTTGCGTAAATCGAAATTTCACGACCGAATCCCGTCGCAGCCGGCCCTCTAAAATCAAATACCTATTCCAAATAAATTCATAAAAATACCGCATATTTCTGCGTAAATCAAAATTTTGCTGCTTACTGCCTCCTGGGCCGGCTATGAAATTTAGAAATTCGAAGTAAAACTACGATATATTTCGTGTAAATCGAAATTTCAGGACCGAATACCGTCGCGGCCGGCCTTAATGCAGATACCTATTCGGAATAAATTCATAAAAATACGATGTATTTCGCGTAAATCGAATTTTCGCAGCCGATTGCCATCGCGGCCGGCACTTGTTCAGATACCTATTTCGCGTAAATCGAATTTTCGCGGCCGATTGCCATCGCTACCGGCCCTTGTTCAAATACCTATTCGGAAAAAAAATCGTAAAAACTCGGTATATTTCGCGTAAATCGAAATTTCAGGACCGAATACCGTCGCGGCCGGCCATAATGCAAATACCTATTCGGAATAAATTCATAAAATACTATGTATTTCGCGTAAATCGAATTTTCGCGGTCGATTGCCATCGCGGCCGGCACTTGTTCAGATACCTATTTGGAAAAAAATCGTAAAAATTCGATATATATCGCGCAAATCGAATTTTTGCAGCCGAATCCCGTCGCGGCCGGCCATAATGCAGATACCTCTTCGGAATAAATTCATGAAAATACGATACATATCGCGTAAATCGAATTTTCGCGGGCGAATCCCGTCGCGGCCGGCCCTTGTTCAAATACCTATTCGGAAAAAAATCGTAAAAACTCGGTATATTTCGCGTAAATCGAAATTGCAGGACCGAATACCGTTGCGGCTGGCCATAATGCAAATACCTATTTGGAATAAAATCATAAAAATACGATGTATTTCGCATAAATCGAATTTTCGCAGCCGATTGCCATCGCGGCCGGCACTTGTTCAGATACCTATTTGGAAAAAAATCGTAAAAATTCGATATATATCGCGCAAATCGAATTTTTGCAGCCGAATCCCGTCGCGGCCGGCCATAATGCAGATACCTCTTCGGAATAAATTCATGAAAATACGATACATATCGCGTAAATCGAATTTTCGCAGGCTAATCCCGTCGCGGCCGGCCCTTGTTCAAATACCTATTCGGAAAAAAATCGTAAAAACTCGGTATATTTCGCGTAAATCGAAATTTCAGGACCGAATACCGTCGCGGCCGGTTATAATGCAAATACCTATTTGGAATAAAATCATAAAAATACGATGTATTTCGCATTAATCGAATTTTCGCAGCCGATTGCCATCGCGGCCGGCTCTTGTTCAGATACCTATTTGGGAAAAATTCTATATATTTCGCGCAAATCGAATTTTTGCAGCCGAATCCCGTCGCGGCCGGCCATAATGCAGATACCTTTTCGAAATAAATTCATGAAAATACGATATACATATATCGCGTAAATCGAATTTTCGCGGTCGAATCCCGTCGCGGCCGGCCCTTGTTCAAATACCTATTCGGAAAACAATCGTAAAAACTCGGTATATTTCGCATAAATCGAATTTTTGCAGCCGAATCCCGTCGCGGCCGTTCATAATGCAGATACCTATTGGGAATCAATTCATAAAAATACAATATATTTCGCTTAAATTGAGTTTTCGCGTCCGAATCCCGTCGCGGCCGGCCCTAATTCAGATACATATTCGGAATAAATTCATAAAAATACTATGTATTTCGCGTAAATCGATTTTCGCGGCTGAATCCCGTCGCGTTCGGACCTTTAAATTACTATATTTTAAGAAAATTCGTTAAAAATACCACAACCAATTCAGATTTTACAAAATAATAATACGTATTAGAACGATGTTAACCGCGTAAATCGACATTTTACGGCATTTTACCACCACGGCTGTGTGCCAGATTCTAATTTACGAAAGTATTTCTATTTTTTTTTGCTAAAATCCATGTTTTTCGAATTACACAAACGAATTTTCGTGTGCGGGCAAAAATAAATTTCGAATTACGAATTTCGAATTAAAAAATCATTTTGTATGAAAAAATTTTCTGGGGACTTTTTTTTGGCAAAAATTTCGAATTACGCATTTTTTCGAATTATCGAGGTTTGAATTAACGGGGTTCTACTGTACATGAAAATGTCCCGTCTCCGATTATGTTCCCTTAATTTTGTAAGATTCCACACTGAATTTTTGAATTTGCGTTTAACGTTCACTAGATTTATTGTTTGTTCTATGGGAACTTATCCTTTGGTTTGATTTTTTGATAAAGATGTCAGTTTTTTTACAGATGTTATGAAGAGAACCCCGTAAAATTTATTGCTAATCGTGTGGAAAACGTTCTTTTTTTTAAAATGATTTTCGGCTGTGTAATTATCGTTTATTCGCACACATAAAATTATGTCCCGACTTTCCGGTTTATAAAAAATGGTCTGATTTTTCGGATTGAAATTTTCAAAAAATCGTTAGGGTTTCAAAAATACGATTAAAAAAAAAGAAAATACAGAATGTCTTAGAATATTTGCCTAAACCGGATTTTTTTTTTAATAAATGTGATGCAAGTAGCCTATTGGTATTTTATTGTTTCTATTTCTATTATTACATTATAAATGCTCCAAGGGCGTAAATAAATAAATTTTCACTGTCTTTGTTGTCGATCGGATGTTGGGAAGTGGGTTAATTTCCACTTCCAAAATTTGCATTCATCCATTCAAGAAAACAAAATCGAAATTCAACTAGATATATTTTAAAAATAGGACACTATGCTGTAGTTTGAAACTGAATTTGTGAATTTTGGTTTGTAATTTTTGTAGCTTGGTGTTCTGGACGGATTGGGAGGTGTCTTCCCCACGTATTGAGCGCTGCACGCTCGCCGGCAACGCGAGGCGTGTGCTAGTGCGCGTCGACAATCACGATGGAGCGTGGCCGAACGGCATCACGTTGGATTATACCGCCAGAAGAATTTACTGGGTGGACGCGAGGTCAGTCACACTTGTTTATCGTAATTTATTATGTGTTTAGAATATCTTTTAAGACGAATATATTATGCAGAGGAATACAAAGCCAAAAATTTGTATATTCTTAAAATTTAATTAAGGGGGCAGACCACTGTATATGAGCGATAAAAGGGTGTATTTTTCGTAATTATTTTCATATTAATGGGATTTTTTTTATTAAAACTCAATATACACATAAAGAAGAGTTTATGCAATTTTTTTTACATAAATCTTAAGTATGGTTACACAGCATCCCCAACGATGACATAGGTCCTGAGGTAAATTATTTTTCTCATGGCCTCCTGTGTGGAGTTAATGTAAAAACAAAAACATAAAAAATTGATTTTCTTATGTTTATATTTTTTAGATCGGACTCTATCCAGACCACGACGTACGAGGGTACAGACTTCCACGAGGTCCTGCGCGGTCACGTGACCCTATCGCACCCCTTCGCCTTGTCGCTGTTTGAGAACCACGTATACTGGACGGACTGGCGCTCCAACTCTCTCATCCGCGCCAACAAATGGAACGGCAGCGACGTGTTCATTCTGCAGAGGACGTACACGCAGCCGTTTGATATTACAATCATGCATCCTAGTCGCCAGCCTAAAGGTATAGAAGATTTTTTTTTTTATTTAAAGGGAGGGAGAAGGAGATGGGGAGAGGAAGTTGGGGATGTACTTAATTATTCAGATCTGATCACCAAACACCACTAAAGCCATTTCAAGCCATGTTTCAATTCTGTATGGTTGTCTTTACACCAGACAATATCTTCCACTCTTCAAATGAATAAATTGTGAACTTACCCAAATTAATCAAATAATGTTTATTTCCGCATGCTGAATCTTGACCAAATAAAAACGGTTTGCTAAGTTGGCAATACTAATCGGCGAAAATGTGCCCCCATCCTTGACAGAACGGTCAAAATAAACTATCATGTGAAGAGCAACAAAAAAGGAGAAAAAGCAAATGACTATTTGTGAAAATATTTAACGCATTGTGTTTCATGTCTCTTTCTGTTTCCTTTCGCTGAGTAAACTTTTAAATTATTTATTTTAAGTACATTTATTGGTTTCCAGGTGGGGCTAATCCTTGTGGAGACAATAACGGTGGGTGCTCCCATCTCTGCCTGCTTGATGGGCCCAAATCCTATCAGTGCGCCTGTCCTCATGTTATGCGACTGGCTCCAGACCAAAGGGCCTGTGTTGGTAAGCTATTGCATCATTTTAAATGTTCAATATTATTTGCTTTATGTGCGTCATCTGCAAAAACTTTGATGGAACAGTACTTTAGGCACTTCACTATATCATTAATGTGTATAATAGAAAGGAGGGATCCCAAAACAGATCCTTGAGGAACTCCAAGGTTTACAAGTTGTTTTTCAGAAATAGCATACTTTCACTATATTCTTCATGTACATAAAATATCACTCGTATGCGCATTCTTTTTGAAAATATAAATACTATAACTCTTTTCTTTCAAGTCATCAGCAAACAAAAAAAAATAGAAAAAAAAAGATAAATGTACCTAAAGAGTAATATACATAATTAACTTCGATTTGCTTTCTCCCAGTGAACGAGAAGGTCCTTCTTATATCGCGCCCCAATGAGTTGCGCGGTGTGGACCTAAGTCTACCCTACTATCACACCATCCCCACCATCAGCATGCCTCAGGTGCTCACCCCGCAGCAGTTGGACTTCGTGGCAAGCACCAACACCATCTACTGGGCTGACACGCAGGTACTCCTCATTACATCTGGCTTAAACTGTTCTTTTGCCTGATACCGATATTTTAATTTTCCGGTATTATAAATATATATATGTTTTCCCACATATATATAATATGTATTCTTTGGGGATGCTGTGTGGAGGGTATTTTTAGAAAGGTATGAGGTGCTGGTAAGAATCTTGGGGACAATTTGTCCAGGAGTGATGGAAGTATATAAATCCATTCCTCCCACTGCGGTGCAAGGCGATAGGTCGAGAGAGTCCTGCTCGAGGGAACAAAAGGTCTCCCTCAACCAGTGTCTTCCGATCCGGTCTGTCGCGCAGTAGGTGGGAAACGCATCCGCCGCCAAGACCTAGACAAACCTCACCCCATGAACTCGGGCACCCCTCAAATCACCAAACGTAGTGAACCACTTGGGGTGACGTATGGCAGGGGTGTTGGCCATCCAACAAATGGTTCCCGTTGCGGCGGTACCTACACCTGCCTCCCAAATTGTTCATTTACTGTTCCTAGATTTTAGGATAATAAATACATGGACATGCTGGTAGAGTCGCAATGCGAACGGAAGTGGGGCCATTTTTTGTTAACGCTTTGAACTACACACTTTTATGTAAATGATTAGTAATAATGCGCCTTAGGCACTTGTTGTAGTGAATAAAAATATAATTGTTTTTTAGACGAGACATTTTTTTTTTTATTCGCCAGTTAGTTTTTTTATTAGCGGTGATTTAAAAAAAACACCATTCTAAATCATCCCATTATTATTATTTTTAATGTATTTGGTTTGAACTGTCTATTTCCAGATAAACGAGATAAAGAAGACGGGCCTGACGGCAGGGCCGACGCAGAGCATCATCGACACGGGCATCGAGAGCCCGGCTGGCTTTGCCGTGGATTGGATCTCAATGCTCATGTTCTTCTCATCCTCGGGCAGTCGGGAGCACATCTCGGTGTGTAACCTGCGCGGGGAATACACAGCCGTGGTCATCTCGGGCGGGGAGCTGAAGAAGGTTTCCGGATTGGCCCTGGATCCCACCAGGTTATTATTATTATTTTGTAATTTTTTAGTTATCATTTCAAAGTTGGTATTAAGTTTTAATTTGTTATCGAGTATTTAATTTCTTCTCTTCTTCAATATTTTGACGGTTTGTATTTTGGGTAATAAGTTTGTTTAGTTTTTTTTAACACCATGAATATTTTTTTTATAGCCGAGACGGCTTACAAATAGTTCCCGTGAGCACTTATGCCATGGGCCCTTTGTGCTATCTCCCATTTTACCTCAATCCTTTAACAATAACCCAGTCCCTTTTATAAAGTTCATCAGCCTTGTCATTGGATATGTGGCTATGTCTTCTGGTTCCACAGAGTGTATCCTCAGGTATCTGAGCCTAGGTTGGCAATACTAATCGGCGAAAACATGCCCCCATCCTTGACATAACTGTCAAAATAAAGTAACATGTGAAGAGCAACTAAAACAGTCCCTTTTATAATGTTCAGCAGGCTTGTCATCGGATATGTGGCTATGTCTTCTGGTTCGACAGAGTGTCTCCCCAGGTATCTGAGCCGTGTTCCCACCAGGGCGGGACATTGGCATGTAAAGTTAATTATAGTCTCTTCATCCTCTTCACATTTCCTGCATCTATTGATGTTTTCCACTATCAATAGCTGCGTCTCCTGGTGATGGCAGTGTCCATGTTCACGATTTTACTTTTAGTTACATTTATTTCAGTCTATTTGTATTTAATGATTTAGAAATTGCATGAAGTTCACTTTGCATTTTTGACATTGCATCTTCAATATTATTTGCTATATGTGTGTCATCTGTAAAAAGTTTGATGGAACAGTACTTTAGACTCTTCACTATATCATTAATATATATAATAAAAAGGAGCGGTTCTAAAACAGATCCTTGAGGAACTCCAAGATTTAGATTATTTTTCAGAGATGGCATCCCCAATTTTGGTTCTTTGTTTTCTATTTTTTAGATAATCAATAAACCGTTGCAGTTCATGGCCATTATTTCCTATATCCGCCAGCTATTTGTTGACAACAATGTGTTAACTCTCTTATCTCATCTTTCGGCACACCTAGACTGTGTTATACCTTTCACAGCGCCCATCTGTCAAAGCAAACTTTGATAATTATGTTTTTTTTAACCTTTACATACCTGAAGGTAAAATTTATGTATGATCCTAAGGGATTCACTAGGGTCCCCATAAAATCGCTAAACGACCGTGTCTGTTAATATTTCCTTTGCCCTATCCATTAACACAAAGATATTAGTTTCTACCTACCTTTTTAACTGGATATCCTTCAACCAGCAATTAAAAATTAAGTATTGCAAAATGGCAAAAGAGACTGAAGCGAGCATGACTCAATTATGTATTTACCTTTTACAACCGGACGTCATTAAGTTTGCTCAGTACTGGAACTCCTCCCAGTGAGACAAGCAAAGCTAAAACACATTCCTTAACATTTTTTAGTTAACGCTGCCACTAAATTTTGAGGATATAAATAAACTGAACCCATATGGAATCAGATTTTTAAATAATTTATTTTTATTTTTTATTAATATTCAAATCTGCGAAACTACATATGTAGTTTGTCAGCAGATACATCATGACAACATTTTATGCAATAACATGGTATATTTTCAAACAGTATATATGTATAATGAGTTAAACTTATTTTAAATAATTGTTTTGTTGCAGAGGGAAATTGTACTGGGCCCACATGAGGATCGGACTATATACCATCGAGAAAAGCAACATGGACGGGTCTGACAGAACTGTCCTGGTCTCACAAAGCACCACCAAGGATCTTGCACTGCCACAGAGTAAGGACTATTTTCTAATTAATTTTTCTTCTTCTTACCTTGTGACTTTTCCATTGGTGGCTTGATGGCTTGATCGACCTACAGTACTCTTTTTACCTAATCTGTTTAAGCACCTACTTACAAATCTTTGATTTCAGAGGAAATTTTGATTTTGTTTTATTAAATAAGAGAAAATTAAAATTGTGGTATATCTAAAAGCTTCCGAAATTTTCACATAGAGGGCAGTGCTAAGAGCTGTCCCGAAAGTCCGCTAGATGGCAGTTAGTTTAGTTCGGAGTTTGGGCACCAGGGGGGCCAAGGTCTGGGGTGCCGTCTGCAGGTGCTCACTCATTTCAAATCTCATTTTGCCAGCTTTCAGTTAGGCCGACTATCGTAGTCACCACTTGTAATTTGCGAAGTATTAAATAAATCCCAGATTAACATAAAATAACTCTATTCTTTCCCAAGAAGTAATCTCCTCCCAAGACGAGTTGGAGAACTGTTTGTGTGAACACAACAAGAATCATACCTTTTTGGACGCGAGCCACTGTTCCCGGAACCACTAGTGTAAATCGTAATACTTGCACTAAAGAAATTCAAATTAAATTAATTAATTGTAATTTTTATCTCCAGGTCTCTCAATGGACTTGGAGTCTGTTCGCCTTTACTGGGTGAATTCTCACAGCTCTACTATACAGTATTACGATTTTGCTGAAACCAAAGTTTTCACGGTAAGTAACTTGTATTTATCTATGCATGAGCGTGAAGAAACACTGGTTCATCTATGGCAAAAAGTCCTGCCTCGATGGCTTATGTACCTGAAAACTAGTTGTGGAACCAGGAGGCGGTCTCCGTGCTAACGCTCTCTACTAATAATCCGGAGATTGCGGGTTCAAAACCCGGCAAGCAAATAAATTTTACTTGATCATTTTATTGTTTTATTCTGAAATTTATTAATTTAAAATAGTATATATTTGCGGTACATTCCAGTGGAAGATACTCTCAATATTGCCCTGGTGTAAGACCACAATTCAGATTTGAAATGTTGCTTGAAATGGCTTCAATTGTCTTTGGTGGCCAGATCTGGAGAGCCAGATACTTCCCCACCTTTCTCTTTCTCATCCCCTTCCCCTCCCCACTATCTTCAGCCTCACAACAAGCTCCAGACGGTTGGGAGCAGTTGGGTTTTAACTAAAATAAATGTTATTGGTAAAAATTATAATTATGTGATATCTCACATAACAAACTATTGCTGTGTCACGATAAATATCGAGCGCCCTCTGAAACTTGGTACCGCTAGCTGTATACGGGAAGCACATTGTATCGTTCCTTCTCGCTCCACGACTCTTGCACTTTTGCACTCTGCACCCAATACAAATTTATGGATCGGTGGGCTCTTTGAATACTGCATTCGATTTTTGTCGATTATTTACTGACCCGTGGGACGTCCGCCTTTAATTACTTAATCACGTAAATAACATAACCAGCTACGTATTATGCTCTACAGGTTCCAATTCCCAAAGACAGTGAACCATCAGCACTGGTGCCGTACTTCAACAACAGGCTTTACTATGCATCAGGCCATGATGAGGCCATTCACGTCTGCGATAAGACCACCTGCTACGATGACCAGGTCCTGAGAAACAATACCCGTGAGTATATTTTTACCATTTCTATCGTATTTTAAAAAATAAAACAATAGCTTGGTAAACATCACTTTTATTTTTTATATACTTAATGCCGACCGGGTTTCGCTACAACTCTACCTTCTTCAGGGCAGTAAATTATAATGTCACATCACAAAGTATCTGTTTCATATGAAAAACCTCTGCCCTCTTCCAATGGAGGTTCGCTATCATCGGGGCAGTCTTTACTCTGTGGGCCGAAGTCCAGAACAACTCTGCTAAAAGAGTAGCTTTGAAGTTGTGAGGTGTGCTTCTATCAATCTTTCCCAGATTATCAATCGGGTAACTTTGTGTTTGTCATTTCTCATCATATTGTCATTCGTTCCATTTATTAATTCGATCATTCAGTCACCGTGTCAATTAATTAATAAAAAACATTGATAACGTGTTTGAAATCACTAATGGTCCTGTACTCGTAACTAAATTGATTCTTCCTTTGTAGCGAACGTGCTGTCTATAAAGATCTACGACGCGACGCTGCAGAACGGCACCAACTCGTGTCAAGGGGGCCGCGGGGGCTGTCAGCAGCTCTGCCTGCCCACGGGGCCTTTCACCCGCTCCTGTGCCTGCGCCACGGGTCACCACGTGGATCCCACCAAGCCAAACAAATGCATCGGTGAGGATCTTTCTTTTTTGTTTTTCCTGTGATGTTTTACAGGTGTGTTTCTGTTGATGTCACCAATTAAAACAGTGTTTTAGTAGATCTTACCAAAGCAAATATTTATGTAGGTTTTGAGATAATCGTGCTTAGCCTAACATGTATTTCAGTGGATCCCGCCAAGCCAAAAATCAGTCAGTTGTCCAACAATATTCGCAAGGTCTGTGTTTTAATTTCAAATCCTTACCCAGGATACCTTCAAGAGGAAGCCGGCAATTTAGTCGATGTCACTGGCGTGAGCATCCGGTGCAAAAGTTATCAAATTTATCATCCTGATTATTTCCTTTTTTTATCATTCGTCTTCCTCATCTTCTACCATTTATTAGAGTGAAATCTCGATCGATTGTTCCTCGAGTAATCGTTTTCCTGCATGTGATGTTTATATCTTCCATTCCCGAATTAATGTCATACAAAACTTGCACAAAAGATTGAATTGATCATTCCTTTCGTTTAAAGCAACATTTGGTGGCCACTTCTGACATTAGTTGTCTTTAGACATTCAAACATAGCGATGCACGCATACAGATATCTTTTTACTGACTCCTTTTACGTATTCTACCTTAAAAATGAACCATCCAGTGAATAATGTGCATACTTTGGCCACTACAACACGGGCATTGCCTAGTGTGATGGCCAAAAAATTACCCATTTTCTGTAATATATAAACTTTACTGAATAAAGAACATTAAAAAAAAAAAAAAAACTTTACAAGAAAATAAAAAATGTCAAATTGGAAAAAAAAATCCATTGAAAAACACATTGATGTAGCCAAGTGTTTAGGTATCACAAAATTTTTAATGAAACCCATTCATATTATGTGAAATATATCTTTTTTTAGAATATTAAACATATAAATATGAATGTAGCTTTTTTCTATATTTCCCTGCATCCATTGCCGCATTAGTAGAACCTTTTAAAAACGATAGATATAGGTTGTACTGTATGAAATGATTGTGTATCCCGCCAGGTATGGAGGAGTTCATGTTCTATTCCATCAACTGGGAGATTCGGGGGCTGGGACTGGACGGGGACAACGAGACGGCAGTTCTCGGACCCATCTCGCAAGTTTCCATGGCGACGAGCATCGACTTTCACGCTGGTAATTTATTTTTCCCTATTTTCTATGTTTACATTTTTTTTTAATATTAATTCCACACCAGAAACCTATATTATCTTTGGGGATATTTTTAACCTCGACAATGCTATCCGCAAATATATGTGCGGTTCACAGAAACAGTTGATACAGGAGTTGAAGTTGTGAAATTCAGTGTAATTTGAAAAATGTAAGTGTAGTTTGTAATTTGTGTGTTTTTTCTTTGAATTTTTTCGATTCTTACAATACAGGCTTGATATGTAGGAATCCAGATTGGTGTGCAGTGTTCTTAGTGGGGGCGAATATATGCAGTATAAAAGGAATAAGGAGTCTTTATGTTTTCAATTTTAATTAAATTTATTTTGTGTGTACGTTTTAGGTTATCAGCAAAGAGAAGAAAGAAGCCTGTAGTGCAGAATTACTTATAATTATTAATAATTAATAAATATGGAAAACAAGAGTGGACCTAAATTAGAGCCTTGGGGTACTCCTGATCGTACAAAAAATAGAATAGACTGGAATAGTCCATGAGATGTTGCCAAGTTAGTAGTATAATATATATGTGCTTTCATTATTTTAGTTGAAGATTTCATCTACTGGGCGGATTCTGACCATGGAACCATCAGCAGGATCAGGAGGGATGGAACCGGAAGACAGCTTCTGGTGGAACAAACGGAGTCTGTGGAAAATGTACCCATTGATTGGTTGACAGGTAAACATAACCAAACTATACAATTCTTATTGTGATTATTATAGTTAAAACAAAATGCTGTGCCCTAGTGTTGTCCATAATAAAGTAAGATGTAAGGAAAGCTACCAACGAATGCTAGTGGCCCTTTCTGCACCTTAAAAAAGACAGCGTCTGCGCATCTTCTTTTGCTTGCGGTCTTGCTATGGACATTGAATTATAATGGATTTACAAATGCAATATTCCAGCCTGGATGGCTCCAACGTTACTCTGTTTTGCCACAAGTCCAGGGCACTTATTATCGATATCATGCTTGATTACGAGGTCAGTATCTCTGTATTGGTTCCAACATAAAGCAAAACAATGACAAAACAAAACATTCTAGAAAAGTGAGGAAAAATAACAAGTCTAACCTAAGCCTGTTAACCACTCGGAACATTAGAGCGTCAAAAGACGCAAATATAATAAAAGCGGTCAAGACATTAGAGCGTCTTTTGACGTAAACGCGCGAGATTTTACAAAAATTGATTTATTTCCATCACTAGAATACGGATTACCATGAAATAAAAAACGGAATATCGATAATGAACAACACTACGCGTCTGTATTCAAAAATATCTATGGAACATAGAGATTAATTATCTGAGCCGAATGGAACCTCCATCTTGTTTGATTGTCATTTGTTCAAGACATTGTTAGTTTTTTATTAAAATATTTTTGTATGAAATGGTAAAAAAGTGAGGTGACAAAATTGTTTATCATACATTTATACAATAGAAAATTGTTTATCATACATTTATACAATAAAAATAATTTTTTTTTACATAATCTGTGATTTTAGTACCGTTTGCACATAAAACTTCACGCGGGTCATTTTTACAATTTTT
The DNA here is from genome assembly GCA_917563855.2 of Limnephilus lunatus. Lineage (NCBI taxonomy): Eukaryota > Metazoa > Arthropoda > Insecta > Trichoptera > Limnephilidae > Limnephilus > Limnephilus lunatus. The sequence continues at coordinate 46,300,692 of OU830603.1, read as the reverse complement.
TTATGTTTGCATTCTAAATTTTAATATTTACAAAGGTTATTATTTATTTGTAATAATACAATTTGAAAGTTTATTTCATAACCTTTTCAAACTAGTTTTTATAATGAGGCTACGTTTCCCAAAACGTGATTTATGAAGCTTTTAGTAAAAATCGTAAATAACATAAATATTATCACGTTTTGACAGTTTTTTAAGGGACACTTAATAAACAAAAGTCTATTTCTGAGAGGTTAAATCATTATCGCATATTTGAACCTTTTTTCAGCATTAATGCATATTTCAGCCATTTTATTCTTCGGATTTGAGCTAAGCAAGTAATATTTGTCTTTCGCTATCATTCTGCATTAGAGATGGTTGATATTCCTGCCCCGATAGCTCTATCCCGGTGACATTGCTGTCACTGGATAGCTCCATATAATTTTTCTTTGGAACTGGTTATTTCTGAGGAACTGCTTATTTCTGAGGAACTGCTTATTTCGGGGGAACATGTTATTTCTGAGGAACTGGTTTTTTTTAGGAACTGCTTAAAAGTATTAAGGAGGAACTGGTTATTTATTAGGGACTGTTTGAGGAACTGGTTATTTTGGAGGAGCTGGTTATTTTGAAGGAACTGGATATATTTGAGGAAATGTTTATTTCTAAGGAACTGCTTATTTTGGAGGAACTGGCTATTTCTGGGGAACTGGTTATTTCTGAGGAACTGTTTATTTCTGAGGAACTGATTATTTCTGAGGAACTGGTTATTTTTTGAAGTTTCAGTTATTTATGAGATACTGATTATTTCTGAGGTACTGGTTATTTCTGAAGAATCCGTTATTCTCAGATGTACGAGCTTCCAAATATCCAAAGTTTTATTCAGCTGCTCCACTAATATCTAACTAACAAACTAACTAACCATCACGCCGTTTCCCCGCAGGGGTAGGCAGAGAGGACGGACCGCCACACAACTCGATCTTGGCACACACTCTTTGCCTCGTTCACATTCATACATCGTCTCATACATGCTCTTCTATTATTCCGACTCTTCACATGGCCCGACTCAAGTATCTGATTCACTTGGTCGTGCCATGTCTTCCTCGGGCGTCCCCGACTTCTTCTACCATTCACATTTGCATCATATATTCTCCTTACACTCCTTTCCTCGTTCATTCGCTCTACATGCCCAAACCATCGGAGAGTCCCTTTCTTAATCTTACACATCACGCTTACATCAGCCTTGCATTCTTTGCGGATATCCACGTTTCTCTCACGATCGTACATGGTTTTACCACACATTCGCCTCAGGGATCTCATTTCTACAGCATTCAGTCTGCTTTCATCCTTCCTCTGCCAGTTCCATGCCTCACTGCCATACATTAGGGTAGGTACCAGCACTCCATTATGGACGGCTAGTTTCGCGTCTTTGGACAGTTTTTTATTACCGCCAACGGCATTCAGTCCCCCATTAATGGAGTTACCGGCATTCACCCTTCTTTCAATATCTCTATCAGCCTTCCCATATTTCGTAAACACACTACCCAGATACACAAACTCATCCACCTGCTCCAAGTATTCATCATTCACAACTATATTTTATGACACAGGTCTGGCGGTGGACTGGATAGCGGGCAACATGTACTGGACGGACCCCAAGAGGAATGTGATTGAAGTTTCCAGACTGAACGGAAGTTCCAGATATGTGGTTTTGGCCAATGAAATGGAAACACCTACAGGTGAGCATTTATAATAAATAAAATAATTTTACCTACCAATAAAATTTATATATTGTGTTCCATATGGTTCCAAGCCAACTCGGAATGAAACCAACCCAGAACCACCTCAGAAAGATAATTAAAAGCTATGAAAAAATAATTTTAAAATAGCCGGTAACCCTAACCTAACTTAACCTATTTTTATCATCACTCTTAATGACCTTTCTGAGGTGGTTCTGAGTTGGTTTCATTCTGAGTTGGCCGGTCACTGTTGCATATCGATGTCTGGAATCCATCATGATAGAGCTAGCTCTTTCGTCCTTTTTATTATCCTTTATTTTTATTAGACTAGCCACACTTTCTTTCTCTACTAGCAAAATTGCGGTGACACGGGTTTCCGGTCACGTGATGTTTTGGTTCATTTGAAGCTATTTTTTTCATGCCGAAAGTTGCCTTTGTGTTTCACTGTTCTTATGTTTATTCCCTGCCCTTTTCATTTTAAACGTAACAATAAACCGCGACGGACTTTTTCCGAGGAATCGACTAATTGTTTAATGTTTTTTTTTTTGGTTGTTTACGTGTTTAATTGCACAAAATAAAATGAGTGACATCAAAAGCAAAGACGTGTCATCGGTCGGGAACAATGACCAAGCGCGAGATTCCCGGAAACGCCGACTACTATTTGTAACTATTTGTTTTTTTTTTTTTACAATTTCAGCCCTAGCCGTGGACCCCGTACAGGGCAACCTGTTCTTTGCGGGCGCAGGATGGATACAGAAAGCCGGCCTGGATGGCTCCAATATTACTCTACTGTACAACGAGTCCAGGGCACTCATTACAGATATCACGCTTGATTATGAGGTTAGTATCTCTATAACTGTTCTACAGCGGTGGCTCCGGAACTTCTTTGATTACGGGGTCAGTCATTATTTATGTGTACTGAGCGCTCTCATTACTCAAAGAATAATGCACAATGCACACTGCGCATGATCTATGGACAGTCGCTCGAGTGCCTCATCAATGGAGATCATAAAAATTTGAGTTATTTAGATAATTTAAGTACTTTTTTCAGTAAATAACATAATTATTTCTTTTTTTCAGCACAAGAAACTGTACTGGACAGATTCTTCTCAGCAGGTTATCATGTCTATGGATTACGATGGATCCTCGCAAATGCTGCTTCTAAACGACAGTCTCGATAACCCCTTCTCGCTCACTGTGCACGGCGGAGAAGTGTTTTGGCTAGACACGTGAGTTTTTAGCACTCATTTTAAATCCAAGAAAACTAGTTCATTACAATATAATAAAATACTTTTTTGTTTAAAACCACGAGATTTATTAATTTATGAACCGACCGGTTTCGCTCTACTTAAGCATCTTCAGGGTACAAATTAATACTAAACAATAAGTACATAATGTGTGCTTATATATATATAACAAAATATAGAGGGAGACAACATCATACAAATATAACAAACACATAGACGGCCATAAAATACATTAACATAAGTACACAAGTAATGGGAAAAAACCGAAAGATAATTATGTGACTAATGGGTTATAAAAAAGTATTTTATTTTATTAAATATGTCAAAGCACAAAGTGATTGCTTTCTACAATAATATAGTTTATTATATTTTTTAAACAACATGTGACATTTATAAGATTTTCAAGTGGAATCATCTCATTTTTTGATTGAGCAAGATCTCTTAGGTCAGGCAAATGCACGATAATGTTATGCGCTCGAACTCGTGACCGTGATGGCGGTGTTTTTCCCCATTTGTACCTGTTTTGCTATGAAATGCATTAGAGCTACTGTCACTCAGATTTGCATTATCCAGGCTATCGTTTTCCGTGTCACCGATGCATAAAAATGTAATCAAGAAATTTTACTTACGTAACTTAACCCGTGAGGAACCTAGGTTCCAGGTACTAGGTCCAAGGTCGTAGGTCCCAGATCAGCCTGGACGATATTCTTAGTATCGACCTCTCGGAATACACGCTGCCGCTTAACCGCACACATAAAATAAAAGAAATTTTTGCAATAACCTGCTTGGTAAGGGACTCTACTCCCCCGCGAGTGGTTTTAAGGGTTAAGCATTCAATTTAAGTGTGATATTTTTGTTCCAGGGTTCACGATCACGGCTCGATCAAGAAGGCCCTCATCTCCAACATGAGCAACTACCAGAGTCTCGCCAAGAGAGCGGGCGACTCCTTGAAGGATGTACAGATTTTCTCCAGACAAAGGTACGCAGCCGAGTTACCTTTATAACTGACTTGTAACATTATGGTCTCTCCATAAGCGCTCTTCACTAGATTTGGATCCTCAGCAATAGCCTCCAGCCCTCAGTCTTTCCCGAGCTGCTCCAGTCCACTTCCACACAGCTATCTGCCATAGGTGATTCACTACGTTTGGTGACTTTAACAGGGGTGCCCGGGTTCGTGGGGTGAAGTTTTCTTAGTTTTGGCGGCGGATATATCTGCCCACCAAAAGCGTGACAGCCGGATCGGGAGGGACTGGTTGAGGGAGACCCTTTTGACCTCTCCAGCAGAATTCTCTTACCCATTGCCTTGCACCGCAGTTTTTTTTTATTTTTTTTTATTTATTGTTTTCAAGATACAATCCCGTTAAACCGCAATAAAGCAGTTTGTCAACAGGATGTTAATGTTCAATTACAATTTAAACATACATACATATTATTATTACTATAACTATACAAATAGACACAATTAACAAACATTAATTAATATAAACAATCTCTATTTAGTAACCATTGTTTCAGCATATATCTGAATCTATTTGTAGAGTCGCAATTTTTTATATTAATTGGTAACATGTTAAATATTTTCGGCACGTTAAATTCCAGGGTTCGCCGTCCGTAGTTATTATTATATTTTGGAACAAGCATTCCTTCATTCTTTGTGAACCTCGTATTATGCTTATGTTCCACTTTCTTCTTATAATCAGACTCAGATACATGCTGAATCAATATTTTATACCATAATAAGGCCTGCACCGGTAATACAGTCAAACCCGCTTAAGAAGTTCCCGTTTAATATGTTTTCCCGCCTAAAAAGTGCAGTTTTTTCAACCCCGAAAAATTCCCATACAAAACACGCATTTTGTTCCCGTTTAATATGTTTCCCGCAAGAAAGGATTTCCCGTCTAAGAAGTTCAAAAATATAATCCCCAAACAAAATAATTACCCTCTTAAAAAGTTTTTACAGCACAAAATATAATTGAAAGCATTTAACTTGCCCAATAAAACAACCCATTTCGTGTTATATTAGTCATGCCAGCGCGCCGGCTTTGTCCTTTGTTCTGCCTCTAAAAGGTCCAATAAACAAATAAAACCCATTTCACCTATTTGAAAAATGATCATTATCAATGCACTGGAATAACCCGAGACATAAACATGAGATAATGAGCTCTAAAATTTACTACTCTAAAGACCATTATCGCATAACGTCGTTGTGTCAAATGGAACCCTTTTCATTCGAAAATTTTAATCCTCTTGCCTCTCTCCACTTTCACATAATCACAATGGATGTGATAGAGATAGAAGCCAAAGCTTTCTGACAGCTGGGATCGATGTGACTTATAGAAAAAGGTGGCATCTACACAAATCAAAAATAAAATGATTTATTTTAATAATGTTGGGGGTCGCGAAATTTCAATTCCGCGGAAATATGTCATCTTATCTCAAACAAAATCTGGCAAATCTGCATCTGACAAGCCCGTCGATTTTTTCCGAATAGGTATCTGAACAAGTGCCGGCCGCGATGGAATTTGGCCGCGAAAATTCGATTTACGCGAAATATTTCTTAATTTGATGAATTTATTCCTAATAGGTATCTGCATTATGGCCGGCCGCGACGGGATTCGGCCGCGATAATTCAATTTACGCGAAATATATCATATTTTTATAAATTTATTTCGAATAGGTATCTGCATTATAGCCGGCCGCGACAGGATTGGGCCGCGAAAACTCAATTTACGCGAAATATATCGTTTTATTATGAATTTATTCCGAATAGGTATCGGCATTATGACCGGCCGCAACCGAATTCAGCCGCGAAAATTCAATTTACGCGAAATATTTCTTAATTGGATGAATTTATTCCGAATAGGTATCTGCATTATGGCCGGCCGCGACAGGATTCGGCCGCGATAATTCAATTTACGCGAAATATATCGTATTTTTATAAATTTATTTCGAATAGGTATCTGCATTATGACCGGCCGCAACCGAATTCAGCCGCGAAAATTCAATTTACGCGAAATATATCGTATTTTTATGAGTTTATTCCCAATAGGTATCTGTATTCTGGCCGGCCGCAACGGGATTCAGCCGCGAAAATTCAATTTAGGTGAAATATATCGTATTTTTATGAACTTATTCCGAATATGTATCTGAATTACAGCCGGCCGCGATGGGTATCGGCCACGAAAACTCAATTTACGCGAAATATATCGAATTTTTACGATTTTTTCCGAATAGGTATCTGAACAAGTGCCGGCCGCGGTGGAATTCGGCCGCGAAAATTCGATTTGCGCGAAATATATCGTATTTTTCTTAATTTATTCCAAATAGGTATCTGCATTATGGCCGGCAGCGACGGGATTCAGTGGTGAAATTTCGATATACGCGAAATATACCGATTTTTTATGATTTTTTCCGAATACGTATCTGAATTACAGCCGGCCGCGATGGGTATCAGCCACGAAAACTCAATTTACGCGAAATACATCGTATTTTCATGAATTTATTCCAAATACGTATCTGCATTATTGCCGGCCGCAACGGTATTCGGTCGTGAAATTTCGATTTTAGCGAAATTTATCATATTTTTACGAATTTACTTCGAGTACCTGAATTCAAAGGGCCAGCTGCATCGGAAATAGGCTGCGAAATTTCGATTTACGCGGTAATACTTATATCACATTTTTTGAGTTTAAAGGGATGGCCGTAACGGTAATCGGCCCCGAAAATTTGATTTACTCAGAAAATATTGTATTTTTCTGTAATTATACTTCGAATAGGGCGCAGTCCGCGGCGCTACACGACTGCGTTAACTAGATTTACCCAGGGAATAAGTCGTATTATTACGAATTTATTCCGAAGAACCTACCCGAATTTGAATTTGCCGCTAAGAAATTTAATTTTCGGCGATTTTTTTTTTCGTGAAATTTCAAGTTATGTGGGAATTTGTTAATTCGAAATTTTATTTTTGATGTCCCGTGGATTTTGAATTGACGGGGTTCTACTAGTATATTTGCGGTACGTTCCAGAGTGGAAGATACTCTCAGTATCGCCCTGGTGTAAGACCACCATTCAGAATTGAAACGTTGCTTGAAATGTCTTTAGCCGTGTTTGGTGACCAGATCTGAATGCCAGGTACTTTCCAACCTTACTCTTCCCCATCTCCTTCCCTTCCCCACTACCTTCAGCCTCACATCATCATACCCCAATTGGCCATATGTCATATCATGATGCCATAGTCTCACTTGCTCCAGACGGGAGCAGCTGGGGCTCTTGTGAGGTTTTCACATTAAAAAAAGTCGTTTTTAAGGTTTTAATTTTTTTTAACATTTTTTAATGCAATATCATTTTTAGTCAATCATAACAACAGATGGTATCTGTGCCCAGCTGACAAGTGGTGTAAGGTAGCAGGTTGTGAAGTCGACAGAGAGTCAAATAATTGCCTTCACCAAAATTTGAAATGAGCTAGTTGGTGAATACCTTTTCAAATACGTAAATTTTAACAGTACTTTAATTTGATTTTCTTGGAAGTCAACAGTCGTCCGAAAATTTAGGCGGGAAAAGTATTCTTAGTATATATTAAGTATAAAGTAGTATTCCTTTGTAAATCGGCATTTAAAATAATGTGCCCATAAAAGTACCGCTAACCCGCATGTGTTTACATTTTTGTTATCACCTAACATGTTGGCAAAATAAATGCCTTTGGAATTTACAAATTCAGAGTGTTTGAAATAAAGAGCTCTGCCAAGTTAACCGTGAACTCAGCAGAGGGTCAAATCATTGCTTTTGCCAAAATTTGAAATGAACTCGTTGGTGTATACCTTTTTCAAATATGTACGTAAATTTTATCAGAACATTTACGGAATTTTACTATCCGACCTGCCAGTCAATACTGAGTAAACAAATCATCTTCACCTATTCAACTTTTGGGTTAGGTGCATGATACCTAACAGGTAAAAGGAAATTTTACGAATTCAGAGTGTTTCAAATAATAAACTCTAAATTATCTTCCCTTAGAGCCCATTATCCCATAAACTTTGCTTTGTCGGATGAATCTCTAAGAGGTTGAAATATTAATCTAATTTTGTGATTGTATTTTTGACTGGTGTTAATTTTGAACACTTTGGGAAAATGGCTTATCCTGCCACTACATTAAATGAAACCTAGCATTTGGACGAAACATTTGACTTTTGTGAACTTTTCCCGCCCTTTTGATTTGTATCTTGGCTAGCCTTCCTTACCATGAAAATAAAAACAAAATGTTAGTTTCGGATAACGTTTCATGGTTGCTATGTTTTTAGTAAGGTCGATACCCCAAACCCAGTATGTTATTATTTTTTTTTTTCAAAAACATATTTTTTTGTTATGAATAAAGTAATTCTTGACTTCTAATTTTAAGTAAAAGGAACTTTAAAAACTTTTAAAGTGAACTTTTTGTAGCAAGCTGACAATACATATTTTTATTTAACCTACCTATCGTACAACTACAATATTTATAAAACCGTTGATTGGATGTTAACTTGACAGTCAAATTTAATACAAAATTGAAAACCCTCTTAAGATGTTTTCCCGCTTAAGAAGTTTTTATTGACCGGTCCCTTGAAGAACTTCTTAACAGGGTTCGACTGTATTGTTAAATTCTGATACAACAATGAAATGTTTCGTCTCTGTGAAAAAATATTTTTTTGAACTAATAACTTAATCATAGAATTTTGTACTGATTGTAGGCGGTTTAAATTAGTTTTGCAAGAGTGTCCCCAAGTAGTTAATCCGTATCGTAAAGTTGATTCTGCGAGTGATAAGTAAATAATTTTTAAAATATTCACCGGAACGAAACATTTCAGTTTGTACAGCCTACCCACTATAGCCCTCAGGCGTTTACAAATTTTGTTTATTTGTATATCCCATTTGAAATTACAATCAACAGTCACTCCCAAATAAACATATTCATTTACAAGTTCTATACTATCGCACATGCAGGGCTGCAAAATGTTTTGATGAATACACATAAAGTCATGAGATATTATTTTAGGCGTTTTCTGAAATGAAGCATGTGGAGATCGTATGTGCATCAATTTGCATCAATTTAAATCCATGGGAGGGATGGATTCATATGACCATCATTCCTGGACACTTTGACCCCCAGATTCCTACCAACTCCTCATACATTTTTCCTCCCAGAACTTCCTCTCCTTTAATAAAAATACCCTCCACACAGCAACCCCAAAGATGAAATAGGCCCTGAGAAGTAAATCGTACATAATGTAAGTAAAAAATGATTAAAAAGAAATTAAAAAAAATAGAGAAACAATAGTTTTGACTGCAGTACAGAGGAAAATGTCAATATCTCTTAGGACATTGTAAGATTTGCAGATACGCTCGAGCAATGAGTTATGTGCATATTTTGAAATGTTGTATATAAAATAAGGTATTAGATCTGGTATTGCGTTCAGGGCAATGAAATATAATCCTTTCGAACATGGCTAAAGAAGTCAATAAGGAAGTTCACAATTTTATACAGAAACAGTCTATCAAAAACTTTTTTCTCCGTTTGTAAAGAGCGATAGGATTACACTGATGATTTTCGAAACGATACAAGTGTTTCAAAAATTTTGTTTGAATACTTTCAATTCGGTTAATATAAGTTTGGTTTGAGGATTTCAAATGACATATGCAAATTCAAGATGGTAGATACTTGATCCTCAGGAACTTAATCATCTTTGTTTTTACTTGCAGGCAGCGTGGCGACAATCCTTGTTCCGGCCCCTCCAACGGAGGTTGTGCAGAATTATGCCTGTTTGACGGTAGGAGGGCTAACTGCGCCTGCCCGCATGGCAACGTTGCACCTGACGGGAAGGGGTGCCAACGTAAGTTAAAAATATATTGTTTTTACAGATTTTAATGTTTTATCTTCACTATGATATAAAATTTAACCTGATCCATGCAGCTATTGCATTACTAATTCATCAGGGGCTTTTTTTGTTTTCATTAGCTCTACGCTTTTTTAATTTGGGAGGCGGGTATGGTTACCGCTACACTGGGAACCATTTATTGGACAAACAACATCCCTGCCATAGGTCACCCCAAGTTTTTCGCTACATTTGGTATTTAGCAGGGGTGCCTAGGTTAATGGAGTGAGGTTTGTCTAGAATATGGCGGCGGCTACTGCTTGGCAGGCTGGATCGGGAGAAGTTGGTTGAGGGAGACCTAACCTAGACCTTTCCAGCCGGACTTTCTTGGCCTTGCACCGCAGTGGGAGGGATGGATTCATATGTCCATCACTCCTGCACACATTGACCCCCAGATTCCTACCCACCCCTCATACCTTTTTCCTTCCCAGAACTTCCTCTCCTTTCTTTTCCTAAAAAGATCCTCTACACACCAACCCCAAAGATGACAAAGGCCCTGGGTTTTTTTCCCAGGGCCTCCTGTGTGGAGCTAATGTAAAAAAAAACATTTCAGATTTAAAAAATTGGGATAAAATTCGGACAATCGAGGTCATTGGCAATTGAATGATAAATGTGACAATAAAATTAGCAATCTTTATAAGTAATCTAACATCTAACACACTATATAAAGAGGAAAGATTTGTTTGTTTGTTTGTTTGCATTGAATAGGCTCCGAAACTACTGAACCGATTTGAAAAATTCTTTCACTGTTGGGAAGCTACACTATCCCCGGGTGACATAGGCTATATTATATATTTTTTTTAAAAGTAGGGATCCTTACTAAAATTCCAATAATGTAACCCAAGGTGTAAAAGAATTACCTAAATTATTCTTTACATCGCGTGCGCTGCGAAAACTTTTGATGATAGAATAAAATAATGTACTACGACTTTGCAGAACACATCATTATTTACAAAAAATTTTGCGACAGCATGTGTCTAACTATTATAGTTATGCCACAATAAGTGTTCTTTTATTTTAAAAATTTAAATAAAATGTCGCCGCTTGAAAAGGCTCTTTATTTGTATCTTGGTTTTAGTCCATATCAAAATAAATTTCTTCATATTCAAGAATGCTTATTTAACTTTTTGAATTATTCAATTCGGATATTTTATTCGAAAGATATCACGAGTTTAAAAATGTAAGTATTAGAAACGTAAGAAAGTATTAGATGCGAGAGGGGAACGGGGACGCACGGGAAGGTGATTCCGGGAGAAAAATGTATTTATTTGAATATGGCATTGCAACGCATGCCGGGAACCAACTAGTGTGTTATAAAGCTAATGATGATTGTTTTTGTTTAGCGTACGATGCTTTCCTGATGTATTCTCGGGTGGTGCGAATAGACTCTATCCACATGTCCGATGCTACGGAGCTCAATGCTCCTTATCCTGCCATTCAAAATAGGTAAGCTAAAATGCAAATATGTGAAATATTTGAGGTTAATCTATACCGTAAATCCTCCAAATATCTTAACCCCTCAGGCTAGTTTGTTTGCTTTTGGGAACAGCCCAAAGAAATCATTGTGTCTCCCTTTCTGTCATGGTGAGAAATATAAACTAAACATTGTTAGAAAGAAAAAAAACACCACGCTTTATATTCAAATGCAAAAGTTAACCAAAGAAAAATGAAAATGTAGACGTATATGAAATCAAAGTTTCTGAATGCAATTTGAGAAAAATTTACACGAGTTACACATTCATTATGAATACCTACCTAAATATAAAGAGGCTAATTTCGGCGACTTTTAAATTGTTTTTTTTTTTAACTCTATGGATAGAATGCGTGGAAGGAAATTTATTGTAGTAAGTAGTAAGAGAAGGATTCCATAATAATTAATATAAAATTCCCAAAGTTTCATAAATTTTTTCCAAATTGCGGTCAGAAACTTTGGTTTCGTAAAGGTGTTGACGGCCGGCGTGGTCTAGCGGTAAGGCTTTTGACTTGCAATCCGAAGGTCGGGGGATCGAATCCCGGACAAATAAATTTTAATCGATTAATTTGTGTTATTTTACGATTAATTCATTAAAAATAATAAATTTTATATTTGCTGCACGTTCCAGAGTGGAAGATACTCTTAGTGTCACCCTGGTGTAAGACCACCATTCAGAATTGAAATGTAGCTCGAAATGGCTTTAGCCGTGTTTGGTGACCAGATCTGAATAGCCAGGTACTTCCCTACCTTTTCAGACGGGAGCAGGTGGGACTCTTGTGAGGTATTCATATAAAAAAAAGAAGGTTAACAATTAAATTATTTTGTGATTAACTTAGATTTGAATATAAAATATGGTGTTTTCTCTTGCTAAGACCGTTCAGATTTTAGATCATATTTCTAACCAAGATAGTAAGGGAGACACAATGATTTCTATGAGTTGTTCCGAAAAGCGAACAAATCGGTTTGAGGGGTTAATAAAAGTTTAATGAAAAATGAGGTGTAAATATGTTAACCACTCGGAACATAAGAGCGTCAAAAGATGAAAATATAATAATAGCGGTCAAGACATTAGAGCGTCTTTTGACGTCAACGCGCGAGATTTTACAAAAATTGATTTATTTCCATCACTAGTATACGGGTTACCATGAAATAAAAAACGGAATATCAATAATGAACAACGCTACGCGTCTGTATTCAAAAATATCTATGGAACATAGAGATTAATTATCTGAGCCGAATGGAACCTCCATCTTGTTTGATTGTCATTTGTTCAAGACTTTGTTAGTTTTTTATTAAAATATTTTTGTATGAAATGGTAAAAAAGTGAGGTGACTAAATTGTTTACTATACATTTATACGATAGAATAAGTGTTCTTTTTTTACATAATCTGTGATTTTAGTACCGTTTTCACATAAAACATCACGTCGGTCATTTTTACAACTTTTTTATGTTTGCATTCTATATTTTAATATTTACAAATGTTATTATTTATTTGTAATAATATAATTTGAAAGTTAATTTTATAACCTTTCCAAAACAGTTTTTATAATGAGGCTACGTTTCCCAAAACGTGATTTATGAAGCTTTTAGTAAAAATCGTAAATAACACAAATATTATCACGTTTTGACAGTTTTCTAAGGGACACAAAATAAACAAAAGTCTATTTCTGAGAGGTTAATAAAGATCATGAAAAATGTAGTAATTTTTCATTGTGGGTATAAGTTGTGATTGTACGCGTAATTGGTGAATTATTTGCTGCATTAGTGTTGTTAGCTTCTATATGAAAAAGTGAAGTATGCCTGTTTCGCCTCAATGGAACATTTAAAGCAATGATGGATAGCGATTCAGGACCATGTACTGTATTGTTAGTATGAAGTTATGCGTAGTTTATTTTATTTAAAAATGTTTATTGTTTTTATAGAGAGCTGATGCGCAACGCCATTGGACTGTCATTTGACTATAAGAGTTCGAGATTGTTTTACTCCGACATCCAGAGGGGCTCCATCAATGCTGTCTTCTTCAACGGAACGGGCCACTCTGTCATTGTAGACCGTAAGATCATTATTTTATTACTAGTTGTTACCAGTGAAAAATCACAGAAAGTAACTTGGCTTCTATAGTAGAGCTTGTAATATTCGGGAGTCAAACATAACCTCACAACTGAACGTATTGTATCAAAATTAATAATACTAATTTCAGTTGTGACTCTTGTCTGTAACTCTAGTTCTTTGAATTTTAATTTTCATAATTGGAAGTGTTTGTTTGGAGAATTCAGGCAAACGATAAAGTACCTACCTATTACATCATCATTACATAGTATAAAATGAAGTCACTCAAAATGTTTGTGCGCTTAGATCTTTTACACTACGCAACGGATTTTCATGCGGTTTTCACCAATAGATAGGGTCATTCAAGAGGAAGGTTTATATGTATAATACATCCTTATTATAATAGAGAAAAGCCGAGAAATTCAAATATTCATCATTAAATAGTATAAAAGGAAGTCGCTCAAAATGTTTGTGAGCTTAGATTTTTTAAACTACGCAACGGATTTTCATGCGGTTTTCACCAATAGATTGAGTGATTCAAGAGAAAGGTTTATATGTATAATACATGCTTATTATAGTAGAGAAAAGCCGAGAAATTCAAATATTCAATTCAGGTAGCAATTCAAAGGTTGGGTAATTGCGTTGTGTTTCGTTAGCCACAGAAACGTGTGGCCGGGTGTGCTAGTATATAATATTTTAAACGGAAAATTAAATAAGTTTTCCAGAGGACCGTAAAAAAACCTCTTAAATGGAAAAATCTTATATATGGAATAAATTGGGCCATTGGGACAAGGGACCGAAAAACCCAAACTTCTTAAGCATTAAAACTTCTTAAGCGGGTTTCACTGTATTCTTGTTTTGATCCCGTTTTAATATTTATAATAAGCTGCATGCTCTATCTCATCATTACTAGCCATAGATATCTTCTGATTCCAGAGCAAGGTTCCGTGGAGGGACTAGCCTACGACCAGATAACGCGCCACCTCTACTGGACTTGCAACAACGACGCCACCATCAACAAGGTCAACCTGACCTCTGTGTTCAGAGGCAACAACGCCACCGTGCAGAGGGTCATCCGGCTGGAGGCCAATGATAAACCCAGGGGCATCTCTATTGATAGCTGTTTGCAGTAAGTTGATAATGCCATGTTATTACATCATAGATCAGTTATGGGCAACCCACGACCTGCAACATTTTTTTTTCGTACTACCTGCTTTCTTTTTTAACGTTAACTCCTCAATTTGGGAGGTGGGTCTGGGTGCCGCCTCCTTGGGAACCATTAATTGGATAACCAACACCCCTGCCATAGGTTACCCCAAGTAATTCGCTACGTTTGGTGACTTAGCAGGGGTGCCCGGGTTCATGGGGTAAGGTTTGTCTAGTTCATGGTGGCAAATGCGTTTGCCCAACTACTGCGTGGCGGGCCGGATCGGGAGAGGCTGGTTGAGGGAGACCTAACTTAGATCTCTTCAGCCGGACTCTCTCAACCCATCGCCTTGCACCGCAGTGGGAGGGATGGATTCATACGTCTGTCACTCCTAGACACATTGAGCCCCAGTTTCATACCCATCCCTCATTCTTTTTTCCTTCCCAGAACTTCCCACCCTTAATTTCCCTATAAAGACCCTCCACATAGCTTCCCCAAAGATGAAATAGACCTTGAGAATTTTTTTTTCTCAGGGCCTCCTGTGTGGAGCTATTGTAAAAAAAACAGACTATATTATCTTTGAAGATGCTGTGTGAAGGGTCTTTTTTTGGACAGGAAGGCGTGAACATGGTTCTTGAGGAAACCCATGTTGTAAGAGGTAGGAAACACAGAGGAAGGCAAGTCGTTCCACTGCTGTTGAACTCGAAAATGAGTTGTAGAAGTGACTCGTTCGTGAGTGACATATCGTCGCCTTAGTTCGTATTTGTCCAACAGACCATTAGAAAATTTTACAGGAGAAGGTTTTCTTCAATTATTTTAATGAAACTTTTTTTGTTACTCTCTTATATTTTATGTTATTATGTATGTACCTATCCATGCATAAAAATTTTTTTGGTAAAAATAAAAAAAAAATAAAAAAAAAAAAATAAAAAAAAAATTAAATAAAAAAAACATTACGATATTTGTAAGATAAAGCCATTTCCGTAAAGGTAAAGGTTTCATTAATTTAAATAATTCTTAGTTAAGTGATTAACTATCATTTTTTATACTTTATTTTTACGTTTAAAGTGGAGATTGAATAAAAACTAAACGGTCTGTTGGACAAATAAGAACTGAGGCGACAATATGTCAACCATGGGCGCGTGTTTGGTATGTTTCTCAACTGTGCACTGGTGCCGAAGGGATCAATGACGCTATGTTCTTAACCTTCCATTGTAATATCGATAGAACAAGGACGGTATTCCTACCTGACTCCTGGGCTCTACGAGATTGCAATCTGTTTGTTAAGATAGGGGAATCTATCAAATGGAATGCCCTTTTCTTACAGAGTCAAGGGTTTTTTTTCTGGTATTTTGGGACTATTAAAATTGTGTACTATTAAAAGTTAGCAGTTGTGTACTATTAAAATATCTGTGAGCACTGTACAGTACGCCAAGCTACTGAGAAGCTAACTTGACTCTGGCTTCGATGGAGCCCCCGTGCCTGAGCTGGTCACTCAAAGTAATACCAAGCATATCAATGGAAGGCATGTTGTTAGAACAATTATTTATTTCCAGGCGTATATACTGGACAAACTGGAACTTCCAATCTCCGAGCATCCAGCGAGCGCACACCAACGGCTACCAGGTGGAGTCCATCATCAACACGGACATCCGGATGCCCAACGCGCTCACCCTGGACCATCGTGCCCAGAAGCTGTACTGGGCCGACGCTCGGCTAGACAAGATCGAGAGAGCTGAGTATGATGGCTCACATAGAGTGGTGAGATTACCTACGTTTCGTTTGGTTCCACGATAAAATGGAATATTTTTTATTTATTAACGTTCTTTTTAGGGGCTTTCACAAATGAATAGTAAAAATTATACAGTATTTATTACATAACTGAACTGCCTCAGTAACGACATTTTGTATTTGTTTAGTGATCAACTCGGTATAAATATTTCCCTCCATTAGTATGGACAACGAGGAATACATATGGTAGTTAGTCCCAGAATTTCTGCACTGAAATAAATCCCGACTTCCAGTATTACATAGTGGAATCCAAAGGTTTATTAATGTAAGCAATTCTGGACTATCAACTACACCATTCTAAGAAATCATACTAAAATTGAAATTCAGAGCCTAAGAAATCATAATAAACTGTTCAGAATAAGGGTCGACCGAGATCTCGGTCTCGGCATTCTCGGCTACAAATTCTACCGAGAACTCTGTCTCGGTTCTCGGCGAAAAATCGCCGAGAACCGAGACAGTAACCGAGACCGTTGTAAATAGGTACGGTATAGGATAATGCGATTCAAATCTACCGCGTGCGTCCAAATTCGTCACTTGGTGTCACGACAGCTCTCTCACGCACTGCGTGACACGCAGTGCATGAGAGCTGTCGATTGTGATTGGTCGGCTGGCAGGAGGCGGGTTTTACTCACAGCAGTCGCAGTCACAGCTCACAACCGCCGCGTTGCATCGCGCCGTTCATTCGTTTCGCTACTTTTGTAAATTGTTAACAAACAATTAATTGTAAAGGAAGTTTGTTTGAATTTTGTTCGTTGTAGAATTATTATTTAATTAAATATTATATAAAATTTCAAATTATTTTATAATTAAACATTATTACATTCTTAAAAATATAGTATATTATGCAAAAATAGCGCTATTTCATTTTTTTGCTCAATTTATCTATTCTCGGTCTCGGCCGAGATTTTAATTTATTCTCGGTCTCGGTCTCGGTCTCGGCCGACCGTCTCGGTCGACCCTTAGTTCAGAACCCTTGAGGTTATTTTTCCAAAAACGGAGCTCTACATTCCCAGGATTGATATTAACATAATTAATATATATATGAACATAATTATTAACATATTAACATTGATATTAACATATTATTTAACCTCTACATTCCATTGATCGCACGTGATGTCATATTTTTAGTAACTTCTGTCTTTTTCGTTATTCTCAAACAAAATGTGTGAGAAGGATGAGGACGAAAATTGATGACATTCGTACGAGCTCTCGCTGGGACTACCCTATCTATCGCAGAGATATCCAATATTGCTGAGACTTTAGATCTCACCCATTATTACGATTTTCGATCACAACAGTTGTCTTTTACCACGTCGATACTGAAAGTAACAACATTATTTGCAGGTTATCACAATGGGTATGCCGGCGCACCCCTTCGACCTGGCCGTGTACGGGGACTTCATCTTCTGGACAGACTGGGTGCTGCACGCCGTCCTGCGCACTGACAAAATGAGCGGCGTGACGGTCACGCGCCTACGCAAGGACGTGCCGCGGCCCATGGGCATTGTTGCCATAGCCAACGACACCGACAACTGTGAGTCTTGTTATTAACCGGGCGCCGTATCCAATTTTGCCCACTAATGTATTATATACTCTGGAATAGCTAAGCATCCACAATAGACTATCAACTGTCTGCGTACAACATCTAACTTTATCAACGTCTGTGACATCTTTGGGGATGCTGTGTGGAGGGTCACATTGAGGAGAGGAACGAGTGAACACGGGTTTTGAAAAGACCTATATTGTAGGAGGAAGGAAACACAAGAAGCATGCAAATCTCCCCACAGCCGATCTGTTGAACCCAAGAACGAGTTGTTTATTTCAACTGTGTACAAATGTTGGGCGTGTGTTTTCTGACTATGCACCGGTGCTGAAGGGAACAATGATGCTCGCTAGAACAAAAAAAAATTGCCTGTGCTCTAAAGATTGCAATCCATTTGCTAAGATGAGGGAATCTATCGATTGTCAACCCCTCAAACCTCTAGCATATTCTGTATTTCCACTTTGCAATAAAATCCAAATAAATGTAATATTTCTGAAGGTATTAAAAAAACTAAAAACTGTTTTTGAAAGGTGATAAAATGTGATTTAAAATTTTATTATTTGAAATGAACATATGATTTTTGAAATATTTTAGTTTTTAACGTAAAGATAAAAAAAAAATTAAAAATTAGTCTCTTTACGTTTTTTTCTATCTAAAATTAGTGATAATAGAAAAAAATAAAAACACATATTTTATTAGATAAATCATTCTCACCTCATTTTTTTGTTCTTGTAAAAATAATTCATAAAAAAATTCACAAAGTTTCATAAATTTTTCTCAAATTGCGGTCGGAATCTTTGGCTTCATGGAGGTCAGTGGCGTAGCGTGGGGGGGGCGGCCCGCCCCGGGCGACACTTTTAAGGGGGGCGGCAAATTTTCGCAATCCATGTATATAAAAATGAATCCCTGTCTCCCTTTCCCTTGGTCACGCCATAACTTCACAACTTATTTCATTCATCTTTTTTAAAGTTTTCTAATACTTTGTAGAAGGTTCTTAAGGAAAGAAAATTTAAGAAATAAGAATTTCAGAAAACTTAGCGACTATTTTAACTTCGCATATTTGACAGTTCGCGCGTTGATGAAATTGAATTAAGCAGGCAGCTGTTTTTTTTTTCGTATTAAAAGAATTGTCTATGGATTTTATAAATTATAGATATTTTAAATAGGTACCTATGTTAGTTACCAAATTTGATTTATTGTTCTTATAATATACAAAAATCAATATTTGTAATATAGGAAAAATGAAAATTAAAAAAAAAAAAATGTAATAGGTGGCACGCGAGCTGTTTGAAAATAGAATGCACTGAATACATGGAATGCAGGAGGGGGGTTTGTGGGATTGGGAGCGGAAGAGAGGAAAGGGTGGGCGGGGAAGATGGAAGGGGAAGGCGGGAGGGGAACGGGAAAGGACATGCAGGGAAAAACAATGTATTTATTTGAATATGGCAGAGGTTCCCAAAGTGGGTGCCGCGAGGCAGAGGTAAGGGGTGCCGCGAGGCGCAGCCCAGCAAGCAAGCCCAGCCGGTTCCAAAAAATGGTTCCAATGGGAGGGGGAAATTGAAAAAAAGGAAATTGCTGCAAACCAATCCCAGGATTGAAACCAGAGAGAGAGAGGGAGGGGGAAATAACACGCCTTTTATCACGTAAGGGCATGTCCATATATTTTGTACGTCCGTTGGAAAATCATACGCATATTTTGAGAGTAACAATAATTAAAGCTGGGAACTCGCATACAGATTTTTGTGTTCAGAATGTAAAGATTGAATTTCAGTTGCGTATGAATCTGCTGATACATTTCGAAGGAGACTATTCTTTTATTCGAAGTGCAAGCGCCGCAAACAGATTTAATTTAAACCAGTTTTGTGTTCAGTGACACATTTCAAAAGAAAACATTCTCTTATTCTAAGTGCAGTTATAATATTTTAGTTGCAGACTATGTATATGCTGCCAGAATCAAAGGAAAACATTTTCGTGTTCTGAGCGTAGTTTTAATTCACCGCATACAGATTTAACAAAACTAGTTTTGTGTTCAGAATACAACGATAAATTAAATAACAAGTTGCAGATTCATCGTGTACCGAGTGAAGCTTTTCATTTAAGTTGCATACCAAATGCTGCAACTGTTATTACTGTAAGAAAGCAGAATCAAACATAAATTAAAACCTTGTGTTCTAAACACAGTGTATAAATTCGAGATGCGAAATCCTTTTACATGGATACCATTCTCGATCTCCGACAGCAGTTATAAATTTGTAGTAGAATTTATAAAAATGATATTCATTAAAAGAATATTCGTCAAACACGATTTAAAAAAACGGCATAAAATGAGGTCGTAATAAAAAAATAGAATTTCCACATACCCCCCTCCTCCCACCGGCGCTTGAAGTAAGGGGGCGGCGAAATTTTCTTCCGCCCCGGGCGGCCGATACCCACGCTACGCCACTGATGGAGGTGTACATTTTAATTCTTCTATGGTTAACTTATAGATTTGAATATAAAGCATGATGTTTTCTCTTTGTAACACCATTTAGATCATATTATAAAAGCGGACAAATTAGTCTGAAGGGTTAAGAAAGAGGGCCATGAAATATCACAGGCGTCTGAATGTTGGTGTTCTTAGCTCTCCATGCAGTACAGGACCATGAAGAGTGGAGGAGCCTTGTTCATAGGTATCACGATCCTCGGCAATGAGACAACCAAAAAGTAAGAGTCTCGTTACAAGAATCCATGATGATCACAAAAATGATGATCACAAAAAATGATGATCACAAAAAATGATGATCACAAAAAATGATGATCACAAAAATGATGATCACAAAAAAATGATGATCACTGAAAATGATGATCACAAAAATGTTGAACACAAAAAATTGTGATCACAAATTATGATCACAAAAATGATGATCACAAAAATTGGTCACAAAAAATGATGATCACAAAAATGATATTTTGATGTTGTGTTGTTTTATAGGTATGTTGAATCCGTGCTATGTGCTGAACGGTGGCTGCAGTGACCGGTGCACCGTGGATCCGCGTGGCAGCCCCGTGTGCGGCTGCCCGGCCGGCAAGGTGCTCGCATCGGACTCCAAGCGCTGCATCGAAGAGAACACCCTCTGCCAATTCAAGGACCTGATCTTCCCGTGAGTATTTAACCGTGTTTTACTACACACAAATCCCAACTGTACGTAGTCACTGAGATTATTGCATATGGCACCTCCAATCGGGGATTCTCGTTTTGAGGGGATGGATATGAGCTAGAGGAAGAAGGTTGAAAAGTAGCTAGCTTTTTAGATCTGATAATGGTAGTCAACGCGGCTATTCGTCGACGAATAAAAAATACTGCCCAAACGCTTAAAATCTAATTGTTCAAAGTAAGGAGTATCAACTTTCCACGGCACGTCAAAACTATTTTGTAGCGAGAGTATTGGAGATGGCAGAAGGTTTGAACATTTCTGCTTTGCAATAAAATCCATATAAATGGAATATTTCTGAAAGTATCCGAAAACTAAAAACTGTGTTTGAAAAGTGATGAAATAAGCCTTCAAATTTTGTTATAATATAAAATTTTTGAATGCAAACATAAAATGCCTCACCTTATGCTTTTTCTAACTAAAATTACTGTTATGGAAAAAAAAATGAAAACACATATTTTATTAGACAAATGGGTTATCGTCACTCACTTTTTTGTTGCTTCATATAAAAATAATTAATAAAAAAATCACAAAGTTTCATAAATTTTATTCAAATGCGTTGGGAAACTTTGGTTTCATAAAGATGTACATTTTAATTGTTTTGTTAACTTTTAGATTTGAATATAAATAGTGGTGTTTTCTCATTCTAACACCATTATTTTCTTTTATTATATATCATTAGGTTATTTATATTCTTTTCTCTTGTTTGTTTGGTTTTAGTTCTTATCCATTATCCATATACAGAATTTGAACCTGTATAATTTTGGTTTTCAGTTGTGCAACTGGTGGCTGTATATCCCTTGAGTCTACTTGCGACGGCATCAAACACTGCTCAGACGGCAGTGACGAGGACGAAAACTTCTGTGGTAAGTATTGTCCAAATTCCGTTGCAAACCATGTTCTCTCCACTGGCTGTGGTCCCTCACCTTCCACCTCTCTCTAGTCCTCGGTCCTTCATGTTCTGCTCCAATCCTCTTCTACACAGTCTTTCCATCTCTTCTTTGATCTGCCTCACAGTCACTTCCGCTGAGCAAGGTCACGTGGCTATAATTCTGTTTTCCTGTCAACTGTGTATTCAATATATCAACCGTGCAGTTGATTAGTCAGCCGTCTCTAAAAGTTAGAATTGAGTATGCAGTTACATGTAAAGTGTACCCTCTATCTGGTACAATACTCAGATTACTCATATACACTACTAAATCAATTATAATGCATAAAAACTCTTAGTGAATTGTAGCATCCCCGACTTCTTATACCATTCACGTCAGCTTCATATATTATCCTTACACTCCTTTCTTCATTCATTTGCTCTATATGCTAAATCACTTAAGCATACCTTTCTTAATTTTACTCATTAATCTTTACATACATTCTTTGCGAATCTCTACATTTCTCATGCGATCATATATGCTTTTACACACATGCCTCAGGGATCTCATTTTTACAGGGAAGACTGCTTAGTTTGTTTCTTAATTTTGAGTTAGTATGGCAGTGAGGTATGGAGCTGGCAGAGGAAGGATGAAAGTAGACTGAATGCTGTAGAAATGAGATCCCTATATGTGGTAAAACCATGTATGATCGTGTGAGAAATGTGGAGATCCGCAAATAATGCAAGGCTGATGTAAGCTTAATGAGTAAGATTAAGAAAGGAACCCTCAGATGGCTTGGGCATGTAGAGCGAAGAACGAATGAACGAAGAAAAAAGACATGGCATGATCAAGGAATCAGACACCTGGGTCGGGCCATGTCGAGAGTCAGAATAATATAGAAGAGATGTATGAGACGATGTATGAATGTGAATGAAGTAAAGAGTGTGTGCCAAGACCGTTGTTTGGCGGTTCGTCCTCTCTGCCTACCTCTGCGGAGAACCGGTGTGATGGTTAGTTAGTTAGTTAGGTTAGTATTTTGGGTTAGTTACCATGCAAATAACTATATTCTATCATACCACAAATTAACAATTAATATAAAAATAAATCAAAAATATTTTTCATTTGTAGCGACTCGGAAGTGTCCCACCAGTCACTTCCAGTGCGGCAGCCGCTGTGTGCACCAGACCCTGGTCTGCAACAGGGAGAATGACTGTGAAGATGGCTCCGATGAACTCAACTGCCCCTGCGAGGATAACTTCTTCCTGTAAGTAATCTCATCAAGAAGAAAACACAAATACTAATAAGATGACAAAAATATGGAAAAAATCATCCTTCACATTGATAAAAAAAGTGGTTCGTAGACTCCCCACTCTTATCTACTTTAGTTTTCTGAAGGTTTAGCTTCTACTGCATATGAATTGCACACTCTTTTTTTTAAAAAAAAGTATAAAATATAAGACAATTTGTGTAGTGAAATAAAATTATTGTCTTTCTAGGTGCGGTACTGGTCAGTGCATCTCCGCCACTCTGTTGTGTGATCTCAAAGCCGACTGCCCGGATGCGTGGGATGAGAGGAACTGCGGTCTGGGTCCCTGCTCGGGCCCCGACGCGCTCGGGGGCCGGGCACCGCCACCAGGGGACGAGCGGGCCCCCCAGCGCTGCGCACATACCTCCCCCTGTATTCACCCCGCCTGGGTGTGCGATGGGCAGAATGACTGCTTGGATAACAGTGACGAGGCTAATTGCACAGGTTCGTGATTAATAATAATAATCTGGCGGTACTAAATGGTCTTTTAATTTATTGATGCTTGATGAAACCGCCGTCCCGGGAACCATTTATTGCATATCCAACACCTCTGCCATAAGTCAACCCAAGTGGTTTGCTATTTTTGGTGACTTTTGGTGAGGGGTGCCCGGGTTCATGGGGTAAACTAACATTCGTTAGTCCAAGTCTTGGTTGCGGATGCGTCTACCTACCAGCTACATGGCAGGCCGGATTGGGAGAGAATGGTTGAGGGACTTTGACTTCTCTAGCCGTACTCTCTCGGAACATCGCCTTGCACCACAGTGGGAGGGATGGATTCATACGTCCGTCACTCCTGGACACACTGACCCCCAGATTCCTACCCACCCCTAATATCCTTTTCCTTCCCATAATTTCCTCTCCGTATCCTAAAAAAACCCCCACACATCATCTCCAATTTCCCTCAGGGCCTCCTGTGTGGAGCTAATGCAAAATAGTCCGGTCAGTGGCTGAGTTGGCATCGTGCTTGGGTCCCACCCGGGCGTTGCATGTTCGATTCCTTGGCTGGCTATGTCCTCCATCACAACATTTTTCCACTTTCTGTGGTGTTAGGATGAGATTTTCAAATATTGTCAGGTTATTCGTAACCCGGGAATATTTATCTTTCTTAAAAAAAAAAAAAAAGGTAAAATGTGTTTAACAATTATTTTTCTTCTTTCATGTTATATATTACATAGATGGGAAGAACCTTCAAAAGTCATTGTAAAAATGGGAATGTCCTAATAAAAAATTAAATATTCATTTACGCTTTTAGAAAATGGTCAAAAGATGTACAATATAAATTAAATAGGATATATGTATTATATCTAGGTTAAAAACCACTTCTTTGAACATTTGTTATTATTTAAAAAGGTAGGTAGCTGCCAAAAATATGGGAAAAAAATTAGTCGAAGATAATATTATTAATTCTGAATTTGAAATGTAAGATTGATAAAAATGAATTAAAAATAAAAGGTCTCAGTGGTCGTGTTGGTTAAGGTGCTTGGCCCAGTAAGACGAGAGATCCTGGGTTTGAGTACCAGTTGCGACTGTTACCTTTTTATTTTTCTGTGTCTTGTTATTTTTCATTTTTTAGTTTAGATTCATTAGCATTATCTTCTTCTTCAATGGTATATTATGTTGATGGGAATAACCTTCATTATAACCCTAAAGTTATTCTAATAAAAAATTGTTTGTTTTTTTTCTCTTGTTAGTTACGACAACTGCTGCACCCACCAAATGCGGTGATGCCAGATTCACGTGCGCAGGAAATCCGGAGCTGTGCATCTATCTGGAATGGCGGTGTGACGGAGAAGATGACTGCTTCGACGGAGACCAGTCTCCAGATGGTATTAGCTCTGACGAAGCCGGCTGCAGTGAGTTCTCGCCCAACATAATACTGTATTGTGATTAAAAAAAGGACATGTACCATGAACAATTATTAGTATGAAAGTGCACCAACATTTTTTAGTTATACAAAAGTAGATGCGTTTTGTAATGTAAGCCGCTTGGGCAAAACATTTATTCAGAGTACTCCTTCGTTTATGCTTTGGGCATTCCCACGGTGCCGTGAAATATTTCCATTGATAGCACTTTATAATAAATGTTATATTTTAATATTATAATACAGTGGTACCTCTAGATACGAGTGCCGTAACGAACGAGATATTTGAGATACAAGCCGTCGAGTGAGCGAAATTTTGATTTGAAATACGAGCAACATTTAAGATACGAGGAACGGCCGGCTGCACATGACCCACCAGATTGCTGATTCACAGTGAAGAAAAACTTTTTCATGTTCCAAGCCTAAAACTATTCATGTTACCGAAAACACCATCTGGCGAGACACAAACTGACTCACAGTGGAGTAAAACCTTTTTCTTGTTCCAAGTGCAACTCTTCATGTTCTCAAAAGAGGAATCTGACGACCCACATGTGGACTCACAGTAGAGAAAAACCTTTTTCATGTTCGGAGTGCAACAATTCATGTTCTCACAAGCAGTCATGCATCAGAGCTATTTAATGAGACTTGCCTAACTCATTTCTCCAATATTCTGAAAGGGAGGAAAAAAAAAACCTCCTTGGACAGGTTTTTTTTAATCCAGCGAAAAAAAGTCCAGCGGAGAGAAAAGCAGTGACTAAAATTAAGCATACAGTAGCATTTAAGTGACCAAAATATAAATACACTTTATAAAACCAGTTTATTTCCTTACATTCTCTTTTATTATGTTTTTATACAACATTTGTCATTTTTAGGGCTGGAAAATTGCTTTGAGATATGAGCAAATTGACATACGAGCAAGGTTATGGAACGAATTAAACTTGTAACTTGAGGTTACCACTGTATAGCTTTAATTTTTTCAGTATGTTTACAATACCTAAACAATGTGAGACATTTAAATAAGTCAATAGCAGCTGCCAAAGCAGTTATTAAACAATTAAAAAACGTTTATCTACTACAAAAATCTACTTTTGCTTTGGTTTATACCTTCATGCCAAATGCATAACTTTTATGTATAGTTTGGCAAGAAAGTGTAGAAAATAAATGATGGCACTGCAATCATTTTTTAGGTTTTAAATGGCAACACCAAGATGGCTCATAAGACAATGAATGTATGTTTTTAAAAACACTTCGGCCAAAATGCATATTTCATAGCGTATTTGTACTTTCAAATATTTTGCACAGAAAACTGGAATTTGATGAAAGTAAAATAAAACAAAACAAGTTTTAAGTGGGCGTTTATTTCAATATAAAAACGTAGGTACTTAAAATTTTGAGTCTATTAATTCAACACCCGACATTATTGATTATTGTTTTCGTCCTCATGTGATTCTTCTTCTTCTGTATCTTCATCTAAACGTATTATCAGTTCATCGATATCAACATATATAGTACTGCCTCGTGCATAATATTCTACCTCAATTTTAATCACGTGTTTTGCAACAATTTTTCCAATCATCAGAACTTTTATGCTATTACATATTATTATTATTATTATGCTATTTTCCGTTTACCGGTGTTTCAAATTTTCCTTCTGCCTTTTCCCCTTCCTTGGCGATTCATCTTATTGTTGATTCAGATTTACCTGTGTGTGGAAAACATCATTAAAATTATTATTCTATAGAAAGTAATATAATATTTAAAAAAAAACACACTAGATAATATTCATTTAGAAAGAAAGAAAGAGAAAATTAAGAAAAAAGTTACATTTGTAGTTACATGAGTTTAGAAATTGCACTTTTTTTTTTAATTGTGTTATTCCCTTTTTCCTGTGGCCGCACATTAACTGTCAAATAGAAGTGTCAAATTCAGATTTTTAGGCATAACCTCAAATTAGATTGTAATGATTATAATCGCTCGAAAATTGGCATAAATCTTGTAATACTAATGAAATTTATTAAAAAAACTATACTAAATACCATTCATTTCTGCAGTTCGTTTGTAAACATCTTCCAAATTAGACAGGAGCTTTGTCGCGCTATATTCAGCTAGGCAGCATTGAAAAACGCAATACATAACTTATCTTGCACCACTACGTATTGGTTTATTAATTTTAATTCAATTCAAACAATGCACAGGCAAACAATGATTTTTTTTATTAAACTAGCGATTTTCAGTGTGTTCAACACGATTAAAGTCAGTAAAGCCAAGAGCCATACGAAATGTCATTGACAAATCATGTATTTCGGTGTTACCATAGTAATGAAAAAATTTAGTTCCAAATTAATAAATTTCTACACTTTCTTTCCAAACTATAGCTGTTTTGATAGTCTGTGCTAACATGTTATGCCTTTTGGTATTTCAGAGCACCAGTGTCACAAGGAACAGTTCACCTGCAGCAATAACGAATGCATTCCCGCTTCCTGGCAGTGTGATGGCAGCCCGGACTGTACCGACGGCTCTGATGAATCTCTGCACTGCAGTAAGTTTTTATCTGACATTTATTACCGGCCACAAAATATTAAGGACATAAACTAATCCTGAATGTTCCTAATCGGTGGCAGCTAACTGGAAAATATGAACTCTACCGAATACTGCCAAATGAACTCCCATACTTTTCCATCTATAACATTTCTTTTAGTTAAAAAATGTTTTGAAAATATTTTGACAAATTAATTAAACTTCAATAAATAAAAATATTTTTTTTTGTTAACCAGTTAGGTCTTTTTGTTCAGTTTTTGGAATAAATCATATGGGTCTCTATAGAATTCGTTGTGTCTCCCTTACTATCATGGTTAGAAACATGATCTAAACGGTGTTAGAAGGAGAAAACACCACGCTTTATATTTAAAACTAGAAATTAACCGCAAAATAATTAAAATGTATACCTTTGTTAATTAAAATGTAAAACAAATCTGCAATACCGATAGAAACAAGTGTGCGAAGATAAACTTCTAATAAACTTATTTATCAATAGCATTTCTTTTAGTTACAAAATTATATTTTTGCAGTGGAGCGTACTTGCTCGAAGGATGAATTCCGCTGCGGCAACACCTCTCGCTGCATCCCGTTGATGTGGGTGTGCGACGTGCAGGAGGACTGCGCCGGGGGCGAAGACGAGGGGACTGCGGCGGGCTGTCTGCCCACCCCCTGTCCCCCGGAGAGTCTGCAGTGCGCCAATGGGGCCTGTGTATCCAAGGTGAGCAATCAAGCAGTCAACCAAGCAACCAATCAATTATTCAATCAAGCAACCAATCTATCATTCAGTAAAGCATCCAATCAATCATTCAATCAAGCATCCAATCAATCATTCAATAAAGCAAACAATGAATAATTCAAACAATTAATAATTCTGGCAAGCATTCAATCAAGCAACCAATCAATCAACTAATTAATCGTAAAATCAAGCAATCTATCAATCATTTAATCAACTAATCAATCATCCAATCAATCATTCTAGCAAAAAATCAATAATTCAATCATTCTATCAATCGATCAATTATTCAATCATCCAATCAATCATTCTAGCAGGCAATCAATCAATCATTCAACCATCCAATCAATCAATAAATTATTTAATCAATTAATCAATCAATAATTATTTAATCAATTAATCAATCAATCAATTATTTAATCAATCAAACTATTAATCAATCATTCAATTAATCAGTCAAGCAATCAATTAATTAACCAATCCATTATTTAATCAATCAATTAATCAATCAATTATTTAATCAATTAATCAATCAACTATTTAATCAATCAATTGATCAATCGATTAATTATTTAATCAATTAATCAATCAATCAATTATTTAATCACTCAATTCTTCAATTAATGAATCAAATAATCAATTATTTAATCTATTAATAAATCAATTAATAAATCATTCAATTAATTAATCAATCAATTAATCAATCAATCAATTACCTTGACCCAGTTTAGCTTTTGATCAAGCATAACGGTCATGTTGTTATGCTTTTTAGCTGATTACAATTTGATTGTGAAAATAGTGGAACACGTTTCGAGAGATATTTGTAAGCAATAGCGCCTCTAAGACTATCCCAGATTTTTCATGGATCTGCCCTAGTATGTATCCTAATTTGTAAAAGCCCATTTCGGCATTTCATAAAATAAAATAACTATTGATGCCATTAACACTGAGGTCATTTCTCTTTCTAGCACTTTTACTGTGACGGCGATTATGACTGTGCGGATCGCTCTGACGAGCCGTCGGGTTGCGTTGGGTTCGGGGGCCCCGGAGAGGCGTGCGGGCCGGGCCGGGTGGCTTGTGCGCACGGGGGCTGCGTGCTGGGCCACTGGGCCTGCGACGGATACGATGACTGCGGAGACGGATCTGATGAAGAGCCTACACTGTGCGGTGAGTCTATATATATTTTATTAAGTTTCTAAACTCACGGAGTCAGTTTCCTCAAGTAACAAAATATATATAATGCAAGGGGGCCCAGTTAACCTAAAACTTAATACCTGGTTGTCCACTGGAGATGAAGAACAAATCTATATCAATACATCGGTTATTTCGATAAGATCTGTACAAACGGTTATGGTGGAAACGGTTGAAGCCATGATATCAAGAAATTTGCTCACAAAAAATAATGAACAGATTGATATTACTAAATTTATTGATTAAACTTATGCTGTAAATCGCAAACGATTTGAGAGGCGTGTATGTGTAACGCCGCCCCGGGAACAATTAAACCACTGGAGCGATTTCGGTCGAAAAATGGTCCACTTTTATTTTTCCGCGATTGATTTCGGTCCAAAAATGGACAACATTTTCCTACCATTCGTAAAATATTTATTGTAATTATTTAAAACATTTCCTTGGCAAGCCGTTTATTTTAAAACGAAGCTATTGAAATGCTTTATCTATTATGACCATAGATGTGGCATATCTGAACTTCGTATACTATTTTAGAACAATGTTAAAAATAAATTTTTTAAATATTTGTTTCCTGCCGAATTTTTAACAGCTGTTTACGGATAAAATTAAGTCCTTTTTCCATGGATATGCACCTTTCATTATCAAGTTTACCACAGACAACATACAGAAATCAAGTAAAAACATTCAAAATTCGCGCGATTATAAACTTTACGATTTTTTAATATTTTTTTTATAAATCCTACAAATATGAGATAAATGGTAAAATACAGGTTAATTCATTGGCTATATAGTACTATAATAAGTTTTTATGTCTCCATGTTAAAATTCGAAGATATGATTTTTTGAATGTTGGCGAAAAATTTAAAAAATGACCTTCTGGGAAATCTCAAGCAATCTAGCCAAATTTATTTGTCCCTACGTGATCGCTCCGGTGGTTATTGGATAACCAACACCCCTACCGTAGGTCACACTAAGTATTTTGCTATGTTTGGTGACTTATCAAGGGTGCCCGGGTTCATGGGGTGAGGTTTTTCCGGGTCTTGGCAGCGGATGCAACTGCCCACCTACTGCATGGAGAAACTTATTGAGGGAGACCCAACTTAGACCTCTCCAGCCGGACTCTCTCGATCCATCGCCTTGCACGGCAGTGGGAGGGATGGATTTATATATTCGTCACTCCCGAACACATACTGACCCCCAGATTCCACTATCCACCCCTCATACCTTTTTCCTTCCCAGAACTTCCTCTTATTCCTTTTCTTAAAAAGATCCTCCGCAGCATTCCCTAAGATGACATAGGCTGTGATTGAAATTATTTTCTTCAGCGCCCCCTGTGTGGAGCTAATGTAAAAAAAAAACAAATCAAATATTCAGCTCTAACCTAACATTTTTTCTATCTATTTTAATGTTCCAATTTTCAATTATAAAATATCTTTTAATGAACATCCTAATTAAGTCGGATCTCCGAGGTGGTCGTAAAATTCATTATGAGTTGACTTATTTTTTTAAAATTGGTTTTAACCTGTCATGGGTCGGACCTTTTGGACCCTTTTCTTCTTTTTTGAATTTTGAAGCACCACTTTGAATTTTGAATTGAATGTTTTGTTAATCAATTTTAAGCTCTCATATATTTTATTGACTGAAACACATTCCTAGAACAATGAACTATGTACTAAATCTTCATTACTTGCGTTAATTTGATAAATTGATAGGTTTTTACGATGTTTTCGTATATTTTTATATTTAATCACGGCAAAATTTGACACTTCGACTTCACAGATAAAAATCATTTTAAAATATTCTGGTGCTGCCAGGTGAATGAAACTAGTTGCTATATCTTCTACGATATTTGGGCAAGCTATTCTGACCTTGTTATTCATACAAATTCTGTTCACAGAAGGGTCAAAATCGCATTCAAATTTTTTTTTTTTAAATTTTTTCCGCGCGCATGCGCACAGACCGAACGCATCCGCGCGGCTCCGGCCAATTACCGGTTAAAGAACATAATTTTTTTTTCAGATAAACGCAACAACAAGGAACTCAGCTCTTGCGGCAGAAATGAACACGAATGCACCAATCACGTGTGTGTTAATATCACACAGCTCTGCGATGGAAAGAATGACTGCGGAGATTCTAGTGATGAGACTAAATGCTGTAAGTATAAGTCCTATGAAATATACTATACATTTTAAATATTTTTATCTATTTATTCATTCATAATTGAATTCACAAGGATACAATGGTTCAAGACAGTTTACAAGCTATTTGATTTAATAATAAAAGTTTATTCCAGAATGTGTGCAGGGGTAATGCAATGCAATACATTCCATGTTTCCATATTTATGTATAGAATAAAATAAAAACAGAAAAGAAGTGAAAAATATAACAAAACTAACTAAGCATCAGGGGTAGGCAGAGAGGACGGACTGCCAAATAACTCTGTCTTGGCACACTTTCTTTGCCTCATTCATGTTCATACATCGTCTCAAACATACTCTTCTATTATTGTGACTCTTGACATGGCCCGACTAAAGAATCTGATTCACTTGATCATGCCATGTCTTCCTCGGGCATCCCCGACTTCTTCTACCATTCACATTTGTGTCATATATTCTCCTTAATAGCTCTACATGCTCAAACTATCTGATCGTCCCTTTCTTAATTTTACTCATTACACTTACATCAGCCTTGCATTCTTTGTGGATCTCCACATTTCTCACACGATCATACATGGTTTTAGCACACATTTGCCTCAGGTTTATTTCAACAGCATTCAGTCTACTACCATCCTTCCTCTGTCAGTTCCATGCCTCACTGCCATACATCAGGTTAGGTACCAACACTCCATTGTGGACTGCTAGCTTCACTTCTTTGGACAGTTTTTTATTGGTGCCAACAGCATTCAGTCCTCCATTAATAAAGTATAAAATATAATAATAAATAGAAAAAAGTTATGCAATCATCTGTTTATGGGGGATATAGGACCCATCTCCAAGGGACTCCATCCAGGCAGTCGTGGCTTTTCAGCAGTGGCAGAGAAGTGCTCTGAAAGAGTGCCCACCAGAAACATTCCATGGTGCTGTAAATTGTATATAATCGAACAGTATTAATAGGGTAGCATCTGCGTGGTTGAATTTTAGAAACCGGCTTCGAGTGCATGTCTGATGCCACGCCATACGCGCCGCGCCACATCTATAACATCTGTGTATGTGGAATTTTAAACAAAGCTACCTTTGTAATTCAGTTTCGAATTCAAGAATTCGTTAATAGATGGCGCCACTTCCGTTATCAGGTCGCATGGGGACGTGCCCCCCATAGGTATAAGTACTACGAATTTGTGAATTTGTAGTATCTCTCCGGATATGGAAAGATTTACCACCCCCACCTGCTAAAATCAAGTACGTCCCTCGATTAAACTATAATAATTTAATTGAGGACTTACTTTTAGAAAACTGGCAAAAAGTATTTGATCAAACTGACACTGACATTGCGATGAAGGAATTCATTTTTATTCTACACACAAATATATCTAAACATACAAGTAATAAACTTATATCGAATAGCAAGTTCAAACTTACGCCCTGGATCTCACCCGGCCTTGTCAAATCGATTCACAAAAGAAACCAACTCCACAAAAGGGCGCAAAAGTTTCCAGATAATATCCTAGTACAAACCCACTACAAGAAATATAGGAACTTATGCAAAAAGATCATTAAATATATGAAGGAAAATTATTATAAAACGTTCATTTACGAAAATGCTTATTCTCCAAAACGTATGTGGGAAGCATTTCGCAATATTAGTAAAACAAAAATCAACAGGTCTTCCGAAATTAAATCGTTGGATATCGGTAACATTAAGTCCTCTAATCCTAAAAATATGGCGAATTTTGCTAATAACTACTTCACAGCGGTGGGAACCTCACTTGCCAAAAAAATTCTCGATAAATGCAATAAAACTGAAACCGAACTTGCCAAGTTGGTTACCTCTAACCTCGTCCATAAAATTGACAATATACAAACATCGACGAACGAAGTCTTGGAAATAATTGACGACCTAAAGCCATCTAACGCTTGTGGACCAGACAAAGTTTCGACAAATCTGCTCAAAGTAATAAAGTCAACCATAGCTTCTCCGATAGCGTTCATCTCCAATCTAAGTCTTAAATCAGGAATATTCCCCAACCATCTAAAACATTCAATTGTTGTATTACTCCACAAAAATGGAGATAAATCTGCGATTCAAAATTACCGGCCGATATCTTTGGTCAATTCTGTCTCAAAAATTATAGAGAAAATTGTCAAAAACCGTCTTAACCTCTATCTTGAAGATAATAACATTCTTTCTTAGAGACAATATGGCTTCCGACCGGGTTTAGGTACCGAAAATGCCATTGGCAATCTTACTAAAGTAATTTCTAATAACATCGATCGTGGAATTAAAAGCATCGCGCTCTTTCTGGATCTGGCTAAAGCTTTTGATACCATCTCGCACAAAATCCTTATGAAAAAACTACAGATAATTGGGATACAGGGGCAGTTACTCAAATGGTTGGGAAGCTATCTAGAAAATCGGAGCCAAAGAGTTAATATTAGTGGTACTCTAAGCGATCCAGCCAATATCAATTTTGGTGTACCACAAGGAAGTACTTTAGGACCGATATTGTTTAATATCTATATCAATGACCTTTGCAACAGTAACCTTGCTGATCATATCATCACTTTTGCTGACGATACGGTCTTAATATTTGAGGGCATAAACTGGTACGAAGCGCGTAGAAAAGCAGAAATTGGAATAAACAATGTCAAACATTGGCTAGACTATAATCTCCTTACTCTTAACACAGATAAGACAAAATTTATACGTTTTAGTGCAACACAAGCGGGACAACCCAAGGTAATACTAAATATTATTATTCACGTCTGCAATGAAACGAACACTTGTACTTGCAATAACCTAGAATGCGTGGATAGTTTAAAATATCTAGGGATCA
Organism: Limnephilus lunatus; assembly: GCA_917563855.2. Taxonomy (NCBI): domain Eukaryota; kingdom Metazoa; phylum Arthropoda; class Insecta; order Trichoptera; family Limnephilidae; genus Limnephilus; species Limnephilus lunatus. The sequence goes on along the minus strand of OU830603.1, from coordinate 46,266,138 downwards.
CCATTGATAAATATCTGAGATGGGAAGAGCACATTAACTCAACTGCCTCAAAAGTCAGAAAACTTACTCACCTTTTTATTACCATCAGAAATATTCTCTCTGTAAAAGATATGAAATCAATATACTATGCCATGTGTAATTCTTTACTCGAATATGCATCCCTAGGATGGGGTGGATGTGCCAAAACAATATTAGACTCCCTGGCTAAAGCACAGAAATCTCTACTAAGAGTCATCCTTAAAAAACCATTAAGGTACCCCAGTGACGCATTATTCACGGAATTAAAAGTTCTTGATGTTAGACAATTGTATATTAGAAAGATTGTATTACATGCTCAAAAACAACGTCAGCACTTCCCTTCCATTGACCACCTTCACGACACCCGACATTCAAGGAACAATCCAATAGTCCTAATAAAAACCACGACGTCCCTTGGGCAACGGCAATTTTCGTACTTAGGACCTAAAGTATTTAATATCATTCCTAATGCTTGGAAATCCAAAAGTACAACTGTTTTGCGCAAATTGATCAACGACTGGCTTCTTGATTTAGGGAGGGTCAAAAGCGAAGATATGTTGACCAATAGATAGTCGGGATTAAAAAAATAGAAAAAAAAAAAAAAAAAACACACACACACACTCATACATAATTTGTTAGAGTCCATACATTACAAATACACATACTTATCACTCCAGAACATAACTGTCTATTCTTTATTAATTTATGCGATCGATTATTTTCTAATTCCCCATCTAGATTATAAACTTATATCACTACGCTTCCCATTTTCCTTTTTCCATTTTCCAAAACATTCACATTTAACATAAGCATTCTTCATTTTTTCTCTTCACTTAGGTATTCTTTTTCTCATAAGTACAAAATTGTGTATTTATCTAAAGCTTATATGAGGAATTCAATTGTAACACATTTTTTCCTTCTTTAAATAATATGTTATATACTTAAACAATGTAAAAAAAAATTTATGATATGAACTAAATTTGTCAATTTGACTGGCCTAAAACAGGATCCATTCCTAGTTGGCTAGTCAAAGTTTCCACATATGTTTAATTGTAAAATTTTTATCTGAAATAAATTTATTATTATTATATTATTATTATTTGTATCACGCGGCTATATATTACATATGACGTCATTGCCCGTCCCCGTTACTTTGTCCCGGTGACTAGCTATCACTGGATGACAGTGGATCCGAGGAACGGGCTATTTTTGGAACCAGTTCCTCTTGGATTTATAAAATGGTCACCAACACTACTGGGCGAAGCCGAACGAAAACCCGCCCGCAGGGCCTAACAGTAAAAACTTGCATAGTGGGTTTTAACTGCTAGTATAAATTGTTGTTCGATTGTTAGAGGCAGGGGTATAAAATCAATTCACATAATATAATAATTGTGTAAATGTATTGCAGCCATAAACGAGTGCCTGGTCCCCTCGGTGTGCGCCCACCACTGCACCGACCAGGTCATCGGCTACACATGCTCCTGCAACCGAGGATACCGAGTCTCCGACAAAGACAAGCATCTCTGCATTGACGTGGACGAGTGTCTCGACAACCCTTGCGGGCAGGTCTGCAGGTAAATACAACCAACCAAATCTCAATGCTTCACAGTTCTATTAAAAAACAGCGAAAAAATCTAACCTAACTTATTCTGCTACTTATAAGCAAAAAGGCAGCTAGGAATTTACAAAAGTCTTCTTCTTCTCGTGCCCTGCCCGTTCAATGGACGTTGGCTATCATGTTGGCTATGCGGACTTTGTTTACTGCGGCCCGGAACAACTCTAAGTAGACTTGCAAAACCACTGTCTCAGCTTTTTCAGCCATGATATTCTCCTTCTTCCAGGTCCCTGACTTCCGACAATCTTTCCCTGCATTATGAGATGCAAAAGTCACATTCTGATATTCAAGACCTTTTCACCTTTTATATAATAAAAAATACATCAGAAAGCGACTTTTGCAAATTTCTGGCTTTTTGCTTATGACGACGGCAGTATTATTTTCTCATGTCTTTTTTTTCACTGTTCTGTTAATCTAGTCACCGATTTTCACGTCTTTATAATTTTTTAACCCCTCGGACGTTGTGCCTATTTTGTCAGATAGTGAAAATATTTCCACTTTGCAATAAAATCCAAATAAATGGAAAATTTCTGAATGCATCTGAAATCTAAAAAAACTCTTTTTGAAAGGTGATGAAATATGCTTTCAAATTTTATGATTTGAAATAATCATTTTTTAAAAATAAAATTTTTTAATGCAAACAAAAAATTTTGAAAAATGGCTTACCTTACGTTTTTTTAAACTAAAGTAACCGGTAATGAAAAAAAAAACACACACCTGTTTTATTAGGCAAATGTACTACATACGTTATCGTCAACTCACTTTTTGTTATTTTGTATAAAAAATAATTAATAAAAAGTTTCATAATTTTTTTCAAATTGCGATAGGAATATTTGTTTCATAAAGGTGTACATATCAATTTATTTGCGATTAACTTCTGGATTTGAATATTAAGCATGGTGTTTTCTATTTGTAACTCCGTTTAGATCATATTTCTAACCACACAACGATTTCTATGAGACCTGTATGAGTTGTTCTGAAAACTGAATAAATTAGGGACCAGATGCCATTATTTCAAAATGATGCTAATTGTCGGTGGTTATCGAATTAGAATTGTTGGTTTTTTTTACTCTCCAATTTCTTTGACCAACAATGAAAACATTTTAAAGTAATTTATTATGTACTTTACAGAAATACTCAAGGAAGTTTCGTCTGTTCCTGTCAGGATGGATTCAGCCTTGCCACGGATAAGATTACTTGTCGGGCCAGTAGCAGTAAGTACTTTTCTTTTATTTCTTTCTTAACCTCTCCACGACTATGCCCAAAACGGTACGGCGAAGCGAAAAAATGCCCAGAAGAGAACGACCGAAACGTTGTGTCTGTGGCTATTATTCAAATGCTGTCATACATATTTAATGAAAATATTTGACTTGCAGTGGCATCTATTGGCATATGCGTGTAGTTTGTCGAAATTTTGGAAGACATACCTACAATAGCAACTTCACAGTTTTAAAAAATCTTTTTGCGTCATCAGCGGTCATCAGAGGAGGGAAGCGGTTTTTTCGCGTACACATGTTTATTTATTGCAAGAGACACGAGAGACACGAGAGATACGAGAGACACAAAAGGCACAAGAGACACAAGAGATACGAAAGGCACAAGAGCCGCAAGAGACACAATGAGAGACACAAATGATACATAATATATTAGGCATTTAAGCGCCCTTGAGGTGATTTTTCACAAAAACGGCGCTCTACAAATTGTCAAATTATTATTATTATTATATAATACATGTTAGATATATTTGACATTTCCATAGATAAGATTTATTAAATCACCATACTAGGCGAATGCCTGTTTCATGGCGATTAATTAAGGATAGTAACTTTGAGTGTAGTCTAGTGTAAACACATGGTTAAATTAAAGTTATAATAAAAAATAGAAGAGAGAAAAAGAAGTGTGTAAAACGAACATGTAAATAAAATAAACCTTTAAACATATGGTACTAGTATGTAATGTTGTTGAAAATTTATATCTCTGAGTATATGAAACATGTTGTAAACATGTTGTTTTTTGATGTTGGTTTATTTGCATGTATTGATGTCGATGACGTTTTTTATTCAAAATATAAGCTTATTATTAGTTAATCCACTATAATATATTAAAAATATTAAAAAAAGAATTACAATAAACTGATTTCTCACGTACAGTTATGTTCGTGAGGAGTGAGTTTTTTTAGGAGTTCAATTTGGGAGGCGAATATGGGTACCGCCGCCCCGGGAACCATTTATTGGATAACAAACACCTCTGCCATAGGTCACCCCAAATGATTCGCTATGTTTAATGACTTACCGGGGTGCCCGGATTCATGGGGTGAGATTTTTTCAGATCTCAGCGGCCGATGAGTCTGCCCACCTGCTGCATGGTGGGCAGGATCGAGAGAGACTGGTTGAGGGAGGTCTTTTATCCTCCAGCCAGAATCTTTGATTCCAAAAATCCAATCCAAAAAAAAAAATTTTGTAAAATCGATAGCCAATCTTCAAACAACTCCAAAATGAACAGGCGAAATAACACCCAAAAGAAAGCGACATCTAGCGACTCCGAAGAAGAAAACACAAATACTAATAAGATAACCAAATGTATAGGAAAAGGTGTACTGAAATTCAACAACAAAAATATGGAAAATATCATCATTGGTCATTTATACCTTAGCAGAGCAGCTCTTGTGCCTGATAAGGGAGCCACGATTCTTACTTAGGTTGTATGTTATAATAAATATGTTTTTATTTCCAGGGTGGCTAGCCTCGCTGATATTCTCCAACCGTTATTACGTGCGTCTGATGAATCTGGCCACCGGAGAGGCGGAGCTGGTGGCCCACAACCTGACCAACGCCGTGGCCCTGGACTTTGACTGGGCGGGCCAGTGCATCTACTGGTCGGACGTGAACCGACATGGCTCTAGCATCAGGAGACTCTGTCATATGAACACAACCAATGCTGCGGGCGCGGCTACCAACACTTCTTACCAGGTTTGTCATTAAATAATAATTATTATAATGACTCCGTCTGTCTGTATTCTCGGTTCAATGAACTGCAGAATTTTTGCTTTGAAGTTAATTGTCATCATTTTCAAAATTGTAAGTGTTTGATTGGAGAATTCAGTGTTTGGTGGTAATGCTGAGGGAAATTACTATGTACTGCCATGTGTTAAACGACACCGTACTAAATTTCAGACTGATTCATAGGTTAGTTTTTATTTGGCAGCCACTTGTATTACACGTGTTTCTCGATAAAATGGGAAAGAACAACATCGATCCATAATTTGCTTTTTATTTTTGGAAGGAAAAATACGCGAAGAATTAAAAGCAAAGTTGATGCTGTCTCTGGGGACCTTTTACCATCTATGACAACATCGTGTCATACATCTGGTGTAACTCTAAGTGACCAGCTCAAGTACGGGGGCTCCATCGAAGCCAGAGTTAAGTTAGCCTCTCAGAAACTGGGGGTACTGTTCAGTAGACGTGGGCAAAATTGATTGATTGAATTAAGTGAATAAATTCAATCTTGTGACACACTCCATCTAATTCTCAATTTCAAAAGGAATTAATTCTTCATTCCTTACCTTTGGCCTTGTATCCTACGATTTTTAACGGCACATTATTTTTTTATTTTCCATTTAATTTTCTGTTAAATTATTTCAATTACTGATGTGTACCGTAAACAATTGAAAGAATATAATTTATAATGTTACGTAGGTATTTCGAAGAATCAATACATGTATTCGCTATTCAGTATTGTCCCCGTCAATCTGGTACACAGTTGACATTTGTCACATGAGAATGGGTCGCTTCTTCAACTTCAACTCCTTATCTTCAACAGCTCAGCTACGGAATGATTTGCCAGCTTCTGTGTTTCCTCCTTCCTACAACATGTGTCTCTTCGAGACCAATGTTCATTTCTTCGTCTCCTAAAAAAGACCCTCCAAACAGCATCTCAGATGACGTAGGCCCCAAGGGAAATTATTTTACTCAGTGGTTAACGTAAAAAAAATAAAATACATCTGTTTTTGATGAGGAGCGACCAGGCCACCCGGTAGACATGGTTACCGAGGAATTGATTGAAAAGGTCCGTGACATGATTCTTGTTGATCGACAAACTAAAGGATGAATGAATTCACACCCATGGATTTTCCTCCTGTCCTAAAATGAGTTCTGTAACTCATCGGGATTGCTCTAGCAAGTAATAAAAAAAAAAAAAAATAAAAATAAAAAAAGTATTCGAAGTAGCAGAGGAAGACAGAGACATACTTAGTGGAAATCAATACTTCATCTGATAAGTTGCTGCTTGCGACTTCTTTCTATTCCCCGACACGAAAAAACACCTCGGGGAAAAAAATCATCCCAAACGAGGAGGTTATCGCCGAAACAGTCGCGCATTTTGAAGAGTTTGTCGGTGAAATCATATTTTTCGGAGGGGTTAAAGAAATAGCGAAAACGTTGGGAAAATATTTACCTAATAGAAGGTAATGTTGAAAAAAAAAACTTGCATCTTTATTCCAAACATTGGTAGTTATTGATCCACCCTCGTGTATATTGCTGTCACATTTATTATTATTTGCATCTATTATTAATTCCAGTTACTTCACTCAGCCACCCTCCAGAACCCTGATGGTCTGGCGGTAGACTGGGTTGGCCGCAATCTGTACTGGTGTGACAAGGGACACGACACCATCGAAGCGTCTAGGCTGGACGGCCGCCACCGCAAGGTGCTGCTGAACAAGGGGCTTCAGGAACCCAGAGCCATCGCGTTAGACCCAAAACACGGGTATGTAATTTTTTTTACAGTTTTCTATGTATTCTAGTTATCCGGCAACATCACCTATGCTAGAGTATAAGAAATCGCTAAAGTAAAATTTCACAAAAAAGTGTCCTTCAATCAATTTAACCGCTTGTTTTACGTCACTTTTAACTTTTGCTTTTACTTTCTGAAAACTGATAGTTAATCTAGAGTTACTCTGCCATTATGACATTTTTGACAGTTCTGTTGGAGGTAAGGTACGAAATTGTGCACTTCAACATTGATTATTAATAATATAGAAGATGATGATACCGACGATGAAAACCTCATCCAATATGTCTTGCAATCAAAAAAATTAAAAACAACCGTGATAGTAATATGATTATTTGGGATGATCCCGAATTTTAGGTGCGATATCGCATGTCGAAAAATCTTAAAATTGTGACACATCAAATTCAACGAGATATTAAAACTACTGGAAAGAAAATTATATTTATTTCCTTGTAATATCGTATATATTATAAAAGGTCATCATTTATTTTTAAATACTCACACAAATATTTTTATAGGAACAAAGCTGACAGATCCTGCAAAGTCGCGAAACAAAATACTGTAGGATATTTTGACAGTTGTTCTGGTTTTCAAATGTTATTTATGGTGTGGTCGCACCAAAAAACAATGCAGTGCATTTTTTCACATGATTTCGAGGAATGTTCTGCTTTTTAGACTGGCCATACTAATAACTATTAATTTAGCATTTGAAACACTGCTTGGTCCTATTTTTCCATCCTTGTTACTTTAACTGATGGTTAAAATTTTAATTTAGCTTACGATTTAGTTTTCTTTTGAAACAGACGGCCCTCAGTAAGTTATATTCTATAATAAGTTTCTATTGTACTGATAACTCTTTAACAATGTTTTACCTTCCAGAATGATGTACTGGTCCGACTGGGGTGAGCGTCCGCACATCGGAAGGGCCGGCATGGACGGAGCCGACCCTCAGGTCATCATCACCTCCTCACTGGGCTGGCCCAACGCCCTCTCCATATCGCACGAGAGCCGTGAACTTTACTTTGCTGATGCCAAGGAGGACTATATCGCTGTGGCTGATCTGGACGGGAAGAATATCAGATTCTTGTTCAGCAGAGGTAATTTGTGAACATTTTTGTTCGAATTACGTTGTTTGTGAGTGTTGATTGTTTGACGATATCGCCATCTAATTTGTGAACATTTTTGTTTGGATTGTGTTGTTTGTGAGTGTTGATCGATTGCCGATATCGCCATCTAATTCTTAATGTATAAGTATAAAATTATGTTTTTTTTTTCGAGTGTCGAATTTCGAATGTCATCGAGTTTTTGAGAGGAGTATTCCATTTTAGAGAGAGGGCCTACAATGAACTTGTTGAATGTTCCTCGAAGATCTGCTCATTTAACCCCTCAGGCCTGGACGATATTTTGTAAGAGGGTAAAAAATTTTCCTCTTTACAATAAAATCTAAATAAATGGAATATTTCTAAACGTATCCAAAAACAAAAAAAACTGTTTTTGAAAGGTGATAAAATACGCTTTCAAATTTTATAAATCGAAATAAACATATTATTTTTGAAATATAAAAATTTTGCATGCAAACATAAAGAAGTTTTAAGAAAGGCTCACCTTACTTTTTTCTACCTAAAATCACTGATTACAAAACAAAATAAAAACACACACATATTTTATTAGACAAATGCATTACAAACGTTACTATCACCTCACTTTTTTGTCATTACAATTAAAAACAATTGATAAAAAATTTCGAAATTTATTTTAAATTGTGATCCGTAACTTGATTTCATAAAGGTCTACATTTTATTTCTTTTGTGGTTAATTTTTATATTTGAATATAAAGCATGGTCTTTTCTCTTTCTAACATACAATAGTAAGGGAGACAACGTTTTCTGTGAGACCTGTGTGAGTTGTTCCCAAAACCGAACTATTAGGCTTGACGAGTTAAGGAATGGAAAGTGTAGTCACAATATTTTCTGCTAATCAATTTGTGGAGTGTAATGAATAATTTTAAATACTTTTCAAGTTGATACAACTATGTGATTTTTGGTAAAGATTGGGATATTGTTAAGGGCTGACTTACCCCTTGTCTTCTGATTTTCTTTATTGGATAACCAACACCTCTGTCATAGGTCACCCCAAGTGGTTCGCTACGTTTGGTGATTTAGCAGGGGTACCCGGGTTCATGGGGTGAGGTTTGTCTAGGTTTTGGAGGCGGATGACCAGGATTCACTGAACCCCAGATTCCTACGCACCCCTTAAACTCTTTTACTTCTCAGAGCTCTCCTCTCCTTCCTTTCCCTAAAAAAACCCTCCACACAGCATCCCCAAAGATGACATGACAAGGCCCTGAGGAAAATAATTTCCTTCAGGGCTATTATCATATTATTAGACACACTGTCAGACAGGGAAAGGCTGATATTGCAAATGGCACACACGTAGATAGGTAGGTAGGCCACACACTGTCAGATACAGAAAGGCACATGGATAGTTGATCGGGTGGAGGAAGGGAGATGTGTATAGTTGGGTCAACAGGATGAATATCGAAAAATAAAAATAAACTGATTCATTTCATTATTTTTTTGCAGCCAAAAACCCACTTCTGAACCTTCATCACATTTTCGCCATCGCAGTTTGGGAGGGACACATCTACTGGAGCGATTGGGAGACAAAGACCATCGAAAGGTATTCGCAGGACTATTTATTATTAAAATATTAACAATCTATCATAGAGGTGTGTCGTTACACTTATTTTACGAACTCGAATCTGATTCTGAGTTCAGCCAAATGGACTCCATTCCTTGTACTCATTTCTTTGTTCCTTTAGTTTTAACGAACGCTGCAAAACGGTCCGTTTGATAGCTTCTCCTCTCTTAACGAACGAATTGTAACCTTTAGAGCACAGGCATCAGGAGGGAATGCTGCTCTTGTTCTACCGTTATTTCAATGGAAAATGCTCCAAGGAGCTAGCTTCATTGATTCCTTCGGCACCGGCGCACACGCCAAACGCTCTCCCAACATTTGTCACATCTACGACACGCTGTTGAGTTCAACAGCTCGGCTCTAGAACGATTTGCCGGCCTCTGTGTTTCTTCCCTCCTACAACAATAGTGTCTTCAAGCACCAGGTTAACTTCTTCCTTTCCTCAAAAGACCCTCCATACAGCAACCAGCCAAAGATGATATAGGCCCTAAGCAAAATTATTTTTCTCAGGGTCTCTTCCTGTGTGCAGTTATTAAAAAAAATACTGGTTACATGTCAAGCTTATAACGTCTTTTATCGCAGGTGGCGATCATTGCCTGATTCAGAACAATGCGCCATTTAATATTATTAAAAACATTCCTTTTTAAACACAATGCTTTTTGTGCACAGGTGTGAGAGGCATCCTCAATGGAGACACCCTCGGATGGCGAACACCACCATCCCGCCAGCAACCAATCAGTCAGCCCACTGCCGCACCATGGCAACACTTGTGCACAAACCCATGGACATTCGGATATACCATCCTTACAAGCAGAGACCTGTTCCAGGTAACTTCATTTTATTATAACACTAGCTTTTGCCCCCGGCTTCGCTCGCATGGTATTAGGGGGGTTGCCACTCCGCCTCCTCCACCTTCCCTCTCGTCACTCCACTCTCCCCATACCCCCCCCCCTACCCCCATCCCCCTCCCCTACCCCCATCCCCCTCCCCTTCCCATACCCCTTCCCCCCACCCCCGCCCTTTCTTCCTTCCCCCCTCTTCCTCCACCCTCCTCCCCCTCCCCCCACCCTCCTCCACCATCCACCCTTTCTTCCTCCCCCAAACCCCTCCACCCTCCTTCCCCTCCACCACAGGCAACAATTTTTTGCTTTTCATCTGACGTTTGCAATAACTCGATTTTGTTAGGGACAGAAAACGTATGATAAATAATTTCATAACGCCACAGCTTATTCATAACACCAGAGCTTACCAATATATATAGCCTATATTACTCGCAAATAATGTAGCTTTCTATTAGTGAAAAAATTTTTAAATTCCATTCAGTATTTATTGCGTGAAAGAGTAACAAACATCCATACAAACTTTCGCCTTTATAATATTAGTAGGATTTATTTATTTTATTTTGTCCCATTACTTCTGTGCGATTTTTCTGAAGTATATTGCTAAGAATGTCTTTATTATGAAATTTTGTGTTATACTACAAACATTTTTTTAATTTTTTTTTTATGTGAATACCACACAAGAGTCTCGGCTCTTGAGACCCCAACCGTCTGGAGCCAGTGAGACTATGGCATCCACAATTGGGGTATGTTGTGAGGCTGAAGGTGGTGGGGAGGGGAAGGATGTGGGAAAGAGGAAGGTTGCATCTTCCCCATCTCCTTTTCCTTCCCATTTATGCGAACACCACACGAGAGTCCCAACTACTCCCGTCTTGAGTCAGTGAGGTTATGACATCTCCAATTGGAGTATGGGAGGTGAAGGTGGCGGGGAGGGGAAAGAGAGGAAGTGGAAGGGAACCTGGCTCTTCAGAGCTGGTCACAAAATATGGTTAAAGCCATTTCAAGCAATGTTTTAATTCTTAATGGTGGTCTTGTACCGAGGCGATACTGAACGTATCTTCTACTCTGGAACGTGCCGCAAATTTACTACATACTATTTTAAATGAGTAAATTGTAAAATATAGCAAATTAATCAAATAATTTTTATTTTTATTTTTCCTTTATTCATTGCATAAATATTATGGTTACATTATTTGTGGATTTTTCGACCACCATGCTAGGTTGATGCCCGTGTTATGGTGGTCGATATATGGTTGTCGATAACTTACTTGCGAATGCAGAGATTTCAACCCGCGATCTCCGGGTAAGATCCGAGTAAGTTGTAATGTTCGTTCTGCAATGTGGGCAAATGAAAAAATCAATTTGTCTAGTTGATCTTACTTTTTTTTATTTCGACAGGTAACATATTTAAGCAATTAGGTATCATGTAGTCCAGCGTTCTTTGTCCATATTTGTTTAAATGCTTAGGTACGATTAGTCCTTTGTTTAACACTAAAACGAGCATTGTAAGTGTGTCCATTCTATTTATGTATATAGGGCTATTCATATGCTGAAATATAATTTTTTACCACAGAATTGCTCTCACTGAGAGAATTTTGAGATTTTGGTAAAAGTTTAGAACATTATGCCTTTGTTTGTGTAAATTTTATGAGCTAATAATTTAACTAATGAATTTTGAACTGATTGAACATGTCATTGAAGAAGAAGTTAGATTAATAATCTAAACGAAAATATGAAAGAGAACAAGACACAGAAAAAGACAATGGTCACAACTGGGACTCGAACCCAGACCTCTCGTCTGGGTTCAAATCCCAGTTCTTGTGTCTTATTCACTTTCATATTTTCGTTTAGATTATTATTGTTATCTTCTTCAATGATATATTACATTGATGGGAATAACCTTCAAAGTCCCCAAGCTGCAATTCCATACCTTATAATAGATTCAGCTAATGATAAATAAATTATTCGAAATGTGCATATTGGAACATAGAATTTTAATTTATATAATCTTGACCGTGTATAATGTCCCATTGTTCTGTTTTCCAGACCGTAGTCTCCGCTGCGCCGTCTTGAACTGCACCGGTCTGTGCCTGCTGACTGTGGGTGGGGGGGCCCGCTGCGCTTGCCCCGAGCACTTTGTGCTGGCCGATGACGAGCGCTCCTGCACCCCCAACTGCACTATGATGGCGCACTTTGTCTGCGCCAAGTCGCTCAAGTGCATCCCGTTCTGGTGGCGATGCGACACTCAGGTAAATACATACCCTTGTTTTTTCATTTTCTTGTGGAAGAATACCCCTGTTTTCTCATTTTCTTGTGGAAGAATACCCTTGTTTTCTCATTTTTTTGTTGAAGAATACCCTTGTTTTCTCATTTTCTTGTGGAAGAATACCCTTGTTTTCTCATTTTCTTGTGGAAGAGAGCTTGGGACGGTGATGGACTTTTTAAAGCTTGGTGATTGTTCTATATAGGTTAGTCATGTAGTTTCAACACCCTTCAATAGATGTTGTTAGTATTGTTAGTTATACGAAGTTTGTGGTATCTCAACAAATGTCAGTTAAGTATTATTTTCATCTATCGTCGTTCGTGTCTAATGTACGAACGGTTCCGAAGATAGCCAAAGGCATCTGGTAGTGGGCAGACACCACCAGTCTGGCGACTCGGAGCCTCAGAATAACTTAGAGCCTACTAGAGAAAGGATGTCTAGTTCAGTTAAATATTCATATAAACTTTACGATAACGTAAATAAAGTAACATTTTTCCAGCTGGCCCCTCTCGACCCAACGCCTTGCACTGCAATAGAAGGACACACTAACCCCCAGATTCCTACCCATTCATAACTTTTTCCGTCCCAGAAAATCCTCTTCTTCCTTTCCATAAAAAGACCCTCCACACAGCATCCAATCCAAAGATGGCCTAGGCTTCGAGGGAAATTGTTCCTCAGGGCCTCCTGTTATGTTGCTATTATAAAAAAAGGGATAGCAACGGCTGGAGGCGCCTTGCCAAAGAGTTGGGTTTTGTGACACTTTTTGGAAAAGGGATTGAAAAGAAAGATTGTGATGTTTATGGTTTCTTCCAGGACGACTGTGGAGATGGTTCCGACGAGCCGCTCAGCTGCCCGACATTCAAGTGCTGGCCGGGACAGTTCCAATGCACCAACGAGCGCTGCATCCACCCCTCCAACATCTGCAACGGGGAGGACGATTGTAACGATGGATCCGACGAAATCGACTGTGACAAGGTAAGCTTTTGTGCTTCATCATTGAAATAATTCACAATTTGGGAGGCGGGTATGGTTTCCGCCTCCCCGGGAACCATTTATTGGATAATCAACATCTCTGCCAAAGCTCACCCCAAGAGGTTTGCTATATTTAGTGACTTAGCCAAAAGGCTAGTCACCAAATGTATCGAAAATGAATGGATAGATCAAATATAAATTAGTATCGGTATAAACTAGTCTCAGCGAGGAGAGTTTGTATATTTTACACGCTAACTTTTGTTGCTGTGGCTAACGAAACACAACGCCATCTCTGGATGGTTACCCAAACTATATTACCACGACAAATTAACTCACACCGCCATCTGTTAATTTGGATACAAATCAAATCCAGACCGCTCGCTTACCAACCTGCTCGTCCACCACATTCAGACATTCTCCTTTATATATTATATATTTCAACCAATTTACCCAAAACCTTGACAAATTATATACTTAAACCTTTCTCATGAATCACTCTATCTATTGGTGAAAACTGCATGAAAATCCGTTCAATAGTTTTTGAGTGTATCGCGAATAGTTAGATGCAGCGGAGGTCTTTAATTTATAATATTTAGAGGTAATTATTGAGTACCGCCGCCCTGGGAACCATTTATTGGATAACCAACACCTCTGCCATAGGTCGCCCTAAGAGGTGTGCTACTTTTGGTGACTTTGCAGGGGTGCTCAGTTTCATGGCGTGAGGTTTATCTAGATCTTGGCGGCAGATGCGTTTGCCAACCTACTGCTTGGCAAGCTGGATCAGGAGATACTCGGGGCCTCTTGTGTGGAGCTAATATAAAAAAAAAACGGACAGACAGCATTAATATTAATTTATGAATTCTGAATTATTTTCTTGTGTTAAGTAATCACATTCTGTTGCAGTTCACGTGCCTGTCATCGCAGATAAAGTGCAAGGGCAATGCGACCGTCAATGACCGCTGCATTGCGGCAACGCTGAAGTGCGACGGGAAGCCAGACTGCGTCAACGGGGAAGACGAGAAGGACTGCCCGGCCAGTACCTGTCCACCCACCAAAGTAAGTTTATCTAGATAACGTAAAGTTTCTAACCAGTGATTCCTGACATTATTTGGAATAAAAAATGTAAATTAAATTTTTATCTCCGGCGATATTTTTTACGTCTTTTTTTTTCATCTTGACCCCTTGGGTCTCAGGCCTACTTTGTCGGAAGGTCAAAATATTTGTATAGTAATGCTATATAAGCTATAATCTTTAAATTTTAATCTGGCAACCACACCTACCTTCGTTATGTCGTAGACGACAGCACTCTCCTTTTTCGCCAATTATACGTGTAGTGTTGAAATTCCTCATTTGAATAAAAAAATGTTGCTTAAAATATTTAAGGTTTATAATTAAGAAGTAGGAATTTAAGTTTTTTGTTTTTATTGGGAATCAACTATGTAACAATTTCTAGACATTTTGTTATGAAGAGTTTTAATTTTCAATGTACATTTGTCACTTTAAATAAGTTAATAAAATAATGGCATCCTGTAAATCATCCTTATCGATGTTCAAATGACTCCCCCCACTGTTCTTCCCCTTCCCCAAAATCATCCCTCCCACCACCCCTACCTAATTAAATCTAATCATTTTTGTACTTGTATAGAGTTTTTAAGTTAGTTTTAAGTTACTAGTGAATGACACGGATGTGTCGAAACCAGTAGCAGAAAATTAAAAATAACAAATATACATTGAAAATTAAAACTCTTCAAAACATAAATGTATTATGATTTCAGAGGAAATTTTGGTTTAGATTTATTAAATAAGAGAAAAATAGAAACATACTTTTTACGCGAGTTCTACTGTTTACAGAACTTATAGTCTATTCTGGTCATTATCTACATGGCAACTTGGGTACTTTTTTTCATAAATACGACCATCACTGTCATCATACTTCTTAATTCCTGTGATAATAATGCTTGAATAATTTTTATAGTGCTTTTTGTGAAATATTACCTCAAAATTGTTGAAATTATAAACTGTCTTGTTGCCAGTCTTCCAAATAGCCGGCAACCCTAAACTAACTTAACCTATTTAACCAATTTTTTATGTTTTTTTATCATCACTCGGTTTTGAGTTTGTTTCATTCTGAGTTGGCCGGTCACCCTAACGTTTATCTGTCTCCTTCTAGTTCCTATGCAACAATGGCAAATGCATCCCCAAGGTGTGGGTGTGTGACAGGGACAATGACTGCGGTGACAACTCTGATGAGACTCAGCAGTGCAGCGATAGGCAGTGTGCTGCCGACTTCTTCAGGTATTATTTATCCACATCTTCATCTTGGCATAAGCAGCTAAAATAGAAAAAAGTTTTTTTTTTTTTTCAATACTTTAAAAATTATTGCTGCATTCATATGAGAGAATGTTAGGCTCCACATAGCTCCATGGTCATCTTTGGGGATGCTGTGAGGAGGGTCTTTTTAAGGAGAAGAGGAAATTCTGGTTAAGAAAAAAGATATGATTGGTGGGTAGAAATTTGAGGTCCAGGAGTGACTAACATATGAATCTATCCCTCCCATCGTGATGCAAGGCAGTGGGTCGAGATAGTTCTGCTGGATAGTTCAAAAGTCTCCCCCAACCAGTCTTCGGCATATTCGCCGCCAAGACCTAGACAAAACTTACCCCATAAATCCGGGCTCTAAGTCATCAAATGTACCGAACCACATGCATGTTATTAATAATAATAGTACTTGTTATTGTGAACAGATGTCAGTCAGGGCGCTGTATCCCGCTGGCTTGGCGATGTGACGGGGACCCGGACTGCCCCGGAGGAGAGGACGAGGCCCAGTCCTGTACCGACCCAAGACAACACACCTGCGAACCTACCTACTTCAAGTGCAGGAACGGAAAGTAAGTGCATTGTATAATTCATCTACCGAGATAATCTCAGCTGCTCTGAAAAAGCTCAAGAAAAATGTATACATATGTATTAGGGTGCTTCAAAAACATATGAAAAATATTTTTATGAATTTTCTATGGGGCACCCTTTACAGTTTTTTTTTCCAGATTTTTTTAATGGAGTTTTAGGGGTCCTCTACCAGCTGTGAAAATGTAGAGGTTTGACCAAAAGGTATAAGGCTGGGGTTACATTCGTAATTAAAATTTACGGATTACGATTTTGACAGGTCTATCACAGGAGCGTTTACATATGCATCCGACTTGTGGCAATTAATGATCACAGAAGTTGTTTGGAAGTTCGCTCATGCGACCGTTTACATCTGTAAATTTATTTGCGGTTAGATGGATTCCTGTCAACAACGACCTGCTACTCTCAAATTTACGCGATTTTGTCAATAAAGATGAAAAGGCCCAAATAAAGTGTTGAAATAGATTTTGGCTTTAATTAAACAATTCTCCATGCGCTTTTGTGCCGTAAAAGGCGGCAATTAATTTAATTTTATGCAAACCGACTGACTGCAACCGACTTCGAATTAAAAATTTCAAATACGTAAATGTTAAAAACAGAAACATTAAGATTGGAAAGGATTGGACCAATAATTAAATAGAAGGATGCTCATTTTCCAGAAAACTTAAATAAGTGGAAATAAATACTAGTTTTATAGGAAAAAAATCCTATGAAAACAACTGTCTTTTAATTTTTGACATCTTGAAACGGCGCATTTCTTACGGCAAATCTCTTAGCTTATCAAACTGATTTTATAAGCTGTAAGAAGGCTGGAAATTCGCGCGAGCGCAATTAGACCTGTCAAAAAATTTCCAAAAGAATAAGTTCTGTAACTTGCTATAAATTACGTTAAGTGACTTTTGGTGTGGTTTACTTTGGTTATTTGGCCATAAATAGCTTACAGGAGCAATTTACAGGATAAAAACTTAGGAGTCTAAACCCAGTCTAAAAAGTTAATTTGAAAAATCAATGAAATTATTATGTGTTCCACATACACTCTTGTAGGCACTATTTTATGTCACAACTGTAAATTCAGTCTAAGAACAAAAGTACGTTATTAATCAAATACTTGCGATACTAACGTGTTTAAATATACTTTCTATTGTTTATAATATTGCGGGGGTTAGGAGAGGGGTGTCTTTAACCTATCTGTGGCTTATTTAATTCTGCATGACGTGAAACATGTAGTCTGAAGGGTTGCAATCATTGCCCTAAATGTCGCATACTTTTTTAAACTTTGAACAATGTTAGCGATCTGTAATATTTATATGAAAAATATGTTTATATTTTTTTGACTCTTGAAAGCATTTACAAGGGTGCCCCGATAAAAAAAGATGAATTTTTACTTTTGAAGCAGCGTAATACGTATGCATAATATGGAAAAGACGAACATAAGATTTTAAAAAATTCAATCAGATATCTGAGGGATTTTTTTTCTCCTTTTTTAACGAGTGAATGAGGTGATCTAATCACGTATCTCTTATTCCAGATGCGTTCCTGGTAGATGGCATTGCGACTACGATGATGACTGTGGTGATGGAAGTGACGAGGAACACTGCGTACCCAGGAACTGCTCCGAAAGTGAATTCAGGTACCGTAAAACGGATGAATTTGGTTCATTTTCAACTTTGAAACTAATTAACTTTTTTATGAAAACATTTGTATGAGAATTTTTTTTGTCTTATTTATTACACAAGTTTAAACAATCGAAATGTATTATTTTTAAAATTATACGTGTTTGAGGAATCAAAAAAAAAAAAAATTGGGATCGTGGAGTGTAGCGACTTTGACATAAGTACCATTTTTTATAAGTTTATTGAAACGATACGCAAAACTAAAGAAATAAACATTCAAGAAGTTATAGTTATACTAATAATAAATCGTACCCTTTCTGGCATGGCAAGAGACTTGCTTCTAGCCATAGTCTGGCTTTAGTTGGCTAGTTAGTTTGGGTTTTGTATGTCTCTTAACTTCTTATAATAAGACAACTAGAGATGTTCCAAATAAGTTAAAGGTTTCAGTGATTACTAGTTGGTTTATTTAGTTATCATGAATTTTTACAATGAATATTAAACTGCACAGACGTCCTTACTAGACTAGGCTCTAAGTAGTTATGTCTAAGTAGTAGCGAACTGAGGGAGCCCGCCCAACTCACTGAAGCCTTCGGCCATCATCATAATAGTTCGTACCTAAGACAAGAACGGCGGTAGATGGTACTCTTCTGATATCCAACTCAGCTGCCATCTGTTGGGATACAGCAGAACTTCATATTACAAACTAAGCTAACGACATCTATTGAAAAATGTTGAAACTACATGAATAATGATTTTGACCCTTTGAATAAATCTTGGATGCACTTTTGTAGGTGTGAAGATGGCAAATGCATCCGTGGCTCGCACCACTGCGACGGGGAGTTCAACTGCGAGGACCGCTCCGACGAATTGCACTGCAACACCACCTGTGACCAGGGAGAGTTCCAGTGCAAGAATCCCTCCTACTGCATCCTGGCGTAAGTAACTAGACTAACTTTCGTTACTGAGATAATTTTTATAACTCTCGAGGTTAACCTTTTTGGGCCTTTTGTCCACTTTTCAAGCATGTTTTTCTTTAGCACCCCCTATTTACTAGACCAGGGGTTGGAATTTGCGGCTCTTTGCGTAGGCGTCTGCGACTCTTCAGACATTAATTGCAATTTCACCTCTACTCAACCAGCCTTATGAGATTGAACCGCCGAAGGAACTTTGACTCGATTAGCGTCAGTGTTAGCAACTCAGCTCATGGAACGCTTGATTTATTGAATAAGTCTTCTGAAGTAGGTATGAGAATGGTTTTGGAATTTTGAGAACACAAGGTTTAAAGTTAACTTATCTGGAACTAGAATTTTAAGGAATCAATGCGCGTGTCTGTTTATAGAAACATTTAAATGTGCAGAAGTGTGCTATTACAGTAAGAATGTAGATAACACAGAGCAAATCATAATTATAGTTAAACCACATTTACCACAGTACGATTCAATTTATAAAAACAGTTTGTGTATAAACAAGTTCTGCTGTGGAAGTATGACGCCTGTTTCGCCTTCTGAAGGTATTATCAAACTGTTTTTGGGCCACTTACAGACTATTATTATTTTTATTACCTATGCCCTTATTGATTTCCTAGTAAAATGTCTGAAATTATTAATGTTTACCCTTTAAAGTTTCCCCAATTACTGTATTGTTTAAATATGACTAAAGATCTTTAACCACTGGAGCGATTATGGTCGAAAAATGGACCACTTTTACTTTTCTGCGATTGATAGCAGTCCAAAATTGGACCACATTTTCCTACCATTCATAAAACATTTATTGTAATTATTTAAAACATTCCTTGGCCAGCCATTTATTTTAAAATGAAGCTATTAGGGGCCATTACACGTACACTTCCGACCGCGTGCCTCGACCCCCAGGCTAAAGCGGCATGCGACCATCCCGCCGAATCGCCGTGTCCGCCTGCAGGCCGACCCCTTGCGCTAAAAAGTCATGCCACTTCCGCGGGCAGGCCAAACCTTCAGTTCTGACCATAGATTATAGAAGCTCCATACAAATGTGCACTCACGAAGGTGGATGTCTATGGTGTTCGCCAAGCAGCCCGCCGAAACGCCGTGTCCGCCTGCCGGCCGAACAGGTACACTATTTTGGGAAAAAAAGTCGCCACAATTCCGCGGGCAGGCGAAATCGTTGAAAGGGTGACCTTGGGCGACCCTCGCGCGGAAGTGTACGTGTAAAGTGATTTTCAAGCGTTCGGAGCGAACTGTGGTGTGTCGCGGGACATGTCGTGCAGTTCAAAAGTTTTTGCTGCGGTTTTGACCATATCGATGATACCTATCACATGCTTGTCAGCTGTCACCTATCATGTTTTGACAGTTTTAGCGGCGGCGACAAATTATTTATACGAATGAATAAGTAATAATAAGTTTTAATAAAAAATTACCATATTATCATTGACGCTAAAAGCATATTATAATTATTTTGATAATGTTTAAGGGTGAAGTTAGTTATTTTCATAAGTTAATTATTTTTCATATTATTTTCATTAGAACGATGCCAAAAAGTGAATTTACAATAAATTGTAAAAGAACTTAAGTGTACTTATTTTACAATGGATAGTAAATGTTTGGACGTACTTTGTGTGACAGAGAGTATGAATGCAGCATAACGATAGGCTCGTCATCTGGTCTGGGAGACCAGATACGGAGAGGGCTTGTCAGGGTGTTGCAGCGCTACCATAGCGCTACTGTCTCCCAGAATGGTGGAATGTATGTTGGAATATGATTGTGTAAGTCCGAGAATAATGTGGATCCGATTCAAAATTGGTTTGACAAGGGTGACTTAGACTGATGGCATTATTTAGCGTTGTTAACTGTGTTAGAGAGAGGTGCATAATTTATTAGTATTAAGATAAATAAAACATTTTTGTTACCTTATAAAACATATTTTTATTTACATACTACATTAAAAAAAACAGAAGAAATAAACTATAGCTGTGATAACTTATAAAATTAAAGGTTGTCTCGGTTATGCTAGGATTTAAAAAGTTGATATTTTTTATACTAACTCCACACAGGAGGCCCTGTGATCAGGTCATTTGTATTTCTCGTTCTTGAGTTCAACAGCTCGTCGGTGGAACGATTTACAAGCCTCTGTATTTCCTCCCTACTACAAACTTGGGTCTCTTCAAGATTCAAAGCCAACTCAGTCACTGACCGGTCGCGGGAACATATGTTGGTGATGCACACAACTCAACAACTCAACTAGCACACTGCGATGATTGACACCTCTCATATAAAAATTATAATCTTTTACTATGACTGGAACAGCACTTTCAAATATGTGTGTATTAAAACCTCTAAAATCATGAAAAATTTACTTCTTTAATGGCCTATATGTCGTAATATAAAATACATAACGATCATCCAGTTGATTAGTCAGACAACTCCGAAAAATCAATATTTGAGTTGAGTATGCAGTTATTTGTAATACTCAGTTTACCCATAAACACCATCAAATCAATTATAATGCAGAAAAACTTGTGAATTAAACAAACTGTTGATGTTTTTTGGGTCACTAGTAGGATATTTCAAAATTTCATACTAATATACCGGGCCGTTATGCCTCCCGGGGTTATTTTGTATCATTTTTAGTATATAAAACACAGACAAGTGTAAATAATATTTGATTTATAGTGAACATTTAAATGTTCCTTTCCTCATTATCCCAAAACTTAGTATTTTGAGATATCTGATTAATGAACTGGACGATCAGTATCTGTTCTAGATATTTTATTCACATTTGGATTAAAAAAATTATAATCAGTTTGTTTGAGTATTTTGGGCACAAATACAAATTTAAAATTTGTTTGAAAAAGGCTGGGCAGCCGTTCCTCTTAAATGGGAAAATCGCTTTCCGGCTACAAAAACATTAACTTATTTGTTTTCATTTAATTGAAAATACTTTTGGCAATGAAAATCTAAAATCATATCTGAACTAACGTGGTTTATCCTTTAAGATGATAAGGTTTGTCCTAGATGGCTCTAGTTTAATTATTTTAGGAAAAAACACTTTTTGCAACTTATGCTTAAAATATCAAGATGAATTAATTGTTTGCACATATAGCACCTCAACACAGGCGTGACCTAGTGAGGTTATAAACTGAATTGTTAACAAAAAATAAATATGTATGATATGAATAAATAGTTTTGTCCATAAACAAAATCGATTCTTTCAAGAAAGGCATACAAATATAACATTGGAATGAATCGCCGATACATTATTGTATATAAGGGTTGTTATTACATTGTTAGTTGGTTGATACATTATTGTATATTGTACGGGACAAGAAATTCAAAGCAAATTAGACTGCCGACAAGAAAAAAATCAAGCACCCAGAAATCTCTGATGTACCAGGCCGTCCAACTGTATAACAACATCCCGAATGAAATTGAAATTACTGAGATAGAAAATATAAATAAGTTTAAAAAATAATTACAAAAGTATGTCTACCTCAATTATTAATGTCTTTATTTATGTGTAATATTTAAAGAATGTTTATTTAATTATGTTTGCCAACCAATGTAAATGTTTATATCTTTATAAAATATTAGCACACACAAAGATGTGAGCTAACTTAAGATTAATAAATAAATAATCTGTACAAGTATTTATTCCTTTCTTGAAAGAATTGAGTTTGTTTATGGACAAAATTATTTATTTATATTCATATTGTATATGTAAACCATTAATTCCACTTAATATTTTAAAGTATAACTTGCAAAAAATGTTTTTCCTAAAAATAATGAAACTAGCGCCATCTGTTGTGAGAGTAGATTTCGAATTCTTGTTTCATTCACCCTTTGCAAGGGATCATGAATTCATCCATGTTATTGAGTTGTTTGGATTGATATTTTGCAAAATGTGGAAGGCATCATCTACCAGTAGACTCACTTTGAAGAGTTTTTGCATTATTATTTAAATGCAGGTTGGCTCGAGATTTGAGGAACCTGTTTTTTGACATTGCTTAACTTTAACATTGCTTATGTAAGGAATATTCAGGCACTTCTACCAATAGAGATGCACCTGTGCTAGTTTTATAATACCCATCATGATATGAAGGTAAAGAAATTTCTCTATTTCTTCAACTGAGGTGCATACGTTAACGACTCAACTTAGTCTGCTCTACCGTGTTGTCAATTATATCATTGTCAAAAAAAATCATTTCAAATATCCAGCAGTAAAATTTTCAGACAGGTCAGAAAAGTTAAAATTGCAGGTTGTGTCTTGAGTATCAATGTAGCGCTGCCTCCAGTGAAGGTCTCGGTTCGTCATTGCTCTTGGCGGATGGATGAGGATGTTCATCAATGGGGGTCTGCTGGCAACTCTTCGCCCCATACTGGTTCTGTACCAGCTCGTACAATCTGAAATTAAGTGTGGTCCTTGATAAATAACTTGTACACACATTATTCATTACACAGACTTTTGTAGATAATCTTTCAATAACTTGTTTATATTAATGGGACAATACACTTTTATTAGAAAGTTAATAATAATTAATATAAAGAGCTGTTTAAAATGGGGCCCTCAGCATTAGTAAGCCACACAGTGAGGCCAACATTATTAAATTATAAAAATGTAAAATATTAATGCTTGAAGATACGACTTTGCACGCAGAGGACACTATATTTAAAACACTGGACATTGCATGATTTTATATTTGCTACCCCCTGTGCCAAAAGTAGCATTAACAAACTTCAGGCGGGCGAAAACCAGGAACCCGTTGGTGAAAATGGGAGTTTTTTTAAATCGATGTATCTAATTTTTTTTTCTGTAGTTTGTAACTGTACAAGTTTTGTCCAAAATTATAGCCTAATTCGTAATAGGGATCCAAAAACAGAAGTTTAAGTCAGTGTAGGGACATTTAGTGACCTTTTTGTGTATAAAAAATGTTTGTATTTTATTACTTCACAAAAAAATTGCTTTTCACTTTGGTACAAATTATTACAAAAAAACGAACAATTTGATCTCTAATGCCAAAGTGTAAGTTTCCTTGTGATACAAATTATTCCACACAAATGACAAGGAGATAAGAAGATTTCCCCGTCTTGTATCACATATACATATATATTATATGTATACATATTTATATGTTTTTACATATACATATAGTTGGAACCCTTACCAAGAAATTGGTGTACAATCTCTACATATAATAAATTAAAGTCCTCCGACTGTCTATCTGTCTGTCCGCGATAAACTCAAAAATGACTTAACGGATTTTCATGCGGTGTTCACCAATAGATAGAGTGATTCATGAGGAAGGTTTAGGTATATAATTTAAGTTTTTGTGTAAATTGGTTGAAATATATAAAGAAGAATGTCTGCTGGCAAGCGGGCGGTGTTGATTTGATTTGTATGCAAATGAACAGATGGCGGTGGTTATAAAGGTTGGGTAACCATCCAGTAGATGGCGTTGTATTTCATTAGCAACAGCAACGCGTGGCCGAGTCAGCTAGTATTCATATAAAAATTCTTGACACCATTACCTTTCCAGGTATTCAAGTAGAACTGGTGTAAAAGGTAGAACTATCCTTTCCACCTAAAGTGTTTCAATATAGTAATTATAGTTATATATTATTAAGTATATTCGTATTGTCGTATAAAATAATATGTGAAAATAATCATGTTTGCACATAATTTATTACACATTGTAGTTACAATGCTTAAAAAAATCATATATATTATTGCATACATAAATTATATCCAATATTGTAAATTTGAATGTAGTTTCTCTTATAAGTGTACTATGTATTATAAGTTCACACTTCTAAATACATAACTTCATCTATATTGTAAATTATATTGTGATTCCTCCATCTTGTTATTAGGTTTTTATCACTTTTCAATACCACTAACTTACCTACTTATACTTATCTCATACTCTGTAAATCCAAATATATTATATGTTACCAGGTTAATTCGGTAAATCTGAATTCAATATATGCTACCAGGTTACTTTTTCTATGTACATTGTCACAAAAAAGTATGTATATATATATATTTCTTCTTTATACAACTTAGTTTCAGAGAAAATAGATTTTTTTTGTTATGTAATTACATATACATTTCTGAAGGAATAATGTGAACTAAACCTGTCAATTTGTCTGTCCTGGAACGGAAAACTTTCCTAGTTGGACAGGCAAAACTACCTAATATGTATTTTGTACTTTATTTTGTATCTATCAGTAATAAATAAATAAACAAAGTATAGCATAGAAAGTATCTACAGAACAACAATTTATAATTTTGCATACCGTCATTGACAGCAAGTCTTTCTTCAACAAATACGTCCACCCATTCCTCGTCAGCGGTGTCACGGTTTCGCAATTCAGAATTCTTTCTAATGTTCTTCATTTTCGTCTTTCAACTCCTTGGCAGAGATCAGCCGCAGAGTTAATCATAATCCACCTCCACCATGTAGGAGACATTTTCTGCAAACGATAATCAAATAAAATGTATGAATTACAGACAAATGTAAGTCTTCCTTCTCATCAAAACACATAGTAATGGATATATTATCTGGAGAAATAGTCGAAAAAATATTTTTAATTTTTGAACTGTCAGTTTTGAAATTTTATTTGCTCTAATGACCAGTGTTGTTTCGAAATTACAAAATAATACTCTGGGACAATAAAAACATACGTTATCTTTTCGCTTTAATTATATTTTGCTTGTAAGTATGTACATTTTTCTAACAAAAAAAAGTAATGAAATAAAAATATAAAAACCTCATGACAGTCAATGACAGCGTTGACAGTTATCCTCGGAGAACTTGGAGGCCAAAGTAATGCAGTGTTGCCAACTCTCAAAAATAGGCACTGGAGCCTTCCTAAACTATTTTTTATTTAAAAAAAATTCAAAATGGATTTGAAATCAATTCCATAGCTTACCTGGATCCGGAGATATTTATGATGAGGGTAAGATCGCCTGTTTCAACCTGTTTAAAAAACGCGCCTCACAGTCTACACTTTAGCTTCCTAGAGCCGATGAGACCGAAGGGGGTGCGAAGCGTAATGAAATAGCGCTCCTGTAGAGGTATTGGCGCGTATTAAACACGGATACCGCCAAAATCGAGTTTTTCGGTCTTCCCCAATTCCCGATTTACCCCAACTCAATCTATATAAAAAAAAACAATACGATGTGCCGATAAATTGTATAACAGTAGAAAAAAAGGAAACATAAAAAAATAAGGTAATTATAATTATACATACGGTGTGCCAGGTTTGGGCTAGAAGAAAAAAAAAAACTGAAAAAGACACAAGTAATTTAAAAGAGACAAAAAAGAGTTAGCTGAAGAAAGGAAGATAAAACAGTATTTTAGATACAATACAATTTAAGCCCATTTTAAAAAATTATTTTGTTAATTTATATTTAATAAAGTTTTTAAACTTACAAAATGATGTTACTAAAAATTTTTCGATGCGGCACAACTTATAGGATTAATGTAACCAAATAAAACCTTAGTCAGCCTTTTGCCGTAAGCGAAAATGTTTACTAAAACACGGAAAGGCTATTGTTTTTTTTTACATGAGCTCCACACAGGGGGCCTGAGAGAAATAATTTCCCTCAGGGCATATGTCATCTTTGGGGATGCTGTATGGAGGTTTTTTAAGGAAAGGAAGGAGAGGAGAGTTCTGGGAAGGAAAAGGATTTAAGGGGTGGGTAGGAATCTGGGGTTCAGTCTGTGCTGGTCATCCGTCTCCAAGACCTAAACAAACTCACTCCATGAACCCGGGCACCCCTTCTAAATCACCAAACGTAGCGAAGCACTTGGGGTGACCTATGGCAGAGGTGTTGGTTATCCAATGAAAGTTCCCGGGGTTTTGACGATACTTTATAATTTTTTTTAGTAAATTAAAACTAAAACATTGGATACGCCCGGGTTCAATGGAGTAATTCGCATTTTATTAAAAAACGTCGGATTTTCCATCATTTACGTCAATTTAAGGTCGGACTTTCGCAAAAAAAAACAATACCTATACAAACTTCAACTTAAATTTTCACAATATACAAACTTCGAGTATACAGATCGACGCAGTTTTTTTTTCGAGTAAAATGGCATCAAAAACTGAAAATCGACCAAATGTTGGTTACGTCAATTAGCCTTTCTTTTACACACTGGAAGAAATAGAAAAAAAATCTCAATGTAAATCCATTTTGTAATACAAAATACCGATGGTAAAGTACGAATGATGTGTACTATAAATGACTAAATATAATATATAGTTTTTCGGGAACAACTTGCTAAGAGAACCATTTACCAATTTTAAAAGAATTGCGCCTTAACTACTCAGAAGATTATAAAAATTACTTACATACGAACTGGGAAACTTTCGATAGTTTACTTGCAATGGTCCATTAAAAATGACTAATAATGTTATGAGAAAATACATATTTATTATTAGAACAATAACATTTCACAGCCACATTGAAATTTCTTGCGACTGGTTGTACTTCCGAATAAAAAATAAAAAATAGTATCTGCATTAATTATACTAATTATTCTCGAAACGTGCAAAGCTATTTTAGAAGTTGATGATTAAACCTAGATGGTATTTTTTGCAAACAAATCCCGGTTTGAAAACATTTTTTTTAAAAGATGGAAAAAAAATTCCTTCACAAAACTCACTAGCTTGTTATATAACTAGCAGGGATACCCGGCCTCGCTCAGGGAGTTATGTATAACTAGTTAAGTACCCGGCATCGCTCAGGGAGTTGATATGAGATTGAACTGAATTTCGAACCCACGATATGTCTGGCTTTATATACCCCTCCCTACCTATGAGTAGCCCCACGCCCCACCCATCCAAAAAGGCTTCCAATAGTCCACAATGTTCCAGAACATTCGAGAGTGATCTTGAATGATCTGGATGTTCCCGAACGTTTCAGACTATTCCCGAACATTCCACAATATCAGAATGTTCCGGGATGTTCTGGAATGTTGTGGAATACTCTCGAATGTTCTGTAATATTCTAGAAATTTCTAGAGTGCGAAACTTCCAGCCCTTACATCTTCAAAAGCACGTCCTTCAGGTAAAAACGGGAACCTTCTTCGTGAATGGGGGTTAGGGGGCACCACACCGTATTACTCCTTTGATCGTACTGGGACTCGTTTCTGAGTTTTAGCAGCACGTACATTGTACATTATCTTGTATAATATATAGGTACTGATTATATGTATATTTGCCTTTTTTTGTTTATTGGTAGGTTTATGTAATGTGACGCCATTTCCCAAAAGTTTAAAAAAAAAACATATTTCAGGGATAAGCAAACCACGTTTTACCATGTTTTTGAGGATAAAAAAATATTTTTAGAAAGACTTCATTGAAAATTTAAATAGGAAAATACTTATTAAAAAAACACCATACATATACTATATATGTATATACATACCATATATATACATAACTTTTATTTTTTGTTTTATCAAGCTTAATTTACAGAATTCTATTTTCAATTAAATATTAAGATTAAAATATAAATAACAATAATAATGAAAAATTACGGTACCTAGAGTAGGTACCTTATTAAAGTTACTTATATGGTTATATTCAAATCATTTTACTAATTTATTCATATCATTATTAAATAAAAAGACGTTGTGAACCCGTACACCCGTACTAAAGTTCAAGAACTACATTCCTGAATTCGGCATTTCACTCACGCGACCCATGCAAAAAAATCATATCCACTCAAAAGTAAATCATTTGGCGACCGCTAAAAAGACATGCCTTGTTCGATATGGTTTTTTGAGAAAACCGTGGAGGTTTAAACGACCCAAAAAAACCACGCATCTGGTAACAATGAATGGTAGATAAATTAATTTTTTAATAAAATCAGTCGGCATTAGTATATTTATGGTCGGCAAACAGCCATAAACAAACAAAAAAAGTGAAAGACATCTCGCGCGACACCCGCTCCAACCCTTACGTGTGTTGGCTCAACCGGGCCAAACGCTGATACGAACTGGCGGGTGACCCGAGCGTTTCGCCTGCGAGTCGGTCGCCTTTACACGCACGTTTCCGCCAACGATTCGGCGCGAACTGTAGTGAGACTCGCAGGCCAAACTCTACGTCTAATGGCCGCTATTGAAATGCTTTATCTATTATGACCATAGATATTGCAAATCCGAACTTCATAGACTATTTTAGAACGATGTTAAAAATAAATTTTTAAAATATTTTTTCCCGCCGAATTTTTGATCAGCAGTTTACAGTTAATTAAGTCATTTTTCCATAGATATGCACCTTTCATTTTCAAGTATACCACAGACAACATACAGAAATCGAAAATATTCTATTTTGACTCGAATAAGTACCCCTCACGGCAGTTTCAAAGTAACAAACACGCAGGATTCGCGTGGTTATAAACTGTACGATTTTTGATATAAATCCTACAAATATGATGTAAACAGTAAAATACAGGTTAATTCGTTGGCTATATACTACTGTTATAGATTTTTATGTCTCCATGTTAAAATTCAAAGGTAAGATTTTTTTAATGTTGGCGAAAAATTAAAAAATTATCTTCTGGGAAATTTCGAGCAATCCAGGCAAATTTATTTATTTTGCATGGTCGCTCCAGTGGTTAAGTGAGGTATGTATTTCGATATGATGACTTGGTGGTTTCTTTTTCCCTAAAGTATTTTTGTGTTCTCTAATAATTGAATTTGGCTTAAACATATTATGTAGGAGTGGATGTTGGATGTTCCGTTGATTCTCAATTATATTTTGAATGTTTTGCAGTTCTTGGCGCTGCGACGGCGATATTGACTGCGCCGACGGCTCGGACGAGATGGGCTGCCGCGCCGAGGGTGGCGGGCAATGCGGCCGCGGCCAGTGGGCATGTCCCTCGAGCGGCTGTATACCCGACGCCTGGCGCTGCGACGCCATAGACGACTGCGGACACGGCGAGGATGAGTACGATAGTATGTGCGCGCTGGGTGTATGCCAGCCTGACTCTTTCAGGTGGGTTCATTCATGAGCTAATCTTATCCTTATCTGAGTTGCATTATGTCACTTGAGTTGTACAAGGTTCTAACTTCACTTTACCTTGTTCTTATATATGAGGTGTCAAAAATTTGCAAAGAAAACCCAAACTTGTGGATAGAACCAAGTGCAACCAGCTATGGCACAATAATTTATTGCATAAGGCTCTAACTACAGTTCCCTAATGCAATTCCAAACTAGGGATATGTCCTATTTAAATATTTTCCATTAAAAGATGATAAAACTAAAATAACATAACAAATATTATAATCAATAATTATCAGCCTGAAACACTCATCTACATTGAAAAAATCTTCCGAGAAAAGATACGGCGGTTATCAACTAAAAATAATAAAATAACATACTAAAGTACTCAAAATCAAAAATTATTAAATACATATGTAGATTACGAAAATTCATCTTTACAAACTTTGAACCAAAGTATTCTGAATTTTTTTTCAGAGAGGGCAATTGTAGCTTTTCATTGCTTTTATCCTGGTGGGCACACATACAAAATAATTGTTTTCTAGAGTAGCAGTGAGCTTTTTAAAATAACACATAAGTTGTATATTGAAGTAGTACTGCCAACTATTTGCCACTGCCAAAAACTTCCTTAATAATTTGAAAACCACCATATTTACTGACATTTTTGTCTTTCTGCTCAAAATTTTGAATTAAAAAAAAGTCAAAAGTTCAGCTAGGGTTAACGCCGAGCTATTCCGTATTTTTTGTGGGTATTACATAACGGACGTGATCTCCTGTCAGATTTGTGTGATTTTTATGGCTGTTATTTGCTTTTTCTATGTACAACGTACATTAAATGAATAAATAATCATGCATACTTGCAGGAATTCGTGTTTAAAACGATCTAAACTAAAACATGTGACAGTAAATATGTAAAAATCACACACATCTGACAGATATCCAATAACGATCCCACAAAAGATACGGAATCTCTAGGCAGATTGTTTCAATCTTCGATTTACATTTTAAGTTTCACCACTAAGTTATATTACACGCCAAACGTTCATGCCGACCTGATGTTGATACAGAAATCGTCGCAATAGTTGAGTTTAAGGTCCATAAAGCGGCATGACTCCCCCGCCGACGCCTTTATCTGTCGCACATGTGTATTACGCATCTTTATCTTTGGCTTATGGTCATTGTAAAGTCAGTAATGTGACTGTACGTGCGCGAGAATGGATCGTACCAAGTTCAGGTCAGCATTAAAGTTTGGCATGTACTATAAATATGTTATGTGCTCTGTTCCAGGTGTCGCAGTCATAAGTGTATACCCATCCAGGGCTTGTGCGATGGAATTGATGATTGCCGAGATGGTTCCGATGAAAATCCTGCATCGTGTAAGTATTCTTTCTGATATCTTCTTTCTTATTTCAATAATGTTGTTAACTTTCGATTTAAGATATACATATTATTATTATTTAATGAACTGGCAACATTCTGCTGATGTGCTCATATCTGATTTCACAATAAGTTTAACTGTTCACTTTTGGAAACAACTCATAGAAATCGGTGTGTCTCCTTTACTATCGTGATGAGAAATATGATCTAAACGGTATTAGAAAGAGAACACACCATGCTTTATATTCAAATCTAGAAGTTAACCACAAAATAATTAAAATCTCCTTTATAAAACCAAAATTAAAAAAAAAAAATTATGAAAATTGGGGAATTTTTTATAAATTATATACATATGAAATAACAAAAAAATAAACTGACCGTAACGTTTATAGATAATACATTTACCTAATAAAATATTTGTGGGTGATTATTTTTTTCATTATCTTTATTTCTGTTCTTTATTCTAACATATATTATTTTTATGCTAAATTTATTGTTAGAATTTTTAAATGAACTTATTTTATTTTTATTTTTCAGGTAAACAAGGAGGATTTTGCGCAAAGGACCAGTTCAGATGCACTAACAGCCATTGCATTTCCAAAAATCTCACCTGCAATCGTTAGTATTACATATCAGTTTAAGTTTCATAAAAATGTCTGCATAATGTCGATCGTCCAGTTGAAAAGTCAGACATCTCCAAATACTAAGTTTTGAGATAATAATAAAAACAGTATTGGAATGCTCACCATAATCAAATATTATGTACACGTGTATGTGTTTTACATATCTATACTATAAAATAATGCCGGGAGGTGTAACGATCTGGTACGTTAGTATGACATTTTGAAATATTCCACTAGTAACCCAGAAAATATCAATATTTTGTTTAATTAACTAGAAGTTTTTCTGCATTATAATTGATTTGTTTGTGTTTATGAGTAATTTGAGTATTGTACCAGATAGAGGGTACACTTTTTATATATAACTGCATACTCAACTCAAATTTGGATTTTTAGGAGATGTCTTACTAATCAACTGGACGATCAATACTTATATAATAAATGTTGTGGACACTCTCAATATTGCCCTGGTTAAAAATCACTATTCAGAATTGAACCATTGCTTGTGTGGCGACCAGAACGGTCGCCCTCTTTAGTCACAATCCTTGCGCCGCCACTGATATAGCAAGCACATTCTCGAAAGGTACATCTTACTTGCATACCATGCCGCACACGGCTACACATTCGGGAAGCGCATCGAAAGACCTCGACTCAACAGCCGTCACATTCTTACGGCCGCGGAATGTTTCAGAGGCTTCTCCGCTTTGCGCGGGCGCTCAATATTACTTGGCGCTACGGGTAGTTACTCACACGGTCGGCTATATAAAGCGCAGCGACACAGCGCTAGTCAGTCAGTCAGTTCCAGTCTCTAGTATCAGTAACAGCTCACTAACACACATAGACAGTGCATCAAGTGATAACGCTCCAGTGCGGTAACCGCCAGGTACATGGCGTCGTGCCGGTGCATCATCAACCTTCGAGGACGCAACATCTCGCAGCTTACATGGTCCATCGCACCATCAGCTCAAGAGACACAATGGCCCGCGACATAAGGCCCGCCGCACCTTCCTGTCACGCAGGCAGCAACTTCTCAGCCACTGAGACTTCATTCTCCTCACGAGGTTTATCGCAGCCATCTCCGCGACTCACTGCGTCGAGCATCCATCCTGGACGTCAAGGTCATCTCCACCAACACGGTGCGCAACAACATGCTGGCGACTTGCAGACCCGAGGTCTGCTACACCACTGCATCACCGACCTTCATCACTGCAACACCTACGAGCCTCATCATCATCATCGCTCCTGTCTGCTGTTACTCTACACTAAATTTGTCATCGCTACGTAGCAGCAATAAAGACTGACTCAACACATCGACTGACGCCTTTCATTTCATCGTCCCCGTCTCTATCGAATATGGCATCCAAAGAGTATGCCATATTCGATAATATAATCAGACATATGTATGATATATGAGGCGTAACCTGACTTATTAAACCAATATTTTTGGTTTAGATATTAATTTTGAAGTTCTCACCCCCTGTCTAGATAATACTTGGTCCATATATTTACATTATTATCTCCTGTCAAACCATCCCCATTTATCTTTTTCTTTTCGAATGCTTACTTACGGAACCTTAAGTTTATTATTGTTATTTGTAGACGAGGACAACTGCGGCGACATGTCTGACGAGGTGGACTGCACCAAGTCTCCCTGCTCTCTGGGGGCCTGCTCACAAATATGTGTGGAAAAGAAGCTAGGACTGGTTTCTTGCAAGTAAGTTTATCTACAACCATCGTTACCTCTTGGTGTCGCAGAGGTTTTATGTCATTCTTTTAACTTTTACGACGCTGGACTACTGAATGTAATCTATCCCAGCTCTTCTTCTTCTCGTGCCCTGTCCGTTCAACGGATGTTGGCTATGCGGACTTGTT
The DNA here is from genome assembly GCA_917563855.2 of Limnephilus lunatus. Taxonomy (NCBI): domain Eukaryota; kingdom Metazoa; phylum Arthropoda; class Insecta; order Trichoptera; family Limnephilidae; genus Limnephilus; species Limnephilus lunatus. The sequence continues at coordinate 46,232,573 of OU830603.1, read as the reverse complement.
TACTGTGGCCTGGAACAGCTCTACATTAGACTGACCAAACCACTGTCTCAGATTTTTCAGCCATGATGTTCTCCTTCTTCCAGGGCCCCGTCTTCCGGCAATCTTTCCTGCGTTATGAGATGCAATATCTCGTACTTCTCTGGATGTCTCATCACATGTCCTACACGTTGAAGTTTTCAGATTTTTATTGCTTTAATAAATTATTCTTCTTGATTCATCCGAACCATAACATCTTCTTTCGTAACTCTGTCCATCCAGCTTATTTTGAGTATTCTTCTGTAGATCCACATCTCGAATGCCTCTCTTCTATCAGTTCTTCAGTAAGCATCCATGCTTCTGTTCCATAAAATAATACTGAAAACACGTGGCATCTGACCATTTGCATTTGTAATCCAAGGTTGAGATCTTGACTGCAGAACATCTTTTTCATGAAGATAAAGGTTGTACGAGCTTGCTCAATGCGGCATTTGATTTAAACCGAAGGATCCCATTTTTCATCCCAGCACACAGCACATTTTAGTGAAACTTCATGGATTGCATATGCGACATCAGCATACGAGGATAGTGGCACACGTAATCCACAATCACATTACTATTCAGATATTTTATAAAACAGAAAATTTTGACTTTCGACCATAGACATACAAATAGATAGACCAGAACATACAGATGAGGGGTAAAAACTAACTATGGCGGGACGAAGAGAGGGACAATGACTGTGATTCGCCAATAAATCAATCTAACAGTATATAGGCATCTCGCATTATAATATGACTATTTAGTTCTTAAAAGTAAAATCTGCTTTTGAATGAATCGACCTTTTTACATGGGAGCGCGAATTCTAGCCACGATATGAACAAATATCTGAAGTCCAAATTTGGCAAAGTAAAGTTTCACTTATTTTCGGAGTGAAATATTTTGTTTCCGTATTTAGTTGAGACACTTTTACAAATGCTTCATAATTTACTTACCTCAGTAAACAGCGGCTTTATGTTTCGCGTCGCCATGTATCTTGATGTGTTATCATACTATATGATCTGAATAAGCCTAAAATAATACTTACCTATGGAATGTAATCCAAAAATTGGGTTTATTGTCTAATTCACTTCTATTTTTACATGTTTTAATAACACAAGTCACCATTTTTGCCATGTTATTTCGTAAAATATACCGATAAGAACTCGACACTGGTCTGGACAAGAATGATGACGTCACATTTTTTAGATTCACGTGAGGCTCTCGCAAGCCCAGCCGGTTCCGATAAAATGGTTCCAATGGGAGGGGGAAATAATACGCCTTTTATCACTTAGGGCAGGTCTAGTTTCAGGTATAATAAGAAGGTTATAATAATTCTTACGCTCGTAACGGCAGCCCGCGCCTCGGTACTGTCCTAGCGCTCGCGTTACCGTAACACTTTCATGACGGTAGAAGAATTATTAGTAACATTGAAAAATGAAGTTCAAAAAATCCAAACGATTAAAGACTCGAAAACCAAAACCAACATCGAAAAAATTATTGGTGATCTTGATAATGAAGTAAAATCTGATATATTAAAAATGCAACAACAAATAATTCAACTACAAGACAAACTAATTGAAAAAAACGACCAACTGGTGGGAAACATTGAAAAAATAATGAAAAACGCAACAATGCCATCCTATGCCCAGGTATTATCAACAACTAAAGTTACTCCTCGAGAAGAAGAGAGATTCTCAATCATCATTTCGTCGACCAAAAATAATGCTAAAGCAGAAGAAATTGAAAAGATAATAAAAAAAGAAATAAATTTAAGCAACATAAAGATAGGAATAAATGGTTTGAGAAAAACAAAAGAAGAAAAAATAATAATATCATGCCCAAAAAAGGAATACGCAAATACTCTAACTGCCGAAATAAAAAAACTGAAAACCGAATTGGTGGTAAATGAAATTCAAAAGAAAAGACCAAAAATAATAATAAAAGGATTAAAATCAAATCTTACTGAAGACGAAATAGTTTGCGGAATAATTACCCAGAACGAAGGAATTGAAGATGTTTACAAGGAAAGTGAAGACAATAAAATCACACTAATAACGGAAATAAAAAATACAAACGTAAATGAACAACAGCGCCAATTCACTAGCTACATCTTGGAAACCAGTGGCAAAATGCGGAAAAGTCTTCTTGCACTCGGTAAACTAAATATACAGTTTCAACGAGTAAAAATTGAAGATTGCAGTCCATTAACTCAATGTTTTCATTGCTGTATGTTCATGCATACAGCTAAAAAGTGCCTACACCGAACCGGCCCTCCAATTTGCCCACACTGCATGGGCGACCACATCCTTTCAAAATGTCCGGGAAGAGAAACAATACCAGCGTGTGTAAACTGCACCAGACAAAATTCTAAATATGGAGAAAAAAACACCACGGACCACACAGCCAACAGTACTAAGTGCAACTATAGAAACAAAATGCTGAAAATTGCGAGGGATCGCATCGATTACGACTAATTATGCATATTATTAATTACAAGTGTAACGAAAACCTAAATAATATCTACAATATTTCAAAAAAATATTTCCAAAAGCCCGCCCGCAAAGTGTTAACACGCAGTGATAATATACACACATATAATACGTACTATAATTGCAAATGTGAAGTGTATTCCCAGCGCCAACATTATTGTTATAATTATTACTACCTCAAAATGAACGAATTTATAATAAACGCAATAGATAACTCATATAAAATAGACGAAAGGATTTTAAACACGGTAAATAAAACAAACGATTTTAATGATTTAAAACCTACAGTCAGCCTAATAATAATACACATGAACGTTAGATCTTTGGAAAAAAAATTCGAAGAATTTCTAATAACTATTAAACAATTAAATAGAATTGACTCTATAATATTATCAAAAACGCATTCATCGAATGAAATTAATTATAATATACCGAGTTACTTGTACTACGCAACAAAATATATAATTAACAGAAATAACGGCGTTGCCATATTTATATCAAATATTTACGCTGTCACAAGTGTAATTGAAATAATGGTGAATATTGTCAATTTATTAAACTTAGAGATAAATTTAATAAATTATTCATTTAATATAATTATTATTTATCGGACACATTCTTCTGCTTTAACCACATACATAGAAGAACTAAAAAAAATATTACAATATCATAAAAACAAAAAAAAAAACAAACAACTATGGATGACTTCGTAAACACGCAACTGGACAACTGCTTCAAAATCAGTGAATTCAATAGTCAAAGTGCAAAAGAGTGCAACGAAATCATCACTGACAAATTCTCTGGTATACAAATACTCCATCTTAACATCCGCAGCCTTCAAAAAAACATAGAAGAATTTATACTCAATATAAATAATCTTAATGTAAAGCCGGATGTTATAGTATTAACTGAAACATACACAAACAGTGACTCACCACATTATAATTTAAGTGATTATATCTACATGCAAACAAACACAAACATAAATAAAAACAGTGGCATTGCGATATTCGTAAGTAAGAAATATAATATTGTTACACATTTAGAACACAACTTAGATTCATCAAACTGCATAGAAATCCATCTTAACCACAACAAAATCAATTATTATTTGTTAGCAATCTATAGAACGCATGAATCGAACGCTTATTTATTTATCGAACAAATACGAAATATAATATCAAATTTAAAAAACAAAACTTGCATAATAACAGGGGATTTTAATATCAATATTAACAAAAATATAGACAATAGAATTAAACATGAATATTTGAACTGTATGACTGAAAACAACTTTAAATCGTGTATAAATGAAAATACGCGCGAAATTCAAGGTCAGAAACCATCTTGCCTAGATCATTTTTGGACGAATATTAACATAAAAGATCTTCATAAAATAAAAACCATTGTCTGGAAAAATAACATCACCGATCATCATACGTGTATATTTTTGTACGAGGAAGAAAAAACAATACAAACAAAAAATAAATCAATAAAAAAATCATATACCAAAATAAATCTGCAAAAATTAATTGAAAACTTGAAAACGGAACATTGGCAACCTGTAATCAACTGCGAAGAAGTTGAAATATGCTCAAAGTACTTTGAATATATTTTATCCAAACATGTAGAAAACTCAAAAACAGATATTCCATATCGTAATTTAGATAAAAATAAATACTTAAAACCATGGATCACACCGGGTTTATTAAATTCAATCAAAGAAAAAGGTAAGCTTTACAAAAAAACAATAAAATTCCCAAACGACAAAAAAATAGAATTTAATTATAAAAAATATAAAAATAAATTGACACGCTTAATAAAAATTAGTAAAGATGAATATTACAAACATAAAATAATAAGCTCTGAAAACAATCCAAAAATAATCTGGCAAGCAATTAACTGTGCAATAGATAACAATAAACAAAAACATTCAATCAAGGTAATTGTAGACGAAAATGACGTAAAAATAAATGCAGAGGAAAACCCTAAAAAATGCGCGGATATATTCAACTCCTTCTTCGCGAAAGTTGGACAAAACCTCGCTAAAAAAATTAATGTAACAAAGGGAGCGACAACTCAACAAATTATCGAAGATATACACAGTGTAAACTCACTGTCCCATTTTAAAATGATCAAGGAAGTAGATATTCTAAACATTATTGAAAATATGAAAGGAGGGTCGTCACCAGGTTTTGACAACATAACTGTAAATATGTTAAAATCTATTAAAAGCCACGTGATAAAACCATTAACTCACCTAATTAATTTAAGTTTAAAAAATGGAATATTTCCGTCTAATTATAAGAGGACAATTATCTCACCTATATTCAAAAGTGGAAACGCACAAAATGTAACTAACTATCGACCAATTTCCCTCATTTCAAATATTGGAAAAATATTTGAAAAAATCGTAAAATCTCAACTAATGGAATTTATTGAAAATAACAAAATACTTCACGGCAATCAATACGGATTCCGAAAAGCGCGCAGCACACAAGACGCGATTGCAAATGTCACATCACGCATATATAAAAACCTTGATATGAGCAATAAATGTATAGGTATTTTTATAGATCTGAGAAAAGCGTTTGACAGCATATCCCATAAAAAACTTATGAAAAAATTAGATAATTTGAACATTAATGAAAAAGTAGCAAATTGGATAAAAAGCTACCTAAAAAATCGCCCTCAATGTGTCAAAATAAATAACATTTATAGCGACGAAGAGACATCTGAATATGGAATTCCACAAGGTACTGTGCTAGGTCCTATATTATTCATCTTATATGTAAACGGTATATTCTCACAGCCACTTCATGGTAGTATAACCTCTTATGCCGACGATACAGTACTTATTGAAAGTGGAATCACATGGCAAGTTGTAAAACAAAAAGCAACAGAAGACATAAACATACTTAAACACTGGTTTGATATAAATCTACTATCTCTTAATAGTGAAAAAACTCACGTTATACCATTTGCAATAAAATCAAAGGACGTTCCGGTAAATTTTGATATAATTATACATGATAATTCTAAAGATCACAAAAAAAATAACTGTAAAATAAACTGTTCCACATTAAAAATTTCGAATAAAATCAAATACTTAGGAATAACAATAGACAAAAACCTGAACTGGAAAGATCAAATCAACCTTACCGTTAACAAAATAAGGAAATTAATTTACATATTTTTAAAAATCCGAAACTTTCTCTCATTAGAAAATCTAACATCAGTCTACCATGCTATAGTACAGTCAAATCTCCAATACTCTGTAGTAAGCTGGGGAGCTGCATACAAAACAAATCTACTCCCTGTTGAAATTGTGCAACGTCTCATTATAAAAATTATCTTGAAAAAACGAAGAGATTATCCAACTCACCTTATTTTTGAAGAATTTAAAGTATTAAAATTTAATGATCTAGTTCGAAAAAATATAATAATCCAAATAATAAAAGAAAAACAAAATCATAGCTTTTTAACTGAAAGTCGTACTCGTCAAAAGCATATATTTCCAACACAAAAATGTAACACCTCATTTGCACAACATCATTACACATATCTAGGAAAAAAATACTTCAATAGCCTACCTGAAAAAATAAGAACAATCGAAGACGATAAATGCCTATTAAAAGCAATTAAAGAGCAATTTAAAGTAAAAATAACAAATTGATAAAATTTATCATCATAAATTATATAACTTGTAAATTTGTTTTTTTTTTAAGTATCTACCACAATTAAATCAAAAGATTCAAAATATATTTTGTAAATATATTTTAAATATTTTTTCATCCCGATACTCGTCCCTCTTCTAATCACAAGCGTCTGCTTCTATAGAAGAGAAATATCATAAAAAATAAAAAATAAAAAAATCAGTGAAAATTTATTATATAGTTTATTTGTATCAAAAAAAGATTATTTTGAAATATAAATATTATATTTTATATGTTATTTTTGCTGTATAAATAATGTATCTTCTGTAATAAATAAATGAAAAAAAAAAAAAAAAAAAAAAAAAGTTTAAAAAAAATTACTGCATTTTATGAATACATTGTCTCAATACATGTTATATACGTATTTCCAGATGCGCTCCAGGTTTCCAGGCTCAGACATACGGGTCAATGCATGCCTGCGAGGCCATCGGTGCCCCGGCCAAGCTGATAGTCTCCAGCGACGTGGACATCCGCATCTTCAATCCATACAAGCCAGGAGAGGAGTACCACACCCACCTGCTCCAGAAGAACCAAAGCACTGCTGGGTAAACAATTCTTACTTGTTTACAACGCTGACCTTTTCAACACTATCTATCCATATATAATACAACAATATTGTTCTTTCAATATCTGCATAATTTTGTGTTATTTTGTTAATTTGTAAAATTGTTAACCTCAACACAAGCTTGTCCTTGTGAGGTGACAAATTGTGTTGTAAACATTTTAACTGTAGTGTAAAGAAACAATAAATATTTAATACTCGGCACATTTTCTCATAAAGGATGCCAATTTCAAGAGTTATTTTAAAATATACTTTTGATTTTTTTTTAAGTTTAAAAGTTTAATTACTAAACTGGCAATGATTTTCAGATAATCACAAGGCTAACTTAGTAGTTTCACAGTTTAACAAGAGATGTCTCACATCTCTTTTTAATTATTTATTATTGACTACAATTTCGATTTTTCGGAGATGTCTGATTTATCAACTGGACGATCGATGTGTGTTAATGAACCTTTAGTTAGTTAGTTACAGGCAGCGGTTATTTTATATAAATTTTTTCCAGTCATTAATATTAATGTTACATTTGTTGGTTTTGCCAACAGCTTCAAGATAGGCGACATGGATGTTCTGTGGGGACCCAACGTGACAGAGGTGTTCTGGCTTGAGCACCGTCTGCAGATGATCGCCAAGATCACTCTGGACTCGGCCAACCTGTCTCTCCACACGCCCGTTATGTCGTCCCGGGTGCCCTACACCACCGTGGTAAGCGATCAAACCAATTTACTGTCAGATTCGTTAGAAAAGTCGACAATTCGACAAGTTAGAAAATTCGACAGAAATGTCAGATCAAGTTCCAAGTCAAGAAGTCATCGAGAAGACTAACGACAAAACACAATAACATCGAACTTCTATTTGTACAAATAATGACTCACAATACCACCTTGATAAAACACAAGGTACAAGATAAAATGAATTATTAATTCGTATGGAGCAATCTAATTTTGTTGTCTCTGTTTAGATAACCGGCATGAGAGATCCGAGAGGAATCGCCGTGGAGTGGGTGACGAAGAGGCTGTACTGGACGGAGCTGGGGCAGCGAGGCTCCGTGATGGCAAGCACGCTGCAGGGCCGCATGAAGACTACTCTGCTCCGAGACCTCGGTGATCCCATGGACATCATCGTCATACCAGGATCACGGTGAGTCTTCCACGCTGAACCACGAAGTTGCAGAAGATGCTTCTGATAATTTACTAGTATTTATTTTTATGTTTCTGCCACCGAGAGCTCTATTCTGATATCTGAAGGTATCGTTCATGAAAAAGAGGAGTGATTGCAATGAAGCTATTTCAAAAAAGTCAAATGCATTTGACCAGCGATTGCTGAGCATATTGGAGTGCTGGATGTTATTTTGCTGTCCGATGATTTTTTTTCAATTTAAAAAAAAACAGTTTTTCACGTCGCCACTGATCACACCAACACGCATTGTAATGGATTACATGATACGAGCTCTGTCTCATTTAAACGGTGCTCCTGGAACGTGACGGAGAACGTATCATGTAACACGCTAGGCGGTATCCAACTACCCAGTGGCAAAGTGTGATGGAAAAATATATTTAAAAATTTTTAAACGATATCGTCGGGCAGCAAAATGATATCTACATTTTTAACTCTAATGCGTGGATCACACGGACTGAGTAGATGGGCGAGACAGTGCTCTCGGCCGAGTGCTCGGTACATGCCGAGCGCTTGGCCAAGTTAAAGGGCGAGACAGTCACTCGGACCCTGTTCTACTTACTAGGCCGAGTGCTTACCCCCGCACCTCCCCGCACTTCCCCGCACTGACTCGCTTGCCCACTCGGCAGGTATAAACATTCACTCGTTGTGTACTCGCCACTTTCAAGTTGTTCACACCACGCTACCGTTTCCTGCGATTGACTGACTAACTCGGTGCCAAATTGAAAATTAAATGTAAACACCTACTCGTCCATCCAACTCTCTCGGCCTAGTATCATTTTACTGTCTCGCCCATCTACCCGGTCACAAATATGCTCAGATATTCCTCCTTCAGATATTTGCTGTTACATCCTGTATAGCTCTCAATAGAAATGATGTAGCAGGCTGACGTCAGTTCATTTATCTAGAAATCTTACGGCCGCTGTTCCCAATTTTACTAATCATCTGCTAAGCCGAAACTAAGGCTCAACACTGCTTAAGCATCACTTAATCTAAGGAAGCCAGACACGAGTATTTAAACTCGATTGAGCAAAGCAAAGTTATAAAAAGTATCACCAGAGTGGCGGCGTCTATACCTCGTGGCGTTCGCGCCACTCTGGTGACACTTTTTATAACTTTGCTTTGCTCAGTCGAGTTTAATCCACATCTTCGGCTTCCTTAGATTAAGTGATGCTTAAGCAGTGTTGAACCTTAGTTTCGGCTTAGCAGATGATTAGTAGAATTGGGAACAGCGGCCGTTAGAGTCTCAACCTTATTTTGATAGATGACAAGTTAAAAATAAATGTTATCTCCATGATGCCAGAACTCACCATTCAAAGTTTTTTTTACACAGATTTTCTATTTTAGAGCAAGAAAGCAATTAAAGTCAGAATTGTAAAATCCAGTCTGATCAGTGAGTCTAATTTGTTTCTTTGTCCTATTCTGGAACTGAACTTTTTTCACAAAATTTCATCATCGTTCATATCTTTACCATTATGCCAAAAATGTCACCTTTTTTCTTGGTTTTTGGTTCTATGGACGTTTTTTCCCTTTCGCAGTCAAATGGCCTTTTCGTGCGTGACCGGCCGGCCACGCATCGAGCTGGCCTCGCTCTCCGGAGCAGCCCGCAAGGAACTGGTCTCCCGCTCCATCCGCTGGCCCACCGGCCTGGCGCTGGACTGGCCCGCAAGCCGGCTCTACTGGGCCGATGCGCGCACCTTCACCGTGGAGTGCATACTGCTGGACGGGACCGATAGGAAGATTGTGCGCAAAATGGGATCAGGTAATATACACACACTTCATTCGGTCAAAAAATACAGTATACAATGTACAGGAAAATTGGATTCAACAAGTTTATTTTTATGTGTATGTTTTTAACTTGATGTTGTTCCCCCAGACGAAATACCCTACAAGCTAGTGGTGTTTGAGGACGCCGCCTATATGTCCTCCTACTTCGGACAGACACTGTTGCGGATGGACAAGTCGGGCCGGGAGAACGGCACCTCTCACCTGGTGCGCGGAATCAACCGCATCTCCGGGATGGTGATGCTGCACCAAAACGTACAGGAACAGTACTGTAAGTTTATTCATATATATATCACCTATTCTATGATCTATTTTGTACAACGCACCGTTTGAAAATGGAAATAAATTGTCAGGCATTTACATTTGCTCTTTTTGGTGCAAACTCAACTTCTCTTTCTCACCTTATCTGTAATTCCAGGATTTTAAAATAACTTTAAATAAGCCGAGAATTCAATAACGTACACATTGATATATAATATATACATAACGAGCCGCCGGAAAGTTCTAATATAGTCTGATTATATAATTTTGAAAAGTCGATGCTCACATTGTGGGAGCTCGGCGTTCAAGTGTTAAAGCGATCTACCACTTTGTGGACGCCTAACACTCCAGTGGATGAAGATAAATAAATTTAATAAATTAATGAATTTACATAAAGGTATTATAAAGGTTATTGACACTTTTTTTTCTTTTTTTACAATAATAATAATCGATAAAAAATTCAGAAGCTTTGATAAATTTTTCGCAACGTGAAAGCAATGGCTGCCGATTACGTTTTACGTTTTTTAAAATATGTTATTTTAATTTGAAAGTGTCCATGGTTAAATACAAATTCAAACCGTGGTGTTGCCACTTTCTAACATTGCTTAAATCATGGATCTCACAGTAATACAAGAGGAGATAGAACGACTTTTATGATTCCCCATCAGCTTGTGCCGTACACGAGGATACTCTACTGCTATTGCCAGTGTTAAATATTTATTATTTTTCTTTTCCCAGTTGTGAACGAGTGCGAGAAGAATCCTTGCCAACAGAGCGCCCTCTGCGTTCTGTCATCGGAAGTTCCCTTTAGAAGTTGCCTGTGTCCAGATGGCCTGGTACCGGGTGACAATTCCACATCCAACGTAAGTTCCTTTATGCCTGCTGTAAATGTTTTGCTCGATTTAATCATCATTAATAGTTATGTATTAACACGGTCTTGTTGACTTGGTTTTGTGATCGTCAAGCTATTTATTAATTATGACTTTTGGGAACTCAATCTCATTATCATTGACCATCATTACTATTGACCAATGCCTAAAATGGACACCCCATATAGCCATTCTCAAAAACAGAGTTTGAAAGTTGACCTACATCTTTAGCTGTTTGAGACATATTCTATGCAAAGAGCTACTTCGCTTTCTGTCAATCTATTATCCAATATGGTATAATAGGATGGGGGGGGCACTTATAAAATCCACATACAATCTCTCTACGTTTGCGTGAACACTAATAATTTAAATTATATTAAAATAATAATTTTTATATCTTTCTGAACTTATATTTAAAGAATTTAAGATCAGAAAATGAAATACCCTGTTATTGTGTCACTCAACTTTACAAGTTTTAACATTTATTGTTTTTCTTAAAATGTTTTGCATCAGAGCATATTAATTGGGTTTTATTGTGCTGAAAATCAAACCAGCATGAAATTTCGTGTTAACAGAATTTAAGTGGCAACATTACCTATAATTTTTTTAAAGTAATGGACGATATATATGCGAATATTTCTTCTTTTACAGTTTTTTTTTTTTTTTTTTTTAAGTGATGTGTATTGCTATGCAGTTATTAAACTGTTTATTTAAATAAAATAAATTTAATTTTACAGCGCCCTTGAGGTGATTTTTCACAAAAACGGCGCTCTATAAATTATCCAATTATTATTATTATTATTATTAATGCATAAACAAAGTAGGTAATGTTGCTACCTTCATAATAAATAAAAACTAATTATACATCTTAACCTTTTTATGATTTGGCGACTCAAATATGCCCATTTTTGCATATTTGCGATACTAGTCATAATTGTGCTTTTGTAACCTTACCTGTACCACTGTTACTACAATCAGTCACAGTGGTGTCCAAAAAGTTAACCCTCCAAATTATTCCATTGTCCCACAACTCATATCCCACGTCTCAATGTTACTATTTTGTAACCATACCTATAATACTGTCACTGTATCAGTCACAGTGGCATCCAACAAGCTAACCCTACACATTACTCCACTGCCCCACAACCCATGTTCCATGTCCCAATGTTACGCTTTTGTAACCATACCTGTACCATTGTTACTGTGTCGGTCACATTGACATCCAAAAGGTTAACCCTCCAAATTACCCTACTGTCCCACAACCCTTGTTCCTTGCCCCAATGTTACGCTTTTGTAACCATACCTGTACCACTGTCACTGTATCCGTCACAGTGGCATCCAAAAAGTTAACCCTCATATCATCCCACTGTACCAAAACTTATGTTCCATGTCCCAATGTTACTCTTTCGTAACCGTACCTGTACCACTGTTACTGTGTCAGTCACATTGGCAATTGTCATCACCAAAAGGTTAACCCTCCAAATTACTCCAATGTCCCACAACCCATGTTCAACGTCCCAATGTTATGCTTTTGTAACCCTACCACAGTTACTGTATCCGTCACAGTGGCATTCAAAAAGTTAATTATCCAAATTACCTCACCGTACCACAACTCATGTTGCATGTCCCAATGCTATGCTTTTATAACCATACCTGTACCACTGTTACTACATCAGTCACAGTGGCAAATTACTCCACTGTACCACAACCCATGTTTCATATCCAATGTTACGCTTTTGTAATCATCCCGTACCATTGTTACTGTATCAATCACGGTGGCATCTGAAAGGTTTACCTTCCAAACTGTCCCGCTTTCCCTCATCCCATGTTCCCGCACTCGCCTGTTTTAACCCGTTGCCCGCTGTAGGCCTGCGTGGTGCGTTCCACCGTGCTGGTGGGCTGCTCGCTGGCGTGCGCCGGGGGAGGACTGTGCGAGGCGGTGGACGGCGTGGAGCGCTGCGCCTGTGCCCCCGGATACTCGGGCCCCCGCTGCCAACAATACCGCTGCTCCATGACATGTCTGCATGGGGGAACTTGCGGATTCGCGCCCAATGGGTTTGCCAAGGTCTCATATTCAAACAATGGTTCCATGACAAAACAAAACAGTGACAAAATAGAATAGAAAAGTGTTGAAAGAAAAACTTATCTATTTATTTAATTATTAATGCCCTTTTTAGGGGTTTTTACGTTGGAATTATAAAAAAATATATTTTTTTTATACGTAACTGAACTGTAAAATTCAAATCATTTAAAATATTGGAATATCATGTTTAACATAAGATTTTTTTTTGTATTCTTTCGACAGCTTCTACATAAATATTGTAATGTGGGTTCCGGACCGGAGAATTGTACTCAAGTTGACCTCTAACAAAAGAAAAGTGTAACAGTTTGATCCTTTTAATATTGTTGAAATTTCTAGATAACCTAGTTTTAAATCCAAATATTTGTACGCCCTTGTTAGAGATTTTCATTATGTGGTTAACAAATGAAAGATTGAAAAGTTGTCTATTGGTTTGTAATCTAACCTAACTTAATCTAAACTAACCCATTATTTTATTATTTTCTTTTTTGTCACTGTTCAGTTTTGATCGGTTACCTAAAGCACCTCATCTTTCATGTTGATTTATAACGGGGGTTCTCAACTGTTTTGTGGTCAGGCGCACAATCTCTGATCAAGTAGAAAGTGACACGAACCCCTATTTAAAAAAAAAAAAGTAAAAACTAATTAACCATCAAGTTATTTCTCCAGAAGGGTAGGCAAAAAGATAGACAGCCACAAAACTAATAAAAGACAAAGTTGTGTGGCGGTCTATCCAGTCTATGTACTCTTGCAAAGAAACAGCATGATTGTTAATTCAGATACAAATTGCGTCAAGTACCAGTAAATAGCGAGCACAGTGTTGAGAACCGCTGATATGCACTGCTGGAGATATCTCTATATTTTGACTTATGATATATTGCCATACAGAGCTCGGGGCCAAAAAGGCCCCTTTCTCTCTCATCATGTGTTTATATTAATATGATGATTTTGGATGTTGGAAAAATTAGTTTAGAGTTAAAAAGTGTAACAAATTATGGAATATGGTTGCAATATGGGAAAGGTTAGACTTTACAGAGAATTTGCTGGGGTTTTTTATGTATGTGTGTACGGTTTCATCATTCCGATTATTTTCACGGGTGGGAATTCTTGCATAAAATGTTTCCATGAGACTTAATATCGATGGCGGAAAGGCAAAATGACTAACAAATCATACAGCTTTATGGCGCTTAAGCCAAATTTTTTTCAGCTATTTTGCGTGTTAGTCATTCTGCCTTTCCAACGTCGATATGTATTTCTTTAATGGAGGGTTTTCAGAGTCTTGGTGGAGTTGGGAAACCCTTATGCATTTGGGGACTCTCAGGGTTATGCATATGGCTTTATTCTAAAATATTAGTTTTTAAAGTGTGACTCTGAAGCGTGGGTCCCAGATGGGGCTTGCGTGGGTTAGTTTCGGCCTTAAGGTTGGCTTGTATGTCAAGAGTTTGTTTTACATTGATCAATTTTTATTTGTTTTGTATAGTATGGGGTGATATCTCTATATGTCTCGCATAAATTTTATAAAATTTCATTTTGAAGTGGGATTACATAATTATTGCCTGTTTCATGTTGCTTTAAATGTTTTGAAGGCTTATATTAACTTGTGTTCATGCATGTTTAACAATAACTCAATAATATTATAACACTGGGTATAAACATGAATTTCTATTTTCTATTTCATCCATTTAATTTTTTTTTTCAATTTATTAATATGAAACTTGCTAAAATTTACCTTTTTTGATAATAATAGGCCTTTTCAATCTGCCACAATTTAAAAAATGGCTTTTAAAATAATTTGTCATTCAAAATATTATATTATAGGTACTTACTTTTTTGCTTGTCCGAATTCTTCAAAGAAACACTTTCAATATTGAAAATGATGCTTAAATTCAAAGCAAAGTTCTAAAGTTCATTGAACCGGAGTTACAGACAGAGTCACAACCAAAAATAGTATTTTTATAGTATTTGACTTGTGGAGACTCAAATTTTAAAACTAACTCCCTTCTCTACATTATTCCCATTTTGCATATTTAGAATTTAATATTACTTATCAAATAAAAGTTTTTATTATTTGACTGTAAAAGTAATCTGTATCTTCTTTCGTATGGTGGGGGGTCAGAGGGGGACATCTATATCTGCGAGCCAGTCTAGGGCCACAGGCGTCGCCCTATGGACTCCCATCAATCCCACCTGAGGATGAATGGAGCGGGCATTCGTTGACCACATGTCCGGTGGTTTGCATCGCACCGCATTCACACATCGCCGACTCTTTAAGGCCCCTTCGATGTATCATGTGGGCACAACGGCTATGGGAGCATCTTATCCTATTAGTAATCTGTATGGTAAAATGTTTTGTTGGTGTTGACAGTGTGAATGTCCGCCACAATGGATCGGAGAAAGGTGCGAAACATCGCTACTGACCTGCGGAGGGGGCTGCACCAATGGGGGAACCTGCACTAAGGAGGGCTGCCACTGCCCTCAGTCTTTCACAGGTAAAACTAAAGTGATATATGTCCAACTATAGGGGAACAGTTGTGCGACCTTATTCATACAAAACTTAATTTTGAATTTAACCACTCCGATCTATCGCGAATATTCACTTTTTACGTCTTAAACGAAATGACAGATTTATGAAAACTTTGTGTTTTTTCCGCTTCACAATTGAAGCTCTATAAATTAAACATTTCTGAACGTAGCCGAATACCAAAAACTGTTTTTTAAAGGTTATGAAATAAGCTTTCAAATTGTTATATTACAAATAAATATTAACATTTGTAAATATTAAAATTTAGAATGCAACATAAAAAAAAAATGTAAAAATGACTCACACGATGTTTTTATGTGAAAACGGTACAAAAATCATGGATTATGTAAAAGACAATACTTATTCAATAAGGAACTCCACTGAAAAATATTATGGCTTTAAAAAAATATGTTCATATAGACCAATAAACGCTGTTTCTGAATATATAAGTTTTAATAAATAATATTAAACGTACATTTTTTAAAAAAATATTAAAAAGTGCATTTTTAATATTCTCAATAAAACACAGCGTCAAGTTGGTATGCTGTGTAATGCTCTGTGGTGACCAGGCGCGGCTGGTGCATTAGTGCACTCGTGCAATGAACCGCCAACAAAATTGAACAATTTACAGCTCATCGTAATCTTACTTAATGTTTTTAATTATAAAATTAAGCAAAAATTTTAAAAAATCTTAAAAATTGCAATTAATAACATACTAAATGTTACTAAAACGTGACTAACGATGAAATATTGTAGATAAATACAGCAAAAACATTGCACCCGCGCGCCGTTTACACTGGCTAGGAACGAGAAACCGAGGTACATACCAAACCGCGCGCTTTAGCTATGCGCCTTGTTTGACTAATAATATTTTATATGCCGCCCATACGAAACATCTCTGGACCGTGGTTTTTACAAAACGTATCTAGAAAAATACCGCTGACCGTACGCCGCACGGTCAGCGGAGATATCCGAACGAAGAATCGAAGAATTCCGAACGAAGGGCTCGAGCGATGTAGGGTTTGGACAGTATGAAGTAAAATCATAACATTTCTCTTGTAAAATGCAACCTCGGGTCAACGGGTCACGGGTCAGCTATGCGTGAGATATTATCTTGTGATAAACTCCTGCGGATTTACATACTTGGCATTGACTTTATTATTTGCTTTTTTTTGCAGAAAGTAACCTTTTATTTGTGTGCGTTTTTTTTAATTATTGCTAACTTCACACCGACGCTCAGTGGGTCAGTAAACACCCGCCACCATTTACAATGTTTGCATCCTATGCTGCAAATGAAAACATTATTGTGATATTAATTTATATCCGAAATTTGAGTCTTTTAAATAAATACCTTCTGTTCTTTGCCACTAATCCTCTAATACAAATAGATGTAATATCAAAAGAAATGAACCATAGTGTAAAATAGCAAACAATTTACGATTTCTGAAGTTTTTTAATGCAGTGTCACCGCTTGCAAAGTCGTATCTTCCAAGCATAAACTTTAATATAAATGTGTTTATCGGATAACGAGTTTATCAGGTGAGTATATCTGTATCTATTTGCAAATAGTAAAATTGTAATGCCCATGAGGCGATTTCACACAAAAACATCGCTCTATAAAATATCCCTTTATTATCATTATTGTTGAATTATTCTGGAAATATTTTTGGGTACAATTGAATTTCTTTACCCTTTTGAAAATGAGTGATGCAATAATAAATGTGGACTTTATCAAAAAGGACTGCATGAACTCGGCAAAGGGATTGAATAATTGATCTTCTCTATAAATAAGTAGATTAGTGCATTTATATAAATTACATACATTTAGTATATCTCTATGCATACATTACGTTTTTTATGAAATCGGTGAACCACCAAAAATTTAAGGCACCGGCCGCGCCTGGTGGTGACGTCACGATGGTAATCACTGTACGTCACATAAATAAACCAGGTACGTAGTTTGTATAGGAATTTAGGTATGACACAAACGAATGTTCTATATATTTCTTATTTTTTAAGATGTCTTAAAGCATATACCTTTATAGAAACTAAATAGAATTGCCTTTTAGATTTTTGTATCTGACATATACGATCGTGTTTGAAAATTGTAGTATTTTAAGTTTCAAAATGAAAAACAAAAAAAAAAAACAGCTGACAGTAAACATATTCTATAATGGTCGAAAAATTTAGGAAAATTCAAAATTTAAAAAATACATTCCTCTTACTTTATGAATTTGGAATAAAACTGTCACTTCACTTTTTATCTAGTTCATACAATTAAAAAGGATAAAAAAATATTTTAATGATTCCGAAAAAATAACTGAAAAAATATGACATCTTGGACTCGGTTTTACGCAATTTAATGGGTTGATTTCTCTATTTTGTGTTTATTTACACATGCATAAGGCTTTTACATTATTAAATAATATTACTTTTATAGAAGTTTTATTAAATTCACGCGGAAAAGTCATTAAAAAAAATTTCAGACGTAACCTAAAATCTTTTGTACGACGAAAATCAATCACCAACAAAACACTATTTAGGACTAAAACTGAAAAAAAAATTAACGCTAGCATTGGTAATTATGTTGAATTACACTAATATCACAGTGAATTGATCATTTAAACGAAAATTATCATAAAAAACATTAAATTAACTGCAAGCATAATTCATCATGTCATTTAGTACTTGATCTCGCTATACAAGATGGCTACAACAAGATGGCCGGCGGCGCACAGTGGTTCCGAATACCCCAAAAGTTGGAAACAATTCACAGGCAGGATTAACGAGGAAAAAAAGTGATATTATTTTTCAGTATGGTTACAAAAAATAAGAATATTTGATTTAAGTAAATTTTACTGGATTTTATTAACGATTTCTGGATTTTATTAACAAGAATATATATTTTTTTTAAATCTTAAAATTGAAATTATTTATATCCAGATCCATGTGAAAATAAAGGCCGAGTTATTTATTTATTTATTTTTTTCAACATTCTGATGCAGACTATGAACAATCTTCATCATCGTCGGTGCCAAAGATATTTATATAATGAATATCCGGAGGAAATATTAAATCGAAAACTTCTTTAGGAAAACGATTTAATTGTTTATTTGGGGGTTACCTGTAACTAGTTATGACAGGATCAGATATAACTAACATTAAATTAAGAACATCCTCATTAAATTTCTCACTAGAACATTTTCTAGAATAGTTTTCGCGATATTTTAAAAAATCTTTCTTCCGAGCTTCCGGAGCCTCTTATGATAATCTTAATCGGGCGGCAATATCTGGTGAACGATGGGCAAGGATTTTGCTACAATAGTCAGACTTCCTGCAAACTAATCGCATATGTAGGTAAACTTGAAGATATAAAAATACTAGAATAATCGCATCCTCTCACGTCCTAATGAACATCTGTTTTTAAGAAGAGCGATTATCTTCAAATTTTTTGTACACTTGTCTGTTAAAAGATGAACGCCTAGAATAATGTCTTCTAATAATTTTGATGCAACCGATTGACCGAAAAGTGCACCTCTTTCTCAAACGCCAAATGAGAAAGTGGTGCACTTTTCCGAAGATCTTCGGTTTTCAAGCGCTTGGATCGGTCAGAACTACATTCAAATTGTGTTTTTGACCACGACGTGCCGTTTTTAGGGAAAATCGCGTGCAATATAAAACCAATCGGAGTCTCAAGTCACTTTTTTTTATTTTCCATCATAAATCTAGCTTCATCTCGACGAGCAATTTTCCATCTTTTTTTAAAGCAAAATTTGAAGCCCGCGATCTTTTTACAGAGTTTAACCAACCCCTCTTTAAGGCAATTGGTGAGGTTTATAAGTTTTTTTTCAAATATAAAAATCTTTTTCCATCTGTTGACACTTTGAGTTCATCGCTATGTCAAATAACTCCTTTTGTCTGAAGAAAAAATCCTTTGAAACCGAACCTGTGAAAATAATGATATTTATGAAGCACTCAAATTTTACAGTAAGTAAATTACGTAAAAATTACTGGGCCGTAGAGACGCAAAAATAGGTAAGATTTTTTTTTTATTACAGAATATTAAACTAAAACCTTAACTATTTCAGAAATCGTCATATTTTTTTTTTAATTCACGAGATGTTTTTTAAAAAAGATATCTTTAATTTGTCATATTAAATATATGAAAAAAATACTTTACGTCTTTAGTACACACCCAAAGGTATTGGATCCATGTTGAAAAAAGATTGCCAGCAAGCGGTGTAAAAAGTTATTAGTCCCTAAATGTTATATAACAAACGTTGCATTTTCACACAAACGTCCTGACTGCTCGGGAAGTCATTCTTTGCTGACGTGTTACGCAGTGACGAAACGTTTTGATGAGTTTGGTGGTATGGGGAAAGATGCGCTGTATGTGGTGTCAAGATATAGAAACAAAATTAGTGATCCCTGCAATTTGAAATTTCGAATCGTTTCCAACTCTCCCATACTAGTAAAACCATTGTGCGGCGCCTGCGCAGATAGATCTATGTGAGATTCAGGGAGACCAACATAAAAATGAAAAAATGCGTATCGTTATTAAGTAGGTGAACTGTTGATGACGTCACAAAATACATCTTAAATTTGGCGGGTTTTTGAGGGACCTTGAAAAATTGAAACTTTGACAGTTATATTAACTATTAAAACTAACTCTAAAAAAAAAAAAAAATGCAGTTATTTAAGTTAGAAGGTCATTATTCATAAAAAAAATAAAAAAAATTGGACTGGATTTCTCTATTGTATAAATGTACAATAAACGATTTAGTCTCCTCACTTTTTTATCATTTCATACAAGAATATTTAATAAAAAAAATATCAGTCTAACGGCGGGAAGGCGATTTGGCAGTCCATCATGTATCTGACAGAATAGGTCTTTTTATTTATTTCTATGGACAACTTGAATAGGGATGTGTAGCTTGATTTATTATTGACCTTCTACTTTTTGTTTTGGGGATGTCACTAGAACAATAACGGAGTTACAACAATTTCTGTGGAAACACACGCGTTGACGTGAAAACACGGTTATTTTACTTGACTGCTATCGTTATATTACCGTGTATATCCGCTTACGTATGGGAGTGGTTAATACACAACTTAATTTTGGATTTAATGCCAAAATACTTAACCAAACTGAAGAGCGATTCTGTAACTTTTGTGGATATGGAATCGATTCCATATGTAATCGCCTGTCCCATTTGTATGATGGTCTATGGCTTGCAATTGCTTTTTCTACGGGTTGATATGTAATAAAATGAATTAATTTTGTGTTATTTTCCTCTTAGGCCCCCGCTGCGAGAAGTGCGGGAGCAGCGAGTGCCTGCATGGGGGCTCCTGTGTGGATATGGGGGCCCAGGAGCCCCACTGCCTCTGCACCCCTGGCTGGGTGGGGCAACACTGCGACACCTCCGCCTGTAATGGATTCTGTGATAAGGATGTGAGTACATATTACATAAATAATACAGTGTAACTAATTATGAGATGTATATCGACGGTCCACAAGAATAATGTCTGATCTGATAAAAATAGAAAATCGTCTTGTTTGCTTATTTTGATATTTTAAGTCTGTAATTTCGGAATTTTCAATTGAATATGTGTGTATATCTTCTTCTTCTTCAATGGCGCTATAGCCCATTTCGAGCCTTGACCTCCTTCAAGATAAGCCTCCACCGTCCTCTGTCCTGCCGTCCTCTTCCAATCTGCAACATGGAGTAGTCCTCTTGCATCCTTCCTGACATCATACTCCCATCTCAGCCTAGGTCAGCCCGCCTTTCGTTTACCTCTCGGGCGTCTTGTTAGGACCTTCTTCGGTACTTGTGTGCTTGGCATTCGGTGGACATGTCCGGCCCATCTTAGTTTTTGGAGCCTTAAATGGGTAGAGAGTCTGGGAGCTTGGTAAATATCATTCAGCTGTTCCATAGGCCAAGACCGTTCTAATAATTGTTTTATATAGTGTGTGTATATTTCTTATGTGCTATATTTCTCGATCTCAAAAATGGTAAAAATCCAGAAATGTAACTTTAAACAGCCCTACTGCAAAACTTCATAATCCCACATTCAACATTGTTTTTCTGGACTGACAATATACACGCTCCGAAGACATTTTTGATGTTTTTTTTTACCTAAAACATAAAAAAAATCAGTAGGTATTCGACAGTTAGGGTCGGGCAGTTACTCGGCGTTGTGTACTCTGCTTCAGAATGACTGTATCATCAGGTTTATTTGTACCAGTGTCTAATGTGTGTGTTTTGTTTTAGGAGTTCTGTGAGCTGAATGATGGTGGTGTGCCCCACTGCATCTGCCCGCCGGATCGCTCCGGAGTGCGCTGCCAGAAAGACATCTGCAGAGACTTCTGCAAGAACGGGGGTGAGTCCTCACCGATTATCTTGTAGATTCACAATGACATCTTAATAATAATTGGATAATTTATAGAGCGCCGTTTTTGTGAAAAATCACCTCAAGGGCGCTTAACATAGACATGGCACAAAGCCAAATTTGTGTACTACTTCGACGGGCCGGAGCAAACCATGTTACAACTTACTTTGACCGGAGGCAACCATGTTACAACCTATTTTTTTGTATTTCTTGGGAATTAACTATGTAACAATTTCTAGACATTGTGTTTTGAAGAGTTTTAATTTTCAATGTACATTTGTTACTTTAATTTTTGATTTTCTGCGACCGGTTTCGACACATCCGTGTCATTCACGAGCAAACTTAAAACTAACTTAAAAATTCTATACAAGTACAAAAATTAATTAGGTGGGGGTAGTGGGAGGGGAGATTTTGGGGGAGGGGGAGAAAGGTGAGAGGAGTCAACATTATTTGGAAACATCGTATGTAAAGGTGATTTACATGGTGCTATTATTTTATTAACTAAATTAATTGTAGATTTAATTTTTTTGTTAATTTCTAAAGTTTCTAAAGCGACAAATTAAAATATGAATTTACATTGCAATGTTTAAACTTAGTATTTTCTTTTTTAAACATGCCTGACTCTATTAGATGGTTAGCAAACTCGGAGTAGTTATTATTTCGTAAACAAAGTTCATGTTCCCTGATTCTAGTTTTAAAATTTCTAGTAGTCATCCCTGCATACTGTGCGTCACAATCGTTATATTCTAAAGAGTATATCCTGTTTTTTTTTCCCATCTATTAGAAACATCCTTGTTATTAATCAATTTTTTTTATTTTAGAATTAGTATAGAAAGCTGGAGAAATATGATCTGATAATATGCGGGATATTTTTAAAGATAAATCACATGTATAAAGAAGTTTTTTTTTTATATACTAGGTTTTTACTAGGTTTGATGTTATTATTACCACTATAAATATATTTTTTTGTTAAAAAATTTTGCTTGCTTTTTTTTTACTAGGCAGTTAATTATTTCAGGGTGATATCCATTGTTTAGGGCTATCTGTTTTATAATGTGAATTTCATTATTATAATTATCATTGTTTAAAGGGACATTAATAGCACGATGTATCATTGAGTTGAAGGATGCGAGTTTATGTGACAAAGGGTGAAGTGAAGTAGACGGTATAATACAATCATTGTGTGTAGGTTTTCTGTATATATTTATAACGCACTTATTATTATCTAAATTGATATTTAATTCTAAGAAATTTAAATTGTTGTTTTCATTATGTTCCAGTGTAAATTTTATATTTTGGTGAAGGTTATTAATAAAAGTGAGAAAATTATCTAATTGTCTGTTACTACCCGACCAAATTACAAACACGTCATCAACATACCTATACCATGCAAAGACATTAGATAATAGGGAAAATCCACATTCAAATAATTTGTTTTCAAAGGAGTTCATAAATATTTCAGCAAACAATGGAGAAGCGGGATTCCCCATCGGGAGAACATTATAAAAGTAACCCTAAAGTTAAAGCTTAGACTTACAGATTTCAATACTTTGTTTGTATGGAAACACTATGATATGATATTATGTTGTGTATATAATTAATCATTAAAGGTAAAATAGTTTTGATTAATGCAAATTTCTAAGAGTGTGGACATTTCCTTCACAATGGTTAGATCTAAATGGGAATTATTTAAAATAGTTAAAATTAGGTTTTTACATTCAATAGTCGGAATGCTCGGAAACAGATTAACAATGTCAAATGAAACTAATTTACTGTTGCTAGGTATGTTTAAATCTTTGATTTTATTAATTAACTCAAAACTGTTTTTATTGAGCGATGTGATGTGAATAAATTATTGGATTTGAACAAAAAAAACAAATTTAGAACATATATTATAATTGGGGCTAGAATAAGCAGGAACAACAGGTCTGATAGGGATATCTTGTTTATGAATTTTCGCCAAACCATACAGTTTAGTTGGCCGAGTATTGGTTAATACTATATTTAGGTTTCCCGCAAATTAAAGGGCAGCTCTTGATTGTCTTCTTGACGTCTTCTTGAAACTTCTTTGTGGGGTCTTTTGAAAGGGTTGTAAAGTTATCACTGTTTAAAAAATCTTCTACTCTATTAACGTAGTTCGTTTTGTTTAAAATCACTATGTTGTTACCTTTATCAGCTTTAGTTCGAGTGAGATTATTTTCTATTATGTTTTTTTTTATAGTGTTTAAGGTTTGTTTTTCAATATTTTTGTGGTTGTTATTGTAATTATTTTTAAGGTTTTTTTGTATGATTTCAAAAGATTTATGTTTAATAGATTCTGAGCATTTGTAGAGGGCTTGATCTATGTCAGCAGCAAGTATTTTGACATTATGAACTTTGTCATCTTGAATATTATAATCAAGACCTTTGGAGAGTAAGCACTTTTCTTTGATGGTTAATATGTTTATTTATTTATTTATTTCTATGTATTACAGTTTTTACCTTATATATTTAATATTTTAACATAATATATTTTGGAAAACATTTTTACATATTAATGAATATAACATTTTATTATGTTGGGTGTAAGGTAGGTTTGAGCAGGTGAAACTGTTGGTTTATAATGTTGTATGTTTCGTGAATACCTCACTAGGAGAACCTGTGCTGAGGTGTTTACGTGTTTATGATTCAGTGTGACAAGTACAGGTATGTGATCCGATAGATTTATTATCTTTCATTAAATTTATGGTTAGAAAAGACAATATTATTAGGAGGGGGGTTGTGACACTTATCTATTTTTTGGAGGCAAGAATAAGAATTTTTATTTATTTTTTATTTATTTTTTTTATTTAAAAATATAACAAGGTTACAGTTTTACAACATAATATATACATTAATATTTCAATCACTCTCCTAATAAAGCAGCTGCTTGTGTTTAGGAGAGGACAACTAAAAAAAATACATTTGTTTAAATTAAAGCAAAAAATATTAGTGATTTTATGAGAAAATACAGATAAAAGTAATAAAAATATAGGTTAGTTAAAATAAATGATTTAAAGTATTGATAAGGCAAAAACATATTTCTTAATATGCAATACATATTTCTAGATATAATATACAATAAGTTAATTTATGAGGTGGTACTAGAATAGGAAAAAATTCGGTTTAGTGGCGAAATTCCTAAAAATACAAACTAGTTATTTTTATACTAACTATGGGCCGGGGAATACGAATCTGAAAGAATTAGGCGGCGGCAAGCAATATTAACTGAATTATACGACTTTAAAAATTTTTTTGACACCACTAGGAAAATGGCCATTTTGGAAACATTCTGATTCCTAGAAAATCAAACTAGTTATTTTTATACTAACTTTGGGCCGGGGAATCCGAATCTGAAAGAATTAGGCGGCGGCAAGCAATATTAACAGAATTACACGACTTTTAAATTTTCAATAAACACAAGCCATCTTTAAAGCATTTTGACACATGAAAACCATAGAAAAAGAATAAAGATGTTACATCACATAAAATTAAGTGTTGCCATTAAGCAGTAATATCAATAACGTAAAACTTTCCGACACGATAATTCTTCACATGATAATTCATCACATAACACATTAACCTGATGAATTATGACTATCTCAACGGCCGTATTCTTAAACCAAAAGTATGAAAATTCGTAGTCTTAAAAAGTTGTTACCTAGACCGGTCACCAATATCAATGTTATTATATAAAACCTAACCTAACCTAACCTAACCTAACCTAATCTAACCTAACCTAACCCAACATGGTTTGTGCCCCTTTATACCGCCTGCTCGCGTCAATTTAAAAAAACATCCCAGTTTTCAAGTAGTTTAGCGGCTACGCTAGGTTTGTATAACATGGTTTGTGCCCCTTTATACCGCCTGCTCGCGTCAATTTAAAAAAACATCCCAGTTTTCAAGTAGTTTAGCGGCTACGCTAGGTTTGTATAACATGGTTTGTGCCCCTTTATACCGCCTGCTCGCGTCAATTTAAAAAAACATCCCAGTTTTCAAGTAGTTTAGCTGCTACGCTAGGTTTGTGTCACATGGTTTGTGCCCCTTTATACCGCCTGCTCGCGTCAATTTAAAAAAACATCCCAGTTTTCAAGTAGTTTAGCGGCTACGCTAGGTTTAGGTAGCATGGTTTGTGATACAAAAGTGAGTAAAATTTATAAAAAGTAAGTACTTAAATTATAAACATGTCATTTTACGTTATTGATATTACTGCTTAATGGCAACACTTAATTTTATGTGATGTAACATCTTTATTCTTTTTCTATGGTTTTCATGTGTTAAAGATGGCTTGTGTTTATTGAAAATTTAAAAGTCGTGTAATTCTGTTAATATTGCTTGCCGCCGCCTAATTCTTTAAGATTCGGATTCCCCGGCCCAAAGTTAGTATAAAAATAACTAGTTTGATTTTCTAGGAATCAGAATGTTTCCAAAATGGCCATTTTCCTAGTGGTGTCAAAAAAATTTTTAAAGTCGTATAATTCAGTTAATATTGCTTGCCGCCGCCTAATTCTTTCAGATTCGTATTCCCCGGCCCATAGTTAGTATAAAAATAACTAGTTTGTATTTTTAGGAATTTCGCCACTAAACCGAACTTTAGCCCTAGAATATTTTAATTTAATTTTTTTTTTAATATTTTTCGTAGCTTTCTTCCGATCGTATATCAAGGGGTAATTTATTAAATAATTTTATACCCTTGAATACATAGTGATGCTGTGCTGTTGTGGTTCGCACTAGTGGCACGGTAAATCCTCCAACAGATATTATTCTTTTGCTTATATTTAATTGTAGTAAATTATTTTTACTAAAGAAATCTTTATGTATTTATAATAGTGCAATAATAGTGCAATTTTGTCATAGATTTTTGTAAGTGGGGGAACCGGGAAATCTTGAAAAACATTTATAGTTGGATAGTCGTAGGGCTTTTTTAGAATGATTTTTATTAATATTTTTTGAATTGTTTCCAATAGGAGAAGGGTTGCTTTGTATGCACCCCCCCAAGCTACGATTCCATATTGTAGTACAGAGTTTCTTACGTAAGTTGATTTTCTTTTTGAATGCTTTTCACTTTATCGTCGAACAAATCCCATTCCAAGGGATATCGACTGCTAACAAGTTCAGTATGTATAACTTTTAGCAAAACTTGTATATTGTCTCTGATGTGGAACCATGATTTTATTTCTTCCTTTAACCACATTTTCTTAGCAAAAAGAATTGATTTGGAAGCTGTTGAACTGTTCTTTTTAGTTTTTATATTTATATAATTTGGGAACACTTTATTTTTCACACACATTTGATTAAAATATATATTAAGAGACACAATTCTGTACTTGCAAATAAGTTTTAAATAATATTTGCCTTGGTATGCTGTTCTAGCATTCACAATTTTTTGTATTTCTTGAGCATTAACTATGTAACAATTTCTAGACATTTTGTTTTGAAGAGTTTTATAGAGGACTCTCATACCAATTTCCCTCCACACTAGCGATGTGTAGGTTCAGCTGGAGTGGGTTCTGTGCGGAAAGCAGATCCTACTCCTATTCGCTTTTCAAATTGACTTCTCCCAGAGAACTAATTCCAGGACTCGGACCCTAATCCGGAACTCTGAGCCGGATTCCGAGCCGGAACCCGATTGCTTCCACCCCACCATCTGCAGTCCGAGCCACCGCGGTTCGAGTTCCTGTGCGGGTTCCGGCTCCGAGGTCCGGTTCCGGCAGAACCCATACATCCCAGTAGCCGCAATAGCACCCAGTGCCCAGTTAGCACCCAAGAACTCTGACCCGGGATCTGCTCCTAGAACTCGAGTATTTTTAAAAGGAGGCACGCCTCGCAGGCCTTCGGCAAAATGCAGAACTCACCCATCTCTACTCCATACAGTAGAAGACAAAGGCCCCGAAGGAAATTATTTTCCTCCATTTGTGTGGAGCTGCTAATGTAAAAAATTAGTAATTGTTCTCCTTTCCAAAATTGTTACAATTTCAACATAATTTTCCTTTTTTTTATTTAAATTTTGTTGTCTGTGATTTGTAACGATCATAAATATTAATTGTATCTTCACACAATATAGAGCTAGGTTAGTAACGAGAATTTAAAAAAAAACATCCACATCTGCAAGAAGGGCAAAATAAATTTTAAAGGTTATTTCATCATTACTTTGTGTTCTTTTTTCAGCAATTTATCCTTATCAAAATTAATCCATCTATGTAAAATCTAAATAAATCAACTTTCAAAGCTGAAAAACTGCTAAATTCATACCACTTCTTGAAAAGAGGCAAACCATTACAATAAGGAATATGAAATCGTTCAATAGAAAAGATAATACCTTTTTCCTCGTGTGTATGAAATATTAAATTATTTGGATGGTTGTGTATCGCTTTGACTATTGTGTGCCCTTGAGTTTTTTAATGGTGTTTATTTACTAGTTTTTATGTCAGTTGGTTCATCAGACTAGTTTTTTCAGAGAATTCAGTTTGGGGATTTGGTTTTTTAGGAGTATTGAGAATTGTTTGTATTAAACTTGCTTTGCTTTAATGTCGACTGGTATTTTGTCAAATTTATTTTTTAAACTGTAAAAAGTTACACTTTTGATTAAAAACCAACTTTATATGAATTCTTGGATAAAAGTGTATTCTTAGCGATTTTGGTCGAAAAATGGACCACTTTTATTTTTCGCGATTGATAGCGGTCCAAAAATGAACCACATTTTCTTACCATTTGTAAAACATTTATTGTAATTATTTAAAACATTTCCTTGGCCAGCTATTTATTTTAAAACGAAGCTATTAAAATGCTTTATATGTTATGACCATAGATGCCGCAAATCCGAACTTCGTAGACTATTTTAGAGCAATGTTTGATAATGCCTTCAGAAGGCGAAACAGCTGTCACGCTTAATATTAATTACTAAAGATAATATAGGCCCCGAAAGGAGTTATTTTCTTCAGGGCCTCCTGTGTGGAGCTAATGTAAAAAAAATCATTAAGTGCATATAATACAAAATAATTGTTTATACAAAATCACTTATATTTATTTATTTTATTTTATTTAGTAAAAGAATATACATTATTTAAGAAATTTTTTGACTGCCCAACTAGGAGGATTCCCGTTTTAGGACAGTCAAATTAGGATGAGTATTAACATACGGAACATGGTCTTTAAATAATATAAAAAACAAAACAAAAATTAAAGATTAAAACAAAGTGACTTTCTTTGTTAAGCAAAGTTTTTTAAAAATAATATTAATTACTTAGGTAGGTACTTAATTACAGAGGATTGAAACATATAGATATAGAACAAACGTGTAAGCATTGCATGTCATAGTCCTACACAGATGGGTTGTAGGTATAAAATAAGAAAAAAAGAGAAGAGAAAGAATTAAAAAAATAAAATAATAATATTAATAACCAATTAATACAGGAAAGATAACCGTGGTTTGCTTAGCATATTTATTTAAATTATCACAAAAGTAATATATACATACTTAAAGGTAAATTATTAAAATATAATGGTATCTTGTTTTTGCATTTCAAATAATACCTAGTCCTACATACACATTTTATACAAATGAGAACTAGAAAGAGAACAGAAAAAATAAAATGAATCAAACATTTAATAGATGGTTATTACTGTTGTTTGATTAGTATAGTATTAAAATAATAGGTATAATGTGTACTTTTAACTGGTGTTGCATTGCATAAGCCTATTAACATATTTTGTATAAATATAAATAACAAAGAGAAGAAATAAAATATGAAATTAATCATAATATTAACGTAATAGGTAGGTACATATATACACATAATGATCAAGATTAGAACATAAAGGTATCTTTTACATGTTTTTTTTTTTTGAGTTTTTGTTGTTATATATACGTCGACTGTTCAAAAAGTAATGGGAATTTTTAAATTTCGCACGTTCGGGGAGTCCGATTGCCAAAACGATGGGAATGATCGAAACATTTATATAATCGATTTTTTTTTAATCGAAATATCAAAAGAATCGAATGATTAATCAATTAATCGCTCGGAGTTCAGGAGCAATAGCTGCGGTCAAGGGCAGTAATTTTTCTCATGGCGAGGGGGAGGGGGGGGGGGTTCACGGGCAAAGTATGGTACATCGGTATGGCAACGTAGATTTTTCATTACTGGCAATGATTTATTTACAAGCAACATTATTAATTTCTATAATTTACAATAATACATTACTATCTGTAATTTATGGTCCTGTCCGACCTTGAAAACGCTTTAGCAAGTTATTAACTATTTTATTATTTATAATAATACTTTACTATCTATAATCTATGATCCGGCCTGTCCTTGAAACTGTTTCTTAGATCCGTATTCTTATAGATAATGTAATTTTATAGATGTTGCGACAATTTTGATTCTGCGTCATTAAATGGCTAACCTCAAAATGACATTTAGATTGTAGGAAACTTATATATTAAAACAGTCACCAAACTGTTTTTTTGCAATCGGTGTTTATTGAATAATGATATATTAGTACAGAAGTGTCTAATTCTAGCGCAGATAACACTTTTTAGAATAAACCATCAATATTTATACGGTCACACAAAATATTTTGAGGTACTAGCTAGTACTCGATGGAATTAGAAATTTTGGCTGTTCATATAGAATAAATCAAATATACACCAACCAAATCGATAAATAACCTTAAAATAACCCATTTATGAAAAATAATCACCATGTCAATCTAACACATATTGGAAAAGTATATCATTACCTTAAAGTATTATTTGGTTGTTTACAATATTCACGATTGAATACTACAATTATATCGGTTTAACATTTCGATTAATTCTGAGCAATTACAACGCTTTTATCACATCGATTAATTCTGACCAATTACAACGCTTTTATCACATCCATTAATTCTGACCAATTACAACGCTTTTATCACATCGATTAATTCTGTCGAATCATAGCGCTTGCCTTGCATCGATTCCATTTCCGATTGAATTTTGACATTTGAGTACTACGATTATATTGGTTTAATATTTCGATTAATTCTGACCAATCACAACGCTTATCTCACATCGATTAATTCTGACGAATCACAGTGCTTGCCTTACATCGATTCCATTTCCGATTGAATTTTGACATTTGAGTACTACGATTATATCGGTTTAATATTTCAATTAATTCTGACCAATTACAACGCTTATCTCACATCGATTAATTCTGTCGAATCACAGCGCTTGCCTTGCATCGATTCCTTTTCCGATTGAATTTTGACGTTTGAGGACTGCGATTATATCGGTTTATTATTTTGATTAATTCTGACCAATCACAACGCTTATCTCACATCGATTAATTCTGTCGAATCATAGCGCTTGCCTTGCATCGATTCCATTTCAGATTGAATTTTGACGTTTGAGTACTACGATTATATCGGTTTAATATTTCGATTAATTCTGACCGATCACAACGCTTATCTCACATCGATTAATTCTGACGAATCACATCGCTTGTTTGACATCGATGCGAGAATCGATTGTTCATGCGAGAATCGATTTATCTATGACAATGTATCGAAATGCATCGATGGTAAAAAAGATCGATGCAACATCGATATTTCATCGATTGTTCCCATCGCTAGTATACCTACATGCCCATGAAGTATGGTAAAATTTTCAGCTATATTCATTTTTTAGTTTGTCTGTGGCAGCCGCTAAGGTTAGACGTGTTTTTATGAGCTCGGCGATTTTTATTTTTTTTAAATGGATCAAAGAATTTCTGCGTAAAAAATGAAATGAAAGTATATAAAAGTGTGTGAAATGTTAACATAGGCCTATGGTGAGTCTGCTACGAGTAAAAAAAGGCTTCACGAGTGGTACAGGCTTTTTCAAGATGGCCGTGAAGTCGTTGAAGATGACGAACGTCTCGGACGGCCCAGCATATCATCGGTTGTTGACGTTCGGCGTCTTCACGGCCATCTTGAAAAAGCTTATACTTTTTGAAAATGGGATAATTTACGAAAATTCACATAAAATACGTCTAAAACTCACTAAAAAATTTTGGTGACTTCTTGCGAGACAAAAAATCTTATTTCTAGGTAGTTGGCAGTTGTATTATGAATAAAAATGCATTTAAAAGATGGAAGGTAGCTGAATCCTCAGAATCAACATTTTATTAGTTTAGTAAGCCGAAAATGTGTAGGTTTCTGGGTATGTCGAGCTTCCATTTGATTAGTCAGATATCTCCAAAAGATCTAAATTTGAGTTGAGTATGCAGTTATATGTAAAAGTGTACACTCTATCTGGTACAATACTCAGATTACTCATAAACATCACCAAATTAATTATAATGCTCAAAAACTTGTAGTGAATGTAGTGAGGGTACACTTTTACATATAACTTCATACTCCTAAAAATTTATAATTTTGGAAGAGATGTCTGACTAATCCACTGGACGATCGAAATAGGTCACGGCATCTGTTGTAATGTTGCTAACTCCTGGTCACGACACCAACTGTAATACTTCACTAAAATGTAAAATGATCTGACAAGATTTGATTTTTAAAATGTAGGTATTGTAGAGACGACAATGCTGAAGCAAGCAAGAAACCTGAACAAATTAAACAAACGAACCTAAAACAAACGAATTGTTATTGAATTATTTTTTTATTGAAGTAAAACTTCTTTACGCACGCTCGACTTGGGGGGTAAGCTGGTGAATGCGTTACGAAAAAGTGTGATGCGAACGGTGATCGGGCCAGGCAAACGGTCGGGCCTTTACGCACGCTTGACTTGGGGAGTGATAAGGATAAGGATAAGGTTGAGGATGAGGATGAGGATGAGGATGAGGATGAGGATGAGAATGAGAATGAGGATGAGGATGAAGATGAAGATGAGGGTGAGGATAAGGATAAGGATGAGGATAAGGATAAGGAGGGTAAAAATAAGAGGGAGATATAAGTTAATGAAGTTTTACTTCAGTCGTGTGGTCTAAAGCACACTCGTTTTTTAAATTTATTTTAACTTTCGTATATATTCGTTTTTAGTATGTCGTTATATGACTTGTTCAAGACACGACAAAGAAGAACAGATGTTCTGGCACAGCATAACATGACAAGATGAATTTTGCTATTTAAAAAAATGTCTAAAATCGTAGTTTTTTTTTTACACTAGCTCATCACAGGAGGCTCCGAGGAAAAAGGTTTCATTCGAGACCTATGTCATCTTTGGGGATGCTTTCTGAAGGGTATTTTTAGGGAAAGGAAGGAGGGGAAGCTCTGGTGCGTGGGTAGAAATCTGGGGGTCAGTGTGTCCAGGAGTGACGGACGTTTGTATCCATTCCTCGTATTGCGGTGCAAGGCGTCTAAAGAGTCCGACTGGAGAGGTCAAAAGGTCTCCCTCAACCAGTATCATCCGATCCAGCCCGCATGAATTAGTTGAGCAAACGCATCCTAGGACCTGGACAAACCTCACCCCATAAACCCGGGCACCCCTGCTAAGTCACTAAACGTAGGGAATACTTGGAGTTATCTATGGCAGAAATATGGCAGAGCATAAATGGTTCCTGGGGCGGCTGTACTCATAACCACCTCAAAAATTGTGTTAGGTACCTACTCTTTAAATAACCTAAAACTTATATTTTCAAATGTTGAGAATGTTAACCACTCGGACCCGTAGCTTGTTTTCACGATAATATAACATTACCAGACATATGTATGACGTATGGGGTGTACCTGACTTATTAAAATAAGAAATCTTGTACTTTATTCACGATCCATAAACTTAATTAATTTATCTAAGAAGCTATCAATTTATTCCGTTTGATATTGGAGAAACAAAGTTGTTCAAATATGATTAAAGACCTCATTAACTAATTAACTTCCGTTTAGTCTCAAAAAGTACCTACGCGCGAAGTGCCAATGTATATTTCATTTCGAAATCTTGTACTTTATAATGGACTAGCTGACCCGGCCACACCTTGCTGTGGCTGACGAAACAGAACTTCATCTACTGACAACGCCATTACCCAACGTCATCTGTTAATTTGCATACATATCAATTCCACACTGCCCGCTTGCTAGCCCGCTCCCTATATATGTATTACATATTTTAACCAATTTACAGAAAACCTTGACAAATTATATACCTAATCCTTCCTCATGAATCACTCTATCTATTGGTGAAAACCGCATGAAAATCCGTTGCGTAGTTTAAAAGATCTAAGCGTACAGACAGCGGGAGCGACTTTGCGTTTTACTGTGTAATAGATGATTAATTTGCCGTAAAATAATTTTAATAATTATTTTTAAAATCTTCCCGAGAAATTATTTGTATATTTGTAAATATTAGATAATTTTTATTGAGAGTAGGTAAAGGGGCGTTTACACATATCACTCGGATGAAGGTTTACTCGAGGACACTCGACATTCTCACTACAAAGTCGTCGAGCGCAGTCGCACGCGTTGGCCGGCGCTGACGGCTAAAATTCAATTCGGGAATATTTACGATTTCAAATTGACATTTCCGATAACATCGAATTAAATTACGAGAAATTGGTGATTCTTATAAACAGTAAATAAATATCAACACCATAAAATGAACATAACATGGTATAATATTTATTCCAAAATAGGCCTCGGCTTACAATAAAATTCATATAAATGGAATATTTGTAAACGTATCCAAAAACCAAAAACTGTTTTTGAATGGTGATGAAATATGCTTCCAAATTTTATTATTAGAAATAACCATGTAATTTTTTAAATGGAATAATTTTTAATGTAAAAGTTTTAAAAATGGCTCTCCTTGCGTTTTTTCTAACTGAAATTACTGGTAACGAAAAAAAAACACACTTATTTTGTTAGACAAATGAATTATAAACTTTTTTGTAACCTCACTTTTTTGTCGTTTCATATAAAAATAATTCATAAAAAATTTACAAAGTTTCATAATTTTTTTCAAATTTCGTTCGGAAAATTTGGTTTCATAAAAGTGTACATTCGTATTATTTTGTGGTTAATTGTTAGATTGAATACCTATAGTTATAGCGCGTTATTTTCTCTTTCCAATACCTACCGTTTAGATTTAGATCGTATTTTTCACTATGATAGTAAGGGAGAAACAACGATTTCTATGAAACGTGTATGAGTTATTTCGAAAAGCGAACAAAACGGAGCATTTTGACGTCTAAGCCGATGATTCGCGAGTGAAAGACTGTTCACTGAGTGTTCACACACATCATTCGCGTCACGATGTCATATCGTGATCTTAATTCCGGTTGCGAGTGAACACCGATATCCAACATTGTTGGAATGCTTCATTCGGCACTGTCCCTCATCACTTTCGTTTTATCGCGTGTTCAGACGGGTCATTTCAAAGAAATGAGGCGAAATGAAATCACGAAATGAACGATAAATGAACTGTGTGACTTAGCTTTAAGATGAAGTCATGCTAAATAATGCAAAATCATACAAAATCATATGTTTTTTTGTTTTGAAAATTTGATCGCTTAGAAGCATTATAGATGCTTCAATTAAATAATGCGTATAGAACATACCTTGGCCCTTAAAAATATCGGTCATTTTTAATAAGTCTTTTAATAATCCTAGAAAAAAATAAAGTATTAGGTCTATAAAAAAAACTTTCCAGTGCTAACTCTCCTACTTATAAACCCCCTTTCGGACATGGTTTTATTGTATAATGTGGCAAAGTCAGTTTATTTTATAATAATCGCAAAAAAAAGTGATATTTTCGCCCGAACTTCACAAAATAAAATAAAACATGCATGCATAAAACGCTATTTTTGACATCAATCAATACGGCCCGCACTCTACGAATTTGGATCTTAAAGTGACCCTTATGGCATGGGTACAAGAACCATGCACTGGACACAACCCATTTCGTATCAGTCACGCCCCGGCCATAGCGGGAAACAGATGTGTGGCTTCGCGCCGCTTGTTTTCGTGAAATCAATTTTAAATTTCCGTTTCATAACATTAAACAATGCGTGAAAAAATAATTAATGTTTTTTACAGGTCTTTACGAAATCAACCTGTCATTTTTTTTCTCAAATACCTATTCCAACCTTTCCGGGAGCTTTTTCTCAAGTATTTTTAAACTCCTCCCATAAAGGGCCTGAAATCCGATTTCGATTTTTTCCTGTACTATTGGATCGCCTTAAGGAAAAAAATGAGCTTACTTTGGGCGCCCTGACACGCCAACAACACACCTCTATCGGCTTATCCCTTCAGTGACGGGATATTAATTGTACAAGGTAAAAGTACATAGTGAGAGAATTGGTTTATTAATGTGTCAAGGCATTAAATCGCGAATTTTCCTTATAATTTCGTAATAATCTCTTCGGACGCGGCTTAAGTCTGTAGCTAGGTGTACTGAGAATTCAAGATTTTTATCCTCCATATTTCTTGTGAAACTGGTACATTTACCTGTTTTTTTTATTTATTTTTATTTTATTATAAACTAGCTGGTTCCCGGCATGAGTTGCTTTGCTATTTAATAAAGAAATTGTGTCTACCTGCGTGTCCTTTCCCATTCGTCCCGTTCCCCTTCCGCCTCCCAGGTTCCCCTCCCCCATTTTGGGTTCCCCTCCCTCCCCTCACGCATTTCATGCATTCAGTCCCGGTACATTCAGTTTTCAAACAACTCGCGTGCCACATATTGCAATTTTTTATACAAATTTCATAATGCCAGAACTCACTATTATACTCAGAAACCTTCTAGAGTGTTCGCACGACAACTCACCAAAGTTTCGTCGAAATCGGATAAATGGTATAGCGCATATGGGACAAACAAAGAAACATTCATTTTCATAAAGAAGTAACCCGGCGTTGCTCAGGTTTTACGAAGTTTTTCGAAGTCTATTGTAGACGGTGATCTTACTCTTGTTTTGAAAGTCAAGTATGCATCATTTGATGAAAAAATCAATCTCGAAATAATTATACTATAGATAATAATCATATCCGCTCCGCCTTCCCGGTGTTCGTCACAGATACTCTTTATATAATAACTAGTTAAAGTTCCTGGTGTTGCCCGGGCTTTACGCAGAGTTTTTTCGAAATCTAATGTATACAGTGCCTCCATCTTGTTTTGAAGGTCAAGTGTGAAAATTTTCGTCAGCCTCGTAATAAAATTGTAGATTTGTGCACAAATCAAATCCACGTGGACACAGACACTCTCCTTTATAAAATTGGACAAATAGATACCTACATAATTATTTTCGAAAACAAAACTGACTCGAATCTGCGCTATGTAAATCTTGCGTATGAAACAAAAATATGAAGAAACAAACAAAAAAACGAATTTAAAAAAATTATAGTGAATACCGCACGAGAGTCCCAATTGCTCCCAACCGCCTAGAGCCAGTGCGATTATGGCATCCCGAATTATTAAGTTGTGAGGCTGAAGGTAGTGGGGAGGGGAAGGAAGTAGGGAAGAGGAAGGTGAGGATGTTACTGGCTATTCAGACCTAATCACCAAACACGGCTAAAGCCTTTTCGAGAAGTTTCAATTCCGAATGATGGTCTTATACCAGGGCGATACTGAGAGTATCTTCCACATTTAAACGTGCCGAAAATATGGCTAATATTATTTTAAATTATTAAATTTTGAAAGAACACAAGTCAATCTAATAAAATTTACTTGCGCACGCCGGGATTTGAACCCGCGACCTTCGGATTGATGGTCGTGAGCCTTGCCCCTCTACCATGGAGGCCGTTGATTGCTCTGGTGTCATGAAATTGGCGCAGTCTTCAATTTCCGAGTTTACGCAACTACATATTTTCAGCATCATTTTCACTGACAGCACGCCAAATTATTGTTTGTTCCATTTTGTTTTAATTGTTTGTTTGTTTGATAAATTGTTCTTAAAAGAGAAATATATTCCTTTTATAATGTTGTCTTATCTTATTTTTTGTTTATCAGTAAAAGATACTGATTTAATCTAATCAATTGTAAGTAAATGCGAATTACTTTATGGCGCAGAATCAATGTCATTTGAACTGCCGTAATATGTTTTTTTTTATAAACTTTCCGAATTCCGCCTCAAAACGCAATTAAAAACAAATAACACTCGTTTATAAGAGCCATTAACCAGCGGCCGAGAATTTAAATTTCGTCGAATGATAATCTTGCGATCGTACCCTTGCAACTGTACAGGGCGGTTCCGATGAGAAATATTAATTAATCTTCATACCGGCATTTTAAGATAATAACTCAATATCGATTTTATTTCATTCAAAATTTGCTTTGATAAATACCTACATTTAAAAATGCTCAAACACGTGATGATAAAACTATTAAAATTATGTACTTCTTGTAATTATTTTTTGTTCATAAGTATTCATAACTTTTCAATAATGTCTAAGCAAAATAAAAATGTGATTTTTTTAAATATAAATTTTATTGTAAGGCCGTAAATAATAACTGAAGTTTGTATATTTATAAAATATTGTATATTTTTTTAATCTGTTAATCGACACATCTCAAGTTTCTCTTACTGTCAATAGTTGCAATATTATTATTCACCTACTCAAATGATAACATTGATAATAGACGTGGGCAAAATTGAATGATTGAATTAAATGAATAAATTCAATCTTGTAACACACTTGATCTGATTCTCATTTTCAAAAGGAATTAAATCTTTATTCCTTACTCTTGGCCTTGCACCCTACAATTTTTTAACAGCAACATATTTATTTTTATTTGTATTAATTTATTTTACAGTTAAATTATTTCATGTTATATTGAGGTAAGAAAACAATAATGTACTCTTTAAATATTGTAGTGTTTCGTAGGAATTTATTTAAATATTATTCTGCAATTCTGCATATTTGTTGCGCGGATAGGTACAAGTATCTACACTACAGGCGGCGCGCCGCGAAATTGTCTATCACGTGTAGTTAATATCCCGCATCCCGCGCATTAAATCCACACAACAAAACCCCGTCGGCCAGAGAGTCCCTAGTCCAAGCGACATAACCGCCAACCGAATCAGCCAAGAGTCACGAGGCAAGGAGTCAAATAATTCTGAGATTCGAGTGTAGCGTGCCGGCCCCACTATTCGTCATAGTCCTACAGGTCTACGCGGACCGTAGCGTTCAATTCTCAAGTTCAATCTATGTTTCATTTTTATTCAAGGCATCAAAACATTTGTTTCTTGTTCATTTGTGACGTCGTTGTCCCAATTCCCATGTCCCACGCATCGAGTTGATTCGGCCGACAACTCAATTCCCATAAATATGTTGTCCGCGGAATGCAATTTATTCAAGTCACAGCAAGACAAAAAGCACCTATAGGTCAGAAGTTCCGTATTCATCCCTTGATATGCCCGCAGAGAATCGGTTCGTCGTTAGTCCTCGCGCGGCCAAGCCATCATCTTAGGGCGAATCTTCTCACTCCGGAATCGAGTCATTATTAGGTCCGCGGAATGCAAGTTATTCAAGTCACAGAAAGACAAAAGACACTTATTAGTCAGAAGTTCCTAATTCATTCCTTGATGCCCGCAGAGAATCGGTTCGTCGTTAGTTCCCGCGCGGCCAAGCCGTTATCTTGCACGGGACCCGGAACTTTTGCTAAAAGCGAAAGTTAATCCTATATTTTTTCTCCCTCACACGTGCGTAAATTATGCAATGCGTTTAGAAACAACGATGTTTATTTATATTATTCTTTATATGGTATCTGTCTACCTAGCCGTAAACAAAACATCAGTCGCTGTCGGACCGTGATACGTCATGATGATCGAGTGGTTTATTCCTTTATTTTTGTAATAAATTGTATGACGCATGTCGCTCAGACTTTTAATTAGTTTTTATTCGGCGCATCGGTTTAACTTCACCATTGAGGTAAGTGCATTTAAAAATATATATTTGAGTGAAATTTATTCCAGGTGACCGGATCGGATGTATGAAAGCGCGATAATACTATGTTTTTTATGTGAATACAGCAACTCCCAACTGCTCCCGTCTGGAGCTAATGAGACTATGGCATTCCCAATTGGGATATTTTGTGAGGCTGAAGGTAGTGGGAATTTTAGATCACGTGAAGTAGACAAATTTTAAGTTTAATAAATAAAATAAAATTAGTGAAACTTAAGGGTGAACCACAAAAACTGTTCCATTTTAAGATTTAATTGATAGCCTAATATAAATACATTCTTCTTGTCAAAAATTTTTTTTTTTGCATAATAAATACACATTAAAATAAATATTTCATTAACTTCGTTTTTAGTACCTTCAATTTTTCAGAACGACATAATTCACCCTAAGAAGAGTGCTTTGCGCAGTGAAAACTTCTTTAGCACCGTTGTGATTTGAAACTCGATGAAACGAAAAATAACGACAATAAAAAGAGGCAAACACATGCATCTAAAGGATGTAGTCCGCGGGAGAATGAGATAGTATTATCGGTCTCCTCTTTGTGCGGTTTTTCGTAACCTTTCGGCCTCCTCTTTGTGCGGTGCTTCGTAGCCTCTCATGTATACTTTAGTTTTCTCAAGTGAAAAAGTGAAAACCACGTATTAGAAAACATATCTATGTATGCATATAAATAAGTTTTTTTTTTTTTTTTTTTGGAACTAACGGAATTAAAGGAATGAATAAAAGGAATCAATTCAAAAGGCCGGGGGAATCAGACTGAATCGATTCACTCCTGGGAATGAATCTGCCCATGTCTAATTGATAACATAATAGGGTACAATCACATTTTTTTTTTGTTTTACCAAAAATTAAAGAAAAAAATTACAAACTGGAATATTCAAAAAAATTTTTTTTACGATAGGAAATAGTCCTTCAATAACGTTTTGAATATTCAATTTTCAAATTAGCGCTAAAACGCCCTTTTCGCGCGGTTTTGGCTTGTGACGTCACTGCGCACTTCTTGACAGCTGTCATAAGTCGCAAGTCGTAATCCAGTAATTAGTCTGCAGTTGATCATTTGTTTATCGAAGAAAATGTCCGTAGATACCGTTTATAAATACTGTATTGTACCAAAGTGTACAAATACAACATCTTCAACACCAAACAAACTATTTATAAACGTCACAAATAATGTTATTATGTGTAAAAAGCGGTGTCATGCGATGAAAAGGTACATGTAACTGCCATTATAATCGCGTCGATTTTTGGCAAATTATCAGACTGTCTTTGTAGAAAACCACTGTCTGTCATGATAGTATGTATTTACAATGTATGTTTTACACAAACGAATGGGTTTAGGATGCATAACTAAACGATTATGACTATCAAACTTATTCAAACCAGCATAGCAGCTGGAACAAAAACTGTCAAAAACAATTTGACGTGGGACTAGGTGGGTGCGTTGTGACGTCACAATCTCGCAAGTCAATGATGACTCGTTTTTGATATATGAATTTTCATACAACTTTAAAAGTGAATTAATTAATTTAATAAATTTTTTCGGGGGTTTTAGGTGTGATATTCGAGTTTAGTTATTTTTTTTACTTGTATTAAATGCATTGAAAACACTATATTACATATAATGCATGTACCCTATTGAGTATGAATTCACTCACCAAACACAGAGCCTTGTCTCTTTATGGTGAGGAAAGGCTTTTATTACATTAATGTTACAAATCTGTTTAATATGTAAAAAAATGTATAATTATTGTAAAAACATACAAATATTAAATAAAAAATAAAAAATAATTATTTTCGTCACAAAACACGTGCGCGCATCTTTCTTTAAATGATTTTATATAAACTAAAATAAAAATTCTGAAACAGAGCTTTCCCACATAATTTATTGATTTATTTTACCACTTGATTATATGATTTGAAATGTGTGTTGTTTAATATAAAATTTTGTTTGAAAATTTAACAAATCTGCCAACGACCTACGGTAAAACCTTGTTGTACTAAAAATAAACATATTTTCTCAAAAATTAAAACATAGCTTTACTAGATAAAATAACAGTCTTTCGAAATCAATTTATAATTTTTTGTGGAAAATAGTCAATACGTCTAAAATTTGATTAAAAAATGTCATATTTCCGGTTTTGTCAGGTTTAAAAGTCTATAATGGTCCATCGAGCTGTTTACGTCATATATATAGTTACCAATATTTATCTTAAAATTTAATTTTATTTGTCTCGACTTGTGAAATGCAATACTTGCAGTACCTACACGCTATTATGCAATATGCAACCAGCTGCGATTACCTAAAGGGGCAAGGTTCATTTCCAACATAACTTCTTCGGCTTTACTAACTAACAAGTTCATGAACAATCATTTATATATATTATAATAAATAATATATATTTATTATTATATTTGCATGTTTGTTTTCTCATATTTACCAATTGAACACGTAGTACAGTCAACATAGCACAAAAACGGCAATCCCTTGCAAAAGATCGGGTAGTATTGAATTTTTGATGCATCAGTTGGGTTGCCAGCAAAGATATTCAATATTTCAATATCTTTGGTTGCCAGCAAAGATATTCAATATTTCAATATCTTTGGTTGCCAGCAAAGATATTCAATATTTAAATATCTTTGGTTGCCAGCAAAGATATTCAATATTTCAATATCTTTGGTTGCCAGCAAAGGTATTGAAATATGAGAGATGTGCTATCTATCAGCAGTTTTTACTGAGTGGGACTGTGCTTCCTAGTGTCGCCGATATTGTTAACCAATACTAATACTGTATAAATTTTAAAAAATCATCTAAATGAACGAATTCTTTCCATATTCAAACTATATTGTTAACCAATACTACTGTATAACTTCAAAAAAATCAACATGAACGAATTATTTCCGTATTCAAAC
This sequence comes from Limnephilus lunatus, assembly GCA_917563855.2. Classification (NCBI taxonomy): domain Eukaryota; kingdom Metazoa; phylum Arthropoda; class Insecta; order Trichoptera; family Limnephilidae; genus Limnephilus; species Limnephilus lunatus. Next base: position 46,189,913 of record OU830603.1, on the reverse strand, counting down.
TATATTGTTAACGAATACTACTGCACACCTTAAAAAAATCAACTATTTTCTGTTTTCAAAATATTCCCATTAGGAAGTAAGCCGCCGCCAGTCGGGCGGACACCATAACATATCTCTTGTATTTGAATATCTTTGGTTGCCAGTGATATTAAAACCAAGTGTTCGACCTCGGCAAACCCATACAACAAAATTAGGCACTTATTTTACGCCTGTCTCGACACAGGTATACCCTAGTGAGACAGGCATACACATAAAACCATTGTAAATATATTATATTATAGATAAATAAATAAAAAATAAATAAAAAAATGGTTTTTTTCCGTATATTTAAAAAAATAAGTCTGTCGAAAAAATCGTTTGCACCTTTTTGAAAGGAAAGTACATTTCCTACAATTTGAGAATAATACGAGAATTGAGCGTGTTGTAGGTACGACTAAACCGCGATGTTTTAAAGTCTGTCTGTTCCCGATAAACTCAAAAACTACTCAGCGGGTTTTCATGCGGTTTTCACCAATAGATAGAGTGATTCATAAGAAAGTTTAGGTATGTAATTTGTCAAGGTTTTGTGTAAATATATAATTAAAGGAGAATGTCTGTATGTAGTGGATGAGTTCGCTGGCAATCGGGCGGTGTGGATTTGATTAGTATGCAAATTAACAGATGGCGGTGTGAATTAAAAGTTAAGGGTAACCATCCAATATATACGGCGTTGTGTTTCGTTAGCCACTGAACGCGTGGCCGGGTCAGCTAGTTTAGCATAAATCATAGGCTTTTATAATTTTTTCACATTTGGTCCAGCTGGAGAGGCGAAGTCTCCCTCAACCGTCCTCTTCCAATCCTGCCCGGCACGCTGCTGGTTTACGCATCCCCTTGATTGCGGGCACCCCTGCTAAGTCACCACACGTAGCGAACCACTTGGGGTGACCTCTAGCAGAGGTGTTGGTTATCCAATGAATAGTTTAAGTACAAGGATTTTGCAGAAAGAAAAACTACTACCCTGTAACAGTCTTCACCGTGACTGAAATGATATTAGATTTGTAAAAACGCTTACCGCTCTCAATTCATAGAAATTCATGCATTTTGAAAACCTGCTCAAACAATAAAATTATCATTATGTATGTTTTGTATCGGGTATTCGTCATGCACTGAAGACATAAATATATAGAAATGGCTCATAGGTGAATGTGTGTGCCCGAAGTAGGATCAATTTTTTTTCAATTTTTTTACAATATTGATGAAATTAATAAAAAAAATCTTTAAATTAATAAAATATTGCAATAATGCCAAAGCAGGCGCCACTTACGTTAGCTTATCGCATTTTTATACGGGCCGCTGGCAGGTACCGTCAATCTCTCCACATCTCTCCGGATAAGTAGAGATTGACGGTAATATGATTATTATTGTTAATTGCAGGTGTGAATAATAATACCACACGTCTATATATTATGTATTATATATGACGTCATTGCCTGTCGCGGTTAATTTGTCCTGGTTACTAGCTCTCAGTGCTGTCACTGGATCCCAGTGAATCCGAGGAACGGGCTATTTTTTAACCAGTTCCTATTGGATTTATAAAATGGTCACCTACACTCAAACTGGTCGAACCAAAGGCCTAGCAGCAAAACCTGCGGAGCGAGTTTTTAACTGTTAATAATATAATAATTTTCACTGGCCTGTCTGTATCCTAGGAATCTGAAAGACTTACAAGCTGTTAAAAGAATACCTACAAAAAAAAATTCTTACGTTTTCTAAATTTTAAAATGGGTATTCCAGCAATTATGTTGAACTACAACACTATTTTAAATTTTAAATGATATGAATATGCTCAAATTGTCATACAGAAGAATTTATACTGACTTGTGACTTGGTATTTCTATATAAAATTCTAAATGATTTAGTTGATAGTCCGGTATTGCTTGAATTGACAAGCTTCCGGATTCCACAACGTAATTACTATTAATAGATGTAGGATTTATTTCAGTGCAGAAAGTCTTGGACTAACTACCATATGTATTCCTCTTTGCCCAGAATACTAATGGAAGGAAACAATTTAACGAAGTCAGTGGACATCTTCAATTTATGTTTATACAAATATAAAATATTGTTACTGAGACAGTTCATTTATATGTGTTTCTTACTAGTTATATGTAATGTTAAAGCCCCGAAAAGGGGCGTTAATAAATAAAAATAATTGGCGACATCAGTTTTTTCAAAATCGGTATAGAATCACACTTCTATGGTATTACGTGTTCGGTGGTCATATATCGTATAGGTGCGCTGTGAGGTGAGCCCAAAATCAGTTGATATTTTACCTTCGTCGGTGTGGTAACGTTTTGCTATTTGGTTGCAGATTACGAATATTTTAATTCGCTGTTAAATTCACTTTAGCGTTCGCTATTATCGTTTGTAATAAGTAATTAATAAAATATCGTTTTTAAATTAATAATTATTGTTAGTGATTCTTGTGAGAGTGTTAATTTGTTTTATTATACGTAAGTGTACCTACTCTATTGAGAATATATTTTTATTGAGTGTATTTTTTTTGTTAAATTTTGTTTTTTTTTCTAACTAACAATTAACCATCACTCCTTTTCTCTGAAAGGATAAGCATAGAGGATAGACCGCCACACAACTCTGTATTTCAACACTCTCTTAAGACCCCGTATTCCGAATTAATATTTCCCTTGAATACTTTAAGTTTTTAAGCCCTTGAAAAATGATTTTTTTTACATTTGTCGAGTTGAAAAAGTAATTATATAACATTACCTGAAAATTATCTGCTTATTTATATATTATGGTTCTGTTATAGAATATTATGGTTCTGTTAGAGAATATTATGGTTCGGTTATAGAATATTATGTTATAGATATGAAAAAAATCACAGTGTTTCTTTTTGTCGAAAGGTATTTGCTCATAAATCGTGCTTTATTAAATATTTTCGCTTACGCATATTAAGGCAAAGCGCTGCTAAGTAATGAAAAATGCTTTTATTAAATATTGCGAGTAGATCGCATATTCGTCTTTGCAATAATCGAGTATTTTTTATTAGTCTTTTTATAAGCCCAGAAAAAAATTGTCAAGCCTAAAAAAATGCTTTAAGAGGCCGGTATTCGAATTTCTACCGATTTCTTGCAAACCTCCCTTAAACATTTGAAGTTTTTTAGCTCTTAAAAAAATATATGCTATTCTTGAAGATAATATCTAGATATTAGTCGCGCCCAAACGCAAATTATATAAAATTCCCTCGATTAAAAAAAAATTGCAAAGTATGCTCCAAAAATTATTATAAACACGTTTGTTTCAGTTATTTTACAAGTTATATGTATAAAAAAATGCACAGCGTTTCTCTAAATGCTCTTAAAGACAATTATCGCGAGATTTTTGCTTTATTTTAAACGAGTCGTGTTTTATTAAAGATTTTCATAATTTTTGCATGGATTTTATAGTTGTAAATGTTAGCGCGCTCTTTTTACATTCATAATTTCATATCTCTCCGTCTTCTTCTTTTTGGGGCCGGGAACTGAGCCTTAAAGTTAAAAAAATTCAACTTATGAACCCCTTTTCCACATTTTATAATGTGGAAAACTAAATTCTTTATAAAATTATCGTTAAACATTTAAAGATGTGTGCCTGAGCTTCGCAAAATGAAATAAAACACGCTTTTTGGCAATATTTTTTCGTGAATAAATCAAACAGGCGGCTGGTGTTAAACGAGAATTTAAACCTTATCGCCCTCTACATAACGAGTAATAAACTTTATCTTTTTCTTTTTTTTCCTTATTTGTTTTTGGGGTGTTATGCCGTGTTGCGCTACCTCCTTCTTTAGCCAACGTTTCGGACAGCGTTGCAATGTATCTACATCATCAGGGCAGTGCATAACACCCCAAAAACAAATAACGAAAATACTTTTGGCCGTGACAATCTAAAAACGTAGTTTTATCTTTTTTTATATTAGCGCGCTCCCTCTAACATTCATATTTACATATTATTTCCATCTCAGACCATCTTCGTCTTATTTTTGAACGCTTGCTACCGGGCCTTAATTCACTCACTTCCATGCATCCTCCCACGCACACTGTTATGTTTTTGTATTATTTTTCTGTTCTTAAAATTGCTGGATCTAATAGTTGATTATGCGTAATTAAGGTGATACTTAAAAGAATTCATAATTTTTCTTTACTAGATGACGCGAATGTTATTATTTTAGGGATTTATTTTATTTTGTATCGGCGTTTCAATCCAATATTGCATTATAAGCCTTTATTGAAAGATTTATGTTTGTTTATGGTCAAAACTATTTATTCATATTCATATTGCGTATGTACGGGTGCAAACGATTAATACGTCTTAAGGCTCCGCAACCGCAACCGAAAAGAAGAAGATGAAGAGATATATGTAATTACGAATGTTGGAGAGAGCGCGCTAATATTTAAAACGACAAAATTGAAGCGAAAATTGTGAAAATGTTCAATAAAACACGACTTGTTTAAAATAGAGCAAAAATCTCACGGGGGTTGTTTGAAACAGCATTTAAAGAAACACTGTGAATTTTTTCATACATATAACTTGTAAAATAATTGAAAAAAAACGTGTTTATAATAATTTTCGGAGTATACTTTGCTATTTTTTCTATCGAGGGATTTTCGTATAATTTGCGTTTCGCCGTGGGAAATGTATAGATATTATCTTCAAAAATAACATATATTTTTTTAATGCTTAAAATCTTTAAAAGTTTAAGGGAGATATCTAAGAAATTGGTAGAAATTCGGGTAGTGGCGGCTTAATATTTTAAACCACAACTTGCAAAAATTGTTTTTCGCCAAAATAAATAAAATCGCACCATCTCTAAAGAGTAGATTGGGAATTCTTTTAAATATAACCTTAATACTTAAACTTTCTTTTATATTTCGTGAAATCGGGTTGTCAAAGTGCCAGTTTTTCGTCAGCTAATTAGGTACCTACCTTCTCGATGTTGGTACATAAATTTGTTACATTATGTTGGTAAATTAGCCTTTGACATATGTTCTTGGTAAAGAGTCCGCAATTTTTACGTCTTTCGCAATGAACCGCCTCGGGCGTTCGACTGCCGCTATCGTTCAATCATTAATATATACTGTATACACTTATACACCTCGCCGGGCCCCTAATACGGAGATGTAACTATTACAAAAGCGCACATAATTGCACTTAAAAATAGTGTCCGCGATTTTATTGACTTGTTGGCTCCTTGACATTCAATCACCATTGAAACAGTCCAAAAGAAATTCTTTAGATATGTAAATTTTAGAGCAGGTATTTCTAAAGAATGCATATTATGGTTTATGGCTACCTAATTTACTCATTAAATTTATAAAAATTATCGGAAAGAAGAACTATTGGCCATTAAATATGTCTATTTAAAAGTAATCATTCGATGTTGAATATGTCGATGTCTTTATTGTATTTTGCACTAGTGTCAAAATCCAGAGAGAAAATTGGGGAATACGTTTGTATGGACAAAGGGTGACCGGACAACTCAGAATGAACTCAACTCAACACCTCTTTGAAAAGTCATTAAAAGTAATGAAAAAAAATATAAAAAATTGGTTAAATAGGTTACGTTAGGTTAGGTTAAGGGCTATTTTTATTTTTTTTTAATAGCTTTTAATGACTTCAAAGAAGTGTTGAGTTGATTCTGAGTTGGCATGAAATCGGACATGATTTTTATCAAATGTGACCAATAGCCGACAAGACCGTCATTTTTTTTATATGAATACCTACCTCACGAGATTCCCAGCTGCTCCCTTCTGGAGCCAGTGAGTTTATTGCATCCCCAATCGGGGTGTGGGGTCGTCCATCAATCACGTGAGGCTCGAAAGGGGAGGGGGGGGGGGGGGTCGAAAAAAATCACGAAACATCACGAGGGGGGGGGGGGTAAAATGAGATATCACGTGTATTTATTTTTCATTGAACGCATTGATTTCTAAAGGTGAACGTCCTATACTTTGCACTAAAAAAAATACACGTGATTTTGGGGGGGGGGGGGAGTTAGCCTAAAACCTCACCACATGTCACCAGGGGAGGGGGAGGGGGTCAAAAAGTTGCTAAAAAACATTACGTGATTAATGGACGACCCCTATGTTGTGAGGCTGAAGGTAGTGGGGAAGAGAAGGAGATGGGGAAGAGGAAGGTGGGGAAGCACCTGGCCATTCAGATCTGGTCACCAAACACGGTTAAAGCCATTTCAAGCAAAGTTTAAATTCTGAATAGTGGTCTTACACCAGGGCGATACTAAGAGTATCTACCACTCTGGAACGTACAGCAAATATAGATACTATGTATTATTTTAAATGAATTATTCGTGAAATAACACAAATTAATCAAATAAAATATATTTACTCACGCCGGGATTCGATCCCGCGACCTTCGGAATGCGAGTCAAAAGCCTTACCGCTAGACCGCACCGTCCGTCATGCTTGTGAAAGATGATCAAAAAATTAAACCGAACAATAATCGAGACCATAATGTCAACAATTCTAATTTTAAAATTGTAGCTATCAGTTAGGCCTTCTTCAAGACTTTTACGTTGCTTATATATTATTTTACTAGCTTTTACCCGCGGCTTCGCTCGTATGGTATTAGTGGGAAATTACTGTATAAAGAATTTTCCCACGGTAATGAAATTTTTTCCGTGATAAAAAGTAGCCTATGTCATTTCCCATTCTTCCACTTATCTCTGTTTAAAAAAAAATCACATAATGCAAACAGCAAATAACGATAAGACAAATAAAATTCTTGAGAATGACATTTCGCAAATAAAAATTCTATTTTAGAAAATATTAAAATTATAGAAATAGAAATTTATTTTAAGTACCTACTCCCTTTATTAGTATCTATTTTATTCATATTTGAATCCAGAGTAACGTAAAAAAATAACAAAATGGCAGTCCACGTCAAACGCTATGCTTTATAGCAACTCTATGCTTTTTGTTCGGACAATAAACATTTTTAGATATAGGTAGATATAGGTATTTAAAAAAAACCATTGTTTCCAGGGTAACATTTTGTTTGACGTTTGCAATAACTCGATTTTGTTAGGGACAGAAAACGTATGATACATCATTTCATAACGCCACAGCTTATTCATAACGCCAGAGCTTACCAATATATATAGCCTTTGTTACTCGCAAATAATGTAGCTTTCGCTTAGTGAAAGAATTTTTAAATTCCATTCTATGTTTATTGCGTGAAAGAGTAAGGACCATCCATACAAACTTTCGCATTTATAATATTAGTAAGATATATTTTTATTATTATTTATTTACCAATCAACTTACTCGGTGTCGCAGAACACGAAGATCGGGCGCTTACCATGGTTTTTTCTCGATGAACACATATCAAGCAGGTTTTTTGCGTAAGGTTATCTCAGGTTGTTTTTTTTAAAATGGTATTTATGTAGTTAATAAAATCATTCTGTTTAACATTGCTATTGCCTTTACGAGTAACCCAAAGTGTTTTTGACCTCATCATAATAATTAGATAACTGATTATATTATGATAATAATATGGCGAAATGTGCACTACCAATGCAAACATATGCACTATTAACAATGCCCAAATGGCAAATATACATACCCCAATAAGGGATGATCAGTTATTCGCATTATAAATAACCATCCTTGGGATATTTTAAATTAGTAGTACCATAAAATTGTAAAGGAATTGTTTTTCCCTGCGTGTCCTTTCACATTCGTCCCGTCCCTCTTCCCCTCACGCGTTCACACTCCGCCATCCCTCTCCCCCACTCCTCGCGCTTCCCTCGTCGCGCGATCCACCCTTCCGCGTTCCCCTTCCCCTCTCGCGTTCCATTCATTCAGTCCCGGTACATTCAGTTTTCAAACAGCTCGCGTGCCACCTTTTTTTTTTATATACAAATTTCATAATACCAGAGCTCACCAGTATATATATAGAAACCTTCGCGGGCATGCTCACAACAACTCAGCAAAGATTCATCGCAATCGAATCGAAGTTTAGGGAATAATTTCATAACGCCAGAGCTCACCACTATATATGTAGAAACCATCGCGTGCGCTCGCACAACAATTCACTTAAGTTTCATCGCAATCGGATGAATGGTGTAAGAAATAATTTCATGATGCCAGAGCTCACTATTATATACCTACAGAAACCATCGCGGGCATGCGCACGTCAAATCCCCAAAGTTTCATCGCAATCGGATGAATGGTTTAGCAACGCATAATTTCATGATGCCAGAGCTAACTTTTATATATAGAAACCATCGCGGGCATGCGCACATCAAATCCCCAAAGTGTCATCGCAATCGTATGAATGGTTTACCTAAGCATAAGGAACAAACTCACATACATACATGCAAGCAAGCAAATACACATTCATTTTTTTATATATAGGTTTGGAATTTCACACCGATCTGGGATTTTTCATTTTTTTAACACAAAGAACATTTAATTGAGCATAACATTACGAAAACAACCACTCAACCGTGCAAGATGGAAAAATTGTAGATTGGGAATAAATAGTACAATAAATAAATTAAATAAGTCGAAATACAGCTCTGCAGTTTGAATTAAGGTTGGATTATACCAAACGAAGAAATGCTCATTCTAGTCTGCTCTTGCAAATTATTTTAGTGTAACAGTTATAGAGCATTATTTCGGTGCTCCAAGTATGTTCGCCGAAATCTAATAGAAAGCTCGTTCGTTTGAAGTAAACGCCGCAAACAGAGATACCTAGAGCATTCCTTCGCGTTCGGACGCGATCGCTCCCCTTGGCGGTCTCATCAAAGTGATCTTGTGTTCTTGGAACTCGCGTCTACTTGTGTGTACTAATTATGGATTGGAGTAATGAAAAAGTCTAAAAATGATAAAAGCATACCAATATTTCAGATGTCTGTGGAATCCAAAATCCAGAATCTGTGGAATCGCGCAAAGAAGATGCCTATCGGGAAATCGCAACTATAGTGAAATCCTCTGACACCATTCTGCAAAAGTTTTTGTATTGACCATTTTCTTGTCGTTACTTACCTACATATCGTGTGGTAAAATAGATTTCTTGACAGATGAAATAAAACATAATAATCCCGGTTGGTAAAAGACAAACAAAAACTGTAAAGAAAATGTTAATTCGTGTGCATTGAAGAATTACTAGCATCGTCGATTGCCTACCGTTATAAATTATTTTCAAGGCTCTCTTTCCGTTATGTTATTATTGCTAATTGAGTTTTCCGCTTCTGTGACTTTGAAATAATCGAATGACATTTCGAATTGATCATTAATCATTAGCGAATGACATTTAGAATAGATCATTAGCGAATGACAATAATAACTTTTATGTGGAAACTTCATTGGTTTAAGCAAACCCTGTAAACATACGGGTCTTAATAAAACACCTGTTTTAACTTTTACATAACTGATAAACGTATCATTAATGTGAAGTTATTGTTTATCAGTTTACTAGCTGATCCGGAGAACTCGTACTGCCTCAGAATCAATAACTGTTCTGTTAACTTATTAGCTGAATTAAATTAAATTTTTTTTGATAAGTTAAATTACATAATGAAGCAACTATCGATGCGCAACTGTCCGTGTTTGATTTTTGTCAGTATCAGAGATGACGTTGTTTTTGTGATTTTCTCACTTTTCTACTTATTTACGGGAATAGCGTTTCATTTTCTTTATACGTGTGAGGGAGATTTATTATAATTACTGTATTTTTTCTTCGGGGGGGTGCAGACATTCGTTCACCGTTTGTCCCATTTTCGACTATTGACATTTAGTGTATAAGAAAAAGGGGCAGCATTATATGTTTAAGAACAAAAGAAAAACAATCAGCGCATTGATATTTGACGATGTTAATTTTTTGGAATTCACTCACTATTCAATATTATACTTATCACAATATTCCTGCAGCTCTTTCAAAAGATGAGATTCGTTCTATATAAAATGTACGAGGAAAAGAATTTTCATCATATTTTTTTTTTCTTGAATTTATTGAATTTTTTGAATTGATTTATTGAATTTTTTATTACATAAATAATTGGGGATTTTTCGACCACTATGCTAGGCACATATATGCCCCTGTTGTGGTGGTCGATAAAATGAATGTTTCTTTTTTCCCTTATTATTGGTGAGGTAACTTAGGTGAGTTATTGTGCGCACGACCGCCTAGGTTTCTGTGTTCTATGGTGAGCTCTGGCGTTATGAAATCTGTATAAAAATGTACAATACGTGTCGCACAAGTTGTTTGCAAAAAATGTGTGTATTTCATGTAGTTTAGCGGTACCAGACGGAAAAACAAAAAAATATTGTGAATCCAAAAGCAATTCAATAAATAGGATTAAAACACAAACACTTTCTTTGAGTGGCATTGCAACGCATGTCGGGTACTCGCTGGTATCTTATAAAATTATTACATTATATAAAATGAAGTCGCTCAAAATGTATGTGCGCTTAGATCTTTTAAACTACACAGCGGATTTTCATGCGGTTTTCACCAATAGATAGAGTGATTCAAGATAAAGGTTTATATGTATAATACATGCTTATTATAGTAAAGAAAAACCGAGAAATTCAAATATTCAATTCAGGCAGCGGGCAGCTGGCAAGCTGATGGTGTGGATTTTATAAAGGTTGGGTAATGGCGTTGTGTTTCGTTAGCCACAGCAACGTGTGGCCGGGTCTGCTAGTATGTGTATAAAACTGTTTGTTTCCCAAATAAGATTAATATAAGGAAAATTTTGGTTAAATCGTGATTTAGGCTAATATCGTTATACTCGTAGTTTTCCTTGTATTTCCAGCATTTCCCAGCAAGCGCCATGCGTTTCTTTTTAATCCATGCAGTTCACGCAGTTAGCAGTTGGGGATTGTTCTTTTCCCTGTCGGCTCTCGCTTCGGCTCGCAAGTGTAACCGCAGCATGACAGTTCTAAAATAAAAACTTAAATTCAAATTAAAACCTTTTTTATTTATTTATATTACATTCATTATTTGATTTTAATGTCAACTGGTTTTGGACAGACCATCCTTGACTTCTCGAGAAAGTTGTTTTAATTCCAAGTAAAGTGGTATACGGAATAAAACATTTTAATAAAAATAATAATTTAATGTTATATCTTCCTTTCTTTATAAAGTTTCGCAGAAGAGTCCCAATTTGGCAGGCGGATGTAAGTACCTACCGCCCCTCTTGGATAACCAACACCTCTGCCATAATCTGCCCCAAGTGGTTCGCCACGTTTCGTGACTTAGCGTGGGTACCCGCGTTAATGGGGTGAAGTTTGTCTAGGTATTTATGACGGATGCCGGATGTATCGGATCGGGAGAAATTGGTTGATGGTCTCTCTCGACCCATCGCCTTGTACAAGGGATGGATTCATTTTCCGTCACTCCTGAACACGCTTACTCTCAAAATTCTTCCCCACCCCTTATTCCTTTTTTTGTCAGAACTTTTTATTTTTATTGAAAAGTCCTTCCATACAGCATCCCCGAAGATGACGTAGGCCATGGGGTAAATTATTTCCTCAGGGCCTCCTTTGTGGGGTTAATTTATAAAGAGAACGGTTACAAAGGCAGGCATAGTATTATGTGTTATTTTATATTAATTAAATGTGAAATAATAACACAAAATGCATAATAATAGATAGTAATAATAATAATTAATTTATTAACGCCCTTTTTGGGGGCTTTTACTTTTATTTATCGTATATATATATAATAGGTAACTGACTGCCTCAGTAATAATATTTTTTATTTGCTTAGTGATATATTGTGCAAAGAGGAATACATACGGTAGTTAGTCCCATAATTTCTGCACTGAAATGAATCTCGACTTCTAGTATTACATAGTGGAATCCGAAAGCTTATCAATGCAAGCGTTATTCCCATCAGTGAAATATATCATAGGAGAAGAAGTTAACAATAATAATCTAAACGAAAATATGAAAGAGAACAAGACAAAGAAAAACAGAAAAAGACAATGGTCGCAACTGGGACACGAACCCAGACCTCTCGTCTAACCGGGACGTGCGCGTTAACAAATTTCGCTATTGCCACCTTCTGTCAAACCGTCATATTTGTCAATCTCATAATTTCAAATTTCAGAATTAACATTATTATCTTCAACTAATTATTTTTCTATATTTTGGTTTAGATTATTATTGTTAACTTCTTCTCCTATGATAATATAAACTACGTCATTTAATATTTTATACCAAGTCACAGTTAAAATCCTTCTATCTAACAATTTAAGCATACTCATGTAATAAACTATTTTTGTTTTCTGGGAAGTATTTTGCTAGTTTTTCCCCACTGTAATCATTATTATATTATGTTACGATATATTATAGTGTGTGACCTGAAATTAAAATGAACTAAGTACTTGTATTTTCTACGAACTACTTGGTGCTAAATTTGTCTGTTTTCCCCGTTTTCAGGAAAAAATTATATTAATAATCATAAATAACACATCGGTGTTTTCCCATAATACAAACATAATATAAGTACGCAATAAATTAATACAACTACGATATATTAGGTTGATTAATTTTATTATTTCTTATTTTTTAAAATTATATTGTTTGATATAGTGCCAAAATGGATAAATTGTTCATAGAAAAATAACATATACTTGCTTCAGAGGGGGTTGTTTGTATACGGTATATTATGCTCGTTTTATTAATAATTTCTGAACGAATTTTGGAAGTTTTCCAACATATTTTCTTTTTGAAGATGTCGTAAAAACAAATAATACCTTTATAGAGACTTTTGGAGGTTATCCACCACTTAACTGCCCTATTATAAGTAACAAATGGTTACTCCTTCAAAGCTCTCGCAAGGACTTTAACTTTTTTGGTAAACGAAGCTACGTATTTATTTTGAACGATTCTAGACATCCAGAGTCCCTGCATACGTTGTTAGTAAGCAGTATGCAAGTGCTTAACAGGAAAAACAAAATGCAAATAATAGGTTAGTAAACACAAATATGAATTAAACAAGCAAGTTATACTGTTACTTTATAGAAATTAGATAAAATTACAATGAAAATAAATTAAAATCCCACATGTCACAACAGAAACTTTCCCGCGTATGAAAAAAATGGCCGCCGCGCTTGCGCAAATGTACCAAACTACAATGCAGCCAACATAAAAACGTCATTATGTTATTAGAATTTATTAGAGGGAGAGGAAGTTCTGTGAAGGAAATAGGTATGAAGGGCGGATAGGAATCTGGGGTTCAGTGTATCCAGGCGTAACGGACGCATGAATCCATTCCTCCAACCGCGGTGCAAAGTGATGGGTCGAGAGGTTAAAATACCTCCCTCAACCAGTCTCTCTCGATGCTGCACACCACGCGGCAGACCGTTAGATGCATTGGCCGCCAAGATCTGGACTCACCCCATGAACCCAGGCACCCCTGCTAAATCACTGAACGCAGCGAACAACTTGGGGTGACCTATGGCAGAGGTGTTGGTTGTTTAATAAATGCAGCCATACCCGTCTCCCAAATATCAATCACAACCGAAATTAGTATCTAGTATTTCGTGTATATATATGTATATGGTATGTGGAAAATAAGGCGTGTAGGCATTTATGATTTTCGATGTATTTACTTCTTTGAAATATTATTGGTACATACCCATGATTTTTCCAGAGATTTTTTTGATAAATTGATGTTATATGTTATAGCCATTGATCGGGGAATTCCACTGATTTTCTTATAATACCGACGTCACGTGGTGACCTCGTTCATCGAATATCTGAGAATCATTAATTCGTATTCAAAATAATGCTGACATCTCTCGCTCCTTCCGAGAACTTTAGCAAGGTCTACCAACAGTGTACGTACATACAGAGCTGGATTCCACTGAATAGATAAACAGATGGAAGTATGCTGTGGGCGTGTCCGTGTGCCCGAACTAACCTCAATTATTCTTCAATTCGGGAGGTGGGTATGGGTACCGCCGCTCCGGAACCATTTATTGCATATCCAACATCCCTGCCATACGCCCCAAGTGGTTCGCAACGGTTGGTGACTTAATATGGGGTGCCCGGGTTCATTGCGTGAGGTTTGTCTAGGTCTTGGCGGCGAATGCGTTTGTCAACGTACTCGCGAGGGACTGCTTGAGGGAGACCTTTTGACCTCTCCAGTCGCACTCTCTCGACCCGTCGCCTCGGAACGCAGTGGAAGGGATTGATGCGTGCCTCTGTCACTCCTGGTCACATTGTCACGAAATTCCTACCCACCCCTCATACTTTTTTCCTTCCCAGAACTTCCTCTTTCTTTCGCCTTTCCATAAAAGGCCCTCCACACAGCATCCCCAAAGATGACATTGGCCCTGAGGAATTTTTTCCTCGGGCCTCCTATGTGGAGCTAATGTCAATTTGTTCCCTACTTAATAGTGAATTAATCACTCTATTTCACATGTCAAAATTCATTAGAATACAATCTGATATAAATGCTACAATATTGTATTAACTTTCTTTTTTGCACATATCGTCCAGTTAATAAGCGACCGGTCAGTGGTTGAGTGGGCATAGCGCTTGGGTCCCACCCGGGCGTCGCATGTTCGATTCCTCGGCTGGCTAAGTCCTCCATCACAACACAAGCAATATTTTCGGCTTTCTGTGGTGGTAGTAGGAGATTTTCAAACATTGTTGGGTTATTCGTAACCCGGGAATGTTTGTCTTTCTTTTAAAAAAAAAAATAAAAAAAAAAAAAAAATCTCCGAAAATGAGTTTTTTTTTTACATGATCTCCACACAGGAAGCCCTGAGGAAAATAATTTCTCTCAGGGCCTTTGTCATCTTTGGGGATGCTGTGTGGTGGTTTTTTTTTGGGAAACGAAGGAGAGGGGAGTTCTGGGAAGGAAAAGGCTTTAAAGGGTGGGTAGGAATCTGGGGTTCAGTGTGTCCTAGTTATCCGCCTCCAAGATCTAGACACACCTCACCCCATGAACCCAGGCCCCCCTGCAAAATCACTAAACTTAGCGAACCACTTGGGGTGACCTATGGCAGAGGTGTTGGTTATCCAATAAAGGTTCCCGGGGCGGCGGTACCCATTCCCGCCAAGTTGATATGCAGTTATATGTAAATGTGTACCTTCTATCTGGTACAATAGGTACTCAGATTACTCATAAACACCACCAAATCACTTACGTATAATGCACTAAAACTTATAGTGAATTATTCAAAATGTTGATGTTATCTGGGTCACCAGCAGGATATTTAGAATTTCATAATAATGCATCGGACCGTTATGCCTCCCGGTGTTATTTTATAGCATATTTAATATGTAAAACACAGACAAGTGTAATAATATTTGATTTATGGTGAGCCTTCGAATATTGCTTGCATCATTATCGACTAATCAACTGGACGATTGATATTCTGTGAAGTTTGTTATAAGTAGAGACCGGATTATATGCTGGATTATATGGGTCTAAATATGCAAATGCATATTTGCATATGCATTTGCATATTTAGACCCATTTCGGCAGAAGTTGCATATTTTAGCAAAAAAATTGAGATCATGCATATTTACGCTCGATATCTTTCATCGTTCAGATGCCTCACATAGTGACACCAATCAATGACTTCGATAGTTCAGAGGCTTTAACAGTTTTACAGTGAAAAGAAGCATTTGATGATACTAGTATTTAAAAAAAAATCTAGCTATGATTAGCACTCATTTCGCCACATACCTGCAAGTATAAAAACCAAAACGCTTGAAACTCATGGATTGGCGTTGAATGAATCTATTCAGGTTGTGAAGAAAATCCGCCTTATGAATTCCTCGTTGTCAAAGCTTTCCCGAGTAAACTCAAAGAAAAGTTTGAAAACTGCATCCCAATGGAACAAGTTAAAGGTTGCTTACAACAACGCATACTGTCAACTTTTCCGCCTACCGAGATACTGCAGTGCTACGGAAATGTTCCTGGAGGGACGAGTGCACACTTTCCGAGCACTTCTCCGCCACCGCATGGGAAGTTTATGGCGCAGCCTACGCCAATCGAAGAATGCAATCATCACCGCCATGACTACCTGGTTGGAGTCCCCCCTGATGGCCCTCTGGAGACGGGAGACGATGAAATACCCTCCGTAAACAGCTGCACGAATTAATTTTACTGTTTATTATTATTTTTCTCATGTTTTTCATGATTATTCGTTTTAATTTATTTATATGTTGTTATTTACTTTATTTTTATTTTTAACATTAACCCATTTTTTGTTTCAAAATATGGAATGTATTGCATTGCACTACCCCTGCATACACTCTGGAATAAACTTTTATTATTATTATGGAAAAATAACCCAGAGTTTGAACCCTTGTGACAAATTGATAGCTTCATCAACGGGGCAGGTGAAATTTAGCCCGGCACAATAAGTTCAAAAAACGCACCCAAATTTAAATTCTGTCCAGTCATACCAGTAGACGTAGAACGCTCCTCTCCGCTTACAAAAATATATTAAGCGATCGCAGACACAATTTGTCTACAGAACATTTAAAACAGTACTAAGTCATATAAGTTTTTAAAGGTAAATTGTAAATTTCATTGTTAAATACATTTTGTAATTGATATTTTCGAAAATACTTTTGTTATCCTTGAGAACTACCTAATAGCTTACTAAAATAAAATAAAATATTTAAATACAGACTTCCTATATTATTTCATGTTGCATATTTTAACCCTTTTTATGGATTTTCGTGCATATTTTAGCTATTTTTATTGCATATTTTGGGCTTTTTTTGTTGCATATAATCCGGTCTTTAGTTATAAGCTTGGCTTGTCTGTGTGCACAAAGGAAGCTCAATTTTACCTTACTTAAGATGAATATTTCAAGTTTTTTTTAATTGACAATTTTTTTTTAAACATTTTTTTGCCTATCAGGCGCCGATTCAAACGGTATTTTGTAACTTATCGACATCAGTTTTATTTCAATCGGTGTCACTTCTGGGAATTATCCATTCAGTGCTGGATTCTCAGTAGGTAACCATCATTTACCTGAAGTTAAATATGCACCGCGTACCTGTGGATATTGAGATCAAGGAAAGTGTCGAGTTTTATATTTTACGCTCGTTTTCTCCTGTCAAAAGTCTCAACGATTATTTACGGTTATCAAAAATGTTATTTATTAAAGTCCGGTATATCAGTTAATTTTAAACTCGGTTTGGTTGGAATGTCGAGCTTAGCACGGTTTTGAACATAATCCGTATACAGATCGAAAGCCTAGATGTCACCAATAATAATAATAATAATAATAATATTTGGACGATTTATATAGCGCCGTTTTTGTGAAAAATCAACTCAAGGGCGCTGTGCCATCTATGACTTTAATGGAGAAATAAATAATTCTAATGTAATGCGGTAAATTCGCGCGTCGGCGCGGGCCTTCGATAGCGCGGTGGGTAAGGCGCTCGACAAATCTCAGCGGCCAGAGAGACAGACATCAAGCGAACGGGGTTTCGTATCGTACGAAATCCAAAAAAATAAACATTTTTATTTTTGTGAAATCAATATCCAATCATCAAACCACTTTAAAATAAACGGGCATAAGAAAAGAATGCGACATCTAGCGACTTTCTAGTTTCACTTCTACCGCATGTGAGTTTAAACATTTATCTCCACATAGGAGGCCCTGAGGAAAACAACTTCCTATATCGTAGGGGATACTGTGTGTAGGTATTTTTTACGGAAACGAAGGAGAGGATGTTCTAGGAAGGAAATAGGTATGATGAGTGGGTAAGAATCTGGAGGTCAGTGTGTCCAGGAGTGACATGTCTCTAACCGCGGTACAAGGCGATGGATTCAGGGTTTCTGGCTGGAGAGGTCAAATGGTCTCCCTTAACCAGTATCTCTTGATCCGGCCCGCCACGCGAGTAACTAAAGCGGCTGAAATATGACTAACGACATCATTAACTAATTAACTCCAGTTTAGTGTCAAAAAGTAAATGCAGACTGCCGATACTATCGTTAGTATTTCAATTCAACATTGCCAATTTGTTAATGTTTTTACGTAATTGCTCTGCGCTTGAAATTTCGTAGTGTCACTTCATTGAAAATACCTTCGGTGTTGCCAGCGTATATCGATTTTGTATTTATTCCCTGTCAATATCGGTACGGTTGTCAACGGTGAAGCCGTTCTCGGGACATCGACATTAAATCATCGGAAGTTACGCCTATCGATCCGATATTGTAAAGTTATCGATTTCACGTTATCCGCCCCGGGTGCGCCGCCCGAATGAATGTCTATCTTTATCATACGTGAATAACTTTTGAATTAACAATTTTCTGAAAACAAAATAGTGTTTCTTACTTGCCATATTCTATCTTGAGTTTGTGAGACAATGGCTAGTCTAGATGTAATATTTAATGGCATTTCAATATACACGTAAATACACCGTATTTATGCACATCTGACACGAACATGTTTTATTATTACATTATGCCTAATCGTAACTATTGAAGTCTATAACTTGTTTTACAACTAGATACTAATGACGAATTACAAATTGCCAGCCAACCCATCAATCAACAATAGAAAAATATGTACCAATGCGAGGTGGTTTATTAATGAATCAATAATTAACATATTTATTTTATAACCGGTTTCACTCGAGTGACTTGAGTGAACTCTTGATTTTTTTAGTATTGAAGGAATGATAAATGTAGCTATATTTATAGTGTCTTGTCTTATTTTTTGACACTTAAAAACATATTTTATAGCTGAACAAAACAAACAATGTAGGTATATTTGTAGTGTCTTGTCGTTCTTATTTTTTTAAATACATTTTAAAGCTAAATAAAACAAGCAAGGTATATTTATAGTGTCTTGTCTTTCTAATTTTTTAAAATACATTTTAAAGCTAAACAAAAACAAAAAAAAAACAAGGTATATTTAAAGTGTCTTGTGTTTTTCATTTTTTTTAAATACATTTTAAAGCTAAACAAAACAAACAATATAAAACAAGCAAGGTATATTATTTGTAGTGTCTTGTATTTCTTATTTTTTTTAATGCCTTTTAAAGCTAAACAAAACAAACAATATAAAACAAACAAGGTATATTTATAGTGTCTTGCCTTTCTTATTTTTTAAATACATTTTAAAGCTAAACAAAACAAACAATATAAAACAAGCAAGGTATATTATTTATAGTGTCTTGTCTTTCTTATTTTTTGGCACTTTAAAATATTTTTTAAAGCTTCATGACTCATGCTGGAAATGATGTTGTGTTCTGAAAAATTTTGGGTTGGTCTAACAATCCGACTGCCAACTCTGTGTACGGTTTCACGACGCCAGAGCTTACCGTTTTTATCATGGACGGATTTATCATGGAACATGAAAATTTCAGTAGGTACTTGCGATTTAGGACTGCCAATGCAGTGTACTGTTTCACGACGCCAGAGCTTACCGTTTTAGTTTTTGCCGATAAAAACTGACGGATTTATTACGTAACATGAAAGTTGCATTAGGTATGTGCGATTTAGGACTGTCAATGCAGTGTACTGTTTCACGACGCCAGAGCTTATCGTTTTAGTTTATGCCGATGCGAACTAACGGATTTATTACGGAACATGAAAATTTCAGTAGGTATTTGCGAGGTTTTCCGGTAGGTATCTCCGAAAGGCGACCGGCCAACTCAGAATGAAACCAACTCAGAATGAAACCAACTCAGAACCACCTCAGAAAGGTCATTAAGAGTGCTGATAAAAAAATATATGTAAAAATGGTTAAATAGGTTAAGTTAGTTTAGGGTTACCGGCTATTTTAAAATATTTTTTTCATAGCTTTTAATGACCTTTCTGAGGTGGTTCTGAGTTGGTTTCACTCTGAGTTGGCATGGAACCCTCCGAAAATACGCCTAAAATATAATAACCTACACTCGTTGTCTCTCTCTCTCGTTAAGTAGGCGTAAGCAAGATAAAAGGCTGTTTCTCAGTGTCGTTTTGAATACTTAGAAACCCGATGAATATCAAAATATTGAAAAATATGATTAGAAAGTCTAGGTTTAGCCACTCCAAATATTTGATAACTATTTTTTTTGTTGGTATTTTATTACCAAACCAGCTAAAGTATTTGACCTTCTAAAGTTTCACCATAATGTTTTATTGTATGCATCTTATACAGATAAACATAGATATTCTCAGTATCGCCCTGTTGAAACATTAAGCTATAGAGACTACCATTCGGAATCGAGACGTTGCTAAAAAAAATGGCTTTGGCCGTGTTTGGTGACCAATTCTGAATAGCCAGGTACTTCCCAACCTTCCTCTTTCACATCTCCTTTCGTTCCCCACTCCCTTCAGCCTGGTAACGTGACAAAATTGGGAATGCCATAGTTCCACTGGCTCAAATTACACTCATGTACTGCAGACTGAGTTAGTATCTATAAATAAAATTCACAACATATTTTGAGATACATAATATTTATTAATTTATCAAAAAAAAAAAAAAAACTTTTAAAACAAAACAGTGACAAAAATAGAACTTGATAAATAGATAATTGATTAGGGTTTTATTTTTTTCTTAATTTTTCTTCACTTTTCTTATCTATTCTCTTTTGTCACTTTTTAATGTGACCGCGCAAGAGTCCCAATTACTCCCAACCGTCTGGAGCCAATGAGACTATGACATACCCAATTAGGGTATTTTGTGCGGCTGGAAGTAGTGGGGAGGGGAAGGAGATGGAAAGAGCAAGCAAATCTGGTCACCAAAAAAGGCTAAAGTCATTTCAATCAACGTTTCACTTTTAAAAAGATGATCTTTCACCAGGGCGATACTAAGAGTATCTTTTACTCTGGAACGTGCTGCAAATTTTTTATAAAATTAGAAACAACACAAATGAATTAAATTAACTTGTTAGAAAAACTCTCTTTTTATATTTTTTTGAAGGTTTTTCCCATCAACATAATATATCATTGATGAAGAAAATAACACTAATAATGTAAACAAAAATATGAAAGAGAACAAGACACAAAATAAAAAAGGTGAAGTTATTTATGTATTTATCCGAGACACTATCTAGTTAACAAACCAGTTCTTAGAATGATTGTTTCCAATGAAAAAGGCAGTTGCCAATAATGTGGAAAAATATTGTTAATTCTAACATTTGAAATATGAGATTGACAAATATAAAGGTTTGAAAAGTGGCCTAATTGGATAAGGCATTCGGCCCGGTAAGACGAGAGGTTCTGGGTTCAAGTTCCAGTTGCGACAGTTATCTTTTATTTTTCTTTGTCTTGTTTTCTTTCATATTTTCGTTTAGATTATTAGTGTTATCTTCTTCTTCAATGAAATAAACTTTACTTGCGTATGCCAGGATTTGAACCTGCTACCTCCGAATTCGTAGTCGAGAACTTTATCCCTCGACCATGGAGGTCGTCAACTGTTCTGTTTCATAACTGTTCTGTTTCATCACTGTTCTGTTTTGTCTATGTACTCTTTTGTAATGGAACCATTGTGATCTAATGTATTGTGTTTTCGTTGTCCTCAGGAGCGTGCCATTCGATAGGCACGCACGCCAGTTGCGCGTGTCCCGCTCGCTTCACCGGACGCAGGTGCGAAGAGGCGCTTTGCGTACCAGGATCCGATTGTTCACCGCATCAAGGTTAGTCTTCTTCTTTCTTCTTCATCATCCTCATAACAACATGAATTCCAGGCTGAATGAAGAAAAGAGTGTAAGCAGAATATGTGACTTTAAAGTGATTAGTAGACAAGAGTCCGAAGAAGACATGGCACGATCAAGTGAATCAAATACTTGAGTCACACCATGTCAAGAGTCAGAATAACAGAAGAATATTATACCTTTGTGTTTGTATTTATTATTATAAAGTTTAATTCATAGAACTCCATTTTATTTTTTTTTTCGTTTATATACTCAATAATATTATTATTCAATTTATAAAAACAGGTATTTATAAACAAGTTCTGCTATATAATTATTATTACGCATGACAGCTGTTTCACCTCCTGAAGGCATTATCAAACTGTGGTTATACCACTTACAGACGATGCATTTATATTATTTCTAGACAGGTACTTACAAAAACAAAATTGAAGTTTTTAAGCTCTTAAAAAATTATATGTTATTTTTGAAGATATGTCTAGACGCGTTCCACGCCGAAACGCAAATTATATGAAATTCCCTCGATAGAAAAAAATCGCAAAGTATGCTCCGAAAATTATTATAAACACGTTTGTTTCAGTTATTTTACAAGTTATAGTTTTGAAAAAATTCACAATGTTTCTTTAAATGATACTTAACCCGGCGTCAACGATAGTAGGGTTGGGTCTAGAAGACCCGAATAAAAAACTCGCTATGATTTCAATATTTAAAAGAAATTTAGTAACATTTTGCAATAATTTGATAAAACAACTATATTGTTTGCGAGATTTGGGGTAAAATAAAACAACTTCTCAAAAAAAACTATCTTTTAATGACATTTTTATAAAAGTATAATAAAATTTTAACAAAATAGACAACCTCTGTCTTAAAGTTATAAAATTTAAATAAAACAAACTTTTTTCTCAAAATGTGAACTAATATCATACATATGAATGAGATCTATAGTAAGACTAAGAATAATACATCAGTCCCATGAGTTAATCTTACATATTATCATTTGCATCTGCGCAATATCCACAGTACGAAATTGCATGCTGACTGCAGAGCTTCTGACGTAAAATTTTTACAATCGGAGTCAGATTCTTCCAAAATTTTTAAAATTCGCTGCCGTTCACGTTCTTCATGATCCATAATTGCAAAGGTTCTGAAAATAACCAAAAATAACAAAACAAATCAATGACATACTTTTTAAGTAATTGCACGAAATTACGACACGATATGTAAGGTTGGGTCATATTTACCTTCTTCGTGTTTAGCCACCGTTTCGGCTACTACACCACTGAACAATGATAGCCCACGTGGAGGGGAGATTGTTAGCTCCAGCTACTGAGAAGTATGGCAACGTCGCACAAAAATTCTAAGAAATAAGCTAATTTTAAAATGGCGCGGGTCAAATTGACCCAACTGTGCGAACGCCGGGTTAAGACGCCTTCCATGATATTTTTGCTCTATTTTAAACAAGTCGTGTTTTATTAAACATTTTCGCAAATTTTGAATTGATTTTATCGCTTTAAATATTAGCATGCTCCTCAAAGATATACAAATACAAAGAGATATGCTATGATGTCCGCGCGACTGTCGCCGAACTACGGCCTAATGCGCGTAGTTTGCATTAGGGATGTTATGGATATGCCATTTCGGATACGGATACGGATATAGGAATAATATTATACCGGTTTCGGATACGGTTACGGATATGAAATTATTTCGGATTATCCGCTAGTTTCGGATAATTTCGGTTACGGATATTAGAACTTTAAAATTATAAAAGTAAAATACAAATGGCAAGATTTGACTTTTATTTCTAGTCTATATTATCATTTGTTTTTACAATCAGTCACGCGCGGCTTTTATGATAAATGACGGCTCGGCCATGTCATTTAGACTCCGCCTTTATCCGAAACTTTTATATCGGTTTCGGTTACGGATTTTTTTTATTTCGGATATCCGATAGTTTCGGATACGGTTACGGATCTCCATAACATCCCTAGTTTGCATACAAAAAGAATTTGTTCATTTTCTTGTATTTTGAAGGTCTGCATTATTATTGGTTAACAATATAGTTTGAATACGGAAAGAATTTGTTCATTTAGTTTAGCGTTCGTTTAGTTTATTCGTTCATATAGCTTATTCGTTAATTGGTAAACAACACCGCCGACACCCGGAAGCGCAGTCTCACCTAGTAAAAACGGCGGATAGCACATCTCCTTATATTTCAATATCTTTGGCGCTCTTCTAACATTCGTAATTACATATCTCTCCATCTTCTTCTTTTTGAGCGCGGATGCGGCGCCTTAATTTCCAACTGCTCTAAAAGATAGAGTTTGCGCCCTTTATTTTGCAAGTGTAAAGGATTTGGCTTATTGAGTGATTTTTATCTAGGAGGTATATCAAATTGTGACTGTATTTCATTATTATTTATTTATTGTATTAATTATATTTATTAATTGTTCCAGACGACAAAACCATGGGTCGTGAAGTGTGCGATCCCCTCTCTACGGACTTGGAGCACAGCTGTAGGAATGGAGGCAACTGCACGCATACCGCCTTCAGCATGGCGTGCAGGTGTGCCCCGCAGTGGGGTGGCCCATATTGCGACGTGAGTAACACTGTTGATGTTTGTCGGTACACCAGATCTCTGATAATCAATTATCGGGAGAAGGGTCCAGGATGGCTGCTCTATATTAATTATTTTTTTCTAGCTAAATAAAATCGTCCCTCACAATAAAAATCAGTAAATAAATACAGTACTATCCACTTTAGAAAATTAAAAATTATGACATTTGAAGCGGAATTTGCAATGTGCTTTTTCACAGATAAAAAATCAATGTTTACAAGTGACAAAACAACAAGCCATAATAATATAGCCTATAATCAGACCGTAAAATACATTACATTATTTATAATAAACTTTTCACATTTATAACACTTATCATGCATCGACTCCCTGTCTGTATGTCACTAGTTGACAAAGGCCTCCTCCAACTATCGCCATTTCTCTCTATCATTAGCTACTCTTGTCCATGTACCACCTGCTATGGATTTGATGTCGTCACCCCACCGTCTAAATGGTCTACCTCGTTGTCTTTTCTTGTCACTTATGAACCAATTCATGAATAATGTTAACCATTTTTCACTTCCTCTGATTGTGTAGCCTGACCATTTCCACTTTGGCTTTTTTATTGTTTTTATGACATGTTTTTTTCTTGTTTGTTTCTTAATAGTTGCAATTTTTATTCTATAGGACAGTCTTTTCCCTATCATACTTTCTTTCCATGAAGATTTTGACATGTTTCGAGCTTCTTATTGTAAATTTTTGTGAGTGCCCAAGATTGGCAACCATAAGTAAGTGCTGGAAGTATGTAGGTATCAAAGTTTCAATTTGATAGTTATCCTGGTTTCACTGTTTTTCGTAATAAGAATAAGATACATTATTTTCTTGCCAAGCAAATAAAATATATTTTAGTAAGACTGGAGTACTTTTTAAGGTTCAAAATTAATAAAGAAAAAAATACTTGTTGAATAATCTGTCTTCAGATTATTATCTAATCATCTAATATTTATTTTCAGAGTTACATAGGCCACGATAACCCGTGCACCGGGCATTGCAAGAATGATGCGGTGTGTCGCTACGCGGAGAACGGGGGCCCTCGCTGCCTGTGCCTGGAGGGATGGGGTGGCGAGCTGTGCGGGGCCAAGGACCCGTGCTGGGGGCTCTGTCATCGCCGCAACGGGGTCTGCCGTCAGGACGGGGACGGAGGCGCCGAGTGCTTGTAAGTTATTATTTTGATCTAGGATTCTTGCTGATTTAACGGTATCTATAATTTATGAAATTATCAGGCAATTTTTTTTTCTTAATAAGAAAGACAAACATTCCCGGGGTACAAATAATTTGACATTATTTGAAAACCTCTTACTAATACCACAATAAGCGGAAAATGTTGCTTGTGTCGTGATGGAGGACTTAGCCAGCTGAGGAATCGAACATGGGACGTCTGGTGGGACCCAAATGCGATTTCAACTCGGCCACTGACCAGACCTTATAGCTAGAATGCAAGTAAAAAAGAGGGGTCTCTGGTTTTTTTAAAAAAAAAATCCATAAACTTTAATATCTAGGACATGTGACAGAGAAGTCCGAGATCTTGCATCTCATAATACCGGAAGACGGGGCTCTGGAAGAAGGAGAACATCATGGCTGAAAAACCTGACACAGTGGTTTGGCCAGTCTACTGTTGAGGTTGTTCCGGGCCGCAGTAAACAAAGTCCGCATAGCCAACGTCCGTTGAACGGACAGGGCACGGGAAGAAGAAGTGTAAATTATCAGTAGTTCGCTAGCATTCATTGGTAGCTTGCCACATCTCATTCCCGGTTCCCTCTAGGTAACGGTATTTTGTTTTTTTTTCCATCTACATGCGTTAGGTTAGGTTGTTTTAAATTATCTTCACATTTGACCGGTCCATGTTTCGTTTTTGAATAAATTGTGATCAAATGCTGACGTACGCCAGCTGATTTTATTTTTTTAATAACAAGAGGATAAAAGGAACTGTGATTGCCTACACAAGATTCATAACTTGATAAATATTTTATTTATTTATTTATTTATATTATTTATTTCAAGACTTTTGTTTTTTACATTAAAAAAATGATAATATATGCAAGGTTATACAACAATTTTTATTCTACTACTCCATAATCAAGTGCTTTGGAGAGAATCTCAGTCCGATACTTATGTTACAGGTGTCTTGGGGGCTGGGGAGGCCCCACCTGCGACACCAGCCCACAGCAGCTGGCGCTGGACAGGTCCCGGCGCATGTGGACGGGAGTGGGTGTCTCCGTGGTGCTGCTCATGCTGGTAGCTGGAGCTGTGGCCGCCCTCATCATCATCTACAGGAGGAGAGGGTAACATCGCATTTCTTTCTTTCTTTGTCCCTTTCTCTCTTTCTCTCTTTTTCTATTTTACTCTTTCTTTCTTTTTCCCTATCTTCCTCTTTTCCTCTCTTTCTGCTTTTCCTGTTTATCTTTCTCCTATTTATTTTCTCTCCTTCCCTGTTTCTTTATTTTTTAATGAAAGTTAAATAATATTCCGGGTTACGAATAACCTGACAATATTTTTATTACACTTACTACCTTCATTATAGTGAAAAAATATTGCTTGTGCGTTGGTGGAGGATTCAGCTAGCAGAAGATCGAGCCCTCAAAGTCTGTGTGGGAACCCGACGCTTTGGACTGCTTGACCAACTTACTGATAAATATATTTATAGCAGTGGTTGTCTGTGAGATCATGTTGGTTTATTTTAGATGTATTAATACCTAATTGTTTTTAAGGTTAATCGTTAGCTCACTCAAAATCCTTTGGGTATAATACAACATAGTTTATATCGCATTTATTATTTTTATAATAGTGTGTTTCACCTTGTTTGCTATTCTTCCATCTACCATGTTTTTTCCTATTACTTATATTGAATTTAATTGATTTTAAACCGCCTTGTTTATAAAATCAAGTTTATGATCTCTTAACTTTTCAATCTGATTATCTTTTAAATCACTTTGACAGTCAATTTGGTTGTTTTTATAACCTAACCTCACATTCAAACTAAATCCATTTTGCTGAAGCTTTTGATCCATGTTTATAATTTGTCTTAGGTGACTATTTTAATGAATTTTCTTGCATCTTTAAAACCATTTGACCTCTTGAATGTCGACTGATAATTTACACAATTTTATGAGTTTTGCTATAATGATCCTTATCTGTATGATGCTGTATTTTCTATTCAGTGCTTTTATCCTATTTCATTTAATGTTCCTTATCTGTATGTTGCTGTATTTTCTCTTCAGTGATTTTATCCTATTGCTTTTCATGTTCCTCATCTGTATGATGCTGTATTTTGTATTCAGTGATTTTATCCTATTTCATTTAATGTTCCTTATCTGTATGATGCTGTATTTTCTATTCAGAGATTTTATCCTATTCCATTCAATTTTCCTTACCTATATTGTGCTGTATTTTATATTCAGTGATTTTATCCTATTCCATTTAATGTTTCTTACCTATATGATGCTGTATTTTATATTCAGTGATTTTATCCTATTCCATTTAATGTTCTTTTCCTAAATGATGCTGTATTTTCTATTCAGTGATTTTATCCTATTCCATTTAATGTTTCTTACCTATATGATGCTGTATTTTATATTCAGTGATGTTATCCTATTCCATTTAATGTTTCTTACCTATATGATGCTGTATTTTCATGCTCTCATTGCTGTGGACCAACAGGAACGAAGGGTGTGTTCTATTTGCTTCAGTAATTATCACCTTACATTGCTACTGTAATCAAGATACTTACATTCCGTCTCACATCTATCTGACAGCCTCTGTGGCTCGGCGGTCTACGCACTTTACTTGCGTTGACCCGGTTTATGGGTTCGATTCCCGCACAGTGCAGAAATGTACATATTTACTTGGATTTCTCATTTAATATATTGTATTTGAACTGTCAGGTCTAGGTGGTGTGATGTTGATTGTTAAGTTTGATTTACAATAAATAAACTAATGAATAGCTGATCTATACAGCTGTCGTACATCTGATCCGTCAGTGACTACGCCTTTTTAAATACATCTATTTGAATTTCGATCTTGCTTACCTGAATGAATGCAAATCTTGGAAGTGGAAATTAACCCACTTCCCGCCATCCAATTGAGCTGAAACTCGGCAGATAGACTCATTGTCGATGACAATGCATTCTATCAACTTTTGGTGGCATTCATGCACACACAAGCGCAAACACACTCATTTTTTTTTGAAATTGGATGACATTGTATTTAAACATTTACAGCAGTAAATGTATGAAATAAATCTTGGTATTATCAAATTAAGATTTGGCCTAGGTGTTAGCGGGGATCACTTATTTTAGTCAGTCCCTGGGGAGGGTTCACACCTCAGTCAAACCAATTACTTTTTTTTTTTCAAGTTTTAAAAGTTCATAGCAGTTTAGGAGCCAATCCATGGAGAGAAAGGTTCAATCCTTAGTCAAACCAAAAAAAATAATATTTTAAATTAGCTAATAGCTGGGCCAAGAGATGGCGCAACTAGGTCGAAAATTGAAAATAGATGTATGTAAATTTTTTAATAAATGATTGTTTTTATTTTACGTTCTTTTCTTGTGGTACTGATTATTTAATGATGTTTTCCAGAGGGAACTCGTTCAGCCACTCCCGCCTTCAGGACAATGTGGAGATCAACAACCCCATGTACCTTCAGGGGGGACCTGAGGATGACATCGAGCCACTGGAGCGAAACTTCGTCCTGGACTCTGATAAGGTAACATTCCTCTTCTTTCTTATTCGTATTCATGACTGCCTCATTGGCGAGGATAGTACCCCTACTCCAATTGCCCCTCCACTCCTTACAGTCATGCACTGCATGAAGAGATGGATGGAATTAGATCA
Source organism: Limnephilus lunatus (assembly GCA_917563855.2). Lineage (NCBI taxonomy): Eukaryota > Metazoa > Arthropoda > Insecta > Trichoptera > Limnephilidae > Limnephilus > Limnephilus lunatus. The sequence continues at coordinate 46,160,834 of OU830603.1, read as the reverse complement.
TTTGTTACTGGCGTGTCAGCAGTAATGTTTTGTTTGTGTAATTTTATTTGATTAAATTGTGTTATTTAGCAATTAATCAATTAAAAATAATATTTTGTATATTTGTGGCACTTTCCGGAATGGTAGATACTTTCAGTATCGCCCTGGTGACAGACCACCATTCAGATTCGAAACTTTGCTTGAAATGGCTTTAGCCGTGTTTGGTGACTAGATCTGAATAGCCAGGTACTTCCTAATTTTCCTCTTCCCCATTTTATTCCCTCGTTACTCCCTTCAGCCGCAGATCACAACCTCCTTAATTGGGGATGCCATAGTCCCACTGGCTTCTAGATAGTGGGGAGCAGTTTGGAATCTTGTGCGGCATTCAAATAAATCATCAGTTTTTATGTTTCTTTCTTCCAACAGCCTCTTCCTTTACAATTCCTAACAAAGAAATTCCATTATTCCTAAAAGTTCTCTACAATTTTCACATAAAATGTTCTCTACAATTTTCATTTAAAATTTTCTCTACAAGTTTTACTTAAAATGTTCTCTACAATTTTCACATAAAATGTTTTCTACAAGTTTCACATAAAACGTTTTCTACAAGTTTCACATAAAATATTCTCTACAATTTTCACACAAAATGTTCTCTACAATTTTCACATAAAATGAAATCTTTATGGATGCTTTTATTACTTTTCAGAACAACGGGCACTTTGCCAACCCCGTGTACGACATGTACACCGCTCCCAACGCGTCGGTGGGCCCTCTGGGGGGCACAGCACCCTCCGGGCGGGGAGGCGCAGCCCTAGAGGAACGTGCCGGCCTGCTGCAGAACGCCCAGGAGACAGATCCGCTGTCATAATCGGAGCCCCACTCCCAATGTTAATACTAAACATGAACCCACTGTGTAAATATGACAACTACTGACAGTTTTGTGGCAGGATTATGTGTTTGTGCCCATTTTCTGACAGATTAATCAATTTTGTTATAAGTTTACAATTTTTTCGATTTGACATCTCCATGACAAATTCTTTTTATGTAAAATAGAATTACAGGAACGCTTTCGTAAAAGTCTATAGATTTCTTTCAATGATGATTCACACACATTGTTTTGTCTGTGACAATTTTGTGGCAAATTTGTGTCGATTTTGTGGCAGTTTATCTTTTTTTTGTTGCAATCTCCGTGTTACATGCTTTTTTTTTGATAAATCTTGAAAGCACGCATACACAAATTATGTACTTTTCTCAATAATACATCTAATTGCATGTTTTGTGGCAAATATCCTTTTTATATTACAATATACATGAATAATGCCAATTTTTAAAACATAATTATGGAAATCATATTAAATTTCTTTCTTTTTGCTGTCACATGATATTTTTAATGAAAAACTTACATTTTAACCAAAATTTTCACAAATTCGATTCAATATTTAGCATATCAAATCATTTTCTGACATTTGTTTAAATGAATATGCTACATATTGTGGTATCTGCTCAAAAAAATCAGTATTCGAGACAATAATTAAATCTCTGCCAAAATTATCGATCAATATCACGCGTAAATAAATTCATTTATCAACATTAATAATGAGTTTTTAAAAAACTTTAAGTGGGTCACAGATAGTTTAACAATTTTAATATTGTGGAATCAAATGTATAGACATGAAATATTTTTGTAAATGTAATGAATGTAGACTTAAGTTTCTATGTGATAAAGTGAATAAGCCATATTATAAGGAAAATGTAGCTATTAAATACAACTATGTATGTTTAGTTTATGTTAGTTGATATATAATGTATATAATGTGGAGGAATACTCATGTTACATTTTATTTTAGTTTTGTTAATCTTTAAAAACTTTAAATCACTGTTTTGGCTTTTATTTGAGACTTCTATTTTGCATTTTTTCGGGGATGTGTCTTGTCACATACTTCTTGCTTCATCTACATTCAAATACGATCTCTAACATACTCGATTAATCGATTCATTTGATTGTGCCATGTTTTCTGCGACATTCACAATTTTTCATCTATTCGCTTGCGAGTCGTGCGTATTATATTTGGTAAATATACAGATAAGTGGTTACATGGCGGTTAATAGGCACATTTTGATTTAAAAACACTTTGTATCAGTTAGGTAACAATGAGAAAGAACTATTTCAGTAATCGAAAATGGAAAATAATGCATTTTGTTAAAATTATCATCAATTGTTTACTTGGCAACCACTGTTTTATGGTTAGTTTTTTTTCTTCTCTTATTTGACTCAAATCTGAACCTAAAAAGCTAAAATAGATTCTTAGTTTGGGTTTAATTAAAAAATTAGGCCAAAAACTCTATTTTATTATTAACCGTGTCCTGCTTTTCTGTACATTTACCTTCTATTCTCCTGACTTCTTTCTCTGTCTAACTAAGTGTACCTTTCTTATTATTTTGTACAAATGTGCAATTTTGGATCTCCTGTTGTTGTTTCAAACAATTTATCAAATTTTAAAGTAAATTTTCAAGTTCTATTCAAGTTCTGTCATTATTTCAATTACGTGAAATATCTGGTGAATAATAAAAAAATACATTAATTGTTCCGTAAGCAGACGCATTTTTAAGCACGGATTATGGAAATCACACTTCATTTCAATAATTAACACAAGAAACAACTATTTACCTTCACAAAATAGGTTGTTAGGTTCTTAGTTTAGGTAAATTAAGTAATTCATGCGTATTTAGTTTGAAACAAAACTTCGCAAATGTCAAATCCATACAAAACAAAAATGGCGGCAATGGAAGTTTTTAACTTTGATTGAATAAAAATCGAATTTAAATGTATATTTTTTCCGTCTATCCGGACTGAAACCGATGTTTCTTTTGGTAATTAAGTTTATGGGTAGTTTATTTCTTTAAATGTATGCCTATTAAAAGTGAGGCGGCTTGCGGCCGTTAGGTAAAGTTTTACCAAAAATACTAATAAAACATTAATAGAACCGTTACAAAACTTGAAAATTAACTTTAGAATTAGATGAATATTTCAAATTCTGTGAAATAACTCTTTTCTACCTAGCCAGGAGAAAGCTAGCATTACTTTTTAATTCATATTTTATTACATACTTTATTAATAATGTTGAATCAATTCCATATATTGCAGTTAACTTAACATTTTCTGTGAGAAAGGCTACATATTTACTGTGATGGGAACAACATTTTGCAACACCAATAATTTTATTGGGCTGATGCATTTATTTTGTTTTTCTTGACCCTCAGTCTAAAACAGTGCTTTAAAGTGATTAAACAATGTATACTCTATTGAGAGATAGATGTTTCTTGTAAATTGAATGGTGTAAAAGCGTGGTGCGATGTTTCTATTAGGAATTGATATATTGGCGTTAATATACATATTATAAAGGGCTGTACTTTAGTTTGCCAAAGACTTAGAATCAATTAAAAAATTATTATATGTCATTATCTGTGGTTTCGTTTGGTTTATAGTGGAGTTCAAATATTTGAACGGGGTGTAGTTTTTTAAGTGCCAATGGGCTAGTTTGTTAAACCCGTGGTTTGCACGTAACTTGAATCCGAGTCGTTAAAATTTGCTCCGTTGCATGCACAAACTCGAATTTGAGTTCTAGGTAAGTACTTTTGGATGTCATTGATTGGTTGGTTCACATTCTAAATTATGATTGGCTTAGAGATATGCCCTGTTAAATGGAGCATTCTTATTGGCCAATGTGTTTCAATTTTTTGTCACTAGGGTTTCAGATGTGATTATTCAACACATTGTTAGTTCCTGTGTTAAAAAATGCTGAAATAGTAAGTACAAAGGGTTAAATCGTTTAATTTCTATGTATGCAATCATTTTAATGTTTAGGACCGTCCAGGAATAAAATTTATTTATTACTAGCTGGTATCCAGCAATCGTTGCAATGCCATTCAAAGAAATAAATTTATTCTCCCTGCATGTCCTATCCGGTGCGTCCCCATTCTCTTCCACCTTCCCCCTGCCTTTCCTCCCTGCCGCTAAAATATATGAAATACACACATTTTCATTTATACAAATTTTATAACGCCAGAGCTTTCCATTATATACAACCTATGTTACTCGCTGATAATGTAGCTTTCTATTGGTGAAAGAATTTTTAAAATTGGTTTAGCAGTTTAGACGTGAAATCGTAACAAACACACACATACACTTTCGCATTTATAATATTAGTATGGATGGATTATTGGAAATAAATAAACTGCACCAATTTCTGTAAAATCTAAAAAAATTTCGATTCTCCATTTTCATATGGTTATTTCTATACTAAGTTGATTGGTTTTACGCAGATAACTTGCGTAGTTAATAAGTTATATGATACTTTGCTATCTTTCAAATTTTCATGTTCATTTAGCATAAAAATATTTATAAATCCTATATTTATCCATAACGTGACATTAGCGTCGGGCAACACAATTAGTTTGTGCACAGAATGGATATTTTTCAGACAGATTCTCGCGCAAACCATGGGTTAAGACAAAATTGATGAAAAATACAATCTATGTTGTGAATAAATAACTAATTTTTATTCACCAACGTAGAATGCTATGTTTAACTCTATTCTGACGATGGTAGAAAGACTTGGGTTCTTTTGGCATTGAAAGCATTAATTTTAAAATTGTTTATTAGTATCTATAGTTCAACATTTTAATAAACTAACAGTAGCCCACAGTTACTAAGTAAGTACCTACTTCATTTTTTTAATATTAGTAATTCACATTTGACAGTATAGATGGCATTTAATTAAAGTTTGTCCACTGAAATATAGTATAATTTTGTTGAAATGGGATAATGTTTAGTACTTTTACAATATGTACCATCCTCTATGATTATTACTACATTGTATTATTATGTATGTTAGTTTATTAAATATTTGTATATTGTTTTTTTAGATCTTTTTATTGGGATACAGTAGAGCATTGGTTATACAAACTAGTTGTCACTGAAGTTGATCCGATAATCAAAGTATTTCGATAACACTATTTTCATAATATCTTTCCTGATTTTTGCAAAATGATGTTTTTGTAAATTATACCGACTTTCCAGATAATTTGTTTACCTATATCTATCCTATGTAGTTTTTCCAGGATGACTACTTTTTTTTCAGAGAAATGTTTTTTTTTCTCTCTAATGTTATAAAAAAATTATATAATGAGGACATAGGAAAATATTCTTGAGTTTTATTATGTTTTCCAGCTAAATAAGTGTTCTTCACAATAAAAATAGGATTTCCTGTAAATAAATACAGTACTAGGTACTAAAAGGTTTTTAAAATCTGATATTGAGACATTTCTGAAGGAATTTTGCTACATGCTTTTTAGTGACTGTTTCTATAAATTGACGGTTTAGGTAATTGACATTTCGGTTAATTGGCATTTTGGTTAGTTGACATTTTGGTTAATTGACATTTCAGTTACTTAAAATTTTGGTAAATTGACACCTCGGTTAATTGATATTTTGGTTATTTGGCATTTTGGTTAATTGAAATTTTGGTTAATTGACATTTCGGTTAATTGACATTTTAGGTAATTGACATTTTAGTTAATTGACATTTTGGTTAATTGACATTTCGGTTAATTGACATTTTAGGTAATTGACATTTTAGTCAATTGACATTTTGGTTATTTGACATTTTGGTAAATTAATACCTAGTAACCTAGGTGACAATGTTGGTTGATTGGCATTTTGGTTAATTGACATTTTGGTTAATAACAATTTTTATTAACATTTCGATTACTTGACATTTTGGTTAATTGACATTTTGGTTAATGACAATTTCGTTTTTTTTTGTTATTTATTTTTGGGGTGTTATGCCGTGTTGCGCTGCCTCCTTCTTTAGCCCTCCTTAATTTATGTATTGGGCTAAAGGAGGTGCAACACGGCGTAACACCCCAAAAATAAATAAAAAATATATTTTTGGCCGTGAAAATCTAAAATCATATCCAATAACAATTTTCATTAATTGACATTTTATTTAATTGACATTTTGGTTAATAATTTTTTTTATTAACATTTCGGTTTTTTGATATTTTGGTTAATCACAATTTTTATTAAAATTTCGTTTAATTGACATTTTGGTTAATTGACATTTCGGTGATAGACATTATTCTGTTATTGAAGTTTGGATAATGGATGCTCTACTGTACTCCCTTTGAGTGATTAGTGAATTTGGCATTAAATAAATGGTTGGTTGATTAATGATTTACTTCTTGTTGTGCCTCTTGTTAGAAATCTATAAACAAAGATGTTGTGCTACAACTCTAGAAATTCTTCAGGACTCTTCATAAAATGTGAACTTTATCTACAAATATTTAGTTTTACTTCAGTTTGACCTAAAAAAAAACAGTTTTAGTACTTGTATTTTCAATATTCAAAATTGTTAAGATGGTCATCATATGTTTTGCTGTAGTTGTCATCCTATAAAAACATACTACACAATTTCTGTAAAACTAAAGTAAAGGTAAAAATCTAGATCTATTTAAGTTTTCCTATGCATCCCTTAACCACTGGAGCGACAACGCAATTTAATTTTTTTTTCTCTAATTGCTCGATACTTTTGGGGGATCATTTTCAATATTTTCCGCCCACATTTAAAAAATCATACCTCTGAATTTTAATACGGAGACATACAAACTGATTATAGTTCTATATAGCCAATGAATTCACCTATCTTTTGTCGATTATCACATACATATTCGTAGGAGTTATAAAAAAAAAATTATAAAATCGTAAACTTCTAGTTAATTACGTACAAATAAGCGAAAATATACCAAAATTGGCAGCAAAGCAATCCGAGGTATTTTAAATAGTGCTATATTGTGGCAAAAAGCGCTTTAGTGGTTAATAATATTGACACTGGAAAAGAAAAAAAAATGGCTAAAGCTCTATACAGCTGTGATATTAAAGATGAACCTATGCAATAATAATCTATATTGTTTGTTTGTTCTTGTGCTCATCAAATTTTCTAGAGTTTCCCGGAATAAGTTAAAAACCTTAGAATTTTTTTTTTTTTGGTTCATCTTTAACTTTTTATTTTTGTATGTCGCTTTAGCCATTTTTCCTTTCCAGCGTCGATATCATATAATATATCACTATGAATTGTTATAAATAATATAAATGTGAACAATTCAGTTTTCAATAAATCATAGACCTATGGTGATCGATATTCACTTCTCGTGAAGGAATTTTAAATATAATACTGTAAGTTTTATCAAATGAAATAATATTTTATACAATAATAATAAATTATTGGAATATTTTTCTCGAGTATTTGATATAATTATGTATATATTATAAGTACATATTGTCTTAATGAAAATAATCATTTATGCATTTCAATACTTCATTTATTATAATAAACCACTTTTACAAATGTATTATATTCATTCTTCTTCAATATGCATGTGCCAAATTTCTGATTTATGTAAAATGATTAAAGAAAGCATTTTTTTGTACTTTTCTATAAATTACTAAAAACTAATGGTTGTTTTTTCTATAAAAAATGGGTTGAGTAACTTTTTCTACTTTATATATATATATATATATTTTTTTTTTATACCATTTGAGATTTTTATATACACCTCTGTGTATCATTTTTATTTAAAAAAAATATTATATACCTTTTTATATTTGTAACAATAAATAAATTGTTTCCTTTTGTTATAGTATTTAGTTTTTTTTACAGGCGGATCTGAGTGATATGGATTTTTACAATTTCTTAAATAATGAAATTGCACAAACAATAAGTTATGAATGATTAAAATAATTGATATATTATGTATGAATCGCAAATATAAATTATTTTGAATGTTCAAAATTGAAATAGTTCAAGTAATAGCCACCAGGTGATGACCGTGAAACTCAAGGGCTTTTTAGCAGGGTTGCCAATTGCGGGGAGAACCTTTTTGTGAGGAATATTCGGGAATTCTGGGCATTTTTTGATTATCCAACAATATTGAAAAAATAATCTCTACATGTTATAAATTAAAGTCCTCCGCCGCGTATGTCTGTCTGTTCGCTATACACTCAAAAACTACTGAACGGATTTGCATACGGTTTTCACCAATAGATAGAGTGATTCATGATCAAGGTTTAGGTATATAATTTTGTCAAGATTTTCTGTAAATTGGTTGAAATATATAAAGGAGAATGTCTGTATGTGGTGGACAAGTGGGCTGGCAATCGGACGGTGTGGATTTTACTTGTGTGCAAATCTACAGTTAATGTAATTTTGCATATGTCACCTTCAAAACAAGAGGAAGGTCACTGTCTACATTTGATTTCGAAAACTCTGTGTAAAGTCGGGGTATCGGCGGGGACTTCAGCTAGTTTACAATAATTGTGAGAATGTACTGTGATTTCGTTTTCATTAACATAAAATTTTCAAACAAATTTCTATTTTTAAAGCTTGAACTCAAGAGAAAATCTGAAAATGATTAATGATATTAAAATAATAAATGCTAATTTCAATAGAATTTTTGAGGCAAAGGAACTTGTGGGGAAGTTGTAGTATTGTTGGTATTTTAATATACGCATTGGCAACTCTGCTTTTTAGATTCACGGTAAGGATAAAGACTACAGAAAACTGTTTTTATCAACAAATAATCACGATGCATTTTACTAATAAATATTATCTGCTATTTATTTATAATCTGCACAATATATTCAAATAATTAATAATTAGGCTCCACTCACATTTAATAGTCTTCCAGAACATATTAAGTCATCTAATTCCTTGTGCACTTTTAAAAAGATTGTTAAATTTTTTGTGTTAGCCGAGGATTGCCAACACTTTTTTTTATCTTTGTCCTTTCTAAATTAAATAGCATAATTCATATATTATTTCAAAGTAAATTTCAACATATTGTCATCCTACATGTTTACATTATAATGTATTAGCCTCCTTCAGCTTAGTAGGCACCCATTATCTGTTAGAAACATTAATGTAACAATATTGTTCTTTTCAATACCTGTATTATTTTGTGTTATTTATATATATAAATTATTAACCTCTACACCGGCTTGTTCTAGCGAGGTTAACAGTTGAAAAGTAAACAATAATACCTATGAAAAAACAATAAATAAATAAATGACACAAACTATGTTAACCACTGGAGCGATTATGGTCGAAAAATGGACCACTTTTATTTTTCTGCGATTGATAGCGGTCCAAAATTGGACCACTTTTTCCTATCATTCGTAAAACATTTATTGAAATTATTTAAAACATTTCCATGGCCAGCCATTTATTTTAATACGAAGCTATTGAAATGTTTTATCTATTATGACCATAGATGTCGGAAATCCAAACTTCGTGGACTATTTTAGGATGATGTTAAAAATAAAATTTTAAAATATTTTTCAGCTGTTTACGGTTAAAATTAAGTTCTTTTTCCATAGATATGCATCTTTCATTATCACTTTCTCACGTTTTTGGACTTGTTGTCGTACTAAGATAAGCTTAGTGTACACTTTATGTAAATAACGTCATCCTTTGAGTCTACTAGGTGTCTCATTAAGGCACCTAATCACATTTTTTGACCTAGTACCACACTAAGGAGCATTTCACCATCTTTGAGTAAACTTTTGAGTAACTAATGAAGTAACTTTAATCATAGAGTTAACATGGCGGTATAAAAAGAGATTTTCTTGAAGGGTTGCGTTATTTAGCCGTGGTGAAACAGATAATATATGCTAATCAAGGACTAGCACTAATCGACAGTTTACACAGAGGTGGTGAAATACCTCATAGGCGTGGCTATGATTGTGCCCAACAAGTTTTATCTATGAATTTATGATTCTGTGTCCATCATATGTTGGTCTTCAATAGCAATTAACTATGAAATTGCTCCATTCTATGTGCCAATACTAAAATAAATCTCATAGATAATAGAAATAAAAGAGATGGGCCATGAACTCTTTTCAATCTCGAGCATGCCGCTTGTCGCCAACATTTTTCACCCAGCGGTCTTTGTTTTTACTTACGCACAAAACTTTCATTTTATTTGATTGTTTGTGCAGATCGTTTTCATCTACAATCTGCACGCTTCCATGCCATATCTCCCTTTCTATTTTCTATGAGAAATCCGGTATTGTAAGTATCACTTTTTTGGTGATTAAAACTTTCAACTTTTGTATTGCATGAGGGTATTTTTAAAAATTCATACCTGCATAATTTTTTTCTTTATTATCGTATAAATAATATCTAGAAACATTATACAGAATGTTTTTTAGAATTTAGATAGAAAAATTGAGGTTAAGTTATTGTTAATGTGGAAAATATTGTGAAGATCTAAATTCCTATCAATAATTTATTAAAAAAAAAAAACTTTATCAAATAAACTAATGAATCGAGGAAGGCATCTATTTTTGGGACATTTTATTTTATTTTACCAACTTTTCTCTTTCGTTTGTGATAATGGTTGTAAAAATGGTTATAAACATTAAAAAATTGTTTTATAATTTTAGTTGTTTTTTTTTTCAAACTAAAATTGGTTTTTAGTCAAATTGTGTATTGTGTTTTAGCGAATCCAAATTTTGGATTAAATAAAGTTAAAACTTGTGTGCCATTATTATTCCTTGTAATCTAGGTACGTAATATTGTATTAAAGTGATTTAATTACCTTTACTACATCTTAATACATATTGTTTTTGTATTCTATGTGGATGGAATTGAGTTTTTTTTTTAAATAAATATGCCAATCAATAAAATACTTTAATTGCTTCGGTTTTTCAAAAATTTCCATAGAGGTCCAAAGGTCTCCCTCAACCAGTCTCTCCCGATTCGTCCTGCCACACAGTTAAAAGAATATTTTTCCATCACGCGTCACTCTACACACGCGACGGGTTCAAGAGATACGCGCGCTGTTTCGTGTGTTACTGTGTTGCTAGAACGAGACGCAATGCTTATCAAGTGACCGCTAGGCTAAAATGGGCTACTCTCCTAACTCTACTCAGTTGCTATGTGTGATAGAAAAATATTCTTAATGTTAAGAAAAAGAAATATCATCGGACAGCAAAGTGACATCAACATTTTTTACCCTAAATGTGCTCAGGAATTGCAGGTTAAAATCCTTCAGGTACGTGCTATTACACCCTGTATATTCATTCATTTTATTAAAGTCGAGAAAAAATATTATATACTTACCCTAATATGTCTACTTTTAAACTTACACAATAAATGTTACCATACCATGTTAGAGCGTTGTTAATAAATGTAAAAAATATTTTTTAAGCGAAAACTTTTTAAGCCCCATTGGGATTTGAAACTCGATGAAACGAAAAATAGCGACACTAAAAAGAGACAAACACATTTTACGGGACGGGTACTGTAGTCGCCAGCCGCACAGACGATGTAGTGGGAAAGGATCGGCTGGCCGCTTCGACGCCTAGAAAGAAATGGGGAATAACGAGGGGGAAAGGGAAAACGAGGGATAGATGAGGAGAAAGGGAAAAGTTGGCAAAAGGTTGAAGGCGGGGGATAGGGAAGAAGAGGAGAATCTACGCCTTAAGAAAGGCGATCGAGCAATTGTATGGAGTCTTTAGGGTGATCAGGTCGGCCAGGGCGAAGAAGAAGTCCAAGTTGGAGTGTTGATCGGAGAGCGTAGAGCAGTAGGACATGTTGAGATGGTGATGGTTGCTGGCTATCTGCCGTCTAGAGCTTATAAGTCTCTATTTAACTAACTGAATTATTAAAAAAACACAATTTTATTTAATTTTTAATTATTTAAAAAAATACTACATGATACCTATATGTTTATGACTAATTCATATTACAGTGAAACCCTCTTAAGAAGTTTTCCAAGGGACCGGAAAAAACAAACTTCTTAAGCAGGAAAACCTTATATGTGGGAAAAATTGGGCCAATATTGAGCCGAGGGACCGAAAAAACCAAACTTCTTAAGCCACGAAACGTCTTAAGAGAGAACTTCTTAAGAAGGTTTCACTGTAATGTCTTATAATTAAATTATAATATGTAAATGAAATCCTCAGCACGGAAAATCCCAGTGAGGATATCATTATCTCTAGATGTTTGTAAAGAAAGGAAGACAATAAATCATTATTATTATTATTTAAAGGGCTCACTGGCGGGCTTGAGCCCTTGCCAGCCCTTTTTCTTAGCACGATTCCCAGAATTCAGATGAAATTCTAGGAATTGGACCAACTAGAGAGTAAAGACTAGAGTTACCACGAACAGTGATTTTGCCGAATACCGAATATTCGGCGACACTTAGTACATTTCGCGGGTGACAGGTTCCGACAAGCATCATTGAAGTGCGTGTGGTAACTACGTATTTGTTTCATTTGCAAGTAGGTAGTGTCACAACGCGCATTATTTGTTGATTTTTACATCAAATTGTGTTACTTATAGTGTGTATCACGTCTGCTTGTTCGTGAAAAGCTTTACGAAATTCATCACCATTTAATACAAAATCATCTATTTGGGAATATTATTAAATTTGTAGTGAGGAAAATAAATGTTAAATAATAAATTTATATGCATTTTTTTCATCATTTGGTATTCGGTATTCGGCCGAATGGTTCGCAATATTCGGCCGAGTACCGAATAGTACAAAATGTGGCCGAATAGGCCGAATACCAAATAGCAGCCGAATATTCGTGGCATCTCTAGTAAAGACGCGCCGGCGTTCTGTTACGCCGGGCAAGTCGCCATACCGCATCATCCCCGCCAGACACCAAACACTCCCCGATGTTTGTTTTTATTTAGATTTGTGAGTTTGCACAAAATAGAGAGACATAGTTGAGGTTAGAGGTTGCGCAAATTTGATTTTTTGTGCAAAATAAAAATATGCACAATTTTGATACATAAACACTGTGTGTAGGTAATATGTACACAGATGAGGGTTCGTACTACTTTGTAAAAATTCCAGTTTTATGCAAAGTAAAGAAAAATAAGTGAAAAGGGTGTGTAGGTATTATACACAGATGGGGAAGGAAGGGGTCAAGCCTTGTTTTTTGTCTCATACTGACTGCTTGACCCCATGATTAAATTTATTATTTAATTAGATACAAAATTAGTTGACATATAAATTATTTAAAATCTACGTCCGGTACACACATACATCTGGTACAGGTTTAGCCTGCGAAAGAATAAGATTGTATAATCGGTCTCCACTTTGTGCGGTGCTTCGTGACCTCCCCACTCTCGTCTACTTTAGTTTTTTTAAGGTTCCACTTCTACCACGTTTGAATTGCACACTCTGTTTTTTTGTTTAATAATATCATATGAAACCACAAAGTTATAACTTTCTAAATTTATCTACGGGAGGCTAAAGAAGAAAAAATAAAAACAATTTAATGATTTTTTTTGATTAATTTTATTGAGTTTTAAATCTGGTACAACATGTTATCTACAATAATTTCGTTATCATTTTAGCATCTTCACAAAACAACATTCACTTTCCACACAAATCCAACTTCCCCAAGATGTGGTCATGTCGCCATTAATTGCATTTGGTTTTAATTGATTTGTAACTTTCGAATGCATTATAATATTATAATCTACTTATCCCAAACTTACGGCTAACATTAATTTTATATTAATTATTGTTTTAGTTATGCGGTCAGTTGGTGTTAGGTGTTATCCAACCCCTTTGCCTAACTGCCCACAAACAAATATTGTAGAATCATCTCATTACTAAAAAACTTTTATTTTTCATGTATTTTTGATATTAATTTTTGTGTGTGCTGTCAAAATTGAAATATTGTTTTTTTTTTTCCTTTGAATCAATAATAAACTAATGTATTACTATCAGTGTTCATAAAAATAGCAACAACCAGTTTTAAAATTGAGGTTAGATTTAAATTTATTATGGATATGAATATAACAGAATATGAATAGATGAATAGAACGTAACATGATGTTGACAAAACATCATTTGGACAAACCAACATGCGGACAAAACATAACATTGTATTGACAAAATAGAATGTTGACAAAATTAGACGTTTGGACGTGCTGACGAAACATTGTGTCAACAAAATGTTACATGGACAAAACATCATGTTGATAAAACATTATTTGGACAATCCATCATGCTGACAAAACATTGTGTCAACAAAATATCATTTGGACACAATGAAACATCCATACCAACAAAACATTATGTCAACAAAATGTTACGTGAACAAAACATCACTTTTCGTTCCAACAAAACACAATGTCGACAAAATGTGTGAACAAAACAGTCTGACATATATATGATGTTGACAAAACATCATTTGGATAACGCACATTGTCACCAAAACATTGCTTGGACAAATCATTACGTTTATAAAACATTTTATGGACAAAACATTTAATGGAATTTGAGCTACATAGATATTGAAAGGTTGGTTGAGAAAATAATTGAAAATAAAATTATATTTATATTTTGGATGTATAAGTCTATCAAACATACAATACATAATATTAATTATGGGTAAATTACCGTATTGAATTGTAATTGTAGTTTCTAATATGGCTAAGAACTCTTACTTCATACAGTTCCACATTCTATACTATGTAGTTAGCTACGTAATCATATTTTTAAAGCAATATCGAAGGGAGACTTGTGTGGTTAATTTTTTAATTTAGTGCCATAATGAAAGGTTAGGATTCAAGTTGACGAAATAAAAAGTTTTTTGGGAGATGTATTTTTTTACTTGCTTATTTATTATTTTAAGGTACCACGTGTTAATCTATTGATTTTAATATTTAAATTGTCATCCATGAGAAGTACTCCAAAGAAGCCAGCAAAAACATAACTTATTTTATTTTTCCATTATAATGCTCTTGTAATTTTGAACATTAGTGATTTGATGCATTTCGTAAACTTGCAAAGGCTTATGGTAACTGTAATCATATACTGTTACAACTACAGACATTGTTACAGATACTGTTACAGATACTGTTACAGACACTGTTACCAGACACCGTTACTGGACTCTGTTTCCAGACACCTGTTGCCAGACACTGTTATCAGACTCTGTTACAAGATAAGTACTGTTATCAGACACTGTAACCATATACTATCTCCAGATACTGATAAAAATACTTTTATTGGATAATGTATTCAGATACTGTTACAAGATACCGTTACCAGATACTGTTACCAGACACTGTTAGTATATACTGTTATTGGATACTGTAACCATATAATACCGATACCAGATACTGTTACCAGACCCTGTTACCAGGCACTAATACCAGACACTGTTAGCAGATACTGTCACAAAATACTTTTACTGGATACTATAACCAGATACCGTTACAAGATACCGTTACCAGATACTTTACCAGACACTGTTAGCAGAGACTGTTACAAGGTACTTTTACCGGACACTGTAACCAGAAACTGTTGCAAGATACTGTAACCAGACACTGTTACCAGACAATGTTAGCAGATAGTGTTACCAGACACTGTTAGGAGATACCTACTGTTGCCAGACAATGTTAGCAGATACTGTTACCAGACACTGTTACCTGATACTATTACCAGCTAATGCTACTAGATACAGTTAGAAATAGTTTACTGTGGTTTATCCACACAATCAACATGGCTTTTAGAATCTCATAGGAAAAACAATCCACTACCTGTTCAAGTAGGTGTGCGGTATGTCATTTTGCACTGATCACATTCTGCCATTCTTAAACTTTTACCTTATTAAGTTTAATCCTTACAATTACAATGCGAACTCTCTAGCCATCTAATGTGAGTACCTAATCATAGCGGCATCCTATGTGATCCAAATTATTGTCAAAAAGTTACTGCGAGAGCGGACCCTCGCATGGAAATATAGAATTAGCCTAGAACTAGCTTTAAGACTGAGTTAATACGATAAGGCTCTCACTTCACACTATCATCCCTATTCCCACATTCAACTCGACTCCCAGGACACGAGGCTAAATGGATCCATTCAACTGCTGACTTATTTTGTAATTAGTAGTATGCATTAACGCATAGCGACGATCCATGAAAGCAACATTTAAACTTTAAATCTGTTGAAACAGATAGTAACATAAGCACTCTAGGTTACAATGTTTCACAGAAATTCAAATGTAACATTATGATCAAATAGCCGATCAGTGCCATTTTGTTTTTTCTTTTAACATTTGAAGGGCTCTTGTTTAAACGCCGATTCTAGATCTGTTTCAGCTTTTAAAATAAATGTGATCAGCTGGAAAGCGCAACTCGTGTTGTTGTTTTTCAGCTAATAACAATTTGTTAGAAAGCTGACACTTACCTAGAATCGACTTTTGACATAAGCCTTTCAACTGTCGAAAAATCAAAATGGCTGCCGATTGACCGTTGATGACAATATTACATTTGAATTTTTGTGAAATACTTCAACCTAAATCTATTGTTACCGCCGTAAAACACTTGATTTCGGCACCTTGGGATAACAAGGTTCTTTCTGAAACAGCATTGTTTGAGGGCTATGTTTTGGACGAAAGAAACTCAAGTCTAACAAAGTGATGGACGACCATAAATAAAAATTATTCAGAGCAGATTTTTTTATTTGAATAGTTCAAACAGTTTTCTTTTCACTGTGAAAAATTTTGCCACAATTTTGTCTCCAGAATTTAAACAATAAAGATTTCAACAACAAATAATGTGATTTAATCGCTTGAATGCTTGTACTAGCCTTGGTTTCAATATTTTTTGCTGTGTTTTGTAACTAGGTGTTTTCTATGTAATATATCTCCACGGGTAGAGGTGAGATTCATAGACTGTGAGCGAAATGCCTTACTTTGAAGTCTGTTTATTGAATTGTCATGATTTTCTTCAGTACACTTTACTAACACTTCCATTAATTACTTATACATACGTCTACAATTCCTTTACATTATCCTGATATGAAATTACTAAGTCTCCCTTCCAGCACTTGAATTTACGTTAATTTAAGTCCAAACTCTAACTTTTTTACAACCATTTTAACACAATATAAACATATCATATCATTGACATCTCCAAGACATTCGCCCCATGTAGAGATACAATTCAGGCATCGGTGCTTTGAGCAAACAACTCCACTTTCATGTCAACAAAACACTATGCAGCATTTCATAAATGTCAACAAAGCATCATGCTAACATAACATCATGTCAACAAAATACTATGCAGACAAAATACACAAATGTCAGCAAAACATCAAGTCAACAAAAGACTATCCAGACAAAATATCATGAATGTCAACACAACACCATGTCAACAAAACATGCTAGCAAAATTTTATGCCGATGAAGCGTTTCATTAGCAAAGTATAATACATAACATTATGTAAACAAAACATCCTGCTGACTAAACATTATACTAGTAAAGCATTTCGTGAACAAGGCATGTTAATAACATGCCGACAAAATGTTATGACAGGAAAAACAACATCACGCCTACATATGTAACATCATATCAGCTGACAACTATGGTAGAAAAAGTTTTACCTATGCAATGAAACATTTCATGACAACATCATATCAACTGACAAAATATTATGCTAGCACCTATGCAATGAAACATTTAATTACAACATTATGCCTACATAATATCATATCAGCTGACAAAATATTATGCTAGCAAAGTTTTACCTATGCAATGAAACATTTCATCACAACATTTTGCCAAAATAACATCATATCAGCTGACAAAATATTATGCTACCAATGTAATGAAACATTTCATGACAACATTATGCCAACATGACATCATATCAGCTGACAAAATATTAAGACAACAGAGTTTTACCTATGCAATGAAACATTTCATGACAACATTATGCCAACACGCCATCATGTCAACATGATGTCATGTCGATAGCCAACAATAAACATCCAATAGCAGAAAAACACAGAATGTATTTTACAAATATGCAACAAGATATAATAGCATTTATAAATTTGTCTCTTTTGATTGATTGAATCCAAGTATTTTTCAATTCTGATCCCTGATATTTTCCAAACTGTGGCACATTCAGTGTGTTTGACACAAACTTAACATACTACGTTATTTAAAAATTGCCATGCAAACTTCCATCTAAAAGCTTTAAGTATCTTTAACATTTCGTAAAATAAAAATCTGCATAAATTTCCTATTTCCACAGATAATTTGGTTTCCAATACTGATTTAATGAAATTTGCTTAAAATTATGTTTTCATCTGAATTAGGATTTTATATTTTACGTTTTGTAAGCTCTTCTCGCCAGATATTTAGAATATTTCAGAATTTTTAATATTTTAAGTTTTATGTAAAAAAAACATTTAATTTTGTATGTAACAAAAATTGAGTTTTTAATAACTTATCTTTATATTAAAATACAAATTAAATTCTATTTATATCACTATTTTTTTTATATACACAGGCAAAAGTTTTAGGTTTTAAAATGGATGACATCAAGTTATGGAACACACATAAATATTAAATAATATAGAATAATCTCCACTGAAGAGATAAACTCCTAGATTGAATATCTTTTCGACCTTGCGACTCCTAAGCTACAGATGGGACAGTAATATTGTTGATTTGTTCAAGAAAAAAATTGCTACTTGAAAATATTTGATCAGTGTCATCCGTAGTAAGGTAAAAATGATTTTACTTCGAACATACAAACACTCTCACAATAAACTCCTATCGGTTTCTCTCTTCAGTGTCCATATGGATATTTTGAATTTATGTAAAAGTGTTTCTGAGTATATTAAAATATTGCTAAATAACTGAAAAAAATCTTAAAATTAATATTAAGGTACATTTTGGTAAACGTTACTTACGGAGGATATTAGATATTACAATATTTTATATATTGCTAAGTAATTGTTGAATATGAATTCATTTACATTGTAAATCTCACTAAATATAAAAGCAGCAGAATTATTTTAACATTTTAAAACAACTAAATTAAATGCTGTTTAGAGAAAAGTATAATACTGCATTAAGGACTGATTATTATCGGGGAAAAAAAAACATGTTTAATAATTAAAAATTTTTATGTATTTCTGGATAAATTTATATTATTTTGGAACATTAAGGTTAGGGTGTTTTACAGAAATTCAAATGTAACATTGTCATCAAATTGCCAATCAGCGCCATTTTGTTTTTTAGACATTTGAAAGGTCCGAATATGCCGATTCTAGGTCTGTTTCAGCATTCTATCACATTATGATCAGCTGACAAATTTAACAATATGACAGTTGTACTTTTTTGTTGATCAATAATTGTTTAAAAGCTTAAATGGACCTACAATCGGCGTTTAACAGGCACCTTTCACATGTTAAAAAAAAAAAAAAAATTTCACTGATTTGATATTTATGATAATGGTACATTTGAATTTAAACATCCCAATCTTAAACTTTAGTAGTACTTACTTAGTCAGAAAGTAAGTAATGAAAATAGTTTTGAGGAGTGGTATTAAAAAATAATAATTTTTGTGATTAATTTAATATTTCTAACGCATGTACATAAATAAAACACTTACTTTGTATGAAAAAACAATGGCTTAAAAAAATTATATTGACTCTTCACAGCAGGTATTAAGTTGTCCCTTCGCCATCTTTGGGGATGCTGTGCAGAGAAAAAAATCGATTGACTAAAAGTGGTTTTAAAAAAAAGTTGTTATGTAAAAGAATGAGTTACAAGAATAAGCCAATATCATTTGGCAAATGACAACCGTGTAAATATGTTGGGCAAAGATGTTGAAATATAAGAGATGTGCTATCTGCCGTTTTTACTAGGTGGGACTGCTCTTCCGGGTGTCGCCGATATTGTTTACCAATTAATGAATAAACTAAAGAACGAATAATTAATTAATAAACCAAACGAAAGTTAAACTAAATGAACGAACCCTTTCCGTATTCAAACTATATTGTTAACCAATACTAATGCACATCTTAAAAAAATTAACGAAATGAACAAATTCTTTTTGTATGAAAACTACCCCAATTAGGTAGTAGTTCGCCGACAGTTGCGCGGACATCATAGCATATCTCTTTTGTATTTGAATATCTTTGATGTTGGACTAGCATTTGGTAATCAATGATTCTAGTTCTTCAGATCATATTCCATTGAAATATCAGTAGACTAAACACAGCATTCCTACCTGTGTTCTAATGACGGCAATACATCTGTATAAGTAACGGGCATTTTGTCAGTTTAAGTAAACTTTTAAATATTCATACTTTTAAGCGAAAATACAAGATAAGTGTTTTTATTTAATGTATTAAAACGGATTGCTTTCTAGTAAAATATAATTTCTTGTCTAAAATGAAACATTTGGCCACCAGCCTCCATAACGTAACAATCTCTTCTGTGTTCAACACAGTTTTATTCCAAAAACTCTATCTATTCAAAATACTATACATTTTTTGGTTTTTGCATCACATTTTGATACCCTAATCCTGTGTCATTTTGGCTAACTCTAAATAATATTAAAATCTGGTTTTCAAAATAATAATTACACATGTTATCAATTTGATTAACTGAAATTATTTTAAATCGCATTGCATCCTGTAGAAAAGAGTTGTAAGTAAAAAATTTCTGTTTATAAAGTTTTATTTATATGTATATCTGAAAAGCCAAGTGATTGTGATTATCTATGATGCCCAAGAAAACCGTATTTAAGTTAGATAACTCTATCCCCGCGAGATGTCGCTAGTGTCTCTTTTTGACGGGACCGCTTGTTTCACCAATCATCATTGGTTTTCACTTTCCTGTTAAATTTACTTTTCTGACTTACGACTATTTTCTACGAGATGTGCGATATATATACTAAAAAGTCATTCAAGATAGCACTGTCATCAAAGATAATATTTTAAATTAGTTCCATAAAGAAAATATTGAAAATTAATAATTACCTATGATTTTCCTGATCGTACTATAAAAATCTTTAAAAAAAAACTATTATGTAGTTATCTAAACTTTCTTGGATTATAATTAAGACAAAGGAACGTTTTTTATGATACTTGTATACCATCTTCAATACATTAACTTTGGCAAAATTAAGTTTAATTTAATTAAACTGTCAAAAAAAAATTAGGGGAGCCTGATTATTAGGTTTGGGTGTTCAAAAATTTTTAAATGTAACATTGTCATCAAATAGTTAATGAGCGCCATTTTGTTTTTTGTGACATTTGAAAAGTCTCTGTTAAATATTTCAACTTTCTATCAAATTATGATCAGCTGACAAGTGAAACAACATGACAGTTAAAAACCTAGAATCGGCCTGGGACCTTTCAAATGTAAAAAATAAACAAGAGGTGCTGATTGTCCAATAAAATTGATGTCAATGTTACATTTGAATTTCTATGAAACATCGTAAAATATCCCGTGCTTCAAAAATAAATAAACATGCTTCATAACATATGAAATCTAAAATAAACTCTGCATAGATAATATTCGTGAAATTTTATAATCAACAGTCAAATTGTTAAAATTGGAAAGTTGAATTCAAGTCTGAGAAAAGTTGAGAAGATGAAACAATTTTAAAAAAAAAATGGCAGAAAAAAATTATTCTTTTTTTTAAATTTTGAATCCATAGCATCCTAAATATATTAGAAAAAATGCATTGAGCTCAGGGGAAGCCATTCAGGCTATCACTAGTACTACATCTACTTAAATAGTACATCTATGGAATCGTATTTAAAAGCCATTAAACTTTATCTTCTAAGTCAAGTATGCAACAAATATTAATTAATTAATCTAAATACTCAATTTCCAATAATACCATTCAATAACTTCAAATCATTTTTAAATTTGAAAAAATAGATAAATATTTTTAAATGAATATTTTTCAATTTATTTTGTTACTAATAAAAAAATATCTGATTTTGAAATTTATTTGTAGAAAATAATATTGCTTTTTTACTGATTTTGAGTAATCTGGAGCTGCCAGGTTTTATTTAATGCTAAGTAAGTAAGATTCTACTGTAGTTATGTACTTTATTAAGTTTTAACATTTTTATTTAAATACATATGATTAAAAGCAACACCGAAATGTAATTTAACATTTAGTGTAAATAAATTAAAAAAATCATACAAAAATATAATGAACCAATATAAATAGTAACTATCCACTTAAATCTTATAAAAAAATACTTGTAGCATATAAATATGATATATTATATAACACAATAGGTAGGTAATTGTTTTAAACAAAGCACAAATAGCTTATAGCATTTTTCTAACTTATTGTATATAAATGGTTATTTTTTTGCAACCATTTTGGATGACAGATCATTTTTCCGAATCAATACTTTCTACGTTCAAACATTTATTTACAAAATTTTAAGTCGTGTATTTAATTTAGCGGGTGTTGCCAATACGGGGACACCAAAATAAATACTTATATTAAATAGTTCTTACTTATAATTTTACACTCTTGCAACGATGGCAAGGGTTATCGGCTTCGATCATATCGCAATATGTATTGGTTTCAACAGTTTTCCAATTAGATTGGAAAATAAATAGGTGGGTTCTATCAAGTATAATAAATGTGAAATATTACAATAATATCACAAATAAATATTACTATAACTGGAAAAATTCGGCAATATTTCATCCAGTGTGTTAATTATATTTGATCTCTTGAAAAATAGTCATGTTCATGAAATCAAATAAAAATTAAATATATATTGTACATCCCATAGAAAAGTGTCGTTAAGTGAAATTTTTCTATTTTACATTTTATCTCTGAAAAGTAAAATTACTGTCATTATCTATTTTTTTTTTTTTTTTTTTTTACATGTATACCTCACAAGAGTCCCAACTGCTCCCGTCTGAAGCCAGTGAGACTATGGCATCCCCAATTGGAGTATGTTGTGAGGCTGAGGGTAGTGGGGAGGGGAAGGAGATAGGGGAGAGGAAGGTGGGGAAGTACCTGGCTATTCAGATCTGGTCACCAAACACGGCTAATGCCGTTTCAAGCAACGTTTCAATTCTGAATGGTGGTCTTACACCAGGGCGATACAGAGAGTATCTTCCACTCTGGAACGTGCCGCAAATATACTATTTATTATTTTAAATGAATAAATTGTGAAATAACACAAATTAATCAAATAAAATTTATTTGCCACGCCGGGATTCGATCCCGCGACCTTCGGTGCGCGAGTCAAGCGTCTTACCGCTGCGCTACGGCCGGTCGTCATGCTGGGCATCTATGCTCCACGAAAGCCGTATTTAAGTTAGATTAATCCATCTCGGCAAGATGTCGCTAGTATCTCTTTCGACGGGACATCTTGTCCATCATTCATTCATTTGTATTCGCTCTCCTGTAAAATTAACTTTTTTGACTTACGACATTTTTCTACGGGATGTGCGATATTACAACGTAATTTATTACCTGCCTAATCGGTAGTCTACCAAGCAGTAAAAATTGAATCAAGTAATGCCTTAGGAGACTTATCAAATTGGTTGCTATGAACATTGTTCGTATATTGAAGTTTTAATACTAATAATTAGCAGATATCGGATTGTATGCTTTTACAAATTTGGATCCTTTTCAGTCAATCATAATATTCCTTAGGATCAACTCCCTCCCCTCCCCCCTTAGCCCTCCCTTCCCATACCCCTTGTGAACGCTATAGCTACGCCCTTGCTTCTTCTTTTCATGCCCTGTCCGTTCAACAGATATTGGCTATGTGGACTTTGTTTACTGCGGCTCGGAACAGCTCTACAGCAGACTGACCAAACCACTGTTTCAGGTTTTTCTGCCATGAGGTTCTTCTTCTTCCAGGGTCCCGTCTTCCGGCATTATGAGATGCAAGATCTCGTACTTCTCTGGATGTCTTATCACATGTCCTAGATATTGAAGTTTTCAGATTTTTATTGTTTTAATAACTTTTTTCTTTATTTATCCGAACCATAACATCTTCATTCGTAACCCTGTCCATCCAGCTTGTTTTGTGTATTCTTCTGTAGATCCACATCTCGAATGCCTCAAGACACCTTTGCTGGGTCATTTTAAAGTTCCATGCTACACGAGGATGTAGCATTTGTAGGAAAAGTACAAGGAGGTCTATTGCTAAAAGAACTACAATGAAATTGATGAGTAAACAAATTGTTTCCTTACTTGTTTCTATCATTTTCTATTGCATATTTTTGGCTCTTTCAGTGCATACAATCCGATATATGATAATCGGGAACTGTGTAACAAACTAATTTAGCTGTTAATACAAATAAAATCACTCAACAGATTAATATGTTGGGAGAGTACAGTAATAACATGTACTTCAGATTATCTGTGAAATAGATAGCTTACTGTTTTGATTTTTAACCAATTAATTAATCAGGACTCTTGACAAAGTGAGAATCCATTGGAATCAACATTTTAACTGTCAAAGAAGCACCAAACAGGCAGGCACATTTAAATGAGTAATATGGCGTAAGATAAATTACAATCACAAACAATATAGACTTCAACGACTCATCCATAGACTAATGGCCGTTGTTTCCAACCCAACTTTATAACCGCTTAGCTATTACTTGGCCTAAACCCATGTCTGAGCCAAACACATCGCTGTTTTTAGCCGAACTTATCGGTACCTAGACCTAATCTAGGCCACTC
This sequence comes from Limnephilus lunatus, assembly GCA_917563855.2. NCBI lineage: Eukaryota > Metazoa > Arthropoda > Insecta > Trichoptera > Limnephilidae > Limnephilus > Limnephilus lunatus. The sequence goes on along the minus strand of OU830603.1, from coordinate 46,136,272 downwards.
ATCTGCTTGATTAACACGGTTAACAGACAGAGATGAATTATCAATAGAATATGACATGAGAGCATTCTGCCAAGTTTGGGGTGTTTTGAAGAAAATCAAATGTAACAATGTCATCAAATTTGACAATCAGCGCCATTTTGTTTGTTTTTTACGTTTGAAAGGTCCCCGTTAAACGTCAATTCTGATTAGCTGACAAGCTTAACAACATGACAGTAGTCCTCTTTTGCTAATCACAATTTGTGCAAACGCTGAAACGGACTTAGAATCGTCATTTAACAGGGACTTTTCAACTGTCAAAAAAAAAACAAAATGGTGCCGATTGGTCATTTGATGACCATGTTCCATTTAAATTTCTGTAAAACTTAACCTTAACTTTAGTTTAAGTTAATTTAACTTTAAAAACATCGATGCATTCTGTTGTCTTATTGACGAATTAATTAACTATTGAAATAAAGTTGGATAGTGCCAAAAATGTCTGATCTTTGGTGTCATTTTTTACTTAGCTTTTGCTAAGTAAAGGTTGGAAACAACGAACGAAAGATTTGATGGATGTTCAATAGTCCTCCAGGACTTCCATCTGGAAGGGCCTGCGGGCCTGCTGGATCGGGGGCCTCAGGCGGTTGTTGGGCGGAGGGACAGATTCATCGTCTGATGAGGAGTTGTGGGTAAAGTCTCCCAGTCGGTGGATCGGGGAATCGTTGAAGTCTTCATCATCACCCTGGTGAACAAATTAAAAAGTATAAGAATTAACCTTTACAATGCTGGCTGTTTCAATGTAATCTGACCAACGCGTCACGTTTTTACATAAGGTGGGTGTTTTAGTGAAACTTCATGGATAAGTGAAATAACAAACTTATAGACACGTTGTAGAGATCTCAAAGTTGTAAGCGAAAGATATGGTAATAGCCGTCCTTTCGATTTATCCACTGGAGCGCTTTTTGCCACAATATGGCACTATTTAAAATACCTCGGATAGCTTTGCTGCCAGTTTTAGGCAAATTTCCCTAGATGCATTTGTACTTAATTTGAATTATTAAGTTAAGGTATGATTTTTTTAATGTGGGTGGAAAATATTCAAAATGATCACCAAAAAATCACGAGCAATCCGAGGAAAAAGTTTTAAATTGGTCTGTCGCTCGAGTGGCTAATGTAGTTTTAAATCAAACTGTCAGAAGTCGCATGAGATTGTGTGCTACCCCTAACTAATTGCATAAAAAAATGCAAAAATACATTTGGTCATAGTGGTCAATTTTGTTATTAGGGTTTAGACATTTTTATAGATAGACCAACATCAAGAAAGACTGTTAATTTTTTGAGTAAAAAGAATTGAAAAAATATTCTGTTTGTTAATTCCTCTTTTGATCATCTGCAAAATTAACTGTGTCAAGATGTGGTTGGTTTTGTTAGTTAACTGTGTCAAGACGTGGTTGGTTTTGTTAGTTAACTGTATCAAGACCACGGTTTTGGTTGTATCGTGCCGTCAAAATGACAAGTGACCATGACTTGTATCAAAAAATTGTTTAGGGCTTGGTTTGGAGATTTTTTTTTCCAAAAAAGTTATCATTTTATTATACAAGTTTAATGCAAGAGTAACAATATGTAAGAACATTTTCAGTCAATCAAAAGGTATAAATCATGCAAATTATACAAACTAGACTAAAAGTATATTAAATAAATAAATTGGTAACGTAATATCATGCACATTATTCTAAAAAAAAAAATCTGTTATTACCTAAACAATATTTAAAACTAGTTTTCCTAAAAAAACACATTAAAAATTATAAATTAAAACATAGCATCGCAATCCGGATTTAATTACATCTAAAATATAAAAAATATTTTCCATTTATTTAAATTATATACCTAAACATAATTTATTATGTTTTTAATGCTAAAAGTACATAAGTAGATATTTTCCAATATTGCCGAGTAAAGTTTAAAAAACGTACTTATAAACTTTCATATCTAAAATAATGAAACTCAACATTAAGCAACTTAAAGATATTCATAACGCCTTTTTATTTTTTTTTACTGATAAGTTAGTAAATGATGTCATCGGTACAGCTTGACATGCTTATCCTCGTAGGCATCGAACTATAAAGATCAGCTGAGCGATTTTTTATCTTTTGTGGGATTGAGATATTGGGTGTCTATAACGGACGAGATCTCATGTCAGATTTGTGTGATTTTCTATGACTGATATTTGCTTTTTCAATGGGCTGATGTCAGAATTTTCGTGATTAAAACGATCTAAACTAAAATATGTGACAGCTCACAGTTAAAATCTGACATCGACCCATAGAAAAAGCAAATAACAGCCTATGGCTGACAGATCACATCACACAAATCTGACAGGAGATCTCGTTCGTTATCTATCTAGATCCCACAAAAGATATAGAATCGCTCTGCAGTGTGTTCTTTTATTGCTTTAGTTCTTTTAGCATTAAACCACAAAATTTCAGTTCACCATCCCAGCTCGAAACAGCCATTAATTTTTCAACCATAACCAATACAAACAATAAAACAAATGTTATATACTATAATAGTTAAAGTGATGTTAGGTTCTCCTTGGACATGTATTATTGTTAGTAGTTTATAATTTTTGCACTCTATAAAAGTTCAGCTGTGAAAAACCCACACCGACAAAAAATTTCAACACTTTCATGTTTGTTAGAATTGTCTCCCTGTGAATCTGCAAATAATAAATAAACAAAATAAGTGGAATAAAACATTGCACTATTAAATAATCCTTAATTTGCTAAAATAAAATAAATTAACAGAGAAATAATAGATAGCCTATAACCTTAGCAACCAATAATGCATGTAGTCATTGCGAATTCATTGTTGTGTATATAATTATTTGGTATTAATTTGGTTGCAATCTTGTCTTCTTAAAAACACACATCGATATACATACATATATATATATATATATATATTGATCGTCCAGTTGATTAGTCATGGCGCGATTACATTAAATCGGTGACGGATATGCGTCGACTGCATTCGGTAACCGAATTCTTTAACCGAATTGGCCTGTATACATTTAGTTGGTGACCGAATGCGGCGACCGCATTCAGTTTAACCAGATTCGTTAACTGAATTAGCCTGTTTACATAGATCGGTGACCGAATGCGTCCATTGTGTGGCTTGAATTTCATTATCATTGTGAACATCGATAGAGACAGTCATGTGTTACGATTTTTTTTTGCTGTTTACGATATTGTACAAGAAATATTAAAGAAAAATCGTACAAAGAGAAATCTTCGAGTGTTCGTTCCCCGGCCGAACACTCAACGCGTTTCCACAAGTTGGTTATGACCGAATACGGCCAACTGAAACAACTTTTTGAAGCTTTCCTTATTACCTCAAAACTAAGCATTTGGAGATGTCTGACTTGATGCATTGAGTAGTCAACCCATACAGGTAGTTACTTGAAGCAGTGTTCAATTCGGTTCTGGGGAAGTATTTAGTGTAGAGAGGGATGTATTTATCTAACACTGTCTCATATGTGATAAATTTTTCCTGTATCATATTTTTTATCAACATCATAGGACAGAGTCATTTGGCTAAAAATACCACTGATAGCTCCGTTATAACCTCTCCACCTACCTCATAAATGAAATTTGTATTAGAAAGAGATATAACAATGACTTTGATTGATGAATGAATGAATGTAATCTTTTGAATAAATTGAAAAATGAAAGTGGCCGAACGTGACTTACAACAAGATGAATTCGCATTGACTGCGTGTAGAGACACGCTACTGATAGTTCCGCTGTAACCTTTCTCTCTTTCGTACAAACGACACATGCATTAGACAGAGATAATACAACAAAACTCTCAGCAGCAGGACCATACACTGTCCTGTATAGAAAGAGAAAAAACATTGCAGAAATGAACCGCTACTGAAAAAAAACACCTTTAACCTAATAAAGAATAAATAATATACAGTTGCACTAGGAATGTATAACACAAAGGTACAATATGTGCCAAACTTAAATGCCGACGCATATGTGTGACAAAGAAAGGCGTGGACGGGAAAGCGTGCCACTTTTCAGACATTAGACTCGTCTATTACAACGATTTCGTTATCAATATCAGGGCGGTATTAAAGTTAGGCGTGTACTATAACCAAAACAGAACAGTGGTGACAAAACTGAAAATTGATTAGGTTAGGTTAGTTTCAGTTAGATTAAGTGAGGTTTATTGTTTGTTATTTTTCTTCAATGTTCTGTTTTGTCACTATTCTGGTAAATAATATACACTAATTATCTTACATAACATCGGTGATTTGAGGTTATGTTGTAAGTATTGTTAGTTTGTGGTATACCCTCTAATGCTTGGCAGGGCGGTCGCGGGCGATGTTGGAGGGTGGGGGGGTGCGCTTGTTGGACTCCGGACCCGGCAAGGGGGGCACGGCGCCCCCGTACTTCTTCCCGTCGGCCTTGCTGGACCCTCCCTATAGTCAGGAGTCAGTTTACAGCGGTTTTATTATGTTCAAATGTACCTTGTCTTGTAGTTCGTGGTGCAGCGTTGAAAGAATTTAATAGAAGAAACTTGACTATTTTGTGTTTTTCTGCTTAATGGGAATCAATCCAATAATAGTAAGGTTGGGTTATTTCAAACTGTTGTCACTTTTGACATCGTCACATTTAACATTGTCAAATTTCTCATTGTCACATTTGATATTGTTAATTTAATCATTGTCACATTCGATATCATCAAATTTGTCATTGTCGCATTTGGTATTATCAAATATTTCGTTGTCACATTAATGTGACACCGTTGCATTGATTTATTACATTTGACATTTGTACATTTGACATCATCACTTGATATTGTCACATTTAACATTGTAAAACTTGTCATAGTCACATTTGAGATTACTTTAAGTATTACACTGCTACTACGAAAATAATTAGAATTTTGTAAAATTTTCTTCTAAAATTGCATTACGAGGGAATCGAACCCTCAGCAAACCCATTAATTTTTTTAATTAGACTATTCATCCAGTATTTAGGCAGGTTTTTGTTGATAATCATTGTTGATGATCATATTTCCATGTTTTTTAATAGCAGTGTTTCACCCTAACCTCAAAATCTCCAATGGTGAATCGTGTCATTCCAGGTGGCTCCAAAGGTGCTCCCGGAGAATAGTCAGGACTCATCACCTGCAGGACATTCCGTGCAAACAGTCACAGGTACATTAGTAGCGGAAGGTTAGCTCACTAGCATTTTTAGGTTAGGTTAGGACGGCATGTTAGGATGGACTATGGTGGTGGTTTAGCAAAGATTACATAATGATAATTGGATGATGATTTGTTAGCAGTACTTCCGTATTATAAAAAAAAGAAATATTAGTTAATATTAACGTTTCGGTCACCATTACAGTGTCCATCATTAGGCGTATGTGTAATCGATAGTACGTAGATGCGATACCCTATTGCTTGTTTACAAGCCTATTGCAAGCTTCAAATCAGCTACAATTACAGTATAATTTAAATGGTTTTCTTCATTTAGTTTTGGTGTAGCTGTCAATTACTGGATAACAAGAACTGTTGAGCTTAGCCCCGTCGTCTCCATCAATATTAATTGGATTTTTGTGAATTTCAATTAATTCTGTAATCACGCGAGCTCTTCGTGTTTTGGGTCCTCCCAGACTTCGACGGCCGGTGTAGTCTAGCGGTAAGGCTTTTGACTCGCAACCCGAAGGTCGCGGTATCGAATCCCGGCATGGGCAAATAAATTTTATTTGAATAATTTGTGTTATTTCACAATTAATTTATTAAAAATAATGTATAGTATATTTGCGGCACATTCCAGAGAGGAAGATACTCTCAGTATCTCCCTGGTGTAAGACCACCATTCAGAATTGAAACGTTGCTTGAGATGGCGTCAGCCGTGTTTGGTGACCAGATCTGAATGTCCAGGTACTTCCCCACCTTACTTTTCCCCATCTCCTTCCCCTCCCCACTACCTTCAGCCTCACAACATAGCCATAGTCTCACTGGCTTCAGAAGGGAGCAGCTGAGACTCTTGTAAGGTATTACCATAAAAATAAAAATACTTCAGGAATAAAATCAAAATTATGGCCAGATTTAATTAAATGCTCGGCAATTGTCAGGGTTGCCAAGATAACATGCTCGAAAGAGTTCAGATATCCTTTTGGAGATCATCCATTCTCGCTGGCCTATATAAACCTTGTCACTTCTGGAACAGTTGAGTATATATAAAATTCTATCTGTTTCCAGAAGAAACATAGTTTTTGCTGGTCTCGGTTTGTCATGAATTTTTGATGTGATTCCAAAGACAGTCTTTATTGCTATTTTTTTAGTAGTTAATTTAGTGATGCAGAATGAAGGTGATATATGTGGTTATGAGAAATTCATGTCGCACATCCTGTAGAAAAGAGAGCAAAACAAATGATGATTGATAAAACGAGCGGTACCGTCGAAAAGAGACACTAGAGGCACTAGTGCAGAAGCTAGAGACACTAGTAGATAGAGTGATCTAACCGTTGATGTTTATATCCTCAATGGATCTAACTTATACACGGTTTTCGTGGTGCGTAAGTAATCACAATCACTTTACCATCCACAGATAAAAATAAAATTTTATAAATCGGAAAATTTTGAAACACAACTCTTTCTACGGGATGTGCTCTATCATTACAACAAATAATACCTTTTTTTAAATGGTTTTACATACAACTAATAATAATTCACGACAACAAATATCTGAAAAATAACATGAAAGCAATATTTAAAGCAATATTTTCATCTTCAGCTTCGTCCAAAATGATTCACGTGCTGCTTAACACCGACTGAAATAAAGTGAGATTAATAGCATTCAATACCACAGACTTAATCATTGGTTTGAAGCAAACATAATAGAAATAAAGGGAGATATGTGAAGGAAGCACGCTGACAATCGCCGTGCTACAACCACTCAGGATGGACTATCGTATGCTTTTATAATTACCGTGATGGCAAAAAAAGGTAATTAACATACGTTCATTATCATTATAATGCTGCAGCTCTTTCTTACACATTAAAAAAGATGAGATACATAAAATACTTGTGACTGTCTCCTCCAAAGCAGTGGTTCCAAAAGTGGTCCATACGGACCACAAGGTTCCCCAGGATCATTCAAGGGGTCTGTGGAAAATAAAAATTGCTTTGTGGGTCCCTGAATGACGTTAGGGGGTCCATGGCAAGTAAATTTGCCGTTCCACCCTAGAGTTTGGGAACCACTGCTCCAAATAACTATTTATTTTTCCTTTGGAGGAAACAGATATGTATTATTACAGCTTAGCTACAGTGATGGGAATATTTTGTTTCATTTTCTTTATACGTTTGAGGGAGATGTATGAAAATGATTGTTTTTTCCTTTGGGGGGGTGCAGACATACCTTCACTGTTTGTCTCATTTTCGACTGTTGTATTTAGTGTGTAAGAAAAAGCTTTAAGAACAAAAGCAAAACCATTAGCGCATTGACATTTGACGTTTTTGAATTTTTGGAATTCACTCACACTTCAATGTTATCCTTGTAACTATATTTCATACTTTCAAAATTATCGTCAAGGCCAGAAGTATTGTAGGGGTTTACGGAAACCTCAAGGTGTCGTGTGTGAGAGAGATGCAAGAAAATGATGACTTTTTTCCTATAGAGGAAACAGACCTATGTACATTGTATATCTCATCTTTTGAAAGAACTGCAGCATTATTGTGTTAAGGAACATATGTTTATTACTTTTTTTATGCCGTCACTGTACCGTAACCGTGAATCATTACGGTAATTCCAAAAGCATCACCACGTCAATCAATGAAAGTTATGAGTTTAGTGTGTAGGTAGAAATAAAGGCAGGGCACTGCTGTAGGTGTAGGTAAACGACACGGTTAACGACACAGCGCTCGTGATACTCATAATGGTTAACAGCTTCTCCCTTATTTCTATTATCTATGGTTTGAAAAGAAGACAACGGTTCAAGGCTGTCAATTACTATTTTTAACTCAACTAACCTTAGTTAAATTAATTAAATTTTTACACCCAGTACAGTGCCTAATTTCTTTTTCCTTAAGTTTCTCCAGTTTTTTTCGAGTCTAGATGGTTACAACTTATAGAGATAAAGAAAGATTTATCGCACATAGAGATGTCTCGTAGATACTGTATACTGTTCAGTAGAAACATGGCTGTCAAAAATAAGTTAGGTTAGGTTATGTTGTGACTAATACACTGAAATAAAATAATTACAATAGAAACATGGCTGTCCAAAATAAGTTAGGTTAGGTGTAATTTCGTCAATGGTAAGGTTAAGTTATGTCAGTTTATACTAGGTTATGTTGTCACTAATACACTGAAGCCCATCTCTTGTATTAGTTGATGTAGATCTTCACGTCATTGGACGTCACGTAAAGCATCTATTGTAAACTGCTCAGTAGAAAGATGGCTGTCAGAAATAAGTAAGGTTAGGTGTTTTTGGTCAATGGTTAGGTTATGTCAGTATATGCTAGGTTATGTTATGACCAATACCCTGAAGCCCATCTCTTGTATTAGTTGATGTAGATCTTCACACCATGGGATGTAAGATGTAACATAGATCATCTATTGTAAACTGTAGGTACAGTAGAAATATGGCTGTCAAAAATAAGTTAGATTGGGAGTAATTTCATCGATTGTTAGGTTAATTTACATAAGTCCTTGCTGGGTAATGTTAGGACTTATACAAAGAAGCACATATTTTTATTAGGCGTTAGTAGTTGATGTAGATCTTCACGCCAAGGGATGTAAAGAAGATCATCTATTGTAAACTGTACAGTAGAAACACAGCTGTGAAAAATAAGTTAGGTTAGGTGTAATTTCATCGATGGTTTGGTTAATGTACGTCAATCCTTGCTAGGTTATGTTACGATTTATACATCGAACGCCATATTTTGTAGTAGGCAGTAGTTGGTGTAGATCTTCACACCAATTTCACATAGATCATCTATTGTAAACTGTACAGTAGAAACATGACCGTCAAAAATATGTTAGGTTAGGTGTATAAATGCGAATAAAGCAACTCACATCCTGATCATCCATCATCTCCTTGGTGGAGACTGTGGTCTCGATACGGCGGATGCTGCCCTGGTGGATGTCCACGTCCAGAGACAGGCACTGGAAGCGACGGAGCAGGAATACGGCCGGGATGGGCATCACTCCGGCAAAGATCATCAGCAGGGCTATGACCATCACCCAATTAGGATAGTCGGTATTCACCAGGGAACCCTGAAAGACATGATATGCAATGATATTTTAGTTGTATATTTATGAGATTTTATTTCTTAATCAATTCTTTACATAGTATAAAGCAAAGTCGCTCCCGCTGTCTGTACACTTAGATCTTTTAAACTACGCAACGGATTTTCATGCAGTTTTCACCAATAGATAGAGTGATTCATGAGGAAGGTTTTTAGGTATATAATTTGTCAAGATTTTGTGTAAATTGCTTGAAGTATAAAATATATAAAGGGAGCGGGCTGGCAAGCGGGCGGTGTGCATTTGATATGTATGGAAATTAACAAATGGCATTGGTAATAAAGGTTGGATAATGGTGTTGTCAGTAGATGGCGTTGTGTTTCGTTAACCACAGCAAAGTGTGACCGGGTCTGCTAGTATATTATAAAAGTGTACTACAATGTTCGTGCCGCTAAAACTCAGAAACGAGTTCCAGTACAATCAAGGGAATTATATGGAGTGGTAGCCCTATATCCCCCTTCCACGAAGAAGGTTTCCGTTTTTACCTCAAGGGTGTAATTTTGGAGATATAAGGGCTGGAATTTTCGCCCTCTAGAAATTTTTAGAACAGTCCAGAACATTCGAGAGCATTCGAGAGCATTCCACAACATTCCAGAACATCCTGGAACATTCTGAAATGTTGTGGAATATTTGGGAATAGTCTGGAATGTTCGGGAACATCCCAGATCATTGTGGAACATTCCAGAGCACTCAGCAGTTAGCAGCGACGAAATCGCACCATGTGACCGAGCCATACACAACAAGTTAATAACTAATAACTCACGGTGTCGGCGTTCCAAGCCTGATAAGTGGGGTTCTTGATGATCATGAAGACCACGGAGGAGCCAAGGATGCAGAACATGATGGCGGGGCCGATGTAACGCCAGGTGATCTGCCAGTACCAGCCGGGGCGGTAGCCTGTCATCTCGAATATGTCATTTGTGAATCTGGAATTAGTTAACACACGTTATAAGTAATTACCACGGAAAACAGAGGTGGTCATATGAATATTTCCTAAGAGACTTTGTTGCTAACTTCGGAGAAGTAAGCCTGGGGTGCAGGGAAAATTTCAAATTAATATGCCGATTCTTCGCGGTACAGTTGCTAAGTGTTAGTCAAATTAGCAATTAATAGATGGCGCAATTTTAAAAATAAATATAATTTATACAAATAAAACTGTGAAGTGTAACAAGGGATATAAATAAATTTCTTATTTATATGATAATATTTTACAAGCCAGGCGACATAATACACCTACTAAATAATAAAAATGTGTTTTTAATGATTATTTTAGTTGTCCATGTAATGATGACAAGGGGGCGTTCAAGTATTATGTAACGCAATTTTTGAAGATTTTCGACCCTCCCTCCCCTCCATGTAATGCGCCGTAAAGTTTTTCTTTACCCCCTCTCCCCCTCCCTAAACGTTACGTAACACCAAAGTAACTATTTTTACCAATTTGATTTGATTTTGAAAACGAAAATAAAATAAAAATGACGTACAATACAGTCGAGGGATTCCCCGTAAAACATAAACGAAAAGGGTTGCCACTTGGGAAAACAAAATAAAAATTAAGTACAATACAATCGAGGAATTCCCCGTAAAACATAAACGAAAAGGGTTGCCAACTTGGGAGAACAAAATTAGAATGACGTACAGTACAATCGAGGGATTCCCCCTAAAACATAAACGAAAAGGGTTGCCAGCTAGGGAGAACAAAATTAAAATAAGGGGGCATCCATTAATTACGTGAGCACAAACGGGGGGGGGGGGGGGGGGGGGGGGGTCCAGCAAAATCTCACGTTACTTGAAAAAAAATATACGAATTGCGCCAAATTTATCTCACCGACGGGGAGGGGGGGGGGGTCTAGATTGGAAGAAAAACTGCTCACGTAATTAATGGATGCCCCCTAACGTACAGTACAATCGAGGGATTCCCCCTAAAACACAAACGAAAAGGGTTGCCAACTTGGGAGAACAAAATTAAAATGACGTACAGTACAATCGAGGGATTCCCCCTAAAACATAATCGAAAAGGGTTGCCAACTTGGTAACTTCCAACTTCCCTTTATATAAATTTAAAAAAATGTTACGTAACGCGTTGTTCAAACCCCCCCCCCCCCCCCTCCCGCCCTGGTAACGCACAGTAACGTTTTACAAGACCCCCCTCCCCAAAATTGCGTTACGTAATACTGTAACGGCCCCCAAGAGGCATCTAGCGGAATTAGAAGAAACAATTAAATCAACATGGCATAATTAAATATCGATCCTTTGGAATAAAAATTTTCATCTGACAAACCAATAATGCTACGCGATTATGAGCTCCAAATTAACTTTCTTCTCATAACAGTCCATTATTGCATAACATTGCTGTATCATTTTCTCCAAAGTAAAGAGTCTTCTAACTTCAAACTAGTAAAACAAAACAAAACGGGTCAGAAACACGAGGCCGAAACAAGAACGATTTAGGTATTATTAAAAAAAAACAACAACAATAAAAATATTTACACGTGAAAATGAATGCCGTTCGTAACTTTCTTCCTTTACGGTTTTTACAAAATATCACACTACATTTCATCTTTTAAAGGTAACAAACGCACTTTATAGCTTACTAGCTGGTTCCCGGCATGCGTTGCAATGCCGTATTCAAAGAAATACATTGTTTCTCCCTGAATCACCTCTCTTCACCTCCTACGTCCGCGTCTTCCTAGCTAGCTTTATAAATTATAGCCTATATGTTATTCTGATGTACGAGCTATATTATTGTAAAGTTTCGTTAAAATCCATTCAGTAGATTTTGCGTGAAAGAGTAACAAACACACATACATACATCCATACAAACTTTCGCGTTTAAGTAAGATTAACCCCTCAGGCCTTGGGCATATTCTCTCAGAAGGTCAGAATATTTCCACTTTGCAATAAAATCCAAATAAATAGAATATTTCTGAACGTATCCGAAAAGTAAAGACTATTTTTGAAAGGTGATGAAATACGTTTCCAAATTTTATCATTAGAAATAAACATAAACTTTCGCATAAAAAAAACATAAACTTAATTATTTTATCATTGTCCTTGAATAAATTAGCGAATTCAGAAACATTATTAATTAATTTGCAAAGTAATCGTAAAAACTTAGCTGTCAAAAACTTTATACACGAAGCTTGCAAAGTTTAGAAGCAAAATATTCAGATTCAGAACTTACTTGATTTTACAAAAATATTTTAAATATTCATCCTGTCAATTGGAAACACGCCACGCGGCGGTTGTCTGAAAGTTGGACTTAATGCTCCAAGTTAACCCTTTCATACCCCACAGACTTTCAAAGTTTTCTCCTCACTGCCTAGAATCTAGAGATTATAAAAAATGGCATTTACCGTTTTCCAATTGATTACTGGTATTGGCTTTGTGCGCTATTTATTAATATTTCAAAATTTATTTCATCAAATTATTCCACTATAATATTATATCGGTGCGACCTTTTGTATTTCAATATCTTTGGTGCGACTGATGAATAGACATTTTTTTCATTGGATTCTAGCTACTTGTTCAGCCGGTAGCCATATTATTTATATTTTGAAAGGTGACATTTAGGCCTTTCGTGCAAGGAGATAGTTTTTTGTTTTGTTTACATTCGTTCCACACAGAAGGCCCTGAGGGAAATAATTTCACTCAGGGCCTATGTCATCTTAGGGGATGGTGTTGCGGCAGTGGCGGTCCGTGAGTTTTCAGTGAGTTAGATCGCTAAGATTGAAAAATATGACGTTATTGACGTTGTTGTAGCTGAAAACGACTTTTTTTTTAAATTTCAACTTTTTGTATGAAGATCTTCAGGATTCTTTCAGTCAAGGGATGCGCCGCATCCACATACTAAAAGATCTTCATACAAAAAGTTGAAATTTTGAAAAAAAAAAACAATTCATTATCAGCTACAACATCAGTAATGTCGTATTTTTCAATCTTAGCACACTAACACACTAAAAACCCACGGACCACTACTGTTGTGCGGAGGATTTTTTTTAAGGAAGGGAAGAAGAGGGAGTTCTGGGAAGGAAATAGATATGAGGGGTAGGTACCTAGGAAATCTGGGGGTCAGTGTGTCCAGGAGTGACCATCCCTGCAACTGCGGTGCGAGGCAATTGGTCGAGGGATTATGGATAGACAAGTCAAAAGACCTCTTTAACAGTCTTTATTGATCCGGCCCGCCACGCAGCAGGTGGGCAGACACATCGGCCACCAAGACTTAGACAAATCTCCCCTATGTACCCAGGCTCCCCTGGTAAGTCACCAAACGTAGCGAACTACTTGGGGTGACCTATGGTAGAAGTGTTGGTTATCCAATAAATGGTTCCCGGGCGGTGGTACCCATAACCGCCTCCGAAAATTCAAAAGGACGAGCGATCAGAATTGTGTTCGTACACGACACGACGCGACGCGTCTCACTACGGTTTTGACGGCAGTTGCACGCTACGCGAGTTGCATTAACATCTAGTATTCGTTTGATAGAAATGATAACTGTGCATGATTTGAATGTATTTTTTTTTTCTGGAGATGGAAAATATCCATGTTTATGTAACTATAATTTACCAGAATACGTAAAAAAGCATTTAGCAGAGAAGGCGTGGATTGAGGTTGGAAAAAAGTCAATTTGACATCACTAACTTTATTGTCGTTTCATGTAAAAATAATTTATAAAAAATTTCAAAAGTTTCATAATTTTTTTTCCAATTGAGGTCGGAAACTTTGGTTTTGGTTTCGTAAAGGTGAAAGTGAAAGTTCCTTGGCGGCGACGAATGCCCTACAATTAACATTTATTTCGTTGTATGAGAAAACCCAAAATCTTCTTTAAGATCGTTTTTTTCTGCTTATCTCCACAGGCTAATTTGTTCATTTTTCGAAACAACTCATTTAGGTCTCATAGAAACCGTTATGTCTCTTACTATCATGGTTAGAAATATGATATAAACGATGTAAGAAAGAGAAAACACCACGCTTATATTAAAATCTAAAAGTTAACCACGAAATAATTCAAATGTTCATCAAATGAGGACCTGCCAAATAATAAATAGTCACGCATTTCAATTTCATCCGAATTTTCAATCACTAACGGGGCCAAAGAAATTTCAATTCAATAACATTTGAAAGCGTATTTCATTGCCTTTCTAAAATAGTGTTTAGTTTTCGGATGCATTCAGATATATTGTATTTATTTGGATATTATTGCAAAGCGGCAATTTTCTGACCTAACAGAATATGTCAGAGGCCTGACCTGAGGGGTTAAGTGAAAATACCTATTGAAATGAACCTAATTTATCTAAAATACCTATTAATACCTATTGAAATTTACCTATTGAAATGAACCTAACTTCTAAAGTAGATATTGAAAAAACACTATTTACACCAAAAAATTTCAAATATTTTAACAATTTATTTATTTATTTTAATTCAGGTCTGAAAGGGTTTTTTGGCATTTGGGGGCACGGATTGCGTGCACGCCGCCATGACGTGTTTAGTGTTTAGTGTGGAGGGCAAATAATAAATTTATAACTGCCTTCAACGGGCGGAATATCGATTTGCTGAACTTTCAAAGTCGAACAGCTGATTCATTTTTTCACTGGAATCTGAGAATCGTCCCCAACTGCTTTCCTTACTAGTGTTGAAATTTAAAAAAAAATATATTGCGCAATATGATTCCAACATGATTCCATCGAAGATTTTCTATAGATCGCTGATGGATCGCTGTTAAACATGAAAAAAAAAAAAAAAAAAACATCTCTTACTTATCCCTTTCGCCAAAACAACGTTTGGTCAAAGAAACTTCAGATACTTTGCAACTAAACTTTATAATACACTTCCACTGACCATTAGACAGCACACTAATTATGTAAAATACAAATCAGATACCAAGTCTTGGATCACTAGCAAAGACAGATCATATATTAACAATATGTTTATAACCTCCTAGTGCATGCTTTCCCTTTGGTACAATGCTGATTGTCCTTGTACCTTTAAATGTATATAACATTGTTGTTGTTATCCTTATTCTTCTTTTTAAATTTAACTACTTATGTTAAAATGCGCCTGCTCTCAACACAGGAATTCCTAGTGAGACAGGCACAGTACAATCACCTATGTAACTTGATAAATAAAGATTATAAAAAAAAAATTAAAAAACCACGGTATTTATTAACCATCGATTTCTATGTTCTCATTTTTTTTTTGCATTAACATTAGGAAAATAATTTCCCTCAAAGCCTCATTTCCATCATTTTTGGGGATGCTGTGTGGAGGGTATTTTTTAAGGAAAATAAGGAGGGAACGTTCCGGGAAAGAAAAGGGTATAATGATGACTGGGTAGGAATCTAAGGATCAGCGTGCCCAGGAATGATGGACGTACGAATCCGTCCATCCATATACCGAAGGATTCCATATATGGTTCCATGCCAACTCAGAATCAAGTCAACTCAACACCCCTTTGAAAAGTCATTAAAAGCTATGAAAAAATAATTTTAAAATAGCCCATAACTAGAGATGGCAAAATTTTGTTTTAACGAAAAACGCGAAAAAATAGCGAAAAGGCCGTATTTCAGCGAAATTATTCTATTTAGCGAAATAGGCGTGAATTTCCCGAAAATACCAGGTATTAAAATAATATGTGAGAATTTCAAAAAATCGATATTTATCAGCGGAAATAAGTGATTAAAAATCATCTCTAACTTCAGCTCGCGCTCCCCCGACTGTGTGCGTAAGCTCGGGTTTTCCCTACATCGCACGTTCTTCAACGCGAAAACCCTTATAGCCTTCGATCAATATCATACGTCAATGCTTATAGCGTATTTCAGAAGTCAAAGAACCATACAAATTGGAGAAGCTTATACAGTAATATTTAGTCCAGTAAAACTAAAGAAGAATTGAGAAAAATGCATAAGGAAGGTAATTTCATGTGAATGTGCAGGGAAAAGTATTATGCCTACTTTATTTCATTTTTAGAAGCCTTTCCTACGATTTTTTATAATTTTGTTACTATTTTATGTGTAAATATTTAATATTTTTGTACTGTAGGCTAAAATTGCTTTTTGACATTACACAAATTGTGCGAAATAAATTACGCTTATTGATGTTAATCGCAATCTGCATTAGTTGTGTTTGTGTTCGACCCGTACTTAGAGTTTCCTTCCTTATTCATTTAATATTAAAATTAATTATTCATAATCTTTCACATGGAAATACTTGCAAATGAAGGTTAAACATATATTTTACCAAAAATACTTAAAATATGCGCTAAAAACATTCAGGAAATACATTTTTTTCTATTTTGCTACAAAACGCTAAATTATGCCTCAAAATGCTATAAAACGCTAAATTTCCAATTGTTAATGCTAAAAAATCTGAAAATTAATGCTAAATTTTGCCATCTCTACCCATAACCCTAACCTGACGTAACGTATTTAACCAATTTTTATATATATTTTTCATCACTTGAGTTGTCCGGTCACTGACTAAAGACCTCATTAAGTAATTATTCAAAAAGGAAAAGCAGACTGCCAATGAATATTTAGGTTATTATTTTAATTCAACATTGCCAATTTATTAAATTTTTACGTAATTGACTGGCGTTTGACGTTTCGGAAATTAAATTCATAGAAAAACACCTTGAGTGTTGCCGGCGTGTATTTATTTATTTAATAATAATGTATTACAAAACATGGTAAGTAACACATTATTCCCAATAAGTTGAGAAGAAAACTCATTACGGGAAGGACAGATAGATATAAGCACATTTTACACAGATATTACATGTTTAAAAAATACAATATATTGAAAAGGAAAAAAAAAAAAATAAATAAATAAATAAAAAAAATAACTAAATAAAAAATGCATTGTCAAGAATAGAGATTTTAGAAATACTGAGAGACATCCATACACATAAAACATAAAAACAAACGTATTAAGGCGAGCCAATATTCACTGGTTTAAAAACATTTTCAGGAAATATTCTTATATCGATTTCTTTTTTTTATCGGTCAATATCGGTTCGGCTGTCAACAGTGAAACCGTACTCGGTTTATCGATATAAAATCGCCTGTGCAAGAAGCAGAACAAGGAGAAGAATTGACTCACCTCTCGTGTCCATAAACATATATGACGGCTATCATCTCCATGAGTGCCACCACGACCAGACCAATGGTTCCAGCGAAAGAGTCGAACATCTTCAGCCAATATTCTCCGGCTCCGGTTGTGAAGATGAGGCCCACGAAGAAGCAAAACAAGCACACAGCACCTGCAAAATTACAAAAGAATTTAGTAACATCTTCTTTGGTCGTTGCCCTATCCACTGGAACGCTTTTTGCTGCAATATGGCACTATTTAAAATACCTCTGATTGCTTTGCTGCCAATTTTGGCAAATTTGCCCTTTTTTTAAGTAATTAAGTTTAAGTTTACGATTTTTTTTATAAATCCTACGAATATGTGATAATCGACAAAAAATAGGTGAATTCATTGGTTATGTAGAACTATAATCAGTTTTTATGTCTCCATATTAAAATTCTGGAGTATGATTTTTTTTTATGTGGGCGTAAATATTTAAAATGATCACCAAAAAATCTCGAACAATCAGAGAAAAAAGTTTTAAATTGCACTGTCGCTCCAATGGATTGCCGAGGATCTTGATCTCCATTCTAATTAACCTATTATTTTTAATTGATAAACTAACGTTTAAACAAGATTTTTATGCATAGCACAAAGAGTAGATAACAAATATTATAATCAATAATTATCAGCCTGAAACACTTATCTACATTGAAAAAATCTTCCGAGAAAAGATACTGGCCGCCAACGGGAATTGAACCCGTGTCCTTCTGATTGCCGGTCAGCTGCTCTGACCACTGAGCTATGGCGGCTTATCTAATACCCGCCAAATAATTCAATATATACTAGTGTTTCATTCGACAATTACTTATTATTACATTTTTCCAACTGAAAACAACCAACTTTATTTTTGTGAGAGAGGTATTTTTAATACTAAATCTCCCGCTAGGTGGCGTCGAGACTAATTGTGTCTGCATAAAAATCTTGTTTAAAACGTTAGTTTATCAATTTAAAATAATAATTAATATTTGACAAGTTAAAGTATTTCAGCAAAAAAATGCAGACATAATTAGTCTCGACGCCACCTAGCGGGAGATTTAGTATTAAAAATACCTCTCTCACAAAAATAAAGTTGGTTGTTTTCAGTTGGAAAAATGTAATAATAAGTAATTGTCGAATGAAACACTAGTATATATTGAATTATTTGGCGGGTATTAGATAAGCCGCCATAGCTCAGTGGTCAGAGCTCCTGACCGGCAATCAGAGGGTCTCCCGTTGGCGGCCAGTATCTTTTCTCGGAAGATTTTTTCAATGTAGATGAGTGTTTCAGGCTGATAATTATTGATTATAATATTTGTTATCTAATTTACCTGGTGGACAAGGCTCCCTTACTTTTACAAGGAACCTGCGATACCAATTTGGGAGGCGGTTATGGGAACCATTTATTGGATAACCGCTTTTGGTAATCCCAAGTGGTTAGTTACGTTTGGTGACTTAGCAGGGACGCCCGGATTCATGAGGTGAGGTTTATCCGCGTCTTGGTGCATTATATACATCTGCCCACGATCGAGAGAGAGTGGTTGAGGGAGATCTTTTGACCTCTCCAGCAGGACTCTCTCGGAACATTGCCTCGCACCGCAGCGGGAGGGATGGATTCATACGCCCCTTACTCCTGGAGACACTGGACACTGATTCTTACCCACCCTTCATATCTTTTTCCTTTATAGAACTTTATCTCTTTATTTTCATCAAGATACCCTTCACACAGCATCCCCAAAGATGATATGACACAGGGGAAATTATTTTCGTCATTGTAATGCAAAAAAAATCAATTAGAAAAAGTTTTTTTTAAAAGAAAGACAAACATTCCCGGGTTACAAATAACCTGACAATATTTAAAAATCTCCTACTATCACCACAACAG
Organism: Limnephilus lunatus; assembly: GCA_917563855.2. Lineage (NCBI taxonomy): Eukaryota > Metazoa > Arthropoda > Insecta > Trichoptera > Limnephilidae > Limnephilus > Limnephilus lunatus. The sequence goes on along the minus strand of OU830603.1, from coordinate 46,116,984 downwards.
ATAAGCGGAAAATGATGAAGGACTTAGCCAGCCGAGGAATCCATCACGCGACGCCCGGATGGGACCCAAACGCGATGCCAACTCAGCCACCGACCGGTCAAAAGTTAAATTAATTAAACATATATCCCTGAGGGGAATTGTTTTCCTCAAGGCCTCCTTGGGGTGACCTACGGCAGGGGTGTTGGTTATCCAATAAATGGTTCGTGGGGTGGTGGTATCCGCAACCGCCTCCTAAATTGAGATTAAAAGATAAAATGTAATAATTATTGAGAACACAATTTTTTTAAGCTTACCAGTGACGTAGGGTTTTCGGATCCTTTTGAATATGTCGATGTCGAAGATGGTGCACAGCATCCCTTCCAGTATTCCGATCTGGGAGCCAATTCCCAAAGACAGCAGCATCAGGAAGAATATGATGGACCAGAAAGGCGCTCCGGGCAGTTCTACGATGGCCTGAGTAAATACGATGAAAGCAAGGCCTGTTCCCTCAGCAGCCTGAAAAAAAACATCATTTTTTAATTGAGCTGTTTAGTGCAACAAAAGCCTAACTCCAAAAACATACAAATGAGTTAAAATTATGGGGTAACATAATACAAAATGTACTGTCAATAAAAAAGTGAAGATAAGATAATCAACAAAAATGAAATTGAGGTCTATAAATGTAAAGATAAGTAAAATTTTCAAAATTTTAAAGAATCCCCGACAAAAAAGAGGTGATAGATACCCTTGAAACTCCTAAACAGATTTTCATGAATTGCAGCTAAGAACCATCTCTATCACGTCAGATTTCAAACAACAAAAAACCGCACCGTAATCGGTCCATTCGTTTAGGAGTTACGATGCCACAGACAGATACACACACAGAGGAATGCTATCATTGTTCTACCGGTATTACAATGGAAGATGTTCCGAGGAACTAGCATCATTGATTCCTTCGGCACCGGTGCATAGTCGGGAAACACGCCAAACGCGTGCCGAACATTTGTACACCGTTGACATTTGTCACATGAGAACGGGTCGCTTCTTCGACTCGTTCTTGTGTTCAACAGCTCGGCTGTGGAATGATTTGCTGGCCTCTGTGTTTCCTCCTTCCTACAACATAGGTCTCTTCAAGATTAATGTTCATTCCTTCCTCTCCTCAAAAAGACCCTCCACATAGCATCCCAGATGACATAGGCCCTGAGGGAAATTATTTTATGAGTTAATGTAAAAAAAAGACAGACAGACACACAGAAAGTCAAACTTATAACACCGCTCCTTCCGTCGGGGTTTAAAATTAGCGCTTTTCAAATGATCGCGACGATTTACGGTTACGGTACCGTGACGGCATAAAAAGACAATAAACATACGTACCAACACAATAATGCTGCAGCTCTTTCAAAAGATGAGATGCACAATGTACGTAGGTCTGTTTCCTACAAAGGAAAAAAGTCATAATTTTCTTTCACCTCTCTCACACACTGGCACCGTGACGTCTCCGTAAACCCCTACAGTTTTACTAGCCGTGATGATAATTTGAGAGTTTGGAATATATAGTTACAAGAATAATATTGAAGTTTAAGTGAATTCCAAAAACTCAAAAACGTCAAATGTCAATGCGTTGATGGTAGTGTCCGACCGATCTTTCGGTTTCGGTTTCGGCCTAGTTTCGGCTTAGTTTCGGTTTCGGCCGCCATCCAGCCGAAACTAAGGCCGAAACCGAAACTGAATTCGGGAGGTTTCGTCTTGCGATCGGACATGTTCGGTGCACTGAACTGCGAGTCATTTTCCTGCTTCCGCGCACATAGTCGTGTCAGGACTTGATTCGTGTGAAAACTCTATTTATGTTCACGTATAACTTGCATTAAACATATGTTGGTGTTGTAGGTTGATAGGTACTTTATAATTTTAATTATATTGTAGTTCATTAAAAAGAGTATCACACAATATGACCAAAGTTTAAAAGAAATTATTTTGTTCCTAAGATGGAAGCTCTTAATTTAGTTTGAGAGGAAACTTTTATTTTTTTCTTACATTAAGTATTTTTTGCATCAAAAATATTTTGTTACTGTATGTTGGTAGGTACTTTTTATTTATAATTATATTATTGTTGTTCATTAAAAAGAGTATTATTTACCTTAAAAATATTTTGTTATTGTCGGTGGGTAGGTACTTTTTAATTTTAATAATATTTAATTTAATTTAAATATAATAAGCAGTAATTGTTGAATGAAGCACTAGCATATATTGAATCATTTGGTGGGTATTAGATAAGCCGCCATAGCTCAGTGGTGGAGCACCTGACCGGCAATCAGAAGGACACGGGTTCAAGTCCCGTTGGCGGCCAGTATCTTTTCTCGGAAGATTTTTTCAATGTAGATGAGTGTTTCAGGCTGATAATTATTACTTATAATAATTGTTACCCTTTGTGCTATGCATAAAAATCTTGTCTTAAACGTTAGCTTATCAATAAAAAATAATAATTATATTGTAGTTCATTAAAACGAGTGCCGTATAATATGCCCAAAGTTTAGAAGTAAAATTTATTTATTTAATATTTTTTTTTATCTATAATAAAATATATTTATTATTTGGTTATGTGGTTAAAAACAAGGTGTTTGTTTTAATTTTATAAGAAATTATTTTGTTCTTAAGAGGAAAGAGTATTTTTTGTTTAGTGTAGGTACCTAAACAAATTAGGTTTAAAAAAAGTAATTTTGTTTTCTACGTAATTTGGTTATTTGAAATAAAAAGTGATAATTATGTTATGTTTATTTTTAGTTCAAATAGAGACTGAATGATTGATACCTATATGATTTAAAAATAAAGGCTGATTGATTAAGATTGAATATTTTTTTTCCACTAAAACATGACCTTATATGGAAGTTTCGGTTTCGGCTTCGGTTTCGGTTTCGGCCGAACCTGGGACCGAAGCCGAAACTCAGTTTCGGTTTCGGTTTCGGCCGTAAAAACTAGTTTCGGTCGGACACTAGTTGATGGTTTTGCGTTTGTTCTTAAACATATAATCCAGCCTCTTTTTCTTACACACTAAATAACAACAGTCGAAAATGAGACAAACGGTGAACATATATCTGCACCCCCCAAAGAAAGCATACAATCATTATCATACATCTCCCTCAAAGGTATAAAGAAAATGAAACGCAATTCCTGTCACCGTGGCCGTGCCGAAATAAGATATCTGTTTCTGTCTCCTCCAAAGGAAAAATGTAGTACTTTGAAAGAAATAGACAAGTACTTTGTGCATCTCGTCTTTTGTCTGACCATTATAAAATGTACACATATTTTTAAAATCATAAGAGTAATGGGACCCAGTAAGGCGCAGCCTGTGCGTGGGTAGTATAGATAAATATATTTTATGGTACTTCGCTTCTTCACGTGGAAGCCAACAACATGAATAATCAATTAGGTACTGACGCGATCACACCATATATGTAAGTACCCACTACGAAAAATGCTTTGTAAACATACAAAATAATTTAGTACTTAAATTATTTAGCATAAAATATATTTTTAATTAAGTACCTACTGCAAATATTTTTTTAAATATAATTACTAGCGCAGTGCTTCCCTTGTTGGAGGTACTGACCCCCACCAGTTTCAAAAGCGCATTCACCGAACCCTTCTTGATTGAAAGTCGAACGGAATCATATGAGTCGGGGATGTGTCTTGACCTCCGCCAAACCTGCGAGACTGACTTTAAGAACCACTGCACAAGCGTGTCGGTAGGTTTTGCTTTTTTGATAAGTTACTACTTGTTATGGAAGTTAGGACCCTTCAAAAATCATTAAAATTGTCTGATGTGGACGCCATCAACACACGTTCAGTATACAATCTAGACCTAGACAATGTTTTTATAAAAAAGCAAAACGTACGGACACAGTCCCGAAGAACAATGTCGGATGTGCGATTTTTTAGTTTTGCAGTAGAGGATTGTTTCCACATTTGTGCTGTTTTTGAGATCAAGAAATATAGCGTTGTTTTGATGTTTGACATTTCATCTCATTTCATTAAAAAATCCGAAAATATAGACTTTAAAATCAACACAATAAGCCAATAAATAAGTCAACAGAACGAATTTCAAATTTTGTCAGATCCGACATTGTTCTTCGGGACCGTCGAGATAATTTACGTCTAATATAGTTGGAAAACAAATCTTAAAAGTCGATCGTTCTGGAGGAGAAAAATGAGGAATACAAAAACTCGATTTTGATGATTTTTTAGGTATTATCAGCCTGAGGTGCAGTTGTCCCTTTCGCTCAGTATTCGGGGGAATAAGAGCGACAGTTACAGTAACAGTTTGGTAAAATACCTAGTCGTCAAATTTCTCGGCGACCAGAAAAAAACATAAAAAAGTATGTTTTATTTTATTTTGCTAAGCTCTGGCACAAATATTTAAATGTTTTATGATCATCTTCAAAAGTAATAAATTTGACACATTATGCAATAAAACCATAACTAAAAATGGATTCGTAAGTAGGGGATTTCGAACTTTAAAGCAGTTTTGATAAGCCTGATACTTTATCATTTCTAGGCTTATAAAAAGGCTTATCAAAAAAATGCTCGATTATTTCAGAGGCCAAGGTGGTTTCTACTCGCAGTATTTAATTAAAGCATCTAAAATATGTCTAAAATCTCGATTACATTGAGCGAGTTTACAAGCTACTGTCTGGGAAATTCACTACCTGTTAGTAAACTCGCTCAATACTGTAAATACTCAATACAATAAATCGTATTACTAGCTAACTAGCGGATTGTGGACAATCTACGAAAAAAGTTGAAAGGTAGTCAACTTTACTCGCTACTCGCTCAAGATGGCGGCCCACGAACAGCTGATTTCGTAACTGTCAGAATTAGTTCTCACAGGAGTCGTAATTCTCACTACTGTCTAGCGTGTAGCTCTAGCCATGAGCTTAATTTTTTTACAAAATGTCGACAGAATTGGTTCGCGCGGGAGTCGTTATTTTAGCTGCTACTGTCGCTATTGAGCGAGTAGACAGTTTTGTGTGTCATCATGAAAATCTCATTCGCCGATTCACCCGCTTTTAAACTTACCGGCTAGTGGCTTGTAAACTCGCTCAATGTAGCTGTACTGTGATAAAAAAAAAACAAAAACACACGATTTTTCATTACTTCGTAGCGCTTCAAGCTTGTCTAAAATAATTTGTGCAAAGGTGTACAGAATACATAGACATTTACCCGACTGGCATTTGTCAAACTGTACCGTTTTCCTTTTTCTACGGGTAGTAGAATTTCGTACATTAGTTGATCCAGCTCGACCCGCTGACAGGGTTGCTAGTAGGTACTATAACAATTAACCCCTTTTATTTTCTAAGTTGCAATTATTTTTCTTTTACCAGATGCGAGCATTTCCCATTTCCCGTTGTCGCGTTCATTCAGTCGGAAAAGCAATCAACGATCCGATTAAGGTTTTTATTTTTACCGCGCTATTTATTTTGGGTCGCTGAATTTAACCCTTATGTGTTTTAAACGTATATACCTAACATGTTTTTCAAAATTAAAAAAAAAATCAATGAAACGAGTTTGTTTACTTCTAAAATACTTCAGAATCAACTCGAGCTTTAAGCAAACATTTGAAGTTTTTAAGCTTAAAAAAAAAAAGTTATTTTTTAAGATAATATCTAAACGCTTTCCACGTCGAAACGCAAATTCTATAAAATTCGCAAAGTATGCTCCGAAAATTATTATAAACACGTTTGTTTCAGTTATTTTACAAGTTATAGTTGTGAAAAAAATCACATGTTTTTTTGAATATTTTTGCTTTATTCTGAACGAGTCGTGTTTTATTAAACATTTTCGCAATTTTCACATCGATTTTATCGCATCAAATATTAGCGCGCTTCTCTAAAATTCGTAATTTCATATCTCTCCATCGTCTTCTTTTTGAGCCCGGATGCAAAGCCTTAAAACCTGATAAAAGTGATGTTGAATATGCGCTTTTATAATTACCATGACATTTCACGGTTACGGTACCGTGACGGCAAAAAAGGTAATAAACATATGTTCCTTATCGCTATAATGCTGCAGCTCTTTCGTACACATTAAAGAATAGTGAAACAAAAGATGAGACACACAAATCTCCAAAGTTCTACCTTTTCCTAGCGTTTCATTTTCTTTATACATGTGAGGGAGATGTATGATCATCATTTTAAGGTGGGTGAAGACATTTTGTCTTATTTTCGACTGTTGTTATTTAGTGTGTAAGAAAGAGCTGCAGCATTGTATTAAATTTTTTTTTTAAATTTAATCATATTTGCTTTGAACGAAAGTGCCATTTTCAAAATTGGAACTGATTTTTGTGAATAATCCCAGTGACTGAGATTACTTGAAATATGTTCTGGAAAACTCCAATAAAGATCGAAGTTCGTCGAGATTACAAGTACGGTTTACAATGAATATTTAACTAAACCAGACGTCCGTTCTTTAGGAATCTCTACGTTATTCTGAAGCTGGGGAACCAAAAACTGTAGGAGCCCACCTGTCTATCATGTATCATCGGCTATTTCTGTAATCGTTCGTGGATTAGACACGATCGACTTCTAATATATGAATTCGGATATGGCCCAATTTATAAATGGCCCATTTCAGATATGGCACAAGTTGTATGTGGCCCAATTTAGATATGGTACAATTCAGATGTGGCCCAATTCAGATATGGCCCGTTTCGGATACGACCCAATTCGTATATGGTCCAGTTCAGACATGGCCCAATTTGGATATGGACAATTCGGATATGGCCTAATTCGGATATGGCACAATTCTAATATGGTCCGATTTGGATCTGTACCATTTGCCATATAGCACAATATTTATACTACTTAACTGACATGTGTTGAGATACCTAAAACCCATATATAACTAATCAATATTAACGACATATTTTGAAGAATGTTTAAACTAAATCCTTTATCCCGCACTACCTATCTATGTATATAAAAATGAATCCCAGTTTCCCTTGGTCACGCCATAACTTCAGAACGACTTTACCTATTTCATTAATCTTTTTTTAAAGTTTTCTAATTCTTTGTAGAAGGTTCTCACGGAAAGAAAAATTAATAAAATTGAATAATTTCAGAAAACTTAACGACTATTTTAACTTCACACCTTTGACAATTCGCGCGTTTGATTAAATTGAATTTAGCAGGCAGCTGTTTTTTTTTTTTTGTATTAAAAGAATTGTCTACATAGGTACCTACTTATGTTAGGTACCAAATTTAATTGATTGTTCTATAATATACAAAAATTAATATTTGTAATAAACGAAAAATTAAAATGTGAATAAAAAAAATTGTAATAGGCAGCACGCAAGCTGTTTGAAAACTGAATGGACTGGGACTGGATATATGGGAGAGGGGTTGCGGGACGGGGGAGCGGGAGAGGGGAGAGGGTTGGCAGGGAAGGTGGAAGGGGAACGCGGGAGGGTAGGTGATGCGGGAGGAGAGCGGGGACGCACGGGAAAGGACATGCAGGGAGAAACAATTTGTTTCTTTGAATATGGCATTGCAACGCATGCCGGGAACCAGCTAGTAATCTAATATTTTTAACACATTTTTAAAAGTGGAACTGATATTTGAAGATTATTTAGTGATTTTCCACGGGTCTGCGCTAGTGTTGTATACATGTATGTGAATGAATAGCATTGCCTCTTCTAACAAAATTAAACAATACTCGAGCTCAACGAGCTAAACAATACTAAGTGGCTCCGACGTCTGAAGTAAACATAAACAATGGATCTGTTCAAAGTCGTTCTATTTTGGACCAGGTAAAATAAATACATAACTTGTGGACAAGTACTAACTACTCCCATAGCTTCAGATTTAATACAAATTACATTAAATGTTCACGTTTCTAATTATAACAGACGTAAATAGCTCCACGTTGCAACACAGCGTAATCGCAATTAAATGTATTTATTGGCAATGCTATTTATTTCTCATATGAGTGGTTTTAAGACAACCAAACCATTAAGCGATTTTTTAATTACCGTGACGGTAAAAAAAGCAATAAACGCACGTTCCTTATCGCTATAATGCTACTGCAGCTCTTTCTTACACGTTAAATAATGGCGAGACACAATATAGGTTGCGACTATTTCCTCCAAAATACTACTCTTTGCGTTTGCGTTTCATTTTCTTTATACATACGAGGGAGATGTATGATAATGATTGTATGTTTCCTTTGGGGGGGGTGCACACATACGTTCAACGTTTGTCTCATTTTAGATTGTTGTTATTTAGTGTGTAAGAAAGCGCTGCTTCATTATATGTTTAAGAACAAATGCAAAACCATCAGCACATTGACATTAATTTGACGTTTTTTGATTTTTGGGATTCACTCACACTTCAATATTATCCTTGTAACTATTTTCCATACTTTCAAAATTATAGTCACGGCTTGTAGTATTGTAGGGGTCTACGGAGACGTCACGGTGCGATGTGTGAGAGAGATGCACGAAAATGATGACTTTTTTTCCTTTGGAGGAAACAGACCTAAGTACATTGTGTATCTCATCTTTTGAAAGAGCTGCAGCATTATAGCGATAAGGAACGTATGTTTATTGCCATTCTTGCCGTCACGGTCCCGTAACCATGAATCGTCACGATCGTTAATTTAGAATTGAAACGTTTCGAAAATTAACCTTCCTCTACCTCATCTCCTTCCCCTCCCCACTACCTTCAGCCTCACAAAAACCCAATCAGGGATGCCATAGTCTCACTGGTTCTAGACAGTTGGGATCAGTTAGAACTTGAGTGGGTATTGTAGGGTAGGTCAGTGCGGTGTTCACAGTTTATTTTATTTTTTTTAAATATTTTTAGTGACCAAATCTGAATAACCAAATATTTATATCTCATCCTTCATCCTTTCTCTTTTCATCTTCTTCTCAGATATGGCCTCCAATGGCATATAATATAGATATGTCACATATAGGGTACATGGTACAATTCGGGTATAGCCCAATTCAGAAATGGCACAATTCAAATGTGGCCCAATTCAGATACGACCTAATTCGGATATGGCACAATTCGAATATGGCCCAATTCAGGTGTAATGTTACAATTGGGGTACATGGTACAATTTGGGTGTGCCCAATTCAAAAATGGCACTACTCGGATACGGCCTAATTTAGATACGGCCTAATTCGGATATGACACAATTCAGATATGGCCCAATTCGGATTTGTGTCAAATAATATATGGCACAATTCAGACACGGCCCAATTCAGATATGGCTCAATTCAGATATGGCCCAATTCAGATTTTTACCAAATAATATATGGTACAATTCGGACATGGCCCAATTCAGATATGGCCCAATTCGGATGTGGCCCGATTCGGAAACGACACAATTCGGATATGGCCTAATTCGGATATGGTCCAATTCGGATATGGTCCAATTCGGATATGGCTCAACTCGAATATAGCCACAATTAGTATATGTATCAATTCGTATATAGCACAATAACTATTACAAACATGGTTACATGATATATATAATAATATTATAATAAATTTAATTTATTATTATCTATTTTAACTTATCGTTTAACAAAGTAAGTCGTGATGAATGGTGTGCTCACCTATAATTGGAATCATCGCTATAACCAAAATGAAAATGTAAATTACTGTAACAATCGTGTGATGTATTCTGTTGACGAGAGAATAAATAAATAAAATAAAAAAATAAAAAATATATCTTTCAAAACTTTTATTCTAGTCCTACTAAGTAAATAAAATTACGGAAATAATATTCTTTTCTTATACAAAATTATTTTCTATTTCGGTATCATCCAATATCCTTTCTTCCCACATCAGTTCCTATCTGTGAATCTGTAATAGGTACTTACTAAAATACCTGTTTTCTCGATAAATGTATTGAATAAAAGAAAATGCTTGGAAATGTGCTTTTGTATCTAAATCGGGCAATTTTATTGAAAAAGTTTGTTTGGTGATGAAGCGAAAAACAGAAGCCACATAATAATGTGGGGAAATTGCGAATTGATTTATTAACTGCCCTCCACACTACCGACCACGTAAAAGAATTAAGCAATCCAGTACTCAAACGACGATCTACTCTATAAATAGTAAAAATCTAAAATGCAGCTCTCCTAAACTTTTTTCTCTCTCTCTTTTTTTTACACGAGCTCCACACAGGAGGCCCTGAGGAAAATAATTCCACTTATCTTTGGGAATGCTGTGTGGAGGATTTTTGTTAAGGCTCAGCAAACGGGCTCGAAAAGAAGAAGATGGAAAGATACGAAATTACGAATGTCAAAATCGATGCGAAAATTGCGAAAATGTTTAATAAAACACGAATCGTTTAAAATAGAGCCTGAATCTCTTGGGAAGCATCTTAAGTATCATTTAAAGAAACATTGTGAATTTTTTCACAAATATAATTTATAAGATAATAGAAACAGACTTGTTTTTAATAATTTTTGGAGCATAATTTGCGATTTTTTTCTATTGAGGGAATTCCATATAATTTGCGTTTCGGCTTGGACAGCATCTAGACATTATCTTCAAAAATAACATTTATTTTTTTAAGAGCTTAAAAACTTCAAATGTTTAAGGGAGATATGTAAGAAATCGATAGAAATTCGAGTTGCGGCCCCTTAAGGAAAGGAAGAAGAGGAGAGATCTGGGAAGGAAAAAGGTTTGAGGGGTGGGAATCTGGGTTTTGTGTCTGAATTGGGACACATCCAAATTGTGTCGTATCTAAATTTGGCCACATCCGAATTGTACCATATACGAATTGGGCCGAATCCGAATTGAGACATATCTGAAGTGGGAGAGGAAGGATGAATGCTTGGTTATTCGGATCTGGACCCAGTGGCGTAGTGAGCCGTACGGGGTGCCACCCGAGTGTCGTCACCCCCCCAGGACAGACCAATTTTTCATGAGTCGAAATTAGTGTATGTCAACTTTAATGGGGAGGGGGTGACACACCAACCACGTTATCCGCCCTTTCCGCCCCGGGTGCCACCCATGCTGGCTACGCCACTGTCTATACCTACCCCACAATACCCACACGAGTTCTAACTGATCCCAGCCGTCTAGAACCAGTGAGAATACGGCATCCCTAATTGGGATGTTTTCAGGCTGAAGATTTTTTTTTTACATTAACTCCACACAGGAAGCCCCGAGGAAAATAATTTCCATCAGGGCCTATGTCATCTTTGAGGATGCTGTGTGGAGGGTCTTTTTGAGGAAGGAAGGAGTGAACATGGGTCTTGAAGACACCCATGTTGTAGGAGGGAGGAAACACAGAGGCCGGTAAATCGTTCCGCATCCGAGCTGTTGAACTCAAGAACGAGTCGTAAAAACGACCCGTTCTCATGTGACTAATGTCAACCGTGTACAAATGTTGGGCGCGTGTTTGGCGTGTTTCCCGACTATGCACCGGTGCCGAGGGGATCAACGACGCTAGTTCCTCGGAGCATTTTCCATTGTAATACCGGTAGAACAAGGACAGCATTCCCACCTGACGCCTGTGCTCTAAAGATTGCAATCCGTCCGTTAAGATGGGAGAATCTATCAAACGGACCGCCCGTTTCTGCACAGTGTCAAGGTTTTTTTTTTTTAAGGTATTTTGGAGCTCCAGACCAGAGGTGGCTGCCAAATTCAACCGTGGGGCGCACTTGCGAAGATAGAGGGGAGGGGAAGGAAATGGGTTAGAGGAAGGTTGATCTGGCCACCAAACAGGCTAAAGCTATTTCAAGCGCAACGTTTAAATTCTTAAATTCTGAATGGTAGGTAGTCTTAAATTCTGAATGGTGTCCTGGTCAGACCTAGACAAACCTCACCCCCCATGAACCCGGGCAGCCCTGCTAAATCACCAAACGTAGCGAACCACTTGATGTGACCTTTGGCAGAGCTGTTGGTGATCCAATAAATGGTTCCCGGGGCGGCAGTACCAATTCCCGACCAATTAATCTATCTCATTCTCTCGCAGGCTAAATCCTATAGATGTATGTGCTTGTCTCTTTTAAGTGTCGCTTTATAGTTTCATCGAGTTTCTAAATCACAACGGTGCTAAAGAAGTGTTTAATTCAAAAACATGGTGTTGACAGTTTTACAATTTTCGAGAGGCAACTAATCTCTATTTTATCTGCTAATAATGAACTTTTATTATTTTTGTTCTTTTCATAAAACCTTCTCTCATCTTAAACCTTACCAGTAATTTATATCCTTATTTTATTTTATTTTTCTGTTCTGTTTAGTTCTGTTTTATCATCCTACAATAATATACACATACAACTGCTTGTTTATACCTACTAACTATCTCTTACACATTGCACTTTATTTTATTTCAGGTCTTATTATTACTGATTATGTAGGTATGTATATATTTTTAAGCTAAATTGCATTAGTTTTTTATAAGTACTACTCATACTATTGCATTTATTTCAATCTCTGTTATGATGTTCTATACCTTGCGATGATGATTGCATTCTGTTTTATTGGTTTAGTAACACACATAATTTTAGAAACTTAAAACTTGTGTTCAAGATAAATATGTTATAAAAGATTAGAAATTCGGCCGCGGCACAAGGGGTGAGGATAGGGGAATGGGCCACTGAAAAAGTTTGAGAACACTGATCTAGATCGCAATTTTAGATCTTTAGGATAGATAGCAGACCCTGGGAAAGTATTGAAGAAATAAGACTTTAGACTGACCTCATCCAGCTCCCGCGACAGACTGCAGATCTCCAGTCCTGTGGAATAGAAGGTGTTGTTATCCAGGGTGGAGAGGGCCGTCTCATATACTTCTGTAGTCACGTTCCGAGAGGGCAGCAGTTGATGTTCGAACATCTTGCCCATATTCCTGCGAAAATCACCACATTATATTCTGAAACTTTACGTATCTACGATTATCTAGATGGGATACGATTTCAGATTTTTATTATATATCTGACAGTATTAATATCCTAGCGACTGTACGGTTGAAATTTAAGTATCCGACTCCGAGTACAACTCTGACGCCGCGCCATATGGAAACCTTCTGTGAATGTGAAGTTTGTGACCAAGCCACTACGGAAATAGAACAGTATTAAACCTAGCAAGAGGAACGTCGGTTGGCAGGTGTAAGTACTCTTGGATTTGCATCTTCATGAATCTCTCCAGTTTGGATACGGATGAGATGTGCGTATAGTTTAAGTTTAAGCTAGTGTCGTGCCACACGCCGCCCGCAGGGCCTAGCAGTAAAAACCCGTGGAGTCATTCAATTTCATGATGGTGGTTCTAAAGTTGGGGAAGGAGCTGGCGAGAGAATTCTTCGAGGGGAGCATAAAGAAACTTGTGCCACGGCTCACCACATGCCTTGAACGGAATGGCGATTATTTGGAAAAATAGTCAGCAAAAATATCCTGTACTTTTTTTCTAATACACTTTTCAAAAACAAAAAAAAAATCAGTACACTTTCCTTCTGAACATGCCTCGTATTTGGATCGGTGTGTGAAGTCCTTCTATTGGGTAATTTGTTTAGTCATTGACATTATCGTGATTTTTTTCGAGAATAATAAAAACCGTGAAAATGCCCAGTTAGATTAAAAAGAAAAGTGTATAATATAAAAGTTGTGTGAAGATTCGACTCACCCTTCGATGCATTTTTCCACATTGACAGAGGCCTTGAAGCCAAGGATTGCGAAGATGACCACGCTGGCGTAGATGGCGGTGAACGCGTTGCAGAAGCTGACGAGAATGACGTCTCGCACACAGTTGTTCTTGGGCGTGTTATAGGACCCAAAGGCGATCAGGGACCCGAAGGCCAGACCGAAGGAGTAGAACACCTGGGTAGCTGCATCCAGCCACACAGTAGGGTTCAGGAGTTTCTCCACCTGTAAACAATCGAACGTTATTAATACCGTAGCGTCTGCGTAGTTGAATTTAAGATTCCGGCTTCGAACGCGTGTCTGCCACTGCGCCTTACCCGTCGCAGCATATAAACATCCGTGTACGTGGATTTTCGGACAAAGGTACCGTTGTAATTCGGTTTCTAATTCAAGAATACGTCATAAGATGTCGCCACTTTCGTCGGCAAGATGCATAGGGACATGCCCTTCCTAGGTATAAGTTATACGAATTTGTGAACCTGGAGTGTCTGCCGGATTTAAAAAGATTGACGGTAATACTATCTTTTATAAAGCGGCTGTATAATATGACGTCATCGCCCGTCCCGGTTACTTTTTTACGGTTACTAGCTATCACTGGTTGACACGTTGACAGTGGATAAGAGGAACGTGCTAATTTTGGAACCAGTTCCTATTGGATTTACAAAATGATCACCAAGACTAACTGGGCGAAGTCAAACCAAAAGCCGCCCGCAGGGAATACCAGTAAACTTGCGGAGCGGGTTTTTTACTATTAGTATATCATTACTACATTTTTGATGTTCTAATTGAACCCTTCCTTAGGCCAAAAATCAGCGTTATGTGAAAAAATGAGTTCTGAGACGTGGGCTGTTAAACATTTCATTTGACTGTAGTGATCATATCTGACTAATCTGTTCGGTTTTGGGAACCGCTCATATAGGTCCTATAGACACTCTTGCTGTCATGGTGAGAAATTTGATCCAAATGGTGAAAGAGAAAACACCACGCTTTAAATTGAAATCTAAAAGTAAACCACAGAAAAATTTTAATTTCACCTCCATAAAACCAAATTTTCCGACCACAAAAAAAAATGAAATTTTGTTAATTTTTTTAATTATTTTTACACGAAACGAGAAAAATTGGGATGATAATAACATTTATAATACACTTGTTTACTAAAAGTATGTTTTTTTCGTTATCAGTAATTTTAGTTAGGAAAACGTAAGATGAGGCATCATTAAAACTTTTTTTATGCTTTTATTAAAAAATATATATGTTTATTTTTAATAATAATAATTTAAAACGTATTTCATCACCTTTCAAAAACATATTTAGTTTTTGGGTACATTCAGAAATATTCCATTTATATGGATTTTATTTCAAAGCGGAAATAATCTGACAGAATAACACGTGTTTTTTTTAGATTATAGTTGCAAATTTCTTTCAATAAAGATATTATTATAACAATGTGTAAAGTGCAAATAAATGTGAACATAAATTTCCAGATTTGTTAATGCATCGATTGTTTAATTTTAAAATTTCTCTATCCACTTTCTTTCCTTATTGCAAAAGTCCAGCTGGGCGAGCAAAAATAAATAACAAACAGAATATTTTTTCAAAGGGTTTTTTTTATACCAACTGACGATACTGAGAGGTTGGATTTATATTTAACTAACCTTAGGTGTATACATGTGCATTAGGCCCGCACCGGCACCTTTCAGGGTGATTCCACGTATGAAGAAGATAGTCAACACCAGGTAAGGGAACAGAGACGTGAAATAGACCACCTGAAATGAACAAGAAAATAAAATTAAAATAAAAAAACATTATTTAATATAGTTCAATTACGAGATGTACCAATAAAATTGTGATCGTGTGTCAGAAATAAGCACCCTTTCAATCTTCTGGCGAAATTAATGTAAAAATTTCAAATCTAAATTCTTTCTTGAGCAAATAATCTATTTCATTGGCCTCTCTGGGCATAACATACAAACCTTCAACATCAGTATCATTTAAATTAGTCATCTTGTGTCTATTTAGTTCTAATGGCCAAATACGGCATGTCACAGTACTGTCGAATTCTTATTTTTTTAGGAGTTCCTCGAGGATCTGTCCTGGGACTTCTCTTTTTTACTAGTTTTATAAATGATTTTGGACTTTTTTATATTTGTAGTAACTTATAGCGTAAAATTGAAAATCTTTTTCTTGCTTGAAAATCTAAATTAAAAATTTTAAAACTGCTTAAACTTCGTTACACTCAAGGGCAATGTAATTTAAA
The DNA here is from genome assembly GCA_917563855.2 of Limnephilus lunatus. Lineage (NCBI taxonomy): Eukaryota > Metazoa > Arthropoda > Insecta > Trichoptera > Limnephilidae > Limnephilus > Limnephilus lunatus. The sequence continues at coordinate 46,101,097 of OU830603.1, read as the reverse complement.
AAACGGGAGTTCACAGTCATAAATGTGGTTTTTTGGTTTATAGGTTTGTTGTTTCGGTTAGTTTGTTGGTTAGATTGTTGGTTTTTTGGTTGGTTTGTTGGCATGTGGATTGGTTTGTTGGTTGGTATGTTGGTTTTTAGATTAGTTTATTGGTTTGTTGGCATGTGGGTTGGTTAGTTGGTTGGTTGATTGATTGGTATATCGGCTTTTTGGTTAGTTCGTTGTTTTTTTGGTCGGTGTATTGGCTTGTTAGGTTGTTGGTTTGTTTGCTGGTTGGTTTGTTAGTTTGTTTGTTTGTCTCTGTTTATTAAACAACTGTTTATCTGTTGGTATGTCTGGCTGTTTGTTTGTTGGTATCTATGTCTGTTTATCTTTTGTCTGTTTGTCTGTTGGTATGTCTGTATATTTCTTATAACTATTTTACTATCTGTCTAATTATTTATTAAATTTACCTTCCCGCTGCTCTGGATACCCTTCATCACGATGAAGAAAACGACCGTCCAGCTGAGGAGCAGACAGAGGACGATCCACCACTTGAGACCCCCAGGCTCGTCCATGGAGGGCGCTGCGTCCAGCGTGGTGCGGTACCAGAAGTAGGCCGTCTCCGAGGACTTGACGCACTCGGCGATGGGTGTACCGTTCAGCATCGGGCACGAGGACCAAGGAAGAGGAGACTATGGACAAAAGAAAAATAGTTCAGTATATTTTTTTAAGGAATCATTTTTTTATTTTGACTTCTTCTTCTGGTGCCCTATCCTATCGTTAGCATCACATCGTCAGGGCAATCTTCATCGTACATGCTGCAGCCACATAGATTTAAAATCCACGATCATCTACCAGTAATTTGTAAGTTCATTTTAAAGATCTTAAAATTGTGTTCAATTGTAAGAAGTTACTCGGTTTTTACATATTTATTAAAAACAGACACTTACAGCTCTCTGAACAGTAGACTTTGCGTCTAAAAGTATGTTTCTAATTTTGTTATATTTAATGAATCAAAACCAAAATATTTGATCAGTGCCCTTGGATGATTTTTTCCAAAACAATAACTATTATTATTTCAGAACTGTACTTAAATGTACTTAAGAAATTCTCTTTGCTTTAAATCCCCAATGACTTGAGTAAATTGGCATTAAATTTTTAAATTCCCCATTTTCTGCTCGAAATCAGTGTAAATTAAACATAATCTTAATGCAGTTCATGCAAGATATGCCAATCCGACTCCATTACCCTTAAAAACATGGGCCAAGTAATAATTAATATCAATAATTTAAGCATCTTCCTTGCAAAAGTATTCCCCAGTTGTTAAAACACTCTGGACTAGTGCCCAAACTGTCTGCAGCTAGGCAATAATATTTATGTACACTGAATAATGCTGAGAAGAAAATAATGACAGATTTATATGGATTAGGTACTGTTTGATAATAAATTGTAAAATTTAAACAAGAACAACACTGGCACGTGGCAATACTATTTTTGCACAGATTGTGAAATTAAATGGGAGGAAAAAGATATTTATACGCGCTGTTGCTTGCTTTTGGACTGGGAATGTTTCATTCGCGGTATTGACTTTAATCCAGTACAAGCATTCTATTGCTCAGGATGACCCTCACATTCCTATAGAACTTCATCTCCTTCCTTTCTTTAAAAGACCCTCCACACTCATCCCCTAAGATGATGTAAGCCCTTAGGGGAATTACTTTCCCCAGGGCCTCCTGTACCTATAATAAAAATTAAAAAATTATTCACTTGGACCTTAGGGATTTTCACCTCTTTTCAGTGAGGTTTTTTTTTATATGAATACCGCACAAGAGTCCCAACTGCTCCCGTCTGAAGCCAGTGAGACTATGGCATCCCCAATTGGGGTATGTTGTGAGGCTGAGGGTAGTGGAGAGGGGAAGGAGATAGGGAAGAGGAAGGTGGGGAAGTACCTGGCTATTCAGATCTGGTCACCAAACACGGCTTATGCAATTTCAAGCAACGTTTTAATTCTGAATGGTGGTCTGGAGGTTGTCTCCCACAACGAAATTCGATGTTTTTTTACAATGTATCATATTAATTAGATATTGTTTAGGAGAGAACTTTTTTTTAATTTTTGTAAAATATCGAAAAGTACCGAAGACACAAGCCAAGCAATGGCCGGCTTTTTTGACGGCTGGTGTGGTCTAGCGGTAAGGCTTTTGACTCGCAATCCGAAGGTCGAGGGATCGAATCCCGGCGTGGGCAAATAAGTTTGATTGATTAATGCATGATATTTCACGATTAATTCATTTAAAATAATATACGGGATGTTAAGGGACGTACTTGACTTACTTTAATCAGTGATTCCTCACATTATTTGCAGTAAGAAATGTAAATGAAATATTGGTCTCCGGTGACATTTTTTTTTTCTTTCTCAAAAACATAAAAAATGGTAGGTGTTGGACAGTTGGAGGCGGGGTAAGGGGTTGGTCGGATACTCGGCTGAATGACCAGTAAAGCCATGCGGAAGAAAAAATTTGTTTTATTTTTAAGAAAGAAAGTCACCGGAGACCAAAATTTCATTTACATTTTTAGTCCAAATAATGTCAGGAATCACTGGTTAAAGTAAGTCAAGTATGTCCCTTAACACTCTGTATAGTATATTTGCGCCACGTTCCAGAGTGGAAGATACACTCAGTATCGCCCTAGTGTAAGACGACCTTTCAGAATTGAAAGGTTGCTTGAAATGTCTTTATCCGTGTTTGGTGACTCGATCTGAATAGCGAGGTACTTCTCCACCTGCCTCTGCCCATATCCTTCCCCACCCCACATATTTTCAGCCACATAACATACCCCAATACACTGGTTCCAGACGGGAGCAGTTGGGACTCTTGTGAGGTATTCACATAAAAATATAAAGTAGCGTAATATCTGCCTACCCTGCGATCTCAATGGTACGGTGTTCAGAGGTTGTGTTGTCTAATCTAATACATTCTGCGAACTTTCATTATCTTAGTTTTCTAGGGGCGCTAAAATGTTCAGTGGAGAGTTATGTTTTCATTTCAGTCGGTTTCTGAGTTGGGTTAGATTGGACATATTTTTTGATGAGTTTTTTAGGTGGCAATATGGTCACACGACACGTGTCACCTGGGTTTTAATTAAAAGGCGCTCTGCCCCTTACATAAAATATCTAGCTTATGTGATTGATGTTTCCTTTTAGAATTACTGGTGAATTTATGGGTCATTTACACGCTACACAAATAATAGCCTCGATAAAAGAGCAATTCTTCATTTATTAAATCTGAATAACAAAAAAAATTCTAAACAAAAAAGATAATAATGCATTGTTACACAGTAAACAACATTAACAGTGGACTCAGAAACGATCCCTGAGAGACACCGTAATTTAGTTATGATACCTTATAGTTACGATTTAATTATGATTTTGTGAATTCCTCACCAAAAAAGAGCATCCAGCTCTATCATTTCTATTACAAATCTCATCCTTTTCTATTTTCAAATCAGTGTATCGATTCACAATGTTAGACAATTGGAAGAAGCGTTTTTGCTCCGATACAACAATACAGTTCCTTACTTTTTCGAATGCAAATTAGACGTTGAACATTCCTCCGTTACCTCTCACCTTGTTAATTCACATACTTGACTTGAGATTTTTCTTTCAGTGGGTAGAGGGCGGAGCTTTAGATCACATATTTTTTGATTGTACAATTAATTTTTAAAAATTATATTACCTTCCCTCCCTTCAATATTTTGTATCTTCTAAGTCTGAACTCAACTCCAATTTTCCAAGTAATTGTGAAATTTTCCCATGTAACTAAAATTAATAATGTACCTATGTAAATTCGCCTTTCCTTTCTCCATACACCTATTAAACGATTTCCAATATGACGTTGTGGCAAAGCGCCACGAACAAGATTAAACAGAACCGGTCACAGTGCGACACAATAATTTAGTTATGATGATCAGGATAGGATAAACTTCATACTGACTCTTGAGGAGGTAGAAGACCAGATGATCATGATGTCAGCAGGTGTAGAGAAAAGTAAGAGGCACATTATCGGTGGAGACAGAACAGACCCCTGTGGGACGCTATTATTTAAATATGAGGAATGCTAGGATAATCAGGATAGGATAAGCGATAGACTGTTGAAGAGACAGAAGAAGATTGGGTGATAATAACATTATTGAATACAGATAAAAGAAAGGACATTTAGATGATAGCTAGTAATTATAGGATGATCAGGACGAGACAAGTGAAATACCTGCAGACTGTTGAAGATGTAGAAGAATACTAGGTGATGGTGATGACAGCAGGTATAAAATGGAATGTCTCATTTAGAGACCATGACGTTAGGAGGTATTCAAAAAGCAAGGACAAATTTAGGAAGGCACATTAACGGTGGAGACTAAACCGATCCCTGTAGGACCCCATAGTTTAGTGATGATGGATAGGAATGCTAGAATAACAACATACCTGCAGACTATTGAAGAGGTAAAAGAAGACCCAAGTGATGATGACGTTGTAGTAGAGCGCCACGAAGAGGGTGACCACGCAGCTACTGATCCCGATGCCCCCCAGCCAGGGGTGGATGGTGTTCCACACGCCCAGCGCGCCCAGCCGCATCTTTTGGCCAATGGCGATCTCGATCAGGAAGAGGGGAATACCCTCCAGGATCAGCATGAACACGAAGGGTATCAGGAAGGCACCTGGCGACAAACAGAATAATGGTTCCATGAGAAACAGAACACTGAAACAATATAGAACATTGAAAAATGGAACATTAAGGAAAGTGAGGAAAAGTGGAGATCCTTAAAAGATACTGAACCTAAACTAACCTAAACCTAAACTAACAACACCTAACTTGACCAAAATGTTATCTGTCTTTTTTACTCCAAATAAGTTCAGAAATCAGTTCGTAAAGTTTCAATCGAAACAAAAGTAGATATGCCATAGAAGGGTGACGACTGTCGCCGAACTACGAACAAACTGCACGGAATTTCGAAGCGACCAAACCTATTAAGACGACAATATACCCTAAAATATATTCAGAATCTTAACGCCGTAAGTAAAGAAGTCGTGTACACAAATTGCGAGTCGCGACTTGGTGTATTGGACGGACCTATTGTCGAATTTGCCCGGCCAAACACTCTAAAATAATGTGGGAATCTTAACGACGTAAGTGAAGAAGCGTGTAAACAAATATACGCCCGCGGCACGGCGTATTGGATAGACGTACGGTAGAATTCGCCCTAGTGGGCCTGGAGATTCGACCTTTCCGCCGGGTTCATTTTAATTAATTCTGAGGAACGTGTTATAAATATTTAAGATGTTTCTAAACGTTTTCCTCCCGAAGTTATAAATTCATCGTCTAGAAAAATAAAATCTGGTGCTCACCTCTAACTTTATAGTTGTAAAACGGGTTATAAAATTTTAAAATCGTTGTACGTAGAATATATTAACGGTAAGGTATTGTTTTTATTAATCTTAAATATAAATAACTTACATCCCCAGGGGTCGGTTTGAAAAAAAGTTATTACAGTTACGAATTCGCCGGAAATGATTAAAATGTGAGTTTTGAGCAAACCAAAAATACATATATTGTACCGCCTTAATCATGCGTTTGGCGTCTAGATAGAAACGAACGCGGGGCATCACTATGCGTTGATACGATTTGCAAAGTAGTATGTGTTAACGAAATTGACGTTCATCACCCATCTTCCTTGTTTCTCTTATCAATGCCTGTGACACAACTACGATCTATTTTTATTAATCAACGGGATCGGGGTTTTTATCACATGCTACTGATACTTCGACTAATGCATTTGTTGTTGTCTAACGCGGGTCAATTACTGCGTTTATATCAATCAATTGACATGGCCAAGGAAACTGCAATGGCTAATGGAGATTGGCGCCAATCAATGCAGATAAATGCAACAATAATGATTGTGTCAACTTTGTATTGTTCGGTTGTGTGTTGTGGGTTTAGCAAGAACGGATTAGCGATGAAAGTAGGTTAAATATTGATAAATGGACCCTTCCGTACTCTTCTACTTAAGAGGAACGGGGGGGGGCATCCATTAATTACGTGAGCACAAACGGGGGGGAAGGGGGGGGGGGGGTCAAGCAAAATCTCACGTTACTTGAAAAAAATATACGAATTGGCCCATATTTATCTCACCGAGGTGGAGGGGGGGGTCTAGATTGGAAGAAAAACTGCTCACGTAATTAATGGATGCCCCCACGGCTGTGTGGCCTTTTTCATTCAAAACATAGATTTGGATTTGACAAAAATGCCCACTAAATCTGTCTATCTATATAAATAAAAATGAATCGCCGAAATTTATGTACGCGCATAACTTCCGAACGACTGTACCAAAAGCGAGATGTTTTAAAACTGAATGTACCGGGAATGAATGTATGGAATGTGGGAGGGGAACTCGGGTAGGGGGTTCGCGGGAGAGGAGGGAGGGGAAACCGGGAGGGGGAGGGAAACCTGGGAGGAGGGAGGGGAAGTTGGGAGGGGGGTTCACGGGACGGGGGAAGGGAGGAGTGGAATTGGGAGAGGGAAGGTGGAGGAGGCGGATTGGGAACGCGAGAGGGAAGGGGACGCGGGAGAGGAAACGGAGGCGGAAGGGGAACGAGACGAATGGGAAAGGACACGCAGGGAGAAACAATTACTTCATTAAATAGCGCTGGCAACGCATGCCGGGAACCAGCTAGTTGATAATATTTTTTGAATCAAAAGTTGTAGCAAATAACGAGTACGGATATGTGACACTTTATTTATTTGTGTTTCAAATTCTAAAATGATTTTTCACGATTTTAGAGACAACTTTGGTGATTATTTACGAGTTAATGATAATTATTTTAATTTAAACAAAAAAATTGTTTGTATTCAAATAAATAAGATAAAAATATATTTTTGGTGGGCTTACATTTTTAATTACAAATGACCCATTTTCATCGGGACAAAAAATTTATTAAATTGTCCAAGTTTTATAATTTGAAACACAAACAAATCTTTATTATATATATATGTATTACATATCTGTAATAGATATTGCCTACACATTTTGATTAAAAAATAATTATTCTATAAGCGAAACTCAATCGAAAAATCTGGAAACAGAAAAATCAGAAAAAGATATTGGCACCTCTGGGACTCCAACCTAGGACCTTATATTGTCTACATTTAATTAAATGTTACAATTTGAGGTTTTACTCAAAAATTTAAAATAACAATTAAATAATTATTCTGTTTGGCCAAGTATTTTCGCCTCAACTGACAGGTCAGTGGCTGAGTTTGGATCCCACTCAGGCGTCGCGTGTTCGATTCCTAGACTAGCTTAGACTTTCATCGCAACACACGCAACATTTTCAAATATTGGAGGGTTATTCGCAATAACTCTGGAATGTTTTCTTTCTCTGTAATAAAAAAAAATCTAATTAAATTTTGTATGCAAAACACCGTGAAACCATTGCTCTTAAGTGGCGAATAATTTTTACGAATTGGGTCGCCTTAAGCCGCCGCTACCCGAATTTCTACCTATTTCTTACATATTCCCCTTAAACATTTGAAGTTGTTAAGCTCTTAAAAAATATGTTATTTTTCAAAATAATATCTATACATTTCCACGCCTAAACGCAAATTATATGAAATTCCCTCGATAGAAAAAATCGCATAGTATGCTCCAAAAATGACTATTTTCACGTCTCTTTCAGTTTTTGTACAAGTTATATGTATGAAAAAATCACAGTGTTTCTTTAAATGTTGTTGTAGACAAGAGATTTTTGCTCTATTTTAAACTAAATCGTCGTAACTAAGTAGTCGTGTTTCATTACACATTCTCACAATTTTTGCTTCAATTTATCGTTTTAAGTATTAGCTCACTCTCTCCAACATTCTTAATTACGTATCTCTCCATCTTCTTATTTTTGAGCGGGGATACGGTGCCTTAAAACAACTGTTAATGTAGTCAATTGCAAAGACGTAAATATTCAGCAAGAATATTCGCAATATGTTAAGTGAACCGAAAAAAACATTACAAATGGTTCTTATGTACACAATACATTCGGTGGTCGAGGACGTTATTCATATACCTTTATGCCACCAAGGTTAGCAAAGCACAGACGTAGTGAATAGTATTGGATGTATAGAAAACCGAGGCTTTTCTTTTGTGTGACGCTCCATTTTGGTTTTGAATAGAAGTCGACTATTCTGGCGACCCCTTTTGAAGAATTCAAACAGCAAAGGGGTCCAGAAAATACGAAGGTCTGCGAATCTATAGAATTTGCAGTCTATGTGACCAGTATTATGAGTAGGAAGGTGCTAACTGTACCTATACCTAATATATTTTTAACCGTTCAGTATTTTAAATATGTTTACCTCCCAACTGCGACGCGCCGGTGAATTTCTATTGGCATTTCGGAATGCTTCCGAGGTATTTAACCCCTCAGGCCTCATGCATATTTTGTCGGAGGGTCAAAATATTTCCGCTATACAATAAAATCCAAATAAATGGAATATTTACGAAAACTAAAAAATGTTTTTGAAAGGTGATAAAATACGCTTTCAAGAGATAGATATTATTAGATATCTATATACATATATAAAAATAAATCCCTTTTTCCCATAGTCACGCCATAACTTCAGAACGACTTTACCTATTTCATTCATTTACCTATTTCATTCTTTTTTTTAACGTTTTCTAATACTTTGAAGAAGGTTCTTAAGGAAAAAAATTAAGAAAATTGAATAATTTCAGAAAAATTAACGACTATTTTAACTTCGCACGTTCGACAGTTCGCGCGTTTGATGAAATTGAATTTAGCAGGCAGCTGTTTTTTTTTGTAGTAAAATAATTCTCTATGGATTTCTTAAATTATAGATCCTCTAAAGGCCAGTTGCATCGAAAATAGTTAAAGTTATAAAAGTAACTTTTTTATCACATCTTAAAAAAATGGGTTGTTTCAACTTCTTTTAAATAAAAGTTAACAAAACAGTTATAAAATAGTTACTTTTATTTATTATTATTTTTAATTGGTATACTAATGTTTAAGACAAGATTTTTATGCATAGCACAAAGGGTAACAATTATTATAAGCAATAATTATTAGCCTGAAACACTCATCAATATTGAAAAAATCTCCCGAGAAAAGATAAATGCCGCCGACGGAACTTGAACCCGCGTCCTTCTGATATCCGGTCAACTGCTCTTTTATCCACTGAGCTACGTCGGCTTATCTCCCACCCGCCAAATAATTCAATATATCTAATATACTAGTGTTTAATTCAACAATTACTGCTTATTACATTTTTTCACCGATTTACAGGAGTCATCTCTGGGGTTCATAAAAGTATTGTCTCGTGTATAATAGACAGGGGCAGAACAATAAGAAGCGTCTGCTTCTATAGAAGAGAAATATCATTAAAAAAAAAATCAGTTAAAATTTATTATGTAGTTTATTTGTATCAAAAAAGGTTATTTTGAAATGTAAATATTATATTTTATATGTTATTTGTGCTGTATAAATAATGTATCTTATGTAATAAATAAATGAAAAAAAAAATAAAAAAACAAAATAAAATAATAGCCCTCCTTCGGCCACAATATAATAATATCATCAAACGTTGTTCAAGTTTCTAAAATGGGTACCTATATAAGATAACAAATTTGATTGATTGTTCTTACAATATACAAAAATGAATATTTGTAATATACGAAAAATGAAAATTGAATAAAAAAAATGTAATAGGTGGCACGCGAGCTGTTCGAAAACTTAATGTACTGGGACTGAATATATGGAACGCGGGAGGGGGGAGGGGGTGTGGGGGAAAGTGGAAGAGGAACGCGGGAGGGTAGAGGATGCAGGAGAGGAACGGGGACGCACGAGAAAGGACATGCAGGGAGAAACAATTTATTTATTTGAATATGGCATTGCAACGCATGCCGGGATCCAGCTAGTAAACATATAATTTTTGAAATATTAAAATTATGAATGCAACAAAAAGTTTTTAAAGATGGATAAGTTATCAAGAGGATGGTGAAATGCCCTCTAAGTAAAACACACTGATACTCACAGCCAAAGCTTTGCAAATAACTGATTGCATTTTTCCAATTACACAGTGAATCACGTCTAACGACCTTAATCGTGGTTACCCATGATTATTTCTGAGAAATGTTATCTACTGGAGCGATTATGGTCGAAAAATGGACCACATTTGTTTATCTGCGATTGATAGCAGTCAAAAATTGGACCACATTTTTCTACAATTCGTAAAACATTATTGTAATTATTTCAAACATTTCCGTGGCCAGCCATGTACTTTAAAACGAATCTATTGAAATGCTTCATCTATTATGACCATAGATGTCGCAATCCGAACTTGGTAGACTATTTTAGAACGATGTTAAAAATATTTTTTCCCTGCGAATTTTTGATCAGCTGTTTACGGTTAAAATTACAGAACATACAGATATCGAAAATATTTTATGTTAACTCGAATAAGTACCCCTCACGGCAGTTTCAAAGTAAAAAAAAAACACGCAGGATTTATTTACCTGAAAGGCATGCTTATGAAGATATAAGAGCTGGAAGTTTCGCCCTCTAAAAATTTAAAAAACTGTCCAAAACATTTGAGTGAATTCCACAACAATCCAGGACATCCCGGAACATACTTGAATGTTTGGGAATAGGGAATCGGGAACATTTCAGAACACTTTCGAATATTGTGGAATGTTCTGGAACATTGTGTACCATTCGAAGCCTTTTTAATAACATAACATTTAATTACCCATTACTTTTTATTAGTGTACTTTGGTGTACCTGATGTTATGAATGGTTTTATCTAGGACGCAAACCATCGATCGATAGCGCCGTCTGACATCTGCCGGCGCGCCCCCGCACTGCCGGGGGCTCGCTCGACGGCTCAACCACCCTTCCATCCCCTTCTCAGCGATACCGCCCCCGCTCGGCGGTGACGTCATAGCCGCCCGAACTGCAGTGGGAAGCTATAAATAGAAGGGATCGAAACTTTTGCTCTTCGTCTGTGACGCGATGAGATACTTGAATGGATGGTAGACGAGATAAGAGGGAAATATAGATGATAAAATGTAACGTGTATTGAAAAACTGTTACATATGAAGAAAATACACAGGCGTGAATTTCATTTATCAATGTTAGATATGCCACAATCACATAGACAGAATTACCTACACACTTGAAGAGAATTATTACACCTACTAAAATTACACTAAAATTCTTTTTTTTAGTAAGTAAAATTAATTACAGGATTCCAAATTTGTCCAGCTCTCATAGGTCTCATATAATTTATTGTATCTCCCTTACTGTCTAATGGTGAGAAATGTGATCTAAACGATGTTGGAAAGAGAAAACTCCACGCTTTATAATCACACTTAGAATTTAACCATAGAAAAATATTTTAATTTGCACTTCTATGAAACCAAAGTTTGCGATAGCAGTTAGAGTAAAATGTTTAAAATGTCGATAATTTTTTATTCATTATTATTTTATTATGAAATGACAAAAACGTGAGGTGGTAATAGGGTAATAAAATATATCTGTGTTTTTCTTTTTTTTTTGGTTATCAGTAATTTTAGATGGAAAAAACGTAAGGGGAGCCATTTTGAAAACCGTTGTAAGTTTGTATTATAAATTTTATTATTTCACAAATATAATTCTTGATTCTAATAATAAAATTTTAAAACGTATTTCATCTTTCTAAAACAGTTTTTAGTTTTCGATTTTTTGGATTTTATTGCAAAGCAGAAATATTTTTATTTTTTTTCTTCTAAAAAATACGCCCGATTTCTGAAATTCCGTTAAATCTAAAAAATGTTGAAAATATTCGTGAATTTTTAACAATTGAAAAAATTATCTTAATCTATCTGTTAGAATCCATAAAATTTGTTATTATTTTTTAATAAATTTAATTTATTCTTTCTACGTTATCGTTGAATCTTGCGTTTTCTTATTTATATTCTTGTCATTATTTTATTACTTTCTTACGTGAATCATTATTTAAGCTAGAGTTTCCCCACTAAACACAATAGCCTTGTCTCTATATGGTGAGGAAATGCTATTTTATCTATGGACACCGCACAAGAGTTCCAACTATCCGAAGCTGAATACGGTAGGAAAGTGGAGGAGATGGGAAAGAGGATGTTTGGGAAATATCTGGCTATCCAGATCAAGTTAGCAGTCACGACTAATGCCATCTCAAGTAAAGTTTTCATTATTAAAGGTGGTCTTCTATTTTACCTTTAAAACAATAGGATATTTGCGGCCCGTTCCAGAAGATACTCTCAGTTCTCAGTATCGCCTTCGTTTAAGACCACCGTTCAGAATTAAAACATTGCTCGAAATGGCTGTAGCCGTATTTGGTGATCAGATCCGAAAAGCCAAGAACTTACCCACCTTTCTCTTCCTCCCCATCTCCTTCCCCTCCCCACTACTTTCAGCCTCGCAACATACCCCAATTGGGGATGCCACCGTCTCATTTGCTTCAGACGTTTAGGAGCAGTTGGGACTCCTGTGCAGTATTCACATAAAGAAGGAAAAATTTCCCCCCATACCCCTTTTCCACGCCTTAGAGCAGAATTTTGATATTTTTTTATGAAATTTTGCAAAATTGACGTTTAAAATAGAACTAGTATTATAAAATATGTACATTAAACATAACGTACATTTAACCTTCTACCACTACAAACTCAAATGATAAATAAAATGATAAAATATATAAAAGAGGTAAAATTATGGTTGAATAATGTAGATATTGAAACGCTTTTTCTATAAATTTATCCATCTTCATACAACTCACTTTCTGTAATTTTCTAAACTGTAGTACAATATGTTTTCTGTTTATTTATTTTTTTTAATAACTAAAAAAAATAATATTTAAAATCAGTATGTTTTTATCCATATTTTTATTTTACTTATATAATAGTCGAAAAAAACCTTCTTCACTTACTCTACCTATGAAATACTAACTTTATATTTTATATGTTTTTTTTTTTTAAGTCTATTTTATACTTTGTGTACTTAGAAATATAGTATTTTGTTTTAATATTACCCACGCTCAGGCAGTGCCTTAGTGGGTTTTCATTTCTTGTTTATACTATATGTTATTATGTTTTATGTTATAATATGCTATTATACATTATATGTACAAAGAAATGAGAATAAATAAAGTTTAAAAAAAAAAAAAAAAAATTCCTGTCTATATCCGATTTAAAAAAAAAAACTCTGCGTAAAGCCCGGGCAACACCGGGGACTAGTAATAAATAACAAAACTTGTTATATATTTCATGAATGCCAATTTGCAACAGATTGGACTATCGAAAGCTGGCTTTATTTTTGTTTGAGAAATTGTTGTTCGGCTTTAGCAAGGACTGTAAAATATTATTGCGAATTTGTACCAAATCCCCTGAGCATTTGTAACGCTTTGAACAAATATACGATTTCCTTTCACGTTTTCCACAAAACAGTACAATATTTATCATTTTATGTTTTCGTCTAATGTTTCCTTCGAGGCCTTTTTATCATTTTACACATTTTCATCAAACTAAACTTTTTTTTATTTTTATGTGTTTGCTAACCCGGCTTCGCCCTTTATAATAATAGTAATAAAATAATAAACACGCTTATTCGTCAATAGATTTTTTACAGTATTGTACATTTTGTTCTTTTATCATTGAGTCTATTCATGGAACTAATATTGTCCATACTCTTAGAGTCAGTCTATTGACGAAAATGTCACTGCTCAGCTACAATTCAGGATTTCTCCTGGAATGCCGAATTAAAATACTATTATTATTTATCATTAAAGAAGAAGACAATTTTTTTTACATTAACTCCAGACAGGAGGCCTTGAGGAAAATAATTACCCTTAGGGCCTATGCCATCTGAGATGCTGTGTGGAGGGTCTTTTTGAGGAGAGGAAGGAATGAACATGGGTCTAGAAGAGACCCATGTTGTAGGAGGGAGGAAACACAGAGGCCGGCAAATCGTTTCACAGCGAGCTGGTGAACACAAGAACGAGTTGAAGAAGCGACCCGTTCTCATGTGACAAATATCAACCATATTGGGCGCGAATTTTGCGTGTTTCCCGGTTTTGGGCCGGTGCCAAAAAGATCAATATAGCTAGTTCCTCGGAACATCTTCCATTGAAATACCGGTAGAACAAGGATAGCATTTCCATCCGACGCCTATGCTCTAAAGATTGCAATCTGTTTGTTAAGATAACAGCCCATTTCTGCACCGAGTGGAGGATTTTTTTTAGATATTTTGGAGTTCCAGACCAGAGGTGGCTGCCAAATTTAACAGTAGCGCGCTCTTGCGATTTATACAGCGTTAGCGATTTGTACCAGCTCATCAGGGCAGATGTGTAGACGAGTTTATGTACGTAGAAGTAGTACCGCGTTGAAAGCGTCAATCCTCTTAGTGTGGTTTTCTGAGATTAGTTTTTGTGTAGTCAATGAAAGGATTACATGAATGAAAAATTACGATCTCTGTATATTTTCACATAACATAGTTAAGTAAAACAATGAAAGACGATAAATGTCAAATAACATCTTAAACTGTACGAAAATAGTGCATTATTTTAGGATATTAATTTTTGAAAAAGTGACATCACAAAACTGCGCAATTGACTGATTGGCTTCTTGGCTGCGATCTATTTCCAAACTGTTGGAAAAATCTGTCTCAAGCTGAGAGATTTTGGAAAATTTCCAAAATTAGAGTGCTGTCAGTTCCTCGGTTAATTATCGACATTTCGTTTGACACTCTGTTTATAAACAACAGTCTCTCCAAATGAAAGTGTGAAAATGTGGAGATTTGCAAAAAAAATCAAGGCGTGATGATTAAGTTTAAGAAAGGGACGCTGAGATAGTTTGGGGATGAATGAAGAAAGGAGTGTAAGGAGAAAAATGGTGCTAATGTGAACGAAAGAAGAAGTCGGGAACACCCGACAAACACAAGGCACAATCAAGTGAGCCAAGTACGTGAGTCGGGTCGTGTCAACCGTCAGAATAACAGAAGAGGATGTATGATACTATGTATGAATGTGAATGGAGAAAGGAGAGTATCGATAGAATTATGGGCGTGTTGCTGCGCCCAAAGTAAAGCCCCGTTGCTTGAAATGGTTTTAGACGTGTTTGGTGACGAGATCTGAATAGCCAGGCACTTCTTCAACTTCCTCTTTTCCCATCTCCTTCCCCTATCCACCATCTTCAGCCTCACAACCTACCAAAATTTGGGATGCCATAGTCTATCTGGTTCGAGATGGGAGAAGTTGGGACTATTGTGCGGTATTCACATTTAAAAAAATCAGAGGGTGCAGTTTGCATGCTGTAAAAGTGAAACCAACAGAAAACTAAAGTAGGCAAGAATGGGGAGGCTACGAAGCACCGCACAAAGAGGAGACCGATTATACTATCTCATTCTCTCGCAGACTAAATTCTATAGATATAGATTTACATATGTGTTTGTCTCTTTTTAGTGTCGCTATTTTTCGTTTAATTGAGTTTCATCAGTTTCAATGCGGTAAAAGTGAAACCTTCATAAAACTAAAGTTGACAAGAGTGGGGATGCTACGAATCACCGCACAGATAGGAGACCGATTAGTCTATCTCATTCTCTTTCAGGCTAAATCCTATAGATGTAATGTTTTTGTCTCTTTTTAGTGTCGCTATTTTTCGTTTCATAGAGTTTTAAATCACAACGCAGCTAAAGAAGTTTTTCAGTTAAAAAAAATGAAAATTTCCATGCTTCTGCATAAATTGATCAAACATTTTCAAAGTTTCAATATCCGAGAAAGTGCTGAAGTGTCACTATTGACTTAACGCTTGGTTATACACTTGAGCTGTAGTGGCGATGTCAGGGGCGGCTCATAATTTGCCTGCGCCTTTTCCTTTCACCGGGCGAGACCATATTACAGAACTGTATTCACAACTATTATTCCTGAATATATAATTCACACTAGAAGTGCCTTCCGTGTAGATTTGAATGTGAAACCAAAGTCGCCACGTACTCTGTCTTTCTTACTCTTGTTTGTCATATGCGTATATCGTCATCCCTTTTGAATTTCATAATGAAGATGAAGTATTAAGTATTTTTGGAACATGAAACACTCCCATTTTTGTGTTCTTTATAGTGACCGACAGAAATTAGATTTTCAGCCGAAAGTTAAACCTAAATAGAATTTCGGCTTCTGTTTCGGCCAAAACCGAAACCGAAACTTATTTAAATAACTTAAAAAAATACTATACAGGGTATTATAGGATGTAGATACATCACAAAAAATGTTAATCAAAATTTTGTTTCCTGTGACATTTTATCAACTTAAAACATTAAAAATCAGTAAGTATTAGACAATAAGGGTTAGTAAAGGGGTTGGGCGGTTACTCGGCTGAGTGACCAGTGATTACATGTTGAAGAAAGGTTATTTTGCTTCGTTTAAAGAGAAAAAAAAACATCGAAAAACATCACCGGAGACAGAAAATTAATTTAAAGTCAAGTACGTCATGTAACATAACCCTGAATTTTGGGTTCATTGGCTAGTGTTTAATAAAATGAACAATCAAAAATATCAATTTAATAAGACAATTGTTTTTGATTCGTTGTTACATAATATTTGTGTATATTATAGGCATATTATGCCCGCCGGCGTATTCCACCGGTAAGGCTCTTGACTCGCACTCCAAAGGCCGCGGAATCGAATCACGGCGTGGCAAATAAATTTTATTTGATTAATTTGTGTTGCAGTTTGTCACAATTTATTCATTTAAAATAATATATTGCATATTTGAGGCACGTTCCAGAGTGGAAGATACTCTCAGTTTCGCCCTGGTGTAAGACCACCATTCAGAATTTAAACGTTGCTTAAAATGGCTTTAGCCGTGTCTTGTGACCAGATCTAAATAGCCAGGCACTTCCCTACCTTCATCTTCCCCATCTCCTGCCTTTCCCCACTACCTTCAGCCTCACAACACACCCCAATTGGGGATGCAATTGACTCACTGGCTTCAGACAGGAACAGCTGGGACTCTTTTGAGGTATTCATTTAAAAATAAAAATAAAAGGTTTCGGAAATTACTTCTTTATTTTATATAAGTTACCTACTATCAAGGTAAATCGCTGGTTCGACCCTGTACAGTATTATTGGAACTCGATGGCTTCCCAAAGTACTCGAAAGATCAACTTATACATAGAAAATATGCCTTCACCACAACATTGTATACATTTGTTATAATACTATATGCCTACATCATATACATCGTATTCAGATTATGAATGTATAAATTGTTACTGGTATTAGGTAGCCCTGATTTATTAAGGCGCCTTATCCCCGCACAAAAAGAAGAAGATGGAGAGATATGTAATTACGAATGTTGGAGAGAGTGCGCTAATATTTAAAACGGTTAAATTGAAGCGAAAATTGTGAAAATGTTTAATAAAACACGACTCGTTTAAAATAGAGCAAAAATCTCTTGGGGGCTGTCTAAAACAGCATTTAAAGAAACACTGTGAATTTTTTCATACATATAACTTGTAAAATAATTGAAACAGACGTGAAAATAATAATTTTCGGAGCATAGCTTGCGATTTTTTTTACCTTTTTGGCCCTGAGCTCTGTATGCCATTATATAAAAAGACAAAAGTTATGGTCATAACACAATTTTATCGTCTACGGTGGTAGGAATTAGGAACCCAACAAATAATACTTTGATACCCGGGTGACCTAGTGATCTAGAGTTTTGGGTATGATTCAATTGGGTCATTCGTCATGTACCGATCGAAGCGACTGCCTTAGGCCATAGGGGAATAAGGTTTTCCGATAGTTTCCTATTGTCATGCCTATTTAATGGGTGGATTTAGACGGTTTGCGACGTATTCAACTAAAGGCTTAGATATATCATATTACCGGATTTAAATGGTAGGACCGGGCGGTGTTTCGTATTTAAAAGTATAAATATCCACTAGAGCGCTTTTTGCCCCAATATGGCACTATTTAAAATACCTTTGATTGCTTTGTTGTCATTTTTGGCAAATTTTCCTTTATTTGTATATTCCCTTATATTTTTATAAATAAAAATGAATTGCCGAAATGTACGTACGCGCATAACTTCCGAACGACTGCACCAAATTGGATAATTATTTTTTTTGGTTCGCTATTGTTAGGATAAGGTTTGCATTGTATAAAACTACTGGTGAGCTCTGGCATTAAGAAATTTGTTTAAAAATTGCAATAGGTGGCACGCGAGCTGTTTGAAAAATGAATGTACAGGGACTGAATGTATGGAATGCGGGAGGGGGGAGGGGAAATCGGGTAGGGGGTTCGCGGGAGGGGGGAGGGGAGCCCGGGCGTGGGGAGGGAACCTTGGAGGGGAGAGGGGAACTTGGGAGGGGGTTCGCAGGACGAGGGAAGGGAGGAATGGAGTGGGGAGAGGGAAGGCGGAGGAGGTGGAGTAGGAACGCTAGAGGAGAAGGGGACGCGGGAGAGGAAAGGGAACGGGACGAATGGAAAAGGACACGCAGGGAGAAACAATTTATTTATTAAATGGCATAGCAACGTATGCCGGGAACCAGCTATTAGTAAGTAATTAAGTGGATGTTTACGATTTTAGAATATTTTTTTATAAATCCTACAAATATGTAATAATCGACAAAAGATATGTGAATTCATTGGCTATAATATAAAACTATAATCGGTTTATATGTCCCCATATTAATATTCGGAGGTATGTTTTTTTCAAGTCATCAAGTCATGGTATTCTATAGTAAAGCCTAGAAAAAAATAGTGTAAAAGTCAATAAAAAACACTTTCAAGTTCAAACTTTCCTATTTATAAACCCCTTTTCGGGTGTGGTTTTATTGTTTAATGTGGCAAATTCAGTTTCTTTTATAATAATGGCAAAAAACTATATTTACGCCCAAATTTCACAAAATAAAATAGAATATGCTTTTTCGCATTGTTATTTTACAGCTGGCAGTCGACGAATTTGGATTTTAAAAGTGAACCTTATGCCGTCCACCCAAGGAGTACATACTTGCCACACCCATTTTTTATCAGTTCGGCCCCGGCCGGGACGGGGAATAGACGTATTAGGCTCCGCATCGCTTGGTTCCGTGAAATCAATTTTTAATTTCTTTGTTATTACAATAAACAATGCGTAAAAAGGGAGTTAATGTTTTTACAGTCCTCTACGAAATCAACCCGCAAAAAAAATCCCAAATACCTTTTCCAACCTTTCCAAAAGCTTTTCTCACGTATTTTTAAACTCCTCCCAAAAAGGGCGTGAATTCCGATTTCGATTTCTTCCTGGACTATTGGATCGCCTTAAAATCAGGAAAACGGGGTAAGAGCTTTGTTACCAAAGGCAAGCGAAAGATGAATCAATTATGATAAATAAATAAAAATCCATCCGTGTTTTTAACATGTGAAGTCACTATATGCGGTGTCCGAAAACTAACATTTGGAGACGACACTTTGTGTCTATTCAAACACGGCTTCTACGATTCAAGCGACACAACGTTTCGACTCTGAATAATTTCAGAAGAGAGATACCTACTGATAGTATCTTCCACTCTATGCATAATGTACAATCAAATATATTATACGAGTAATAATGTCAAAACGTATTTTCCGAATACCAAAGTCTCCAATTAACGTCGATAGTCCATAATACACAATCATTGTTATTTCAGCGAGACCTTTCGGCATACATTAGACAGGTCTTTTGAAGGTATTCTATAGAAATAGTGGCGGCTCTATTTGGGACTTGTGTAAACAACTTACGGGACTAACGACGCCGGGGGGCGGGGGACAAAGGAGACACGCCACTGGCACTGTCGTGACAAGTAGGACAAAAAGGTCGGCACGTGTCGAACACTCCGTGTCACAAATTTGACATATTTACCGTACGCGGTAATATAGTTTTGTCCACTGAAGAGATTAACCGATGGAAGTGTCTTGTGGGGGTGGAATTTTCTAGAAAAATTGAGAATAATTCAATTGGATTTTATGCCGAATAATTTTGCGAAAAAAATTATACAGGGTGTTAAGAATGTACTTAACTTACTTTAACCAGTGATTCCTGTCGTTATTTGGAGTAAAAATGTGTATATGAAATTTTGGTCTCCGGTAACTTTTTCAATTTTTTTTCTAAAAAAATGTGTAATCTCATGTACCTATCACTCGATTGTAAAAGCCATTTTTTGGCGTTAAAATAAATAAAATCGTCACTGATCACTCAGCCGAGAAACCGCATAACCCCTCACACCGCCCTTGACTAATTATATTCCTCGAGATTTTTTTGTACTGATTTTTTATACGCAATCCATAGACTTAAATAATTCATCTATGTAAGAGGCAAACAACTTATTCCGTTCGATCTTGGAGAAACGAAATTGGTTTAAATAAGACTAAAGACCCAATTAAATCATTAATAAAAAGTACATACGAAGCGCCAATGTATTTTAAAGTTTCTATTTCAATTCGAAATTGTCAATTTATTTGTATCTTTAATTTTCAGGAAGTCTTTTAAAATTCACAAATTTAAATATATGGACAAATCCGCTAATGTTGCCATCGTATTTCGTATATCGATTTCTTATTTATTCCCTGTCAATATAGGTTAGGCTATCAACAGTGCGGCCGTGCTCGGGAAAATGGAATAAAATCAGCGGAAGTTACGCCTATTGATACAATATTGTAAAGTTATCGATTTCACTGTGCTAGACACCCTGAAACTTAGAGGAGCTTTACCAAAGCAACGTATTACATACCGTAATGGGATAAGGGGAATAAGATAAGATGAATTGGATAAAAGTAGACAGAAAAAGATATAACCATTTGACGAATTTTCCCAAATCTAATCTAAAATCCTTATCTAAAATTGCCTCCCCTATTCAACATCACATCTCTTGTACGTCTTAACTCAACTCTAATCTTTCATATAATTTTGAAATTTGACCATTTGAAAAAAAAAGTATAAATTCACCTTATCTCGCTTCATAATTTCAAACGATGATCTAGAACACCCTCGAAGGGTGAAAGTCAGAAATATTTAAAAAAAAAATCAAAACTTAACGTAGAGTAAGTTAGACTATGATTGCCCGGAACTAGACTTTCCCACCTCGCTTTGATTGTCCTGTAAAGTACGTAAATATTTCACCGAAGTCTTAACAGATATCATCTCTCCATATAATGATATAGAAGGTTGCATACTTATGTCTTCTTTTCTTATACCTTTTCTATTCTTTCTTTTCTTTTATTTTCTTTTTTTTTCTTTCTTTTCTTTCTTTTCTTCATTTTCTTCCTTTTCTTTCTTTTCTTTCTTTTCTTTCTTTTCTTTCTTTTCTTTCTTTTCTTTCTTTTCTTTCTTTTCTTTCTTTTCTTTCTTTTCTTTCTTTTCTTTCTTTTCTTTCTTTTCTTATATCTTTTCTATAGTAATAATAATAATAATAACATATCTTTATTAAACAAAATTTGCAAGATTTATAACTCAAAAAACTTACATATTCAGTGTTAATATTTACAATGGTTTATGTAAGTACAAAAGATTAACAACAGAAAATAATATAAATATGAACATTAGGTACCTACTTGAAGAATAGAAAATAGTTATAAATTAAAGTTTTTCGTAATCCGCCTCACTAGGCTAGCCTGTGTTGAGGCAGTAAATTTTAAGTCAATTTATATTTCTTATTAACATACCTACACTTATATCTACTACACTATATAAAGAGGTAAGATTTGTTTGTTTGTTTGTTTGCATCGAATAGGCTCTGAAACTACTGAACCGATTTGAAAAATTCTTTCGCTGTTGGGAAGCTACACTATCCTTGAGTGACATAGGCTATATAATATTTTCAAAATAATTAGGGATCATTACTAAAACTCCAATAATGCAACCCAAGGTGTAAAAAAATTACCTAAAATATTCTTTACATCGCGTGCGCTGCGAAAACTATTGATGATAGAATAAAATAATGTACTACGACTTTGTAGAACACATCATTATTTACAAAAAGTTTGCGACAGCATATGTCTAACTATTATGGTTATGCCACAATAAGTATTCTTTTATTTTAAAAATTTAATTAATATGTCGCCGCTTGAAAAGGCTCTTTATTTGTATATTGGTGTTAATCCTTATCAAAATAAATTACTTCGTATTCAAGACAGCTTCAATACCTTTATTTAACTTTTTGAATTTTTCAATTCGGATATTTAATTAGAAAGATATCACGAGTTTAATAATATCTAAAATTCATGTGTTTTGCATTGATGACAACAAATCTACTATCTACTTCTACTACACTATATAAAGAGGTAAGATTTGTTTGTTTATTTGTTTGTTTGCATCGAATAGGCTCTGAAACTACACAACCGATTTGAAAAATTCTTTCTCTGTTGGGAAGCTACACTATCCTTGAGTGACATAGGCTATATAATATTTTCAAAATAATTAGGGATCATTACTAAAACTCCAATAATGCAACCGAAGGTGTAAAAAAATTACCTAAAATATTCTATACATCGCGTGCGCTGCGAAAACTATTGATGATAGAATAAAATAATGTACTACGACTTTGTAGAACACATCATTATTTACAAAAAGTTCGCAACAGCATATGTCTAACTATTATGGTTATTCCACAATAAGTATTCTTTTATTTTAAAAATTTAATTAATATGTCGCCGCTTGAAAAGGCTCTTTATTTGTATATTGGTGTTTATCCTTATCAAAATAAATTACTTCATATTCAAGACAGCTTCAATACCTTTATTTAACTTTTTGAATTTTTCAATTCGGATATTTAATTAGAAAGATATCACGAGTTTAATAATGTTAGTATTAGAAAAAAGTTTCGGCTACGGGCCGGGCGGGAGAGGAGTCAAGAAATGAAGTGCCAGGGGGGTTGGCGGGACGGGGGAGCGGGAGAGCGGTGGCGGGGAAGGTGGAAGTGGAACGCTGGAGGGGAACGCACGGGAAAAGACATGCAAGGAGTAACATTTTATTTATCAGAATATGGCATTACAACGCATGCCGGGAAAAAGCTATATATTATAAAAGAAAATCCAAAAAAAAAATGCGAAAAGCAAAAAATTAAAAAAAAGTCAAGGTACGATCAAGGGAGTTATAAGGTGTGATAGATCTCTGTCCCTCGGGAAAAAAGGTACCCGATCTCTGTCTCTCGGGAAAAAAGGTACCCGTTTTTACCTAAAGGGCGTGCTTTTGAAGATATAAAGGCTGGAAGTTTCGCCCTCTTGAAATTTCGGAAAGTTCAAGAAGGTTCTATAGAACTCTAAAATGTTCTGGAAGGGGTGGCGGAGTATGTCGTGGAATGTTCGGGAATAGGGAATCGGAATCATCATTGTGAAACATTCCATAACACTCTCAAATGATTTCCTGAGCGAAGCCGGGTAACCCAGCTAGTTAAAATATAATCATACAATAGATTGGTTGCATTAACAATAAATTTTGAATAATAACATTGGTTTAATTTCGAATTTGGGTGAGCGCGCCGGTAAAGGTCCTATCATTATTTTTTATCCAAATTTTAGTAAATCGACGAAATGTTTTATCGATAGAAATAGCCATTTTGTCTAAACGTGATATCAGATATTGAGAAGCGCGTCGATGTTTTTTTCTTAAATTTTGCTGGTTTATCTTAAATTAGGTATCTTAATGTTTTACCTATCATTATTGATAATAATACAAAAACAAAGCGTTTCCCATTTTGCTAAAGTTTTTTAACGGATCACTAAATTGGGTAATCATTGTCAATCCTTAACCCCGAGCTAGGCTGGGTACACTAATCTAGTATTTTATATAACAGTTAGGCATGTGTTATGAATGAATATTACGTAATAAAGGATTTATAGGATTGTTAAATAGAATAGCTTCGTGAGTGGTTGTTGAATACATTTTCCGCTTCCTCTGGTTTTCCTCTAAGGCTTTATAGGTTAAGTAATCTCATTCCCGGGAAGCAAGAAGAAACAAGGCCCCTAGGGAGAGATTTGGCAAGCCAAACTACCCCAGACCCACCCCCTTACTACTAACGCTTCACTCTTTTTTCATACATTTAAAACACTTTGCCTGGTATGACGGATTGTTTATGAGAATATTGTATTGTATGGTTCAAATGTAGCAATATTAACCCTCGTGTAGTCAAGAGGGCACTTAACGTTACCTAGCTTTATATACATACTAGCTGGTCCCCGGCATGCGTTGCAATGTCATTCAAAGAAATAAATTGATTCTCCCTGCATGTCCTTTTCAGTGCATCACCGTTCCCTTCTCTTCCCTCTCCACGAACCCCACCTCCATCGTCCCTGCCGCTAAATAATATATGTAATACACACGTTTTCATTTATACAAATTTCATAACGCCAGAGGTTACCATTATATAAATCCTATATGGTATTCTGATGTATGAGCTATATTATTGTAAAGTTTCATTAAAATTCATTCAGTAGTTTTGCGTGAAAGAGTAACAAACACACATACATCCATACAAACTTTGGTCTTTATAATATTAGTTAGATTGTATTTTTCCTTTGGAGGGGTGCAGACATACGTTCACCGTTTGTCCCAATTTCGACTGCTCACATTTAGTGTGTAAGAAAGAGGGGCAGCATTAGGTATATGTTCAAGAACAAAAGCAAAACAATCAGCGCATTGACATTTGACGTTTTTGAATTTTTGGAATTCACTCACTACTCAATATTATACTTATCACAATATTCCTGCAGCTCTTTCAAAAGATGAGAATTCGTTCCGTACAAAATGTATGAGGAAAATAATTTTCTTCATAATTATTTGTTTCGTGATTTTTTCTGACGTTTTAATAGCCATTCTGCTATTCGGGCGGAGATAAATCCAAAAAATCAAAGATAATAAAAATCGGTTCAGCTGTTCTCGATTTATAAATGGTATAACTAACCCGACTTTCTTATATATATATATATATGTATTAAGATTGTTTTAATATGTCCGTAAGCTTACGCAATACTAGCATTTCATTTATAGGTTCCATGACCAAATAAAACATTGAATAAAAAGATAAAACAATAAAAAATCCTAACCTACCAGGCATATTTTATAAAATACGCCAAAATAATTTTGCCAGATTTAATTTTAATTTATTTTGGTTGTTACTTGAGAAGGTTTACACAAAATTCCATGTTTTTAAAGTATAACGGTTTTCCAGTTTTTCCTAATTATTCAGGAATTAGAGCTACTACTACCGCAATGTATGAAAGGTTTTCAAAGTTTCAAGGTATTTTATGTTCCATGTTTTGCATGTTTTGAAGAGGATTACCATGTTTCAACTACGGATTGAGAAAACGTTAAAACCCTTTTCTCTGATCTAAGTTCTTGATTCAAGAAAAGGTTAATAAGAAAAAATACTTGGGAATTATTCTAGACTCAAGGATATCTCTTGAAGAATATGCAAATTTTATTGGAAGCATTAGGAAAAACAAGTTAATAATTTATAAAACAATTGTTGCACTGCATGTATGTACATATTGTACATACTACTGTTCCAGTATTCTCTATTTCAGTAATGCAGATAGCTTAAAAAACTCAAAATAATACAGAATAGAGCAATGAGACAAATTTTGAAGTGTAAGAAATATTAACCAATTCAGAAAATGATAGGTTTTTAGATTTTCACGTCTAACAGCATTTACGTTATTTGTTTTTGGGGTGTCATGCCGTGTTGCGCTACCTCCTTCTTTAGCCGACGTTGCGGACAGCGTTGAAGTATCCATCATCAGGGCAGATCCGACAGATGTGTCGGATCATTTGTCGGATTTGCCGGATCTGCCCTGATAATGGACACTGCAACGCTGTCCGAAATGTCAGCTAAAGAAGGAGGTAGCGCAACACGGCGTAACACCCCAAAAACAAATAACGAAAAATTCAGAAAATGCTTAAGGTATTGGATATAATAAGCGTGTAACAAAGAATTTTCTTTAACTTTTTAATTTTTGTCTACAAAATTTTTAACAATTTTCTACTAACTTACTTTAGAGACAAACTACAATTTAAAAAATGTGCAATTCAAACGCGGTAGAAGTGAAACCTTCAGAAAACTAAAGTATTCAAGAGTGGGGAGGCTACGAAGCACCGCACAAAGAGGAGACCGATTATTCTATCTCATTCTCTCGCAGGCTAAATCGTATAGTTGGACATATGTGTTGTCTCTTTTTAGTGTCGCTTTTCCGTTTCATTTCGCCTGCTGAGTTACGCACCCAGAAAAGTAAAAAACACCCAGTAAGGGACAATTTATCAAATTATGTTGAAAAATAATTATTATATCAAATAAAAAGTTTTAATGGAAATCAAACGTGGGTTGTTAAATAGATTTGCTACGTTCTTAACATGATTAAATTGCATTTCAATGTTCCAAAGCGCAGTGACGTACTTGGAATCTTAAACTTAAGGCCCCAGGGAGAAATTCCCCCCCCCCCCCTCCCCTTTCACCACCCGTGTTCAAAGTACTGCAAGTCAGTTAATATTCTAAGTAGAACTCTGCAATCACAAACAAGCTGATTACGAACTGAGCTTTGAGTTACACAATGAAGTTAGTCAACACAGCCCAAAGGAATAGTTAATTAGGAAATTTTAATTATGTTCTTTCAATCCATTATTTGCATGAAGTCCTATCTAAACTAGATTTGGCTGTCGTGATTTATTTTAGGGGTATTATGCAATGTTGCGCTACCTCATTCCTCACAGCCAACGTTTCTGACGGCATTACAGTGTCCACCATTAGGGCAGGTGTGTAATCGATTTCACATCGGACGATATTTTTTACATTAGCTCCACACAGGAGGCATTGAGGAAAATAATTCCCCTCAGGGCCTATGTCGTCAAAGGCAAGATATGTTATTTTAATAATTATAACTAACGCACCAAAAAAATCACATTTGCCTCCAAAAACAAAGCAAAATTGAATTCTTTAATCTTTACATAGTGTAAAATGAAGTCGCTCCCGCTGTCCGTGCGCCTAGATCTTTTAAACTACGCAACGGATTTTCATGTGATTTTTACCAATAGATAGAGTGATTCAAGAGGAAGGTTTATATATAATACATGCTTATTATAGCAGAGAAAAGCCGAGAAATTCAAAGATTACATTTAGGAAGCGGGCAGATTAACAGATGCGTTGGTTATAAAGGTGGGGTTATGGCGTTGTGTTTCGTTAGTCACAGAAAAGCCAAGAAATTCAAAGATTAAATTTAGGAAGCGGGCAGATTAACAGATGCGTAGGTTATAAAGGTGGGGTTATGGCGTTGTGTTTAGTTAGTCACAGCAATGTGTGTCCGGGTCTGTTATTTACCTATATAACCAGAATTTAAAACAACAAAAAACAAGAAAAATATCCGTACTATATATTTTTTTTTTGAATTAGGCAATTTACCCTAAAAAGAGTGCTTTATGCCGAAAAAATTAAAACAATATGGTATATACTTTTGAGGATAATCTATAAAAGAATAGGTCAAATTAAATATTGAAGTCATTAAAGTCTATGAACTTGAATAAAACTGAAAATACGCGAGAATTGTTGAGAGACAGCAAATACGGAATACCTACTGAGGGGAGAATGGTGGGTTGCAAACGATAAATGCTTCTGAAGGAAGAATGTTTTTACAATTAAAAAAGACATGGTCAAGAGTCTCCTCTTCCTACTAGATATTTAATATATCTTCTGATTTCAAAATTTATTATTGGTATATTATTAACTAGCTTTTACCCGCGGCTTCGCTTGCATGGTATTAGTGGGAAATTACTGGCATAATTATTGGCATAATTGTTATTATTCTTGCTTTTTGTCTAATAAAAAATAATTATGGTTTAATAGAAAATTTCAAAATTTGAGAATGACATTTCGCAATTAAAAATTCTATTTTAGAAAATATTTAAATTATAGAAATTTATTTTAAGTACCTACTCCCCTAATTTATTCTGATGATTTCGCCTCAAGTAGGAATTAGTATTTTATTCATATTTGAATCCAGAGTAACCTAAAGAAATAACAAAATGACAGCCCACGTCAAATAATTACATATCAACGTTATGCTTTTCGTCCGGACAATAAACATTTTTAGAAATAGGTAGATATTAACTATGACGCCAACAAAGCACTATTTTTAGGGTGATTTGCCTAATTAAAAAAAAAAAAACATTGTTTCCAAGATAACAATTTGTTTGACGTTTGCAAAAACTCGATTTTGTTAGGGACAGAAAACGTATGAAAAATAATTGCATAACGCTACAGCTTATTCATAACGTCAGGGCTTACCAATAAATATAGCCTATGTTACTCGCAAATAATGTAGCTTTCGATTAGTGAGAGCATTTTTAAATTCTATTCGGTGTTTATTGCGTGAAAGAATAACACTCATCCATACAAACTTTCGCCTTTATAATATCTATAAGATTAAGTAAGTTAGGTTGGAAATTTGGCCCCAAATCCAAAATTAAGTTTTGTATGAAAACGGGGTTGTTAAACGTTTCCGACCTTTTTCATACACATATGGCCCAATGGCAGTTGGGACTCTTGTGCGGTACTCACACATAAAAAAAAGTACCAAACCATCTGAATCTTACGCATTCAACATTCGATTGTCCCCTTTGAAAACATTTCCCGCACTCTGATTGGCTAGAATTTTGGGGGCTCGATCAGCGCGTGCGCAGTTGAAGGACGCCGAATAACAATAACTCGTGTTTATTGCGACGTGGAAAAGACGCTGGTGCGTGCCGCGATGACGTCATCCAACGGTCACGTGGTACCCCCCCTCCCCCCCTAACACCCTCTTTCGTCCCACGCACCCCTTTTTGCCAGCCGTCTTGGCAGGAGATGTTAATGAGGTAATTTTTTACGTTGTTTTCTTGGGTTCATTGCGAAACAGAGCAGTGATGAAATGGAACACGTAGGAAAAGAGAAGAAAAAGATCGTCGAACAAAAAGTGTCTAACCTATCCTAATCTGACGTAACCAACCTAACCTAACCTAACCAAACCTAATCTGATATAAGTATTATTGAAGTGAAAACTTCTTTAACACCGTTGTGATTTGAAACTCGATGAAACGAAAAATAGCGACACTACGAGGAGACAAACACATAAAACTACAGAATTTAGTCTGCAAGAGAACCAGATAGTAAAATCGGTCTCCTCTTTGTACGGTGCTTCGTAACCTATCGGATGCGGTGCTTCGTAGCCTATTGGTTTTCTCTTTTGCAGTGCTTCGTAGCCTCCCCATCCTTGTCTACTTTAGTTTTTTGAAGGGTTCTCTTCTACCGGGTGTGAATTGCGCACTCTGATTTTTGTATCTAGTTACCGTACTATCGGCAAAGGTTATTTTTAAATTGATCGATTAATAGCTTTTTGAATGCCATTGAGAAATTATCGTAGTTATAATGAAGGGAAGAAAGTGTGTTCCGGGCGTATCCGTCTGTACAGAGTAAGTTCAAAATTTCCACTTAGAGTGAAAATGCAATTGCATTTGACGATTAGGATTTATCGATAAGTGGATACTGTTTCCACAGAGTAGAAACAAAATATGTATATTTTGGCTTCTTCAATGATCGCTGATTCACTTTGTGACTTCATTTTAATTATTAAAACCAATCACTTTGTATGCACCACTTACTTAATCATAATTATCAACATGTTTGGAAGCCAATGGTTTCTTCGTCAGGATGAAATTAAATTTAACAAAAGACAAACAAGTATAGACAAATAAGCATCTCCCCACAGTCAAAAAAAAAGAACTATAAGGAGTGGCAATTAATTTCTTAAAAGTATAATTAAAAACAATTGTATAAAGTTTAGATACATAATTGTTTTAATAAAATTTTATATTTATTTTATTTAAAAAAATTTAATTCATATGTTAAAAACTTTTATAAATTAACAAAAAATAATCAATATTGTTGTAGAAAGCAATCACTTTGTGGTTTGACATATTTAATAAAATGAAATACTTTTTTGTTTAAAACCACGAGTTTTATTAATTTACGAACCGACCGGTTTTAAATTAATTTAATTAATTAATTAATCAATTTGTACCCTGATGATGCTTGAGTAAAGCGAAACCGGTCGGTTCATAAATTAATAAAACTCGTGGTTTTAAACAAAAAAGTATTTTATTTTATTAAAAATAATCAAGTTTGTATAAATAACAAAATTAAATTATTATAAATAAATATATTAATATGAAAATGAATTCAAGAGATAGCTATTTAAAAAATATATATTTTGGTTATTAATAAATTCATAGTATTTTATTGGAACACTTTTTCTAATTTCTAAGTTATCTAAACATATGGTTTTTGTGTGTAAAAATTTTAACTTATCATCATTAAATAGTATAAAATGAAGTCGCTCAAAATTGATGTGCGCTTAGATCTTTTAAACTACGCAACGGATTTTCATGCGGTTTTTACCAATAGATAGAGTGATTCAAGAGGAAGGTTTATATGTATTACATGCTTATTATAGTAAAGACAAGCAGAGAAATTCAAATATTCATCATTACATAGTATAAAATGAAGTCACTCAAAATGTATGTACCTACGCTTAGATCTTTTAAACTACGCAACGGATTTTCATGCGGTTTTCACCAATAGATAGAGTGATTCATGAGAAAGGTTTATATGTCAAATATTCAATTTAGGCAGAGGGCAGCGGGCAGCGGGCAGCTGGCAAGTGGGTGGTGTGGATTTCATAAAGGTTGGGTAATGGCGTTAGCCACAGCAACGTGTGGCCGGCTTTGCTAGTTTATTATATAAAAATAATGATTTGTTTCCAAAATGAGGTCGGCAAATTCAGAATTAGAATAATTATTTAAACATCTTAGATGCTTCTTAATTCTAGTTTCAAAATTTGTATAGTCTTCCCTATATAAAAAACAACTTGTCAGCGTCTTGCCTCCTTGACTTCTTGGCGCCAAGGACTGCTCCAATTGCACTTTCATAGGGCCGGCCCTGCACCACACAAAGTTGGCGCTTTATGCATTTGAAAAAACTTTGTAAAAATGCCAATTTTTGAGACGCACACTTTCTATGACCTCTCAATTAAAAAAACTCATTATTCCATTATACTCTCCGTACAAGTAAAATAATTCAAACAGCAAAAAGAGTCAAACCAAAACCAAAATAGCGTTTGTATCTCTTTTGAGATGTTCAGTAATTTCTGCAGAAGTGCCCGGGAAATTTTCTGAAAAGTTCTATTTTCCCTCTTAGCGCAATCTAAGATAACCACATGTTTGAAAATCGCCCACGACGGTAATAAAAACGAAGAAAATCTCGAATTTTAAGGAAATTAAAACATTCTTAAGAAAGAAAGCGTTTTGCCAGACAGGAAATGCTCGTGTAACACATTATTACTGTAATGTTGCCAGATCTCAAAAATGATCGCTTAATTTACTGTAGTTAATTACTGGATCGTGTTGATTTTTTTTGATGACCCAGACAACAATAAACTTTCACATTCTGTTAGTATTTAATCTATTGAAGTCTAGCAAAGATTCTCCGGTAAACCCTTTATACGTGTTCCATATTTTTTAAGTCCTCAGGCCTCGATTATATTTTGTCAGTGGGTCAAAATATTTCCAAATTAAAATCCAAATAAATGGAATATTTCTAAACGTGCCCGAAAACTAAAACCAGTTTATGAAAGGTGATAAAATACGCTTCAAAATTTTATAAACCATAATAAATAAAAAAAATTGAATGCATACATAAAATTAAAATAGCTCATTTAAGTTTTTTCTAACTAAAATTAGTGAAAACTCGAAAAAAATAACAACACATACTTACATATTTTATTATATTATAAACGTTACTCTCACCTAGTATATCTATGCTCTCACCTTGCTTTTTTGTCGTTCAAGTAAAAATAATTAATAAAAAATTCCCAAAGTTTCATAAATTTTTTTTTTCAAATTGCGATCCGAAACTTTGGTTTTATAAAAGTGTACATTTTACTTATGTTGTGGTTAATTTGTAGATTTGAATATAAAGGGTGGTGATTTCTTTTTCTAACACCGTTTATATTATATAACTATCTATGATAGTTAGGGAGACAACGATTTCTATAAGAGAATTTTTATGAGCTGTTCCGAAAAGCGAACGAATGAGACTGAGGGGGGATCGATTAGATTTTTTTTATTTAACTTTTCAATCCAGTAGGGTTCTTCCGAAACCGGTAGAGTATGATTAAAATTAAACTGATCTATAAAATCAATCTTTGTGTTGTTTATTCTAAAATTCTTAATTAATTTTTTATTAAATTATCCCATATAATTATAAATTATATGGGAGCCTCAGAACGGGTAAGGCACCCAAATATGCCCATATTATCAAATAATGTTTTAAAATGTAAAGTTAATGTATCATTTTTTTTTAATTTATCAATAACAAAATTAATTTTCTTAACAGATAATCAATTTTGTTGGACCATATGAGGCCCAAGAATCCAAAGGTTTAAATCAGCATAATTCACGCAGATTACCTGTGTGAATTAGGAAGGCGGGTATGGATACCGCCGCCCTGGAAACATTTTTTTGGATAATCAACACCCTTGCAATAGATCACCCAAAGTGTTTAGCTACGTTTGGTGACTTATCAGTGATGTCCGCGTTCATGGGGTGAGGTTTGTCTGCCCACCATTTGCGTTGCAGGCCGGATCGAGAGAGACAGGTTGAGGGAAACCTTTTAAACTCTCCAGTCGACCCATCGCCTTGCACCTCAGTTAGAGGAATGGATTCATACGTCCGTCACTCCTGGACACACTGACCCCCAGAATCCTACCCACCTTTCATACTTATTCCCTTCCCAGAACTTCATCTTATTCCTTTCCCTAAAAAGACACTTCACACAGCATCCACTATGATGGCATAGGTCGTGATTGAATTATTTTCCTCAAGGCCTGTGTGGATCTAGTTTGAAAAAATACAACGTAGGTATGCACATATTTCATTAAACTTCTTTCGTGAACAGATTTTTCAAATTGATCGACCTAATTCACCCATTTTCTCCTTCCCTTATAATACGTTATATCCATTCTCTCTTCCCCCTCTCCATACCAAAACTTCGCTTAGGACCACGTGACGGACTGACGTCAAACACCAAACTTGCTACTACGGCGTAGAAGTAAATAGAGTAAAGTAAGAAAATTGATGTTCATTTGCGAAAATTCGCAAGCATAAAATTTCTGAGAAACTGTTTTCTAGAACGCAATTTACCATTTATTTCCCTACTAGCGGTGAAATTCATGTAAAACTATTGCGCAATATTTTAAGACAGATTTGTCATTTTTTTTAAATTTTCTCGGCTGTTTTGCATTTCGTCTGTCTGTCTGTTAATTTGTTTGAACGTTCCTTTTCCGGTTCAATATGGCTGTCGTTTTAATGGTTCAGTTATTTATTTTAACTTTCAATTTTTTTTTTCAATATCATGGTACCTACCTACTTGAAGAAAGTGTAAAAAAAATTTTGGTTTAGATAGTGACATTACCTTGAAAAAATTGTACAATTCCATTTTTAAATTAAAAAAAAAATTGTATTAAATTCTTTATGGTTTATAATAAAGTAGGTATGTATTAAGTACCTACTCACAAATCTTGTAATGGAAAATTTTATTTTGATTTAAGTGAAAATTAGAAACGTACTTTTTTCACAAAACTTCTACTTTATATTCGCTAAATACCTCAAAATTAACATCTAATTTTTATTTAATTAATTGTCGTTTTAGGTATGTTATTTGTATATCGATCACGATAATTTGAAACACTGTACAGGACAAAATGTTAATTGTTCAGGAGAACGAGAAGAAAGTTTCTTTATTTTTTAAGAAATCATATCCCTTGTTTTTGTAGACCTATAATTATTAGTTTTTATCATAAAATAACATTGAATACTTTCAGAATACCTAACATTTTTTTATAATTTTTTTTAATAACAGTGTTTAATTTATTTTTAAATTATCAGAAAAACAATCCTCTTGAAATACACGTTGTAAAAGACGTGACTTATTTTTCTAGGAACATTTCGAAGAAGCAAAATGAAAGAAAAAAAATAACCGGAGAAAATGATTTTTGGATTTCTTGTTCTTCACAGCATTTCAAATTTCCGCTATCGTACGATGTTTAGAGAATTCAACTTATATCTGACGGCCTCCGTGGTTGGATGGTCACGTTTACGATCCCTGGCTAGGAACTCGGAGATCGCGGGTTCAAATCCCGGCGTGCGTAAGTAAATTTAATTAATTTGTAATTTGATTAATTTTTAAACGTTATTTTATTAAACAATTTATTCATGTAAGATAACACATAATTTTGTGGCACGTTCCAGAGTGGTAGATACTTTCAGTATCGCCCTGGTGAGTGACCACCGTTCACAAGTTTGAAGTGGCTTTAGATGTGTGTTGTGACCATATCTGAATCGCCAGGAACTTCATCGCCTTCCACTTCCCCACCTCCCTCACTTCCCTGCCACATTCAGGCTCATAACTTACGCCAATTGGGGATGCTATAGTCTCACTATATACGTATATATCTGGACTCTTATACGCCACATAATTCGGCATCCTTTCGCTCTACACAGCATCCCCAAAAATGACATAAGCCTTCAGAAAAATTATTTTCCTCAGAGCTTTCTGTGAAGAATTTATGGAGAAAAAAGAGTAAGGATGGAATATTCTTTACTGGGTTCGATTCCCAGTTGCGACCATTTGTTGTTAAAATGTATGTGTCTTGTTCTTTTAATGTTTAATTTAGATTTAGATATTAGTATTGTCTTCTTCTTCAAAATTTATTATTTATTAACAAAAGTGACTTAAATTTTACACGTCTGATAAACAACTTTTAATGAAGTGTAAATGATAATTTATTAGTGTGTAAATTTTAAATTATGTTCATTAGTAAGGGCGTAGAAATAGGGGTGTGAACGTAGTCGCTTAATTAATCGATGTGGTAAGCTGTCACTTTCTCCCTAACCAAACATTGTTCGCCGCAAATAAAAGCTCAGTGTTGCCATTATCTGATTCGATTACCGGACGGCAGTGTGGCAACATTAGATTATCTTCTGACCCGAGCCGAGTGCTGCCAGTGCTGAGAAATCGATCCCGCCCCGCACCCCCCCAATTCCACCATCGCCCACCCTCTCCGCGGGGGTAGACTGTTACACAACTGGCAACCTGCCCCTTCCCAATGTGTTTCTCCCTGGGAAGGTTGTGTTGAATTGTCTTTATATATTTTCACTGCTCGGCGGATAGCGCTCCCTATGGACTACATTCATTAATAATGGTTCCGCGACTTTTCAACCCACGGCAAATATCCCCGACAAAATATCCTCGACAAAATATCCCCGAAAAAATATCCCCGACAAAATATTCTACGGACAAAACATCCTCCAACAAAATATCTACTAAAACCTAATCTATACCTAATCATAACATAACAGAACATAACCTAACCTAAGCTAAGCTAAGCTAAGCTAAGCTAACCTAACCTAAACTAACCTAAACTAATCTAACCTAATCTAACCTAACCTAACCTAAACTAACCTAACCTTACCTAACCTAACCTAACACAAAATGGGACAAATATCATACAGAAATCCTAAAAGACAATAAATTATTGTTAAAAAATTGTAAAATGGGACAAAAAGAATACAGACATCCTGTAAAGACAATAAATTATTGTTCAAAATTAGTAAAATGTAAAATAAGGTTAATTAGGTTAATAATTAAGTTAATTAGGTTAGGTTAGGTTTTAGTATATATATTTTTTGGAGGATGTTTTCTCCGTAGGATATTTTGTTGGGGATATTTTGTCGCGGGATGAAAACAAGCAGTACCATCAATAATTATTAAAAATACTTATTTCGTTTTTCATTATTGTCTGTAACTTCGAATTAATGAACTAGTAAAAAATGTATTAATTTATTATTTACTTTCATTAAATCATTTTATTATAACACCAATAATTAGGTTAATTTTGGTTTAGGTTTGCGCCAGTTTTACGATATTTATACTCTATTTTCACAAGCATCACTAGCTTTTAAACATGTATGCCACTAACTACTATCTGGGGAAAATCTATTATTTTCATATAAATACTTCACTATCGTTTTCCGATCAGAAAATCGCTTTGATCCCAAGTGATTTCATTGGAAATAAACCGCAATTTCTTACATGAAAAGTGTTAAAAAGAAAAGGAAAGTCTGTACAATTCGGGGCCAAGCGAACGTTAACACATCTACTTTTAGATCTGGGGATTACTGTTATATCGAAATTAAACTTTTACA
This sequence comes from Limnephilus lunatus, assembly GCA_917563855.2. Classification (NCBI taxonomy): domain Eukaryota; kingdom Metazoa; phylum Arthropoda; class Insecta; order Trichoptera; family Limnephilidae; genus Limnephilus; species Limnephilus lunatus. The sequence continues at coordinate 46,064,758 of OU830603.1, read as the reverse complement.
CTCAACAAAGATTGTATTTTCAAAATTGAAAATGTCGAGTTTTTTAAATTTTTTTTTTCCGAAATAATGGTAGGTACCTTTTTTCATTAGCTCCACACTCCCTGAGGAAAATGATTCCCCTCAGGACCTATGTTATCTTTGGGGATGCTGTGTGGAGGGTATTTTTAAGTAAGGGAAGGATAGGAAATTCTGGGAAGGAAAAGGGCATTAGTGATGGGTAGGAACTGGGGTTCAGTGTGTCCAGGAGTGACGGACGTATGAATTCACCCCTCCCACTGCGGTGCATGGCGGTGTTCCGAGTTAGTACGGCTGGAGAAGTCAAAGGGACTCCCTCAACCGTTCTCTCCCGATCCGGCCTTGCATTGCCGTGCAGCTGGTGGGCAGACGCATCCGCCGCCAAAGACCCGGACAAACCTCACCCCATGAACACGAGCACCCCTGCTAAGTCACAAAACGTAGAGAACCACTTGGGGTGACCTATGGCAGGGGTTTGGTTATTCAATAAATGGTTCCCAGGGCGACGGTACCCATACCCGCTTCCCAAATTGAGAACCTGCCTGCCCAAAAAAAGTTTAAAAAAAACTATGATTCATTCAGTCATGCCCAAATAGTCCCATTGGCTCCGGGCAGTCTAGAGCAGTTAAGACTCTCGTGCGGTATTGTTTTGAAAATAAAATTCAACGTCACTAGCATAGTATCTATTGAAAACTAAAAACATCAGAAACTTATGCATAGAGTTATTGCATGAGTGCTATCGCGTAACTGAAACATAGCTTCGAATAAATTAAATTAATAATAACTTTAAATTCTAAAAAAACCTATTATTTACCATTTTTCATTAAAAAACAAGAAACACCTAAAGAAATAAACATAATAATCCACTCTGTGACAAATACAGAAAACCACAAATGCAATATATTATGTACAAAAATAGAAAGCAAGACCGATATTAAGTACCTGGGCATAACAATAGACCAGCGTTCAAAATGGTCCCCACACATAAATATTCTGAACAACAGAATAAGGCAACTAACATATATATTTAGATGTTTAAGAGATATTTTAAACGAAAAATTACTTAGAACCACATACTTCGCTTTCTGTCAATCAATTATACAATATGGCATTATAGGATGGGGCGGTACATATACAAATCAAACACAAACAATTTACATATCACAAAAACTAATATTAAAACAATTTTTAAAAAACCCTACTCATATTCGTCAGAACTTTTATTCCAACAATTTAAAGTCAGAAAATTAAGTGCAATATATTTTTATCATGCAACATTACAAATTTATAAAGATAATATTCAAAATAAAGTTGCACCATTTAAAAACAACAGAAATCTTAGACAAACATCAATACTTCCTACTCCAATTTTTTTAAAAACAACAGAATACCAAAGGTCACAAGTTATATCTCGATGCATTCCTTTGATGGTCCAAGCCCGTTCCATATAGTTCACTGCTGCCAATGTAAACCGCTCTGTCGATAAAGGCTATTAGAAAAGTGGAAATTGGAGGAAGCTACAAGAAATGCATAGGAAAAATTCACGGGAATTACCATTCTGACCTCTACGGACTATGTAACATGTGTGTACTGCGCAGAAATTGTATAAAAATCTCGATTCATATCTATGTAAAGTAGGAGAAATACAAAATGAATAATATTATTTGGAAATAGACTGCCTTGAACTCCGGTTTCAAATTAAACTTAACATACCGTATATAAGTACCCGCCACATCTAACTATTTTACAGGTACAGGCGCCGTGTACCCGCGCAAAAAGAAAAAGATGGAGAGATACGCAATTACGAATGTTGGAAAGAGCGCGCTAATATTTAAAACGATAAAATTAAAGCGAAAGTTATGAAAATGTTTAATAAAACACGACTCGTTTAAAATAGAGCAAAATTCTCACGGGGAACATGTAAAAGAGCATTTAAAGAAACATTGTGAATTTTTTCATACATATAACTTATAAATTAAGTCAAATGAACTTGTTTATAATAATTTTCGGAGCATGCTTTGCGTTTTTTTTCTATCGAGGGAATTTCAAAAAAATTGCGTTTCGGCGTGAAACACGTCTAGATATTATCTTAAAAAATAGCGTAGCGGCAGCTTAAGAGGAAACCGGCCGGTGTTTCGTCCATACAAACGTATTCCTCAATTTCTCTTTGAATTTTAAAACTAGTGCAAACATTTTTTAAAGTGGAAACTTCTTTAGCACCCTTGTGATTTGAAACTCGATGAAACGGAAGCGAGCGACACTAAAAAGAGACAAACATCTATAAGATTTAGCCTGCGAGAAAATGAGAGAGCAATAAAATATTTATTTATTTCACGGGTACTCGGTTCCAATATGATACGATAAATTCACAGTCCAACCCAAGACTCCTTTGGTCTAGTCAGTCTAGTGGTATGAAGCGCTTGACGAACCTTAGCGGCCAATGAAGTATAGGTACTTAGTTAGCATTGTGTATTTAGCTACAGCCATATGTATTACGTGGTTACAACTGACAATGCATAAATCGTTCATCACTGAAATCAATAAAATTTTTTATATCGACGTCAATTTGACAACCTATACAAAATATTTACTATGTAAAACAGTGCAAATACCCTTTTGGTGACCATGCATTCCATAAAACGTACGTATACAGATGTAACCGCATATATTTTCTTTTATTTAGACGTCATTTTGAACTCCGGTACCATTTAAAAATATACATATACCTATATAATATATTTACTGTTATATAAAACAGTTAAAATACCTTATTGGTGACTATGCATTCCATAAAATGTAGGTATATAGGGTATTACTGCACGTAAGGAATTTAACAAGCAATTCTTGAGCATATTTCGAGTAAAAAATGTAGATGTCATTTTGCTGTCAGATGAAATGTTTTCCATCACACGTTCCAAATAAGCAGTTGCGTGCAGCCAGCACGGATCAGGTGATACGCACATGCGTCTCGTTCTAGCAGCGCGGTAACAGAGAAGAGAGAATGCATATCACGTAATCCCCTCGCCACGTATAGCATATATTAGCGACAATGTGTGATGGAATTATTTTTTTGGTTTTTATTGAAAAAAAGATCATCAGACAACATAATGGCATCCTACGTTTTTTACTCCAAATATAATCTGGAATCGCTGGTTAAAATCCTGTATATGTGTTCCAGGCTCATACCACGAAACTTTGGTCGTGAAAATCATGAAAATTCATGAAAATCTTAAACATTTGTCATAAAAATTATGCAGTGTAATGGCAGCTATACTTTTGCGAGTAATGCACGTGTTCGTTTAACAAAATGGCGAACCTCACATTTCAAATCATAAATAGAACAGTTGACCGAGCACGAAGAAATAATAATCATTAAGTTGTGTGTTGTGTTTATACGAACGCTTTGTAAACCACACAAAAATAAGAAATTCAATAGGTATAAATAAAAAAAATCAGAGTGTGCAATTCACACGAGGTGGAAGGGAAACCTTCAGAAAACTAAAGTAGACAAGAGTGGAGAGATACGAAGCTTTTTTTTTATCAATGTGAAAGATGATTTTTTTCTATTTTTGTCGTCGAATTCCAGTGTGCCTTTTTCTATACATTTGGTTAATTTATTAGTATTTGTATTTTTTTCTTTGGAGTCGCTAGATGTCGGTTACTTTTGTGTTTTATTTGCCTGTTCATTTTGGAGTGGTTTGAAGATTGGATTTTTTTTTTCTTGTAGTATTCAATCCTTGGTCGGCTGAATGTCTGGAAAGGTTCGTCAGGCGCTTTGTACCACTGCACTATAGGGGTATTGCGTGGGACTGTGGATTTATCGTATTATATTGGAACCGAGTACCCGTGAATAAAATAAATATTTTATTGCTGTCTCATTCTCTCACAGGCTAAATCAGTTTTTGTCTCTTTTTAACGTCGCTTTTTCGTTCATCGAGTTTCGAATCACAACGGTGCTAATGAAGTTTTCGCTTCGAAAGGAAAAACGTACATTTCGCTTAGTTTTTCATTATAATTAATCACCCTTAAAGATTCGGGGTATGAGCGTGAACATAGTAATCAGGGGCGTAGCTACCGCCGTATCAGCCGTATCAATGATACGAGGCCCCCGGGCTACAGAGGCCCCTAACGTGTGTAAGCAAAGCTCAGTAAAATGTTATCCACAATGTCACTTAATCTCGTGCTTCCCGGGAAAAAAACATTAAAAAAAACTGTCATACGTAACTATATATATATTTTTCACTTCGGAAATGACAAAAGTAAATAAAAGCAATATTTTTTTCTCGGGATAAGCGTGCGCCCAAAAGTTGGCAACATCCCGCAATAACCGATGTACAATGACAAACCACGGAGAGCAATATTTACGCATTTTATTTCATTCCGGTTCAAACGTTATTTATTACGTTGTAATGCAATACAATTTTGTTCTTCTGATTATTTATTGGTTAATTAGTTTGATTTGTGAAAATAATGAATGAAAGGAAAAGAGATTATCCCAGTGGAGGTATGAAAAGAAAAAAATAAACAGAAAAGGGAGGAGGTTATAAAAAAATGCCCCCCTAAATTTCTTCATTTTTTCAGCAATCAGCTTCTGTGAGTGATTTAGACTGCAATGGTAAGTACTACCTATTTATCTATCAGTAGCGAAGGGTATTAAAGCGTTTTTTGAAAGAACAATGGCAACCTTCAATACATGAAAATACCTGTTCACGTATTGTACCGAGCAATAATAAGGGCCCCAACTAATTTTGATACAGTGCCCCTCCAAGGCACGCTACGCCACTGACGGTAATATCAAAATTGTATATGTGCTTGGTCCGTTTTGGTGACACGAAAACGATAACGTCATGATAGCCATTAATGTAGCAATTAGCGTAAAATGTCTGAAACTCGTGGACCGCTAGCCCAATTTTCTTATCGTTAAACTACTACGGAATGTCTGCATTTGGCTTTACTGCTAGTTCGCTGCCAAATGCCACACGACATTTTCAGTTATGATGTCTTGTAAAAAGTAATATCACACATTAAAGCACAATGTACCCGCTAGAGATGTGACTTTTGCATGAATAATTGGTTCTTTTTCATATCATGAAAAATCAATTTGTAAATAATCGATTTTTCTTGAGAATTTGTTATAATAATCGATTTTTCCCCAAATTTGTCAAATTAAAATAAACGCGTAAAATATCTTTAATCACAGTTTTATTAATCAAAAAAATTTCAACAGATATTATAAGCTTTTAAATAATCAACTGAAATTAAAAGTTTTTTTTAATATAATCAACTCAAATTACAAATTGTTCGTTGACTCTGTTGACTTCATCTAGTGACAAGTTTGATTAGAAACTTCAACTAAACTGCTTTCAAAAGAAATGTCATCGTAGACGCACAGATGGCGTTAATGTCATGTTTTGTTTATAAATATCGTAGAGGTTCGCGCTCCGGATTCGGCAGTGAAAAAAAAATCGATTTCTAATTAATCGATTTTTTAGAAAATTAAATCGCTTAATAAAATCGATTTTCGTTGGAGAAAAATCGATTTTTTTCATAATCGATTTAAAACGAAGAAGATGGAGAGATATGTAAATACAAATGTTCGAGAGAGCACGCTTATATTTAAAACGGTAATATTTAAGCAAAAATTGTGAAAATGATTAATAACACGACTCGTTCAAAATGGAGCAAAAATCTCATGAGGATTATCTAAAATAGCATTAAAAAAACACTGTGGTTTTTATCATACATATCACTTGTTAAGTATCTGAATAAAACGTGTTTATGATAATTTTCCGAGCGTACTTTGCTATTTTTTTCTATCGAGTGAATTTCATATAATTTCCGTTTCGGCGTGGGGAATGTATAGATATTATCTTTAAGAATAACATATATTTTTAAGAGCTTTAAAAATTACAGTATTTAAGGTGTCCAAGAGTGACGGTCGTATGCATTCATCCCTCGCAATGTGGTGGAAGGCGTGAAAAGGTCACTCTAGACCAGTTTTTCCGATTCCAGCCCACCACGCAGTACGGACAGTTGCATCCACCGCCATGACCTGAACACTCCTCGCTCCATGAACCCGGGCACCCCTGCTAAGTCACCACAAGAGGTAACCTATGGCAGAGGCTTTCGTTATCCAATAAATGGTTCCCGGGGAGGCGGTGGATGTATTATAGTTAAAACCATAGATTTTGCAAGAATTTGGATGCTATTTTGTATTACGGATCGTTAAAATGAAATCACGTTATTGGCGTATCAAATAAAATCATAAGAGGTTATTAATTTCCGATATCGTCCAAAGCAAACCTTTTAGTAATATGTAGTACTACCATGACGTATGAAACATTACCATTTCCCATTAGCAGCCCAGTACCTAGTACCAACCAATATATAATATACAAAATATGTTATATAATGTGTTGGTTGGTAGGTAGGTACTTAATAAATATTACAACACGGAATTCCAATTATAAATTTGATAAAATTTGTGAGGACTGTTATGTTCATATCCTAGAAATCTGAAATGGAAATTTTCAAATGAAGTGCTTTTAGGAAAATTTACACAATAATTGTACATGTAGACCAAGATTCGACAAGGCTAGCTCATACGGGCCTTTTTCGAAAAAAAAAAACTCGTCGGGCAGCTTTCGAAATTTCGAACGCGTAACAAAGTTTGAAGTAAAACACTGCCACTTGTATTGCAGTTAATTCAAATCTCCCAGAATGAATTGGACTTCAACTACGTCACGAATTTTTAGCCAATCACAGCTCTACCTCCTCGATAAACTAACACTTGCACATTATAATTATACTTTCATACATTTTACCTTTACTCACTACTTATTACCTTACTTACTCCGTTATACAGTTACTAGCAGACCTGGCCACGTTGCTGTGGCTAACGAAATACAACGCCATTACCAAACCTTCATAAAATCTACACCACCCGCTTGCCAGCTGCCCGCTGCCCGCTGCTCGCTGCCTGAATTGAATATTTGAATTTCTCAGCTTTTCTCTTCTAAAATAAGCATGCATTATACATATAAATCTTTCTCTTGAATCACTCTATCTATTGGTGAAAACCGCATGAAAATCAGTTGCGTAGTTTGAAAGATCTACGCGCACAAACATTTTGAGCGACTTCATTTTATACTATTTATTGTTGTGCCGTAGATGTGTAAATAAATAAATAAATATCGGTTCGACTATCAACGGCGAAACTGAGCTGAGGGTATCGATATAAAGTCATCGGAAGTTACCTATGGACACTTTGGACGATTCACGATAACGGTACCGTAACGGCATAAAAAAGGCAAAAAACATACATTCCTTAACATAATAATGCTGCAACTCTTTTTTTTATTTTTTTTATTTGAATTTTATTTTAGTAATTTGTACATTTAAGGTTAAAAAAATTCTAATTAATTATAATATTTTATATTTCAGCTAATTAATTATAATATTTCAAATTCACTATATTTTTTCTTGTTTTATGTAGCTCCTACAATAAATCTTGAACTTTTCAATTGGTGAGGACTTTAGAGTTTCTGGTAGTGTGTTATAGAACTTAATCCCTTTGTATAGCAAACTGTTTTGCGTATTCGTTTTGTCCTTTTTGTTTAATCTTATTTCCTTGCACGTCCTTGTGTAATGTCTGTGAATGTCCTTATTGTATACGATTTTATTTGAGAAGTATTTTGGTAACATGTTGTTTAATATTTTGTGAATAAATATCAACGTGTTCAAGGTCAGCATTTGTTTCAATGTTACCCAATTAAGTTCCTTTAACATTTTATTTATTTTTGAAAATCTATTTCTTCGGAGAATTATTCTCATTGCTCTGTTTTGGAGAATTTGAAACTCATTCTGTTCTCTTTCATTACACAGGAAAAGGATACTTGAACAGTGGTTGAAGTGTGGAGCAATAATTGAATTGTAAATGGTGATGGCGGTTTTTCCGGAAATTTTAGGCCGAATTCTTCCCAGAAAAGATATCTTTTTGCCAATTTTCTTTTGGGTATATTCGGCATGTCTATTGAAGTTTAAGCATACACAATCTACGTAGGTCTGTTTCCTCCAAAGTGAAAAAGTCATAATTTTTTGCATCTCTCTCACACACTGTACCGTGACGTCTCCGTAAACCCCTACCAATACTACTAACGTGATGATAATTTTGAAAGTATGGAATACCTATAGTTACAAGGATAACATTGAAGTGTGAATGAATTCCAAATTATCAAAAACGTCAAATAATGCGCTGATGGTTTTGCTTTTGTTCTTAAACATATAATGCTGCAGCTTTTTATTGCACACTAAATAACATCGGTCGAAAAAGAGACAAGCGGTGAACGTATTTCTGCACCCCCCTAAAAAAACATACAATAATTATCATACATATTCCACACATGAATAAAGAAAATAAAACACAATTCCCGTAGCAAACAATTAGGACTTAGGAGGAAACCCACGTATTTCGTTTGTCTCACCATTATTTAATGTGTAAGAAAGAGCTACAGAATTATAGCGATAAAGAACGTATGTTTATTGACTTTTTGCCGTCACGGTACCGTAACCGTGAATCGTCACGATAATTATAAAAGCATCCTATCGATCCTTAAGATAGATCCTTATCGATTGTTAAGTTATCAATTTCACTATGCTAGACCTTCTGGGCCTCTTCCAGTTATCTGAATAATAGTTTAAGGTGATCCAATAGTCCAGGAAAAAATCTAAATCGGAATTCACGCCACTTTATGGGAGAAGTTTAAAAGTACTTGAAAAAAATCTTTTGGAATGGTTGGAAAAGGTATTTGAGAATTTTTGTTTACAGGTTGATTTCGTAAAGGCATGTAAAAAACATTAACTCCTTTTTTACGCTTTGTTTATTGAAATACAACGGAAATTTAAAATTGATTTCACTGAACCAAGGGACGCGGAGCCTATCGTCTATTCCCCGCTCCGTTCGGGGCCGGACTGGCAGAAAATGGGTGTGGCAAGCCAGTAGTTCTTGGGTGGACGGCATAAGGTTCACTTTGAAAATCCAAATTCGTCGACTGCCGTATTGTTGCCGTGATGTCAAAAATAACAACGCGAAAATGCATAAAAGAAACTGAATTTGCTACATTAAACAATAAAACCATATCCGAAAAGGGGTTTATAAGTAGGAGAGTTTGCACATAATAGTGATTTTTATAGATCTAATCATCGATAAATTAAGTCACGTCAATGGACCTTATACTTTATTTTTTTCTAGGCTTATTAAAAGGTATATAAAAAAACGACCGATATTTTTAAGGGCCAAGATATGTTCTACACGCAATATTTAATTGAAGCATCTATAATACTTCTAAGCGATCAAACTTTCAAAACAAAAACATATGATTTTGCATTATTTAGTGCTTTATCTTAACTCTATAGGATAGCTGAAATCCATTTAGAACTTCACACGTGACATGATTTATAATGTACACAAGACGATAACAGAATAATAGTATGCCCACCTGCAACGTTAAACCTGATTGAACCGATTTGTCGCGGTTTTTGGAGCGATTTGTTTAACTATGCATTGTTAATTTGATGGTATAATCAAAGGTGGTTGTAATTAATAACTCCTTAATGGTGTACCGATGTGGAAGTAATGTTTTGTTCATAATGCAATCTGTTAATCAATGAATCGATCCCTCGCGAGATTTCAGTGGACTTGGTTGATTAGATTTACGGTTACATATCTATTATAATAATGTGAGAATATCGACTCTCAGAGATGTGCTTAATGCGATCCGATAGTCCAGGAAAAAATCGAAATCGAAATTCACGCCCCTTTTTGGGAGGAGGTTAAAAATACTTGAGAAAAAGCTTTTGAAAAGGTTGGAAAAGGTATTTCAGATTTATTTTTACAGGTTGATTTCGTAAAGGCCTGTAAAAACCAATAATTCCTTTTTTACGCATTGTTTATTGTATTTAAACGCAAATTTAAGATTTAATTTAGGATTTAATTGTAATATTTTGAGGTTTAATTGTAGAATTTTTTACCAATATTTTAAATTAACGAAAAAAAACACAACATCTCTACATTATACAACAATGACAGACTTTTAAAAGAGAGTACATCTTTTTTTCATCCCGAATCCACATGAAAAGATGACCCATATGGAAACTGGACGAAAAAACGCATCGTGTAATCGCCCATTACTCTAAGGACAGTGGTTCTTAACCTGGGTTCGATCGAACCCCAGAGGTTCGGTGAGTCAGTCTCGCGGGTTCGGCTGAGGTCAAGACATACCCCCGACACATATGATTCGGTTCGATTTCCAATTAAGAAGGGTTCGATGAATGCCCATATGAAACTGGTGGGGGTCAGTACCTTCAACAAGGTTAAGAACCACTGCTCTAGGAGAAGCAGGACCTCCAATGGACGGGGTCGCGGAATTATGTCAGGACAAGAACGATTGGAGGTATAATGTCGAAGTGATGGGTCTTCTGACCCAAATAGGACGGGAAAAAGAGATGATTTGAGATACGTCTTATGAAAGACATTTAGTGATTTGGGAGATAACCAAACACCATGCCATAATTCACCCCAGTGGTTCGCTGCGTTTGGTGACTTAGCCCGGGTTCATGGAGTGAGGTTTATCTAGGTTTTACTACTACTACTATGTGACAGGCCGAATCGGGAGAGATTGGTTGAGGGAAACCTAACCTAGATCTTTCCAGCAGGACTCTCTTGACTAACCGCCTTGCACCGCAGGGAGAGAGATGGGATCATACGTCCGTCACTCCTGGACACATTGCCCCCAAATTGCTAACAACTGCCCTAAACCAATCATTCACTCATGTTCACTCAATTTGCACAATCCAGAAACCACACCTAGTATTAATTGCACTTGTTCTGTCCTTAAATTATCAAAGATAGTTAAATATCTGGGGATAATCATAGACAACCAACTAATTTGGGAAGCCCATATCGATTACATAGTAAAAAAAACTCCGCAAACTCTGCCATATATTCTGCTCCGTTAGGTCCATCCTAGATTTACAGACCCTAAGAAGCATATACTTTGCCCCTTTCCAATCCATAGCAACATATGGTATTGTGAGATGGGTGGTTGTGCTGAATCCATTATCAATCCAATTATTACAGTTCAAAAACTAATATTGAGAATTATATTTAAATGCCAACCTACCCATCCCTCAAAGGAACTCTTTCTTTGCTAAAATCAAGGTCTTAGATATTCGAAAGTTATTTACTATGATAAGCATATGTTATATATGGCAAAAAAAACTTACTGATGGCTCCACAACATCAAGCACACACCCGCTTCTCATCAAACCTGGGTTGCGTGGTCCCTAAAACTAAAACCTCATTCGCTCAACGTCAATTCTGGTATATCGCTCCTAAAATATACAATGCTTTGAGTGCCGATATAAAGTCACATAATTCTAAATCTCACTTTAAAGTCCGTATAAAACATTGAATATTTGAAAAGGGAAGAGATTTCTTCAAACAACACATAAGAGCTTAATATTATATAATATTATTAATTATTAAAAAAATGTACTTACTCTAGCGCATCTATATTTCCTTTCGTAGAACGAACGAAAAAGAATAATACTTATCAATTTTTATTTCAATCTTCTTTAAAATATCTTGTTATTCTTTATTTCTCAGCTGTCTGTCTATATTTTTATTTGTATTAGTATTTTTTTTACTTTTATTTATACTTAAATATGTGCTATTTTTCTCTCTTCTTATATTTTATTATCTGTTTTTATAAAATAATATTTCATGTATGACTACCACAACACGGGCAATAGCCTAGTATGGTAGTTAAAAAAATTGGCTAAAATGTAAATTGTAATCATTTATGAAATAATAAATTTAATTTTAATTAATTTAAATTCCTACCCTTCCTCATACATTTCTCCTTCCCAGAATTTCCTCTCATTACTTTTCCTAAAAAGATCCTCTACACAGCATCCCCAAAGATGACATTAAAGGATTTTTTTTTTCTCCGGTCCTCCTGTGTGCAGTTCACAAGCGGTAGAAGTGAAACCTTCAAAAAAACTAAATTAGACAATAGTGGGGAGGCTACGAAGCACCGCACAAAGAGGAGACCGATTATTTTTGAAGCGCGGCACATAGAGGAGACCGATTATTCTATATCATTCTCTCAATCTTTAATAAATAGAAGAAATACTAACCTTAAAAAATATAATCCAATTTTCTCGGTCTACCACGCCCTGAACAAGTAATTCAAAAACAGTCCCCGGCTTTGATCAAAATTTCACTTTGAGTCGGAGCTTAGATCAAATAACGTAGAATGCAGGTCGTTATGCAGCCTTTGAGAAAGCCCTTTAACTTGTAGAGGAAACTTTACTTCCCTTGTTTAAAGCATGCACTATTTCATTGAAACTTTCTTCTTTTAACTTCAAAAATGTTTTAAAATAAGAAGATCCTTTAGGTCTTGAAGGAACTTGTTTATATAATAGATAATAAGTCAATAAAAAGGGAGGAGCCGACTTACAAAGTGGCGGAACCAAAAGTTATACGTTGGGTGTAGATAGAAACAAAGGCGGAGCACTCGCGATTTGAAGCTATATGGAAAAATAATGTGTTGGCCCATCTCCCTTGTTTCTATTAACCCTCCGCCCATCGCGCCTTTTTTAAAAGCAAGGTGTCGCGCGGGGTCGCTTAGGACCCCAAAAATAAATATGATTAAATTGTTTCTATAGCATACATTGTATGTGTTATTTAAACTGATTATAGTCAATTAGGTATTTATTTGTCAAAATTCAGGTATTTATTTTTAATGCAAAAGCTTAAAAATCAACAAGAAACATTTTTTATAATTTTGATTTATACTTTTTTAATAGTAAAAACTTTAAAAAAATCTAACCAATTTCTATCAAACTTATAACTATTTGGGATTGATACAGACTTATTGTTATTACAACAAAAAAATCAACAAAATACAGTAAAAAAACATATAAACTTGATTTTTCATGGTATTTAGTTGATTTTTTGAGCCTCACGCTGAAACACAAGTCTGTATCTCACATCGCACATGCGCAGTCTGAATTTTCGCGGCGATAGCGTCAAGTATAGTCCCTTTTAGGAAGCTATCTAAAGTAAAGATGTGAGTGCACTGATTCCCACTGATGTGGGAGCATTTAAAATGTACACAATTAGCATTTCTACAAAACCTGGGCTTTTAAAGACCCCACGCGACGAGTCGATGGTTAACAATGTTAGAGTTATATATAATATTTATCATTATTCTCTTTCCAGAGGTTAATTTAACTCATATGTTCAGTTCATATAGGTCTCATAGAAATAGTTGTCTCCCTTACTATCATGATGAGAAATACGATCTAAACGGTGTTAGAAAGAGAAAACACCAGGATTTATATTTAAATAAACACAAACTGGGCGTAGATAATCGCAAAAGAGTGCCAGAGTGCCAACTGCTCTCAACCGTCTTTAATCAATGAGACTATGGCATCTCCAATTTGAGTTGGTTGTTAGGCTGAAGGTAGAAGGGAGGGTATGTAGATGGGAAGGGGGACATGGGGAAGTACCTGGCTATTCAGATCTGGTCACCAAAGACGACTAAATTCCACTTCAAGCAACGTTTAAATGCTGAAAGGTGGTCTCATACCAGATCGATACTTCAAGTACCCATTACCGTGAAACATGTTGCAAAAATACTATATATTATTTTAAAGGAATAAATTGAGAAATGGCACAAATTAATCAACTATATTACTGGTGAACGACGGGATTTGAACCCACGACCTCCGGATCATCAGTGCCATAGTCAAGAGCCTTACCCCTCGCTCACAGAAGCCGTCAGGAACCCTGGTGAAATCCAACCGTTCGGAATCGAAAGGTTGCAACGCATTTTCAACCAACGCGTTGGTAGAAAATGGCTTTTAGCCATGTTTAGCCATCTTCTTTACTGACCCACTCTATTTCGCCTCACAACATTTGGGGATTTATTGAGGTTGCCACAGTCCCACTGGCTCCGGGCAGCTGGAACTGTTGTGCGGTATTCACAAAGAAATTATGTGATTATAGTCGTAATCCTTAAACTAATAACAATATTGTTGCATCAGTATACAATATATTATTATACTATATTTCACATTCAGCTCGGGTTCTAATGCTTTCATAACCAGCTTAAAAGTAAGCTTCATTCTATTTGATACTCAAGTCATGCGCTTTTCTACTATAACTTTTACAAAGAAGGATTCATTAGATCTACCATTTGGCTTTAGGTTATATGATATTGCGTTTTTATTACTGGCGTAAAGTTTCACAATGCCATCTAAGTGAATTCTTAAGTTGCAACAATGTGCCAATTTTTCTGGAATTAAACCAAAAGTTGCACAATGAAACCATGTCAGTGAACTCAATCAAACCCTCAAAAAATAAAATAAGAGTTTGTCTCGATTTAAAAATAATATGGGAACTCATGAAGCTAGATTTGATGGATACTATTTCTATCCTTCAAGATTTTCTATTTGTGCTAGTGACCATTCAGTGTCAGTATCAGGATCAATCAGGATCGATCTCCGATATATTAATAAAATCGCAAACTTTTTGGGTTGAAATCGTTAGGCATCTACCGTGGTGAAGTGTTTTTTTTTACGATTTTTAGAAAATAATGTGTCCTTACTAGGGTACCCTGCTCTAAGGTCACACTGTACATGGCAGCATTATAAGTACCTATATTAAAATATTACGAGAGGAAAATTATAAAGTAATATCTAGAAGAAAATATAATGCAAGCTTTAATCTTTGTTAGGTTGCAAAATTGTATCTACCTATATTATTTCCTCCCGTGTCCATAATCCATATCTTAATGCTTCTTTTGAAGTCGGTTGGTTTTTATTGCAAGACAGAGGATATTAAATAATTTTATAGAGAAATATTGCATATTTCTTTGTCCAAAAGTCGTTTTAGTTATAGGTTGGTGGAACGCTAAGAGTATGGATATTATAATCCAATGTGGAACGTATGTTGTAGGGATGTGACTTTTACATAAATAATCGATTATTTTTCTTGGCATGAAAAATTATTTTATAAATAATCGATTTTTCTTGAAAAATTATCAATTAATAATCGATTTTTCCCCCAATTAGATCAAGTAAAATTATCGCGTTAAATATCTTTAATCGCAGTTTTCGCGCTCCGGATTCCGGACTAATGAATAAGCGTATCAGGGCTGCGAATGAAAAAATCGGCAGTGTAAAAAAATCAAACACTAATTAAATCTAGGAATGTGACTCTTACATAAAAATCGATTATTAAATAATCTGTTCTTTTTCTTAGCATGAAAAATCGATTTATAAATAATCAATTTTTAGAGAATTAAAATCGCTTAATAAAATCGATTTTTAATCGTTTTTTTCATAATCGATTATTTTTTCACATCCCTAGTATGTTGTAATGAGGATCTTGTGAATCGGCCCGAGTTTGTTCATGTAAAATTATACTGATTTTTGAATGCATGTTAAATCTATAAGTAATGCATCTAGCATCGATGTATGTGTTATGAATTCGTCATACCGAGGTTATCATTAAATATTACGTAAGATTATAAGAGAAATGGGTAACAATACATAGAGCCAATATCTACAATAAAAAGTTTAAATAAGATTGGTCTCAGAATAGAAAATTTACGGAATCCAGTTCAAACTAGATTTCGAAAGAATAAATACAAGAATTGGCTTCCCAACAAGACTCAGATAAAATTGCAGTTGTAAAACTAGTACGGGTGGTCATTTTCCGACAAGTAAAGTTCGGCTAGCGCTCAGGTAGATGGATTTCGATTCTTGCAGTAGGTAACCCACTTATTCTCTTTTCAATACGAGTTAAAAGTTTTCAAAAAGTATAAAAAGTCACTTGGTGAAAAAACCTACCTGCGTTATAAATCTTAGGGTTTATACGAGTAGTAGCTTACTTAAAAATAATCGAACGTTATTAATAGGTAACGTCTGTACGGTTAAAATTTAAGAATCCGGCTAAGAATGCAAATCTGACACCTTGCCTTATGCTAAGCCATCTTCGTACTTGAAGTTTGTTAAAAAGCTAAGTTTGTAATTCGGTTTCGAATTCAAGAATTCGTCAAACGATGGCGCCACTTACGTAAGCATATCGCGTGAGGGCGTGCCCCTGGCAGGTATAAGTACTACGGATTTGTAAATTTGAGTATCTCTCCGGATGTGGAAAGATTTACGGTAATAATTAGAGTTGTGAATTATAGTATCACGCAGTTATATATTACATATGACGTCATTGCTTATCGCGTTTACTTTGTCCCGGTGACTAGTTATCACTGGATCATAGTGGATACGAGGAACAGGCTATTATTGGAACCAGTTCCTATTGGATTTATAAAATGGTCACCAACACTCAAACTGGGCGAAACCGAGTTAAAGCCGCCGCAAAGCTAGCAGCAAAAAACTGCGGAGCGGGTTTTTAACTGCTAGTGCATATGAATACTTGGGACCATTACTAAAGAGATATATATTTTTTGGTTGCATTTGGTCATACCGAATGATCATCCTGTCGTTAATTATTGGACTCATTAGTAAACACTAAAAGAAGATGTACATAGTTAATTTAATACATTTTTGGCAATACAAGAGCAGTCCTAGAATAAATCCTTTGGGTACTCCAGAAGAAAAAGAATGCACAAGAACTATTATAAAACTGTAGACGGTGCCTTGAGAATACATCGATCTAGAAAAAATGAAACTAAAATATTTAATCAATACAAGAGTGGTCTTAGAATAAATCCTTTGGGAAATCCGTAAAAAAAGATTTCAACAGAAATAGAACAGGAGCTGTCACCCCAAGAAAACACTGATTAAGAAAGGCAAAAATCAATCTAGAAATATTCGGTCAATACAAGAATAGTGCCAGGTTAAATCCTTTGCTGGAGATACACCGGATACACCTATGTAGAAAGAAGGACAAAAATAAAGCTAGGAATAGTGAATTATAATTGGTCCTAGTCTAAATTCATAAGGATTTCAAAAATCCAAAGAACTATGACTATAATAGGAGAAGAACTATAATATGACGATAACTAGAATAGGAGAAGATAACCCAACAAAAACCGACAAAGAAAGGTAAAATTAAAACTAGAATTAATACAATAAGTTTGAAGATCTTACCTCCTCCATTTTGCTGACACAGGTAAGGGAACCGCCATATGTTTCCCAATCCAACGGAGTATCCGATGATGGACAAGAAGAACTGCAATTTGCCGGACCATGCTGCCCTGTCCTCAGCAGGATCATCCATATCAGGCCTCTGCAAGGATCCCCTGGAACCTTGCAGCACTATAGTCACGCCGTGATGCCCATCTCCATTGGCGCGCGTGTTCAGAGGCGCAAGTTCGTGCCCATTGCGACCGATGTCAGTTTTAGTAGCAGCCATATTGGAATCGATTTTGACAGACTCTGTCGGATCGATTATGCCGTGAAAAAAGACCTTAACGAATTAAGTTGTAAATATTTTATTTTTTAGATTTTAAATCTCTTCGATTGAATATGAATAAATCACAAACGATTCAATATAATTTATTTCAGAGAGATCGGTTTTTAATTTGTAATATTTAAATTTTTAGATAAATAAATAGATTTTGATGTTATTTTATCAAAGTAATCGTTTGGTTATCAAATCCATGTTTGGTTTAGAGTCTTCACCGTATCTGACCGCGTCTTTTTTGTCGAATGATATTTTTAGAGTTTCCCGACATATGTGAGTCATTCACACAATTAGTCGATAAGTCGATTAAAACGTCAATAATTGATCGACATTTCCTGGGTTTTATGAATTTGTCTATTACACCGACTAAAACATTATTTGCTAATTAATTTGTTTGCAATTTGTATGCGCATTGCATGGTATACGAATTTATCAACTATTTTAAAGCAGGCTTTTCACTTTGGATCACTTGCGACTAGATTTATGTGCACGGAGAGTGCTGTAGATTAATCGATTCCTGAAAAGAAAGAAAAAATACTTGTTAAAACCAGCCATTATTTATTCATATCTACATATATTTATATAAAACCCATAGTTGAGATGGTATGGGCACATGACGGAGACCACCAGACAACAATGTAGGTACTGGGACTGAATATATGGGAATAACGCGGGAGGGGGGTTGGCGGGACGGGGGAGTGGGAGAGGAGAAGGGAAGACGGGGAAGATGAAGGGGGAACGGGACAAATAGGAAAGGACACACAGGGAGAAAAAAATTCTTTATTAAGTGGCATTGCAACGCGTGCCGGAAAATCACTAGTTATATTAACTAAAAATACATAAAATTTCGAATTTGTAGGTTTCCAAGTTACGAAGATAAAGTAGTATGATACTAGGTCATTGCATATGAACGCTTTACTTTCTGAAGTTTAACCTTGTGGCGTGATTTATGTCTAACGCATTATACCTATCGGTTGATACGCACAGAGACGGTTAGCAACAGATTAGCCAACGACCTAGCCCTTAGCAAGATCACATCGACAACTAAATAGAATCGACATTTAAACGGCTTACCTTATCGATTATATTAACAACAAGCAGACCCGACGAACTTCTTACCCCTCAGAATCAATAACTGTTAACAATTATTATAAGCAATAATTATTAGCCTGAAACACTCATCAACATTGAAAAAATCTCCCGAGAAAAGATAAATGCCGCCGACGGGACTCGAACCCGCGTCCTTCTGATATCCGGTCAACTGCTCTACCAACTGAGCTACGTAGCATTTATCTTTTCTCGGGAGATTTTTTCAATGTTGATGAGCGTTTCAGGCTAATAATTATTGCTTATAATAATTGTTACCCTTTGTGCTATGCATAAAAATCTTGTCTTAAACATTAGTTTACCAATTAAAAATAATAATCAATTACTGTTGTTTTAACTTATTACCTTAATTAAATAATTATTACCTTAATTACTGTTGTTTTAACTTATTACCTTAATTTTTATTAAGTTGAAAATTACACAACGAAGCAATTATATATCGATGCGCAACTGTCCGTGTTTTGTTTTTGTCAGTATCAGAGATGGAGTTGTGTACGGATTTATATTTTTTTTGTGATTTTCTTACTTTTCTACTTACGGGAATTGCATTTAGTTTTCTTTATACGTGTGAGGGAGATTCATTATAATTAATGTATTTTTCCTTTAGAGGGGTGCAGACAAGCAGACATACGTTCACCGTTTCATTTTCGACTGTTGACATTCTCTACTTGACACTGGCCAGAACACTCCCTTAGGGCGAAAAGCCATTTAAAAAAAGAAGAAGAAGAAGAAGACTGTTGACATTTAGTGTGTAAGAGTGAGGGACAGCATTACATGTTTAAGAACAAAACCAGAAAAATCAGCACATTGACATTTGAAGTTTTTGAAGTCACAATATTGCTGCAGGTCTTTCAAAGGATGAGATCGTTCTATACAAAATGAAATGGATGAAGAAAAATACCTAATTTTATGAATAATTTATTTTTTCGTGAATTTTTCCGATAATTTTTTAATAGCTTTTCTGCTATTCGGGGCGGAGACAAATCCAACAAATCGAAGATCATAAAAATCGAGCCAGTCGTTCTTGAGTTATAAATGGTGTAACTAACCCGACTTTGTTTTATATAGTAAGATACCTTGGGGGCGGGCGCAACGTTGACCTATTTTTCAAACAAGTATATTTTTGAAGTGAAACTTCTTTAGCGCCGTTAGTGCTAGTTCTACACAAATACTCGGTTCTAATATAATGCGGTAATTTCGCACCTCGGCGCGTGCCTTCCATAGCTTAGTTGGCAAGGTGTCTGATAAGTCTCAGCGGCCAGAGAGACAGACATCAAGCGAACTGGGGTTCGAATCCTACGAAACCAAAAAAAAAACATTTTTATTTTGTGAAATCAATATCCAATCTTCAAACCACTTAAAAAAAACAAGCAAAAAAAAAGAAAGCGACATCTAGCGACTTTCTAGTTTCATTCAACCGCGTGTGAATTACACACTATGTTTTTTTTGCACACAGGATGCCTTTAAAAAAAATTACAAGTGAGCAGTTCCCGCGCGGTACAAGTGATAACTAAAGTAGATAAGAGTGGAGTGGCTATGAAGCACCGCACAAAGAGGAGACCGATTATTCTACCTCATTATCTCGCAGGTTAAATCTTATAGATATGTATGTCTCTTTTTAGTGTCGCTTTTTTGTTTCATCGAGTTTTTATCGCAACGGTGCTAAAGAAGTTTTCACTTTAAAAAATCCCTAAGGGCCGATGACATATTTGGGGATGCTGTGCGGAGGATCTTTTTAAGGAAAAGGAAGAGAGTAAATACTGGAAAAGAAACAAGTATGGGGGATGGGTAGGAATCTGTAGTGAGTGTAGTCAGTTCAGCAGTGACGAACGTATGAATCCATTCCTTCCACTGCGATGCAAGGCAATTCGAAACCAAGAAACAGTCCGGCTGGAGAGGTCAAAGGTCTCCTTCAAAACTGGCAAACCGCGCCCCACGAAACCGGGCACCCCTGCTAAGTCACCAATCGTAGCGAACTACTAGGGGCGACCTATGGCAGGAATGTTGGTTATCCAATCAATGATTCCATTACCTGCCTCCAAAATTGATTAATTAGAATAATTATTGCAATAATTGTTTTCCTCACCTACTGACCAAACGCACCTGTTACTATTAAACAATAGCTTAGGTATTATAAATAGTGAAGGATTATAAATAGTAAACGGTAAAGGTTTTGTTCAGTGGCGTACAAAAGTCACTGCACTGATAGATGTATTCTGTGAGCATGTACTCGAAGTAAGCCCAATGAATGTAACTTTTCTTATTGGATTAACATTATTCGAATCCTTATACATCAAATTGTCTATTACTGAGGGACTAATCACATCTAGGAAAAATCCTAGTACTATTGTAACGCACATCATTTTTCATGTATTCATTAATTTATTTGTTATAAAAGTAGGTATATTGTCAGGTTTCATTTACACTAGGTATTTAGGTACATGATCATTCATATATGTAGTAAGTAAAGTTAACATTCACAAAATTATAATATGTGATACAGTAGGATGGTAGTAGTAGACTAGGTTCTAGAATCAAGCATCGAATATATAAGAAACAGTGTTTACGAAGTGAGTATACAAGGAAAAGAAAATAAAAATTTGGGAAACGAAGGAAATATATATATAAAATTACAATAGCTCTACACAGGAGGACCTTCTAATCAGGGTTCTTTGTCATCTTTGGGGACGCTGTATGGAGGGTATTTGTAGGAAAAGAAGGAGATGAAGTTCTGGGAAGGAAAAGAGAATTAGGGGTGGGTAGGAATCTGGAGGTCAGTGTGTCCAGGAGTGACGTACGTATGAATCCATCCCTCCCACAGTGATGCAAGCGATGTTCCGAGAGAGTGCGGCTGGAGAAGTCAAAGGGACTACCTCAACCATTCTCTTCCGAGCCGGTCTCACCCATGAACCCAGACACCCCGGCTAAGTCATGAGCAAGTTGGTTATCCAATAAATGTTTCCCGAGGCGGCGGTACCCATAACCGGCCCCCAAATTATATATTATTATTAAAATATACACCACTATTAAATAGTGGCATTTCCAACAGCATTGGTTCCCAATTATGTCATCTGCGTGCAAACTGTATCAAAATTTCTCTAAATATAAAATCAGAGTGTGCAATTCACACGTGGTAGAAGTGAAACCTACGAATCACCTATAAAGAGGAGGCCGATTATACTATCTCATTCTCTCGCAAGCCAAATCCTATGGACTATGTGTTTGTCTCTTTTTAGTATCGCTCGCATAACTATATTAACTTGTTTATTCAAACAGACCCTGGGGATGTAAGCTCCTTATATTTAAGATTAATAAAAACAATACCTTACCATTACTATATTTTATGTACAACGATTTAAAAATTGTATAGCACATTTTTTAAACTATAAAGTTAGCGGTTAGCACCTGATTCTATTTTTCTAGACGATGAATTAATAACTTCGGTAGGGAAACATTTAGAAACATATTTAATATCAGAAACACGTTCTTCAGAATTAATTAAAATGAACCCGGCGGAAAGGTCGAATCTCCAGGCCTGCTAGGGCGAATTCGACCCTACGTTCGTCCAATACGCCGTTCCGCGGTCGCATATTTGTTTGCACGCTTTCTTCACTTACGTCTTACGTCGTTAAGATTCCCACGTTATTTTCCTTCTTCTTTTCTTTGATAGGGCAAATTCGACAGTAGGTTCGCCCAATACACGGGCCGTGAGTCGCAATTTGTATACACGGCTTCTTTACTTACGTCGTTAAGATTCTGAATATATTTTAGGGTATATTGTCGTTTTAACGCATATATTATTGGGATGGATAAGAATGTATCCAGACACTATCTAGAGAGCTTTTAGTTCGGGTTAAAAATCTTGCAATCATACATAAAGATAATAGCTAATAAAATATACGTTAAGAAAATGAAGATAATGCGGGTGTTTCTTAGTCGAAGTATGATACAGTTAAAATGACCGAATTTGATATCGACACCTTGGCGCAGTTTTGCCAACACGTTTGCCCGGAAAGCGAGAGGTCCTGGGTTCGAGTCCCAGAGGTGCGAATAAGTGATTTTTCTGTTTCTTTATTTTCGATTGAGTTTCGCTTATATTGTCTTCATTTAATTAAATATTACAATTTGAGGTTTTACTCATAAAGTTAAAATAAAAATAAAATACAAGGATGTGATAGGATTGGGACTAATAAAAAAAAATTTAACAATTATTGTTTTTTTTTTTAAATTGTACGCCACTGGGCACTGTCAAGGGCCCGTTCCACCGGTTGACCCCAGACCCTGACTTACTTCCGACATAATATTATAATAATAGCAGAATGTTTTACGTGAGCCGCAGCCGTGTGCAATGTGCATTATGTCCATTATGTGCATTCACGGTGCACTCTGTTGTCAACACGGCCGAGGTCCCGGAATTCATCGCTGAATGACTGACGGAGGTTGCAAGAAATCATAATGTTATTAATGTTAATAACCCCTCAAGCCTCGGGCCTATTTTGTCGGAAAGTCAAAATATTTCCGCTTTGCAATATAATCCAAATAAATGGTATATTTCCGGGTACATCAAAATCGAAAAATATAAAAATTTTGAATGCAAACTAAAGAAATTTAAGAAAACGATTCACTTACGTTTTTCTACTTATTACTGATAACAAAAAAAAAAACACATACATACCTACTTTGTTATACAAATGTATTATAAACGTTACGGTCAACTCACTTTTTGGCGTTTCATGTAAAAATAATATTCCTTCCCAAAATTTCATAATTTTTGAAGTAAAACTTATTTACGCACGCTTGACTTGGGGAGTAAGCTGGTGAATGCGTGACGAGAGCGTTACGAAAAGTGTGATCGGGCGAGGCGAACGGAAGTTGAGAGGGAGATATAAGTTAATGAAGATAGAAAGAGATAGAGTTATATTTCGTATATTATTGTAGGGGCAAGAGAGAGAGGTGCGAGCACACACTTTCTTTCTCTCTTTCTCTCATAGCCAGTTACGTTTCGTATATCTAAGACACAGTGCAGGCCTACTGTCTGTATCACACTGTACGAGCAAGAGAGAGAGCAGTGCGCGCGCACATTTTCTTTCTCTGTTATTTTATAAGTTAGTGAAGTTTTACTTCAGTCGTGTGGTCTAAACCACACTCGCTTTTTTAAATTAAAACTTCTTTAGCACAGTTGTGATTTCAAACACGATAAAACGAAAAATAGCAACACTAAAAAGAGACAAACACATACATTTATAGGATTTAGCCTTTGGAGAATAAGATAGTGAAATTGGTCTCCTCTTGGTGCGGTGCTTCGTAGCCTTCCCACTCTTGTCTACTTTAGTTTTCTGACGGTTTCACTTCTACCACCTGTGAATTGCACAGTTTTTTTTTTCAAATTTGCGGTCGGAAACTTTAGTTTCATAAAGGTTTACATTTTAAATAATTTGCCGTTAACTTTTAGATTTGAATCTAAAGTATGGTGTTTTATCTTCCTAACACCGTTCATATCTTATTTCTAACCATGATAGTAAGGGAGACAAAACGATTTCCATGAGACATGCACGAGTTATTTCGAAAACCGAATACATTAGCCTGTGGGGTTAAAACGGCCAGTCTTTATGTTTTATAAGCACCGAAGAGATGAATCAATTAAAGTCTATTGTGGGCGTGACCGTGTGCCTGAATTAAGTAAATTTCTTCAAACACAATTCCCATTGAAAGCGTAAAATATAATTACTTTATAAAATAATTAAATTTACTAAAATCTCCGACCATAAAATAGGGCAGTATATATAGAAAATTCTGATTTAATACACCTCATTCAATTTCATGTATCTATTATAACTAGAGCAACTAAAAAGTGGCTGACGTCATATCTATCCAAGCGCTTACAAGCCGTAAATGTTGGAAATAAACAAACTTCGCAACACGTTCTTCAGGGTACCCCAGGGATCCGTTTTAGGTCCACTTCTTTTCATCCTTTCTACAAACGATGTCGCCAAAATAATCAAGTCATTTGGTCACTCGTCCCACTGCTACGCCGAGTTAATTAATATAATAAGCTCTTTTAATTGCATTAACAATACAAAGATTAAATAATAATAGCTCACTATATATATGCAACATTGCATACAAATCTGTCCTGGAACTGTATATCTACGGTGAAATCGATATCTTTACAA
Organism: Limnephilus lunatus; assembly: GCA_917563855.2. Classification (NCBI taxonomy): domain Eukaryota; kingdom Metazoa; phylum Arthropoda; class Insecta; order Trichoptera; family Limnephilidae; genus Limnephilus; species Limnephilus lunatus. The sequence goes on along the minus strand of OU830603.1, from coordinate 46,039,966 downwards.
TATCGGATCGATAGGCGAAACTTCAAATGATGCTATATCGATTCCCCGAGCACGGTTTCGCCGCTGAAAGCTGAACCGATATTGACAGAGAAAAATTTAAGAAATCGATATACGCTGACAACACTGAAGGTATTTTCTATGAATCGACACTACGAAATGGCAAAAACCAATCAATTACGTGAATATATTAATAAGTTCGCAATGTTAAATTGAAATAATAACCTAAAAATACATTGGCGCTAAATTGGAGTTAATTAGTTAATGAGGTGTCATTTTTCAACCATTTTTGTTTCTCGAAGATCGAATAAATTAATTGCATATTAATCAGAATAAATTGATCGCATATTAGATGCATTATTTTGATTGCGTTTAAGACTTTTTTCAAATCTAAGAGCTTCGTAAGTTCAATGCGTTCATTAAATAAGCCAGTAATGTTGCATAACGAACGACTTATATAATTTTTCATAACAACTGATACTATGGAGGCCGCGCTAAAATGTATCAATCGTCGTCGGAACATGTATTAACAATCGTAGATCGTGCTCGCAAATATTGATAACTGACCATAGATGACGGATTTTGACAATATCTTATTGATAAAGGGTTTTATCGATCGTACATGCTGGACGTACAGGACTTTTTAGGTTACGACCAACCTATGAAATATCGACCCAATCTTTTTGCCAAACAATTCCAACAGTGGCAAATAGTTATTTATGTATTCGTGATTCGTGGTGTTTAGTTCTGAAAGATTTTAAAAACTAAACTGTTCCCAAGTCGTTCATTGTTTATTCCTTTGTCTTCCTCCTTTCCTTGAAAGTCTCTACTTATTAGGAAAAGAAGAAGATGTTACAAACCTACTTGTAACATGTAAACAATATTGGCACAAAAATCTAAAATTACCTACATCAATGAGTTGAAAATTCGCAGTGATATCGTTCACATCTTACAAAAAATCATAAAAAATACTAATATTACACCAATAATGTCAGTACTGTAACCTATAGTTTTGCCGTTATCGTGGAGAGCAGCCAGCATCAGGATCGACCCGAAACAGCAAATGAACTCATCAAAGGTAGGGACTTTCTCCTTTCAATTGCCAAATCCTGTGATTGAGTTAAAAAAGCCGTCAATTTTCTTGTTTCACAAAAATTCGATTTACAGTCCACCCTCTCTCTCGTGTTACGACATTGTTCGTGACACGTGAAATTACCCTAGATAAATACAGAATTGTACCTACGTAATACGTGTTGTTATTGTTATTGTGATATTGATACTTTATTTCAATGGTGCCTGGAATTCATGACGAGAGACAAATTGCTATTTCGCTTTTTCCATTTATGTTTCGGGTTTGATTACCTATCCCAAGAATGGGTAAACAAACCCAAGATAAATAGTATTTTCTACATTTCTACGTCCCACATAATATATTATATTATGACCTTTTTTCCCAAAGGGCCACACTTCATTTCGAATGGCATTATATTATTTTTAGTGGCACACTTGCAATCTATCCTCCAAATAAATACCTCTAAAATTAATACCTGTTCGTGCTATATTTAGTCTTAAAATAATTATGAGTCAGCACACTTCTCAATCTGATTATAATAAAATAGTGGAACATGCTCATAATACAAGACTAATTGAAAACGATGGACTAGTTATTCCCAGATATCTAAATAATTACGGTCAAAGAACCATAGAAATACAAGGTCCCAAAAATTTAAAACATGACACACAATTTAATTTAAAAAATTGTGAAATAATTTTGAAAAGAAGATGCATGCTAAAAAATGATATGTGAATTTTTTTTTCGTTCTAAGCTTTTTTTTCTCTGATTTTCTCGGTATTTTTTTTTTACTTTTTTTGTTTTGTTTTTTTGATAAATATATTATTTCTACGATTAAAATAATAACGTAGAACATGTTTTTTTCTTCATTTTAACTCCACACAGGATGCCCTGAGGAAAATAATTCCCCCCAGGACCTATGTCATCTTTGGGGATGCTGTGTGGAAAGTCTTTTTAGGGAAAGGAATGAGAAGAAGTTCTAGGAAGAAAAAAGGTATGAAGGGTGGGTAGGAATCTGGGGGTCAGTGTATCCAGGAGTGACGGACGTATGAAGCTATCCCTCTCACTGACGTGGAAGGCAATGTTCCAAGAGAGTCCTGATGGAGAAGATCAAAAGATCTCCCTCAACCAGTCTCTCCCGATCTGACCTGCCACGCAATTGGTGGGCAGACCGATAGCGATGCGTCTGCCCATCTGCTGCGTGGAGGGTCGGATCGAGAGAGACTGGTTGAGCCGTCTTTTGATCTCTGCAGCCAGAATCCCTCGACCCATCGCCTTGCACCGCAGTAGGAGGGATGGATTCATACAGACACACTGACCAACAGACTCCTACCCACATCTCATACCTATTTCCTTCCCAGAACTTACTCTCCTACTTTTCCTTTTACAAAAAAATCCAAACAGCATCCCCTAAGACGACATAGACCATGTGTGAAATAATTTTCCAGTGTGGAGCTAATGTAAAAAAAAGTAGCGCGACACGGCGTAATACCTCAAAAATAAATCACCATAATACTTTTGGTCGTGAAAATATGAAGTCATGAAAATCAAAATCCATGATAGAGTTACCTTTGCACGCCATAATTAACATTGCTTCTGTTTTTATTTCCTGTCTTGTTATGTAAACCTTGATAAGCTTCATGTCAATCGCGGTCGGTATTTAAGTCAGTGTCAAGACTAATGAATAGTGTTTATACTTTATGCGATCACTGGACATGTACTATTGCTGTAGGTGACCAGTCCCAGACAATTAGTGTGTACTGAGACGTAGGAAAACTGGCAGTCAAGGTAACAAATCATAAGGTAATTGCATATTTACTTATAACTAATACAAATTTGAAATATAATGATTAACTAGACGTACTAATTGATCTATTCTAAAAGAGCAAGGCATCCAAAATAGGCTATCTACTGTCTGCCTACAAGATACTTTGGACTCGTTGCTCGCCATACTAAGAACTACAACCTAGAGAATATCATGGTCATTAGCAAAGTGGAAGGCTAGTGAAGCAGAGGAAAGTCACTGATACGTTGGACTTCCCATTTTTTTTGTATGACGGGGGGTCAGAGGTGGAATGATGTTTAACATTAGCTCCACTATACCACTATACAAATATCCCTCAGGGCCCATGACATCTTTTGTGATGTCTTTTGGTGGTCTTTTTAAGGAAAGGAAACAGAGAAAGTTCTGAGAAAGATAAATTTATGAGGGATGGGTACGAATCTGAGAGTCAGTGTTACCAGGAGTGATGTACGTATGTATCAATCCCTCCCGAGGCGATGAGTCGAGATAGAGCTGCTGGAGAGGTCAAAAGGCCTCCATCAACCTGTCTGTCACACAGCTGGTGGGTAGACGCATCCATCGTTACGATCCGGAAAAACCTCATCCCATGAATCCGGACACCCCTTCTAAGTCACCTAACGAAGCGAACCATCTGGAGTGACCTACGGCAGAGGGGTTGGATATTTAATAAATGATTCCCGGGTATCCATTCTCGCCTCCCTAATTAAAAATCTAGACCTTTGAGCCCGTCTAGAACCATGGGCGTCACCTTGTGACATTCACACCGAGCCAACTCTTGACCCAACCTATGCATCACGAGGTCACAATTTGAGCACTCCTTATCCGCTGTATGAGCACTCTTTATCCTATTGATGGCGACCGCAGAGTTTACTAGGCAGTGATATACCATCAGTCTCTATGTGATGTCATGTATGAGATAGACATTTCTCCCGTTAACCAATAACCTTTCAATCCTGAAGACAGTTTCCACCTATATTCTGAAATGAGAGATAATCGGAGGAGCTTTTCTCCTTCCATACAGAAGTGTTTTCAGGACTTCAGGCGGCATGCAGGGTGAGAGACGACATCATATCTGGAATCCACATTATTTAAAATATTCTAAAACAATTGAATCTGTGCAAAAAAAATTCCTAAGACTGCTATCATTTAAACTTGGATTTAATGCCATACTCCAATCCTATGAGGAACGATTACAACACTTTAATTTTACAACATTGGAAAAAAGAAGACAATTTGCTGACTTAATATGTTTATATAAAATTATTCATGATAAACTTTTAACCACTCATTGTCTGAGCAACATACATATTAAAGTTCCTAATAGACGTAACTTAAGAAGTCAAAATATATTCCATATTGAAATATTTAATAACAATATTGCATACTTCAATCCACTGTCTCGAATGTGTCGTTTGTACAACACAATTGAATGTGACCTTATTGATATCTTCGCAAACAGTCTCGAATATTTTAAAAAACAAATTAAAAATCTTCTACCATGATATGTCATGGAAGAAGATTTTTAATTATTGTTAATTGATGATATGTCATGATTGATGATATGCTACGATTGTTAATTGCTTTATTATTATGTCTTTTCTTTATTTTAACTTTATTATCCTTTCCAGAAACGTTTCTTTCTCTGTACACTTACCATGTTTTAAATTTCTTGTCTTATATTTCTTTTTTATTATTATTATTATTTCTGTTTTCTTTTCACTACTAGCATCTCCGTCTAGCAACAACTAAACCTTAATTACGCATGCTGTGAACATTTCTAATTGGAGTGTTAATATCAGCTCATATTCCAACGTAATAATATTAATGCTATAATTTGTTAACACTCTGTAAATGTTTCAAACAATAAATAAATAAAATCATACAAAGATATTGCACTATTTTGCAGTTTCGTTGGAGTCAAGTATCACAAATATCCTTAATTCTCCAATCAGCGCAGGACCGTAAGTGAGTGAAGAAATCTGGTTATTCAGAGGAATTGAAGGTGGGGTCATGAGCTCAGCAATGAGAAATGACCCAAAAAGAATTAATGTGAAATTAAAACTTAGAAATGTATAGAAAAATATTTTTTAGGGCAGTAGAGCTGCATTTTGGACTTATGACGATTTACGGCTTTTTTTAAATTGTCTACACAAGAGACCCTGAGGAAAAAATCCCATGGGCCCATGTCATCTTTTGAGATGTCTTTTGAGAGCCTTTTTAGGAAAAGGAGGGAGAGGAAGGAATACAATTCACACGCGATAGAACTGAAACCTTCAGAAAACCAAAGTAGACAAAAGTGGGGAGTCTACGAAGAACCGCACAAAGGCTGACAGGCTAGGCTAAAAAGCACCGCACTAAGAGGAGACCGATTAAACTTTTTTTTTTTTCATCGAGTTTCAAATTACAACGGTACTAAAGAAGTTTTCACTTCAAAAATAAAGGGTGGGTAGGAATCTGTGGATCCGATATTTACAGGAGTGTTGGACGTATGAATCCATCCCTCCCACTGCGACGCAACGCGATGAATCGTGAGAGTTCGGCTGGAAAGGTTAAAAGGTCTGCATTGACCAGTCTCTCCCGAGGCGACCCGCCACCTTTTTGTGGGCAAACGCAAGCACCGCCAAGACCTAGACACACCTCAACCCACGGACACCCTTCAAAGTCACCAAACGTAGCCTATAGTAGGATCAGGAGTGTTAGTTGCGGATCCCATACATGCATCCCAAATTGTGTGTTTGTATCAAAGATTTCGTAAAACTTTTTCTTTAACTTGTTCGCTGGTGTGGAGGGCAGTTAAAAATGATTTGGAATGTGCCGATCGTTTGCACTTTGCAATTTGCGGTGCGGTAGGTCCTTATTCTCCTATCAGCTGAAATCATACTCTTAAGTACTGCTATTAACTTTTATCACCTTCATACCACATTGCGCGTTGGCGAGACTACACAAAGAATCAGACCTAAAGACATATCTCTGATTGCTCCGTCGTGACCTCTCTCTCTTTCTCGTATAAGACGCATGTTTCAGAAAGAGAGATTTCATCGGATCGCTCAACATCAGGACCATAATAATAAGCATTTATAATGTGTACAATTATATTAGGATTAGAGGCCACTGCGCGTGTATAAAATAACTGACTTAGGAGTGTGGATTTATAAGTCATAAGGTGAATTATTATTTAAAATTTCATTTTGATACCTTTTAATTCGGTTTTAATAATTACAAGGTGGCGCAAAAGTTGTCACCCGATGTTCTTTGGCTGTAATTTTTTTTATGAATGAAAAAATTTGGTTCTGCTTTTGGATTGTGTTTATTTGATGTCTTAATTTTTTTTCCACTAAGTCAAAAAAATAATATTTGCCGAGTGGCCACCACCAGAATTGATGATGATGGCCCGATTTATGGCATTTTCCATCACTCTTTCCAGAACTTCCAGCGATAGGTTCTCGCATTCTTGACGGATATTCTCTTTGAGGGTTTCAAGGTGGGTGGTTTGGTATATTTATGGTTTCAAGAGTCTGAGGCTTGTTGACCAACACTCGTGACTTTAAGGCGCCTTATCCCCGCTCAAAAAGAAGACGATGGAGATATATATAATTTCGAATGTTGAAGTGAGTGCGCTAATATTTAAAACGGTAAAATTGAAGCGAAAATTGTGAAAATGTTTAATAAAACACGACTCGTTTAAAATAGAGTAAAAATCTCTTGGTAGCCGTCTAAAACAGCATTTAAAGAAACACTGTGATTTTTTTTAATATATTTAACTTGTAAAATAACTGAATCAGACGTGAAAATAATAATTTTCGAAGCATACTTTGCGATATTTTTCTATCGAGGGATTTTCATACAATTTGCTTTTCGGCGCGGGAAATGTATAGGTATTACAGGTATACAGGTATTATAATGATATTTCAACAATAATTCTATCAACTGTAAATAATAATATGGTTGTATTTTCCAGGAATTTAATCTTTGATATCTAATATTGTATTTTAATGGGGGGGGGGGGGGGTTAGAAATACCTAACACCCCCCCCCCCTCATATATACCCTTAGTAAATCCTATTTTGAAAGTATGAAATATAGTGACAACGATAATATTGAAGTGTGAGTGAATTCCAAAAATTCAAAAAAGTCAAATGGCAATGCGCTGATGGTTTTGTTTTGTTCTTAAACATATAATGCTGCAGCTCTTTCTTACACACTAGCAGACAAAATTTGTTTAATGCGTCTTTTGTATGATGAGAGACTTCCGGCACGATCGACAATAGCAAATTCATTACACAAAGTATGGAAACGATTTAATGTCTAAGAAAGAGCTGCAGCATTAGAACGGTAAAAAACGCATGTTTATTGCCTTTTTTGCCGCACGGTACCGTAACCGCGAATCGTCACGGTGATTATAAAAGCGTTTAATGTCATAGTAAAACTTCAATGTAAGTTGCCATTAAAAATTCGGTATTGGTAATAACTAATAACGTCCAATGGTCAAGGAGATATTTATGTTTGGCCGAGTTCTCAGCGCGTCGAGTTCTGATCTTCGCCCCTCGGTTCCTTGGACGAGTGGCATCATGAAACTGATGGCGTCTCGCCAAATTCTGCTCGATATACGTTATAAATATTATTATTATACATGAATGGACCATATAGTATACAAATATGGGGAGAAGTTGGGTCAAGGTACTGTTGTAGATTAAAAAAAATTATCTATTGCTATCGTGATTCCTCGTATTCTTTGGAATCAATTGAATAGTTTTCAGTCACAAATCAAAAGAAAGATAATTGATTACCTTATTTTTTATTTGTTCGTGTGAATACCTTACAAGAATCCCAGCTGCTTCCGTCTGGAGCCATTGAGTATAAGGCATCCCCAATTATGATATGTTGTGAGGCTGAAGGTAGTGAGGAGAGGAGGGAGGTATGGAAGAAGAATGTGGCGATGTACCTGGCTATTCAGATCTGGTCTCCAAACATGGCTAAAGCCATTTCAAGAAACGTATGTATCGAGGGCGATACTGATGAAAGTATCTTCCAGTCTGGAACATGCCGCAAACACACTATATATTATTTTTAAAGAATTTATCGTGAAATAACACTAATTAATCAAATAACATTTATTGGCCAACGCCGGGATTCGAATCAAAAGCCTTGCCGCTAGACCACTCCAGCCGTTGAATTAATTGATCTCCTCAAATAAACCTTTCTATAGTGAGTAAAATATTGGTGACCGGACAATTCAGAATCATGCAACTTCAACACCTCCTTTGAAAAGTCATTAATAGTGATGAAAACAAAATGGTTAGATGGGTTAGATTACGGGCTATTTTTAAATTTTTTTTCCATAACTTTTAATGACTTTTCAAAAAGATGTTGAAGATGCATGATTCTGAGTTTTTATAGAAACCTTAATATTATACAATGCGTAATATGACCCTGAGAAAAATAATTACCCTCAGTGCTGATGATATCTTTGGGGATGCTGTGTGGAGGGTCTTTTTGAGGAAAGGAAAGAGAGAAAGTTGTGGGACGGAAAAGGGTGTGAAGAGTGGGTAGGAATCTGGGGTTTAGTGTGTCCAGGTCATCCGCCGCCAGGATTTCAACAAACTTCACCCCATAAACCCGGTCACCCACGATAAGTCACCAAACTTAGCGAACCACTTGTGGTGATCCATGGCAAAAGTGTTGGTCGTTCAATAAATGTTTCCCGGGGCGGCGGTGATAGTTATTCCGGCCTCCCAAATTGGTGAATTTACATCACACTGTCAATTTTGTGGTATAACATTTTTTTATTTGAGCTCTCGTTTTCTAGTAAATCGAGTCGGAAGATAATGTATTTTAGGTTAAGTTTTTTAGAAATCTTTTGCTAAAGGGTTAATATTAGTTGTTTGTCTTTTAAATGTGTCGAAGCGTCGACCAATCCCTACATTAAAAAAAATGCTCATATCAACAAAACAAAAAAACTTTCGTTTTTCTGGGTTCTATATCGGGACACCGTGTGTTGATAGATTTTCCTTGAATTATTCATAAATATGCCAAATATCTCAGTATTCACTAGAAAAAGTTGTAACAATCATGGTGACACATCTGTTGATGAGTATTTTCAAATTTTCCGATCAATGATACATTCTGGCAACGGCTTTAGCGCATTTTCAAGTCGTGAACAACTTCCTCGGATGAGCCGAACACTACTTATAAGGTTTTGTATGCGGGGAATAAGTCCAACACTTTGTACGCGGAATTCCTTGGCAACCGAGCACTAATTCTATTTAGACGCCGCAGCATGCTGTGGAAAATATTTACAGTTTTTTGTCAGATTCCGATGACGGCGAAGATAGAATTTATTTACTGCCAGGTACGCCCACAATGGCAGCCTATGTATTTTTCCTTTTACATGTACAATTATAATTGAGAATGGAATTGATTTTTTTTTTCATTATTTGATTTTACACCCAGCTGGGCAAAAGCCCATGTAAAAACATACACGTTGTTTAGCAGAAATTCACGTGCGGCAAAGTCATCAAATGGCCTTCAGCGCCATTTTGTTTTTTTGACAGTTTGTTTTTTTTTAAAGTTCCCTTTGAACGCCGATTTATCATGTTGAAACTTGTCGGCTTATTATAATTTGATAGAAAACTCAAGTACCTACTTAGAAGAGTATGAAAATAAATACTCAAATACCTAGTAAACTTACCGGAAATATGTAATTTTTAACTCAAATTCTAGATGTATCGACACTTTTCTATTAAAAAAATATAAATTGATTTCGAAAGACTGTTGTTTTATCTAGTAAAGATGTGTTTTAAATTTTTGAAAAAATATTTTTTTATTTATTTATTTATTAACATTAACGGTGTAAATATACCATAAATACAGATTACATGACATGTCACAATGTCATAGTTGTACATAAGATATAATAAAATAGAGAGAATAAGTTAGTTGTGGCATTTGGTTGAGAAGTGACACAAGGAGCTACAATTACATATAATACTAGTGTAAAATAAAATTTATACTTATTGATTGAAAATATTTGATAGAATAGCCTTCTTGTACCTAGCTTCCGTGCAGTTAAATAGATCCGCCACATCTGCGTATCTATTACTAACTTCATGTAACCTAGGTACAAGCGAGTTTTTCATGTACTCAGTCCTGGTGTTGTTACATTTAAATAGCATTTTGGAGCTAGTTACTCTAGTGGGTACATGAAAGTCGACGAGCTTAGTTAAATCAGGACTGTCTATTCTACCATTTACAATTTTGAACATAAATATTAAGTCAGATATAATTCTCCGATCTGAGAGTTTTATTAAATTTAATTCTTTCATCAAATAATTATAGTTTATGTTTTCAATGGGAATACCGAGTTTAAAATTTATGTGTCTTAGGAATTTGTGTTGAATTTTTTCGATTGTATCTGAATGTATTTTAAAATGGGGGGACCAGATCGAGGAGTATGCTAATAATATGAGATACGCTAATAATACCTAAGGTTATGCCGTTTGGCAGATTTGTTAAATTTTCAAACATAATATTGTATTATAAAACACACTTTTCAAATAATGATATATTTTATAATCAATAAATTTTCTATAAAAGCTGCTTTTCATAATTTTAATTTTGGTTCAAATAAAATTATTTAAAAAAATCCGCGTACGTGTTTTGCGAAGAAAATACTTCAGTTTGTCTGTTTATTTACGGACTTTATTTTATTTTTTTGCGCACGTATTTTGCATAGACATTATAGAAAAATTATAAATACTTATAATCAACAAAATAATTACAAATACTTATAATCAACAAAATAATTACAAATAGTACGTGATTTTATCATCACGCGTTTGGGCATTTTTGTTGCTAAATTGAATGTGGGTTTAAAATTAAAATTAAAGGAAATTTGGAATGAAATAAAATCGAAAAAAAAAATTGGGAAAACTCTCGAGTAAATGTGTATAATACGGGATGTGTAGGATCGCACTTTCCTCCCCACATCCTGGAATAAAACATTATTATTAGTTAAAAATGCTGGTACAAAGAATAATCAACCTTTCTTATCGGAACCGCCCTGTTCAGTTGCACGTTGCAAGATCATCTTTCATCGAAATTTGAATTCTCGGCCGCTGGTTAAGCCATTTAATGCCTTTTTTACGTTTGAATTTCTGCGAAACAACCGAGCCTAAGAACGGAATAGGCCACTTGCATCACATTTTTTTTATTTTTTTTTCCGGTTAAGGCAAATATTCTAAGACATTCCGTATTTTTCTTTTTTTATCGTATTTTTGAAAGCCTGGCGATATTTTGAAAATTTCAATCCGAAAAATCAGACCATTTTTTATAAACCGGAAATACGGGACATAATTTTATGTGTGCGAAAAAACGATAATTACATAGCCGAAAATCATTTTTAAAAAAAAAGTTTTCCACACGAATAGCAATAAATTGTACGGGGTTCTCTTCATAACATCTGTAAAAACACCGCCATCTTTATCAAAAAATCAAACCAAAGGATAAGTTCGCATAGAACAAACAATAAATCTAGTGAACGTTAAAAGCAAATTCAAAAATTCGCCGGAAATCAAAGTGTTGCCATATAAAAAAAAAATGATCAGTGTGGAATTTTACAAAATTAAGGGAACATGATCGGAGACGGGACATTTTCATGTAGTGGCGTCACGAGCTCAAATAATGGATTTATTTATTTAAAAATAAGAAGATCCATAAAGAATCCAATTAAATTTATTAATTCCCTGGTAATTACATATTTTCCTTTGATATTTTTTTATATCGTCGTCGACCGAAGTAATAACAAACTTGGTTAGGAATATTTATAGAAAGTAATTAAAACATTTAAAAGTTTTACCAAGCCTACAGTAATTAAATAATAAATTTGTTAAAAATACATAATTAGCGTATATTTGTATCAAAATCATTGGATATAAATAATTACTTCGTTATAATTAATTACCTAGGACGATCTTTTCATCAAAAATATATGTAAACGGCAGTAAATTTGTGGGAGGGATGGATTCATACGTCTGCCATTCCTTCCTAGAACTTCCTCTCCTTCCTTTCCTAAAAAAGACCCTCCACGCAGTATCCTCAAAGATGAAATATGCCCTGAGAAGAATTACTTTTCTCAGGGCCTCCTGTGTGGAACTTTAATATTAAAACCGTGTATTTGTGTACCTAGAACTGAGTTGTAACGCATTTCCGTTTCACCCGAATTTTAAGTCACTAACGGCGCTAAAGAAGTTTCACTTCAAAAAAGCTATTAATTATCTATCTATCATATAATATTTTGAATAGAAAAGAATTTTAAATGCCATTTTCAAAATTGAAACTGATTTGTTGAAAATTCAGAGAATCTCCGTCGATTTAGGTATTATCGTACTTGATGTGTACTAATAAATGAAACGGGCAGTTGAGGCGAGCACAGTATCGTGTTCGTATATTGTGTCTCGCCGACAGTGCAAAACAGAAATTATATTTGTTCAATAAAATTAAATCTGCTGTACTGTACGTACGCCAATAATAACATACAGTATCTGCAGTAATAACAGATCTTCGAGGAGATGAAACTAACCATACGCCATTGTGAGCTATAATTGTGAACAATCAAAATTTCAACACTTCCCGCTGTATTTATATTTGCCACAAAAGTGTACATTGGATTTGTATTTTTCACATTATTTAATGACCATCAAGTCGACGATTCCTAGATTCCTACCCACCCATTGAGGAACTACTGTCATTGACCCCTATCAAAACGCTTTTTTATAGTTCTTTTATGAACGAAATAGATATTAACATAATCGTATAATGTATGTACCTTTTACTGGTTTTACTGAACTTTTGTTGATCCGATTTACGTATTCCCAAACTTCCTCTCTAAAGTTTGACACTAGTGCAAATATGTTTAATGTTATATAGATATCGACCACCAGCATGCCGTTTTTGATAAGTTGCTACTTATAGGAGTTAAGAGTTAAGACCCTCCAAAAACCGATTGCCTGGTTTGAACGATTGGTTTTAACACCATCAACAGACGTTCAGTATACAAACCAGACAGTGTATTTAAAAAAAGGCAAAAGGTGCCTACAGACAGACATAGATATTTTTTTCAAATACAGTTGGAAAAATAATCTTAAAAATCGGTCAAGTTTTGAAGGAGAAATATAGGGAATATAAAACCTCGATTTTGACGATTTTATCTAGGTATTATCAGCCTGATTTGTAGATGTCCTTTTCGCTCAGTATTCTCAGAGGGGTGACAGTGACAGTGACAGTGACAGTGACAGTGACAGTGACAGTGACAGTGACAGTGACAGTGACAGTGACAGTGACAGTGACAGTGACAGTGACAGTGACAGTGACAGTGACAGTGACAGTGACAGTGACAGCATCAGTTTGGTAACAACCTATTATTATTTAAATTTCTCGGCAACCATGTTTCATCCTAATGAGCCCCGTTAAACGCCGATTATCGCTCCAAATTCTAGCTTTAGTTCAAATTTGTGATCATCTGGAGGAGTAACAATTGACGGTTATGCTTGTCAAATGATATCAATTTTATCAAACGCTGAAACAAATCAATGTAAGTAGTGTTTAAAACCACTGGAGTGACCGCGCAACTTAAAACTTTTCTCTGATTGTTCGAGATTTTTTGGTGTACATTTTGAATATTTTCCGCCCACATTAAAAAAAATCATACCTCCGAATTTTAATATGGAGACATACAAACTGATTATAGTTTTATATAGCCAATGAATTCACCTATATTTGATCGATTATCACATATTCGTAGGATTTATAAAAAAAATATAAAATCGTAAACTTCTACTTAATTACTTACAAATAAGGGAACATTTGCCAAAATTGGCAGCAAAGCAATCCGAGGTATTTTAAATAGTACCATATTGTGGCAAAAAGCGCTCCAAAGGTTAACGAGGAACGTTAAAACGTTCAAATTTCGAAAGAGAGTCATCAAATGTGACAAGTGTTGAAACAACAGCAAAACACAACATTAACTTGACGACAGAAATTCAATACGAGAACCATTGAATAATACTTGCCATTGTTTCAAGAAATCAACAACTTGGTACGTTGGAATCTAACATTAAACGTAAGTTCTTGATTAACACGGAATCACTTATACCAGAAAGTTAATCAAAATATTAATTTGCAAGGATTTGATTGCCGCCCTGCAAACTGTTTCAATAATTAACATTGTTACGTCCTTCAATTGTTGAAGTCTTGATGGGATTCCAGCATGCGACAAAACGTAAGATTTCTATTTTTGTAAAATTGATTAAAATATTATATCCAACTGGCGGCTGCGCCAATGTTATAATGTATTTTAGGTAACATGGTTTATTATGAACAGTTCTGCAATGTGTTTTGTGATATAAAAAAAATATACCTATACATTATTTGAAAAACGCTCAAAAGTCACAACCTCCCGACTACTCCATCATTTTATCATTTTGCAATAGGTCACCCCAAGTGGTTCGCTACGTTTGGTGACTTATCAGGGGTACTAGGGTTCATGGTGTGAGGTTTGTGAAGGTCTTGGTGGCAGATATGAAAACTTGCAAATAGAACCATATGCAACCAGCTATGGTATAATAATTCATTGCACAAGATTCTAATTACATATCCCTAATGCAATTCCAAGCTACAGCCACGTCCCATTTAAATATTTTCCATTAAAGTATGATAAACCAAAATACTTTAACTTAAATAGTTAAATAGATTACGAAAATTTGTCTTTGCAAACTTTGAAATCTTAAAACATGGTAAGGTAGGTTAGAACTATATCCAACCAAAGTGGCCAACCATAATGCGCCTCGTAATAATGATCAACTGTCAGACACAAGCAAAATAGCGAGTGTAAGTGATGTAAGAACCTTGTAAAATGAATGATTATTCAGATATAGCTTCTAAAATACAACACAGATGGTTCTGAAAAAATATGGACATACGAGCAAAAGAAATGCTTCGGCATTCAAAGATCATTTTTGAAAAAAATACAAGTTAGAACCCTTTCCAAATGAGATTACGTATTCTAAAAACCCCGCAGATAGATTAAAATCAATCAATATTATGAGCTTATTCTACTTCCAAGAAATTAAGATGAGAGTTAACCTGATAGTAATGACATGACTAATGAATTGAGGAGATTATTGGCATCAATTGAAATGCTAGGTGCATGTCAATCGGTCAATCAGCCAATCTGCAGTCAAATCAAAAGTCTCAATCGGTTCATTCCAGTTGGGTGCGTGGCGCCTGATCGCTTCAATTGGTCACCAATGACTTGCATTCCGCCCGATGCACACACTGAAGTAATAATAGCTAGAAGGGTGTGATATATGACTATTTGAATGACTGATGTCTCCAGTTTACACTATGGACTGCTAGTCACAAGACAGGCCAATAAATTCGATTGTGTATCTAGTCGAGGGATCGAATGAGATCCTTGAGGCACACCTGGTAAAACCATATGTGACCGAATAAGCGCTTTTAAAATTAACGTATCGTTTCACGGTTGCGGTACCATAATGGCATAGAAAAGGCAATAAACATACGTTCATTGTCACAATCATGCTGCAGCTCTTTCAAAAGATGAGATACACAATGTACGTAGGTCTGTTTCCTCCAAAGGAAAAAAAGTCATCATTTTGCATCTCTCTCGCATACGGCATCGTGACGTCTCCGTAAACCCCTACAATACCTAGTATTAGCCATGACGATAATTTTGAAAGTATGGAATATGGTTACAAGGATAATATTGAAGTGTGAGTGAATTCCAAAAATTCAAAAAGCGCTGATGGTTTTACCCAGATTTTTCTTACACACTAAAAATAACAATAATAGTCGAAATGAGACAAACGGTGAACATATGTCTGCAAGGAGCTAGCGTCATTGATCCTCGCCGAGCAGGAGCGGAACACCCATTCACAATTATTGATGTTCACTTCATGAGAACGGGTTGTTTCTGATTCAATTAAACCAAAAAAAAAAAACAAAAAATATATCTTACACACAGCGCAGGGGTCGAGTTCGTAATTAAACTTTCGATTTAATTCTTTCTAATATGCATCTATAAGAGATGTATGAATATAAGTAAGATAAATGTATGGATGTAAATGAAGCTAGGGATGTGCACCAAGGCAGAGTTGTGTGGCAGTAAATCCTTTTTTATTGCTTCTGCAGCGAAAACTACAAATATCGATATTTTAAAATTTTCAACAATTTCTCCATAAGTAAGGAAAAATTGGGATAATTTCTGGCAAACGGACGCACCCACAATACACTTCTTTCGATTTATCTCTTCAGTGGATGCACTCATTGATCAAATTGCACAATGCACATGCGACACTGCTAATGGAACGCTTGACATTGCATCTAACAGTTATGCAGCACTGTCTGTATTCAACTCTCCGAGGATAATACATTTTTGATCTCGAATTTATAACGGAAGAATTGATTGGCTTAGTCTTTGGAAGCACAAAGGAAAATGTGCATAACCTTTTCACTCTTTTCAGGTCAAAGCAGTATTTTCATCTCGTTAAGAGTTAAACATCAATTCCGTCAAAGCAAAAAGACGTTATGTAGGTACTTATTTATTTATTGTTATTAAGTTTAATTTGTAGAACTCCGCTTGAACTTTTTATTTCTTTTGTGTACTCAATAATTTTATTTATTTTTTAAACAGTTTATTTATAAACAAGTTCTATTATGTTAGTATCATTACGCGTGACAGCTGTTCCGTATTCTGAAGGCATTATCAAACTGTGATTAGGCCACTTACTGATATGTAGAAGAAAAACGAAGAAAAACGAAGAAAAACGTTTTGCTTTTATTTTTATTACTATGCTCTTATTGATTTCCGAGAAAAATTACGGAAAGTTTTAATGGTTATTACCCTTTTAAGTTTCCCTAATTACTGCATTGTTTAAATATGACATTTTTTGTTGCATTGTTTGAAATGTCGTTACGTGAGTTATTCCCAAATGATGACTCAGAGGTTTCTTTTTTTTAGCATAATGAAGTATTTTTATGGTATTTAATATTTGAACTTGTCTTGACAGACTTAACTTGTCTAAGAGTGGCGAGCGAATTATATATTTTTTTGTTAATTTATTAACTTATTTATATTTTAGAACAAGACGCCGAATGACTTGATCGCTATATTTTACCTTTCTCAGTTTGATATTTTTTTTACTATTACAATTTTGTATTTTTTAAGCGTCACATCGATTCGGCCCTCAAAGTATCATCAAAAGAACGACAAAAATGCACTGATATTTTATTTACTTTTTCAAACTTCGCAAATACACTTGTTCGCGTCATTGTTGATATAATAAAAACAAATAAATTTGTAAATACCACTATATTATTAACATTAGCGACATGTTTCAAAAACAATGTTTTCCCTCTTCAGTATAAGAGTATACGTAATTTTCATTAAATGATGTTTTATTGTTTCTTTTTTGTTTATTTGGGAAAATTTGCAGTGTTTAGCTCTAACTGCTTGACTTATGTTTGTGAATTATGAATCCATCTTAGCAGGTCCTCATTAATACCGCTTTTTACCAGTTTTTTCATAGCCTAGGATGTTAATTTTACCAAAGGCTTTTAAAAAACCCGTGCCCATGGAGTACATATATTATTATTATTTACTAGCTGGTACCCGGCATAATTGTTTCTACCTGCGCGTACTTTCCCATTCGTCCCGTTCACCGAGTTCCCCTCCACCATACCTCTCCCCACTCCACTCCCCCCCCACCCCACTCCCGCCATCCCCCTCCCCCAATCCTACCCCTCCCCCCTCCTACACCCCCCCTTCCTTCTCTCCCCCTCTCCCTCCCCCAACCCCTCCACCCCACCCTACTCCCCTTCCCCACACCCTCCCTCCTCCCCCTCCCATTCCTCACATTCCCCACATTCATTCCCGGTACATTCAGTTTTCTAACTGCCTAGCGTGTCACTTATTACAATTTTTTATACAAAGCTCAACATTAATTTTATACATAACCAATTATCCAATTTGGTACAGTCGTTCGGAAGTTAAGTGCATACATACAATTCGGCGATTCATTTTTATAGATAGGTATTAACAAAGCACTCTTTTTAGGGTGAGTAGCTTAATTCAAAAAAGAAACTTCGTTTCCAAGGCAACAATTGGTTTGCTTTCTTCTGACGTTTGAAATATTCTGAACAGTTTATATGGGAAAATGAAATTGTTATTTTTACCATCTTTTTCGCAATTTTTCCATATTTTCTCACCTTTTAAAGCTTCCCTGGACTACGACAAACATTTCAAAACCAAAATCAGCTAAATCGGCCCAGCCGTTCTCGATTTTATTACACTCGATTTTTGGTATTTATTACACATCGTAATGGGCTTTTACATTCTATTTTATAAGTTGTTTGTATCACTGTTATTTTAAATACTTAAAAATAAAAATATAATATGAAATTTAACAAAAGCATAAAATAAAATACATGAACAGAGACTAAGAATTCTCACATAAATAGAAATTCAATATAACAAAAACAGTAGAAAGTATACACGTCTATTTGTGTCTAAATTTTAGATGAATATAAGAATTGGAATAAACAACACATATAATGATTATTTTTAAGATGAAATATATCTCCCAGACCAGGGAATTTTGATTAGCCAGTGTCCTGGTATTGTTAAAGTAAAAGGGTAGTAAATCTCGGCAAGATCTTTTGGATGTTGATTAATTGAAGCAATTATAGGATATTCAATTTTGTAATGCATTATTTTATGTGATAGTATTAAATCTCTGCTTATTCTTCTTTTTGAAAGTTTCAATGGGAACATTTAATCCAGGTGGTAATTTTAATCAATGTTTTGTACTGGAAAATACAATTAATAGTTTATATACAATCTCAGGAACTTACGTTGAATCGAATGAAATGTTGTAGGAATGAATATTGTAAAAGGGAGACGATAACGTAGAATAAGACTGTACTTGGCATTTTAAAAGGGTTTTTATATAACATGATAAATGTGCTTAAATTATTGAAGACTTTTGCAGCTGTCTAAATAAAGCCACGAACCATAACCACGGGAGCGACAGCGCAATTTAAAACTTCTTTCTCCGATTGCTTGATATTTTTTGGTAATCATTTTTAATATTTTCCTCCCACATTAAAAAAATCGTGCCTCCGAATTTTAATATGGAGATATACAAACTGATTATATTTCTATACAGCCAATGAATTCACCTATGATCTTTGTTCGATTATCACACATTAGTAGGATTTATAAAAAAAAAATTATACAATTGTAAACTTCTACTTAATTACTTACAAATAAGGGAAAATTTGCCAAAATTGGCAGCAAAGCAATCCGAGGTATTTTAAATAGTGCCATAATGTGGCAAAAAGCGCTCCAGTGGTTAAGGGTATTTTTTATAATATTATTAACATGGCATACAAAAGTATATTGAAAAAATATTGGATTATTTATTATTAAGCCCAGTGCTAATTTGTTGATAGAAAACCATTCAAAAAGATATGTCAAGTTATTTTGTAATGTAATGCAATCATTAATGTTATTAATCTCTTTATAAAGTTACATCATCAGCAAAAATTAACTCGAGGGCCTATTCGTCACTATCTTTTAAGTTTAACAAACGGCACGTTTGCGATACTTGGTGGATGATTAAGTTTATCACAAATTGCTAAAAAAAGTCACACAATAATCACATAATAGTTACTGACTACCATTTTTAGCCATTTGTGATAAACTTAATCAACCACCAAGTTTCGCAAACGTGCCGTTTGTGAAACTTAAAAGATAGTGACTCGCACGTTTATGCTAGTAAACTCGCCCTAGAATTTAAGATAAATATTTTTATCTCGACCGAACAATTTCTGAAAGAGCCGTGTTGATCTTTGGATATCATGAAGAACTGATTTTTGGATATGTGAAAACCGCGTAAGAGCCAAACCGCTCTCGGACAATGGTATACCATGGCATCCCCAATTTGTGAATACAAATAACTAAAAATACAAATACAAAAAACTACAAATACGAGGCTGAAGGAAATAAGATTGGGAAGAGGGAGGTAAGAAGTTTGACTATTCCTAACTGTTAAAAAAAACATGATTAATGACATGGACGGACCCAAGGCTAACGTAAATACTGCGCTTTCACTAAAATCGCAGTTCCCTTTTTACTGAAATACCTACCAGCTCGTAGTGGATTGAAGCTGGCGACACGGTATCGCTTCCAAGTAAATAATCACACACTCTACACTAACAATTACACATCGTCGGATCTACCGGATCTGCCCTGATGATGGACACTGCAACGCTGTCCGAAACGTCGGCTATGGTAGGAGGTAGCGCAACACGGCATAACACCCCAAAAACTAACAACGAAAATGATTAATGTCATTTAGCATCGCATGTTATAGAGTACACAAGCGTACCTACTAGAAGTGAAATAACACAAAACTGCGTTATACAAATATTTCGTTATTGTAATGTACCTATTGTATTCAAATGTTAATAAAACCAGAAATCTATTGTCATTTGTCGTGTCCAGTTTATCAACAATTTTATTTTATGGAATCTGGAACAAATTGCAATTACGAAAACAGCTGCAACGTCCCATCTGGAAAAAGATCTTCGGGTTATATCATCCTGTCTCTTGTCATCGGCTTGTCGAAAACTTTGGCAAGGAGAGTGACAAGGACTTGGCATTGTGAAATGCAATCTAGAAGACAAGCATCTGGAAGGCCGGGACATCTTGTCGGAAACTAATGGTGCCAACATTTTATAAATACCACAAGTAGAAGAAATACAATTTTTGGCAAATAATTACAGAAAGCATTCAAAATTGTTTGCAATGAGTTGTAATTGCTCGAACAAGGGAAAATACTGCAGCCCATTTGAGGAATGTTATAATTTTTAAACTTGGAGGAAATATATACACAGAGAGTCCTGTTGTGAAAATTGAAGCCATTTTAAAAGTGATAATTGATCCAGGGCGGGCCATTATGGTTACTACTCCATGGTCATAATACTAAAATAAGTAAGGGGTCGGGAAAATTTGCAAAGAGGTTGATAATTAATTAATTTAATTAATTGTTAACTCATTTTATTAATTGTTAATTAATATTATTAATTGTTAATTATTTTAATTAATTGTTACTTAATTTAATTAATTTATGTGTTAATTAATTTGATTAATTAATTAACAATTAATAAACATATAAATTAACTAACAATTACTTAAATTAATTAACAATAAATAAAATAAATGCAATTGCTGGTAGTCAGATACTTATTTATATTTTGAGTTTTCCTTTAGTCTTTCCGGTGTTGCTAGTTAGTAGGCAGATTAACAATTTGTCGGTAGAAGCCAAATACATATTTTGCCTTTGAAAGTACTTATTTTTAGTCTTTATTATTGCTAGAATATATTAAATATGTTGTATAACAGGGTAATTAAATAAAATCAATCCACGCTTTTCTTCTGTAAACACAATTACAGCCTTACTAAAAAAAAACTACAGCACGACCAATGACCTGTGTTTTTGTAGCAACATCCGTTCAACAAATTTACACTAAAACACGAAATTTTACCAATAAAGAATTTCACGCAAAAACAGATTTTAAAATCTGGCAACAGTGCAATTTTTAGTAATGTTCATACAAAATTGTTGTTTTCAATGTTTTCATTCATGGCCGCTAGATGGGGGCGCCGGCGCATTCGCTGTTCGCAGTGAAAACATATTTTAAGCCGCGAAAGATTGTTTGGGTACGGCGATGTGCTTCGTAATATTACCAAAGTGATCGTAATTTTTATTAATATGACTAATTCACTCTTATATTCATATAATTGATATATTTACCCTGTTTTTTTGTGGTTTTTCATAAGTTTTAGTGAAGTTATAATAACAATAATTGTACTTTCAAAGTTGAAATGTCAAAAAGTTTTTTATATGATACATAAAAATTCATATTTACATTTAATGATATTTATTTTATGAGAATTTCATAAAAGTGGTGGTTTTTCTAAATATTAATATCAAATTCACGTGTTGGTAAGCTTATCAAAGAAATTAACATCTTTAGTGGTGCAAGAAATGTGTTGAAATGTCAGAGATATTTTTAAGGTTATTTTTATGGCATTAAAAAAAACTTTGAAATTTTTTATAATTTTTTTATTGTATGCACGAGGAAAAAGTGAGGTGACAGTTTCATTTCAAATTCATTGAATAAAAGGTCTGTATTTTTTAAATTTTAATTTTTTAAATATTTCTGTACACTTTCATCAAAAATGTTTTGGTAAGAAATTCATTACACATTTTTCCGTATTTAAATCTTAAAATATGGCAGTTTTTTTAAACTATACTGTATTTCAAATACACAAATCTAATAGGTAATTTTATCTAGTTTTTAAAAATGGTATTTGTTTTTACGGCACCTTCAAAAATAAGAAATATATAGAACATTCAAAATACTTAGGAAAATTCCAAATTTCGTTCAGACATCATCCCTAAAACAGAGATAAACTACCCCCCCAGGCTGTGTAAACGGTGTGTATTTTTTTCCAAGAACATTTTTTTAATTAGTAATGTTTTCACATCCGCGGCCGTTTGTCAATTGAATAAATTTTTCACGGGGTTTTTTAGTAAGGCCGTTAGTCTTTATTGGGTGGGTACAAGCAATTTACACAATAAGACAGTTCAATAATCGTTAAAAAAAATAGTAGGTAGTAACTTAAGCGTACAAGCTAGAACAGTAGCTTTATGGTTATTATTCCAATGATAATAACTCCAAAGGACACTAATTATCCTTTAATTACTTCGTCACTTTATACAAAAGATTCACGAGTACCTTGAAGTTACGCGAGACACCTCGGCGGGTAAACTTAAACATTTATGATCACACACAATCTTTTATGGATCGATCTATATGTAAAAAAAAAAACCCCAGCGGCGGGATGCAACCTCCGGCCAATAGAATCCCTCGTCTATAAAAGACAGAAATGCTAGACAGAGAAAGTATTAGAGCTTTGACACTTGTCAATTTGCGCTCGAAATAAAGAGATTTGTTAGCTAGATATTTATTTTTTTACTTTGATTTGACTCATCTTGTCTAAGTCATTGCGCACACACTCGATAATTAACTCATTCCACCTCGCTTCAAGTGCTCTAAATTCTGAATAATTAATCAAGCCGATAAATTGCTGATTTCGTCACCACATTCCATGCAGATATTGTAGATGGTATAAATTTAGCTCAAAATGTTTCATCTTGGGTAGTTAAGGAGTCACACGAGCCGACAAACCCGTTGACATTTGGAATGCTGGATCAATAAAACAAGAAATTGAAATCCATAAGTAACAATTTGTCCCCAAATTTTATAACATTCAAAACAATTTTAGGGCACAGAGGAAGAAAATGTATTAACACTGAACACATAATCTCAGTAAGCGTGATTTATATCTATTTGAAAGAACTCTGAAGAACGATTCTGTAACTTTTGTGGATACGGAATTGATTCCAGACGTAAGCGCTTGTCAAATTTGTGTGATTGTCTATGGCTTTCAATTGATTTTTCTACAGTTTAAGACACTAAATGCTGTAGCGTGATTATTTATTAATTTAATGTACGTTTAAAGTTTTATACCACGGATTTGACTTTTGCGAAGTTTCATTTTAATCTAAATACGCAATATCTATACATTCCTCAAGCCAAAACGCAAATTATATGAAATTCCCTCGACAGAAAAAAATCGCTAAATATGCTCCGAAAATTATTATAAACACGTTTGTTTCAGTTATTTTACAGGTGTTTGAAAAAACTTACTGTGCTTCATTAAATGCTGTTTTAGATAGCCTCCAAGAGATTGTTGCTATATTTTAAACGAGTCGTGTTTTATTAAGCCTCCGTTACACGAATTTCTACCGATTTTTTATATATCTCCCTTAAACATTTAAATTTTTTAAGCTCTTAAAAAATATATTTTATTTTTGAAGATTATATCTGGACGCGTTCCACGCCGAAATGCAAATTATATAAAATTCCCTCGATAGAAAAAATCGCAAAGCATGCTCCAAAAATTATTATAAACACGTTTGTTTCAGTTATTTTACAAGTTATAGTTGTGAAAAAATTCACAATGTTTCTTTAAATGATATTTAAAATACGTTCCATGAGATTTATGTTCTATTTTAAACGAGTCGAGTTTTATCAAACATTTTCTCAATTTTAGCTTCAATTTTATGGTTTTAAATATTAGCGCGCTCTCTCCAACATTCGTAATTACACATCTCTCCGTCTACACTACAAATACGTGTGTAAAGAATTGCGTGAACATTTTCAATTTTGTGTAACCCCCAATTCTCCCGCTGTAACAACTCTTCAATATATTCATTGGTGTTACATGAGTTCTCTCAATCTATATTCATCGTAATTCAAATAACCTCCGAACATCGCATTGTTTCTAGAGTACTGGTTTTTCGAACCACCGAACCAGAAGTCGAGTAATGTATTTGTGGTGTCCGAATGCTTTGAGTACCTATCCGAATATCACAAACTCGTGCCAAAATTATTTATTCAGGTAGGTGTCTTACAATTTATGTTTATTACACTAAATTATGTTAATTATTTATTAAACAGCATGTGCCCGAATTAAACCAGCGATTCCTGAGCATGTTTGGCTTAAAAATGTAGTTTCAATTTTGCTGTCCAATGATTATTTATTTTTTTTATTTTTAACTTTATGAGTAATAACTCAAATTATAATATTTAATTAAATAAAGACAATATTAGCGAAACTCAGTCAAAATCTGAAGACAGAAAAATCAGAAAAAGATATTGCTTCCACTGGGAAACGAACCCAGATACCTTAGCATTCATGGCCAACTGCTCTACCGATTGAGCTATGGAACCCATTTCCAATTCGATCACTTTTAACTGTATCATACTTCGACTAAGAACTTACCAACACTATCTTCATTTTTCTTAACGCACATATTATTGGCTCTAGATAGCATTTAGTTCGGGTTGAATCTTGCAATCATATAAAAGATAGCAGCCAATAAAATGTGCGTTAAGAAAAATGAAGATAGTGTTGGTAAGTTCTTAGTCGAAGTATGATACAGTTAAAAGTGATCGAATTGGAAATGGGTTCCATAGCTCAATCGGTAGAGCAGTTGGCCATGAATGCTAAGGTATCTGGGTTCGTTTCCCAGTGGAAGCAATATCTTTTTCTGATTTTTCTGTCTTCAGATTTTGACTGAGTTTCGCTAATATTGTCTTCATTTAATTAAATATTATTTTTTTTAATTAAAAATATATTTCCGTCACACATGGCAAGGTGTAGTCGGTAGTACTCCTTCTCGTATCAGCCGCACGGAAACACACGAAACATCGCGCATATCACGTGATCCCGTCGCGACGACGCGCGGTGTGTAGGAGTGGGATCAGTGGCGACATGTGATTAATTTGTTTTTGTTTTTAATAGAAAAAATATCACCGATTAGAAAAACGACTAAAATGTTTTTTTTTTTCTGAATACTGCACAAGAGTCCCAGCTGCTCCAAACCGTCTGTGGCCAGTGAAACTACGGCATCTCCAATGTGTTGTGAGGCTGAAGGTCGTGGGGTTGAAAAGGAGACTGGTAGGGGAAGGTGAGAGAGTACCTGGCTATTCAGATCTAGTCATAAAACATGCCTAAAGACAATTAAAGCAACGTTCCAATTCGGAATAGTGGTCTTACACCAGGGCGATACTGAGAGTATCTTCCACTCTGGAACGTTCCGCAAATATACTCTATATTATTTTATATCAATAAAATGTGAAGTTATACAAATTAATCATATAAAATTTACTTGCGCACCTCGGAATTTGATCCCGCGATCTCTGGATCGATAGTCGAGAGCCTTGCCCCTCGACCACGGAGGCCGTCAATATGATTTCCATTTAAATCGCCCCTTGAGGCAGGACAAGCTAGGCTAATTCGATACCTTTCAGAAATTCCGTAAAGATAAAGATGTACAAATTGAATGACGCCAGAGCTCACCATCTCGATAACTAAACGCCGCTATTACAGATATATTCGTATTCTCGCTTCTGCTTCAGATTTTTAACATTTTTTTATAATGAGAAATACCGTTCCTATAAATAAAGCCGGCATTTTTTAGAATTTTTTTCACTTTAGTATCTAGAAGTGAATGTTGATGGCATCGAATTCCCGTGGGAGTAGGTCCACTGTACTGAAGAGATAAACCCTAGAAATGTGAACTAAACCGAATTCAAATAAAGCTGACTTCGCAAATTTTTTATTTTTTTTATTTTATATGTTTTACAATAAGTATACATTTTAATATGTTCAAGTCCCTCCGCTCATGTAGAAACTGGAAAGAAACCAGTTCTCAAAGCAATTGCAATCAACCTCCTCGGAATTTTTCTGATCTGATATGTCAAAACATGACAGTTCGTGAGCCGCTACCATGGCAATCTGTCAACAATGCAACTGAAAACAATGCACTGAAAAACCACCGACGGTGGACTTTCAGTTGCATTTAACGGGTCGTTTCTAGTCGAGTTCAACAGCAACTTCAAGACCCATGTTTACTCCGGAGGCGTCTACTTATATCTACAGGAATTCCAAAAACTGAACTAATCGGAATAATATCTATGAGAATCCATTTTCTGACTAATATCTATACGAGGTATGTTGGAACAATATATATGGGAATCAAAGTGAGGACGAATATCTACAGCACTGGCAGAGGTTGGGTTAGGTTAGGTTAGGTTAGGTGCTCAGCTGTCCTCTGTAGATATTAGTCCCACTTACGCTCCATAGATATTCGTCACCACTGGGACCGTCATAGATATTTATCCGACCTTAGCTCTGTAGATATTAGTCTTCACTCTGAAGTTCAGATATTTGTCCAACATATGAGCTTTAGATATTCGCCCGACATACAGGCTGTAGATATTAGTATCTGGAGTCGTTTACTCCTTCCTCTCCTCAAAAAGACCCCCCAAAGCATCTTCAAAGGTGACATAGACCCTGAGGGAAATTATTTTCCTCAAGGCCTCCTGTGTGGAAGTAATGTAAAAAGATTATGCAGTTCACACGCGGTAGAAGTTAAACCTTCAGAAAACTAGAGTAGACAAGTGTGGGGAGGCTACGAAGCACCGCACAAAGATGAGACCGATTATTTACGAAGCACCGCACAAATAAGAGACCGATTATTCTATCTCATTCTCTCGCAGGCTAAATCCTATAGATGTATGTGTTTGTCTCTTTTTAGTGTCGCTTTTTCGTTTCTTCGAGTTTAAAATCACAACGGTGCTGCACCAGAAAAATTAAAGACAAATTGAACTTACTTCTAGCCAAAGATATTAAAATATAAGAGATGTGCTATCCGCAGTTTTTACTAGGTTGGACTGCGCTTCCGGGTGTCGCCGATATTGTTTGCCAATTAACGAATAAACTAAATGAACGAATGATTAACGAATAAGCTAATCGAACGTTAAAATTATTATAGTAATTATTAATTATTATAGTATTCAAATTATATTGTTAACCAATACTTAATTATATTGTTAGCACACCTTAAAAAAATCAACGAAATGAACAAATTCTTTTCGTATGCAAACTAATCAGGTAGTAGTCCGCCGACAGTCGCGCGGACATCATCGCATATCTCTTTTGTATTTTAATATCTTTGCTTCTAGCACATTCACACGCCCACGGTACATTTCTGTCGGTGTTTCGCTTCAGTGGTCCGTTGCAATGTGCAGACTCCAGTGATCACGTACAGGAATGAGAAGTTTGGGGGTGGGGGGGGGGAGGTGGGAGGAGTGGCGTGTATTAATAGTGCGGATTCTGTCTAATAAGCGTGGTGTTTCATCACTAGGCCTGGTTATTCCGGGCGTCGCGACGGGCGCCGGAAGCGTTTGTGATTTTAGGTAGAGGTGCAACGCATTTCTCAATCAAAGTTATGTTGAGTTATTTTCTTGCATATTTTTCATGTGAATGCCTCACAAAACTTTTCCCAACCAACCATTGGGGCTATTCTGTAAAAATAGTACAGATATCAATAATTTATTGTCTTTACATGATGTGTGTATTATTTTTTTTTGTTAGGTTAGGTTTTGGTAGATATTTTGTCGGAGGATATTTTGTCAGTGATATTTTGTCGCGTGATGAAAAGTCGCGGAAACATTTTAACAAAGAGGCGTCGTGGATTCAATTCCTCTGCTAGCTGAATTCTCCATCATTGCACAAGCGACATTTTCTTCTTATAATGATTGATTAAATTTTTCAAATATTGTCAGAGTATTTGTAACCCGAGAATGTTTGTCTTTCAAAACATTTATTTTTATTTTTATACGATTTATATAAAATGAAACAGGGATTTTAAAAGTTACGTATTTTGGGTCACCGTTGCCAAGTAAATTATACATAATATATAATGCGGGTGGTATAATCGATATATATCTACTATAAAAGAAAGTACAAAAAAACGTGCGGCTCGCGAAAACTTAGAAACGAATCCCGGTACGATCAAGGGAGTTATATGGTGTGGTAGATATCTATCCCCCCTTCAGGATGACGGTTCCCGTTTTTACCCAAAGGGTGCGCTTTTAAAGATATAAGGGCTGGAAGTTTTGCTCTCTTTAAATTTCTAGAACAGTCTTCCGGAAAGTTCCAGAAGGTTCCATAAAGCTCTAGAAAGTTCTGGAAGGAGTGGCGGAGTATGTCGTGTAATGTTCGGGAATAGGGAATCGGGAACATCATCGTGGAACATTCCAGAACGCTCTCGAATGTTGTCCTGAGCAAAGCCAGGTAACTCAGCTAGTATACACACAAATGAAACAATATTTCTTTGTTAGAACCACTATATTTTTTTTATGTGTGCCGACCGGTTGTAAAACAACCATTCCTTCCTCAGGGCAAAATATACTAATTAACATTACAAAATAATGGGTGAATGTAATATATTAGTAAATGTGGGGTTGGTGGTGGGGGTGTGAGTAGGAATTAATGAAGAGAGGGGGGAGGAGATAGAACAGACGGTGAAAGGAAACATGTCTAAGATGGGACTGAAAGATAATATTTTTCGTTTATTTTTAATGGGTTCATTATTATCTACCATGGGATTAATTTGATTGATAAAATGAACTCATTATTATTAAGGGATTTTTTTTATTTATTTCTAAGACAAACTTAAGGCGATCCACTAGCACAGGAAAAAATCGAAATCAGAATTCACGCCCCTTCATGGGAGGAGTTTAAAAATACTTGTGAAAAAGCTTTTGTAAAGGTTGGAAAAGATATTTGAGAATTTTTTTTACATGTTGATTTCGTAAAGGCCTGCAAAAAACATTAATTCCTTTTTTTGCATTGTTTATTGTAATAAAATGGAATTTTTAAATTGATTTCACGAAAACAAGCGGCGTGGACCCTAACACGTCGTTTCTCCGCTCCGTCCGGAGGAGTGATGACAGAAAATAAGGGCGGATGCCAGTCGTTCTTCGGTGGACGGTATAAGGTTCACTTTGATATTACAAATTCGTCGACTGCCGTATTGTCGCCGTGATGTCAAAAATAACAACGCTAAAATGCATATTATATTTTATTTTGTGAGGTTCGGGCGTAAATTTCAATTTTATTTTGTGATTATCATAAAAGAAACTAAATTTGCCACATTAAACAATAAAACATATCCGAAATTATGTTTGTAAAAGGGAGAGTTTGGACTTCAAAGTGTTTTTTATAGACCTTATAATTTTTTTTTTCTAGGCTTATTAAAAGACTTATAAAAAAAATGACCGATATTTTTAAGGGCCAAGATATGTTCTACACGCAGCATTTAATTAAAGCATCTATAATACTTCTAAGCGATCAAATTTTCAAAACATAAACGTATGATTTTGTATGATTTTGCATTATTTAGTATGGCTTCATCCTGATAATTTTTGAAAATTTCCTATTACAACCATAGTAAGCGGAATATGTTGATTGTGATGTGATGGAGGACTTAGCCAGCCGAGGAATCGAACACGCGACTCCTGGGTGGGACCCAAACGTGATGCCGACTCAGACACTGACCGGTCGATATGAAGAATATTTATCCCTCTATTTTTTTATTATTATTCATTAATCACTTGTCTTTAATACTATATTATGTTCACCCATTATTTTGTAACCTCAAGTTAGTATCTATATTTTTAATATTGTGGTTCTAACAAAGTTATATTGTTTCATGTATTTATAATGGATAACCACAAAGTTACAGCTATAGTCAAAAGCTAAAGTACATATATTTGCGTGTGTGTACAGCGGTTGCTCGTCACTAGGTCAATCTATTTTTGTACTATACATAGAAGCTTCCGAAAGTTTGGACGGCACGTCATATTTCTTCGTCATACATTAAAATGTGTTACGTTTAGATTAATTGCGTGTGTTATTTCATCTATTTTTGTATGAATGGTCTCAAGATACGTAATAATTTATTTACTAAGACTTTTTGATGGTCCTCATAAGCGACAAAATTTAAGAAAAAAATTATCGTGACATCCATATTATTTTTATTGTTTTTTTATAGTGCCGCACTGGTATTCCAACTGCTCCCATCCGATTGGAGCCAGTGAAACTATGGCATCCCCAATCAAGTTATGTTGTAATTTTGAAGATTTTGGGGGGAGGAGATGAGAAAAAGTAAGGTGGGGAAGTACCTGGCAATTCTAATCTGGTCACCAAACACGACTAAAGCCATTTCAAGCAACGTTTCGATTCTAAATGATAGTCTTACACCAGGGCAATACTGAGAGTAACTACCACTCTGAAACGTGCCGTAAATATACTCTATGGGGTAGTCCATTAATCACGTGATGTTTTTTTAGCAACTTTTAACCCCCCCATGGTGATATGTGGTTGAGGTTTTAGTTAGACTACCCCCCCCCCCCCCTACCCAAAATCACGTATATTTAAATTTTCAGAATATTATCTTTAAATACAGGTATAATCTGAAACATTTTTTTAAATTAAGCTTCGTGATACAAATTTCCAGAGTCATTAAGATGGCAGGTTGTTTTTGATGGGCATTTGGGGTAGAAATCGTGCGTTCAATTAATAATAATAATAATATTTGGACGATTTATATAGCGCCGTTTTTGTGAAAAATCGCCTCAAGGGCGCTGTACAAACTTAACATACATACCTAAAATCTAGAAAGACTACAAGCTAGACAAACAATTAAAAACAACTTATGGCTAAAAATTGCATACACCGGTTCATTAATCACCGATACGAAAATATATGTACAATATTTTGACCAATGAACGCGATGCTGCCTAAAAAATGAATTAATACAGGATCATAGTTACCTGGGAGGTCGCTTGAAATTAACACTGTTTATTGTCTATTTAAAGAAATTTAGATAGAGTTCGCACGCAGAGGACATAATTGTGAACACATGTTGTTTAATCCTGAAAATATTTTAATATTAATATGTAATATATTCTTTAATGAGAGTATTTTGGAAAGTAAAAGCAACATTTAATGGTGGGCGGTGCAGTAGTACAAGGATTTGATCTTCCTAGAGACAGATTGATGTGTAAGGATTCGAGTAATTTTAATTCAGTAAGAAAAGTATGATTAAGACATAGGCAATACAAGTATGATGCTCTCAGATAGGTATAAAATTAAGTTAAGGGTATGAGAGCCCGAAAAGGTAGGTTTTTAGTTTGGACCTAAACTCTGTTGGGCTTTTAATGCATCTTAATTCCGGAGGGAGTCTATTCCAAGCCTTAGGCCCAGATACTCCGAAAGCACGATCTCCGAACTTAGTATTTGGCTTTTGTTATATTTCGTGATTTTTTCGAACCCCCCCCCCCCCTTTCGAGCCTCACGTGATTTATGGACGACCCCTATGCATATTATTTTATTCATGGAAGACAATATTAGCGATTCTTAAACGAAAATTTGAAACTGAAAAATCGAAAAATACGGTCGCGTCTAGGAATTCAACCCAGGGCCCTAGCCTTGCCGGGGCTGTACTTTTTACCACTTGGCTAATTCGCCTCTTTATTGATATAATATTTAACTGTATCATTCTTCGACTGAGAACTAACAATATTGCCTTCATTTTCTTAACGCAAAGATTCTTCCTGAACTAAATGCCATCTAAATTGTATCTTGGATACATATATTGATTTTATTGTAATGTGTGACATGTATTGACTTTTCTGGAAGTCAAGGATAAATATTTTTTTAAATTTTGGAATAACTTAAAAAGTATCCACGTTTTTCGAGGCTGAATCTGACTACACTAAAAAGATTAAGAATTAGGTATTTTTCAATTTTATAATTTTATCTGCCAAATCCAAATTATATTGTTTAATTATATGTAAGCGCGTTAAATCAGAGGTAGGAATGCGTTATTCATGCGTGAATTGCTGACCTACATTATCAAATCGGAATCTAGAGCAAAAGCTGACTGAAGACTGAATGAGAATTGGTACATATTATTATGCCACAGAAGCTTAGGCGGTCGGGTGGAAATCTGATGTAGGTGATAACTAACTAATAATGTTAATAATTTGATAATTTATAGAGCGCCGTTTTAGTGAAAAATCGCCTTAATTTATATGTAAATATGTAAAGAAAAGTCAGGTTAGTAACACCATTTATATCTCAAGAACGGCCGGACCGATTTTATGATCTTTGATTTGTTGGATTTGTCTCCGCCCCGAATAGCAGAATAACTATTAAAATATCAGAAAAATTCACGAAAAAATATTCTCAAATTTTTTGTGTGGAACGAATTCTCATCATTTGAAAGAGCTGCAGCAATATTGTGATAAGTATAATATTGAATATTGAGTGAATTCCCAAAAATCAAAAATGTCAAATGGCAGTGTGCTGAATTTGCTTTTGTTCTTAAACATATAATGCTGCCCCTCTTTCTGACACACTAAACTTCAACAGTTGAAAATTAGACAAACGTTGAACGTGTATCTGCACCCCTCCAAAGAAAAATACAATAATTATAATAAATCTCCCTCACACGTATAAAGAAAATAAAACACAATTCCTGTAAGTAATTTGAAAAGTAAGAAAATCACAAAAAATAAAATTCCGTATACAACGCCATCTCTGATACTGACAAAAACATTGTGTAATTTTTTACATAAAAAAACTTAATATAATTCAGCTAAGTTAACACAACAGATATTGATTCTGAGGCGGAACGGAGTTCGCTGAGTCAGCTAGTTTACAATAAGATACAGAAACATAATTACCTGGCAGGTCACTTCCGATCAACACACTTTAATTAGAAAGTTTATGCTTGGAGAAGAAACGGCTTTGCACGCGGAGGACATTATATTTAAAACACTGGACAATGCACGATTTTACATTTGCTACCCCCATCACTGTTAGTATTACTTTTATGAGAAGTTTAGTTGATATTTATTTTGAAAGACTGGAGAATTTAGGACTCTTTAGGGCTGAATAGTTTTTATGAAATGACAAAAGCAAAAAAAAAAAGTTTTTTTATATGTTTACAAAATTAGTTATTTACAATGTCGCGAACAGTGATGGTGAAGGAGAAAGGTTTTTGACTTTATGGATACGACTGTTTGAAAATGTGAGTTTTATGTTTTTCTCTAAATTCATGAGTTTCTTTTCACGATAATATAACATTACCAGACATATGTGTGACTTATGAGGCATATCTGACTTATTAAATCAAGTGGCAGTCCATTCCAGGCTTTAGGTTCTGAAACTCCGAAAGCACGCACACCAAACTTAGTATCGATTTTGTGATTATTTAATTTAGTGAAGATTTTTTAGATGATCTGAAATATTTAGATATGCCGGTGATATATAAAGTTAAAGCAAATAATATTAAAATTCAACATAAATAATATAATCACAAACACATTTCGGTATTCCTTTCATTGTAAATTCTATCAATTAAGTTGTTGTGCGGTTGACCGTGCAGTCAGCAACCATTCGCCGCAGAGCTTCTTGAAACACTGCAACGATGTCGATTTCGAATAGACAGTGGTGGTATTTCATTACAAATTTTTGATGATAAATAGCTGAAACTCCCGCAAATACAGCAGTTTTATTGTCTGGGGAGAACGAGTAAATGGACTCTTTGGCGTGTTCTGTGTGCAAGGAGTCACGGGACCACTGCAGTATGTCATAAGTACTATATTTAAGAGAGTATTTTAGTCTAGAAAAAAAAACATTTTCGGTAGTTTCGATATAAGCTTCGACCAAGTATACCCTACGTCAATGGATGTAAGGATTTTATTTTTTAAAAGGATTTTACGAAATTCGTATTATTTTAAAAGTTATAGCCATTTTAGTGTCGTGGTTTAGATGAAATCTAACTAGAATCTAGATAGAACGAAACTTTAAGCTCGTTTTTATCGAAACTACTTTTTTCGAGACGGTTGTCAATAAATCTCAAGTTTTACTGAATACTTGAAA
Organism: Limnephilus lunatus; assembly: GCA_917563855.2. Classification (NCBI taxonomy): domain Eukaryota; kingdom Metazoa; phylum Arthropoda; class Insecta; order Trichoptera; family Limnephilidae; genus Limnephilus; species Limnephilus lunatus. Next base: position 46,005,578 of record OU830603.1, on the reverse strand, counting down.
TTTGGTGTGAGCCTTCTGTGTACCTACATTACTGTATCTATATAACTAAACCTATAATAAAATTTAAATTTTTATCACTTTTAAAAAAATTGGAAAAGTAAAAAAAACTGGTTAAAAAATGTCTTTTTATTTCAGGCAGCCGCCATTTTGCGAAAAAAAGTGCGGGAGTCGTGTCGACGGAACCATTTATATACATAACATCGTCTCATGTATACCCTGACATGGCCAGACTCAAGTACTTATATATTTGGTTCACTTGATCGTGCTGTGTCTTCTTATTAAAAAAAATTATGTTCGTTACCTCAGAACTTTCGAAGAACTTCAGAACCGATATTGATGATTCTTTTTTATTAGAAAGCTGGTGCTTCCCGTGTGGTCCCATTTTAATTTGGTCTAGTTCTGACAATGGGATCCATGAGAAAACCATATATGTCTTAAATTTGCAATAAGTATGTGCGCGACAAATGGACAAATAACTCAATATTACGCCAACAGATTTCGATGATTCTTTTTTTGAAGTAAAACTTCTTTTCGCACGCTCGTCACTAAAAATCAAAAAATAAACAAAAATTCTAACAAAACAAAAAACGATTTCAAAAAATTCACTAAAAAGTAAAAAAATAATTTCGTACGAAGTTGTTATTTTTGGAGTCGGTGTCAGCCAAGATCTCCACATCTCACCTATGACTACCTATGTATGTAGTTACCTTGGATGACACCGACTCCAAAAAAAACAATCGTACGAAATAATTTTTTTACTTTTTAGTGCATTTTTTTAAGTCGTTTTTTTGTTTTGTTAAAATTTTTGTTTATAATACCAACCATCCGCACCAACAAAATCTACGATAAAATCGAAGATTCAACTATAAATAGAAACATCAAAATCAACAATAGAGCTCTGTTACCATCATCAAAATACATTGGTATAGTTTTCCATCGATTTTTCCATTACACCGATCAATTGGAAAATGTTAGATAAAAACACGTTGAAACTCTTCTTCAGTTCCCAGCCTTGGTAAACAAGCAAAGATTTGTTTCTTGTTGAACAACACTTAAAGTTTTCCAATATTGTTTTCACCTCCAGTATCAAGCAGCCTTGGAGAATAACAAGGGCGCGACAAGGCTTTTACAACCCTCGTCAGATGTCGCCTAAACCCGTGTAAAATTATTTAAAAAGGTGAGGTTCTCCACTTTACCAGTAGGATAAACAACAACAACAAGTACATTTTGACACTAGAAGATTTTGGGAAAAATTCAGGTAAAAAAATATTAAAAAGATTCAGCAGTACGCGGAATAAACATAATTATAGAACCTACCTACCGAATCAATAACGCACAGTAAAAGTGATCCGCTAAAAAAAATTGCAAAATTGTGTTTATTAGTAAACAATACGATACGAAACAGTTGCAGAATTCACCCGAGTATTCACGGCATCAATTGTGAAATAAATTTTGTGCTTTTAAGTGAGATTATTTGAGGAATTTCAAATAATAGATATTCCAAGCTGTGACAGTGAAATTGACATTTTATATTAACAAAGCCAAGTGAAACTCTGTGATTGGCCTACACCATCGCCATCTTTCCTTTACTGACCACACATATTGCTTGCTTTGCTGTCAGCTGAAGTACCTACCATGAGCTCAAATAAAAAATCCGGCTCTCAACAGCAAGATAACCTGAATACAAGATCTAAAAACAAAATGAATACTGCAACTGAAGATATTAGCCCAGAAGAAGATGTTTTTACAAAATTTGCGTCTTACGTAGATTTAAAACTAGAGAAAATTAAAACTCAAATACTCGAAAACATCGATAAAAAAATGTTGGAATTTCAAAAATCAACCGAATTTATTTGTCAAAAATATGATGACATAATTATCCGCTTAGAATCCATGAATGGAGTAAAAGGAGAAGTTGAAAGCTTAAAAAATGATTTGATGAATAAAAGCAAAAGTATAAAGCATTTAGAAACTAGACTGGCTTGCTTAGAACAGTCGAACCTTGGCGACTGTCTTGAAATAACAGGAATTGAGGAAAATGCAGATGAAAATCCCAAAATAACTGCTATGAAATTAATAGAAAATGCTAACCTTAAAATAAGTTCAGATGATATAACCTCGGCGATAAGACAATATGACAGAAGACCAGGTCATCCGAAAAAAATTCTATTGAAAATTGGAAATCCAGAAACAAGAATAAAATTATTGGCAAACAAGAAGGTGATTTCAGACCGCGAGAAAATGGTATTCCTGGGAGAATCACTATCCCCTTATTATAAGCAGCTACTTTGGAAATCCAAATTGAAGGGAAAAGAATTAAAATATAAGTTCATTTGGTTTAAAAATGGATCTATTCTAATGAAAGAAGACGAAGGCAAAAAAACCTGGGAAATAAAACACGAAGATGACCTTAATGAAATAAAATAGATGTCGCATAGTTAAAGGCAGCGGAAATACTTTTAAGCATTTAAAATTAAGCAAGTTTTTTTTTAAACAGTTATACACTTAGTCCTTTTAAATTAATAGCATACCTAACTTATTATTTCAAAGCTAATTCCAACACATTGTATAATGTTTACATTAAAATGTATTAATTCCTATGCGACCCATTCTGTAAGAAATATTAATGTAACAATATTGTTATTTCAATACCCATATTATTTTGCGTACTTTATCAAATTGGCAACTTTATCAAGTGGTTAAAATTTTAAGTGTAAAAAATAACACCAAAACTAAAAAAATGTAAAGAAACAATAAATAAATAAATATATAAGGATTATCCTATCCCACAACATTGTCAAACCAAAATATCACACAGGTTGCCACCTCTATAACAAATTGCATCAATAAAATACAATCGTATTTCGAAGAAAACTGTACTAAATGTTCTGGTCATTTTTTTTTAAATTTCGTATTTAATTCAAAATTATTTGGCTCTTATTTTAATATTATGTTATTTTAATATTAGATTCCCTTGTTGCTTTCTAAGAAAGATTTTCTTTTAACATCAAATCACTTGCTTTTCATTGTGTTATTTTTTTTTCGAAACCGTAAAGGTACATTTTTTTTTGTTATCTTTTCTATCATTGAAAACGGTAATAACTAAGACCCAATGAATAATAACATTTTGTTAGATTTCTCAACACTTTTTTATTACACTACACTACAGTTTTTCTCCATTTAACATTGGTTTTAAATAATCTTATCTTTTTAATTTTATTTTTTTGTAAACCGTAAAGGTATATTATATTTGTTAACTTCTTTATTATTGAAAATGATATGAACTATTGAGACAATGAATATTAACATTTTGTTTGATCTCTCAACACTTTGTTGTGAATTTTTTTTTTCTACAGTTTTTCTCCATTTATCATCGTTATTTTAAATTTTATTAATTTGCATTTACTTAACTGTTTGATAATGAATGATATTTTTGTGCGTTACTTTATTAAATTGTGAAATTATTAACCCCGATACAGGCGAGCCCTAGTGGGGTTAATAATTATTTGCTAAAGAATATATTTCAATTGTGAAGAAACAATAAATAAATAAATAAATAAATAAATTAAAAACTCTATGAAGTAATTTCGTTCTCCAGATTACATCTATCTCCATATAGCAACTATCTATCATGTTCAGTATTTATTTCTTGATCGCAAATCACGGATGAAATTTGACAGTTGACATCGACTAAATATTATTAGTTTATCGAGCCCTTACACCGCCTTTATAAGCTTGTCAACAAGCCGATAAACATCATTGGCGAAAATCAAATATTTTGAGTGCTTTTTAGCGAATGAAGCCGGATTCAAACTTGAGTGAATGGAGTTTAATAATACTAAATTCTTTGCCCCCGTATTTTCCAAGTGCTAATCGCCAAATTTATGACAGCGGGTGTGCCACAGGGCTCTCTACTGTCCCCAACTCTGTTCAACATCATGATATATCTTTGACCAACAACGAACAACCCACAAGGCTTTATACGCTGACGACACATCCGTTTTGTTACAAAGCAGATAACCGAGAATTGTGACCCTCAGGATTAACATATAGACAAGTGGCGTATTGACCGATAGCACCGCGGTTTTCTTCTCAAGACGAAAGGCTCTCGGCAACATAGTGGGTCACGTCAAAATCATACCATGGCAAAAAAGTATGATGTAGGTAAAAAATCAATAAAATACACATTGATAACGAATCACTAGCGTATGTGAAACGGGCAGCAGACGCACTATACCCCTCATCAGCTACAACACTAAACTCGACCTAAAAAAAACTTATCATTTACATATCTAATAGACCAAAACTAACATTCGCAAGACCCGTATGGGCTACATCAAACACAAAAAGGCTTGAATCAAACTTCTCATCTAATCGACAATCTCACCAAAACTAACATTCGCAAGATACATATGGGCTACATCAAACGCAAAAAGGCTAGAATCAAACTTCCTTTTTACACATATAATCGACAATCTCACCAAAACTAACATTCGCATCACGCATATGGGCTACATCAAACTCAAAATGCTAGAATCAAACTTCCCTTTTACACGTATATTCGACAATCTGATTAAAAATAACATTCGCATCACCCATATGGGCTACATCAGACATAAAAAGTCTAGAATCAAACATCGAATTTACACATCTAATCGACAATCTAACATTCGCATTCGCAAAATTCCAGAATGCATGACTCCGACAATTCACCAAAAGTCCCTAGTTCAACAAGAATAGCATAAACATAAAACGGAATCGATAATTCCTTTACTTCGAAAACGTATAATAGATTTGTACCCTTCCTGATTAAGATGAACTGGCAAATAATAATAAAAACTCTAATTACAGGAAGCCTGCTAACTGAGTAGAAATGATTACCATCTCATTTGTGCACTTCTATCCACAGTTGACCCAGAAAGAGGGAGAAATGTTCCCTGACCTACGAACAAATTTAACAATATCTTCTAAAATACATAATCTAGGGGTAAATGCTAAAAGCGCCTAAATAAGATTGATTTCCGCAGGCAGGTATCAGAAAGATCTCTAAAATGTCCATTATTTGAATTTAAAGAAGAATTTTTTAAGATAAAATTTCTAGGCCTGCTAGGGCAAATTCGACCATAGGTCCGTCCGTTAAGGCGCCGTATTCTCGCTCAAAAAGAAGAAGATGGAGAGATAATATGTAATGACGAATGTTGGAGAGAGCGCGCTAATATTTAAAACGATAAAATTGAAGCGAAAATTGTGAAAATGTTAAATAAAACCAGACTCGTTTAAAATAGATCAAAAATCGCGTGGGAAACATCTAAAATAGCATTTAATGAAACACAGCGATTTTTTTCATAGATATAAATTCTAAAATAATGAAAATGAACGTGTTTATAATAATTTTCGGAGGATAATTTGCGATTTTTTTCTATTGAGGTAATTTCATATAATTTGCGTTTCGGCATGGAACACGTCTAGATATTATCTTCAAGAATAACATATATCTTTTTAAGAGCTTAAAAACTTCAATTATTTAGAAATCGGCAGAAATTCGGATAGCGGCGGTTTAATGAAATTGTGGCCTATCTAATGTGGAAGTCAAAATATTGTTTCTACAGTCCAAGAAATCGACAAACAATCTTCATAACCAAGCGATTCACAAATTTGACATAGGCACGGTTCTCAAATTTAGCATTAGCCCCAGATAAGGACGAATATAAACAAAAATTTTAACAAAACAAAAAACGACTTAAAAAAATGCACTAAAAAGTAAAAAAAATAATTTTGTACGTTGTTATTTTTGGAGTCGGTGTCAGCCAAGATCTCCACATATCACCTATGTATGTAGTTACCTTGGCTGACACCGACTCCAAAAATAACAATCGTACGAAATTATTTTTTTACTTTTTAGTCATTGACGTATGATATCATTGATCGATGTTTTTAGTGCATTTTTCGAAGTAGTTTTTTGTTTTGTTAAAATTTTTGTTTATTTTTTGATTTTTAGTGACGAGCGTGCGTAAAGAAGTTTTACTTTAAAAAATAATCTGTTGGCGTACGTCCATTTGTCGCGCACATACTTATTGCAAATTTAAGACATATATGGTTTTCTCATGGATCCCATTGCCAGAACTGGACCAAATTAAAATGGGACCACACGGGAAGCACCAGTTTTCTTATAAAAAAAGAATCATCAATATCGGTTCACCCAATCTAAAGTTCTGAGGTAACAAACAGTAAAAAAAAAAAAAAAAATACCGTCGAATTGATAACCTCCTCCTTTTTGAAGTCGTTTAAAAGGGGGGTTTTTGAGGTTCAGCCCCCCCCCCCCCCCCCCCACCTCCTCCACGCCCTCGAATAGGCCTTAGTATTGTGGAAAAGAAAAAGTACTCGAAGATTACGTTCCTGGAAAATACAACAATATTATTTAATATTATGTATTTTATTTTAGTTTTTCGGAAGGAAAATAATCCATAATGTACATGTACAATCTACTACCGACGGATGTGCGTAGTAGATTGTAGTTATCCGATCTTGTGTTGAATTTTTCCTTCTTAAATGAATCACGTATAATCGATGAATGGCGCAGTTACTAAAAGTACAAAATGCATATCTAATGGAATTATTTTCACACTAGAACAGGCCTGTAAAATTTTGGCCCGCGGTTCAAAAGATATAACAGCAATAATCTTTACATAGTATAAAGCAAAGTCGCTCTCGCTGTCTGTACGCTTAGATCTTTTAGAATATGGAACGGATTTTCATGCGGTTTTCACCAATAGATAGAGTGATTCATGAGGAAGGTTAAGGTATATAATTTGTCAAAGTTTTGTGTAAATTAGTTGAAATATATAATATATAAAGGGAGCGGGTTGGCAAGCGGGCAACGTGCTGGCGGGCGGTGTGGATTTGATGTGTATACAAATTAACAAATGGCGTTGGTTATAAAGGTTGGGTAATGGAGTTATCAGTAGATGGCGTTGTGTTTCGTTAGCCACAGCAACGTGTGTCTGAGTCTGCTAGTTCATTATAAAAAATACTCATCTCTTGCGGTGCGTGAAATTATGTTCAACAACGGACTCAAATTTGATTTGAATTTGAAAATTGGAACTGATAAACTAAAGTAGGTGCCTACCAATAATCGGATAATTGTTTTATTTTGAATAATGAATTAATGATTCAACATTCGAAATATATATTTCTTTTGTTTAAATTTTTGATATTTTTCACAATTTTCCAAGTTTGCTAACGGTGTTCAATCGAAATATAAATTTCTCATTGTCTTGACATGTTTGTTTTTGAAAGGCAAAAAGTTTTATAAATAACTAGCTGGTTCCCGGCATGCGTTGCAATGCCATATTCAAATAAATACATTTTTCTCCAGTGGCGGCTCTCCCCTTAGGACAATGGGTGTTTGACCCCCCAAAATTATAAGACATAATAATAATATTTTTTTACGGAATAAATTCTTTACTTGAAATGAACAGCCAAATAGTAGCAGTTAGCGGCGACAACTCGCCGAATGACGAGCAGTGACATCTATCGTGTCAAATGGAAGCTCCAATTCTCACAATATTTGGATCCCTGGGTCAATTTTTGACTTGCCCCCGCGAAGGACATCTTCTGTCTCTATGCGCGCCATACAATAAACGCGATGGCACTATGTTTTTATCCTGGAGTAAAAATTCCCGCGTGTAGGTACCATAGAAACCCTAGCGACGTTTTGGACATGACCGAATGTCGTGGAAGGGAGACAGCATTACGTCTCTCATGCGTTGTTGAAAGAGATGGCGATACAACATAGGTCGGTTTGCATTTTGCACGCATGCTTCGTCAATTGTATTTGGACAGTTCGGGAAAGATTTGGAATAATAATTATTTACGTTGTTATCGGCGACGTTTCAAAGTTAGTTTGGCGGCACATGGAGAAGTAAATCTTTTCAAAGATTATTAATTATTATATTATGATCACTTTTCAACGGACATAGAAAACAGCTTTTAAAACAATGTTCGTTTTTTAGGTTCCTAATTTAAGTGGCAGCAGATGCTATACATTTAATTATCTAGTTACAGGTAAATCATTTGAAAGGGGCCTTTGCTTGTGTAGTGGTGTATTAGATAGATAAAAAATATCTAATATAATTTAATAATAAATCTGTTTTTGTTAGGTAGCTGAAAAATGCACAAAAAAAACATCGTCAAATTGAAACGCAAGTCTAAATTTAAATAAAATTGATAAATGTCTTTCCTCACCCAATATCTTTGGGCATTTTAGGGGTAAAAGGGGACTGCGGACGTGTGTTTCAAAGTCAATTTTTGTTTTTAATTTTTTTATATTACCGGTTTCTATTTTTTTCTAATCTACCTACCTAATTTTGTTTTTAAATTTTAGATACATAGGTAGGTACATACTATCGGTGTGCATAACTATATTGAAAGGTGCCCTCTTTAAAATGATGTGCCAGCAAGTACATGAATTATTTAGTGATTTTGCAATTTATAAATAATACCCATGTAATTTGAGTTGCGGATTCATAACCCTACCTATCTTCAAATTGATATAGATAATAATATGTCGGCATTTTTCACAATATCAAAAAAAGGTAATTTCACAATTTTTTTTCAAATGACCTCCCATACCTGGAGCCCTAGAGCCGCCTCTGTTTTTCTCCCTGAATCACCTTTCCCGTGCGTCCCCGTTCCCCTCCCGCGCCCCTTACTAGCTAACTTTATAAATTATATACCCTATGTCATCCGGGGATAGTGAAGCTTCCCAACCGTGAAAGAATTTTTCAAATCGGTTCAGTAGTTTCGGTGCCTATTTAATGCAAACAATCAAATCTTTCCTCTTTATTATAGTGTAATAGATTTTAGCTTCACAAATCCTGCTTTAATAATATCCCCTGTTTTTTCAAGAGTCTGCACTAAAATCTATTTGCGTATTAAAAATTGTGAGGAAGAAGGATAGCTATTTTTTTTAATTGAGCTTAAACTGGAACCGGAACGTAACAAACTAATTTCCCGCACATGAAAGCCAAACGGCCGAGTTAAAAACAGTACTTGGTTACACTCAGTCAAATAGTGACTTACTTACATCTTATGTTTGACAATTTATAATTTAATTTAAATAACGAAGTTTTTTTTAAGTTTTCGCTACGCGAAGAAACGACATACGTACCCCCGGCCCGGCCTCTGTAGAGAGGGATGCAACACGACAAGGCCAGTGGGAGGGAAGGGGGCGGAAAATCAGGTGAAGGTTACACAAACCGGGAGGGAGGCTGTGATTTATTAATAAAAGGGTTCGCACTTTCATTATTTGAGATTCAACCTTCTTCAACCATCCTCTTTCCATCTCCTTCCTCCCTTTCTTTATGTGATAACAGCACAAGTGTCGTCGTGCTCGTAGACAGTAGGACTACGGCAACCCCAAATAATGGCATGTTGTGAGGCTGAATGGAATGGTAAAGGGAAGGGGGTGTAGAAGAGCAGGGGCGTGCACACCATATAGGCACATAAGCACTGCCTACCCTGCCGTATTTGTAAAACATAAGCTTGTAAATAATAAAATAATATTATAATTTATTAAATTATTGCTAAAAATAAATACATACTTTCAAAAATAAGCCCGAAAAAGCTGAGCAACCGAAACTACGCAAGCGCCACATCAAACGGCATACTACCATAGACATATGAATATTGATAGACCAGAACATAAAGGTGAGGGGTAGAAGCCAACTATAGCGGGACGAAGGGCAGGAAGATGGCTTTGGTGATACGTGATTCGCCAAAACTCAATCTGACAGTATATAGGCATCTCGCACTATAAAATCATCATTTAGTTCTTAAAAGTAAACTCTGCTTTTGAATGAATAGACCTTTTTACATGGGAGCGCAAATTGCTCGCCACGCAATGAACAAATTTGAAGTTCAAATACGTCAAAGTAAGGTCGCCTATAAGGTCGAGTCCAATATTTTGCTCTTGTAGTTAGTTAATACACTTTTACAAATGTTTCATAATTTACTTACTCCAGTAAACAGTGACGGGCACACGCCATGTATCTCGGAGTGATAAGTGTATGTATGGGTGGTTTGGTATATTTATGGTGTATGTTCAAAAACGATCATATTATGTGATCTGAATTAGCTTAAAATAGTGTAAAATAATGCTTGCTTATGGAATGTAATACCACAATTGGGTTTATTCTCTTTTTCTCTTCTATGTTTAAACGTATTTATAGCACAAGCCATTTTTACCGTGTTATTTACGATGAGAGCTCGACACTGGTCCGGACACGAATGATGACGTCACATTTTTTAGATTGACGCGTGGCTCTCGCAAGCCCAGCCGGTTCAGAAAAATGGTTCCAATAGGAGGGGGAAATAATATGCCTTTTATCGCTTAGGGCAGGGGTTCCCAAACTTTTCCAAGTCGCGGCACCCTTAGAAAATTTGAATTTTCTCACGGCACCCCTGTCATTCATATAATGTAATGTCTATCTGTGGTAGCCTCGGGACCGAGTGTCCACCCCCCCCCCCCCCCCCCTAAGGCTTGATACAGCTACTCCGCATTTCTTTTTCCACATTTATTTTTGAGCGATATTTGATCTTTATAACCGCAACCGCTGAAAATCCAGCTTCGCACAGATATGAAGTAGCAAAGGGAATGAGGACTCTTACAGCTTTTCCACTTATAATCGGATACTGATTTCTGACTGATATCCAAAACTCCGTCAAATCATCCGTCATTTTTAGGCTGCTGTCGGTCGAGAGATCAATTAAATCTTCTTCTTCCTGCGTAGTAAAATCTTGGGGAGCTTGAGCACGGAATGGATCTTGGATCCATACAAACTTCTCCACTTGGTCTTCTGCGAAGTACTTGGCAAACCACTCAGTTAACTGTGATAGGTGCTCTGTGAAAAGGGTCAGCAAGTTATTTGAAACCTTAACTCCGCTATGGGCTATGTACTGTTGCAATATTGGAAAACAATCTTTGCCTCCATCATCACCCATTTTTCTCTTCCACACTTGTAGTTTTTTCCTGAATGCTGAAATCTTGAATGAAAAAACTACAAGTGAATGCGGCATGAGGCCGCTTCAAGCGCAGCACTACAACCGTATCTCCACTCCTGTGCCTTCCACCCAATCCATTCCCAGAGCGCGGACCGGCCACGCGGGTGATTTTCCATTCCATAAATTTTTTGTATTCGTTCATGTCAATTTTGATTTTTAGTAGAGACATCAGGAGCGCCTCGCGGCACCCCTGACCTCTGTTCGCGGCACCCCAGGGTGCCGCGGCACCCACTTTGGGAACCTCTGGCTTAGGGCAAGTCCAGGTATTTTGTACTTCCGTGCATACTACAAACGCGGCATAAACTGTAACTAGAAACTACACGCGTGCCCTCCGTCTGCTTCACTAAAATGCGGCCTAAGCAGGAATTATTTTTGACTAGAGCTAACTTCATACAAGATGTAATTTAATGTTTACAAAATGCACAAAGCAGTTTTGAATTTGCCTCTATGAGGTTTTTAGTTAGTATTAAGCAGTGCTTTCTAGAACAAAATTAGCAAATGGCAATCAGTCACGACAAAAACATCTGTTTTTATGTATTTCTATGAAATAGTTGTCTTTCATAAATGCTAATTGTCGGTTCGAAAACGTTTGTCGTACTTTAATTCTGAAATTAACTGATAAAATATGGAAAATTTAACCTGCGAAACTTTCTGTATTTTCCTACTGCCTACCCTGATCAAAAACTCTGTGCACGCCCCTGTAGAAGAGGAAGGTTGAAAAGTACCTGGCTATTCAGATCTGGTCACCAAACACGATTATAGCAAACTTTTTCAATTTTAGAGACGAACAGAAATTTACCTTTCAAAGTAAATACGAAAAATTAAAAATCTGTCAAAAAAAAACAAAAGAAATACACTTTCTTATAAAATTATAAATTGATTAATTAAAATAATATTTTTAGGTTTGACTACTTTATCACAATCTGTTCAAATTTTGAAAATTAATGCAAATCCAAGTTCCACAGTATATTGTACGTCAGTTACAGACAAAATCGAAATTAGTATTTTGAATTAGATATGATTTTAGATTTTCACGAATTTTAATTTAATTTTGGGGTATTATGCCATGTTACGCTACTCCTACCTCCTTCTTTAGCCAACGTTTCGGACAGCGTTACAGTGTCCATCATCACATCTGCCCTGATGATGGTAACGCTGTTCGAAACGTTGGCTAAAGAAAGAGGTGGCGCAACACGGCATAATATCCCAAAAAGTATTTTTAATTGTTTCTCTTTTTTCTGTTTCTTTTTAATTGGGGAAGCCAAAATCCCACTAGCTCCCGACAGTTGAGACTCTTGTGCGATATTCACATTAAAAATATAATAATTTGCAGACTTCGTTTGAAGTATAACACTCTTTTTAGAATTTAAAATGCATTGAACGGTTGCGGCGCTATTGTTAGGCCAAATCCGCTGAAGTTGTCATTCATGTTTTCTGAATGACGAGGAAGCAAGACCATTGTCCGGACTAGTAAAAGGAATATGAATAGCCAGTTTCCCCCCATGTCCTTCATTTTAATGAGTCTGGGTTGCTTCTACTGTGTATACACATATTTATAGGTTTGTCAAAAAACTAATGGTAATCTCATTCAATCGAAAACAACCGGAACGCCGCTCCGGTTTGATGCAGAAATTTGTGATGTTGAAATTTGTAATGCCCATTTCTATTTTTTTTTAAGACTGATCAAAAAACTGATGGTGGTCACACTGATAACTTTGAATCGTAGGAAACCGGAACGCCGCTCCGGTTTGCATTGCAGAAAATTTTAATGCGCCTTCAATTTTTTTTATAGATTGATAAAAAAACTGGTGGTGGTCACACTGATCATACTGAATCATAGAAAACCGGAGCGCCGCTCCGGTTTGTGATGGAGAAATTTTGTAATGCCCCTTTATATTTTTTACAGATTGATAAAACCTAATGGTGGTTACACTGTTCTCGCTGAATCGTAGAAAACCGGAACGCCGCCCCGGTTTGTAAAGAAGATGTAATCGTTGTAATACAGAAAATACCACAATATCCAAAGAAATACAAAAAGCACTGCTATCCCGTCGAAATGTGGTGCTAGAGAAAAATGCTCCTTTTTTTAATAACTTAATGCGTAACACCTCAAATTATAATATTTAATCCTTGAAGACAATATCGATCACGGAAATTTGAAATGTCTGAAAAGGACAAAATGTTAATTGCTCTTCTTCTTCTTGTGCCCTGTCCGTTAAACGGATGTTGGCTATCATGTTGGCTATGCGGACTGCGGCCGGGAACAGCTCTAAGGTAGACTGGCCAAACCACTGTCTCAGGTTTTTCAGCCATGATGTTCTCCTTCTTCCAGGGCCCCGTCTTCCCGCAATCTTTCCCTGCATTATGAGATGTAAGATATCATACTTCTCTGGATTTCTCATTGTTCAGGAGAGCGAATTGAAAGTTTTTTTTATTTTTTTAAATAATTATTTCTCCTGTTTTTGTAAACATAAAATAAAGATTTTTAAAATATTTAGAGTGAAGGATCAGTAGGATTCATCGATCCAATTATAAGTTCTACCGAACCGAACCCTCTGATATGAAAATATCTGGAGTCGGTGAATTATTTTCCCATATGGTCTCTGGTTGATTGACGTATTGTTTTGTATTTATTATACTTATATAGTGCACTTACATTGCGTGGATTGACTAGATAATCGTTTGTGGAAAAGTAGGTGAAAGGGTAGGAAAGTGAAGTCTTTTCTGTGAGGAAGATTTAACCCGGACATAAAATCTGAAGCACCTAAAAGAATTTTCATTATAAAATAACATAGAATAGATCTTTCAGAATAACTTCACATTTTTGTAAATTTCTTTTTGAAAAAAAATCTTTTTAAAATGCAAGTCAAAGAGTCCCCCTCCACCACTTTGTGGGCTGACGCATTCGCCGCCAACTGAGGCGACCTAAGGCAGGGGTGTTGGTTATCCAATAAATGGTTCCCGGGGCGGCAGTACCCATACCCGCCTCCCAAAATACAAAAAAATGAAACCAAGCGTCATTTCAATAATTTGTGCTTGTAGCGGAATTCTAGAATTTTAACGTTTTTTTTACGCTGATAGAAATAATTCTCTCTCCGTCTTTATCTTTGGGGATACTGTATGGAGGGACTTTATGATATTGAAAACAATAAATTTCATTTTCACTTCAATGCTGTATTATATATTGAATAAAAGCCTTCAACTGTACGATTTGAATTGCGTAACTAATCTAAGAACAATAAAATACGAACGAATAAAACGATATAATGCTAGTGTGGACGTTATTACATGTTTATAATTATTTTAACGATCTTTTTCAAATGCCACAACATACTAAAGTATTTCATATCTGCTTTTATAACGAACCGCTGTATTACAAACGTGAAAAGCCATACATCAATGAGAAAAAATGATTTTCAATCTCAGACATTTTTATAATGCTCGTACCTAAATTTCATGTAGTAGGAAATGCTTTCTGAGAAATATTTTTAATTTTGTTCTAACAGCTTAAGTTTAAATAGTTTTTTTTAAGGTTGATAGTTATATTCTTCTTCATTTTTAGGTTATCTGGAAGGATATTATATTATATGTGTACGCCCTCGTGGCCAATGCTTCTCTTGCCACTTGCAGTCTTGACAGAATTTGTGTACAATTTATTATTTTATCATATTAAAATAAGTTAACAATAATAATCTAAACGAAAATATTAAAGAGAACAATACACAGAAAAACAGAAAAAAGACAATAGTCGCAACTGGGATTCGAACCCAGACCTCTCCGTCTAACCGGGAAGAACGCGTTAACCAATTTCGCTATGGCCACCTTCTGTCAAACCGTCATATTTGTCAATCTCATATTTTCAAATTTTAGAATTAACATTATTATCAACTAATTATTTTTCCATTATTATTATTTTATGTTGTCTAGTACAATGTTCGTGTACTTATAACATTTTTATAAATGTTGTGTTTATGTGTATAAGTCCATTTTGTATTTTGTAGTTTAAAAGGCATATGTTATATTCGTACAAAGGTTCATTTCCTGGTATAGTTTTTTTGAGGGAGTGTCTGGGTTATAATTGAAGAGTTTTTAATAACTTTGTTCTCTATTATTTGTTAGTACGTAATGTATATCTACCATTCTTCTAAATGGGTTTTATAATTTGATTTACTTATTATTCCCCAAGATTACCGTTCCACAAATTTGTAACTTTTTGTTGAAAAAAATGTTAAATGAATCAATTTAGCTATTGCAGGGAGTGGAAGAAACTCTCAGTATCGCTCTGGTGTAATACCACCATTCAGAATAGAATCGTTGCTTGAAATGGTTTTACCCGTGTTTGGTGACCAGATCTGAATAGCCAGGTATTTCACCACCTTCCTATTTCACATCTCCTTCCCTTCGCACTATATTCAGCCTCATAACATACCCCAATTTGTGATTCCACATTCCACAGTCCCACTCTCTCCAGGTGGTTGGGAACAGCACATAGAAAAATATTAATTTATATTTACAGGTATACTTTTTATGTACATATACATATATTTGACGATCTCCGTGTTCGAATGGTAAGACTCTCGACTAGCGATGCGAAAGTCACGTGTTCAAATCCCAGCGTGCGCAAGTAAATTATATTCAGTCATTTAAAAGAATCCAGATACTATAATATCTACAGCCTGTATGTCGGACGAATATCTACAGCTCATATGTTGGACAAATATCTATGAACTTCAGAGTAAAGACTAATATCAACAGAGCTAAAATCGAATGATTATCTATGACGGTCCCAGTGGTGACGAATGTCTATGGAGCGTAGTTGGGACTAGTATCTATTTTAATAATATCTTCGATTACGTAATACTAACCTAACCTAACATAAATTAAGTTTTTTAAACTGCATACGCAATATTACGTTATGCCAATATGCTATACATAATTGCAAATCCAACCTCTGCCAGTGCTGTAGATATTCTTCGACATCACTTGTTCCATAGATATTAGTCAGCAGTTTGAGCTGTAGATATTCGTCCTCACTTTGGTTCTCATAGATATTAGTCATCAGTTTGAGCTGTAGATATTCGTCCTCACTTTGGTTCTCATAGATATTAGTCAGCAGTTTGAGCTGTAGATACTCGTCCTCACTTTGGTTCTCATAGATATTAGTCAGCAGTTTGAGCTGTAGATACTCGTCCTCACTTTGGTTCTCATAGATATTAGTCAGCAGTTTGAGTTGTAGATATTCGTCCTCACTTTGGTGCTCATAGATATTAGTCAGCAGTTTGAGCTGTAGATACTCGTCCTCACTTTGGTTCTCATAGATATTAGTCCGATTTGTTCAGTTTTTGGAAATCCTGTAGATATTAGTAAACGCCTCCATTTAAAATAATTTAAGGTATATTTGCGGCACGATCCAAAGTGGAAGATACTGTCAGTATCGCCGTGATGAAATAACATCATTCAGAATTGAAATGTTGTTTAAAATGGCTTTAACCGTATTTGGTGACCAGATCTGAACAGCCAGGAACTTCCCCACCTTCCTCTTCCCCATCTGCTTCCATCTCCACCACCCTTAGCCTCATTACATACCCTAATTGGGGATGCTATATTTTCACTTGCTCCAATCGGTTGGGAATCTTGTGCAGTAAACACATAGAAAAATGTAAATGTGTATTCACGGGTATATATGTTAAGTATAAATTTAATTTAGTTTTTAATGGACATATTAAAAAAAAAACACCGCAGAAGAGTCCCACCTGCCGAAGACGGTGAGGCTATGGTATTGCGCCTGCTCTTAACACAGGATTTCCTAGTGAGACAGGCACAGTACATCACTAATATAATGAATAAATTGGAATAAATGAAAATAAAATTTAAAACCGGAACGAAAATCGTGAGAAAATGAATAAAGACGGGTTGCTTCACAGAATTTGAAGATTTCATCGATTCGATATTGATTTTCAACTTGTGTTATTTTTTCAGTTCTGTGAAGCAACTGGTCCATACTAATATAATAACAACATTTGAATAGAACTTTCGCAGAACTTGAAAATTTACACTGAAAATTGATGAGTTGTTAAAATTCTTTGAAACAACTGACCCTAAGAGCAAGGCTGAAAAATACATGGAATCAATTTGATGGTAGGTATATAATCTACAAATCTAAATTGAATTTGAATATTGCACCTTGAGATAGTAAATTTAACTGGTTACTCGTGAAAGATCGTGGAATATATTTACTTTTACTTACTTAATAACTTACTAAAACTGAGAAATTTGATCAAACAGAATAAAAAACTAACTAATAACTTACGATCATACAGGGCGGTTCCAATGAGAGAGATTAATTATTCTCCGTACCAGCTTTTTAAAATTATAACTCAATATCGATTTAATTTCATTCAAAATTTTCTTTAATTTATACCTACATTCAAAAATGCTGAAAGGCGTGATGATAAAACTATGTACTTTTTGTAATTATTTTTTTATCATAAGTATTTATAATTTTTCAATAATGTCTAAGTATGTATTTTTTTTAGTAACATTAGTATGTAAGACTGTAAATAAATAAACAAACTGAAGTATTTTCGTCACAAAACAAGTGCGCGGATATTTTTTTAATGATTTTATAACTAAAATTAAAATTCTGAAACATAGCTTTCCCAGATAATTTATTGATTTATTGCGTGATTATATGAGTGTTGTATAATACAAAATTTAGTTAAAAAATTTAACAAATCTGCCAACGATCTACGGTATAACTTTATTATGCTAAAAATAAACACATTTTCTCATTATTTAAAACATAACTTTACCAGATAAAAGAACAATCTTTCGAAATCAATTTATATTTTTTTGTGGAAAAGAGTCAATACGGCTAAAATTTTATTTAAAAGTGACATATTTCCGGTTTTGTCTGGTTATTCCCTCGATTAAGTGAAGAAAGAAAACACAAATTTAAAATATAGAATAAAAAATAAAATACGTAGGTAAGTACTTTATCTCTTGTCTGGATGTGAAAATATTCTGAACACTTCCATCAATTTCAATTTTGAAAAATCACATTCGTACGTACGCACAAGGTAATAAATTATATTGTTTAATATCAAATTCCTATGTCTATGTGTTAGTACGATACAGAAGGGCATGCAGGAACCAACGGCGCTCGACCGGTCGATAACGTGTAATTTTCCGTTGCAGACCTGGGGGATGAGGGTTGGGGTGTCGGTCTGTGACGTTGCTTACATTACATAAACATGTCCACGATTACCCCAAAAACAACAAATTAACCACAAACAAAAACATGTATTGATTTCTGTAGAGTTTTATCATCGCTAGACCCAATAAACCAAAGAAACATCAATAAATATCACGTAATACATGCGGAGTTTTACTCACCAGTCAGAATCTTGGCGGAATCACGTGGGAACGAAATCCTTTTAAATATAAATAAAATTAAGCGATATTAACGCAATAACACCACACTTTTAAACACAAATCATATTTTCTATAATATAAATCGCACTATTTAATAGTTCAACAACGATAAACCATAAAACTACTACTTAGAAAGATTTGCCAATTTTTTTTAAATAACAGTTTTTTTCGCGCGGGTATTTTGAATTTGAATTATAGTTTTTTGCATTACGTATTGTTTATTATAATTGTATCAATGTTCATATTAATAATAATTGTTCGTGGTATGTTACGAAACAGGTATCGGTGTGCCGGCCACCTATAGGAGTGTAAATTCGCAACTGAAGTTCAGTTTAGGGATGGACGATATACATCGATGTATTGTAAACACTCGATGTATTTTAACGATGCATCGTATTGAAGCGATGTATTGTCAATACTTCAACATCGAATATACATCGATGTTTTTTATTCGATGCATCGAATACGCTAACTTTTTTTTGTGTCTATGAATGACCATAAATAAACCAATCCCAGTAAAACCAACACTACGACTGCAGTGTTTCACGTCGTTTCGTAATCAGTTCGGCCAATACAATAAAACCAAAATAACAATATGGCCGACAGAGTTTCCGCTGCATGCCGTATTTATTTATGTTCTGCTGTGTAAAGTGTAAACATTAGTTCATTTATGGTGTAAACAGTAAACACATTAGTTCATTTATGTGTGTAAATTAGAATACGAGTCAACTTATATACGAGTGTTTGCTTCGATTTATGAACAGGTGTGTGTATTAAATAGAATAATTGGTAATTATCGGTTCGGACTGGACACGCTTATTACGAATAATTTTTAGAAAAAAACTTCAGATTCGCCTTAATTACTATAAAAGGAAACTTTTTGGCTTGGGGGCGGCGGAAAATAATGCATTTTAATTTTCAATTGCGTAAAATTAAAACTCACTTCGCGAACCGATCGGTGACTGTCAGCGGCCATTAGGCACGTCGCTTTTATGTTGGTATCACTGATACATTGCAAAGAACTAACATTTGTTTTTATTTCACAGACAATCAATCATAATTACACAAACCCGCTAGACAAACCCTGCTTTGCCAAACAAACCATTCAAAACCTGGGATGTTTTTTTATAGTTTGATGACATGCAGCTTTCGTAGTTTAACCGTGTTTTTACGTATCCCACGAAGTTGGCCACAGAAGTATTCAGTTATTTGCAATGTATCAGGGATACCAACATAACAGTGACGTACCTGATAGCCGCGATTTGACATCGTGTAGATTCGCGAAGTGAATTTTAATTTACGCAATTGAAAATTAAAATGCATTATTTTCCGCCGCCCCCAAGCCAAAAAGTTTCCTTTTATAGTAATTAAGGCGAATCTAAAGTTTTTTTCTAAAAAATTATTTGTAATAAGCGTGTCCAGTCCCAACCGATATTTACCATACTTTTAAAGTATTTTTAATTGTTTTAATGAAAATAAATATACAAAATTCAATACTAATAAACTATAAAGACCAACATATTAAATTACAATATAATATTACACTAAAATATTGACATCAGCGATGAGAGATAGCCTCGTATCATTCGCCCAGTACAGGTGAAATGTCAGATACTTGAGGATACCCATCAGCGGTGGATTTGAAAATGCCATATCGCAGTGAGAATCCAAAGGCTCGTGATCCTTCTTAATCCACCGGAGATCTGCTCTCCGTCCATGGGAAGTTGTGGCGTCAACGGGCTGTCTTTGGGGCACGATGCAGGACTCTGGCTGTTGCCTCTCTTCCAAACTCTATAATTGAAAACATAATACTTTCATTTAAAACCCAGCTACGTTTTTAGCGAAAACAAAATGAAAAAGCAGTGTTTTTGAATGGAAATCATATTTATCTATCAGATTAGACATGTATATACAGTATAATAATTATTTTCAACAGAAAAATTCTATATCTTACCTGTAATGTTATGCAGAAATCCCCGATAAGTCAAACTGTCAAACCGTTGAATGCTGTCAGACGCCTTTTGACTGTGCTGCCAGTATGCGATTTGTTATATTCCAACAAGCGATACACAAAATACGGGGCTGTTTGTTTCAGAAAAGCGTATTTGATGAATAATAAGCGCGTAATTATTTGAATAATTTGCATGCTTACATTGTTTCAAAGTTCGACTCCCCCCCCCCCCCCCGACGTGGGTTTTGATTTGTACCACCGAATGTAGGAAATTTCACATCAGAAATACATCGATGCATCGGAAAACATCGATGTATTTCTCAATACATCGTATTAACATCGATGCAACCGTTCGATGCATTACATCGGAAAAAACATCGATGTATTTTTTCAATGTCCATCCCTAGTTCAGTTCGAGGATTTCATTCGTGCTGTGAAAACTCGAGCGTCGCGCGCATTCTGGCGGCCATTTTGAAAACGCGTTCCTGAATAAGCATAGACAGCTGCTACTAGCTTCCAGAGAAGCCCGCCAATTTATAATGGAGGGTAGATCGGTATCGGTTGGGCAAATTGAGGACTTATTATTTTGGCACGCTATTAGTGTTTTTCCTATTTTACAATTTGATTTGGTTTTTTGGTCGTAACCAGCGAGTTCCCGGCATGTGTTGCAATGCCACTTAATGAAGAAATTGTTTATCCCTGTGTGTCCTTTCCCATTCTTCCCGTTCCCGCATCCCCTCTCGCGCTACCACCGTCCCGCGAACCCACCTCCCGCGTTCCTTTCCCGAGTTCCATACATTCAGTCCCAGTGCATTTAGTTTTCAAACAGCTGGCGTGCCACCTTTTGCAATTTCTTAATACAAATTTCATAATTCCAGAGCTCACCAGTAGGTACATATAGAAACCTTCGCGGACATCGCTTTCACAGCAACATACCAAAGATTCATCGCAATCGGATGAATAATTTAGGAAATAATTTCATAATGCCAGAGCTCACCACTACATATACATAGAAATAGAATCCATCGCAGTCGTGCGCACAACAACTCACTAATGGTGTAGGAAATAATTTAATGACGCCAGATCTCACTACTATATATAAAAACCATCGTGGGCACGCACACATCAAATCCCCAAAGTTTCACCACAATCAGATGAACGGTTTAGCAACGCATAATTTCATGATGCCAGAGCCTACTGTATATAGAAACCATAGCGGGCATGCGCAGCGCGCAGCGCACATTATTTAATACTTATAGTGATGGGGTAGCAATGCAATGTCCAGTGTTTTAAATATAATACCCTCCGCGTGCAAAGCCGTATCTTCTCCAAGCACAAACTTTCTAATTTAAGTGTTTATCGGAAGTGACCTGCAGGTAAGTATGTTTCTGTATCCATTTGTAAATATTAAAATTAGATAGAACCTAAGAATTATGAATAAATTGTACAGCGCCCTTGAGGTGATTTTTCACAAAAACGGCGCTCTATAAATTATCCAATTATTATTATTTATTATTATTATTATTATTAAATCCTCAAAGTTTCATCGCAATCGGATGCAACAACTCACATATAATATACATATTTATAAACAAGCATATTTTGATTTTTATATAGACAGATGCATTATTTTGGCGCCACATACAATAAATGAGATTGACAGTTCGGTAATTTCAATAGCGGCAAAGAGGTGTTGGTTTTATAGTTTTTTTTTTATTTATTTCTCATGCATTAATTTGCCCGCCTCTCTAGACAAATCCATTCTCAAATTAAAATATATTATTAGTGGCAACGCATGTGAAGATTTGTGGATGCAAAAATGATCTATAGATTTTAAAAATAGTTCATTCATTCGTTATGCCGCGTTCTACAGAGTTGATCACCTTTTTTAATTGACAAAAATTTGTTTGAAAAAAAAAACCACACGACTGAAGTAAAACTTCACTAACTTATAAAAGAAGAGAGAAAGAAAATGTGCGCGCGCACTGCTCTCTCTTGCTTCTACAGTGTGATACAGACAATAGGCCTGCACTGGGTCTTAGATATACGAAACGTAACTCTTTTTTTTTCAAATAGAATCCCAAAACTGAACCGACTTCAACTTTTGTTCTATAAATCTTGTTTGGTTACCTTCAAAAAAATATTAGTGTCTCTCTATACCACATTTAATATTTGTATTTATTACTATATGATTGTATTAATAGCCTAGCGTATGTACGGTTAAATTTTCAGAACCCGCGCGTGGGCTACTGCGGCGTGGTCCGCCGCCCGCAGAGCCAAAGAAAAAATCCGTGGAGCGGGTTTTTAACTGCTAGTTGAACACAAATATGCATAAGTACCCTATTTAAATTAATATTAATTATACTTGCGACACGTTCCAGAGTATCTCAGTCAGTGGCGTAGCTAGAGGGGGGGGGGCGGTGGAGGCGGCCCGCACCAGATGGGGGGGTGACATCCGACCGTGTAACAAAATTACGAAGGTAGAATATTGTCTCAAAAAATATTTTCCACGTGAACAAGGTCTGTTATTTATATTTTCGTAGCTCTATGCACTCTATGGCTTGGTCGGTATGGGATTCCCCAAAAATTTTGTTGTTATATTTTTGTTTCTAGGTCTAACTATTACTCGGTTGGGGATTCCCCTGAAATATTCCTCACTTGTCACCTGTGTCATTCTCATTTCTTTCGTACATTGTGATTGACGTACGTGAACTTATGCAGGGAATTATTACCTATTGGTTGAGGTGAATTAATAAAAAAGTTGTTATTCTGTTATTGTTTTTAAAAGTTGAAAGACATCTTTCAAAACACAAGGTATGTGGATTGGATAGTTACTTTTTTTTAATAAACAATAACTGATAAACGCAAAACCCAAATACAAATAAAGCAGAATCGATTGATAACTGACAGAAAAAAATTAACAATTATCTATTTTTTTCTGTATTTCATTGTTGTGTGTACATAAATAAATAATTCAGGAATAATAACAAGAAATTTTGAGGAATTCGAAATTTTTTTTCACCGGGTATCACCCACGCTAGCTACGCCACTGCTCTCAATATCACCCTCCAGGTGGGTATAGGTGGCGCCGCCCCGGGAACCATTTATTGAATAACCTCTGCCATACATAGGTCACCCCGAGTGGTTCGCTACGTTTGGTGATTTTGCAGGGGTACCCGAATTAATGAGGTAGGGTTTGTCTGCACATAAACTGCGTGACAGGCTGGATCGGGAGACACTGGCTGAGGGAGACCTATAAACGTCTCCAGCAGGACTCTCTCGGAACGGGAGGGATGAATTCATTATGTCCGTCAATCCTGAACACAATGAACTCCAAATTTCTACCCACTCCTGATGCATTTTTTCCGTCCAGAACTTCCCCTCATTAATTTCCTTAAAATACACCCCACACAGCATCCCCAAATAAGTCATAGGCTCTGAGTGGAATTATTTTTCTTAGGACCTCCTGTGTTGAGCTAATTTTAAAAAAATAAGACTACCATTCAGAATTGAAAAGTTGCTTGAGATGGCTTTGGGACCTGAATGGCCAGATATTTCCCCGCCTTCCTCTTCTGCATCTCCTTCCCCTCACCACTATCTAAAACCTCACAACATACCCTTAATGGGATTACCGTAGTCTCACTGGCTCTAGATTGCTGGGAGCTGTTGGGACCATTGTGCGTTATTCGATAAAAAAATGTGTATTGTTAAACAGTTAAAAAAACATTTATGTAACAACTAATAAAAGTGTTTTATTTTTTTGCAAAACTGATGAACAACAGTTAACCATACATACATGGTTGTTTCAATCCAATGTTGTCAATTTATTTGCAATCTGTAAACGTTTTTCTTTCTAAAAAGCATGCTTTTAATGGATTTACATAATTATAATTATTTTCAGTATTTAAATATTTTTTCTGAGTAGGGTAAATAAGTAGCTTCTTCCTTTTATTTTACTCCACACTACAATCTAAACAGAAACGCATTTTCTTTTCTGAGCATGCGCTTTACGTTCTCCATAGAAAATTTAGCAAAGAGAAAGTATGAAAATTTCAATACACATTGCAAATTTAGCACATATCTGTAGAATATACTATAATATATTTATACCATTGGATATTTACAGTTCGGATTTAGGAAAAGCCTAACTTAACAATGTTTGGAATTAGTTGGTTTAGGGAAATAATGTAATAACATCAATTCTGCGGTTGTTGGGTAGATACGTTATTTGCCAGTAGGTAGGTGTGTACATTGTATCGATTAATCTCTCATGTTTAATTAAATCTCTGATTAAGTAATTAATGAGGCGATTAGACAGATTATCTTGCCTTGCTGTGGAGTTATTGGATTCATGAAAATGATTGTGAATTAATTAATTTGTATAGGTAAATTCTAATATAGTAGACATTAATTGTGATAATCAAGCAAATAATCAGGGTAAGCTCGGCGCTGTAGTTTTTTTTGTTGTTTACATTTTTATAACTAGTAGTTCTGTTCGCAGAAAAAAAACTTCTGTGCGTCAAAAATGTATATTTTTGATTATCTCTTATTTAATAAATCAAAACCAAAATTTCCTCTAAAATCACTGGTAAGATTTGTAAGTAGGCTCTAAAATACCTACCTAGGTACTTAATTATTAACCATCTTTTCTTTGTATTTTTTAAAAACTTCGGATAAGGAATTATGTCATTTGTCCAAAGAACAAAAACAAGAATTTGTCCAAAGAACACCATCAAAATGACAATTCTTTGATTCAAACTTTCTTCATGCAGCATGCAGATAGGTCATAATATTGAAAACATGCGAATAACAAAGTCTAAATAAAAACAACGATTTCATATTTGAAAAATGAAACTTTACTTAAGCATTAAAACTGGCCACCACCTTGAAACGGAAACGGAACGGACAAACAAATTTACAGACAGATGAATTACAAAACGGTCCAGTTAAAAAAGGAATTCTCTACGTTAATAATTTATTATCTTTCGAGAATAATCTGCAATAAGAATGTGAAAAATGTACTAGAACAGATATTCCAGTAGTATTAGATACGATTTTTTTCACAAGAGTTCACGTGTCCAAAATCAGTACGTTATAAAGTGATCGACTCTTCAGATATGCTTGCAGAAGTAAGGGATATTTTCAAGAGGTCTAAAAGAGCTGACAAAAAGCCTTAAAAGAGCGTATAACCAGAGAAAACCAGAAATATGTCATTTTCAAATCAGTGTTTAGACGTATTGACTCATTTCCACAAAAAAATATAAATTGATTTCGAAAGATTGTTCATTTATCTAGTAAACTTATGTTTTAAATTTAAGAAAAAAAAATATTTTTAGTAAAATAACGTTATACCATAGGTCGTTGGCAGATTTGTTAAATTTTCAAAAAAGATTTTGTATTATACAACACCCATTTCAAATCATATAATCATGAAGTAAAATAAATCAGTACATTATCTGGTAAAAGTATGTTACAGAATTTTAATTTTAGTTTAAATAAAATCATTAAAAAATATATACGTACGTGTGTTTCTTGACGAAAATTAGTCCGTTTGTTTATTTATTTGCGCATTTACAGATTATAATATATTTCAGATTTTTTTACATTCTTAATTTGCTCAGGCATTATTGAAAAATGATAAATACTTATGATCCAAAAATATTAACAAAAAGTACATAATTTTAATAGTTTTATCAACACGTGTTTCAGCATTTTTGGATGTAAATTAAAGCAAATTTGGAATGAAATAAAATCGATATTGAGTTACAATTTTAAAAAGCTGGTTCGATCGTAAGAACATCTTTCGACGAAGTGTGGATTTTCGGCCGCTGGCTGGTTAAACGCTCTTAATTACATTTTGCTACTAATAAATAATTTGGTTTTCATCGCAACGCTGTAACTGTCAGGGCATTTCATCGCAAGGGTAGGCAGAGACGACGGACCGCCTACACCAGTGATGGGCAAAGTACGACCCGCGGGCCAGCTCCGACCCGCAAAAGTGTTTAATCCGGCCCGCCGACGATCTTTTGAAATTATAAGTATACCTATTATATACATCAATATTAGAAACATTAGATTTATATAGAACGCTGCCGAAAACTGAATATCCAAAGATAATAGATAACTTCTTCAATCTTTGCATATTTAAACACATCGATATTGTTTATTAAAAAGTGGTTTATACAAAGTAATCAGTTATTAATTAAATAATTGATAACGCCCAGAAAATATTAGCGATGTTTGAACTCAGTCAGAAATCGATTAACTGATGAGCACCTTTTCTCGCTGCTAAAAGTTACTTCGTCCCAGCTCAAACCTGCATTTGAAGACATTACGGCCAATCAAAAACAATTTCATATGTCTCACACACCTACCATAAGCAGGGACTTCGAATAAAAGTTAAATAATTGTAATCTGTAACTTATATTAGCGTTTTTGTGTAAATTTTTATAATTAAAATATAGATTTTAAAACAAAATGTATTTTGGCTATACTCCTGGCCCTCCTCTGAAATTTCTTTGAACTTTCTGGCCCCCCATGAAGAAAGTTTGCCCACCACTGGCCTACACCATAAGGACGAAAACCGCAAATCTAATAAATATTCCAAAGTTAAATACATCTTTTGGCCAGAACAACCATGATTTTCATGCTATAAAATTACATATTGCACATATTGATTAGGCCACACAACTAATGACATACATTATATTTTTAAATAAAATATTTGTTTGTTTAATGCAATAAAATACTAATATGCAATTTTTACATGTTACACAGTTTTATAATAGAAAATAATAATAGCGTTTTCTCGCCATAAAGAGACAAGGCGTTGAGGTTTGGTGAGAGAATTCTAGCTTAATTATATAAAATCACTAGCTGGTACCTGGCATGCGTTGCTATACCATTTAATAAAGAAATTGTTTCTCCCTGCGTGTCCTTTCCCATTCGTCCCGTTCCCCTTCCTCTCCAGCGTCCCCTTCCCCTCTCGCATTTCCACTCCGCCTCCTCCACCGTCCCTCTCACCACCACCCTCCCCCCTCTACCTCCTTCACCCTCACTCCTTTCCCTCCCGCATTCCATACATATTTCATAGCGCCAGAGCTCACCAGTTGTTTTATGCAAACCTTGAAAAAAAAGGATTATCCAATTTGGTGCAGTCGTTCGGAAGTTATGCGCGTACAACATAGACATATGAATATTAATAGACCAGAACAGAAAGGTGAGGGGTAGAAACCAACTACAGCGGGACGAAGGGCAGGAAGACGGCTTTGGTGATATGTGATTCGTCAAAACTCAATCTGACAGTATATAGGCATCTCGCATTATAATATCACACTTTCGTTCTTAAAAGTAAACTCTGCTTTTGAATGAATATACCTTTTTACATAGGAGCGCGAATTGTTCGCCGCGTAATGAACAGATTTGCGAAGTCCAAATATGCAAAGTAAGGTCGCCTATAAGGTCGTGTTCAATATTTTGTTGCTGTATTAAGTGAATACCCTTTTATAAATGTTTCATAATTTACATACCTCAGTAAACAGGGTCGGGCACACGCCATGTATCTCGAGTGACAAAAATGATCATATTATGTGATCTGAATTGGCTTAAAATAGTGTAAAATAATGCTTGCCTATGGAATGTAATACGACAATTTTGTTTATTCTCTTTTTCACTTATATTTTTACACGTTTTCAAAACACAAGCCACTATGTTTACCGTTTTATTTCGTAAAATGCACCGATGAGTGCTCGACGCTGGCTTGCAGAAGAATGATGACGTCACATTTTTTAGATTAACGCGAAGCCATACACGATCCCAGCCGGTTCCAATGAAATGGTTCCAATGGGAGGGGGAAATAATACGCTTTTATCGCTTAGGGCAGGTCTGCTAATATTCATATGTCTATGGCGTACAAACATTTCGGAGATTCGTTTTTATTTATATACAGGGTGTTAAGGGACGTTCTTGAGACATACTTTAACCAATGATTCCTGACATTATTTGGAGAAAAATGTAAATGAAATTTTGGTCTGCGGTGGCTTTTTGGATGATTTTTTTTTCTATTTTTTTTTCTTCCAAATCAAAAAAAAAAATTCTTTTGCATATAGTCACTGGTCACTCAGACGAGTAACCGACCAACCCGTAACCCGGCCTCTAACAGTCCAATACCTTCCATTTTTGTATGTTTTTGTAGAATTATTAAAAAAAAACACCAAAAATGTCACCGGAGAACCAAATTTCATTTACATATTTTACTCCAAATAATGTCAGGAATAACTGGTTAAAGTAAGTCAAGTACGTCCCTTAACATCCTGTATATACATAGATTTTAACTGCGACGCCTTAAATAAAATTTTCCGCAAATATATCAACTTCGTTTCGACGACAACGATTTGTTTTGCTTTTCGCTTTTGTCAGGAAATTTATTTGACAATAAACTTATGATAAATAAAATAAATTTGTTTATAATTTCATAACGCCTATTTTACTCGCATATAATGTAGCTTTCTATTGGTAAAAGTATTATTAAAGTCGGTTTAGGATTTAGGCACGATCTGGTAACAAACAAACTCGCGCACTTTCGCATTTATAATTTTAGAATAGATGTAAGTAAGTAAATAATAAAATATTGCAAATACCTAATAACAAACAGATAATAAAAATAATATTTATCAATAACAGATATCAAGTTAAATAAAAAATAATAACCAGATATGGACTCATGTAGTAGTATTGGATAGCTTTGGACTCCATCAATGGGTCGACGTACCCACTCATGACGCTGGTGGAATATTAGACATTTTTATATCCAGGTGTAAGGGCCCACCACTGATAGCCAAAGTTCATGATATAGGTTTATCGGATCATCGACTTGTCCGCACTGAAATTGATTTCAACCCGCCTAAAGTTCCATATAGGACAATAGAATCGAGGGAATGGCGTAAATTCGATTTCGACAAATTCATTGAAGAACTTAAAAATTCTACTTTATGCATAGAAAGTCACTGGGGAATTAAGACACCGACCGAACTCGTCGAGGAGTATAATAAAATTTTGTCAGCTTTACTAAATAAATATGCTCCAACCACCTCGAAAATACGGAAGGTTCGAAAATCTGACGGCTGGTTCGATGAAGAGTGTCGGAGTCAAAAGAGGCTTATGCGGAAACTGGAGAGGTTATACCGAAAAAACCCCGATGTTACTCCACGAGACGAGTGGATTAATGCTCAAATAGAGTACAGGACGAGAATAAGTGAAAAAAGATCTGAATACTGGATCAATAAAATTGACTCTGAGCGGAAAAATCCACGACGTCTCTGGAACTCCGTTAAAACTGTCCTTGCTAACAATACCGTGCAAACCTCTACAGACATTACACCGCAGGCCTTTTCTAAGTTTTTCTATGAAAAAATTGAATCCATTCGCGCCTCCACATCTTATGCCCCCCCACCAATATTTACACCCAATCCCAAATGTTCCCTGTCATCATTTAAACCTACAACGCTAGAAGAAGTAGGAAAGTTAATTTTAAGTTCGCCTAATAAACAATGTGTTCTTGACCCTATCCCAACTTGGCTTCTTAAGAAATGTAGCAACGCGTTGGCTCCCTTCCTGGTTCACGTTTTTAATAAGTCCTTAAGTACAGGTGACTTTCCAGAGCCACTTAAGTCTGCAGTAGTCACCCCAATCATTAAAAAACCGCAGCTTGATGCCGACAATTTGAGTAACTACCGACCTGTGTCAAATCTGCCTTTCGTAGCGATACTTGAAAAAATTGTTGCGTCTCAAATAACTTCCCACTTAAACGTGAACAAATTATTTACTGATCATCAATCCGCATATAGAAAGTTCCACTCAACAGAAACCGGATTACTTCGTGTCCTCTCAGATATAACCCTTGCCATAGAATCAGGTAAGTTAGCCCTTCTTTCACTTTTAGATATGAGCGCCGCATTTGACACCATTGACCACGACTTCCTTATTAAGAGACTAGAAGTAACATTTGGTTTACACTCTAACATAAAACAATGGCTACAATCTTATCTATCCAATCGCTCTCAAGCAGTGAAAGTTGGAAACAAACAGTCCAACTTCACAAAACTCTCTTCAGGGGTACCTCAGGGATCCGTTTTGGGTCCACTTCTTTTCATTATCTTCACAAATGATGTCGCAAAAATTATCGAGTAATTTGGTCTATTATCTCACTGTTATGCTGACGATCAGCAAGTATATTTTTACTGCACACCAAATGAGATCAACGGCCTTAAAATTCGCACAACTGAGTGTCTAGAAGCGATCAGTCTTTGGATGTCCTCGAACAAGTTTTTAAGTTAAATCCCACAAAGACCGAGTTTCTCTGGGCAGCCACGAATAGACGCCAACATTTAATAGACAACTCACCAATTTCTATTTCCGGTAGCGACGTAATTGCAAAAACAACCGTCAAACTTCTAGGTGTTTATCTGGATTCAGACCTTTCGCTAAAAAGTCAAGTAAATAGGACCGTCAGTACTGGGTTTTTCTATCTAAGACAACTTAAATCAGTTCGTAGGAACCTCTCAACGGAGACAACTAAGCTTCTTGTGAACTCATACATAGTTTCACGTCTTGATTATTGTAATGGCATTTATGCAAAACTTCCTAAATGCCAAACTGATAAACTACAATCAGTGTTCAACGCCGCAGCACGGCTAATTACTGGGGTACCCAAGTTTTCGCACATTTCGGAACACCTTCGAAATCTTCACTGGCTGAAGTGTCCTGAAAGAATCCAATACAAGTTATGCTGGATGGTGTTTAAAGCTCTCAAGGAAATGGCTCCACCCTATATCTCTGAATTATGCATTCCGGAAAATATTGGTCTAAGGCAGTCAACTCTTAGATCAGCGATCATCTGCAATCGGAAGGTTGAAAGAACTTAAGCGAAATCCGAACACTAATTTTAGTGATCGTGCATTCGGAGTATCCGGCCCTGAGGCTTGGAATAAACTTCCTATGGAATTAAGATGCATAACCAGCCCAACAGAATTTAGATCCAAACTTAAAACTCACCTATTTAAACACTCATTTCCATAAATTCGCTATTCCATTCAAATATTGCTATCCAATCTGTTGTTGAGCGATGAATTATCTTATTGCGGTTGAGATCGACGATTAGATTCATTCATTCATTTAAGATACCTATGCTTTCCTTTAAATACAGTTAACCCATTAAAATCATTTTCAAAACCGTGTTATAAAATATTGTAATATTATGTACGAACTTCCTTCTTCTTCTGGCGCTAACAATATTAATATTAAAAAAGGGTATAAAATATTTTGTAAAATGTGTAGAATAAAATATGTATGTATGTATACATGTATATATAAAATCATCGAACTGCTTCGACTTGCAGCAATAACTTTCTTCTCTGTCTGTACCTATATCGGTAGAGTTTTGTTGATCACTTGGTAATATTAGACACCTCGCAAAACTAAAAAATATTTATTGTTATATGTAAACAACTATTTTAATTGTAAATCTCTAATTTTAAGTCACATTTGTAAATATATATGTATGCCACTAGTTTTCAGTCAGTAGTAATAAGTCTTAGTCGTAAGTCACTAGCTATGTACATAATATATAAGTCTTAAATGTAAGTACCTAGTTATAATTTTGAATCTTAGTTGTAAGTCTATCGTATTAATTTGATTTTATTGTATGCTTATATGTACAGCGCTCTTGAGGTGATTTTTCACAAAAACGGCGCTTTATAAATCAGCCAAGTATTATTATTATTATTTATAGGTAATTTTTCAATTTAAGCTGAAATTCATTAAGCCCCGGTAGTAAGCGTTCAAAAAGAAGAAGAAAGGGAGAAATGTAAATAAGAATGCAAAAAACTATTATAATTAAGGGAAAATAGTTAAAATATTTACTAAAATATAACTCGTTTACAATAGAGCAACAATCTCTGTTTATGTTGCATTTAAAGACACAAATTTTTTTCATTGCCATAACATGTGCCAAAACGTGATTTTATTAATTTTCGGAGCATACTTCGCGATTTTTTTCCATCGAGGGAATTTCATATAATTACCGTTTCAGCTCTACAAAATAGACATTATCCACAAACCTTAAAAACTGAAAGTGTTCAAGAGAAATTATGTTTTAATCGGTAGAAATGTGGAATGCGGGGCTCGAATTTCTACCGATTTCTTACATATCTCCCTTCAACATTTGAAGTTTTTAAGCTCATAAAAAAATAGATGTTATTTTTGACTAGATGCTGCCCAAGCCGAAACGCATATTATATGAAATTCCCTCGATAGAAAAAAATCGCAAAGTATGCTCCAAAAATTATTAAAAACAAGTATGTTTCTATTATCTTATAAATTATATTTGTGAAAAAATTCACAATGTTTCTTTAAATGATTCTTAAGATGCTTCCCAAAAGATTTTCACAAAAGTGTTTTAATAAACATTTTCGCAATTTTCGCATCGATTTTGGCGCTGTAAATGTTAGCGCTCTCCTCTAACATTCGTAATTTCGTATCTCTTCATCTTCTTATTTTCGAGCCCGGTTGCGGAGCCTTAAGGGGAACGTATGCGCGGCACATTTTGGCGCGTTCCATACAAATCTTAGATTTGGATTTGAGATCAAAATACTCAACCAAACTGAAAAATTATTTTTGTTAACAAAAGGTTTATCAAATATCTAGTAAGGATGTGAGCTACTTTATTTATTTTTGCTTTAAATTATAAGATGTAGGCCATTAAAAACTTTAGTTTTTCATGATTTTGGAGGCAACTTAGGCAATTATTTGTGAGTAAATGAAAAACATTTAAAAAATATTTTTATTGGATTTATTTTAAAAATACAGTGAAAAAAAATAAAAAAATTCTTAAAAATGCATTTTTGAGTAGTAATTTTAATATATAAACAACTATTTTTTACTCCACTGTAAATAGGTAATTTGTATTTTTAATTTACACCCATCAAAATAATTTTTTTTATAATTTTATTTTATATTTCATCATATTTAAATGATAAATATAGTAAAATATTTTATTTATTGTTTTTCATTTACTCACAAATAATTGACCAAATCGTTTCTAAAATCCGGATACATTAAAATCTTGTATGGCCTATATCTTATAATTTAAAGCAAAAATAAATAAAGTAGCTCACATCCTTCTTAGATATTTGATATACCTTTTTACAAAAAATATTTTTCTGTTTGGTTGGGTATTTTGATCTCAAATCCAAATCTATGATTTGTATGAAACGCGCTGAAATGTGACGCGCATACGTTCCCCTTAAAGCTCCGCAACCGGGCTCGAAAATAAGAAGATGGAGAGATACGAAATTACGAATGTTAGAGGAGAGCGGTAACATTTACAGCGCCAAAATCGATGCGAAAATTGCGAAAATGTTTAATAAAACACGACTCGTATAAAATAGGGCAAAAATCTGTTGGGGAGTATCTTAAGTATCATTTAAAGAAAAATTGTGAATTTTTTCACAAATATAATTTATAAGATAATAAAAATATACTTGTTTTTAATAATTTTTAGAGCATACTTTGCGATTTTTTTCTATCGAGGGAATTTCATAGAATATGCGTTTCGGCTTGGGCAGCATCTAGACATTATCTTCAAAAATAACATCTATTTTTTTAAGAGCTTAAAAACTTCAAATGTTGAAGGGAGATATGTAAGAAATCGGTAGAAATTCGAGCCCCGCATTCCACATTTCTACCGATTAAAACATAATTTCTCTTGAACACTTCAGTTTTTAAAGTTTGTGGATAATGTCTATTTTGTAGAGCTGAAACGGTAATTATATGAAATTCCCTCGATGGAAAAAAATCGCAAAGTATGCTCCAAAAATTATTAAAAACAAGTATGTTTCTATTATCTTACAAATTATATTTGTGAAAAAATTCACAATGTTTCTTTAAATGATACTTAAGATGCTCAGGCCGCGCATACGTTCCCCTGTATTTGTCATAATTTTTAGATTTAATGGGAGGTTGTTAAAATAAGTTACACCCAAAAACAATTTACCCGGAACCATTTAACCAACACCTCTGCCACAGGTCACCCCAAGTGGTTTGCTACGTTTGGTGACTTAGCAGGGGTGCCCGGGTTCATAGGGTGAGGTTTGTCCAGGTCTTGGCGGCGGATGCGAGGCCAGTCGGATCGAGAGAGATTGGTTCAGGGAGGCCTTTTGACCTTTCCAACCGGACTCTCTCGACCCATCGCCTTGCACTGCAGTTGGACGGATGGATTCATACGTCCGTCACTCCCGGACACACTGACCTCCAGTTTCCTACCCACCCCTCATACTTTTTTACTCCCCAAAACTTCCTATCCTTGCCTTCCTTAAAAAGGCTCTCCACACAGCATCTCCTAAGATGACATAGGCCCTGAGGAAAATTATATACCTCAGGGCCTCCTGTGTGGAGACGCTGTAAAAAAAAGATATTTTGAATGTGCTTGGTATTAAATTTTGGGATGTTAATATTATAATAAACAAATTTGTTTTCTTGTATTGCATAATTTCACTAATTTCTCCGTTCATCTGCTCCACTCGTCCAAATCATCTTTCTTCACTACCACCTACCCCAACTGGGGAAGCCGTAATCTCACTGTTTCTGGTAGTTTGTCTATTTCGTATTAAAAAAGATGTATAGTACACAAAAAAATTACGCACAAGTTCATACGTAGTAAATTCACGAACCTACATTATTATCACCAAGGTCGCCACAACATACCCATCCCAATTTCCCACCTGTTAAGCAGTGGCGGTCCGTGAGTTAGAGAGCTAAGATTGAAAACTATGACGTTATTGACGTTGTTGTAGCTGAAAATGTTTTTTTTTTTTTTCAAAATTTCGACTTTTTATATGAAGTTCTTCAGGATTCTTACAGTCAAGGGATGCGCCGCATCCACATACTGAAAGATCTTCATAGAAAAAGTTGAAACTTTGAAAAAAAAATCATTTTCAGTTACAACAACATTAGTAGGTAATATCGTATTTTTCAATCTTAGCACTCTAGCTCACTGAAAACTCACGGACCGCCCCTGATTCACACATATAATTTTAAAATTAAACGTTTAATTTTTTTTGCAGAGTATTGCTTACTTATAATGTAATAGCCACATTGAAGACAGATTATTCTTTATAAAAAAATATTGGGTGGCTCAAGCGGTGGTTAAAATCTATAGTAATTTAATCGGATATTTGGGAGGCGGGAATGGGTACCGCCGCCCCAGGAACCTTTATTGGATAACCAACACCTCTGCCACAGGTCATCCCAAGTGGTTCGCTACGTTTGGTGATTTAGCAGGGGTGCCCGGGTTCATGGGGTGAGGTTTGTCTAGGTCTTGGAGGCGGATGAACAGGTCACATTGAACCCCAGATTTCTACCCACTCCTTAAACCCCTTTCTCCCTCCTTTCCTTAGAGTGCTTTAGACCAGTGGTTTTCAACCTGTGGTACGCGTACCCCTGGGGGTACGCAATAACGTGGCACGCATGTAAAATCACTGGTTAAGATGCCTGAAGTCGTTTAACACTCTGTATAAAATTGTATTACTTCATTGTATTTGTGCGACTTGATTGCTAAATTCATGGAATAATTAAAAATGAAACAAGTTTTTCATTACACGTGTAAAAAAGATAGATAGAGACTTCGGGGAACAATATATTTGTAGTGGGAGACACAAGGGGTACGCCGGCTCAAAAAGGTTGAAGACCACTGCTTTAGACTTTAGACCACACGACTGCAGTAAAACTTCACTAACTTATAAAAGAACATATGACATTGGGGTGACATATGACGTTGGGGTGACATGTGACCATGGGGTGACCTATGACCCTGGGGTGACCTACGACCTTGGGATGACCTAAGACCGTGGGGTGACCTATAACCTTGGGGTGACCTACGACCTTGGAGTGACCTACGTCCTTAGGGTGACCTACGACCTTGGGGTGACCTATGGCATGGTTATTCAACAAATGATTCCTTGTGATCGCACCTCTCCATAACACTTTTCGTATCGCATTCACCAGCTTACTCCCCAAGTCAAGCGTGCATAAAGGCCCAACCGTTCGCCTTGCCCGATCACCCTTCGCATCGATTACTGTTCGCATCACACTTTTCGTAACATCACACTTTTCGTAACGCATTCACCAGCTTACCCCCCCAAGTCGACCGAAGTAAAGAAGTTTTACTTCAAAAAACTTACCTCACTGAAAACTCACGGACCGCCACTGCTGTTTAGGTAATCCAATCCTTTTATTGTTTGAACCAGGAGCGCAGAAACGACTCGAGTGACCAGCTCCATTATTCCTAATAACCGTGTTTCGTAATTAATTAACTCCTATTAAGAATTGACCCCCGTTCCCAAATTATCAGCGTGACTCAACAACCCATGATTGCCCTTGAATTTGGGAATTGGTTAATTTGGGATACATTACACGTGAAACTACGTCAATTATGATTCATAGTTTACCTGAATGGTAGTGAGTCACGTTCCTTAAGAGGGAATAACCAAACAAAACCGGAAATATGTCATTTTTAAATCAAATTTTTGACGTATTGACTCTTTTCTACAAAAAGTTATAAATTGGTTTCAAAAGATTGTTCTTTTATGTATTAAAGCTATGTTTTAGATTTAGAGAAAATATTTTTAGTACAATAAGGTTTTACCGTAGGTCGTTGTCAGATTTGTTAAATTTTCAAACAAAATTTTGTATTATACAACACACACTTCAAATCATATAATCATGCAGTAAAATAAACCAATAAATTATCTGGGAAAGGTATGTTTCAAAATTTTAATTTTAGTTTAAATAAAATCATTTAAAAAAAGATCCGCATACGTGTTTTCTAACGAAAATACATCAGTTTGTCAATTTATTTACGGTCTTACAAACTAAAATATTCACGATTTTTTTTTTACATTCTTATTTTGCTTTGACATTATTGAAAAATTATAAATACTTTTGATCAAAAAACAATTACAAAAAATACATAATTATAATAGTTTTATCATCCCGCCTTTCGGCATTTTTGAATGTGTGTAGGTATAAATTAAATCAAATTTTGAATGAAATAAAATCGATATTGAGTCATTATTTTAAAAAGCTGGTACGCAGAATAATTTATCTTTCTCATTGGAACCGCCCTGTACGATCGTAAGGACATCTTTCGTCGAAATGTGAATTCTCGGCCGCTGGCTGATTAATAACCCTTAATGTTATTTACAAATGGTTTATCGGTGGTGTAAAATTTAAAACACGTTTTTTTTTTCAAATTAACTAACTACCCATCACGCCGCTTCCCCGCAGGGGTAGGCAGAGAGGATGGACCGCCAAACAACTCGGTCTTGGCACACACTCTTTGCCTCACTCACATTCATACATCGTCTCATACATTCTCTTCTATTATTCTGACTTTTGACATGGCCCGACTCAAGTATCTGATTCACTTGATCGTGCCATATCTTCCTCGGACGTCTACGACTTCTTCTACCATTCACATTTGCGTCGTATATTCTTCTTACACTGCTTTCTTCGTTCATTCGCTCTACATGCCCAAACCATCTGAGGGTCCCTTTCTTAATCTTACTCATTATGCATACATCAGCCTTACTTTCTTTGCGGATATCAACATTTCTCACACGATCATACATTGTTTTACCACACATACGCCTCAGGGATCTCATTTCAACAGCATTCAGTTTAATTTCATCCTTCCTCTGCCAGTTCCATATCAGGGTAGGTACAAGGACTCCATTGTGGACTGCTAGCTTCGCTTCTTTTGACAGTTTTTTATTAGCGCCAACGGCATTCAGTCCTCCATTAATGGAGTTACCAGCATTCACCCTTCTTTCAATATCCCTATCAGCCTTCCCATCTCTCGTAAACACACTACCCAGATACACAAACTCATCCACCTGCTCCAAGTATTCATCATTCACAACTATATTGCATACTGTTTTCGTACTCTCTCTTTCAAACACCATAACTTTAGACTTACTTAAATTCATCATTAACTCATTCTTCATACATACTTCGTTCATCCTAGATACGAGAGACTGTAGATCTTCCATAGTGTTAGAAATCAGCACCGCATCATCAGCATACAACAGGCAACATACTTTCAGATTACTCAATTTCGCGCCCAATCCCACTTCTTTCAATTCTTGCATACAATTATCCATGTACAGATTGAATAACGATGGTGACATTTTTTTTTTTCAAATAAAAACATAAAAAATCGGTAGGTATGTAGGAAACTTAGGGGATGTGTGAGAATTCGGTTGGTTACTCAGCTGAATGACGATTGACGACATATTATGTTTGTTTTTGAAGAACAAAATTATAAAAGACATCTACAAAGTCACCGAAGGCCAAAATTTCATTTACATTTTTAGTCCAAATAATATCAGGAATCACTGGTAAAAGTTAAACAGGCACGTTGTATGAGTACATAATTAATGACGGCTGGTGTATATGGAGAATTTAAGTAATCACGGCCTCCGTTGTTGAGAGGTAAGGCTCTTGACTCGCTATCTGAAGGTAGCAGGATCGAATCCAAATAAATTGTATTGTGGGTAGTTAGTGATGCTAGTAGGTACTCAGCCCCCTACCTACACTACCTACTGGTCGGCTGTTGCTCCAGCCAATTCAAAGATTAGAATATATTACAGGTTGTTTTATTTTTCACTTGTTTATTTTTAGTTTGGTAGAAAATAGGTGAGATGACAGTTCTTACAATATAATAAAAAAATCGTAAAACTCTTTCAGTTTTTATTTTCTATCTATCTATCACTACATATAGTAATTTGGAAAAAGTTCGGATTATGGGCGAAATTCCTAAAAAATAAAACTAGTTATCTTCATACTAACTTTGGGCCGGGGAATCCGAATCTGAAAGAATTAGGTTGGGGCAAGCAAATATAAACTGAATTACACGACTGCAAAATTTTGAATTCATACACAGTTTACAGGTAATTTTGACGTTTTTGACGCTCTCAACAATGCCATAGAAAAAACCAAAGATATTTTATGTTCAACCACAGAAAATTAAGTGATGCCATAAGCAATAATATCAATATAATTGCTTGTCGACGCTGCAGTATATAAATTAATTCCAACTAAACAATCAACAAACATATGAATTTTCAGTAAGTATAGGCACAATAACCACCAATCAAGTAGTTACGCGGCTACGCTAGGTTTGTGTAACATGGTTTGAGATACAAAAGAAAGTGCCCCCTTCGTAGCGCCTACTCGCGTCAAGGCAAGAAAACATCCCAGTTTTCAAATAGTTTAGGGGCTACGCTAGGTTTGTGTAACATGGTTTGTGATACAAAAGAAAGTGCCCCCTTCGTAGCGCCTACTCGCGTCGAGGCAAGAAAACATCCCAGTTTTCAAGTAGTTTAGCGGCTACGCTAGGTTTGTGTAACATGGTTTGTGATACAAAAGTGAATAAAATTTATAAAAAATAATTACTGAAATTATAAACATGTTTTTTTACGTTATTGATATTGTGGTAATATGTAATATCTTTGGTTTTTTCTATGATATTTATTGTCAGAAGCGTCCAAAATAGCCTTTTATATTGTTTGTGAATTCGAAACTGTACAGTCGTTTAACTCAGTTAATATTGCCGAGTGTAACCTAATTCTTTCAGATTCGGATTTCCCAGCCCAAAGTTAGTATAAAGATAATTAAATTTCTTCTTTCGGAGTATCGCCCATAAAAAGATGTGTCATTAATTTATTGCAGATAATTTGTGTATCGAAAATTTTTAAGTCGTGTATTCAGTTTATATTTGCTTGCCCCAACCTAATTCTTTCAGATTCGGATTCCCCGGCCCAAAGTTAGTATAAAGATAACTAGTTTTATTCTTTAGGAATTTCGCCCATAATCCGAACTTTACCCAGATTTAAATAGCGTCCCCACCTTCCTCTACCCCATCTTCTTCCCCTCCCCATTACCTTCAGCCTCACAACATACCCCAATTGGGCATGCCATAGTCTCACTGGCTCCATACGGGAGCAGCTGGGACTCTTGTGAATTGTGAAGTATTGACATAAAAATAATATCAGTACATAGTGCTCTACTGTTATTCTAAACCGACTTTCATTTTTTTTGTTATATCGGAATATCTAGATTACAACGTCAAATTAAATATACTTTTCAAGCATTAAATACAATTAAAAAAGTAATAATAAAAATTAAAAAGCTGTAAGTAATAAAAATAATACTGAAAGTACCCAGTGGAAGTCGGGGACGCCCGAGGAAGACATGGCAAGATCGAATGAAGCAAATGCTTTAAGATGAAGCCATACTAAATAATGCAAAATCATACAAAATCGTATGTTTTAGTTTTGAAAATTTGACCGCTTAGAAGTATTATAGATGCTTCAATTAAATACTGCGTGTAGAACATACTTTGGCCCTTAAAAATATCGGTCATTTTTTTTAATAAGTCTTTTAATAAGCTTAGAAAAAAATAAAGTATTAGGTCTATAATGTGTAGATTATTATGTGTAGATTATTATGTGTGATTGGAAGCAAAGAGTGTTAATCTTTCTACGTATTCGGTAAAGAGTTGAGATTTAATGTGTTGCTTGCCCATTAATCGAAAGTAGGTTTAGAAGAATTTGGGGACGCCCGAGGAAGACATGGCACAATCAAGTGAAACAAAAAGTAGGAATGACAGAATAGTGAATAAAACAATGTATGTATGTTAATGAATCAAGGATTAAGTGCCAATACAAAGTGGCTCACTCTTCACTTACCCACCCTTGCAGTAGGCTGGAATGCCAGTGGACACAATCATCACACTACAGCATAAAATCACTGCATAAAGAAGTAATCAATTAAGCCAAAAATGTTAAAAATAAAAATAATATAAGAATATTAAAAATACACAGGCTAGAATCCTTAAAAATCACCCACCTAACTAAAAAAATAGACCCTAACTTTGTAATGAATGAACAATTAGAATCATTGGCTAAATCTTCGCTTCTATAAACTTATGTTAGTTTAAAGTCTCTAACTTTCTCGACTCCAATCTTCCATATAATTCTGAAATTTATACATTTAAATAAAATTAATATATAAATTCACCTTTCATTTCTCTGTAATTTTAAATGATGGCCTAGAGCACCCTTGAAGGGTGAAAGCCAGAAATAATTGAAAAAAAAAAAAAACTTTAAGAGTGAATAACCAGCACATGACAACTTCGATTCCGACACTAGCGCTAACACATCAGGGCTCGCGAGCCGGCGTTTTCAGAACTAAATTTCGTTCCGCGGCAATCCGAGTTTTGAGGGTTTTGTTCACGCGAGCTAGGGCTGCCCGCTACTATTACTACTTTATATTACTATTCTCGCTTCCAGAATTTTAATTAGTAGTAGTTATTTGTAATTTGTATATCGAAGTGCATAAATATAAATAGATTCAAGTGAAATGCGTAAACACAGTAGGTATTAAGTAGATACCTACATGAATAAACAATTTGTTATATTCTTTTTAATATTTTGGTTTTTTGTTTTTTAATTGTATTTTACGGCCATTAGAGTGGAAGATACTCTCAGTATCGCCCTGGTGTAAGACCACCATTAAGAATTGAAACGTTGCTTGAAATGGCTTTAGCCGTGTTTATTGGCCAGATCTGAATAGCCAGATACTTCCCCACCTTCTTCTTCCCTATATCCTTGCCCTCCCCACTACCTTCAGTCTTACAACATACCCCAAATTGGGGATGCAATAGTCCCACTGGCTCAAGACGAGAACAGTTGGGACTCTTGTGCGGTATTCATGAAAAAAAAGAGTAGTATTCAGTTGGATTGTAAAAAATGTCGCATTTTAAAATATTTATTTGTGTGCATAATTAATAATAAGCACTTCAACAAATAGAATTAAAGCGCACAAACCCTTTCTTTCTTTGAGTGGCCTTTCAACGCATGCCGGGTACCCGCTGTATATAATGTTATATAGTGCAGGCGCTTGCATTATAATTCCCGTGACTTGTGATGGAACCATAACAGTTTAGTTGACCGCGAGGTTACAGTGCCCTTGAAACGCATGCCGGGTACCCGCTGTTTATAATTTATTTATTTATTTATGGACAAATAGTCCATTAACAATATAACAATAACACGAAAAACAAGCGTGCGTAAAGGCCCGACCCGCCGAGCAATCGATCACCGTTCGCATTGATTACCGTTCGCATGTCATTTTTCGTAACAATCACCACTTTTCGTAACCCATTCACCAGTTTACCCTCAAGTGTCGAGCGTGCGTAAAAAAGATTTACCCCAAAAAATATTTTGGAGCAGTTGGGACTCTTGTGCGGTATTCACACAAGAATAATTTAAAATAAAAAAATATTCGAAATTATAAAAATTTTTGCATAAAAATATTCAATGAACATGAAAAATTGCATTCGGGCAACCCTGTAGATTTAACAAACGTGAATCAAGGAATTCGTGTTTATTTCAAATTTCGTTTTCAAATTTCATTTCCAAATATTATTATTCAAAGCGTCGCGAAGACGTGCTCTCCTGGCCGCGTTTGGGCCCGTAATGAAATCTGAAATTTGTGTTTACGGGCTGCGATAAAAATGGTGAAATGCGATGTTCAAAATTATTTAAAATTAAATACTTCCTGAAATTATTTTACGATCAAATTATTTATGATTTGTCAATAACGTCTTAGCAAAATAAGTATGTAAAAAAATCCGAAATATATTTGTTTGTAAGTGCACAAATAAATGCACAAACCGACCAATTTTCGTCAAGAAACACATGTCCGTATATATTTTTTAATAATTTTATTTAAACTAAAATTAAAATTCTGAAAAATAGGTTTACCAGCTAATGTATTGATTTATTTTACTGCATGATTATATGATTTGAAATGGGTGTTGTATAATAAATGTACTTTTTTGAAAATTGAACAAATCTGCGAACGACCTATGGTATAACCTTATTATTCTAAAAATAAACATTTTTTCTCAAAATCTAAAAGAT
Organism: Limnephilus lunatus; assembly: GCA_917563855.2. Lineage (NCBI taxonomy): Eukaryota > Metazoa > Arthropoda > Insecta > Trichoptera > Limnephilidae > Limnephilus > Limnephilus lunatus. The sequence continues at coordinate 45,962,090 of OU830603.1, read as the reverse complement.
ACGTTTACTAGATAAAAGAACAATCTTTTGAAATCCTTTTATAGTTTTTTGTGGAAAAGAGTCAATACGCCTAACCACTGATTTAAAAATGACATATTTCTGGTTTCTCTGCTTATACACTCTTAAGCCTCGGCAACCCGAATTTCTACCGATTTCTTACATATCTCCCAAACATTTGAAGTTTTTAAGCTCTTAAAAAATATATGTTATTTTTGAAGATAATGTCAAGATGCTGCCCACGCCGAAACGCAAATTTTATAAAATTACCTCGATAGAAAAAATTTGTAAAGTATTCTCCAAAAATTATTAAAAACAAGTCCGTTTCTATTATTTATCTCATAAATTATATTTGTGAAAAAATTCACAATGTTTCTTTAAATTATACTTAAGATGCTCCCCACGAGATTTTTGCTCTATTTTAAAAGAGTCGTGTTTTATTAAACATTTTCGCATCGATTTTGTCGCTGTAAATGTTAGCGCGCTCCTCTAACATTCGTAATTTCGAATCTCTCCATCTTTTCGAGCCCGGTTGCGGAGCCTTAAGTCACACTTTTAATTATGTCACTAAGCCACTAGTTTTAAGTCAACTATTATATTCTTAGTCATAAGTCACTACCAATAAGTCTTAGATATAAGCAACAATCTATAAGTCTTAGATATAGGTCACTAGTTATAATTACAAATCTTAGTTATACCAAATTTATTATATATTTACTTGTACTGCGCCCTTGAGGTGATTTCTCACAAAATGGCGCTATATAAATAAGCCTAGTATTTTTATTATTATTATTGTTATTTTCATCATAGGTATATTTTAATATATAATATGTATTTTGTTTATTGTATTATAAAGCCCATTAAACAAATTTGTCAAGTTGTAAAAAAATTAGAAAATTGATTTACATATTTTTAAGAATCAGAAATTTTTTATCTGTAAAAAATTTATATTTAATATATTACGCTTTGGTTCAATCAACTTTACAATATGCTATCATTAGCTGGGGATCCGCATACAAAACTAATCTTTCCCCAATTGAAGTTGTGCAGAGGCTAATTATTAAAATCATATTAAAAAAACCATCTGACTACCCAACGGATAAATTATTTAAGGAATTCCAAGTACCTTATTTCAAAGATCTGTACAATAGAAATACATTGATTCAAATTATAAAAGAAAAAGAGAAGTATCAATTTATAACTGAAAATCGTACTAGACATAAATATATTTTTTCATGCCCAAAATTAAACACTTCCATCGCACAAAATTATTATACTTATCAAGGAAGACTTATTTTCAACCGATTACCGGATGAAATTAGAAAAATTAATGATAAAATCCAATTAATAAACTCTGTTAAAAATTTTTTTAAAGATAATCTCAAAAAAAAAGTTTCCGACTAATCTAATCTCAAGAACAACTTATAACTCAGTTTCCAAGTGATACCCCGTTTTTCATTTAAGGTAAATTTTGTTTTGTTTTTAACAACTAATTACAATAACTCAAGATACTTTATTCTAATAGTAAAATTGTTTATTAGTAGAAAAATACTTTTAATTACATATCACCGAACTTACAACTTATTGTTTTTTTACATTCACATAGTAATTTAAGAACTCATAACATAATATAGCATTAAAAAATGTACACTACTCTTCCAGACACAAGCTAATGCTTCTATGGAAGAGTGGTATTAACATTCGAACATGAACATGTATGCTAATTATAACATTATCTAAATGTATACTATAATTTATATGCTAAATAAAAAAAAATAAAAAAAAAAATAAAATGTTATTTTTATCATAGGTATATTTTAATGTATAATATGTATTTTGTTTATTGTATTATAATGCCCATTATAAGATTATTCTTACTCGAATTTAAAACATAGGGCCCTTCAAAATTCAATAAAAAAAATTCATATCGTCATAAATATAATAACGATTTGACAACAATTTAAATTAGGTCATAATAATGCTTGTAAGGTTTTTCCCAAACAATATTGAAGTAAGGCTACAAGCCCAAGGTAATTAAGCCTACTGGAAAAAATCAAAATAATTAGAAATTCGACAGCCAAAGACCACTTAGCAATAATTGTAAGAAAACCCATACTACAAATATCTCTTCATACTATAAATTAAAGTCCTTCGACGCGTCTATCTGTCTATTCGCGATAAACTCAAAAACTAATGAACGGATTTTCACCAAGAGATGGAGTGATTCACGAGGAAGGTTTAGATATATTATTTGTGAATTGGTTGGAATATAATAAATATATAAGGGAGCGGGCTGGCAAGCGGGCGATGTGGATTTGATTTGTATGCAAATAAACAGATGGCGTTGGTTATAAAGGTTGGGTAACCAACCAGTATATGGCGTTGCGTTTCGTTAGCCACAGCAACGAAACGCAACGTGTCCGGATCAGCTAGTATTCGAATAAAATCCTTGCAGACCACCCCTCTCCCCCTCGCCCGTATCTGTGTATATAAACCGTGAGTTATGAATAATTTGTACCAGTCTGAAGATGGCCTTAACTGGCTGAAACCGGTTACGGTCAATAAATGAAAGTGGAAATAAGTTTTACATTTGTTTTATTATAAATATTACGCGAACAGCTTTCAACAAAACCAAAATAACCCCACTAAAACTTGGAAAATCATAAACTCTATTCTATCAAACCGAGCACATAAACCAACCAACGAAATAGAATCCCTCATCGTGAATGACTACGAAATTAAAGATCCGGATCAAATAGCTTCAGCATTTAATGAGTTTTTCCTCTCAATAGGAGAAAAGTTAGCAGCTACCATTCCGTCATTCCCGGATGACTGTAATAACACCCTTATGGAACCGAAGGCTTGCCAATACTTAGGACAAACAAAGATGAGGTATAACCTTCGTGGCCTTGGGCACAAAAAATCCAAAGTTTCATTGAAATCGGATAAATGATATACGAACCCGAATAAATGGTATACAAACGCGAATAAATGGTATACGAACGCGAATAAATGGTATGCGAACGGTAAACTCACACAACTAAATTTGGAATTAACTCCTTACAATACGTGTAATGCAACGCATTATCTAATGTCCTAAAACTTCCAGCAACAAACAAAAAAATATTTTCTCAGCACTTAGTGACGAATTTAGCTGTCTCCCTTTGTAACTTTTTCATATTCTTTAATTACCTGTAGCAAGTGCATCCAGTCCAGTGTTTTTCAATCTTTTTAAATACGCGACCCCTTTACAGGTCGAAAAATTCTGGCGACCCCCTTTGGCCATACATACAGACAAAAATTAAGTTAATATATATTAAATATTTAAATATTAAATACGTAAAATATTTACTCTATTTTGGTACCTACGCGAGAGCTTTGAATGTAAGCATGAGGTAAGTTGGTAAGGCTGCGTGCAACTTTGACTTGGACTCCCCAGCTTGTGAAGACATGGGTTCGCTTCATCACAATCTCCTTTATCACACAGAGGTCAGGTGGCTATCCAAAGGAAATATATTGACTAGAGTTCTAGAACTCAAAGCTGTATTGTTGATATTCTTAGAAGATGCCAAATCTGAATATGTTAATCATTATTCTGACCCTGTTTGGCTACAAATTAGCATTTCTGCCAGATCTTTATAGCCACCTAAATAATGTAAACAAGAACCTGAAAGGTAGTGAAGAAAATATTGTAACAGCTAAAGAAGTCAAATCATTTCATACGAAACTTCATTTGTGGTCAACCTCTCTGCAAAACAATATATTTGAGTCTTTTCTATGTGTTCAGAAGACTGTTGAAGGTAATGCAACAGACCAATCACTTGTGGTAAGGGTCCACATTCCTTGCATGATACAGAGCTTGCATAATTCGTAAGAGAAAAAATTAACATACTTTCCAGACTTGCACTCTGAAGCTGACAATGGGCGTAGATGGATTTTAAACCCTTTCTTGGATAAATCAATAGAACTGGCTAATCTCACCACAAATATGAAAGAAAATCTTAGATTTAGCTGCTGACGGCATGCTTAAAATGGCATTTCATTCTCAAAGTTTTGACGTGTTTTGGATGAAAAGAAAAGAAGATTATCTAGAGCTGGCAAGGGAATTATTGGTGCCATTTGCCACTTCATACTTCTCTTCAATGGTGGGACAACTAAAAAGAGAAATCTAGAAAATGATTTGATTATTAACATAGCGAAAATTTGAAATATTTTTGAAAAATAAACAAGCCCATCTTTCTCACTGAAATAATATTTTTATTGTAGTTAGAACCTCACCTTTTTCCTTTTGCTGGTGACCCCCCCGAGTAAGGCGTCCCAGCGACAAGGCGACCCACAGATTGAAAAACACTGATCTAGTCCATTTAAAAATCTATACACTGTTCATTGATCTTCGTGTTATTGTGTAAAAATAATTTTCCTTTAGATGTATAATGTTGTCCTTCCCGAAATGAGTTTTATTTAACTAATTGGGAGTAATGTATTATAAATGTCATGTAATAATTTTGTGATATATTATCTCTAATAAATAAAAACGTAAGCGAGTAGCTGGGTTTGAGTTCAATGTTGAATGGATTCGGGTTCACTGTTGAATAGATTCGGGTTCACTGTTGAATGGATAAGCTCAAATACCGGTACAATCACTGTACTACAGAATATAATCACTGCATGGACAAGTGTGTACCTAGTAATCGATTAATCCGAGATTAAAACACCCGTTAGTCATAAATCAAGTTCTATTATAGTAGATATACTTACAGCTATATGAAGTTAAGGTCTGGCATTGGGTGTTGTGATGTCTCCTGGTCCCACAACAAGGTGGTCAACTCCCCAGAGATCTGTACAATCAATAAGAGGTCAATAAGTCAAATAACTCCAGGTATAAGTCAATCGTGCCAACGCCAAACACATCCTCTTGGGATAACCCCTTTGAATTTATTGTTTCAAAGATGCATGTCTGATTGCGTCTAAAAGGGATCGAATTAAATATCTAGTCTCCTTCAACGGAAACAAACTTTCGAACAGACCCTCCATTGATATGCTTGGTGTAACTATAAGCGACCAGCTCAGGTATGGGGGTTCCATCGAAGCCAGGGTTAAGTTGGCCTCTCAGAGACTGGGCGTACTGTAAAGGGCCCGCAGATACTTAGTACACAACTGCTAATCTTGTACAAATTGCAAGTTTCTGTACGGTTTAATATGGTAGTCATCTCAGGTCTAGAGCTCCTTTCCTGGGGGCCTCCTGTGTAGAGTTAATGTAAAAAACATTCCATACTACAAATCAAAATAATGTGCGAAACGATTGTCGAGGAAATTCAAGGATGAAATCATTGGCTTGCATTACAGTCCATTAGAAATCAGAAAGGCGATGCGAACTGAACTCACGATTGCCAGTACATTCTGTACTATAAATAAATTTAATACATTATAAGACAGACAGTACTAGTAATCGGAAGATCAGACCAGAGAGAACACTTGTTATCATGTTGAACTGACATAATATTAAACTAAAAAGTTGTTGAATTACAATATTGTACTTCTTGAAGTAATTACAGGACAAGAAGATCTGGAAATGATGGTAGAGTTTGAACAAGTCAAATACTTGATCGCTTGATGTCAATGATTAAGACAAGGATTTAAGAGAATGTAGAATCCAAGAAGAATTCAGTCCCGCAAATGTAAAGAACCATTCCGTACTATATGATTAAATCCATGCATATGGTAACAGAAGGAACTGGTCACCTAAAAGCTGTAGAACAAGAGGCGCTGAAGAGGTTGCTGTAGATAAAATACGGTTTTTGATTAACAGGTTTTGCAAATTCCCTATGAATTCCTTACCATATAATACATGTAATGGACGTAATAACAGAAAAGAATCATGCAAACCATGAATCATCAGGAGAGTGCTGGAGGCGCTGCTATCAAACATTTGTATTAAAAAACAGTTCTGCAAACATCTTTTGCATTCCGTTCCACATAAATCAATGAATCTATGTTGTAACAGAAATGACGTTGCTATCCAATCAGAAATTGAAAATACTTCTGAAAATTTTAATAATTAATAATTTAATGATCGTATCTTCTAAAATAATGAACTGGTCATTTGCAAACCATGAATACACGTAGGAATACATACGCTAGGTGTGGAAATGAAGATGTCAAATGGCCAAACAGAATATATCAAAAGAAAACATAAAGAATAGACACAAACAGAAATCCTTTACCATCCGTTCATTCTTACATATACCTAGATTGTAAGTATTGAGATTCGAAAGGAAGAAGTTTTGAAATGTTATTTTTTAATGCGTTCTTGGTGAATATCATTCAGCGGATATCCAGCCAATACTAAGTGAGTATATGGACGGAAAATACTAAGTGAGCGCAGAAATGATGTGTTAATGAACTAAAACATGATGACGAATGATGGTGAGGCAACGAAGGCCACGAAGATGTCGCAGGTGGAATCGAAATTTTGCATAACTATACTACATCAAGTAATAGTGTTAATGATGTGAGGACACGAGAGCAGAAGCAGACACCATCTAAAGCCCTTTACCACCCGTACTACAGGAAATAAAGCAATGTAAGACGGGAAATAACTAGCTTTAGATAGTATCAGAACAGAAGTTGTGAGTTTGCAAGATGAGTGAGCTAATATTGGTGTAGAATGTTCTTGGTGAATACCATCCCGTGGATGCCCGGTCCTTTACCGTACTACATATTTAAATTCATGTATGAACGGTAAATACCAAGTAAGCACAGGACTGAAACGAAAAATGTACATATATCAGAAGATGTCACAAGCACAAGTGTCCAACGGAAGATGGCGATGCTGGGTCGGGAAGACGTCGCAGATGGTAGCGAACATTATCAAAAACCCAATACAACCCGTACTACATCAAATTAAAGTGTATATAAAAGTTGTACCGGGTACTTGAAAAGTTCCGACGATGTGCAGAAGCCAAGTATATGAAAATCAGAAGCAGCAATAATCAAATAGCCTGAGAGCTAAAGCAATTTGAGCCCTTGTCAGTACCGAGTGTTGTATAAAAAAATAATTTAATTTAAATATGTCAAACCACAATTTATTAATAATCTTACCTACAATAAAACAATAGATTAATAATCTCATACTTACATCAATATACTTCTGGTCCCACAACAAGGTGCTCAACTCCCCAGGTCAGTTGATGGTGAACTTCTAATATGTTAAAAATAAGTTGAAGTTTAACACGTTCATGAATTAATAATATAGAAATTAAGAAAGTCATACCCGACGCCCAGACGAATTATAGATCCGTTGATAGCTTCGAATAACGTTTTCTCCAAGGTTGACAGAGAAAGTCCTTCAATGTTGAATACTGTACTTACTGTAATAATCCGTACTATAGATCTGAAAAACAAGACAGTAATATTCGTATAATAGTCGTATAAAAGACGAAGTGAAGACGGTGGAAGACCACGAAGATTGTTTATATGAACATTATCAAATCACTAGAACACTCTGTACTATACCAGGTAATATCATGTATTACGGGATGTACTAGGGATTCGTTGGCAGGAATATGATGTTTATACACATGACAGGACATTTTAAAACATCTAAAATTAAGCGTTATTAAAAAATAATTGCTGATATATACGATATTCGGAGATCATCAAAACCCTACAACAGTACTATAACAATAAAGCAGTAGAAGTAATGAGCTTTAGAGGTAATCAAGGTTTAGGGGGAACAGATGAATTCCGGAAGAAGCAAGAGGCTGCGAATATGGTCTTACTACTTATTCAAATTCGTGTCTGGACAGTAGGTATCAAGTAAGCACATGGCTGAAATCAAATGTTGACGAAAATTAATTGATACGAATACCAGTCGGGTTTACTGTTGAATAGATTCAGGTTCACTGTAAAATGAATTCGGGTTCACTGTTGAATGGATAGGCTCAAATACCGGTACAATCACTGTACTACAGAATATAATCACTGCATGAACAAATGTGTACCTAGTAATCGATTAATCCGAGGTTCGTCAGTCATAAATAAGAATATACAGTGGATATACTTACAGCAATATGTCTATTATTGGTGATGGTGATATCTTCTGCTCCCACAATATGGTGGTCAACTTCCCAGAGATCTGTACACACGAGAAAATATTAAGTCAGATAAGTCTAGGTTTGTCAACTTGGCGTATGTCAAGAGCACAGTGTACTACAAATCCCTTTCCCATAAAAAAATCCTCGACTAAGCATCCCCAACGATGGCATAGACCCTCAGAGCCTGTATTTAAAAAAGATTTGTACTACATTAACAAATAGTGTAGACAAATATGTGAAGACATGAAGAGCAGAAGCAGACACCATCTAAAGCCCTTTACCATCCGTACTACAGGAAATAAAGCGATGTAAGACGGGCAGTAACTAGCTTTAGATAGAATCAGAACAGAAGTTGTAGAATTCACAAGATGAAGGAGCTATATTGATGTAGAATGTTCTTGGTGAATATCATCCCGTGGATGCCCGGTCCTTTACCGTAGGTACTACATATTTAAATTCATGTATGAACCGTAAATACCAAGTAAGCACAGGACTGAAACGAAATATGTACATAATTCAGAAGATGCCACAATCACAAGTGCCTAACGGAAGATGGCGTTACTGGGTCGGGTAGACATCACAGATGGTAGCGAACATCATCAAAAACCCAATACAACCCGTACTACATCAAATTAAAGTGTATATAAAAGTTGTACCGGGTACTTGAAAAGTTCCGACGATGTGCAGAAGCCAAGTATATGAAAATCAGAAGCAGCCATAATCAAATAGCAATAATCAAAATGAATCGAGTCTTGTATAAACAATTAATTAATAATCTCATACTAACAGCAATATACTTCTGGTCCCACAACAAGGTGGTCAACTCCCCAGGTCAGTTGATGGTGCACTCCTAATATGCTACAAATAAGCTGAAGTTTAACATATTCTTGAATTAATAATATAGAAATTAAGAAAGTCATACCCGATGCTCGGACGAATTATAGACATGTTGATAGCTTCGAGTAACATCTTCTTCATAGTTGACCGGGAAAGTCCTTCAATGTTAAGTACTGTCCGTACTATAATGATCCGTATTGTAGCTCTGGAAAACCTCAGGAAGCTCTCGAAAAGCTCAGTAACATTCGTATAATATGTAAGACGGTGCCAAGTTGGTGGAAGGCCTTGATGATTGCTGATAAGAACATCATCAAATCACAAGCACACTCTGTACTACACCAGGTAATATCGTGTATGACGGGATGTACTAGGGATTCGAAATATGATGTTTGTGCACATGACAGGACATTTCAAAACTGAAATAGGACGTAAAATACTAAGCTAACACATAAATTATTTGTTAATGAACGATAAAATTATGACATGTGAAGACGAATGATGGTGCGGGGTAACTACGAAGATATCGCAGGTGGAATCGGAATCATACTTCATCAAGTAATAATATACTTGGAAGAATAAATGAAGACATGAAGAGCAGAAGCAGACACCATCTAAAGCCCTTTACCATCCGTACTACAGGAAACAAAGCAATGTAAGACGGGAAGTAACTAGCTTTAGATAGTATCAGAACAGAAGTTGTCGAATTCGCAAGATGAGTAAGCTAATATTGGTGCAGAATGTTCTTGGTGAATATCATCCCGTGGATGCCCGGTCCTTTAACGTACTACATATTTAAATTAATGTATGAACGGTAAATACCAAGTAAGCACAGGACTGAAAATGTACATAATTCAGAAGATGACACAAGTACGAGTATCCGGCGGAAGATGGCGATGCTGGGTGGGATAGACATCGTAGATGGTAGCGAACACTATCAAAAACCAAGTACAACCCGTACTACATCAAATTATAGTGTATATAAAAGTTGTACCGGGTACTTGAAAAGTTCAGACGATGTGCAGAAGTACGTGAAAATCAAAAGCAGCAACGACCAATTAGCCTGAGAAATAAAGCAAATTGAACTATTCAAGGCTATCAGTACCGAGTCTTGTATAAAACAATTGAATAATAATCTCATACTTACAGCAATATGAAGATAAGGTATGTCTTCTGGTCCTACAATAAGGTGATCTACTCCCCTGGTGATGGTGTTCTTCTAACAAATAATGGAAGTTTAACATATTCTTAAATTAATTATAAGAAAGTAAAATTAAATATGAAGAAATTAAGAAGGTCATACCCGACGCATATATCGTAGATTTGTTGATAGTTTCAAGTAACATTTCCTCCGAAGTGGGCAGAGAGTGTCCTTCAATGTTCAGTATGCCGTACTATAATGATCCGTACTAGATCTAGAAAATAAGTTAGTAACATTTGTATAATACATAAGACGAAGTGAAAACGGTAGAAGACCACGAATATTGCTGATTTGAACATCATCAAAGACCCCGCACACTCTGTACTACACCAGGTAATATCGGTGTATTACGGGATGTACCAGGTGTTCGATAGATGACATGGTAGGAATTGGATGTTCGTGGACATGACAGGACATTTCAAAACATCTGAAATAAAGCATTAATACAGATTTACATTATCATTACATTATAAATACAGATATATACGGTAATCACAGATGCAGACACCATGAAAACCCTGCAACAACTGAAGACGGTGGAAGGCCTTGAAAATTGCTGATTTGAATATCAAATAACCAGTACAGTCTGTACTAACAGGTATTTGATTATAGATGACACGATGTTTGTGCATATAACAGGACATTTTAAAACATCTGAATTAAAGCGTTATTAGAAAAAACTCTCGAGAAAATCTCTACCAAGATAATTGGAGATGCGGACACCATCAAAACCCTACAACACTAGAACCACAACAATAAAGCAGTGAAACTAGTGAGGTTTAGAGGAAATTCAGGTTTTGGGGCGAACAAATGAATTCCGCAAGAAGCAAGAAGCTGCATATTCAAATTCATATATGGACAGTACATAACAAGTAAGCACAGGGCTGAAACCAAATATTGTTGAACATATAATAATGAAGGCATGTTTAATTAAATTTGGATGTGGCGAGGAACGGCTGGGAAGATGTGGCCGAAGAAAACGGAAACCATCAAAAACCCAATACAACCCGTACTACATCAAGTAATAGTGTATGTAAAAGTTGTACCGGGTACTTGACAGGCGCCATATTGATGCATAGAAGAAAATAAGCGAAGACATGAAGTTTGCTGAATTTAACATAATCAAACACAGAGTACACTACGTACTAAATTAAATGACCCAATCTAATACGAAATGTAATCGGTACTCGAAATACGTCAATATACACTGATGAAAATATCCTCGTAGATAGCTGATGACAGTGATGATGATCTTCCCGTAGATGCCCGATTCTTTACCGTACTACATATGTAAATTCATGTATGGACGGAAAAAACCAAGTAACTACAGGACTGATATGGACACTGAAGAATTGGAATCATTCAAATTGAGGCAATACAAAGAAGTAGAAAGAGTACAAAAGAGGTTTAAGCGTTACCTGAGGAAATATACATACTATCCACTCTTGTATTCATCCTTGTTCTTTGCAGGAGTATAAATGACAGAAGCCATTTTGATGCTTAGAAGAAAAGATATGAAGACGTGAAGAACTTCTGGATACCATCCAGCAAATGAAGCACTGTAAGATGGGAAGTAATAAGCTGTAAGTAAAAGTGTAATCACAAAAAATGATGCCATTTTATACAATCAATACTCAAACGACCAATAATAATAGTCAAAGACAGGATCGATGATGAAGTATGCAAAGGTGATGACAAGACAGTGCAGATGATCTAGAAACCATCAAAAACCCAATACAACCCGTACTACATCAAATAATAGTGTATATAAAAGTTGTACCGGGTATTTGACAGAAGCCATATTGATATATACAAGAAACTAAACAAATAAATAAGAGATAAATAATACAATAATTAAGGAAATGACAGTGAGTAAAAAGACAGGTTGAATTAAATCAATCGGACGGTCAATGGTGAAGCAAAGTAAGAAAGTTGTTGGAGATGGTATCAGAAGCCTTCAAAAACCAAGTACAGGTGACAAGATGGCTTCAGATGATCTGGAAACCATCAAACGCCAAGTGCAACCCGTACTACATCATATAATAGTGTATATAAAAGTTGCACCGGGTATTTGACAGCCGTATAGCAGATGTGTTGACGTGGATAGCAGAAACAGATACCATCCAAAGCCCTTTACCGTCCGTACTACAGAAAATAAAGCAGTGTAAGACGGGCAGTAACCAGCTTTAGATAGTATCAGAACAGAAGTTGTAGAATTCACATGCTGAGATGAGGGGACCAAACTTGATGCAGAATTTTATTGTGGAATATCGTCCGGTGGATGCCCGATATACTACCGTACTGCATATTTAAATTCATGTATGGACGGTGAATACCAAGTAAGCGCAGGACTTCATTCCAAGTCTTTTAAGATCTGGGGCGACACACAATAAGTCGTCTGAAAGAACCGGCTGAGGAATAGAATACATTGGAAAATTAGATGATACGTAAGTATCATGGAAAAGGTTAGGGATTATAATTAGGATTTTTTTTAACATTAGCTTCACACATGAGACCCTGAGGAAAACAATTTCCCTCGGGGCCTAATTCATCTTAGGGGATGCTGTGTCAGGATATTTTTAGGGAAAGGAAGGAGAAGAAGTTCTGGGAAGAAAAAAAATTGAGGTATCTGGATCTGGGAGTCGTGTCCAGGAATTCAATCCTCCCACTGTGATGCAGAGCGATGGGTTGAGAGGGTCCGGCTGGAGAGGTCTCCATCAGCCAGTCTCTCCCATTCTGGGCCACCACGCAGAAAGTGGGCAAACGCATCCGCCGCGAAAACCTAGACAAACCTCATCATATGAACCGTAGTCCTAGCCAAATATTAAAGTGCAGTAAAAATACATTGAAATAGAGGTGATGAAATTGGTGAATGTTTTTTAGGCAAAGCCGAAGACTGAAGAAAGCGAACCCCACCACAACACCCGGCACGACCCGTACTACAGCAAAAATTACAGTGTAAAGTGTCAGGCAGTACCGGGCTTCTGGTAGGACCCAAATGTGCTGGTTTTGAAGTTACGCGAGCAGGCTCGTTTTCTCTCGTTACATGGCACTCTTTTCCATGCTATATTAGCCATGCAATGACATTATTAAACACCCAGCACAGGACAATATCAACACGAAACGGGATGCTGGCAGCAGTAACCACCAAAAGTCCTTTACCATCCGTACTACAGCATTTACAGCAGTGTAAGACTGACAGTACTGAACTTTTAATAGAAACAGTTGAATCCATTTTTGTAAAACGAGAAGACGAAGGTCGTAGAAGTTGTTGATCAATAGACAACATTAAATGCCCAGCACATCCCGTACTACAATCAAATACCATGTGAGACGGAACGTACTGGGCATTCAACAGCCATCAAGATTTGTAGACACAATCACCTTGAAGAATCGAACGATAATGAGATTGATGAGGGCTGGCCAAGCAAAAAGCCAGCATCTTCCGTACTACAGTAAAATAAGAATGTATGGACGGAAAATACCAACTTTTCGCACAACCAAAAATGCAATCAAAAAGTAACAACAGATAACATACAAAAACAAAACAAACATGTAAAAATGATAGAATTTAGCATCGGGACAGAGATGATAAGGCTGGTTTAGTAAAAAGCCAGCATCTTCCGTACTACAGTGTAATAAGAATGTATGGACGAAAAATACCAACTTTTCCCAAACCAAAAGACGTAGTTGAAAAGTAACAAGAGATATATATCAATTGTAATAATGAGAAATGAAAGCTATTGAGCTCGTGGATGATGATGATATGTTCAGCCAAGCAAAAAGCCAGTATCATCCGTACTACATAAAAATAAGAATGTATGGACGGAAAATACCAACTTTTCACAAAACCAAAAGACGTAATAAAATAGTATCAAGAGATATATGTGGGTAAAAACCAATTGCAATAATTAGGAAAGAGAGCTATTGAGCTCAGGGATAGAGATGACAAGTGCATTTAAGTAAAAAGCAAGTGTCATCCGTACTACAATAAAATAAGAATGTATGGACGGAAAATACCAACTTTTCGAAACTAAAAGACGTAGTTGAAAAGTAACAAGAGACAAGTATATGTGGGTAATTTTTTTTTTATACAATGAGAAATTAGAGCTATTGTGCTCGGGAATCTAGATGATTAGTCCAGCCAAGCAAAAAACCAGTATCATCCGTACTACATGAAAATAAGAATGTATGGATGGAAAATACCAATTTTTCACAAAACCAAAAGACGTAGTTGAAAAATAACAAGAGTGGGTACAAACAAATGGTAATAATAAGAAATGAGATCTGTGGAGCTCTTGGATATAGATGACAAGTCCAGCCAAGTAAAAAGCCAGTATTATCCGTACTACATGAAAATATGAATGTATGAACGGAAAATACCAACTATTTGCAAAACCAAAACACATAGTCGAAAGTAACAAGAGATATGTAGGTGTGGGAGATCGGGGATAGAGATGATAAGTCCAGTTAAGCAAAAAGCCAATATCATCCGTACTACATGAAAATATGAATGTATGGATGGAAAATACCAACTATTTGCAAAACCATAACACATAGTCGAAAGTAACAAGAGATATGTAGGTGTGGGAGATCGGGGATAGAGATGATAAGTCCAGTTAAGCAAAAAGCCAGTATCATCCGTACTACATGAAAATATGAATGTATGAACGGAAAATACCAACTATTTGCAAAACCAAAAGACATAGTCGAAAGTAACAAGAGATGTGTAGGTGTGGGAGATCGGGGATAGAGATGATAAGTCCAGTTAAGCAAAAAGCCAGTATCATCCGTACTACATGAAAATATGAATGTATGGACGGAAAATACCAACTATTTGCAAAACCAAAACACATAGTCGAAAGTAACAAGAGATATGTAGGTGTGGGAGATCGGGGATAGAGATGATAAGTCCAGTTAAGCAAAAAGCCAGTATCATCCGTACTACATGAATATATGAATGTATGGACGGAAAATACCAACTTTTCGCAAAACCAAAAGACGTAATTAAAAAGTAACAAAAGATGGCACAAACAAATTGTTATAATGAGAAATGAGAGCTATTGAGCTCGGCGATAGAGATGACAAGTCCAGTCAAGTAAAAAGCCAGTATTATCCGTACGACAATAAAAATAAGAATGTATGAACGGAAAATACCAACTTTTCACAAAACCAAAATAAGTAAGTAAAAAATAAAGATATTTATGTGCAAACCTTGTCGATGACAATGCATTCCATCAACTATTGGTGACATTACTGAAGGTATACGTGGGCATATACGAAATAAATGTCGGACATTTCATCGGTATTTAGTTGCTTTCAAGATTCAAACCCGAACTAAATGCTGTGTCTTGCAGAAAAGTCAATAGATGTCGCATAATACAAAAAAAATCCAAGACAAGATTTAGATAGCATTAAGTTTGTGTTTGAATCTTGCAATCATACATAAAGCAGCCAATAAAATATGCATTCATACTTGTACATAATATAGCAGCCAATAAAACGTGCGCTAAGAAAATGAAGATAATGTTGATAGTGCTTAGTCGAAGTATGATACAGTTAAAAATGACCGAATTGGACAGGGACAATTAGCTCAGTTGGTAGGGTTGCGGCCCGGAAAACCGAAGGTCCTGGGTTTGAGTCCCCAACGTGACCGTATCTTTTTACAATTTTTCAGTTTCAGATTTTCGATTGAGTTTTGCTAATATTGTCTTCATTAATTAGTAATTTAAGTTTTTAAAATTGTTGCTTTATTATTTCAAAAGAATTAAGAGTTAACCTTATAATGCATTGACCAAATAGCTGAGTTTAATATTTGTAAGTGTAATATTTTTTTATCCAAAAACTAGCTGTTAACGTGATTGAATATTTGTTATTATTATTATAGTATGATGTTCAAGGACAGACTGGACAGATCATTATTTCTTGTTGAGTTGATTATCATTAAGTTAGTATTGATGTATAGAAAGAAACTGCCAACTGCAAGCAAGATCCATTCGTAATTAACTACTACGTTGAGATTATGATAGACTGATAAGAAATTAGATAAAGACAATCGGAAACTTCCGTAGACACTACAGGAAAAATGAATGAAAATGGCACCCACGAAAATTACTAATTCCTCACAAGAAAAAATTAGAGGTGTTATCTAATATAGCATTGATATACAGTTATTATAAATAAAAATTTCGATGAATAAACCCAACAACGTCGATTATATTGTATGTATGGTCGTTTGAACGAATTATTAAAATTGAATTCGGTAATTGAAAATCAACAAATCTAAAACTTCTAGCGATTCTGCTCTGACATCAGAAACGCAAGTCTTGACGAACATTGAATTTTGTTATGAATTGAAAATGTATTATTCTATCATAATATATGTGTTTTAAAAACGAATAAAATAATATTCCTCGTAGAAGAATTCACGGTCGATAAAATTTTACAATAATCTATATACAATCGATTTTACAATAAACGGCTTGACGTCACACCCGTTCAACTTCTACGTGACGTCATCAAGAGTACTGTTCCAATTAATTGAAACAAAATACAATATGTATAGCAACAACCTAACCTAACTAATCACTTGCAAGTATTTTTTTATTAAATAACAACAAATCACCTTGTATACACTGCTTATTTAAATTATCAACATGTTTCGAAACGAATGGTTGTTTCGTCAGGATAAAATGAAAATTCCTTGACGGAGATTGAAATTTCATTTTATCATGACAAAGAAACAATTGGTTTCGAAACATATTTGAAACGAGTGGTTTCCTCGTCAGGATAAAATTAAAATTCCGTGACGGAAATTGAATCTTCATTTTATCATGACAAAGAAATCATTGGTTTCGAAATATGTTTGAAACGAATGGTTTCCTTGTCAGGATAAAATGAAAATCCCTTTGACGGAAACTGAATTTTCATTTTATCCTGATGGAAGAAGTCATTGGTTTTGAATCATTTTTGAAACGAATGGTTTCTTCATCAGAATAAAATGAAAATCCCTTGACGGAAATTTAATTTTCACTTTATCTTGACGGAAGAAGCCATTGGTTTTGAAACATGATTGAAAAAGGGATGAAAGTTATTGAAACGTGATTTACAAGTACAAATCACTTTGTAAACACCGCTTATTTAAATTATCAACATGTTTCGAAACGAATGGTTCTTCTTCTTCACGATTAAATGAAAATCCCTCAACGGATATTGAATTTTCATTTTATCATGACGAAGAAAACCATTGGTTTCGAAACATGTTTGAAACGAATGATTTCTTCTTCGGGATAAAATGACAACCCCTTGACGGATTGAATTTTCATTTTATCCTGACGAAGAAACAATTGGTTTCAAAAGATATTTGAAACGAATGCCTTCCTCGTCAGGATAAAATGAAAATCAATTGACGAAAATTGAATTTTCATTTTATCATGACGGAATAAGTCATTGGTTTCGGAACATGTTTGAAACGAATGGTTTCATCGTCAGGATAAAATTAAAATCCCTTGACGGAGATTGAATTTTCATTTTATCCTGATGAAGAAACCATTGGTTTTGAAACATGTTGATAATTTTGATTGAAAGTGTATAAAGTGCTTTGATTTCATTTGATTAAAATGATGCCACCAAGTTAATTTACGATTGTAGAAAAATGCCAATGAATTTAATATTTTTTAGGATATAAACGAGTAATATGTAATAATAATTTATCAGGTATTTAATTTAAATATTTTTTTCATATCTAGAGGCCAGTATATTTTAAAGATAACTTACCGAAGTATTTTGATGTCTCAGCTGATGTTGACATCCTTCATGTAAACAACAGCACTGCAATCCTCAACACAAGTCACAATCACTGCCACCAGCTCTCCTGAGGAGAAGTGTCCTCGGCGAGCTCACCACTTCTAATGATCTGCTAACCCTGGTTTAGGGGTTTATATACCATCCCTCCGATAGCCCTTATCACTGGAGTGGAGGGGACCCACAAGGGTTTAGGTGCGGTTGGGTTTAACACAAAAGGCCGCTGGAAAGGCCCTAGCCAATATTAATTTTTTCCGGGTTTTTGGTATATTTACATTCGAATGAAATATCGTCAATGTTGATAATTTTATTATTACATTTACTTGTTATTTGAAAAAGCCTAATTTAGTTAGTGTTTGCAAACTAAAGCAGCCAATATTTTTATTTTTTCGTTTTTATTCATACTTAAATGTTTGTTGTTTTGGTATAAATAAATTGTTAATATCTTTATTTTTCGGGGGTGAAGGTTGAGATAATGAATCGCCACTCAACTCTGTCAACTTCTTGCTTCATTCACATTCATGCCACTTTCGCGTCACATATTTGTTAACTTTTGTACCGCCTGAGTACCTAAAGTTTATAAATCTGCGCTTGGCTATCCAGAAAACAAAATATTAAATATGGTCAGATTAAATGTCATGTTTACATAAAAATTAGGGTTTTGTCTGTATTTTATATTAAATTTTTTTAAGTAATTAATAATTTCCCTCAGGGCCTATATCATCTTAGGGAATTTTTAAGGAAAGGACGAAGAGGAAATTCTGGGAAGGAAATATCTATGGGGGTGGGTAGGAATCTGGGGGTAAGTGTGTCCAGGAATGACGGACGCATGAATCCATCGCTTCAACTGCAGTGCAAGACGATAGGTTGAGGGATTCTGGCTGGACAGGTCAAAGGACCTCTTCAACCAGTCTCACTCGATCCGGCCCGCCACGCAGCAGGTGGGCAGACACACGGCCGCCAAGACCTTGATAAACCTCACCCCGTGAATTTGGGCACCACTGCTAGACACCAAACCTAGCGAACCACTTGGGGTGACCTATAGCATGTTTACTGCTTTGAAGATAGACTAATTGAGAATTAAATTGATTTGTTATTATTATTTCAATATCAACAATGAAGTGTGCATAAATCTTCCTCACCTTCCTTTTCCTCATCTCATTACCCTCCCACTATCTTCAGCCTCACAACAAACCCCGATTGGGGATGCCATTGTTTCACTGGCTCCATGCGATTGGGAGCAGTTGGAACTCTTGTGCGGTAATCACATAAACATAAAAATAAACGTTTCTCTAGATCGTGCTTTTCTATTGTAAATAAACCTACTATAATAACCAGTAGCGAGATAGTAGAAATATATAACTGTTTTCATTACTTTAATTAGATTTTTAAAATATTTTTTTAAGCGGTAATAAAATAATAGGTACGGATTTATATATAAAACTGGAATTATTCTTTGATTTTGAGATGAGAAATTTCTCGATATGTTTAATGAAACTGTGTGTTTCAGCTATGTAATATTAATTTTATGCACGTGAATTCATACGAGTATATGTATGGGTTTTAAAACGTAGAGTAAAAAAAAATCTGCATTAAGTACCTGCAACACCTGTTCGCCACAAAACTTATAGTTGGAATATTGATAATATTTCTTCATAATATTATTGTTTATTCTTTTGACGGAATTACTCCATTATTCAATACAATTAATAGATTGCTTATTCATTGGAAATTAAGTAGGTACTTGAGAAACTTTACCGGTAGGCTGAATTGAGAGGTTTATAATATGACTTTAAGCGATTTTTTTTCTCCATTTTTATGTGAAGGTCCATTCAGGGCATTTTTTCCAAGTATGTTTGCGTTTTTGTCACCCACTAGGTACTTTGGTTGAATTTTTCATAGTTGTGTTTTTTCTGAATATTGGAAAAAAGTTATGTATTTTTAAAATGACAATGTATTGATTTTCTTTATTTGTCGGTGTATATTTTTATTAATTATGTAAATCTAAAGGAAGTGTGTTTTACCATGACCCAATTCATATATTAAATTAAACAAAATGGATTTACAATTAATTTTAGGTTTATAAGATTAAATTTGTTGTGCCTTAAGGCCCGGTATACCCGTTCAAAAAGAAGAAGATGGAGAGGTTTGTAAATACGAATGTTAGAGAGAGCGCGCTTATATTAAATACGATAATAAAAATAAATGTTTAATAAAACACGAATCTCGTGGGGATTGTCTAAAATATCAAAAAATAGCTTAAAGAAACACTGCGATTTTAAACTAACTGAAAAAACGTCTTTAAAATAATTTTCGGAGAATAATAATGCTTACAAATTCCGACTTCTAGTAATCTGATATTTATGAAAACTTAAAAGTAAAGAATGGAAAGCATAAAAATGATGAAAACATGTAAAAAGTTTGGCGAAAATGCCCCCAAAATACTCTCATTATCGGCTTGGTGCGAAATCATCTATTAGAAACAAAATGCTGCCACAAATCTTAATTTTTTTAACCATTTAATGTTTTGTAATTAGATACCATTCCAGACATTATTTTTTGATTTTCAAAACTTTGAACTGCAACTTTTTATTTAGTTACTATATTACATTTTTTTACATTTTTATACGAATATATATATTTATATGTATAATAGATAGATATATTTATAGTCCTCCTCACTAGGAGATCCTGTGCTGAGGGGGACTAGGTTTTGGATAAGTTTTCAGCGACTTCTATGGTTCGACTTCATGTTTTGGTTAAGGTTTTCTAGAAACTACTTTAAGACCTTTTGTTGTATATCTCATAGAACTTAAAAAGTTATTTTTTTTTTTAATTTTGTCATTGGAAACCCTTACATAATTAACAGACTAATAATTTGAACAGGGCAAGTTTAGAGTGCTGAACTTTAAGTGCTTATTTAAAATATATTTATAATGCGGATAGAAACCACAAAAAAAAATACTTGGAGACATCTAATATTTTCTAACAATTAACCTTTTTAAAAGCACTTAAATTTTCAAAAAACTCTGCATTTTTACAATATTATTTTAACCCTAAAATACCTGATATTTAAATTATTTTGTCTAGGATTAGAATTCTAAGTACTCGTATTTAGGTAGGTAGACACTTAAACACTTGAAAAATAACAATTAAGCAGGTGAATACCTGCTTCAGGTAAATTTCTTTTGCTACCGACCAATTCGCAGTAGAACGTTTTTTCCAATTTCTTAATTGTAATTATCGTTTAAGATAGTAGTTAGGTAAATTTACCTGCCGTAATGTCATAATAATTTACTTTCCTGGACAATGATTAAAGTATCGTCCAAGAAAAAAAGAAATGTGGAATACCCATGTGATTATAATTACCCAACATTTATTTACCATTATATGTAATGACTAATCAATTTAATGACTATAGATGCATGTTTATTATGAAATTTTAGATACCTGATCTCAGTATCGCTCTGGTGAAAGTCCCAAATTCAGAATCTAAATTCAGGAACGCATTAAAAATGTAAGAAGTTTGCTGCCGAAAAAATACCAATCAAACTTATTAATTTCTTAATTAATCAGTTTTGTTTTTAATGGTTCCGCGACTTTACATCCCGCAACAAAATATCCCCGACAAAATATCCTACGTACAAAACATCCCCCTACAAAATATCTTAACTTAACCTAACCCAACAAAACCTAACCTAATATAACCCAAATTAACCTAACCAAAAAACTTTTCGGCGCCAAATTTAAAATTTAAACCTAACCTAACCCAACAAAACTTTTCGTCGCCAAATTTAAAATTAAATCGAAACTGTAAGCTTCTTGCTCTGTCTCCTTCCTTGTCGGGGGATGTTTTGTCCGTGGAATGTTTTGTCCTTGGAATATTATGTCGAGGGTTATTTTTTCGGAGGATGTTTTGTCGGGGATATTTTGTCAGGGATAGGAAAATGCACGGTACCGTTTATAATTAGTTGAACTCCATTTGATTAAAAAAAAATCAAATTTTATAATGTGTATTGCAATAATTATTAGGTTCTGAAAGGATTTTAGTTTTTTTTTAATATCACCAAATTGTTTTAAAATGGTGTTGAACGCCGAAATATCCATCACTGTAATAAAAAATAAAAAAATTCTTGCAGAACTTAAGATAACCATTATTAGGTAGAATTAAAATTAAAAAACTTTTTCACTTTGTTCCACTTATTTATTATTACCAGGACCGGTTTCATCCTACTACGGACATTATTAGGTAAGTTTGATTTACGTAAAATTAATAAAAATAAACTAATTTTGGTTATCTGTGCGTTAGTCCTGCGTGAAATCTGGTTCAGTGATCTCAAAATTGCTTTGAATTTAAGTGTAATTTATAAAAATTGGAACTGATCGTGTGAAGAATTCAGAAACCAATTAATTATGAAATATTTTAAAAATTCTAATTATAATAAACCTTTACGGGTACCTACTAACATTGTAATTTCGGTTGTGATGTGATGTGAATATTTACGTAACATTCTAAAATTCAAATGAATCTAAACATAGTTGCCTTCCAACAGTTTCGGTCAGGGCTCGAATCTCAGCAGTGGCATTTTATTTTTATGTACCTAAGTAATTATTTTTGTTACTTTTATTATAAGAATTCAGACAAGCGATAAAGTACCCACATATAACATAATATTTTAATGGAAAATTATTTTAATTGGCGTTTACAAAATTGGAACAGATTTGTCAATAATTCTGATGAATAAATAAATGATTTATCACGGGTCTGCGATAGTATTAATATTTTAACAACCTTATTTTTCATGTCATTACATTTAAATATTAATAAAATAAACTTTGCTTGGTATTGCCTTAACACTGTTTTGTGACGAGATCTGAATAGTCAGATAATTCCCCACCTTCCCTTCCCCTGTATTCTTCCGTTCCCTACTCCATTCAGCCTCACAAAATACCCCATTTGGGGACGCCATAGTTTCACTGGCTCCAGGCAAATTAAAAACTTGTATGGTATTCACATAAAACCAAATAGGAACGCACTATTTCTATTTTTCAAACAATCATCTTTATTCTTAGAAAGGGGTTAATTTAGTAATTTATACGTGTGTTTTCCCAAAAAAGCTTGCCATAAACATTTTATAATGTGTGTCCACAGCATTTCAAACATAGATACATGCAGGTAAGATTTTTTTTACATTACCTCCACACAGGAGGGCCTAAGGAAAATAATTCCCCTCAGGGCCTATGTAATCTTTGGGGATGCTGTGTGGAGAATATTTTTAGGAAAGGAAGGAGTGGAAGTTTTGGGAAGGAAAATAGTATGAGGGGTGGGTAGTAATTTGGGGCTCAGTGTGTCCAGAAATGACGGACGGATGAATTAATCCCTCCCACTGCGGTGCAAGGCGATGTACCGAGTGAGTACGGCTGGAGAAGTCAAAGGGACTCCCTCAACCATTCTCTCCCGATACGGCCTGCCATGCAGTTGGTGGGCAGTCACATCCGCCGCCAAAACCCGAACAAACCTCACCCAGTGATTTTTATTATGCAAAACAAGATTTCTATTATACAAATAATTCACCCCCGTCTTTCAGATTCTTTACCCAACGCTAAATTCCTTATTATTAACATCTTAGTTTACTTACTGAGAAGGTATTTCATCATCCTCTTGATAACTTATCCATAGCATAACGAATAATACATACTCCCAATAGGGGGAAACTCGGCTAACTTATCCGAAATACATTGCCACTATTCCTAGGTTCAAGTACTCAGACTTTATAAATAAAGAAAGCTTCAATTAAATAAATGAAAACAATATTAGCGAAACTCAATCGAAAATCTTGAGACAAAAATCAGAAAAAGATATTGGCACCTCTGGACCTTCAGTTTTCATGGCAACAGCCTACTAACTGAGCTAAGGTGTCTATTCCAATTTTCGATTGAGTTTCGCTAATATTGTCTTCATTTAATTAAATATTACAATTTGAGGTTTTACTCATAAAGTTAAAAAAAAAAACTAAATAAATCTTTAATCGTAAATCAAAAATATACGTTATCCTATGGAGAACCTACCAAGAGGGTGGTGAAATATTCTCTGAAGATGTTATTCACGATTTATTTAGCTAATGCAAATGAGAAAATAAAAATTGATAGAAAATGTATTTTTGATTCGCGGTACTTTTCTGTGAATTTGATCGCTACTGTAGAGGGCACTAATACTTTGGCGGGAAAACTGGTTTCATAAAGTGCCGCGCTGATGTATGGCGCTTCCGCTAGCGGGCGGACGTGATATTCGTTAAATTTTAAAAAGATATCGGATAATTTGTAAAGCCTCGTTTTTGTGAAAAATCACCTCAAGGACGCCTGATAGTTAATTTGTGAATTTTAATACGCATTACATTCTAACTGACACTACAGGATTCAAATTTAAAGTGAATATATTTCTTTTTTTTAATACTTTATTGAAGGTTGTTCTCATCAGTGAAATATATCATATTAGAATAAGTTAACAATAATAATCTAAACGAAAATATGAAAGAGAACAAGACACAGAAAAACAGAAAAAGACAATGGTCGCAACTAGGACTCGGATAGATATAAAATTATTTATGGGAATAACCTTCAATAAAGTATAAAAAGAAAGTGTCACAAACCAATTCTTAGAATGATTGTTTCCAATAAAAAGCCCGTAATATGGAGAAAAATAATTAATTGATAATAATGGAATTCTAAAATTTGAAAATATGAGATTGACAAGATTGGCAATAGCGAAATTGGTTAACGCACTCGTCCCGGTTAGACGGAGAGGTCTGGGTTCGAGTCCCAGTTGCGACCATTGTCTTTTTCTGTTTTTCTGTGTCTTGTTGTGTTTCATATTTTCGTTTAGATTATTATTGTTAACTTATTCTAATATGGAATATATTTCCTTTACATGTAAATAAGTAGAAAAAATATTAAAAGTGTAATAGGGAGGGCCATTAATATGTTGGCTGGAAAACTAGTTTCATAAAGTGCCGCGCGTCTTGGCGGCGCGGCGTTGGTGTACGACGCCTCCACCAGCGGGCGGTCGTGATATCCGTTAAATTAAAAAAAAAATTGTATTATTTGTAAAGCGCCGTGAAAGAAATGTATTTATAACTTGATAATAACGTTAATATTTTTGGATTACTTGTAGTGTATTACTTGTAGTGTTTTTTTTTCAATTCTCTATAATATATTAAAACAACTTAAAACTTGTATAATTATAACAAAAAAATGATATTTTATAAATCATAAGAAGTTAAAGATTTTGAGGATAAGCATTTTTTCACAAAATTGAGTCGATAATGGCTGATTTCGGATGCTGTACATTGGTGCGATGTATTGGTGTGCACAGAAATCTAAAGTTAATTTGTGGATACCAACCTTTGATATATTAGTATATCTCTATGATACCAACACCAACTCCATTTATTCTAGATAATATTAGTATTTATTTGGAGAAAATAGGATACCGCACTCCGCAGAGATCCCATAAACGGTTAGGACCGCGGTATCAAATTCAGTACTAGGGACAACAACGCAATGACGCTTAAAATGGAAACCCGACGCGACGCCCTGGACCAATCCGACACAAGCCGTTCATTAAACACAAATAAACAATACAAAATACATATAATATATTATTAATTTATCTTACCCTTACACAGCCAGCGACATGTGATACTGTGTCATATTTCAATAAATATTTTTTTAATATAATTAAAAGAAAAAATATCTTCTGTGGAGGGCCATAATATGTTCGCGGGAAAACTAGTTTCATAAAGCGCCGCGCGTCCTGGCGACGCTAGCGCTGGTGTACAACGCTTCCGCCAGCGGGCGAATGTGATATCCGCATAGAGATATAGGTATATATATACAGATAGATATATATAACATTTAAATGGATATCCGTTAAATTTCAAACAAATCAGATTATTTGTAAGCGCCGTTTTTCTGAAATCCGTTAGCGAGCGTCTGAGCGCTGTTAGGTTGAAACAAAAATGTTTCTGTAACCATGTGTAACTTAAAAATAACTATAATCTTATTTGGATTACTTGTATAGCACATTAGGACGCTGTATCTACAAATTAGATTTCTTTAATCTTATGACTAACTGTATACGTATTGACTATCTATTATAACAACTTATTATAATTATAATTATATCTAACAGAAATGGCTAACTGATATTTTTGAAATGATAGAAAGTTTAAGATTTTAGCACGGAAAGGATTTTTTTCACAAAATGGAGTCGATAACGGCATATTTCAGACGTTATTTTGGTGTGTAGAGATCTCAAATTACGTTGTGGATGTCAAAACCGTTCCATTAATTCTAGATAATATTATTATGTATATGGAGAAAACAGGATACCGGCAGGGATCCTTATAAAAGTTAGGACTTTCCAAGGGTTGTTTATGATGACACCGCAATATGAAATTTAGTACTGGGGACAACAACGGACGCTTAAAATGGAAACCCGACGCCACGCTTTGGACCAATTCGACACAAGCCGTTCAATAAAATAAACAATACCTATTAATATTGCAATATACTATGTTATTAATTTACATTACCCTTTCACAGCCCGCCACGTCTGATATTGTATTATATTTCTATAAAGTTTTTCTTAAGAAATTGAAAAAATATGTTAGGTATGTGATATTTCATGGCACAAAAGTGGTGCTGTACAAAATAGTGAAAGATTATTATACTTTAGCATCACAAAACCTAACTAATAAAAACCGAATATATATTTTAATTTCTTTATTATTTTAGATAGTATTTTTACAATCTTCTTTGATATTTCGTCTGCCTCAAAGTCGTGCCACAATTTTATTATAATGTTTTTATATTCGTGAAATAAATTTACAATGATGATTAAACGTGTCTGAAAACTAACCTAAATGTAATGTGTAATTAAAAATAGATGTAATAAATAAAATACTTAAATACCATTATTTACATTAAATACGTCCAATTGATTCGTATTTTGGACACAAGGAATTAAAAATATGTAAGTAGTGACGGTTTTAAATCACACAAATGTGCTGTAGTTACATTTTATTTTTACTGTATTATCAAATTGTTTACCAAGCAAAAATACATAGTTAAAAAAAAAAACATTTTTGTTTAAACCAACTCACTCGGCTGAGCTTGTTCCGAATTGATATAAATTTAATAGAATTTTAATATTTTAAATTATGTGAAAATTAATATAAAAAATAAATTTTAAGAAAAAAATGTCTACTATGGAGGGTATCTAGCCAACTAGTTTCATAAAGCGCCGCGGGTCCTGGCGGCGCTGGTGTACGACGCTTCCGCCTGCGGGCGGTTGAGATATCCGTTGAATTTAAAAATAAATTTGTTATTTTTTAAAGCGCGGTTTTCGTAAAAAAAAAAACTACCCCAAGGGCACTTTTGATAGTTAAGTTGAAATAAAAATATGTCCATAACTTTAGAATAACAAAAATATTTTTTAGGCTACTTATATAGCAAATAAGGACACTGTACAAATTATATTTTTCCAATTCTCTATGTTACTAATAACTATACATGCATGTAGGTGTATAACAACCTATATAATTATAAAAGATATAACTGATATTTTATAAATGATAAGAAGTTAAAGATTTCATGACATGGACTTTTTTCACAAAATGGCAGGGGAGAACAACGCAAGGACGCTTAAAATGGAAACCCGACGCCACACCCTGGACCAATCTGACACAACACAAATGAACAATATCAATTAATATTACAATATAATATATTATTAACTTACCTTACCCTTTCACAGCCCGCCACATCTGATATTGTATTATATTTCATTATAAAGTTTTTCTCTTAAATTTTTAAAATTATTTTAGATAAATGAAATTTCATAGCTTTTTCGATCGTCCTTCTTTCACAAAAATTGTGCCATTAAAAACAGCAAAGGATTATTATATTTTATACCACAAAACCTAACTAATAATAACCAAACAAGTATTTTAATTTCTTTATTATTTTAGATAGTATTTTTACAGTCTTCTTTGTTTTTTCGTCTGCAGAAACTGGTGCCACAATTTTATTATAGTTTTTTTTATGATGATGATTACACGTGTCTGAAAACTAAGCTAAATTTAAAGTGAATAAACATGTTATAATCGTTTATATTATTAAAAATAGATAATAAAATAAAATACTTGTGTACCATTATTTTCATCTATTGATTCGTGTTTTGGACACGCGGCATTAGAAAATAAGTTCGTGAAAATGGTTTTAAAATCACACAAATGTGCTGTAGTTGATATAATTTTAAAACAAATCACTTTGTAAAACACCACTTAGTTAAAAAATAATCGACATGTTTCAAATTTCAAAGCCAATTGTTTTTTCGTCAGGATATAATTTATATTTTTATTTTATCCTTACGAAGAAACCATTAGTTTTGAAACATGTTATTAATTTTAATTAAATAAGTGGTGTTTTACAAAGTGATTCGTTTTAATTTAATTCAAATGACGCCACAAGCGATTTTCAAAGTCATGAAGAAGTTTTGTAAAATTATTTACCAACCAAAAATACATAGTTTATAAAATTACATATAAATATAACTATTAATACATTTTGTCTGTGTAAACCACCTCACTCGGCAGAACTTGTTCCGAGGTGGTAGATAATAATTAATTAAATTTAATGACTTAAATAAATTACTAAAAACGTATAGATATAAGCGAAGTATAAAAGAAATGAGTTATAAAATAAAATATATGGATACAATTTTTGATATTTAAAAAAATATATACATAGGAATAAGAGAATTATAAAAGAAATTAGAAAGAAATTAAAATATACGTATGGATAAAATGTTTTTTTTGATTAAGTTTTTCTGCAGTTTAAATTATTATATTATAGAAAGATAATGGTTTTTATCGTAGCATAAAGAATTATCGATTTTATAAAAAGCAAAAAATGGGTACATATTTAATTTAGTACCTATTATTTGTAAAATGTTTTAAGATTTCAGTTTAGATGTTATTAAAAACGTGGAGTTTAAAAAGGTACAGAAAATAGATTTTAGTGTACACCCAAGATTTAAATTTTAAATGATGTTTCTTTTAAAACTATGGTTTATGACTCTTTAGATTTTTATTATTGCAAATATAAAGTTAGCAAGGCTCACAGATGTTAGGATACACTATTGGGTTTGTTGGGATGCTGTACAAAACTAACCAATAATCTCATCTGAAATGGGATAAATACCAATACTTTACACTTGTGTGAGGGTGGTACATTTTTTTTGTTCATTGGTAACTATTCATCGATGGTCCGTATTGCAGTTTGTACCAAAGTAAATGCTAGATGGCTTGCCGCCCTCGGCTTTGTCCGGGTATTTTGGTGTTTTTTTGTAAGCTTTCCACTGGACGAGAAGAATGGCGGTTTTTCTTAGTATTGGTGACGATAATGGCTGCCGGCACAAGACAAAAGCTAGCCGGTACATGAATGTTGGTGCAGGGATGGGGAATGGGGCTCGGGGTGTAATGATAATTGTGTCTTTGGGAATATTATTGTGTTTAGGTATGCACCATCTTTAGAGTGACTCCGATGCATGGTGTATTTGGGATTCATAGGTGTTCACTGTATGCTCTTACGGAGATGCAATGTAATCATTCAGCGCCCAGTTTCTGAAATTCTTTAGTTCATTTTTGGAAATCTTTTATTCAATGTCTATTTTCGGCAGTAAACAAAACATTTAGTAACTAGCTGACCGGCCACGAAAACATTTACGAGTAACCAGCTGTGGCTAACGAAACACAACCATCTACTGGATGGTTACCCAACCTTTATAACCACGATAAATTAACTCACGCCGCCATCTTTTAATTTGCATACAAATCAAATCCACACCATCCGCTTGCCAGCCCGCTCGACACCCTAATCACCCAGCGGTACGAAATATACTTTACGACCTATTCTCATACCTACCAAATATACATACAAAATTTCATCGAGAAAAAATCTGTCGAGCCGTTTCGGAGAATGACACGAGATTTTTATGTATATATTATAGACGATTACTTACATAATAAAAATAAGTAAAAATTGGTTCATATTTTCCACCAAATTTTCGTTTTTTTATTACATTGTGTTAGAAAACTCGTAGTACAAGCTGGAAACTGGCTAATCTGCATCAGATGAGCAAGTTTTTTTTTTGCAGTTTTCGAGTAAATTATTTATTTATTTATTTACGGACTTACGTCCAATTTACAACATAGTATAACGAAAAATTGGGAATGTACATTGTAAGGGTGAAAATGGTACATGAGAGCAAAGACAAACAGAAAATAGAAGTGTCAAGTCAAGTCAAGACATTGCAAAAATTACAGTAAATATAAAATATCATCATTTATTTAAAGAGCGACAGAATTCATTCAAGCTTATACCAAAAAAATCAAGGTCTTGACGTGAGTTGACCATTCTACACATTCTGGACAGTGGTGAGTTGTAACCATAATTAGTGGAGTGCTGATTGAGGAAGAGTAGGTCTTTATTTCTGAGTCTACGAGAAGGTATATTGAATGGGATGAGTTGTAGTAATGTAGGTGAATCGATTATGCAGTTAATAATTTTGAAGAAACAGATGAGATCGGATTTTTTCCGACGGTCTTCTAAAGGAGAAAGGTTTAGAGTTTTTTCAATTTCAGCATACGAATAATTGCCTCGCTCTAATCCTAGCCTCCTAGCAATCCCTTTTAGGAACCTATGTTGAACGGATTCAATATGACGAATATGGACAGAATAAAAAGGAGACCATATAACACAAGCATATTCAAGATGGGGGCGAACCAAGGAGCAGTAAAGAGTTCTTAAGGTATTTAAGTTTTTGAAGTCGGAAGTGATTCTAGTGATGAAACCAAGTAGTTTGAGAGATTTATTAATAATCACATTTAAATGTTCCCGAAAAGAAAGCTTGCTATCAAGAATGACACCAAGGTCTTTAATATATTGAACAGTTGTTAGGCAATTATTATTTAGTTTGTATTCGAAAACGATCGGATTTTTAGATCTGTAGAAGGACATAATTTTGCACTTATCGACATTTAGTTCCAAGCAATTAATTTTACACCAGTCATTGAATGAGTCAATATCTGATTGGAAAAGAAGGCAGTCATGGTAATTATTTATTATTTTTAGGATCTTGTTGTCATCAGCAAAGAGCCAAAAGCGCGTATGTGAGAAAATACTAATAATATCGTTTATAAACAAGTTGAAAAGAAGCGGGGCTAAATGTGCTCCTTGCGGTACGCCGGATGTAACTTCAATAATAATAGACATAATGTTATTTATTTTAACTCTTTGTTTTCTGTTACTCAAATAAGAACTAATAAAGGATAGAAATGGGTCTCGTATACCTATAGCATATAGCTTGGCGATGAGGATTGCATGTTTTACTCTGTCAAAAGCTTTAGAAAAGTCGGTGTATAAAACATCTACTTGTGATTTATCTTCTAGGCCGTTGACTATGGTATTGGTGAAGGAGAGTAAGTTTGTAGTGGTAGATTTAGCAGATCTAAAGCCATGCTGTTCCTCAATCAGCACATTTTTGAAAATAGGTGTTATTTTCTTTGTGATTATAGACTCAAAGATTTTAGGAATATGAGATAAAATCGATATAGGTCTATAGTTTTCTACGTTCGACTTATTACCCGATTTAAAAATAGGTCTTATATAGGAAACCTTCCAGGAATCAGGAAAAGTGGTAGATGATAGTGATAAGTTGTATAATAAACAAATTGGCTCAGATACAAGAGATTTACATTCTTTCAATAATATTTCAGGTATACCATCAGGACCAGTGCTAGATTTGCTGGGAAGATTTTTTAAGTAGTTGAAGACATCAATAAGTGTGATTTCGCAATTATTAAGGTTAATAGTATTAGCATATTTAAGTGGAGGGATGGTACATTTGTTATCGGAATAGACGGAGGAGAAATGTTTAGCAAAAAGATTGGCAATATCGAAATCGTTGGTAGCGTGAGTTTCATTAAAGAATAAACTTGAAGGGAGATCGTTAACAATACGTTTTTGTTTGACAAATTTCCAGAATTGTTTAGGGTTAAGATTTAATTTTGTCTCAGTGAGTTCAATGTACGATTTGTAACATGTGGCAGATTCAATTTTGGATAATTCTCTTAAATGAGAAAATTTTTGATAAAGCACTAAGTTGTTCGTTAATTTGAATAACTTGTGTATTTTCTTTTTTTCAATAATCAACTGCTTTAATTTCACACTGAACCAAATAGGAAATTTAGGCTGGAAATAAGTTCCCCTTGGAACGAACAAGTCTATAGCATGAGTTAAACATTCATTGAATTTAAATACAGCATCGTTAATATTGGTATTTGATAACATAGAAGTCCAGTCATATTGGGCAAGATACCTGTTCATGCCAGTATAGTCACCTTTGTTAAATTTGTAGTGGTAAGTAGCTGTTGACTTCAGAGTATCACTTTTGAAAGGATTAGAGAAGTTAATGTCGAGTGGTGGGTGATATTTATCTATTGGTAATATTGAGTCAGTAGCTTCACATACACAAACGCTAGGCATGTTGGTAAATATCAGATCAAGACAGTATCCTACACAGTTATTGATCGAGTTTAATTGGAACATATTCAAGTAGGCATAGAAATTTACTATTATAGAAGCTTGAAGGGAAACATTATTAAGAGTTTTCACACCCTGACTATCATTAAGCCATACTATTTTAGGTAGATTGTAATCACCACAAATAAATAAGAAATCGGCATTAATGGAAACACGCTCAACTGCTTCAGTATGTGACTTATAGATTTCTGTTGAAGATGAGGGAGGAATGTAGACACAACCAATGACAAGTTTCTTGGAACCAAGTAGAACACAAATAAATAATTGTTCAGATACATTATTAGACGATTCTAGAAAGTGGCAAGGGTATTTTTTTTTAATACATATCATTACCCCGCCTCCTCTACGCTTGT
This sequence comes from Limnephilus lunatus, assembly GCA_917563855.2. NCBI lineage: Eukaryota > Metazoa > Arthropoda > Insecta > Trichoptera > Limnephilidae > Limnephilus > Limnephilus lunatus. The sequence goes on along the minus strand of OU830603.1, from coordinate 45,929,139 downwards.
TAGATGAGGAAGAGCGGTCACAGCGAAAAATATTGTAGTCGTGTAGTCCAAGTTCGGTTGAAGCAATATTATCTGATAGCCATGTTTCAGAAAGACATAAAAAATCATAAGGGCATATATTAACGGAGCATCTAAATGAGTTAAGCTTGGTATTGAGACCACGAATATTTTGATAATACGACGAAAAGTTAGTATTAATAAGATGTCGATTCTGATTTAGCCTAAAAAATTGACACGAGATAATTCGCGTCTCTCAGCGGCTTGGCGGGCAGGACAGTCAGGGGAGCCAGTGTTGTGAGTGGCCGGTTTTCTGAAAAATTTGCATGTGGCACATGCTGGTGGCTTTTCGGGAGTAGGGCAAGCGTCGCGATTGTGTCCAAGTTTTCCACAGTGAGAACAGGTAGGTGTGTCAGCGTTACATTTCGACGCTGTGTGGCCATAAAGTTGACAGTGTCCACATTTTAAACTGTCAATCCAGTCCCTTACGGTATGTATTTGCCAGTCCATAGCAAGTTTGGAGAAGCGAATGAGGGAGTGACGAACAGAAGGAGGAACTCTGAAGACATGCGTACATGATCCAGTACGAGGTCCTACTTTATGAGAGAACTGTAGTGTTTCTTTTAATTCATTTAGATGTAGACCAGTTTCTTCGTGTGTTTGCTGGTGTATAGCCAAGGTGATGTTTTCTAGGGGCACAATTTGAGGAAGGCCATGGATAGCTATCCGAGGAAGTTTATGCGAAGAAACTGCTGCTTTCAGACCAGCATCGGATATGGTCGGTGCATTGGCAAGGTTAGGTTCGAAGTCGAATTTTTTTAGGTCAAACTAAAAAATTCGGTCGGTAGGGGATTTAATATAAGCTGATTAATGTAATTTCAAATGGGTGGAAGCTTAGACCGGGCTTCTTTTAATTGTCGAAAAAGATAAAATAAAATCAAAATGCTCAGTCAAAAAAATATTCTGTTTTCCATGTGACGTAGATTCATCAGTTTCCCGCTCATTTTTTCCTTATTCTGTTTTAAATTAGAATATTAATATACCGTCATTATAATGCTTAACGTTCAATAAGGACGATCGATAAAACCCTATATCAATACGATATTGACTAAATCCGTCAACTATGGTCATTTATCAATATTTGCGAGCATGGTCTACGATTGTTAACAGATATTCCGACCAACGATTGATAAATTTTATCACAGCTTCCATAGTATTAGATAAGTTTCGGTTAAGTATCAATATACCTACACATATTTTTGAATAATGTCATTTGTTGTGCAAAATTACCGGCTTGTTTAATGAATGGTTTGAACTAACGAAGCTCTTAGAAATGGATCTATAACGAAAATGTTGGAAATATGATATAGTTATAATGGTTAATTAACTATTTTACTCCTGTTTAATGTCAAAAAGTAAATGCGAAATGTCAATGCATATTTTTGTTTGCATTTCATTTCAACGTTGCCAATTTATTATTTTTTTTACTTAATTGATTGGCGTTTAACGTTTCGGGATGAGAGTTCATAGACAGGTCATATAGGTTGCCAGAGTATATCGATTTCTTATTTATCCCTGCCAATATCGGTTCGGCTGTCGACAATAGAACCTGTTCGGGATTTTGATACATAATTTTTATACTATCGATACGATATTTATCACGAAAATATGATAAAATATAAATTAAAAAAAAAAAAATTATAAAAGAAATCATTTTGATGGGTGTAAATATAAAATACAAAAAAATTACTACTGATTAATGCACTTTTAACGATATTTTATTTTTTATTTTATTTTTTATCATATTTTTAAAATAAATAATAAAACTTAAAATTTTTTTTTTTCATTTACTCGCAAATAATTATAATTAATTGTTTAAATGGCTTCTAAAATCATGAAATACACAAAAAAAATGATGTCCTACATCTTATAATTTAAAGCAAAAGATATTAAAGTAGCTCGCATCCTTACTAGATATTTGACATATACTTTTGATTACAAAAATAAATTTTCAGTTTGGTTGGGTATTTTGATCTCAAATCCAAAATTAAGATTTGTATGAAACGGGCCGAAACGAACCGCGCAAACGTTCCACTTAACGTATGTTATATGCCTTCAATTTGTTCTATATATTAATAACTATAATAAATGTTATTAAAGTTCCCATTGACCATCAAAACACTTTGGTCACCCTATTAATAACATAATCCACATCTCCCGTCCGCTTTCTCCTCACACACACACACAAGAGTGTTTTTTCCTTCTTCCCTTAAAATACGATCCACGACCACATGCAAAACTTCATTTCTCCATGCTAAACTATTGAACAAATAATAATAAATACTTAAACCACCCCCGGCCATAAACTAAGCTTTCTTGGCCTCCACTAAACTCTTAGAAACATCTCAAACAAACAATAGAGCCTTTAATTCCGGTATACCTACAACCTGACCCATCCCTAAACTAAGGAATGAAAAATAACAAATTATATTGAATTTAGTTATGTATGTATTTAAAACTTTTTAAATGTTTCCAGTATTCTAAACGAGACAATGATTTTGTTTTAAAATATTTGTATTTTGGTATATTTTGACTATAAACACATTGGAATAATTTTTATATTTATACTAACTATGTAACTATGTATCCACCGCACTAGATCGAATAAAAGTGACATAAAAAACCTTCCAAGTTATAAAACCACATTTGGACAAAGAAACTACACTTATTTTGCAACTAAACTCCATGATATTCTTCCCCAAGACATAATACCTACTAATAAAAAAATGTAATAAGTACAAATCAAGAATATAAACATGGCTGAAAGAGGTTAACGAAAACCCCTAATGAAGACACTAAAAACGACATAGAAGACAAATAAACTATAATTAAACATTAATTATTATTTTAATTGATAAACTAACGTTTAAACAAGATTTTTATGCATAGCACAAAGGGTAGATAACAAATATTATAATCAATAATTATCAGCCTGAAACACTCATCTACATTGAAAAAATCTTCTGAGAAAAGATACTGGCCGCCAACGGGAATCGAACCCGTGACCATCTGATTGCCGGTCAGCAGCTCTGACCACTGAGCTATGGCGGCTTATCTAATATCCGCCAAATAATTCAATATATACTAGTGTTTCATTCGACAATTACTTATTATTACATTTTTTTCCAACTGAAAACAACCAACTTTATTTTTGTGAGAGAGTTATTTTTAATACTAAATTTCCCGCTAGGTGGCGTCGAGACTAATTATGTCTGCATTTTTTGCTGAAATACTTTAACTTGTCAAATATTAATTATTATTTTTAATTGATAAACTAACGTTTAAACAAGATTTTTATGCATAGCACAAAGGGTAGATAACAAATATTATAATCAATAATTATCAGCCTGAAACACTCATCTACATTGAAAAAATCTTCCGAGAAAGCCATAGCTCAGTGGTCAGAGCTGCTGACCGGCAATCAGATGGTCACGGGTTCAATTCCCGTTGGCGGCCAGTATCTTTTCTCGGAAGATTTTTTCAATGTAGATGAGTGTTTCAGGCTGATAATTATTGATTATAATATTTGTTATAATTAAACAAATATCATAAGCAATAATTATCAGCCCGAAACACTCATCTACATTGAAAAAATCTTCAGGTGCTCAGAGCACCTGACCGGCAATCAGAAAGACAGGGGTTCAAGTCCCGTTGGCGGCCAGTATCTTTTATCGGAAGATTTTTTCAATGTAGATGAGTGTTTCAGGCTGATAATTGTTGCTTATAATAATTGTTACCCTTTGTGCTATGCATAAAAATCTTGTCTTAAACGTTAGTTTATCAATTATAAAAAAATATAATAATTATAATAAAATAATTTTAGTCCTCCTCAGCACGGGAATCCCTAGCGAGGAGGATTAAGAAATGCAATATCTTTACCTTACATAACCATTATATTTTGTATACTTATGGAATTATTTTATATAGTCGTTTAAATAAATAAATAAAAAAAACTAACTAACGATCACGCCGTTCTCCCGCAGTGTTAGGGAGAGTGGACGAACCGCCAAAAACTTGGTCTTGGCGTACAGTTCTTGCATCATTAACATTCGTACATCGTCTCATATATACTCTTCCATTATTCTGAATCTTGACATGGCAATTTAATTTGGGAGGCGGGTTTGGGTACCGCCGCCCCCGGAACCATTTATTGGATAACCAACACCTCTGCCATAGACCACCCCAACTGGTTCACTACGTTTGGTTACTTAGCAGAGGTGCCCAGGTTCATGGGGTGAAGTTTGTCCAGGTCATGGCAGTGGATGCGTCTGCCCTTCTGCTGCGTGGTGGGTCGAAGAGTCTGGTTAAGGGAAGCCATTTAACCTTTCCAGCCGGACTCTCGACCCATCGCCTTGCACCGCAGTTGGAGGGATTGATTGATACGTCCGTCACTCCTGGATACACTGATCTCCCAATCTCCTACCCACCCCTCGAACCTTTTTCCTTCCCAGAACTTTCTACCCTTCCCTTCCTTAAAAAGACCCTCCACACAGCATCCCCTAAGATGACATAGGCCCTGAGGGATATTATTTTCCTCGGAGCCTCCTGTGTGGAGCTAATGTAAAACAAAAAAAGTATTAGCTTACATAATATACTAACTAACTCACCATCACGCCGTCTCCCCGCAGGGTAGGCTGAGAGGACGGGCCGCCGAACAACTCAGTCTTGGCGTACACTCCTTGCCTCATTCACATTCATACATCGTCTCATATATACTCTTCTATTATTCTGACTCTTGACATGGCCCGACTCAAGTGCCATGTCTTCCTCGGGCGTCCCCGACTTATTCTACCATTCACATTTTAGTCATAATATAATAATTTGTGTGTAAGAGAATATAATATATTCTCCTATCTTCATCCATTCGCTCTACAAGCCCAAACCATCTAAATGTCCCTTACTAAATCTTACTCATTACTAATGAGTAAGATTTAGTAAGGGACACTGTAATGAGTCATTACGCTTACATCAACCTTGCATTATTTTCGAATATCCACATTTCTCACACGATGATACAAGATTTTACCACTCATATGACTCAGAAATCTCATTTCTACAGCATTCAGTCCACTTTCATCATTCCTGTGCCAATTCCATGCCTCACTACCATACATCAGGGTAACTAACTAACTAACCATCACGCCGTTTCCCCGCAGGGGTAGGCAGAGAGGACGGACCGCCACACAACTCGATCTTGGCACACACTCTTTGCCTCGTTCACATTCATACATCGTCTCATACATGCTCTTCTATTATTCCGACACTTCACATGGCCCGACTCAAGTATCTGATTCACTTGGTCGTGCCATGTCTTCCTCGGGCGTCCCCGACTTCTTCTACCATTCACATTTGCATCATATATTCTCCTTACACTCCTTTCCTCGTTCATTCGCTCTACATGCCCAAACCATCGGAGAGTCCCTTTCTTAATCTTACACATCACGGTTACATCAGCCTTGCATTCTTTGCGGATATCCACGTTTCTCTCACGATCGTACATGGTTTTACCACACATTCGCCTCAGGGATCTCATTTCTACAGCATTCAGTCTGCTTTCATCCTTCCTCTGCCAGTTCCATGCCTCACTGCCATACATCAGGGTAGGTACCAGCACTCCATTATGGACGGCTAGTTTCGCGTCTTTGGACAGTTTTTTATTACCGCCAACGGCATTCAGTCCTCCATTAATGGAGTTAGTCAGGGTAATAATAATAATAATAATATTTGGACGATTTATATAGCGCCGTTTTTGTGAAAAATCACCTCAAGGGCGCTGTACAAACTTACCATACCTACATGCCTAAAATCTAGAAAGACTACAAGCTAGACAAACAATTAAAAACAACTTATGGCTAAAAATTGCATACACCGGTTCATTGATCACCGATACGAAAATACCTATATGTACAATATTTTGACCAATGAACGCGATGCTGCCTAAAAATGAATTAATACAGGACCATACTTACCCGGGAGGTCGCTTGAAATTAACACTGTTTATTGTAGAAATTTAGATAGAGTTCGCACGCAGAGGACATAATAGGGTAGGTACCAGTACTCCACTGTGGACTGCTAGCTTCGCTTTTTTGGACAGTTTTTTGTTAGTGCCAACCGTGTTCAAGCCATAGAGATATAGGTACTATACACTGAATATATATTAATGGTTCAGGCCTCCATTCGAAGTTACCTGCATTTACCCTTCTTTCAATATCTACTATCTAGTAATAACATTACGGTGTTATACCTAATATAATTATTTTATTAATAATATTTTATTATTCCTTTCTCTGCCAATTATACATCAGAGTATGTACCAGCACTGCATTGTTGACTGCTGGCTTCTATTATGTAAGTTTATTATTATAACTTTTTCAGTAGTGGCAGATTTGTGTGTTATTTTATTTCTGCAAAATTTAATTTTTGTACGTTCCACAAAAAAAAATTAATTTCTATTTTTATTTTAACTTTTATGATTAAAATCTCAAATTAAAATATTTAATTAAATGAAGATAATATAAGTGAAACTCAATCGAAAATCTGGAGACAGAAAAATCAGAAAAAAGATATTGGTTCCACTGGGACACGAACCCAGGGCCCTTTGTTGATATGACAAGAGCTTTACCAACTGAGCTATGGAACACGGTCACTTTTAACTGTATCATACTTCGACTAAGAACTACCAACATTATCTTCATTTTCTTAACGCACATAGTATTGGCTACTATCTTTATATATGATTGCAAGATTCAACCCGAACTAAATGCTATCTAGGTAGTGTCTGGATAAATATTTATCCATTTAATTTTAATTCGCGACATCTATTGACTTTTCTGCAAGTCTGGGATGAATATTTTTATTTTAACTTTTTATGAGTATAATCTCAAATTATAATATTTAATTAAATAAAGACAATATTAGCGAAACTCAATCAAAATCTGGAGACAGAAAAAAAGTGTCCCAGTGAAACCAATATATTTTTCTGATTTTTCTGTCTCCAGATTTTATATTGAGTTTCGCTAATATTGTCTTCATTTAATTAAATATTGAAATTTATTTCCCTCAAGACCTTCCCTACGTCACCTTACGGATGCTGTGTGGAGGGTATTGTGAGGAGAGGCAAAAGTGAACATGGGTCTCTTTTCTTGTAGATGGGAGGAAACACAGAGGTCAGCAAATAGTTCCAAAGCTGAGCTGTTGAACTGAAGAACGAGTCGAATAAAAATTTGGTTACCACCACCCCGACATCCATTTATTGGATAAACACCTTGATACAGGTCACCCCAAATTGTTCGCTACATTTGGTGACTTAGCAGGGGTGACCGGGTTCATGGGGTGAGTTTTGTCGAGATCTTGGCGGCCCATCTACTGCATGACATGCCGGATCGGGAGAGACTCTCTCTAATCATCTCCTTGCACCGCAGTGCGAGGAATGGATTCATACGTCGGTCACTTATTGTCACACTGACCCCCAGATTCCTACCCATCCCTCATAGATTTTTCCACTGCTGAACTTCCTCGGCTTCCTTTTCTAAAAATATCCTCCACACTTCATCCAAAAGATGACAGAGGGCCGGAGGGCAATTAATTTCCTCAGGGCTTCCTGTGTGGGTTTAATGTAAAAAAATATATACATAATAATCCCTTCTCACGTGACAAATGTTAACCGTGTACGGCGCGTTTGGCGTGTTTCCCGAAAATGTACCGGTGCCCAATGGATCAACGACGGTACCTCGAAGCATCTTCCATTGAAATATCAGTAAAACAATGACTGCATACCTACCTGACGTCTGTACTCTGTAGATGGCAATTCGTTTGTTTAGATAGAGGAATCTATCAAACGGACCACCCGTTTCTGCACAGAGTTGAGAGGTTTTTTGGTATTTTATCGTATTTAGTATTTTGGGGCTCCAGACCAGAGGTGGCTATTGCTACTAAATTCCTCAGTGAGCCACACTTATGATATCAACGGGCGGTTTTTTGTATTTATTTATTCAAAAATATAAACATTTTAAGTGTATTATAATATAAAGTCCTCTTTCATTTTTATAATTATATATTTTCATTTTAAGATTTGTTTTTTATTTATTAAATTTACATGTCCAAACAATCTAAACGTCCCTTTCTTAATCTTAGTCGTTACACATACATCTGCCTAACATTCTTTGCGAATTTCTACATTTTCACACGGTAATACCATAGAGATCAATGTCTAATACTTTGTTTTACAGTACATACGCCTCGGGGATCTCATTTCTACAGCATTCATTCTACCTGCACTTTACATGTCTCGATAAAGGCATTTCCTAGTGAGACAGGCAACGATCGCACGTAAATAAACTTTATCCAGATAAAAAAAATAATAACAAAAAAAATCAGGGTTAGCACCAGCAATCCACTGTGAACTGTTAACTTCGCTTCTTTGGAAAGCAAAACGTGTGCTTTTCATAATTCTACCTGATTTGTCGCGCTGAAATGCAGGTGCATATAATTTGTATGCAAGTACTTGTATGCATACATAAGTAGGTACCTAAGGTCCCTTTACTTAAGCTTAAAATACGTTTGTTAGGACAATGAGAAATGACCATTCTGTTTTTGCAAGGTTTCATTTCAAAAAGGTTAAAAGTACCTACATAAAGCCTAACTTCTTACTTTTGACAATTTGCAATTTTTTTTTAAACAACTAACAAAGACACCAACCGTTGGTGTATGTAATGATGTGTATAAGTCTGGAATCTCCCTGGTGAAGATGCATAGAGATTTGAGCATATCCTCAGGTGGACACATTATATCAAACGATACACATTTTCCTAAGCATAAGAAACACAAAAAATATAAATATAAACTGAAACAATATACTTTTCTTCAAACACAGCAAACTTATTTTGTGACACAATTTTTATTTAAAAATAATATATAACTGATTCCTGGAGAAGTGAGCATTGCTCACGAAGCATGTCTAAATTAAACTCGATCTTGGCAACGCTCCTTGCCTCGTTCACATTCATACATCGTCTCATACATGATTTTCTATTATTCTGACTCTTGGTTTGGCCCGACTCAAGTATCTGATTCACTTGGTCGTGCCATGTCTTCCTCGGGCTTCCCGACTTCTTCTACCGTTTACATTTTTGTCATATATTCTACTATTGACAAATTTCGTATCATTCTTCCATGGATTTATTGTTTAGTGTTACGCGGTCTATTTTAATTAATAATATATTGGATGCATATTTTGCACCCCCTTCCAGAGAAACTTTATTCTGAATGGAAGTTCATTATTGTCATCATTATGAGACGGTGTATGAATGTGAACGAGGCAAAGAGTGTGTGCCAAGACCGAGTTGTTTGGCGGTCCGTCCTCTCTGCCTACCCCTGCGGGGAAACGGCGTGATGGGTAGTTAGTTAGTTAGTTAAGTTCATTATTGTTTGGTGACTAAGAAAAAACGGTACTTCTCAACCTTCTTCTCTCCCATCTTTTTTTAAGCGCTTAGGAAAAACATTTCTTCAGGGCCTATGTCATCTTTGGAATGCAGTATGAAGGGTTTTTTAAGGAAAGGAAGGAGAGGAAGTTCTGGGAAGGAAAATGTATTACAGGTGGGTAGGTAACAGGGGGTCAAGGTGTCTACAAGTGACGGACGTATGAATCCATCCCTCCCACTGCGGTGCAAGTATTAAACTCTATCGGTGCAAGACGATAGGTCGAGAGAGCCCGGCTGGAGAAGTCTAGGTTAGGTCTCCTTCAACCGATCTCTCCCGATCCGGCCCGCCACGCATTAGGTGGGTAAACGCATTGGCCACCAAGACCTAGACAAACCTCACCCCATGAACCCGGGCACCATTGGTTAGTCACCAAACGTAGCGAACCACTTGGGGTGATCTACGACAGGTGTGTTGGTTATTCAATAAATGGCTCCTTCCCCCGCGCTCCTTTCAACCTCACAGCATACCCCGATTAGGGATGCCATAGTCCCAATGATTTCGGACTATCGAGACTTGTGTGGCGTTTACATTTAAAAAACATTTGTACTGAGTACCTAACCTACCTGTAAACTGTAAAGTCAGAATATTTTGAAGATTCTTTTTTTTACTGTTATTTTCTCTAAGTCAGAATTTACCTATTATATTATGAATGAGGAAAAAGAAATGCCGGTAAAAAATCAGTCGAAAAAAAACCGTTTTCACGAAGCCAACAACATCTGTGAAGGAGCGTTCCGCTGTATTCGTCGAGTTTGGCGTACGTGCCACAACACGCGGGGTGGGTGGTTTGGTATATTTATGCACGCGGGATTCCGGACTTACGAACACAACTGTTCATAATGTGGCCGTTTATTTTTTTTTTCTTAGAAGAAAGGTCTGAATATTGTTGCCAAATTTCTGAAGGTTTTCTCTTACTGGGTTTTTACCATGTTTTTACCTATTTTAGCAAAGTCTTAACCATAAAACCTTTTTTCTTGAGAAATGGCATTAGGAAACCCGTGGCTAAAATTGTAATTAGCTAGGTATACCTAGACATTAGCTACACTACAATGTCCCTAAACGACAATGTTAATTATTTTTATAATAATGCACGAAAGAAATTGAATCGTTTTCTTGTTAATAATATGTACCTATATTAAAACAATTTTACACTTAAGTAATTTATTTCTGACCGTAACAGCCTATTAAGCCCTACTTAAGATAGTTTTGCTGTTTATTAATATGTTTAACGGCCTCCGTGGTCGAGGTGTAAGATTCTCGACTCACAAAACGAAGGTCGCGGTTTCGAACCCGGCGTGCGCAAATTTATTTTATGAAGAAGAAGATGACATCAATAATCTAAACGAAAATATGCAGAACGAGAAAAACAGAAAAAGTAATGGTCGCAACTGGGACTCGAACCCAGAACCTCTCGTCTAACAGTCATATTAGTCAATATCATATTTCTAATTTTAGAATTAACAATATTTTCTTCAACTATTTTTTTCCCATATTATAATTTTATTTGATTCATTTGTGATATTTCACAAATAATTCATTTAAAATACACATAAGTAGTACATAATGACGACCTCCGTAGTCCAGTGGCTAAGACTCTTGACTCACAATCCGGAGGTCGCGGGTTCGAACCCGGCGTGCGCAAATAAATTTTATTTGATTAATTTGTGTTATTTCACAATTAATTACTTTAAAATAATATATAGTATATTTGCGGCACGTTCCAGTGTGGAAGATACTCTCAGTATCGCTCTGGTGTAAGATAACCATTCTGAATTGAAACGTTGCTTGAAATGGCTTTAGCCGTGTTTGGTGACCACATCTGAATAGCCAGGTACTTCCCCACCTTCCTCTTCCCATCTCCTTCCCCTCCTAAGTACCTTCAGTCTCATAACATACCAAAATTGGGGATTCTACAGTCTAACTGGCTCCAGATGGGACTCTTGTGCGGTATTCATATACAAAAAATAGTTCATTATGATGTGACTGAAATCCAAATTTGCCCCTAAATTATATACTTTTACACTTACGAATTTTAAGATTCAATAGAAGACCAAATCGTTTAAAAATCCAAAATGCGGCTCTATGGGATTTTTTCTTCACATTTTCGTGTTTTCTAATAACTCATTTTATCTCATTTAAATTAAATTAAACAAAAAACATCAAAATATGGCTAAGTTAGCATGAAGTTGAGGAATACAAATTATGAAGTAATATAACCTAGAGTCAACAAACATGAAGATGGGGAAATCGATAATAGTATCTATATCTCTATGACATGAAATGAGTTCTACAGACAAAATGTGGAAATCACATAAATTATGATTTTCAATTTGGGAGGCGGATATGGGTACTGCCGCAACGGAAACCATTCACCTGCTGCCTGGCGGGCCGGATCGAGAGAATGGTTGAGGAGGTATTTTTACCATTCCAGCCAGAATCCCTCGACCTCATCGCCTTGCACTGCAGTTGAAGGGATGGATTCATACATCCGTCACCCTTGTACACACTGACCCCACAGATTCCTACCCACCCCTCATACCTATTTCCTTCCCAGAACTTCCTATTCTTCCTTTCCTTTAAAAAAAACCTTCCACGCAGCATCCTCTAAGATGACATAGGCTCTAAGGCCCCCTAGGGGTGTGGAACTAATGTAAAAAAAATCTTAAGACAGTTTTGCTGTTTGTATCTACCTATAGTACGCTTAGATAATATACAGGACCATACATGGATCATTCATGGTTTTACCACACACTCGCTCCGGGATCTCATTTTCCAGCATTCAGTCTAAAAATGTATTTTTCTAATTTCGCCATGAACAATACAATAACAAACGCATTTCACAGTCAAATCCAAAAAGGTCCCTAGTCCCCTACCCATCCATATCCAGTACACAAAAGAACATCTGTGAGAAACCTAAGTTTTATTGTTTAAAGTGTAAGACTTTGGAAATTTCTCTGTACAAGGACGGGACAGAAAGTTAGAAACATAAAAGCAATATTATTTTTATCATGCGGATGTTAAAACTTAAAACAGTCGGTGTCCTTTGAGTAAACCGTGACTTTGGCGACCCTACCATAAAAATCTATTTCACAAAATATGTATTTTACAGCTTCATTAGAATTTTTATAAATTATTTTAAGGATACGTATGTAGTAGTTACTTCTAAGTTCCACCAAGATACAAAAGCTTTTAAAAACAGATTTTAAAAGTACATTAACTGCTGAAAATTACAAGAAAGAATAAAGTTTTAAAAATACGCTAGCGACCAAATTATTTATTGTGAAAAGATTACTATTGTAATAAAACCAATGTTCAAATCCATATATAATAAGAAATAATTTTATTTGGATGTTTTTGAGAAAAAGGGCGCTGTAGGTAAAAATTTATAATATATTTCTTACTTAACTACAGAATAGACAAACTATTACAATAACTTATGGCTAAATATATAACATCCACTGGTTTTTCGATCAAGAATACAAAACAATATGTACCTACACAACATAGAGAATTATAGTATATTAACAATGCGTTTGACCGATGTACGTGATACTGCATAAATATAACATAATATATCAACGACTTACACATTGTTTTTTTATATCCTGTACTGCAGAAAATATATAGGACTTACCTGGGAGGTCACTTGAAATTAACACTGTTTAAATAATTAATTTCTATCAGAGAAATTTAGACACTGTTTGCACGCAGATGATATAATTCGAAACACATGTTATTGGAAACTGTAATTTAATCGATTTAATCCTGGTATATATTATAAGAAATTTTTATTTAATTCTGGTATATATTTTAGTAATAATACATATATATGTTGTATGAACGTGCTTGGTAACATTGATTTGTAAAATTTTATGATGGGCGGTGTAGTACAAGGATTTGATTAGAATAATTATATTCAACGTAAACTATTACTTTAAATTTCTAATTAATTTTCTGAACTCTCTTGGGTTATTTTATTTTCCTTTTTTAACTCTGATTATCGCACAAGAGTCCCAACTGCTCCCAGAGCCAGTGAGACTATGGTATCCCCAATTGGGAATGTTTTGAGGTTGAAGGGAGTGGGGAAGTGAATGAGATTTTATCTTCCCCTTCTTCCCCCCCCCCCCCCCTTCTCCACCCCCCCTTCATCTGATGTGAAAAAAATCCGTAAAGCCGTATTTTGGATTTTTTTACGATTAGGTCTTCCATTGAATCTTAGAATTCGTAAGCATAAAGAATTTGATAATTTAGGGACCAATTTGGCTTTCACTCACTTTTTTTTTTTTTTTTACATAGGTAGGTATAGTTTCATATCGGTGATCGATGAACCGGTGGACGCAATTTTTAGCCATAAGTTGTCATATTGGTTTGTCTAGTTTGTAGTTAGAAGTAAGATTGTAGAAATGTATTATAAGTTTGTACAGCGCAAGTACAAGTCCAGTACAAGTCTAAATGTTATTATTATTTATGATCTTGTGAGAAACGTGGAGATCCGCAAAGAATGGAAGACTGATTTAAGCGTAATGAGCAAGATTAAGAACCCTCAAATTAGGCATGTAGATCGAATGAACGAAGAAAGGAGTGTAAGGAGAATAAATTATGCAAATGTTTTTTTTTTTTTTACAGTGAATACCGCACAATAATCTCAACTGCTCCCGTCTGGAGCCAGTGAGACTATGGCAGCCCCAATTGGGGTATGTTGTGAGGCTGAAAGGTAGTTGGGGAGGGGAAGGAGGTGGGGAAGAGGAAGGTTGGGAAGTACCTGGCTATTCAGATCTGGTCACCAAACACGGCTAAAGCCATTTTCAAGCAACGTTTCAATTCTGAATGGTGGTCTTACACCAGGGCGATACTGATAGTATCTTCCACTCTGGAACGTGCCGCAAATATACTATATATTATTTTAAAGTAATTAATTGTGAAATAACACAAATTAATCAAATAAAATTTATTTGCGCACGCCGGGTTCGAACCCGCGACCTCCGGATTGTGAGTCAAGAGTCTTAGCCACTGGACTACGGAGGTCGTCATTAAAAATGAAATGTGAATGGTAGAAGTCGGGGACGTCCGAGGAAGGATCGGCACGACCAAGTGAATCAGATACTTGAGCCGGGCCATGTCAAGTGTCAGAATAATAGAAGAGTATGTATGAGACGATGTATGAATGTGAGTGAGGCAAAGAGTGTGTGCCGAGACCGAGTTGTTTGGCGGTCCGTCCTCTCTGCCTACCCCTGCGGAGAAACGGCGTGTTGGTTAGTTAGGTATACCGTGTTTTCTCTAAACCGACTGCATACCTATGCAAGTATGCCGGAGGGCCAACTGATGAGGGATGGCAACAGGGATGCCCTGAGGAAAGTAATTTCCTTCAGGGCTTATGTCATCTTTGGGGATGCTGTGAAGAGGGTTTTTTTTAGGAGACGAAGGAGTGAATTCTTTTCATGACGCATGATATATGTTGTAGGCGAGAGGGAACACAAAAGCCGGCACATTCTTTATCGCTTTTGCAAAATGTTTGTTTTTGTACCGTTTTTGCAAAATAAATTGCTACCAAAAACCAATTAATTGTTCCATATACGAGGTGTTGAACTCAAAAACAAATTGCAGAAACGACCCATTCTCATGTGTCAAATTTAATCTCAACCGTGTACAAATGTTGTGCGCGCGTTTGGCGTGTTTTCCGACTGTGCACCAGTGCCGAAGAAATCAATGTCGCTAGTTCCTCGGAGCGTCTTCCATTGTAATACCGATAGAACAAGGACAGCATTTCCACTTGACGCCTGTGTTCTAAAGATTGCAATCCGTTTGTTAAGATAGGATAATCGAAATGTTCGAACCATCAATGCGCCCCTTTCTTTAATCTTTGATGAAGGTGTTAATAAATATTATATAACCGATGTAGGTATTAGCAGAAAACTGAGAGCCTTACTAATGAACCTGTTTTAAAATTTAGACAAATGGTTGTTCATCAGTTGTGTAACATTCGAAACACGTTTTTTTTGGTTCCATGCCAACTCAAAATGAAACCAACTCAGAAACACCTCAGAAAGGTAATTAAAAGCAATAAAAAATAATTTTAAAATATCCGGTAACCCTAACCCAACTTAACCTATTTAACCCTTTTTTATATTTATTTATTTAATACATGAATTATCGAAAGTACACATAGTTTTTTTTAATGATATTTCACCCTCCATGCTAGGGATGACCCTGTGTTATAGCGGGTGAAGTTTACAGTTTGCGGATATAAGTACATTCATGAGTATAGGTTGAAATTTTTCACTAATTAATACTATGCACACAGATTCTTCTACAATAAGAGAGTTTATGTAGTTATATTGGATTACAACAATAGATAAGGTGAAGAAGTTAAAGATTTTTTGGAAAAGAGAAGTTATTATTAATATATTAAGGAATTATTGGTATATAAATCAGAGTAATCAGTCTTATATATACATACAATGCTGCTTAGATAGTAAATAAAAATATATCATGTTATGCCTGCTCTGCACACAGATCTTCTATAATAAGAAAATGATATATAGTTAGATTGGGTTACAAGAAGATGATGAAGAAGTTAGAGAAGTATAAAATGAAAAATTTGAGGAGTTGTTAGATAGGTATAGGTAGATCACACTAATTAATCTTGTACATTCAATGCCGCTAATTTATAAAATAGAGATATATTATGTTTTGTCTGAAGGGTGATTAAATTGATAGTGTAAAGTGAATGGGCATCACTCTTAATGACCTTTCTGAGGTATTTTCGTTGTTAGTTTTTGGGGTGTTATACCGTGTTGCGCTACCTCCTACTATAGCCGACACTAACTAACAACGAAAATGCTTTTGGCCGTGAAAATCTAAAAACTTATCTGCCTTTCTGAGGTGGTTCTGAATTGGTTTCATTCTGAGTTGGCCGGTCACCGTTTTTTTAACACGGAGAAACCCCCGTACTAATAAACGTGTTTTAAATAATATTAACCTAATTAGAGTAATTGTGAGTAATTTAGAAATGGTTTTGGGATAACTATCTATGAAATGTAATACAAATTGCAGCTATGTAATTACCGTAAGCAGGTAATTGGATTTTAGGTTTTTCCGATCGTAAATATATTTGAAGAAAAAGGGTTGTGAATTTACATATTCAATGGCAGGTATTTTAATCGGTAGGAAAAATTACTTAATTTATTAATATTAAGGTCACGTTGCACTTTCATTGTTTTATATATTACTAATATTGTAAACGCGAAAGTTTGTATGAATGTATGTGCGTTTGTTACTCTTTCATGCAAAAACTAGTCAATGGATTTGAATGAAACTTTACAATAATATAGCTCATACATCAGAATAACATATAGGCTATAATTTATAAAGTTTGCTGGGAAGAGGACGCGGGAGGGGAACGGGGACGCACGGGAAAGGTGATTCAGGGAGAAACAATGTATTTCTTTGAATATGACATTGCAACGCATACCGGGAACCAGCTAGTTATATGTAAATCAATCCATGTGATTTTGAGTAAGTAACACGTGATATTTATAATTATGTAAGGTCAGATGTTGATATTACATGCCTATGAGTACCTAAACAATACCTCTATTTGGGAGGCGGGTATGGGTACCGCCGCCCCGGGAACCATTTATTGGATAACCACCACCCCTGCCATAGGTCATCCCAAGTGGTTCGCTATTTTTGGAGATTTAGCAGGGGTGTTCGGGATCTTGGAGTGTCTACGTCTTGGTGGCGAATGCGTTTCCTCATCTGTTGCGTGGCGGTCCGGATCGGGAGAGACTGTTTGAGGCAGACATAATCTAGACCTCTCCAGCCGGACTCTTTCGACCCATCGCCTTGCACCGCAGTGGGAGGGGTAGATTGATACGTCTTTCACTCCTGAACACATTGACCCCAGATTCCTACCCACCTTTCGTACCTTTTTCCTTCCCAGAACTTCCTCTCGTTCCTATCCTTACAAGACCCTCCACACAGCAGAGGGAAATTATTTTCCTGGATTGAGTTATGTTGTGACTGAGGTTAAGAGGATTGGGGTATGTTGATGTGATACGGGGTGTGATAAGAGGATTGGGGTATGTTGTGAGGCTGAAGGTAAAGGAGAAGGGAAGGAGATGGGGAAGAGGAAAATGGGGAAGAACCTGTCTGTTCTGATCTAGTTACCAAACACGGCTAAAGTAATTTCAAGTAATAAATCTAATACCTATTTACTCTATGCACCAGCGTAAAAATACAATAAAAATCATACAACATGACTTTTTACATCCAGATACAACACAAGAGGCCCTAATTCTTAGCTATAATTCTTAGCTAGTGTATAGTGTAGGTATAGATATATGTATTAAGGTACGTCCACACCGGTAACGAAATAGCAAAGTTGTATAACAATTGTTTTAAAACATGTATATATGTTGTATAAACTTTGTTGTACAACTTTTATAATTTTGTTATATAACAAGTTACAACTAGCAAACGCGTCCACACCTCATGAAACAAGAAATGCAACACTTTCAATCATTTGAGGATTCAGTAGTAATCATGGCTTCGGAGGAAGAGGTTTTGCTGGCCGCCGCGGCCTGTGTAATTATATCAACTCACCGTCAACCAACTGAGCGCAGATGGTGGGTGCGACCTTCGCTGGAAGCTCGACATCGTTACAGTGGAACTCACCTGATGGAGGATCTGATGGAAGACGGTAGAGATCCCCTTAGTGGGGAAATCAGGGATGATGGGAGTTTTCGGAATTTCGCTCGAATGAGCAGTTCTGACTTTGAATATCTCTTGATCAATGTTGCCCCAACTATTGCAAAGCAGGACACCAATTATTGATGGGCTATACCTGCAAGAGAAAGGCTTGCAGTTACTCTGAGATTTTTGGCGAGTGGTGATTCCTATCAAAGCTTGAGTTACTTATTCAAGATCTCAAAGCAGAGTATTTCCAAGATTGTTCCTGAAGTCTGTAGGGCCCTTATTGTCTTCTTGAAGGATGTAATCAAGGTATGTATATCAATAATTATATTCAAACAAATATTTTATTATGCAAACTTTAATATATATTATGCAAACTTATATACTATTACTTTCAATAATGCTAAATAAAATGAAGAAAAAAAAAACAATTAAAAAGCCAATTACATATCCAGTAAATTCAAGGAGTCAGTCGTTGCTTGGTCAACGGGGCTAGGTTCGGCAGATGTGCTAGCTGCAGAGTAAGCATCTGGGCTGACAGCAGAGTAGACTTGCTGGGTACTAGGGTGCAACTGTGGGCTTACGTCACCGTAGAATTGTGGGCTTCCTTGACCGTAGACTTGTGGGCTTCCTTGACCGTAGACTTGTGGGCTTCCATGACCGTAGACTTGTGGTCTTCCGCGTAGATCTTGCCTTTCTGCGTGGTACAAAATGTTAGTAAGTTGATGTTTCGTGTCCACCACCAACATTTTATCTTTCAAATTTCTCAGGGCAATAGCTACTTGTTCCCCAAATACATCAAACTCGTCCCTGGTCCTGGCGCTAAGCTTTTTCATTACATCGTATGCTTCCCTGGCCATACTGTCGTTGTGGGATCTCTTTTTGCTGGGTCTTTTCATTTGAGATGGCGGAAGGAAAGTAGACTGTTCTTGCTCTGTCTGTGTCTCTTCTGGCCCCTATAAAGAAAAACAAATTTCATTAATTCAAAGAAATGAAGTGGGTTGTCAACAATAAGTATATGATGAAATATTTTCTTTTTTTGCAGACCCCAAGCAGTCAAGGAGAATGGCTTGATTTAGCTGCTGACTTTGACCAAAAATGGAATTATCCTCACTGCTGTGGCAGCATTGATGGGAAACATATTACGTTGCAAGCTCCCAAACACAGCGGTAGTGATTATTTCAACTACAAAGGGTATTTCAGTATTGTACTTATGGCCATCGTCAACGCAAACTACTGTTTTACTTATGTCAGCATTGGATGCCAAGGGCGAATATCTGATGGTGGCGTGTTTGGCAGTACAGAGTTCAAGAGGCTTCTTGAAACATCACATTTACATTTGCCAGCGGCAACACCTCTGCCTGGGAGAACACTGCCAACTCCTTACGTTTTTGTGTGTGACGACGCTTTTCAGTTACTGCCAAACATGATGAAACCGTATCCGGGGGCACAAGCAAAAGGTTCGCCACAGAGAATATATAATGGCAGACATAGCAGAGCAAGGCGCACTGTGGAAAATGTATTTGGTTTAATGTCAGCTGTATTCAGAGTCCTCAGAAAACCCCTGCTTCTTGAGCCCCTAACTGCAGAAAATGTTGTCCTAACTTGTTGCCTCCTCCACAACTTTCTTCGAAAAAGTCAATCAGCATCATCGTACACCCCCCCTGGGACCTTCGATGATGAAGATACCTCCTCCGGTGAAGTTACACCTGGACATTGGAGAATCGTGGGTGAACCAACAGATACCTTTCTGCGGCTCAGAAGGATCCCGAGAAAACCCTCCGACGTCGGCAGAATGGTTCGTAATGAAATCAGCGCTTTTTTTCAATCTGAAGAGGGATCAGTGCCGTGGCAAAACAGATACTGAATGCGAGGGATTAAGTAGGTACCTACCTACATTGTTTTTCTCCTCCCACTTTCTTCTTAGTGACAAATAATTATTATGTAGGTACCTACTAAATAGGTAGTTAACTACTAAATTAAAGTTGAAAAATTAAACTGTATAAAATGTAATTAAAATTAATTAAAGTTTAATTAAAACTGAAGTGTGTTTACCTGTGCCTGATCTGACGCCTGTGTGGACTCATCTGGTTGCTGCAGTTCACCCGTGAGCTGCTGTCCGACTTCTTGTTGGTGCCTCGGTGTGTTTTTATCTTTTAGAAAAAGCATAGAGTGGAAATATATCCATTTGGTCTTGTAAGGGGCATCAGCTCCGTCTCCACTCTTCCCTTTTTTCAATTCGCGCTGGAATTGTCCAATTAGCATCCGAACTTTCTTCTCCACCTCATCCACGTTTCCTTCAAAATCGGAAGCTAGATCAGCCCAACCATCTTGCTTTTTATTACGGTTTTTGTATTCATTGTGTTGTGGATCCCAAAGTACTGCTTTCTCACGATACTGCTCAATCAATCTTTCGGTATTCTCCTTCGTCCACTCCATCTCCAAAAGACCTCAAAAAATACCTCACAAAATACACAAAACAAAGAACGCCAGTCAAATTAAAAAAAACTCCACGCACTCAGACACACTCACTTACAGATAGTTCTCCATCAACTGATGGGAGGACACTGAAAGGTGGGTTGTTTGTTTTTTGTGTTTTTTGTGTTTTTTTTTTTGTTTTGTTGTGTGTGTGGACGAGCTTGCAACTTGTTATACAACCAAGTTATCTAATTCCTTTGATCTTTACCGACAACCTCTGGGTAACATGTAACCTGCTATAAAAACAGAAAAAAAGTTACACAACATCGTGTTATACAACATTTTTCAGTTGAATTTCTAACAAGTTACATAACATTGGTTATATAACTGTTTGTAACACGTTTTGTTACTGGTGTGGACGCACCTTTAGACTTATTACTTGAAACGGCTTTCGCCGTCGTTGGCGAATAGATCTGAATACCCAGGTACGGTTTTCAAAACTCCTTCCCCTCCCCACTACCTTCAGCCACACAACATACCAAAATTGGGATGCCATAGTCTTACTGGTTCCAGACGGTTGGGAGAAGTTGGACCCCTTGTGTTTTATTCGGATAAAAAAAGTTATATTATGTGCAAGGAGGAACCTTTAGCGGTTTTTTGCTAAGCCGACTGCACGAATAAGTATGTCGTATTTTGTTATTACCGCATTCTCCTTCGGACAGTCGAAATTATGGCTGAAAAAATGTTTTTACAGGGGTTTTTCAGCCAAGAATCAAGATGTCTTTTTTTCATTTACTAGATTCTTATATTTCTTGAAGAGATGAATAATTTAAATTTACTGAATTTAAATTTAATGTTCTTTAGGTATATAGGTAAATAGAATGGCGTCATTTACGCCTTGCAATTTTTACCACGTGTGGGCATTGATAGTATTTTAAATAGTGCCTGCAGATATAGTGTGATATATATCTAACAACTCCTCAAATTGTTCATTTTCTAAGAATTCTCTACCTTCCTCATCTTCTTCTTGTAACCCAACCTAACTATATATCATTTTCTTATAGAAGATCTGTGAGCAGGCATAACATGATAATTTTTTTTACATATTTTTATTTACTATCTAAGCAGCCTTGTATGTATGTATAAGACTGATTACTGTTATTTAATATATTAATAATAACTTCTCTTTTCCAATAACTCTTTAACTTCCTTACCTTATTCTTATAATCCAAAATACCAACATAAACTCTCTTATTGTAGAAGAATCTGTGTGCATAGTATTAATTAGTGAACATTTTCAACCAATACTAATGTATGTAATCCGAAAAATGTAAACTTCACCCGCCATAACACAGTGTCATCTCTAGCATAGAGGGTAAAATATCATAAAAAAACTATATGTACTTTCGATTTTTCATGTATTAAATAAATAAATAAAAAATATATAAGTACGAGTATATCGACTTCGGTTGTACGACCGTATATCCTCTTTGCATACTTACTTGAAGGAATAATATTTTAGGGCATCAATTGTTCGAGGGATCAACTGTCCGCCGGATCAACTGTCCGCCGGATCAACTGTCCGTCGGATCAACTGTCCGCCGGATCAACTGTCCGCGGATCAACTGTCCGCCGGATCAATTGTCAGAGGGCCAACTGTTCAGGGGCCAATTGTCACCGGATAAACCGCCATGGAACCCATGATATTTATAATTATTTAGGATCAGTGAATTAAATGTTAATATTACGTATCTATGAGTACAGTTAATATGGTGACCGGCCAACTCAGAATGAAACCAACTCAGAAAGGTCATTAAGAGTGAAGGTTAAATAGGTTAAGTAAGGTTAGGGTTACCGGCTGTTTTAAAATTATTTTTTCATTGCTTTTCATAACCTTTCTGAGGTGGTTCTGAGTTGGTTTCATTCTGAGTTGGCATGGAACCAGTTAATATATATACATATTAATTTTATATATGTTCACTGTTCAACTTCATCTTTTCTTTCCCACATGGTTTAATTTGTGCTTTTTCATTTCTGTTGTATAAGTATAAATGTTTTTCTTTTTTTCTACCACTTTATGTTTTCTTTTATGTTTTAATATACGTTTATATACTATAATTTTTTTGCGGAAATTTCACTGGTTAATGCACCCATGTAATATCTATTTACCTTATAATATGTATAACTGTTTGTTTCCCTAATAAAATAAACAATATTAAAACATATAACGTGAGGAAATTATAAAAGCAAAAGGGAAATCAAAACTCTTGAGGCTAGTGAGCAGAAAGATTCCTTTCCTTAAAAAGATCCTCCACACAGCGTCCCCAAAGATGTCAAAGGCCCTGGGGGAAATTATTTTTCTCAGGACCTCCTGCGTGCAGCAAATGTAAAAAAAAAAAATGACCGGTCAGTGGACGAGAAAGCCATGCGTTGGGTCCCACCCAGGCGTCGATTCCTTGATTGGATAAGTCCTCCATCATGACAAGAGCAACGTTTACCGCTAACTGTGGTGGTAGTAGGAGATTTTCAAATATTTTCAGGTTATATATAAAGATGTATGTATGTATAAAAGATATTGAAATATATAAAGACTTGTTTACTTTTATTTTAACATACTTCAACAAAAATCTATACAATAAATTCAACAAGATCTACATTCGATAAAATTTAAAGTAAAATGTTATTAAATACAAATTTCAGATATGCCCTGACGATGGACACTGTAACGCTGTCCGAAACGTTGGCTAAACAAGGAAGTAGCGCAACACGGCATAATACCCAAAAAATAAACCATTATAAAATATATGCTTATTCAAATAAAATTCCAAAAGATCTTGTGACCAATTTTCTTTGGGATGTGACATCCTGAATGATAAGAATCAACAGTATTTATTGGTTTGCCCTTGGGTTGACGTATTAATAATAATAATTACACATTCACAATAAAAGTTTTTTATTTCAGTTATCAAAAATTATCAATATTCATTCAAAAATCAGCTGGCCATATTATAATAAGTATGTAAGAACGGTTATAATAATAAGAAGTAGAATAACACACTATAATTTAAAGTTGTGCATAGCCTGCCTCACTAGGCGAAACTGTATTGAGGCACAATTTTTAGTAAATTGTTTCTCGCATTTTATCTATGGTTTACTTATAAATGTATAATATAGGTTCCTATACAGCAATAGTTTATTTTAGTTAACATTATTGCTTGCATATACAAAATATAAAAACAGCAAGATTATTACTACAATAACTGTCAATGACATGGCGTTTGGGTGAGGGCACCAGTAAAGGCTTGATCATTAGAACATATCCAAACTTTAACATTTTTTTTAAACTCTTCCTGTGTTTGACTCATTTTGATATTTTCTGGGAGCATGTGTATAAGAAAGACTGGACATGCTAGGCTATAGTTATGTAAACCAAATGAAAAATAAGTTGTGCAGAAAGGGTGTGATTTTTTATTAGTAGTTCCCTAACGTTCGTTGGAGACTTGTCATAGCACCCATCCCCCTTCATTTATTGGTCTCCCTCTTCGAGTTTCATTCCTGACAATGCTAGGAAAAGTATTCTTTTTCTGGTCCAACTATAGCTAACTTCACGCATTGGAGGAATAGAGCATTGATTCTAGGTAGATTGCAGAAAGATATAGCAGTCGATAGAGGTGTCTGTTGTAAGTTGTAACTCTGGGTTTGTCTCACAAACTCTTTAAAAAACAACTCCAGGATCAACAAATAAATAACAATAAGCTCTTATGACTTATTATTTAGCAGGCAGTTAAAATTTTTTGGGCCCTGGCCTTGAAGTTGCAGTAGTATTTATTGTAGACTCAATCCCAGCGTTCTATGTGCCATCTATGAGAAACCTCTTACACTACTATCTAGGCCAGTGGTCGGCAAACTTATTAGCCAAAGAGCCAAATATGTACATTACAAAGGTTAAAAAATAAAATTGAGAACCAAATCTGTTTATTGATTTAGCAAACATTTATTATAACTTTAGCACTTCATTAAATTACGGGTACGTTGAATAAAACTTGATTTCATATTAGATAAAGATTTTATTCATTGATAAAAAATAATATGTAATTAAGGAATTCATACATTTAAATCATGACAACGTCTGACAAACATTTAATGCAAACAATGTCCTTGCGTCTCCTTGGAAAGTTTATTCAAACCTGACTTACTCAAACTGACAAAAAAAATAATTTTAGGCACAATTCCAGGTTCTCATCAATAAGACGACTTTCAATTAAGTTTCATGCTTGAAAAAGATTGTTCGCATGAAAATGTAGAATCGAAAAGGGAAAGAACAGCAAATGCGAGTTTTTTCAGCTGATCTTTTCAGTCAGGAATACTATTCCAGGTATTTAAGATGATCATGTCTTCCTTCTCCAGGTCTTTCAAAGCAGACCACTTGTGTTGTGAACTAAGCTCACATTTGTTCTTCTCCAATATTTCCAAATCAACACAAAGACATTAAAAAGTAGAGTTCCATATTTCCGGTTTTTTAAAATCCAGCAATTGTATTTCAGAGTTACCAATGTCAATGCCAAAAGTAGAAAATTTTAAATCTGTTATCAAAGCATTAAGAGGGTGTTTGAAGAATGCTAAGGTCACTCTGCTATTTTAAAATTCCCGAAACCTGCTGAGAAAGGCTTCCCTCATATTTAAGATGGTTGTTTTGAAATAGTGTTTGTCAATGGAGGAATTATTTTCTTGGCGATGCTTCAGCAAAGTGAAACAATGATTCCCTTTCAAAATCTTTAGCAAAATGGGATAATTTGATATTGAATGAAATGACTTCTTCTTATATCGAAAGACTTGATGAAACGCGCAAGTCTTCCCCACGCAATGCAGTCATCGCTCGTCGATACCCTCGGCGCGTCTTGCGCCCCTATCCATGGACATTTGTGCCAGAGCCGCACTTAACGGGCCAAAGAGCCGCACACACAACCAAGAACCAAGTCCTCATCTCTATGCATCTTCTTCCATCTTCTTCTTCCCTTTGTCTTATTGGGGTCGGGGACCTATCGGTTTGATAAAGCACCTCCAGGCGTCCCTGTCATGTGCTACTTCGGCGGCCTCTGTCCATAGCAGACACAACCACTCCTTGTATTGTCGCTTCTCCCAAAACAAGTCCATATGATGGATTTGTACAATCAGAATTATATAATATTATGTAATAATGTAAAATATTTTAATGGTTTATAATTTTAAGTTTGTTCGACTTATGTTACGGTTTTAGAACGCGTTTTCTCTATGGCAGTAGGCAATCATTTCAATGTTTCTCACCAATTTCAATGTGAACCCCAGTGGCAGATTTATACTTTTCATAAGTATAGGCCACTTCATTTACGCCGCCCCTTCAGTTGCCACTCACTTGTAGGCTTGGCGCCGCCCCCTGAAATTTGTCGGCCTATACGGCCTATTTACAAATCCAGGACTGGTGAACCCTTCTCTTGAGATGGTTCCCGCTTGTCTTAACCCAAGTTCCAATTCCCAATCATTCATTATTCATGCATTAGCAATACATAGTATTTTTAAATATAATTTATGTAAATAATGTATAAAAATTATTCCTTTGTCCTTATCCTTTTCTTTGCATAGTTTTTGTCAACAGTTTTCAGCAGGCAGCCAGTGGTATTTCGGAAAGTATGGCTGTCTATCATTGGGGGCGATAGAGATATATATTTGCTGAAAAAGAATCTGATAGACGGTTTGGAAGTTGTCGAAAGTCACAGTCGAGAAAGTGTCCCCATTAAATGTTTACTGGGCCCTAGAAAAAAACATTATAAACACATAAAAACATTTTTAAAAAAATTGCATATTCATGAGGTGTGTTTTTTTTTTTTAAATTGTAATGTGATCACTAGAGTTGGGTAAGTTCTGCATTTTGCCGGAGGCCTCCGAGATGTGCTTCCTTTTAAAAGTACTTAAGTTCTTGGAGCAGGTCCCGGGAGCCACTCCCGACTCGCGAGTGGCTCGGACCGACACGCACGAGTTAGTTCAAACAGAGCCGTACCTCGGTGCCAGAGCGCGCAAAAGAGCTCGAACGCGCGACCCGCTCCCCCCTAACGTGTGACTCGGACTGAGACGCAGGGTTCTACCGGAACCGCAGTCCACGAAAGAACTCGACGTACGACCTACTCCCGACCATGGCTCGGACCAAGACATATAGGTTTGAGCGTAGCCGGTGAACCCGGGACTCGAGTGCAAGTGGCTAGAACAGCCGGCGCCGCGGTGTTGAGTTGCTCGGACCACTGAGTTCCGGCTTTGGGTGCGAGTAATGGACCGGGTTCTCTGGGAGTAGTCGATTTGAAAAAGGAATAGGAGTAGGGTTCACTTCGTGTGAGGAACCCGGGTTCAAGAGCCCATTCCAGCGGAACCTACACATCGCTAATGGTCACTGAAAGATAAACCAATACAAATGTGTTGTGGGGTTACTTCCGGTGAAATCAGTTAATCTCTTCAGTGGATTTGAATAAGAATGTTTAATTTTTTTTTATATCATCAAGAATCATTAAGTTTTTAAAATCAGCAAGAAATTTATAGATAATAGAAACAAGGAAATGGGCCATGAAAGTGCTCACAACGCATGTCACTAAATATGCACAATTTTCTACCTATAAACCAAACGCATAACTTTCATTGCGTAGTCGCTTTGATAGTCTGCGCAGTTTGGTTGTAACTCGGTGACGATGGTGACGGTCGGCACACTTCCATGCCATATCTCCATTTGTTTCTATCATACATGTCAAAAATATAGTTTCTTTTAAATAAAATAAGATTTACCTGTTAGCGACTTCCCGGAGAGTGCCTTGAACAACAAATTAAATTGAAATTGTATAATGTAATTCAGAAATGAAAACATCAAACAGAGATCAGTAAACTTCAATGCTACACCACTCGCAAAGCCTAGGAAACAACATAAATTATTATTAAAGTGTCCATCCATACTAGCAAACAAATTCACAATAAAAATGTAGTTTCAATCACAGACCTAAGAAGACATAGATATGCCGTAATGAAAAATTTGGATATCATCTCGAAGAGCTGGGGGCAAACCAAGTGATAATCATTTTGACACCAAAAAATTTGAACTTACATAATCTTAACATACTTTGACCTCCGCCAAACGCGCATTAAATAAACCAGACCCTTTGGAAAAAAGGAGAGTTCTCTAAAATAAAGATAACGGCTTACGCAGCGGTCCATTATGGGACTTTTCTGCGCACGAGGTTCTCTCTTAAATCACATATTCGTTTTTACTGCGATGAGTAAATTGTAAAACTAAATTAATATAACCAACTGTTATTTACTATATGACGAAAATGTGAATAGTCGAAGAAGTCGGGGACGCCCGAGAAAGACATGGCATGATCAAGTGAATCTGATACTTGAGTCGGGCCATGTCAAGAGTCAGATAATAGAAGAGTGTGTATGAGACGATGTATGAATGTGAATGAGGCCAAGACCGAGTTGTTTGGTGGTCCGTCCTCTCTGCCTATCTCTGCGGAGAAACGGTGTGATGGTTAGTTAGTTAGATAGTTTACCACAACTCTCTTTTATAAAAATTATCACCCCTTTTCAAAAACGATAATTTTTCCATCGGGTTACAAAGTATACCGTATAAAGTGTTTGATTATTTTTCTTCATTTCATATTCGATTTTGGAAACAAGCCAAACCTTTGTTCACCCGATTTGGGATTCCCAATTATGAGTTAACACAGCTAGCAATTCATGCACCATTGTAAAAAAGGCTAATTATTCAGAAGCAGATTCTATTTTCGAAGACTAAATAATATAATTATTCTACAATGCTGCCTGTAGACTGTCGGATTAATTTATTGATATATCACTGTAAGCGATATACCCACGCCTCTTCCCTCGCTCCGCGCAAGTTGGTTTGTTCCCCTCAGGTCTATGTTTTCTTTGGTCCGTGGATTCCATTTTTTTAATGGTTTATAGCTTACATCTTTAATTGAATAAAATATTTTGCTATACTTGTTTGTGAATTTGACTGCTATTATGCTATTTGACCAAAATTAAAATAATATGATGATCATCCAGTTGATTAGTCAGACATCTCCAAATACTAATTTTTAAGATAATAAATCAAAAATTATATACATGTGTCTGTGTTTTACGTATTAAATATGCTATAAAATAACACCGGGAGACATAACAGTTCGGTACATCAGTATGACATTTTGAAATACCCTACTAGTGACCCTAAAACATCAACATTTTGTTTAATTCACTACAAGTTTTTATGCATTAAAATTGATTTGGTGGTGTTTATGAGTAATCTGAGTATTGTACCAGATAGAGGGTACACTTTTATATATAACTGCATACTTAACTCGAATTTAGATCTTTCAGAGATGTCTGACCAATCAATTGAACAAACGATGTATCACATATCTTTTTGTGGAATGTACTCATACCTATTTATAATAATAATTCATAAAAATAATACAATTGTAGTAATTTTTTTATTATTTTCGTATCAGACAGAGAAGATATTTCGCTCCTCTGTGGGGTGATATTGTGAGGCGGGTAAAAATGGGATCTCGAGCAAGGAATTTGTGTTGAGACCCAAGTTAAAAATTAAGGAGGGAAGACAGATGACAGATGAACGGTAGGTATCTTCCTAACAGTGTGTTGATCTGTATAAGAATGAGTCGAAGAAACGACTGGTATGCCTCCCAAATTGATATTCCGACTTTAATTTCAACGTGATCTGGTTTCATAAAATTTTTCTTTGCTTTCCCTGTCTGCAATTCATAAGGAAATACAACTCACAAAATAATAAAAAATATGTATAATTGTATCAAATAAGTAAGAAAATTTTCTTTGTTCCGTGTCTTGGAATCAAATTAAATACATACCAAGGAAAACCTTTGATAAGCTGGGTTCGGACTGAAGTATTTTTGTAAGCAAGCCGATAAACTTGCCGAGCAAACTATTCCAAGCCGTTGTTCCATTGTCTTCATTCTGATATCTGAAAAAGTGTACTTATTATTAATATATCCTTCTACATCTCTTTCCGCTTCCTGTTCCCTTCAGCCTCACAACATAGATATTATTTATATACTTCGCAGTCGGAACATGAAAAAGGTTTTTCTCCACTGTGAATCAGCATGTGGTTCGACAAAGATCCCTTTCGAGTAAATGATTGTTTGCAGATGTAACATGAAAAAGGTTTTTCTCCAACATGAGTCAGAATGAGCTTCTTCAAATCTCTCTTATGAGAAGATGAATATGTACAGTCATAACAAGCAAAAAGATTTTTTACACTGTGAGTCAGCCGGCCGTTCCTCATATCTCAAATGTTGCCCGTATTTCAAAGCAAAACTTCGCTTGCTCGACATCTCGTATGTTAGGGCACTTGTATCTCGAGGCACCACCGTACTTCATATTGACTCACTCAATGCTAATTATATGGATTAATTATGTGATTCATTCAGAAAATACATGCACACATACATATTGTGTGATTTATGGAGGTAATGATTAGATTTCATTATCATTTGTTGTTTCATTTGCCATGTTTATGGATGTTTTGTTATATTGGTAATATTACTCCCTTCCTACAGCCCTACCTTAACCTGCCTCACAATGCTACCCATTGGGTGGCGATATAGTTCTCCTGTCTTTACACTGTACAGACATCCACACATGTGTTCAGACGTCTTACACTGTTCGATGTTTTCCGTGGTCGAGGGGCAAGGCTTTCGACTAGCGATCCGGAGGTTGCGGGTCCAAATCTCAGCATGCGCGAATAAAAAAAAAATTGTATTTGGTGACTAGATCTGAATAACCAGGTACTTCTCCACCTTCCTCTTCCCCATCTCCATTCCCTCCCCACTTACCTTTGGCCTCACAAGATACCCCAATCGGGGATGCCATATTCTCACTGGCTCCAGGCGGTTGTGAGCAGTTGGGACTCTTGTGCAGTATTCATATTTAAAAAAAAAAAAAGACAAGAGCGTTCTTGTGAGGTGTCACATAAAAAAAATATATTTAAAAGATAGTCGGTGCCGTTTGGTCTTAGATCAGCAACAGATGGAACTCCTCAATTTCATATCTCTCTTTATTTCTATTCTTCTTCTTTCATATGGTGGGGGGTCAGAGGGGGACATCTAGATCTGCGAGCCAGTCTCAGGCGTTGCCCTGTGGACCTCACCATTCACCACCAGGGAATGAATGGAGCGGACATTCGTTGACCAGATGTTCGGTGGTCTGCACCGCACCGCATTCACACATGGCCGACTCTTTAAGGCCCCATCTATACATCGTATAGACACAAGAGCTATGGGATCACCTTATCCTATTGATGGCAGACCAGAGTTTGCAAGGCAATGAGAATCCAGGCTGTCTCTCAGTGGTATCTTGTACGAGATGGACATTTTTCACGTTGGCCGATTACCATTCAAATTCTATTATCTATAGTCATCAATATATTAATCACTCTCCGTCACTGCATGTTGCAAAAACCTTAATATTTTACTTACCTTCCAACTACCACTGTAGCACTATTCCAGGCCAAAATATTAGTGCAAACGTGCGCCATGTTTGATTAAGATGATTAAATTGAAATAAGGATATTAAACTATCAACTGCTAGCACCTACCGGTAGCTTGATTATGCAGGAATTTTTATCCAAGATAAAGATAAAGATAGCCAAGATACGAAATTTGTTCACATCAGATTTCTCAGAAAAGGATAGATATTAATTATCTGATACTACCTGAATAATACTATACCAGCGTTGTCTAGGATTTATTCTGCTATCAAAGATAATAGGACAAAAATAATACAGATCACCTGTACAGACAATAAATTCATTATCATCATCTTCTTCCCCTTATCCCATTCGACTGAATCGACAAGGCGCCTCCATTCGTCCCTGTCTTGCGCTGATTGTTCGGCCTCTGTCCATGGCAGTCCCATCCTCTCCTCTGTTTCAGGAGTCGCCTCGTCCAACTGTGTCTGGGGCGGCCCACTGGATGTCTACCCTCTGGAAATGCACTCAGTATTTTCCTAGGAGTTCGGTCATCAGACATTCTTAGTACATGCCCAAGCCACCTCAATTGCGATTTTTAGTTTAGATCGTCTCGGATCGTCAAGTTTCTTATTTGATCGCATTTCATAACTCCTGCCATTCCTCTCAAGTACCTCTTTTCGGCAGCTTGAACTCTAGAGCGTGTTCGTTCGTTAAAGCGTGTTCAAATGAACAAACATGCTCTAGAGACAATAAATTATTGTTCAAAAATAGTTATAAGAAAGAGTTCAGCGTAGTGAATATACGTCAGACTCATAGAAATCGTTTTGTCTCCCTTACTATCATAGTTAGAATTATGATCTAAACGGCGTAAGAAAGAGAAACCACCACGCTTTATATTAAAATCTGAAAGTTAACTGCAAAATAATTAAAATGTACACCTTTATTAAACCAAGTTTCTGACTGCAATTTGTGAAAAAAATTACGAAACTTTGAGAATTTTTTAATAAATTTGCCTAATAATGCTTTTATTATTTTTCGTTTACCAGTAATTTTACTTAGAAATAATAAGGTGAGCCATTTTTAAAACTTTTTTACGTTTACATACAAAATGCATACTTGATAAAATGTGTATGTTTATTTCTAAATATAAAATTTTAAAGCGAATTTCATCACCTTTCCAAAACAGTTTTTAGTTTTCAGATACATCCAGAAATATTCCATTTATTTGGATTTTATTGCGAAATGGAAATATTTTGACACTAATAAAATATTGTCAAGGTCTGAGGGGTTAAAAAAAAATTATGTTACCTCTCAGTATCGCCCTGGCGACTGACCACAATAATTCAGAATCGAAATGTTGCTTGGAATGACTTTAGCATATCAACCCTCCTCTACCCCATCCCCTTTCCTTCCACACTTCCTACAGCCTCACAACATACCCCGATTGGAAATGCTCACTGGCACCAGACGATTCAGAGCAGATGGTACCCTTGTGCAGTATTTACATTTAACAAAATAAAAAAGGAATTAATGATACAGTAAAAAAGTATTATAGGTACACAATCATCATTTATTTATAATATAAATATATTACATTAATATTACAACCGTTGAAAATGTACATTATTTTTTATTTATCACCTGAAATAAATGTTTTACAAACAAATAAATAAATTTTAAAATTAAATATAAAATAAAATAAACTCTTCCTAGGATTTTTATAAAACATAATAATATTACATATTTGTTGTGTATTGCTGAGCAATAATTAAAAAAAGAGTAAAAAACACGCTTTTAATATTAACAATATAATCTACATAGGTATATTACACACTTTATAAGTAATTTAAAAAAAATTAAACAATAAATGAAAACGGTAAATTTATTATTGTTACTTGTATAAATTGCAGTCATAAATTGTAAAAAAATGATAAGATAAGAAAACTCTACCAATTTTGGATGACTAGTAATCAATAGGCAATTTTTTTTTTAAGGACATAATAAAATTTTGAAGCTTTTATAAAGGAATCAAAGTTTGAGACAATATTGGTTTGAGTCCCTGGCCATCTAGGAATTGACGGTAACGAGAAAGCAGATTCTCTAGCTAAACTTGGAACCATCTCTGGTTCTATTTGGACAGATTGCTTACTAGAGTTTTCTAGGTCTATGGGCCGCGCTTACAAAGAATATTGCAAGAAGGCAAGTTGATTGCTTTGTGTATAAACAGTACAGGAATGTATTTTGTTTGCCGTGGGATTTGTAATATTGCAATAAACATAAATTAGGAAAATCTAACTACATAGTGGTTCAAAGTAGAAGAAAAGAGGTCAATAATAATTTTATATTACATTACATCAATTTGGCAAGATATTGTTTTATATAACCCTTGGGATCTTTTGAGATTTTGCCTTCAAGTAACTTTAAACCCATCCGCTCATGTGGCAACTGAAAAAAAAATACAGTTGGCAACTTAATTGCTATCCACAGAAAAGCAACTTGCAAAATTTCATTGGCGGTCCGCACACAGGCACTTCTTGGATGCCTAGGGCAAAGCAACCAGTCACTCGCAACGTGCTAGTCGCCGCAGATGGCGCGTTGCAGTTGCCAGGTTGACAGGTTGCGTAGTTTGCGATATGTCAGAGCAGGAAAATACGATTTTGGTGAGAAGATTGATAAATTATTATTATTTAAAGATTGATAAATTATTAATATATTATATTTTTGCTAAATAAGCTGATATAATTACTGAAATCGTAACGTTGAGTTACGCCATTTTTTAAGTTGCCAACTGGTTTTTGTTTAGTATCGGTTTCTCTATGAGCGAAAGGCCAAAAAGATCTGCCAGATTCATGATTTTTATTTAGAAATATTTCTGTTTGACATTAATTTTAAAACAGATTCGCTGTTTTTGAATGTGTCCCAAATAAAAGATTATTTTTAAAACTTTCATATCTAATCAAAAATATTGAAATTATGATTAAAAAAATAGAGGATTTTTTTTTCAATTGTTTTATTGTTTACCTGTAATTTTTTCTTGTAAACAGTAGGTATAAATGCCACTTTATATGAAACTAAAAAACATATTTCATTATATAAAAGCATTATAATAAGTCACTTAATTTTTTTTTATTTCATATAAAAATAATTAATAAAAAATTCACAAACTATGACAAATCTTTCGCAACATGAAAGCAATGGTGGTTGATAATTTTATGGAATATATATTTTACAAACACATAATTATTTTAAGAAAGGGACCCTCAGATGGTTTGGGCATGTAGAGCGAATGAACGAGGAAAGTAGTGTAAGAAAAATATACGACGCAAATGTGAATGGTAGAAGAAGTCGGGGACGTCCGAGGAAGACATGGCACGATCAAGTGAATCAGATACTTGAGTCGGGCCATGTCAAAAGTCAGAATAATAGAAGAGAATGTATGAGACGATGTATGAATGTGAGTGAGGCAAAGAGTGTGTGCCAAGACCGAGTTGTTCGGCAGTTCGTCCTCTCTGCCTACCCCTGCGGAGAAAAGGCTTGATGGTTAGTTAGTTTAGTTAGTCTATGGTTAACTTTTAAATGCAAATATACACAGTGATGTTGCTACTTTTGAACACTGCTTAAATCATATATCATACAGTAACACAAAAGAAGATAAAACAAATTTTATGAGTCCTCTATTGCTGTCAGTGTTCTTTGTCGAGTGTTTTTTCAGGTATTTTGGGGCTCCAGACCAGAGGTGGCTGCCAAATACAACCGAGGGGCGCACTTGTGATTTGTACAGGGTTATCTATTGTGTACTATTAAAGTATCTGCGGGCCCTGTACAGTACGCCCAGTTTTTAAGAGGCTAACTTAACTCTGGCTTCGATGGAGCCTTGTTTAACATCAAGTATCAGACGTACTGTATAGTACCTATTTTAAAACAATATGGCAAAAATAAATTACATAATAATAAATAAAAAAAACTTTGTACACACCACTTTTTCAATTGGAGAATAATTTTGAGCTTTAAAAACAATAGACCTCAAATTAAGATACAACATGTCCAATTTTCAACAGACAAAAATCATTTTGCAATTCGTATGGTAACAAATGTAGGTGCAATTTGTACTGACTCAGTCTGCACTATTTTATGTTTGTATTTCAGAAAGTCAATTTCTTGATCAGAATACTTATTTTAATAATTTCAAGATTAAAAAAAAAAAAACAATTTAAATATTTAATCTTTTTAACAAAATTCAATTTAATTTCAAGAATTCCAGAGTAGTTACTTCAGTTTTGAAATTTGGGATGTTATAGTTGCACTGGCTCCGGACAGTTGAAACAATTTTGCAGTAAAAACATAAAACGAAAAGGACGCAATTTTTTAATTTTCAAAATAACAAGTTTCAGCCAAAACCGTGCCGTCTTCGGGGCATTTACAATATACATTAATAATAATGTGTCACCACTAACTACATAACTAATCTATATCACCACTATTTATATAATTACTAGGAAATAATAGAAACCCAACTTAATATAATGGTTGTTAATTAAGAATTAAGGGGTATTTCATCATCTCTGAATAAACCATCGCTTAGCAATACTCATCAAGTAGTATATTTAATCAGTTTCACCACCGATAAGTAGCACTACCCTTCAAGCAAATGACTGTTTATGCAGTCATATTAATCCTATGATAAAGTTACTTGATTCATAGTTAACAGTTTAATTAGAGGGTGAAATATTCCCTATTATAAAAGTTCATTTTTGTTTTGGGTGTTATAATAAAAATATAGTAAAAGCTGCACTCCGTGGCCGAGAGGTAAGGATCTTGACTCCTAAAGAATCCTAAGGTTGTGGGAACGAATCCCAGTATGAGCAAATAAATTTTATTTGATTAATTTGTGTTATTTCACAATTAATTCATTTAAAATAATGTATAGTATATTTGCGGCACGTTCCAGAGTGGAAGATACTCTCAGTAGCGCCCTAGTGTAAGAACACCATTCAGAATTGAAATGTTGCTTGAAATGGTGTTTGGTGAGAAAATCTGAACAGCCAAGCACTTCTCCACATTCCTTTTCCCCTCTCCACTACCTTCAGCCTCACAACATACCCCAATTAGGGATGCCATAGTCTCACTGGCTCCAGACAGGAATAGCTGAGACGCTTGTGAGGTATTCACATAAAAATTAAAAATAAACTCCCACATAAAAAGTTTGGAATTTTAAGAAAAAAATTATTAATTATTATTATTAAAAGTCCTAATTTGGTACCCGCATAATATAAAACTTTACTACATTTTCCTAACCCTTAAAAATCCTTACAAAAGAGTTTTAATTTAGACATAACTAAGAAAAACTTTGAAAACCAGAATTTAACCACTGTAGCGCTTTTTGCCACAATATGGCACTATTTAAAATACCTAGGATTGCTTTGCTGCCAATTTTGGCAAATTTTCCCTTGTTTGTAAGTAATTAAGTAGAAGTTTATATTATAATTTTTTTTTTATAAATCCTACGAATATGTGATAATCAACAAAAGATAGATGAATTCATTGGCTATATAAAACTATAATCACTTTGTATATCTCCGTATTAAAATTCAGAGGTATGATTTTTTTAATTTGGAGAAAAAAGTTTTAAATTGCGCTGTCGCTCCAGTGGTTAAATGACAAAATGGCAAATAAAATAAAAAAATTGACAAATAAATAAAATATCCAGTCACTTGTTGACATATCGTCGGTGTAAGTCCAATACCACGGTAGAACCATTTGTAAAAATCTGCAGGAGGGACAAAAAAATTATCTAGTGATATACGCGCACTTGCTCGCTTATGTACTGGGGAAGGTTCATTAAAAGTATTGATTTTAACTGAGTACAAGTAGTCTATTGGTCAGTTTTACAATTTGAAAGCACCAACCAATTTTTTTTTAGATTAGCTCCACACAGAAGGCCATGAGGAAAATAATTTTCCCCAGAGTCTATGTCATCTTAGGGAATGCTGTGTGTATGCTTAGGATCATGTATGGAAGGGTAGGGATAGGATGTTCTGGGAAGGTAAAAGGTATGGACGGGTAGGTTCAGTTTATTTTCCAGCAAAGTCAAGGAGTCACGGACGTATGAATCCATTCCTCCAACTGCGGTGTAAGGCGATGGGTCGAGAGAGTCTGGCTGGAAAGGTCAAAAGGTCTCCCTCAACCAGTCTCTCTCGATCCGGCCCGCCAAGCAGCAGGTGGGCAGATGCATCCGCTGCTAAGACCTGGACAAATATCACCTGATAAATCACCAAATGTAGCGAACCACTTGGGGTGACCTATGGCAGATGTGCTGGTTATCCAATAAATGGTTCCGGGGGCAGTGGTACTCATCCCACCTCCCAAATTGGGAAAATAATTTCTCTCAGAACCTATGTCTTCTTTGGGGATTATGTGTGGAGGGTTTTTTCTTTAAGGAAAGGAAGGAGAGAAAGTTCTGAGACAGAAAAAGGTTTGAAGGGTGGGTAGGAATCTAGGGGTCAGAGTGTCCAGTAGTGACAGGCGTATGCATCCATCCCTCCAACTGCAGTGCAAGGCTCTAACATGGATCGAGAGAGTCTGGCTGGAAAGTCAAAAGGTCTCGCTTCCAGTCTCTTCTGATTCGGAAAATGCATCCGCCGCCAAGACCCAGACAAATCTCACCCCATAAAACCCAGGCACTCCTGCTAAGTCACCAAATGTAGTGAACCACTTGGAGTGACCTATGGCAGAGGTGTTGGTTATCAAATATGTAAATAGTTCCCGTGGCGGAAACACGCATACTCCCCTCCCAAATTGAATTATTGGCTCGTACGCGGTATTGAATTCCCACAGACAATATGTATAATTTTTTTACAGAATATTGCTTACAATCTGAATCCAAACATAATATAATCACCATATTGAAGACAGATTAATCTTTATCAAAAATTAATGGGTGGCTAAAACAGTGGTTAAAATCTGTAGTAATTTAATCAGATATACATATATGTAATTTTTAATCTGTTACAATATTTAAAACCATCCAAACTTCGAGTGACAGACGCTAAATCACTTTCGATCAAACAATTTAATTACCACAGACGTTAAACAACGCTTTAACCATTGACAAAACTGTAAATAATAGAAATAAGGGAGATGGGCAATGAATCATTATTAGTATGAAACTGCACCCACAACAGTGGCATCAACATTGATCACCCATACTACTGCAAATCGCATCTATGTACAGCGACGTATAGTTTTGTACAGTAGAACCCTGTTAATTCGAACCCCGATAATTTGAAAAAAAAACACAATTTTTTCATGTAAAATGATTAATTTTTATCTGGAAATTTGTTAATTCGTACTTTGAAATTTTTTTTTGCCCACACCCGAAAACTTGTTTGTGTTATTTGAAAAACATTGATTTTTGCGAGAAATAAAAAAAAAATCGTAAATCTGAAACAGCCAGACAGCCGTGGTGGTAAAATGCTATAAAATGTAGATTTACGCAGTTAACATTGTTCTAATTCATATTATTATTTTGTAAATCTGAATCAGTTAACACTGGAATGTTGTATTTTAACGAATTTACTTCAAATATATTAATTTACAAGGCCAGCTACGGCGGAAATTGACTGCAAAATTTCGATTCAATAGGAAATTTATCATATTTATACAAATTTACTTCAAATATATGAATTTGAAGGGCCGGCCGTGGGGCAATCGGCTGCGAATATTTGATTTACACAGAAAATATAGTATTTTTATGAATTTACTTCGAATGTAGGGCCGACTAGCCGATTTTTGGGCAGTTTTTTACGATTGTTTTTTCATAAAATTTCAAATTACATGGGAATTTGTTAACTCGTCATTTTATTTTTGATGTCCCGTGGATTTCGAATTAAGGCGATCCACTAGTACAGGAAAAAATCGAAATCGGAATTCACGCCCTTTTATGGGAGGGGTTTAAAAATACTTGAGAAAAAGCTTTTGGAAGGGTTGGAAAAGATATTTGAGAATTTTTTTTTAAATGTCGATTTCGTAAAGGCCTGTAAAAAACATTAATTCCTTTTTTATGCATTGTTTATTGTAATAAAACGGAATTTTTAAATTGATTTCACGAAAACAAGCGGCGCGGAGCGTAACACGTCGTTTCTCCGCTCCGTCCGGAGGAGTAGTGACCGTAAATAGGGGCCGCTGCCAGTCGTTCTTCGGTGGACGGTATAAGGTTCACTTTGATATTACAAATTCGTCGACTGCCGTATTGTCGCCGTGATGTCAAAAATACCAATGCGAAAATGCATGTCATATTTTATTTTGTGAGGTTCGGGCGTAAATTTCATTTTTTTTTACGATTATCATAAAAGAAACTAAATTTGCCACACTAAACAATAAAACCATATCCGAAATGAGGTTTATAAATAGGAGAGTTTGGACTTCAAAGTGTTTTTTATAGAACTTATAATTTATTTTTTTCTAGGCTTATTAAAAGACTTAGCAGTCCACAATAGAGTCCTGGTACCTACCCTGATGTATGGCAGTGAGGCATGGAACTGGCAGAGGAAGGATGAAAGTAAACTGAATGCTGTTGAAATGAGATCCCTGAGGCGTATGTGTGGTAAAACAATGTATGATCGTGTGAGAAATGTGGATATCCGCAAAGAATGTAAGGCTGATGTATGCATAATGAGTAAGATTAAGAAAGGGACCCTCAGATGGTTTGGGCATGTAGAGCGAATGAACGAAGAAAGCAGTGTAAGAAGAATATACGACGCAAATGTGAATGGTAGAAGAAGTCGTGGACGTCCGAGGAAGACATGGCACGATCAAGTGAATCAGATACTTGAGTCGGGCCATGTCAAAAGTCAGAATAATAGAAGAGAATGTATGAGACGATGTATGAATGTGAGTGAGGCAAAGAGTGTGTGCCAAGACCGAGTTGTTTGGCGGTCCGTCCTCTCTGCCTACCCCTGCGGGGAAAAGGCGTGATGGTTAGTTAGTTAGTTAGTTATAAAAAAAATGACCGACATTTTTAAGGGCCAAGGTATGTTCTACACGCAGTATTTAATTGAAGCATCTATAATACTTCTAAGCGATCAAATTTTCAAAACAAAAACGTATGATTTTGTATGATTTTGCATTATTTAGTATGGCTTCATCTTAACGGGTTTCTACTGTACATCTAAACGCCAAATGCATAACTTTAATTACATAGGCACTCTAACAATACATGCAATTAGGTTACAGTTCTGCGATAGTCATTGTATCTCTTATATTGTTTCTTTTATACACATCAATCATCTAGTTGATTAGTCAGACATCTCAAAAAAATCTAAATTTGAGTTGAGTATGAAGTTATATGTAAAAGTGTACACTCTATCTAGTACAATACTCAGATTACTCATAAACATCACCAAATCAATTATAATGCACAAAAACTTGTAGGGATTAAATAAAATTTTATTGTTTTCTGGGTCACTTGTAGGATATTTAAAAATGTCATATTAAAGTACTGGACTGTTAAACTTCAGGGCATTATTTTATAGCATCCTACTAATTTTATAAAGGCGAAAGTTTGTATGGATGTTTGTTACTCTTTCACGCAATAAATACTGAAGGGATTTCAATAAAACTTTACAGTAATATAGCTCATACATCAGAATAGTCTATAGGCTATAACTTAGAGCTCTGGCATAATGAAATTATGTATACAATTATACGTTTATTGTCCAGACGAAAAGCAAAGCGTTGCTACGTAATTGTTTGACATGCACTATCATTTTGTCATTTGTTTAGGTTGCTATGGAGATCCCTTTGATAGTTAAGATTTACAGCGCGTGTTTGATTGTTACGTTGAGGGGGGAGGGGAAGGGGAGGGGGGGAGTGTCGCATGCGAAGCCGGGGGCAAAAGCTAGTATTTAATAAAATAATATTTGATTTACGGTGAGCATAAAAATATTACTTTCCTCATTATTTCAAAACTTAGTATTTGGAGATATCTGACTAATCAACTGGATGATCGATACATAAAACTGCCTAAATTGACCAAATTTCAGTAGAATTAAAAATAAAATTCTTATATAGTTAAAAAGTCAGTTTGAAAAAATGCTTTATTCACTGTTTTTCGAGCTTTCGAAACACTTTTCAAAGTCCACCACCTCAGGCTGTGCATTGAGAACAAGTTGTTGCAAATTGGCCCCTGCGTCTCCTGTATTATTAGAAGACGTATCGAAAACTTGGTTCATCGGTAGATTTGGAAAAATAGGCAAAGGTTTAGAATTGCTGCTGACTGGAATATTGCTTGTTATTGGTGTTTCTTCTGATTCATCGCTTTCTTCATACTCGTCTGAAGTGCTTTCTTGCGGTTGCTGTTGGATCGGTGCATTGTGGGTTGTGGTTGTTGGTTGAGGGAGTGGGGCGGTGCGAAACAGTTTGACGTAGTTGGCGGGGATAAGTCCGGATTTTTTGTTGTCCACAGTAGCCAGGAGCCAGCCCGAGTTCCACAGGGTGCCCTGCTGGGCCTCGGGGGCGATGGTCACAACCTGGTTGGCACGGAAGCTGATCTCCTGGGGGGTGGTGGCCGCAAAGTCAAATTGCGCGAGGGCGCGGTGGGGATTCTGCCACGTCGTGGGGTCAGACTCTGAAAAAATTAAAGTTGAAATTTACTTTTACATTAACTCTAACCCTGAGTCAAGTGGCATCTGGCGCTAGTAAAAACCTCAAGGGCGCTGTGTTATAAAGTTAGATATTATGGGAGCCTTGCACGGGCCTGCATCTTTGGTAGGAGGATCTTTATAGGGAAAGAAAGGAGAGGAAGTTTTGGGAAAGAAAAAGATATGTGGAGTGGGTAGAAATCTGGAGGTCAATGTGTCCAGGAGTGACGGACGTATGAATCCATCCCTTCTGCTGCGGCGCAAAGCAATGGGCCGAGAGTCCGGCTGGAGAGTTTAAAAGGTCTCCCTCAACCAGTCTCTACCGATCCGGCCCGCCATGGAGTAGATGGGCAAATGCATCCTCCGCCAAGACCTAGAAAAACTTTACCTCAAGAACCACTTGCTAAGTAACCAAAGGTAGCGACCCACTATTGGGCGCTTTTTGAATTCCTACAATTATGGCATGAAATCTGCACAAATTAAACAAAAAACGTATGTTCTTTATCACAGTAAAGCCGTAGCTCTTCTTACACACTAAATAATAGTGAGATAAACGATACACGTATGTCTGCTTCCCCCAAAAGAAAAATGCAATCATTATCATACATATTAGAGATGCCACGAATATTCGGCTTTTATTCGGTATTCGGCCACTTTTTTTACTATTCGAATACCAAATGATGAAAAAAATGCATATAAATTTAATATTTATTACAGAAGATAACCAGTTCGGATTCAAACCTGCAATGTCAACATCTATGGCAATATACATATTCCCTAAAAGAAACCATCAGCTATTATAAACTAAGGAAAACGCCAATCTATACCTGCTTTCTAGATCTAAGCAAGGCGTTTGACCGTGTACGTCATAATAAACTGTGGGAAAAACTAAGGAAAAGAGCAGTTCCGGAAGATGTAAGAGCGATTCTTTCAATTTGGCACACGCAACAAGAAAATATTGTGAAATGGTCTGGGGAGCTGTCTAATCCATTCTATTTGAAAAGTGGCGTAAGGCAAGGAGGAAGCATGTCTCGGGTTCTGTTCAATCTATATACCGATGATCTTATTAAAAAACTTAATGCCACGAACATAGAATGCCATATACATGGAGTATGTGTGAACAACATTAATTACGCAGATGATATGGTTCTTCTTGCACCGTCACTAAGCGCATTACAGAAGTTACTAAGAATTTGTGAAAACTTTGCAAAAAACCATAACCTGTTTTATAATACTACCAAGTCAGTAGTTATGGTTTTTAAAAACAA
This sequence comes from Limnephilus lunatus, assembly GCA_917563855.2. Classification (NCBI taxonomy): domain Eukaryota; kingdom Metazoa; phylum Arthropoda; class Insecta; order Trichoptera; family Limnephilidae; genus Limnephilus; species Limnephilus lunatus. Next base: position 45,886,066 of record OU830603.1, on the reverse strand, counting down.
AAACGAAACCGTCCAAACACCCTCAGTATGGTTAGATGACAGGAAAATGAATGTTTATCACAGCGTTAAGTACCTGGGACACATCATCACAGACGACCTTAAGGATATCGAGGATATGGAAAGGCAGAGAAGAGCGATATCTGTTAGAGCGGGTATGCTGTCAAGATGTTTTTACCTATGCAGCCCAAAAGTAAAAAGAATATTGTTCAACGCTTTCTGTACCTCGCTGTACACATCAGAACTGTGGGTTGACTACACTGCATCCCAATGGAACAATTCAAAGGTTGCTTACAACAACGCATACCGTCAACTTTTCCGCCTACCGAGATACTGCAGTGCTACGGAAATGTTCCTAGAGGGACGAGTGCACACTTTCCGAGCACTTCTCCGCCACCGCATGGGAAGTTTATTGCGCAGACTACGCCAATCGAAGAATGCAATCATCACCGCCATGACTACCTGGTTGGAGTCCCCCCTGATGGCCCTCTGGAGACGGGAGACGATGAAATACCCTCCGAAAACAGCTGCATGAATTAATTTTACTGTTTATTATTATTTTTCTCATGTTTTTCATGCTTATTCGTTTTTTTTTTAAATTTATTTATATGTTGTTATTTACTTTATTTTTATTTTTAACATTAACCCATTTTTTCTTTCAAAATATGGAATGTATTGCATTGCACTACCCCTGCATACATTCTGGAATAAACTATTATTATTATTATTGTCCTAACTACAAATTTCATAATATTCCCAAATAGGTGATTTTTTATTAAATGGTACCATTTTGTAAAGCTTTCGCAAACAAGCAGACGTGATACACACTATAAGTAACACAATTTGATGTAACAATCAACAAATACGTACGAAGTACGTAGTTAATAATAATAATATTTGGATGACTTGTATAGCGCCGTTTTTGTGAAAAATCACCTCAAGGGCGCTGTACAAATTTATAAAACGTTTATACAATCTTATTTTAAACTATATACAACAACATCTTATGGCTAAAAATTGCATCCATCGGTTCATCGATCACCGATACGAAACTATATGTGCAATGATTTGACCAATGAACGCGATGCTGCTGTAAAAATGCACTGTACAGGCAGAAAAGTTACCACATTCAATGATGCCGGTCGGAACCTATCACCCGTGAAATGTACTAAGTGTCGCCGAATATTCGGCATTCGGCAAAATCACTATTCGTGGCATCTCTGATACATATCCCTCACTCGTATTAAAGAAATGAAACACTATTGTCATTGAAAGGGGAATTAAAAAAGCGCTCATCCTTTTATTGTTTTTTTTGTCACTTTTCTGTTTAATCTTATGTTCACATTTGGGAGGCGGGTGTGGGTACCGCCGCCCCGGGAACTATTTATTAGATAACCAACACCTCTGCCATAGGTCACCCCAAGTGATTTATTATATTTGGTGATTTGGTAGGGGTGCCCGGGTTCATAGGATGAGGTTTGTTGGACGGTGTATGCATCTGCCTGCCAGCTGCCAGGCCGGCCGGATCGGGAGAGAAAGGTAGAGGGAAACCTTTTGATTTCTCCAGCATGACTCTCTCGGAACACCGCCTTGCACTGTAGTGGGAGGGCTGGATTCATACATCCGTCACTCCTGGCTGGACACACTGACCCCCAGATTTCTTACCCACTTCTCAATACTTTTTCCTTCCCAGAACATCCTCTCCTTCCTTTCCTCAAAAGACCCCTCACACAGCAAAGATGACATAGGCCCTGAGGGGAATTATTTTCCTCAGGGTCTCATGTGTGAGGCTAATGTAAAAAAAAATCAAAACACATTTTTTGGCACTTTCAGTTGAACACCACAAGCCGCACTTTCATTAGCGCTTTCAAATTGTGAAATTGACTGCTCGAATGAACCATTCCCAGTACACCTTTGCATAGGGTATATTTAAGGAAAACGTTCAAAGCTGTACGTCGAAAGGCTCACGAATAAGAAAGAAACAAGATCTCACCGTTTTTTTCTTGTATGGTACTTGTGATGGAGCCCAGCATCTTCATGATGATGTAGGGAGCGCTAGTGATGAGGGCCAGGAACAGCAGCACGGGCCAGTTGGAGCGCGTCTGACCCGGGGGAGGTCCTGGGCCCGCACTGGCCTCGGCCCATGCCTGAAATAGCACAAAAAGGTATTTAAAACCAGTTCAAATGGTAACTAACCCGGAGGTGGAACTGCATGGTGCAATGAAACATAAAGATATACAGTGTGCTAACAAAAACCAGAAATTTTGTAAAAAAAAAATTTTATTACTGTTGCAATATCTCATAACACTGACTTTAGAAAAATTATAGTAGATTCAAATGTAAGGTTATGTTTGATTCCCCAATCTGACAGTTTTTTTTTAAAGTTGGCTTCACAATTCCCCGGGGGAAAAATCTCAAGGCCTATGTCATCTTTGGGGATGCTGTATGGAGGGTATTTTTAGGGAAAGTGGGTAGGAATCTGGGGGTCAATGTGGCAGGAGTGACGGGTGTATAAATTCATCCCTCCCACTGCGGTGCAAGACGATGGGTCGGGAGAGACTGACTGGAGAGGTCTAGGTTAGGTCCCCCTCAACCAGTCTCTCCCGATCCAGCCCTCCATGCAGTAGGTGGGCAGACGCATTCGTCGCTAACACTTGGACAAACGTCACCCCATGAACCCAGGCACCCCTGCATTATTTTTCCTTTCAACCATCTTGGTGCTGCTATTTAAAATCATTTAAACGATTGCAGCTCTCTCAATTGTAGTCTACTATTTGTTTTCAGACTGGGCCTATCTAGTATTGATTCTTTTAGGATATATGGAATATATAGGTACATTCGTAATGGTTCCACGACACCTCAACAAAATAGCTTTTCAACATACCTTTGAAGTCATTAAAAATTATGATTTTTTATTCTTAAATATCAGTTTTTACTGGGTGAAACTGTGGTTCCTGGCGTCGCCGATATTGTTAACCAATACTACTGCACACTTTAAAAAAATCAACTAAATGAATGAATTCTTTCCGTATTCAAACTATGCCCATCAGGTAGTAATCCGCCAACAGACGGGCAGCCATCACAGCATATCTCTTGTATTTCAATATCTTTACCCACCCTAACCCAATATTTCAATATCTTTACCCACCCTAACACAACCTAACCCAATATAACCATCTTTATCCACAACCTAACCAAATATAACCATCTTTATCCACAACCTAACCCAATATAACCATCTTTATCCACAACCTAACCCATTATAACCATCTTTATCCACAACCTAACCCAATATAACCTATTTAACCAAAAAAATATATCACTTTTAATTTTCAAGGAGGTGATGAAGTTACACAATGTTGAGTTCAATGACAAATATCATATCATATTTAGATAGTAGGTACATAAATAGATATTATAATATGACCATCTTTATCCACAACCTAACCCAATATAACCATCTTTATCCACAACCTAACCCATTATAGCCATCTTTATCCACAACCTAACCCAATATAACCTATTTAACCAAAAAAATATATCACTTTTAATTTTCAAGGAGGTGATGAAGTTACACAATGTTGAGTTCAATGACAAATATCATATCATATTTAGATAGCAGGTACATATAGATAATAATAGATATTATCTTATCCATTTTATTTGGGTTAAAAATACATTTAACATTTTCATGATATTTTTTACCCAGTGCTTCGAACTAGTGTAAATATATTTGTGTAACTGAAGGGAAATGCGTAGTTCTTTCCTGGATCAAGTTGATAACAAATAATATTGTTTACCAGATAAAGAAAAAAAAACAAACAAACTTTATAATCATAACGTATTTTTGTAAAAATAGATTATCAGTTGTTATTATTATACGTAGTGTCCGAAATCTCATAGAATCAAGTGAATCTACATCAAATAGAGAACAGAAAGAAACTCCAGTTCTTTTTGATCAGAGCATTTTTTTTTTATTACTTTTTTCAAAGGGTTAAAAAACTTTTAGAGGCGCGCGCGCCTACACTTCGACACATTTAAAATGATTTTTTTAACTTCATCTCCACACAGTACGCCCTGACGAAAAGAAATTTCCCTAAGGCCTATGTCGTCTTTGGGCAAGCTGTATGGAGGGTCTTTTAGGAAAAGGAAAGAGAGCAAGTTCTGAGAAGAAAAAAGGTATGAAAGGTCGATGGGTTCAGAAGTAACTCTTCATCCCTCCTGGTGTGGATGGGGTGCAAGGCGTTTAGTCGAAAGATTCTGTAGCAGTTCCTACCTTACTGCTACGGAAGATTTATTATCGTTGCACAGCATTGTATGCACGGGCCTTAATTTGGTTGACCACGTGATGTCAATTGAGGTAGCTGCTTCCTACTTTCCCGCTCGCGAGTCAGTTTTGGAGCGATCTACAGGGAGGATGTGACCCGCAACACGGAAGTCCAGGCACAAGGCCGCATCAGCAAGTAATCATGGATCCACGATCTCCGTAACGTTATCACCACTTTATTATTAGAGTCATAATGGTTATCCGTATAAATTAAACTTCACAACCTTTCTCGTTGGGTTGTAAAATTTGCAATGAGATGGCGTCCACTCGTAGTTTAATTATCCGCACAGATACTTAGAATCATTTAACTTCGTAATATTATTTATTTAATTTAACAATAATTTCTATCTAAGGTTTTCATCGAGCCTTAGCAGCCCTGAGAGTATTTAAGATATAATTTAATGATAGAGTCTCGTGCATATTTTGTATTGTTACTTGATTAATAAATTTATACATGTTTTATTGAGCTAGCATCTTTTATTTTCATTGGGCATATTTATTTACTCATGTTTCTATTTCAGAGTACACATCTGAATAGACACACACATATTATTAAACAAACATTTAAAATAGGTAACATTTACCTTACGTTACAATTCTAGCTGGAGAGGACTAGGTTAGGTCTCACTTAACCAGTCTCTCCCTAACCTCATTTTTACGCGAAATAACAAATTTTGATGAGAATAATACGAAATTAGCTATTTTCAAGCAAATAACGCAAATTTACATTTTTTTAAAATGATTTTCTGGTACATTTTAAAAAATAATAACAATAACATATTAATATTTCTTTGTCTATGGTTTGGCAAGCTTGAAAAGCCATAAAATGGAAAGCAGCTAACTTCATGTTGAAAACGCCGTATACTCTAATTTATTTGTAGATTTTGTAAAAAATTTAAACCTTTTTGCTGCAAAAAAAAAAGTTTACATGACCTCACTACTGTTGGAAATTGCCAGCGCAAATTTTTCAGGTTTTTTATAGTCATGTTGTGGAACTGGCCACAGATATTGTTTATTGGTTTGTACCTTGAATTCAGCTTCAGTCCTGATGCCCATCAGAACCATCAGTTTCTTTAGGATCCAGTTGACTCCCCGAACCAGGGCAAAGGCAGACCAGACCTGGGCAAACAGACCCCTGAGACGGGCAAAGTTATCTGCAACTCCTGTGGACAGACAAAATTTACCAATAAACATCATTTTCTTTGTGAGTACATCCGACGGATGACTTGATGAGAAAGAATTTTTTCTATTGCATTTTAATCAGAAATTTTGGAAAAAGTCGTTACAAGGGAAATTACATCAATTTTGTTATCTCTGTAAACAAGATTAGATTGCATGTTTTTATCAGAATTGGTGTGAACTCTTTTGACATGAAAATGTTTCACAAGATTTCATTTTCGATATGCATTAATCTTACTAATATTATAAACGCGAAAGTTTGCATGGATGTATGTGTGTTTGTTACTCTTTCACGCAAAAACTACTGAATGGATTTTTAATGAAACTTTACAATAATATAGCTCGTACATCAGAATAAAATATAGGCTATAATTTATGTTGCTAGCTAGGAAGGGGACGCGGGAAGGAAACGGGGACACACGGGAAAGGTGATTCAGGGAGAATGTATTTCTTTGAATATGGCATTGCAACGCATGCCGGGAACCAGCTAGTTTGAAATAATTGAGTTAACTGATATTGGCTTTAAATTGTTGTACCTCCCCTACTATCAAAGTGAGAAACAAGATCTAAACAGTATTAGAGAGAAACACCACGCTTTATATTCAAATCTAAAAGTTAACCACAAAAGATTTAAAATAAACATCTTTATGAAACCAAACTTTCCGACCACAATTACAAAAAGTGAGGTTTTTTTTTTTTTATGAATACTGCACAAGAGTCCCAACTGCTCCTGTCTGGAGGCAGTGAGACTATAGCATTGCCAATTGGGGTATGTTGTGAGGCTAAAGGTAGTGGGGAGGGGAGGGATATGGGGAAGAGGAAGATGGGAGAGTACCTGGCTATTCAGAACTGGTCACCAAACACGGCTAACGCCATTTCAAGTAACGTTTCAATTCTGAATGGTGGTCTTACACCAGGGCTACAATGAGTGTCTTCTACTCTGGAAAATACTGCAAATACACCATATATATTAATAGTGAGTTCCCGGCATGCATTGCTATGCCACTTAAAAAATAAATTGTTTCTCCCTGCATGTCCTTTCCCATCCGTCCCGTTCCCCTTACCCTCACATTCCCACTCCGCTTTCTCTGCTTTCCCTCTCCTCACTCCCCTCTCCTGCTTCCCCCGACCCCAACCCGACACAAATCCCGACACAAATCCCGACACGAACCCCCCTCCCGCATTCCATACAATCAGTACCGGTCCATTCAGTTTTCAAACGGCTCGCGTACCATCTATTGCAATTTTTTTATACAAATTTCATAATGCCAGAGCTCACATATAGCTTAAATATAGAAACCATCACAGGCATGCACACATCAAATCCCCAAAGTTTCATCACAATGGGATGAATGGTTAGCAACGCATAATTTTATGATGCCAGAACTCACTATTGTATATAGAAACCCTCGCAGGCATGCGCACAATAAAACCTCCAAAGTTTCATCGCAATCGGATGAATGGTTTAGCAACACATAGGCATCTCATATATATATATATATACACGGTGTCCGGAAACTCGTAGTACAAGCGGAAAACTGGTGAACCTACATCACATAGAGAACCCAAATAAACATAAAGATTTTCTATTTAAGCATTTTTACATTTAAAATTTAAAAAAAAAAAAAAAAAAATTTTTTCGGCTACTTTAGGGTTTAAATTTGTAACGGGCGGCGGGCAAAAATGTATTGTACTTGAAAGCAACACGAACGATTTTCAGCAACATTTCAGTGTACACGCTACTTGACTTAGTACTGGACCAATTCGAACAATCCTTGTGAGAGAAATTATTAGCATAGGTGTTAACCTACTTACATTATGTGGAAATGTTCCGAGGAAAGGTAATCCAAAAACTTAAAACACTGCACATCACAAAAAATACATTAATACGTCATAATTATTCTGCGTTGGTATTATTCCATTGTAATACACAATAATTAATCACTTTAAAATATGAAAATGACACAAATAATTCACAAACACACTTTGTTTTAAATTTTAATTAACAGAACGGTTAAAAGATGTCAACGACCTCAATCAAACGCGTGACAGCGGGAACTAACCTTGAACATGCCCAAACAAAGCAACAAGGAAGTACGTTATTAAAGAACGGCCATGTTGCATTCCTCACGGCCCGATTTGTAGACACTTCAAGCAGGCACCCCTGCAAGCAAGCAAGCAGGCACTCATGCAAGCAGGGCAACAACCAAATTTGCAGAGAGTTCTTAGTTTTTGCGCTGTGCGTACGTGTTCGGAGCGCTCGCTGACTGACTTTAATGACTTTAAATTTCAAAATGACTATAATTTTTTTTACTCCAAATAAGCTCGGGTATCTCTGGTTAAAATCTCCTCGGGTACGTGCTGTTACACCCTGATTAAATCCATAATTTTGGAATTATAAAATTTTGGCACGCAAAATAAAAAAAGTCCAAATGAATAAATTACTTAGTTTTTACCAATTTATTGTTTATAAAAACTGAATGTTTCGTAAGCAACGCTTATTTCTTCGGGGTTTTAATAATACTAATTTTTAAATAATAGACATAGAACATGATGTCAAGGAAAAATAACAGACATAGACTAATAATAAACATAGACAACGGTAACAATGGAAAAAAATGAGAAAAGGTTGGTACAATATGGAACAATTTAAATGAAAAAAAATTTAAAATGTCCCACCTTACGTATTTTTCTAACTAAAATTACCGATAATGAAAAAAAATAAAAATACACGCATATTTTATTAGGAAAATTTATTATAAACATTATTAACCACTCATTTTAAGTCGTTTCTTGCATAAAATTAATTCAAAAATTCCCACAATTTCACAATTTTTTTTCAGATTGTGGTCAGAAACTTAAGTTTCTTAAAAGTGTACATATTTTATTATTTTGAGGTTAACTTTTAGGTTCGAATTTAAAAAGTGGTGTTGTATATTTATAACACCGCACCGTTTAGATCACAGATTCTCAACCTTTTTTTCCCACCGCCCACTTTGAGAATATTTTTATTTCTAGTGCCCCTATCCGAAACAGCCATAGGGGGCGTAATGGGATACCATGACATGGTTACATTTGCCACAACGGAGGAGGCGTAACGGTACACCACCACCACCACGACGAAGGGGGCGTAACGGGATATCACGATGGAGCTACATTTGCCGCAACGGAGGGAGCGTAATGGGATAGGGAAATTATTTTAGTGAATGGATGGCCCCTAATGGGATAGGGTGGGATGGGTTCCTCTGGGTCCCCCTACACCTGGGTACACCGCCACCACGACGAAGGGGGCGTAACGGGATATCACGATGGGGCTAAATTTGCCGCAACGGAGGGGGCTAATAGGATCGGGAAATTATTTTTGTGAATGGATGGCCCCTAATGGGATAGGGTGAGATGGGTTTTTCTGGGTCTCCTACCCCCCCCCGGAAAGTCTGAAACGCCCCCCAATTCCCTCCTTGTATTCTACCGCCCAACTGAAGGTCTGAAAAGTCCCCAAGGGGGCGTTTTCGCCCACGTAGAGAACCTATATCATAGATTCTCAACCTTTTTTTGCCCACCGCCCACTTTAAGAATAATTTCATCCTAGCGCCCCCTATCCGAAACAGCAATAGGGGGCGTAATGGGATACCACGACAGGGTTACAATTGCCATAACGGAGGGGGCGTAACGGTACACCACCATCACCACGACGAAGGGGGCGTAACGGAATATCACGATGGGGCTACATTTGCCGCAACGGAGGGGGCGTAATGGGATAGGGAAATTATTTTTGTGAATGGATGGCCCCTAATGGGATAGGGTGCGATGGGTTTATCTGGGTCTCCTACCGCCCCCCTGAAAGTCTGAAACGCCCTCAATTTTCTCCTTTAATTGTACCGCCCCCTGAATTGTCGCCCCCTTATCGCCCACGTTGAGAATCTATGGTTTAGATCTCGCCGCAAATATTTTTGTGGGAAATATCACACAAGCATCGAAGGTCCTTGTATAAATCAAAAATTTCTACCCAAACTTCTTTTTCCTTTTCAATGCATGATGATTAAAATAATAATATTTATATCCTAATCGCTGTTCTGGTAAAAGTCGCTGCCAACGACGTGTCGTAACATGTCCATTCCGGCAGATTGGTCGCAAGTTGGAGGCGGACCCTCTGCGGCTGACACGACAGAGAATTCGAAGAGGGTAAATAATAATACGGCAGGCGGTTCTGACTACTAACCACCCAACTTGCAGGGACTCTGCGGCAGATTCCCTGCATGCAGTGCCGTGTGAAGAGCCCTTTAATTATTAGTTCGTCCGTATGGTACTTGTTTACGAAATATCGAAAACGCTATCTCGTCTCTTCTTTCACGTGTTGATTGTACCTAGCGTAGAAAGAGATAGAGCTAATTTTGCATTGTTATTTTAACAGAAACTGCGAATATGTAGTAACAGCTGTGCACAGCTGTGTTTGAACCGTGGAACGAGCGAACTTTTTATTTTTATGTTGAATTAATTGATGGGCAATTTCAAAATTATGCTTTAAATACCGATTTCTTTGTTTGGTTTTCTTTTAAATTGTTTTTATTAGTTAGGTACTATGATCGTCGGTAATAATTAACAAGAATTTGACCAACAAAAAAAATCAACTTCTGACTCGATTTTCTCGAAAACGAAAGCTCAAATCAAAAAAAGTTATACCACAAAATCGACTCCAAATGTGATGGGGAATCCCCAGTTTCCCGCTTGTACTACGAGTTTTCGGACACCTTGTATATACAAACCCAGAAATATACATATGTATTTTGATTTTTAAATATATAGAGATAAATGAATTAATTATGAGATAACACAAAATAATCAAATAAAATTCATTTGCGCATGCAGAGATTCGATCTCGCGACCTTCGGATAGCGAGTCACGGAGGCCGTCTAAGCCGTTTATGTTTGCATTGAAAATTTGCATATATGAAAAAAAATTACATGATTATTTCAAATAATAAAATCTGAAAGAGTATTTCATCACCTTTTGAAAACAGTGTTTAGTTTTCGGATACAATCATAAATACTCCATTTACTTATTTGGATTTCATCAGTGGAAATATTTTGTCCTTCTAACAGAATATGTCTAAAAGGCCCAATACTACAAAAGCGTAATCTCCAAACTCAGTAACTGAACTGCTAGGCAGATAAGGATTTTTTTTGGACAATAAATTATTAATTATCTACTGTGTATTGAAACTTTGGTATGAAAATATTCAAACTAGATTAACACCGATTTGAAAGAAAAAAGATGTCGCCAATCTGCATAAGGTCTTTCGATTCCTAGGCTCCTGGCAGTCTGAAGTAATAGATTATCTGCTCAAAATTTTCAGTTTGGAAGGAAGGTATGGGTACTGCCGTCCCCGGGAACCATTTATTTGATAACCAGCACCTCTGTCATGAGTCAACCCAAGTGGTTCGCTAGGTTTTGGTGACTTAGCAGGGGTGCTCGGGTTCGGTGACCGGACAATTCAGAATGAAATCATTTTAGAACCTCCTTTGAAAAGTCATTAAGAGTGATAAAAAAATTGGTTAAATAGGTTAGGTTAGGGTTATGAGCTATTTAAAAAAAAAAATTTATAGGTTTTAATGAGGTGTTGAGTTGGCTTGATTCTGAGTTGGCATGCAACCCCCGGGTTCATGGGGTGAGGTTTGACTAGTCTTGGCGGTGGATGACGCCTACTGCGTTGCAGGCCAGATCAGGAGAGACTGGTTGAGGGAGCCTTTTGACCTCTCCAGTCAGACTCTCTCAACCGACAGTGGGAGGAATGATTTCATACATACATCTGTCACTCCTGGACACATTGACCCACAAAATCCTACCCACCCCTCATAACTTTTTCCTTCCCAGAGCTTCATGTCCTTCCTTTCCCTAAAAAGACACAGCAAAGATGACATAGGCCCTGAGTGGATTTATTTTCCTTAGGCTTCCCTTGTGGAGCAAATGTAAAAAAAAAATAATAATTTCAATATTTAAAAACGTTTGATCAAATTCAACAGGCGTAAGGAAAAATTTACCATACTTCAGGTACTCGTCCACAAAACACTTTTAAGTGTTTACTTACCTAAGATAGCTCTGAAAGAACTGGTGATGGCCATAAAGGTACTGTCCAACATCATGGCCACACTCCCCACGGCACCCACTAGACTTTGGATGGATTGAAAGGCGGGCCGGGTACTATCTTCAGCCAGTTGGATAAACCTGAAAATGAATTCAAATTAGTATGTGTTGAAGGCAATTCGAAAAATGTCTACTTCGCTATCGTTAGCAATTGGCACTGACATCCAAATTGATAGACTTGCCCTAGCATATCTGGGTATCATTTCGATGACCATAATTTTGGCACTAGGGGGGTTCAAGATGCTTTGAATAATCTACAACATGAAGGACGCAACATTGAAATAACCAGACCCTGCACAGAAAAATAAATTATTCATGCTTTAAACCGCTTACTCGTTAATACGGAATGTTTTTTATTCAAACAGTTAGATTTAGCTTTATTATCACGAAAAGCGAGTATTTATGTCGTGGGAGAAAAGAAAACATGCAAAAAATATGCATTTAACATTTTAATTTTGTATAAATTAATTCGCTTACGCGGTAACGACATTTTGTATTTACCGTTTTTATTTCATAGACAATCAATCATAATTACACAAACCCGCTAGACATACTTTGCTTTGACAAACAAACCATTCAAAACCTGGGATGTTTTTTAAAATTATGATGACATGCAGCTTTCGTAGTTTAACCACAACCTAAAAAGGGAATATTCCGTATTATCCGTGCATCAAACTTCGACAACAAGAACGTTCCGTATTATCCGTGAGGTGGACTAAATGCATATTTACCAAAAGTAAAGTTCGCTAAAGTAAGGCAATGGTTTGCAGTGCAGTCCAAAGTGGGATTTTTCTGCACAGGATCTGAAGGTTGGTTTATAACCGAACCGCCTAGCGTAGCGACGCTCAAAATGGTGAGGTGGGTAAATTATAAGTCATTTGTAAGTGTCTAACTAAATGGTGCAACAAAATAATCAATTTTGCAAACAAACTCGAAATTTGTTTACCCGATTTGTAGTTAAGTTTTTTATGCAGCCAGCAATTTGCGCGCCATTGTAAAAAGGACTAGTAATTCATGAGTAGATTATATTTTCGCAGACTAAATAGTGATATTTATTACAATGCGAGTTGTCTATATACTGTCAAGATTAAATTATTGACAAATCACAGAATGGGAGATGGTCACGACGTCTGCCCCCTCTGCGCAAATTGGTTTGATCCCCTTCCCTGATAGACTCGTCTATCAATTTGGATGTCTGTGGCTATTGGCTAATTCTATGTGATTCAAAGTCATAAATTTCCAAAAAAAATGCAGCTCTTCTACCCTAACATTTAGAGGTACCTATTTAATTTTAGAATTGAAAAACTTAGCTATTTTTTTTTTTTTTTTTTTTTTTTTTATCCTTTATTCCAGATCTCGGGGAGGGTGGTGCAATCCCACGAGTTCCATATAATACATATACAATATATCAAGTAAAATAAAAATATTGCAAGATGAGAGAAAAAAAAATTACATGGTAAAAGAAAATAATAGATAATAATACAAAACAAAATAAGAAAATTTGAATTAAGTTAACTTTTATATAACAAATCTATGTCATCAGGAAGTGGCTCCACCGCTTGTAGATGGGACCCTGCCAGAAGTGGAATGCTGCCATCACAAGACTGTTTTCGCTCGAGGCTAGTCGCGTTCTGAAGTTAGTGATCCGTTTCTTCATGAGTGCTCGGAATCCGGGAACTCGCCCTTCTTCAAACATCTCGGTGGCACTGCAGTACCAGGACAACCCAAAAAGCGTTCGATACGAGTTGTTGTACTGTACTTCCATTCTTTTTAGTGATGCTTTCTTGAAGTTGGTCCATAGCTCCGAGGTATATAGACTCGTGCAGTACGTGTTAAAAAGTTGCCTTTTTGCAGCTGGGCTGCACTTGTTAAATCTTCGAGAAATCATATTTGCCCTTATGCACAGTGATCTTCTCTGTCGCTCAATATCCGAGTCATCGCTGAGGTCCGCTGTTATGATGTGTCCCAAGTATTTGACCTCGATTTTTTCTGTTATTTTTGTGTCGTTTAGACTGACGGGTAATACTTTTATGGTGCCTGCGCCTGACTTGAATACGAGCAAAACAGACTTAGTGGGGTTATAGACCATGTTATATTCGGCAGCGTATTCTTCACATATCTTTAATAGCTTTCTCAATCCTTTTATGCTTGGTGACAAAATGACCATATCATCTGCGTATGCAATGTTATTTACACAGTTATTTCCCAGGTGACAGCCTACATTTGCCGAGGTGAGTTTATCGCTTAAATCGTTCATATAGACGTTAAATAGAATAGGCGATAAACTTCCCCCTTGTCTGACGCCGCATTCCATATTCACTGGTGTTGACATTTTATTTTTCCAAATAACTTGGTTCTCCTGTTGATGATGCCAGACTGCCAGAATATTGATTATTGAACCTGGCACCTTCCTTTCTTTTAGTTTTTTCCAAAGCAGTTCGTGAGAAACCCGATCGAAGGCTTTACTTAAATCAAGAAAACAAGCATACACTGTGGTTTTTCTTGCCTTATAATATTCGATACATTGTTTTAAGCTGAATATTGCCATATCTGTAGATAATTTAGATTTAAAACCAAATTGATTGTCGGATGTAAATAGTTTGCCTTCTATTTGAATTTGTATAACTCTTTCAAATATTCTAGATATTATTGTGGCAAGAGATATCGGCCTATAGTTGGAAGTACTGGATAAGTCTTCTTGTCTGGATTTAACTAGTGGTACAATAATTGTACGTGAGAAGTTTCTTGGCATGTGCGTGTGTTGAAGAATCTGTGTAAATAATGTTGCTAGAAGCGTGTATATTTTTTCGCCGGCGTTTCTAACATGTTCAATGCTCAGGCTATCATAACCGGGAGATTTTCCAGCTTTCATTCGTTTGACAGCGGTTTTAACCATATCTTCTGTAACGATTATGTTTTCGTCATCATTTTCACAAGGTTTTTCTAAGAAGGTGGGTTCTTTTCTTTCAGATGTTTTCGCAAAGTAGGTTATGAAAATATTAGAAATCTTTTCTGCGTCTGATTCTCCTTCAATGTGGGTTGATATCTGTGCTTTGGATTTTAAGATGTTGTTGGTTTTTTGCCAAAATTCTTTAAAATCTCTATCCTCAAATGCACCTGATATTTTGTCCAGTTTTATTTGTTCCGCTGTTTTTTGACATTTTCTTAGCTCAGATTTGAATTTTCTTCTCAATATTTTTCTGTTTTCTGCCAAAGGACCCGTCCGGGGTTTTCCATTTTCAATCCATTTAAGAAGTGCATTTCGTGATGCTTCATAATGAATCGAAACACTGTCATTCCATCCAGGAATATGTTTAGATGTGGTGCTGTTATGTTTAAGTCCACTTTCGAAGACGTTTTTTGCGGCCATGCACAGTGACTCTACAATCCTCGCATACAGTTTATTGATGGCATCTTTATGAAAGTTATTTTTGCATGCTGACTTTTTACAGAGTTCGACATCTCTGCTGCAGTTAATGCGGTTTATTAAAAATGATGCTGTTACAGAATAGGACATGATCTGAGATATAGTATGTGCTCTCCATTTTACTGGATCCAACGCTGTCGGGGTAATTCCCTCCGTAGTGGTTATTCCTGTTGTTTCTAACCAAATAGACATGGGCCGGTGATCTGTCCAGTCAACATCGTATTTTATGGAAATATTTTTTGTCATCTTTTTAATTGTGGCCGTTCCTATGCAGTGATCTAACCAGCTCGTTGTGTTATGGGCATCGCTAACATAGGTGTAAGAATCTCCTGGCAGTTTTTCCACATCAACACAGTGATATTTATTTTCTTTGCAGAACGATAATAAATCTTTCCCAAATAATGTCCTTGGATCCGCATTAAAATCACCCATGATAAGACAGTTCGTATATTGCTTGTCTTCAATAAGTGTATGCAGGTTTGCCAGGCATCTTGAGAATTCGGGTATGTTGTCATTACAGAATGTTGGCATGTAAACTGTGAGAATGCACAACAATCCTTTATCCAGGGTTATTTCTATTCCCGCTAACCTATTGTCATTGCAGTCGATAGCCTTGGCCTTTATTGTGCTGCGCCACAATATGCCCGTCCCGCCGTGCGGACGCCCTCTTAGTATGCCTGTGGAAGTATCTACAGCAGACGTGCCCAAGCTAGAAAATTTTGGATGTATTTCTGAAAGGTAATTTATTTCGGTTGGTAGTAACCATGTTTCTTGTAATAAAATTACATCATATTCTTCACATATGTCGTGAATAAATTTCACCGTTCTTCTCACTGATCTGCAGTTGATGGTAATAATTTTAAGAAGATCCATCATGTAAATTGTTTAAATTTTTTTTTTCCGGGCTATAATTTCTTTCTTTGAAAATTCTGTACACTATTCCTTCGGGCCAAAAATCTTTTTCCATAAATAAACTGATTTTTTGCGCGAGAATCGTTATTTTAAACGTTTTGAAAGGGGTCGGTTTGAAAGGTTTTATCCATTCTACATCTATATAAGATTGATTCTTGGATGAAATAAATTGTTTTAAGTCATCAACACTCGTTTCGGTGTCAAATCTTGAGGCATATATTGCCGTTCTTAGGGGAGCCGCCTTGATACTTGATGTGGGTCCTGTACCCTTGTGATTTTTATTTATTTTTCGTTTTCTCACGACGGTAAAACCGGTATTTTCTTTATTTTGGTAGTTCTGAATTGTCTTAGGCTCGGACCGCGGGCCGTTGTCTAACGGTTTCTGGGTTTCTACGCCTGATTTACTACCCAGTACATTGGAATACGTATTTTGTTTAGTGTGTGCATTATCAGTGTTCGGTTCGGTGACCTTGACATTAACCAAGGGCATTTCTTCGGTGTATTTTGAATTAACCGTTTGATTGTTTACATTTCCGGGTTTTAGATCATTCCTCAAAAGGGTCATCTGCTGTCGTAGGTCGTCTACATCATTTTGTTTGCACATTTGTGCCTTTATGGTGAAGAGTTCCGTTTTTAGATACAAAATATCTTTTAAAAGTGAGGTTATATCAACGGAATCAAAACAAACTGGAGGTAGTTTATGCAGATTTTTAGCTACGAAAGTTGGCATATCTGTTGTCTCGGTCTCTTTGATGACTTTAATCATGTCGTAAAGATTCTTTACCTTCTTTCCATCGCCTTTCCTGGTGATTCTCCTGTCATCGACCTCCGAGTACAGGACATCCTTGGAATGTTCCACTTCCTCTTCACTGAAGTGGGTTGAGCATATTTGTACAATTGACACTTCATCTAACACGTCTACTTTATTAAATAGAAATGTTAAAAGTTCATTTATAACAATTTTTTCACTTTTTTTCACCTTTTCCGTCATCGTAACGTTAAAATTGAACCGTCCGTGATTTGTCCATAGACATTATTTGTATTATATTTATAAAAGCGCTGGCGTGCATATATTTTCTGATAATTCTATGTTCTAATAATTAATTCATATTCGCTAAAAACAAAATAGGCAGTATCATTTTATCCTGATTTTTTGCCTGGAATGCATTCTCAACACAAATACCTACTGCAGTTGGGCTTGCTGCCAACTTCATTCAAAGAAAACATATAAAAAATAAACTTAATCCAGGGCTATTTTTGAATCCTTGTATGAATCCGGCTTTGCAAAAAGGGTATGTAATCTTTTTGGATCGCTGGCCATGCTTAACCTGTTGAACTTTGGATATTATTTCTAAAAAATGCTCGTAAATTTTTAGAAAATTCTTTTAACCCATTGGCCACAGAATAAATGAGCTAAAAAATTGGCCTTCACCACTGAATTAATTTTGTACCAAAAATTAAAACCTGCATTAGTGTACTAAATCTATTGTAACTTTTGAAACGTATATTCAAATGAATTAATTTCTTTAAATTTGTTTACATATTGGATTAAAGGCAAAGAAAAACTTAAAAATAAACATTTAAAAAATATTAAAATATGTGTAAATAAGGATTCAAATTTAACTTTCTCTTTTTTCGTAAGATTTTTTTCCACATTTTTATTCGAAAAGTTACAAAAAAACATAATATTCATAAATCGAAAGATAATAATTTTTGTATTTTATATACTTACTTATATTCTAATATCTAATAAAGTAATTTGGTTTCATAGACCTCAAAGCAATCAGGGACGTTCAGGGTCACTACCAAAAGCCTAGAACCGCTCGCAATTTTGAAGAAATTAAATGGTGGCTGGCTGCATATAAAACATGGAACACAAATATCAGGGAAAAAACATAAGAAACATATTATTGCGAATTCAATGAAATGAATGATTATTTACCTACAGAGCAATCGGCATTCAAAATTTTATTAAAAAATGTCACTATCATGCTCGTTGTCCGTTTTTTGGCGGACCTACTCTAGCCCGTCAGCGTGCCGGGGTTTGTGGTTAAGTACCTGAGTTGCACACCCGACAGGCTGCCGGGGTTTGTGGCCAATGGGTTAAAAAATTCAGAGTAGCTACAATAACCAAATAGTACCTAGGTCCTAGATTGATATTGGCGCAAGTGATTCTGACCTTCATACAGTTTCTTTATACATAAGGGTTAAAAATGCATTTAAAAAAACTATTTTTTAAACTTTTTTGGGCTCGCGAAAGATGAGAGGTTAAGTAATAGGAAGATTTCATCCCACACAATGGCAAATTTTCATTTCACATAATTGTAATTTTAAATGCTATATTTTCCATTCCCACGGATGTTGATATTTGACTTTTGTAGCAATTAAGTTGAATCAAAGTATTATTACAAAAAAAAATCTTAATTATTCCTCTAACCGACGCACTTTTAGGCACAGATTAGGAAATTATACAACATATCAACAATTACTAAAAGAAACAACTATTTACGTGCACAAAATAGGTTTATTAGGTTCTTAGTTTCGGTAAAAGTAATTCATGCGTGTTTAGATTGAAACGAAACTTCGCAAATTTCAAAGGGATTGTTTCATATGAGAAATTTTTAACTTTGAATAAATGTAATTTTAATGTATCTTTTACCGTCAATCGAAACGTAATTACTTGTTTCTTGATTATTTATGTCTTAATCCGGTTCACGGTTAAGATGAAGTCATACTAAATAATGCAAAATCATACGTTTTTGTTTTCAAAATTTGATCGCTTAAAAGTATTATAGATGCTTCAATTTAATACTGGGTGTAGAACATATCTTGGCCCTTAAAAATATCGGTAATTTTTTTTATAAGTATTTTAATAAGCTTAGAAAAAAACAAATTATAAGGTCTATAAAAAACACTTTGAAGTCCAAACTCTCCTATTTATAAACCTCTTTTCGGATATGGTTTTATTGCATAATGTGGCAAATTCAGTTTCTTATATAATTATCGCAAGAAAAATTGAAATTTACGCCCTAACCTGACAAAATAAAATATAATATGCATTTTCGCGTTGTTATTTTTGACATCAAGGCGACAATTCGGCAGTCGACGAATTTGTAATATCAAAGTGAACCTTATACCGTCCACCGAAGAACGACTGGCAGCCGCCCTTATTTTCTCTCACTACTCCTCCGGCCGGAGCGGAGAAATGACGTGTTAGGCTCCGCGCCGCTTTTTTTCTTGAAATCAATTTTAAAATTCCGTTTTATTACAATAAACAATGCATAAAAAGGGAATTGATGTTTTTTACAGGCCTTAACGAAATCAACATGTAAAAAAATCTCAAATATCTTTTCCAACCTTTCCAAAAGCTGTTTCTCAAGTATTTTTAAGCTCCTCCCATAAAGGGGCGTGAATTCCGATGTCGATTTTTTCCTGTACTACTGGATCGCCTTACTTAATATGGAATAATTTTTATTCAAACAGTTAGATTTAGCTTTATTATCATTTAACATTTTAATTCACTTAAGCGGTAACGTCATCTTATTTTCACCGTTTTTATTTCATAGACAATCAATCATAATTACACAAACCCGCTAGACATCCCCTGCTTTGCCAAACAAACCATTCAAAACCTGGGATGTTTTTTAAAATTATGATGACATGCAGCTTTCGTAGTTTAACCTTAGGAATATTCCGTATTATCCGTGCATCAAACTTCGACAACACGAACTTTCCGTATTATCGGTGAGGTGGACCAAATGCATATTTACCGTTTCTTGTAGTAATTAAGCTGAAACTTAGTGCAATTTCCAAAATCTGTGAATAATATTTACCAAAATGGCATTCGTTATGAGGCAAAGAAAGAACAGTGATACATATAGCTTTCGCTATCAGGAAAGAATTAATGTTCAGCTGCTCACCGGCTTTCAATGTTTCCGAAACTTCCTGACCCGTATCCTCCCATAGTCTGTCCATATCCTCCTAATCCGCCAAATCCTCCGCCATACCCTCCGTAGCCTCCATAACCGCCTCCATAACCGCCTCCGTAACCACCATAGCCGCCCATGCTTCCACCGTAGGATCCTAGACCTCCTAATCCGCCCATTCCCGATCCGTATCCTCCGTAAGGCATTCCATAGCCTCCGCTCATCCCTAGACCAGCTCCTTGCAGCGCTGCAGGTCTCGGAGGAAGGGCGGGAACAGCTGACACCCGATTCGCAGAATTTGACATAACTTGTCCACTCGAAGGCGCAGAACTCGATAATACGGAATAATCCATATTCGGATTCGCCATACGACTGTTGACGCCAGCCATCTCCCAAGGCTTCGCTGGAGCTGTCATGGATTTCAGATACTAAATTTACGAGTACGATATCATAACAACCACACAGTTAATAAAATGTCAAAATAACTGCGTTGCGTAAATACGGCGAATGACACAATCACTTTTGAAAGTTGACAGCTGGAGGAAGGAACTTTGCACCAATGTTGAAGATCATAAATTATTATTATTATTACGATAGCACTTTTGCACAACTTTGGTAGTAATTATTTCCATTATTTTTATGACGTTTGAGGCTTTGCCACTGAGTCCAAAGGACATTTTTTTATGTCCTTTTCACAAAAATATAAGTTTGTCGATAGTTTGTCTATGGACGACGTGCTTGCCAGGCTAAAAAATAGTATATCTTAAAAAATCCCAACAAAGTCAAGATAAGATGATGAAGTCCCCGGCGTTGCACGAAATAAAATGTAGACAGCGACCTTCATCTTGTTTTGAAGGTGAAGTGTACAAAATTTCATCAATCTCTGAAAAAAAATGTAAATTTGTGAATAAATAAAATAAAAACTTCTTTTGGTACGAAATAAACATTATTTATTATTCTTATAAAAGCAAAGTATTTTTTGATACGTTATATATTTTTCTTGCAAATATTTTGAATTACGGAAACACAGGCCTTACCGTAACATTACCAGGGGGTATATGGTAATCAATTTATAAATTCTTCATCAATTAGCAAAAAACGATGGTGCATTTAAAAAAATATTCTGATGAGGAAAACATTAGTTTATCACATTATGAGAACGGAAAAATACAAGATAGAGCAACGCTATAGAGGGAGGTTTAAAGAGAAAGATAACAATACGGGGCTTTTAAATCTAGAAGATGTGACGATTTCAAATGCAATTAGGCGGAGTTGATACAGTCAGCCTACAGGCGGTAGATAGCACTAATAATAAAATTGCTAACCCAAGTTCGTATGAAAAGGGGAGATTTATGCGTACCAGAAAAGAGAACAGTACTCATAGATTACGTGTCTGGAAAATACAACAATATTATATATACTATCTCTTTTATCAAAGTGATTTAAATAATAAGTTGTGGTAAGTGAGGTCCAGAAAATCCTACTTTAATTTTTTTTTTCAACCCCCCTGCCTTCTTACTTTCCCCTCTCACAGGATAAATCCCCCCTAGAACCCACCCCCCCATGTGAATACTATAGCTACTGAATATATGTAGCTACGAATATGCTAGCTATGGAATGATATAGCCCTCGAGTTAGCCTTCAATATGAAACAGAACCCGAGGATGAAAAATAATAACGGTCCTTTTTCCTCATTATTATTTAATCGCTCTAATATTTCAAAGTACCTACGCTGCGCTGCGAAACAAAAAAGACAAAATCTCATCAAATCAAATTGTCAATTTGTAAATTGTTTGTGGTATCGCGGTATGTCGGGTTCTTGTGTCGAAGATTGATATTTTTGTATTTTTGTAATTAATTGTGCTGTGAAAGTGCTAATTGTTCGTGAAATTGTGCTCAACAACGCAAGCTGTCACAAGGCTGTTTTGATTGTAAGTTCACTTCCCCTATTACATATATTTTAGTTGTATTTTTACACTCTGTGTAATGTGTGATCTTCATGTCACCTGGACTGTCATGTTATTATTGACCGTTTCATAACACTACACGCCTTTAAAAACTGCAAGAGTTATCGTTATATATTTTGTGAATTTATCGGGCATTTGATATTTAAGACACGTTTTTATTCTGGTGCCCCATTCAAACACAAAAATGACAGATAAGAAATACTGAATACTACTGATAAATGCCATCGGTGTTATTTAAAGTTATTGTTTTTTTTCATGTGTTCCCATGCCATAAATTCTTTATTTGTCTGTAATTATACTAAATAAACGATTCCATCAATTCCGCTGTATCATAACATCGATTGTTTCAATATAAATTTTATCAATTCTTATGGACAATTACCAATTCGAAAGTATTGTCATAGATATGTTTATAATATTAAGATGTTTGAAATAAGCAGTGAATTCAGAAACTGAGAACCAAACATTGTTCTAAATAAACTGTTCTTAAAAACAAGTTTTTCATTAATATTTCATTCATAGCAACACAATTTTTCAGGTTTACAATTTCATCTTCAGTAATCGTGTATGAAACGTAGGAGCTGTCATTAATTTAGCAATGCATTGTCAATTAAATTTAATCAGCGTTCAATATAATAAAAAGAAACACAGACAACCTTCCATCCATTGGTTTGTTTGTAACAGTGACGACAAATACAATGACGTTTGAAGAATAAGGCCATTACAATTAATTAACTTTCATTAGTAGTTGGTGTATGGCAATTTATGTGATGATATTATCACTGAGTCATTCTTTAGTTTCAAGTTAATTACTTATATTAATTGAGAAGCAATCTGGAGTACGAGAGCGATGTTTGGGCACCATACCACCAGAAGTACATTGACATGTTAGAGCAAATTCAGAAGAAATTCCTCAGGTATGTTTATATGCGGAAGCATGAAACCTATCCAAGGTTCATGCACCATATTGACTTACTTGAGGAAACAGATTCTGTGAGTCTAGAAACTAGACGGAAAGTAAGTCTTGCTATTCTATCTTTCAAAATTTGTAACAATTTCATGGATAGCCCATTTCTCTTGGGATGCTATGATTTATATGTACCAGTCCATTATAGCCGAAGTCGACATCATGATTTATTATAAGTACCGAACAGCAGAACAGACGTCTTGGCAAAGCATAGCATGACGAGGGGAGTGGTGCTGTTAAATGAACTTGCAAACCATTTGGATGTAAGTGACTGTTCTTTATATGCCCTAAAACTATTACAGAAGAGTCACTTGCCTAAATAATAATAATAATAATAATATTTGGACGATTTATATAGCGCCGTTTTTGTGAAAAATCACCTCAAGGGCGCTGTACAAACTTACCATACATGCCTAAAATCTAGAATACAAGCTAGACAAACAATTAAAAACAACTTATGGCTAAAAATTGCATACACCGGTTCATTGATCACCGATACTAAAATATATGTACAATATTTTGACCAATGAACGCAATGCTGCCTAAAAATGAATTAATACAGGACCATACTTACCTGGGAGGTCGCTTGAAATTAACACTGTTTATCGTCTATTTAAAGAAATTTAGATAGAGTTCGCACGCAGAGGACATAATTGTGAACACATGTTGTTTAATCCTGAAAATATTTTAATATTAATATGTAATATATTCTTTAATGAGTGTATTTTGGAAAGTAAAAGCAAAATTAAATGCTGATATGGTAACTAAATTGTTCTGTAATTGGAATTATTCTGTTGTACAATAATAATAAAAACATACTTAAGTAAATAAAAAAAAATATATATTTTTAATCCATAGAATAATAAAGCAGATCAATTGTAGAATTAATTCTGAAATTCACTGTACATTAACTAAGCAATATTGTTGTTTTTAAATTATTACCAACCCTGATACATGCCAGTGAGGTGTGGAATTGATGGAGAAAGGACCAAAGTAAAATTAAAAGAGTATAAATGAGATCCCTGAGGAATATGCTTATAAAACCACATATGTGTGTACCTAAAACTGTATTATAAATGTGGAGTTCAGGAACAATGCAAGGCTGATGGAAACTTGATGAACAAGATTAAGAATGGGATGAATCACTTCAGTCGTATCAAGTCCAATACATTGTTTGAAGTGGCTACCTCTAAACTATAAATAGCAATTATAAACTGTGAACTCCGGCATGCATAATACATATACATATTATATTTTCTTGCTAATAAGTTCACTCTCTGTGTTTCTGGGATTTCTCTACCTGAGGGGGTATGGCTTCTATCTTTGGCCATATCCTACTGACTTTCTCTTGAGTATACTCGGGATGAAAATTAATCTTAATATTAAGCCGAAATTCACGAGAAACCCTGAAAGCTTTTGGATCGTTCCTTACCGTATAAGTTGTTTTCAAACCAACGTCAAGAATGACTCGATTTTATATAATAAATACTGCGACCGTGAAGACTTGGATATATTTTCAAATTCAATCACTACCTTCAGAAGGAACTTATACTTGCATATACCTGACGATCTCCTCACTTCGAGTAATCTACGGGTCAGAAGGAATGTGCACATTGCTGCACATTTCTTCAGACTGATTCATGGATGGTTTGAAACTCGGCTATCATGGAGATCATTCATTTCTATGTTTCCGATGGTTGTCTCCATCACTGACAGCATAAACTGTTTTATCTCCCGGCTTACATGACAAAACTTGCCAATTGTCATGCTGTTGGAGAGGGCAATCTTGTTGAACAGAATCAATTCAGATATCGACATATTTAGCATCAATAGGGCTACTTTTAAATGGAAAACTTTATTGCTGCTGGTATAGTTGATCGAATTTAATATAATATTTTCCTTTTATCCTATTGTGTACCCATATACATAATTTAGTTATTTATAAGGAATCGGTCTGCCTAGCCCCCATTGTGCTACATACCATATTTAACCTTACTCGTTTTAAAGTATCATAGTTCACTAGGGTTGCTATTGGCTGTTTGACGATGTTTGCTAATTCCACGACATGATATGGTACAGAAAAAAATAACTCTTCAAGGTATATGAGCCTTCTTCCCATCAAAGCAGAACGTTGGCAACGTACATGATTTTTTTTCATAATCTTCGTAAAACAGTTAAACACCAATATATTTCCGAGAAGATACAAATTTAGAACACAGTAAATTCGAAATTAATATATAACATGATGGGAGAACATAGTCAGGCGAGGAATTGAACTCACGATGCCTGGGTACGACCCAGTCGCGATGCCCATTCAGCCACTGACCTTCCTTATGTAAATGTTGAAGATTACAAACTTAGAACAACAATATCAAATAAACATGCAAGAGGTGACATTATTGAGTTAAGAGGCTAGTAGTAGTTGGAAGGAGAAGGAGTTAGCCAAGAGGAACATGGACAACTACCTGGATATTCAGATCTGGACATCAATGATAATAGTAATATGTGGATGATTTGTATAGCGCCGTTTTTATGAAAAATCACTTCTAGGACACAGTATAAATTTATTATGTATTTCTGCAATCTTACTTCAACTACAGACCAGAACTATTATAACAACTTGCGGTTAAAATATTGCATCCACCGGTTCATCGATCACTAATACAAAACTATACGTGCAATGCATTTGATCAATGAACGTGATGCAGCCTAAAAATTAACATATATTGTGTTATATATACTCACAGGTAGAAAATATTCAGGACCATATTTACCTGGGAGGTCACTTGAGATTAACAATGTCTATTGTTTATTTAGAGAAATTGGCTGAAGCCATTTGAAGAAATGTTTCAATTCTGAATGACGGTGTTTCACCAGGGCGATACTGAGAGTATCTACTAATCTGGAATGAGATAATCAACCACTTTGGGAAACCATTCTATCTAAAAGATCCAAATCTGTGTATATAAAGAATTCTGACTTCAGAGGTGTTATAGAATTTTGATGTTACTAATTGACAATAAATCTACGCCCTAAAATATCTATTGCAGAGATCTTTAGTAGATACTAGGAAATATACTTTTTTTATCATTAATTGTGTGTAAGTAATAGTTTTTGTGTGTAATTCGTAGAACTGCATTTAATTTAAAAAATTTAATTAAAATGAATAATAATTTTATTATCAAATTCTTCTAATATTTTAGTATATATTTTTGTTACAGATATTTTGGCTTACAGGGCCATTTTCAAACTGTGGTTATACCACATTCAGATAACATATTTATACGATTTTATATGTCAATTTTTGAAGGTGTCTAAATTGATTTATTACCGGCTAAACCAATTTGCTGAGACACTAATTGAAACAGTAGACAATCTATTATGTGGGTGGGGTTCGGAATTTGCTTTCCCCACACTACTAAATGTTAGGGTTTTCTTAATTGTTTTATAATGACCTTACTGATATGACTCATTTAAGTGCGTTATATTGTTTAGGTTTTGTAAACATACTAAATAAAAATAATTATCGTT
Source organism: Limnephilus lunatus (assembly GCA_917563855.2). Taxonomy (NCBI): domain Eukaryota; kingdom Metazoa; phylum Arthropoda; class Insecta; order Trichoptera; family Limnephilidae; genus Limnephilus; species Limnephilus lunatus. Next base: position 45,859,692 of record OU830603.1, on the reverse strand, counting down.
ACATTGGGGTCATTCCTTCGTTTGTTATTATTAATATTATTATGACTTGACATTTTTATTCAAAATGCTTAACTCTAAATTCGACTGTTGCGAACTCCTACAACTCATAAACTTACGAATACCGACAGTAACCACACGACAAAACACAATATTCTACTACAGCATTCATAAGCGGAACTACATTGCCCACTCTCCGATACAAAGATACACTATGGGAAATCAGTACTTGAGTGATGTTGACATATTCAACATCAACTTGGCGAATTTTGTGGATCTTGTAAAAAACTTATTCCAAAACTATTCCTAAACATATATGTATTTTTGTAAACTTATCAAATCGCTGTATTTTTGTGACTTGTGTGCATTTTTATCTAATTTTATTCTTATCATTTCTCTATCTGTTTAAAAATCATCTGTCATAAACAAATTGTACTACTGTAAAAGCCCTCTGGGCGTTGAATAAATAAATAAGTTTGTTATTAGAAGCAAATTTAATCTAAAACCCTTTCTTTATACATGTAATAGTATTTATTGTTTTTTTTATCATTTAATACTTGAATTCAAATTGATTTACTGCAAAATATTATTATTTTATAACTTGGACATAAAACGCTGACTCCAGATACCAAATTGAGCCTAAATTTTATAATATATTAGTGTTATGCCCTCTTGGAATGTCCCACAAATGCAAACAGAAAATTCCAACCTTTTTAAGAGGCCATAAAAATACCCTTGTCAAGTGAATATACTGCTGACATGCTGAAGACATTATGCTAAAATCATTTTCTTCCTTTTTTATTGTATTTCCATTTTGTAAGGTTTATTTATCATTTATTTTGATTCATTTCATTTTATTATCTGTTAGATCTAGTGTGATTTAGTCTATTTAATTCGTTTTGTATGTTATTATTTCACATAAAATTTTAATAATAAATTATATAATATTAGCATGTTTGTGGCTCTATCGAAACCATTCTATAGGTACTTTGTGAAGCTGGGCATGCTGTGCAGGGCCGCATATACTGCAGATAGTACATAACTGCTGACCATGTACAAATCGCAAGTGTACCCCATTATTGAATTTGGCAGCCATCTCTAGGCTGGAGCTACAAAATACTTAAAAATCATTGACTCTGCAGAAACTGACTGTACACATGATGGATGGTTCCATGCCAACTCAGAATCAATTAAAATCTATGAAATTTTATTTTTTTAATTAGCCCGTAAGGGGCCATCAATAAGTTACGTCACATGTTAAGGGGGGGGGGGGGGGAGTAGAGAAGTGTGACATTGTGTGACAAGGGGTATGGGGGGGGGGGGGGGGGGTCATCAGCTCTGTGACGTCACATGTATAAATCTAAATTATTAAAACGCAAATCTTTTTTAGATGTAAAATGCAAATTAGAGCCAAACTTGGGGGGGAGGGGGTCTCACAAGTGACGATGTGTGACAGGTACGGAAGGGGAGGGGGGGGGGGTAAAAAAATCATGAAATTCGTGTAAAGTAATTTATGGATGGCCCCTCAAAACCTAACCTAACATAACCTATTTAACCATTTTTTAATATATTTTTTCATCACTTTTAATGACTTTTCAAAGGAGGTTCTGAGTTGACTTCATTCTGAGTTGTCACCGAATAAATCCCTAGTTTAAAAATTAGCAGTAAATAATTGTATACTTTTTAGATACATTCATAGATTTTCAAGTTATTTTTACACTTCTCATTCAACAGTTATTGGGTTGATTTTTTTATTTAATGAGTTGTTTATGTTTATGGGGAAAAAACCAATTGGTTTATGGTGTGGTAGAAACATTAAATTGAATACGATATAGCATTATCGGATAGAGAGATTAAAATGATCACAACATAATCAATTCTAGCCACAAATTTTAGACAGAATCGATTTAACACATTTTTGTGGTTTAAATTTATGTTTTCTTGCTTTGGCGTAAGGCCAATAACACGTATTGGGATTTTCCACTGAAGAGAAAAAGATCGATAGAAATGTGTTGTGGGCATGCCCGTGGGCCCGGAGTAAGCTCATTTTTTAAGACTTGGGAGGCGGATATGGGTACCTACGGCCGCTCCGAGAGCCGTTTATTGAATTACAAACACCTCTGCCATAGGTCACCCCAAGTGGTTCGCTGCTTGTGGTGACTTAGCAGGGGTGCCCGGATTCATGGGGTGAGGTTTGGTCTTGGCGGCGGATGCTTTTGCTCACCTACTGCGTGGCGGGCCGGATCGGAGAGACTGGTTGATGGAGACATTCATACTTTCGACTCCCCTAAACATATTGAGCCCCAGATTTCTACGCACCCCTCGTACCTACATAATAGAGCTTTAAAGATGAAATATAATAATTCCTTTTTTCTTCCCAGAACTTACTCTCCTGCCTTTCCTTCCTTTTTCTAAAACAGTGGTTCCCAACCGGTGGTCCGTGGTGAGATCTAAAATGTGGCCCACGAAACATTTATTCATTTACTACAAAAACCGATTCGAAAGGGATCCAAAAGCTGATTCGTAACCCTTTTGGTATTAATACTGAAGAAGTCCAAGAAGATCACATTGAATTGCAAAGTGATAGAATTGCAAGAACGCGTTCAATAGCGATTTTAACAGTTTATCATTATTGTACCTTGTGGTCTCTGTGAGAACAAATAAATGTAATAGTGGTCGCTGGTCAAAAAAGGTTCGGAACCACTGTTCTAAAAATACCCTCCACACAGCACCCCCAAAGATGACACAGGCTCTAAGGGTTTTTTCCTCAGGGTTTCCCGTGTGGAGATAATTAAAAAAATCCTCATAAATTCTGAGGAAATTGATCAAACGATTTCAAATATCGAAATTCCTGCATTTAATAAATTTTATAGGTGTGTGTGAGCCTAGTAGTCGAAAGGTTTTATGTAAATCGGCGACAACCGTTTTCTTTCAAATCGGTATATGTCACACTTCTAGGGATTATCTCTGTTCAGTGGGATTTGCTGATAAACTAAATGTATTGATACCAGTGGCGTAACAGTCGACTAGTCAGTCAGTCTGGGCAGTCGCAGAGTCTTGTAAATCTATTTTTTAATGGGATACCGCACAAGATTCGCCACCTAACCGAAGCCAGTAGGGCAATCCCCCATTTAGGGAATGCTTAGAGGCTGAAGAAAAGTAAGGGGAAGAAGATTTTTAAGTATCTGGCTATTCATATCTGGTCACTAAACATGGCTGAATGCAATTTATGCAACTTTTTAAAATTATTTCTTTGTTATCTCGAAATGAATTAAGTGCCAAAAAATGGGACATCTACTTGTGAAATAACCATTTGTATATTTTAAATATTCATGCATACTTATATTTTCATTTTTCCACTCCGGATTTCGAACCTGCTACCTCTAGATCTCGTAAATAACTAGGTCCACCGTATTTAACTATCGAAATATTTCAATTTTAAATACGATTTTATTTTACCTTTTTCAGAATTTTCCATAATCCCTATTGGTCAGCTTTTTCTGCTGTTACTACCACTTTGATTTGCCGTGATTAAATATTATATTTAAAATGAAAAAAAAACACTCTTTGTAAAAACTACTTTATTTGAATTAATAATTATTACACAGCCACCCAGGTTTCACTTAGCTTAAGCTTCATCAGGGCTATTATATAAGCTTGAACTAAGCGAAACCTGGTTGGCTGTGTAATAATTATTAATTCAAATAAAGTGGTGTTTTACAAAGTGTGTTTTTTCATTTAATATATAATGTCACACCACAAAGTATTTGCTTCCTTCGATAAAAAAATATTATATTGATTGAGACATTTACACTCACACTATTAATTAAAATCACGGTATATTATACTTGTAGGATTTGTGAAGCTGAAAGTATTTATAAAATATTTGCCTTTCAAAAACGTGTATTCACAATTTTCTTTATGTGTGATTATATTTATTGTCGACAACCGCTAATAAACTTTAAAAAATCATCTGTCAAAAATGTTAACTAAATAAATACACATCCTACTAATATTATAAATGCGAAAGTTTGTACGGATGGATGGTTGGATTTTACTCTTTCACGCAATAAATATCGAATAGAATTTATAAATTCTTTCAATAATCGAAAGCTACTTTATTTGCGAGTAACATGGGCTATATATATTGGTAAGCTCTGGCGTTATGAATAAGCTGTGGCGTTATGAATAAGCTGTGGCGTTATGAAATTATCTATTATACGTTTATTGGCAAAGCGTGTTACTAAGTAAATGTTTGAAGTGGGCTGTCAATATTATTTCTTTGATAGCGAAAATTCAAATATTAGTATTTTAATATGAATATTTAGTGTAGGTAGATACAAATATAAAATAGGTACTTATCTACATTTTGACTTAAGCCAACAGCTATACTAATATTATGAATGCGAAACGGAGCGTATTTGATTGGAGGAGGGGGAGTGGTAGTGCGGGAGAGAGGGGGGGGGGGGGGGACGAATATGCGAGCGAAGCCGGGGGTAAAAGCTAGTTTAAAATAAAGTAGTTAACATTTATTTTATTTTGTTCTCAATAGAAACGATAGAAAAAGCTTCAATTTATCCAATGCATTTTTTTGTGTAAACCGATTCATAAAGATCAAACGAAAATAATGATTAAACAGTTTCCACGGTGTTTACATATTTTATTGATTTCTACAACATTAAATTGAATAATAAATAATTTTGATTAATTGATGACGTCGTTCACATCATTATAGGACAAAAATGCACAATCAGCGAACAGAGGCATTCAATTGGCACACAGATGATGATAATATATTTTATTATTTTTGTTATGCGACAAGGCAACAATGGTGATTAATCTGGTTCAGTGGAGCCAATGACAACACCTTGATAATTGATTGTGTCGACAATTATCGTACAAAAGATGGACATTTTGTGGTCGATTGTTGTGAAATCCGGGACATGTCAATCCATTGAATTTAATTGACAGTCACATTTTTTCATTGTGCTTCGTCCTTTTGTTGAGGCAATTGATTTAAAAGCGACCGCACTGTATGATTTTTCCGAACAACTGAGATAATCTCTACATATTATAAATTAAAGTACTCCGCCGCGTCTGTCTGTCTGTTCGCGATAAACTCAAAAACTACTGAACGGATTTTCATGCGGTTTTCACCAATCGATTAAGTGATTAATGAGGAAGGTTTAGGTATATAATTTGTCAAGGTTTTGTGTGAATTGGTTGAAATATATAATATATAAAGGAGAATGTCTGTAGGTATGTGGTGTACGAGCGGGCTAGTAAGCGGGCGTGGATTTGATTTGTATGCAAATCTACAGTTTTATGTCGAGGTTGATGACATTTTGCACATGTGACCTCCAAAAGAAGAGTAAGTTCACTGTGTAGGTATGTGGTGGACGAGCGGCCTAGTAAGCGGGCGTGGATTTGATTTGTATGCAAATCTACAGTTTTATGTCGAGGTTGATGACATTTTGCACATGTGACCTCCAAAAGAAGAGGAAGTTCACTGTCTACATTTGATTTCGAAAAGTTTCGAGTAAAGCCCGGGCATCGCCGGGGACTTTATGCTAGTTCTACATAAAATATAAAAATTTTATGTAGAATAAAATTTATTTTAGCATTCTTTCTTTTTATGTATCTTTGTAAAGCTGTTTGTTTGTCCAAATATTATTATTATTATTTTAAAAAATCTTTTATTTAGACCCTCTTTTATCCTCCACGGCCTTACTCTCAACTAGCATTCCGAAGGTAGCGGGTTTAAATCCCTATTTCAATTATTATTATTTTTTTAATAAAGACACACATTCCCTGGTTACGACTAACCAACCGGCAATATTTGAAAATCTCCTACTACTACAACAGTAAGCCGAAAATGTTGCTTGAGTCGTGATGGAGGACTTAGCCAGCCGAGGAATCGAATACGGAACGCCTGGGTGGGACCCAAATGCGATGCCCACTCAACCACTGACCGGACTTTTTAATTAATTAATTAATTTTGAAATTACATCTCCAGACACTAACGGCCGCTGTTCCCAATTCTACTAAGCCGAAACTAAGGTTCAAAACTGCTTAAGCATCACTTAATCATCACTAACGGCCGCTATTCCCAATTCTACTAAGCCGAAACTAAGGTTCAAAACTGATTAAGCATCACTTAATCATCACTTAGTCTAGATTAAGTAATGCTTAAGCAGTTTTGAACCTTAGTTTTGGCTTAGTAGAATTGGGAACAGCGGCCGTAAGTCTAGATTAAGTGATGCTTAAGCAGTTTTGAACCTTAGTTTTGGCTTAGTAGAATTGGGAACAGCGGCCGTAAGTCTAGATTAAGTGATGCTTAAGCAGTTTTGAACCTTAGTTTTGGCTTAGTAGAATTGGGAACAGCGGCCGTAAGTTTTGAGAGATAATGATGAAAGCAATATTCGAATGCTCACCATAAATCAAATATTATTTTCACGTGTCTGTTACTTATGTATTTACATATTAAATATGCTGTAAAATAACACCGGGAGACATAATGATCCGGTGCATTAGTATAACAATTTGAAATATCCTACTAGTGTATAGTGACCCAGAAAACATCGACATTTTATTTTAATTCACAACAAGTTTTTGTGCATTATAATTGATTTGGTGGTGTTTATATGTAATCTGAGTATTGTAGCAGATATAGGGTACACTTTTACATATAACTACACACTCAACTCAAATTTCGATTTTTCGGAGATGTCTGACTAATCAACTGGACGATAGATGTAGTATTCTTACCACCCCTCATACCTTTTCCTTCCCAGAACTTCCTCTCCTTTCTTTCCATAAAATAACCTCCACACACCATCCTCGAAGATGGCATAGGTCCGACGATTTTTTTTCAGGGCCTCGTGTGTAGAGCTTTTGTAAAAAGAAAAATTCCCACTGTCCGGATTCTAATGGGCGTAATACACGAGCCTGATTTTCAACCCGATTCCAATTAGAGACAAAAGTCAACATTTTTCGATTTGCGCGATCGCTATTTTCACCTCTATTTTCATATCTAGGATATCAATTGTCGTCACTGCAAACAACACATGAACCATACTGTTTGTTGTGATGCCTACTGAAATCGTAGGTATGAAAATAGAGTTAAAAACAGCGATCGCGTAAAGCGAAAAATGTTGACTTTTGTCTCTAATTGGAATCGGGCTCGTGTATTACGCTCATAAGGGTCCGGTGAGGCAAAGGGAAAGAGATGGGTAAGAGGAAGCTTGGGAAGTAGATGGGGCTACTCAGATCTTGTCACAAGCTCGGCTAAAATCATGTCGAGCAACGTTTCGATATTATTTTGAAAAAAAAAATAATAGGAGCGATTCTTGGATAAATCATTTGAAATTAATTTCACAGGTGGCAGTAGTAGTGGCGATAATTTAAATTAACAATAATTATGTTGAATGAATACGAATGTATCTGTATGTATGTATATGAATGTAACGCCTGTCTCGACACAGGTATACATATCCTAGTGAGACAGGTACATTGACAAATCCCATGTAAACATACTTTAATCGTATATTATAGATACATAAAAAAATTAACTCTTGAATCGAATAAAAAATTGAAGTTAATTTTGACGTTTAGTGTAAGTTATATTCAAGTTCTGTTATTGCATCACTATTTTGTAATACTAGTGAGAAAGTAGGTAACCCACCTTTGTCATCCGACAGCTTATCCCAGAGCAAAAGAACATCCTTCTCAGGATGGTGGAGTCAGGGATTTGAGGTCATGCATATAAATGAAGCATCCATTTTTTCTAGTGAAATTATAATAATACTTTATTGCACTTTGCAAGGAAAATAAACACCAAAGAAGGCTTAACAAAAGGACATAAATAACTTTGAGCATTTAGCAACAGATTTGGAGAGAGAGAGTTATTAAAATCACAGTTAATTTTTAATACCGCAAACGTCACGTCGTCGTGATTCTCCTCTTGCAGAGCGAAAAGCCTCAAGTTCGCAAACAGCCATCCCAAAACGCCGTCCAGCGCGTCGCAGGGGGGCTGCTCGATTAAAGGGAATCCACCCCAATAAAATAGCTACGGCGGTTTCTCACCGGCGCGAGCAAATCTCGCCGGCCAAACAGACAGCAAAAGAATACTTGCGGGTCCTGCGCGTGTCGAAGAGCCGCTTCATTAAAGGGAATCCACCCAACAAAATAAGCACGGCGATTTGCCACCCCTCAGGCGGCGTTGGCAAATCTCGCCGGCCAAACAAACAGACAGCAAAAGAATCCTTGCGGGCAGAACATCATCCGTTGATTCCAGTCCAAATTAACTTCCGCACGCGGATCATTTTATCCAACGACATCCGGCGAGGGATTAATAAAAATAAAAAGGCTTCAATGCCATTTGGGTCGTCACACACTCTCGTGACATAACAAAATAATATTTCCCGGCTACATTGCACTAGGATAAAAAAACTTAAAACTCAAACGCCCCAAAAAACCCCGCCGCCAACAAGCACTAAGTTATGTCCTCCGCCATGATTCCAAGAATGAATCCTTTCCGGTCTCCTTCCAGTTTTGCCAACCAACAAAGTTAAAATCAGAAAAAAAAATAATAATCAATAGACAATAAACAGTACCTACTTTGCGCAGTACCTGCTCACGAAATAGATATGTTACATTTCCCCGCAACCCCCGAAAATTTTACGCCGCGAAGTGAAGTAAAATTATTAGGATACCGCTCAATACGACTCTCTCTATCCATATCTGTTAAAAAAAATAACAAATCACAGTATTAGTAAAACATAAACATACTAAAGTAGCAAATTAAAAAACAAAAATCATTCACAGAATGGAGTACAAAAGAAAACATTGAAAATGAGGTAACACCTCCACTTTTACAAGCTCGCTTGTAAGATTACCAACACGTTACTCACATGACGAGAGATAATCTCTCAAGAAAACACTAGTGAGTATGGAGAACTCAAGCTCCCACTTTCATGTATAGAAAAAGCAACACTTAGTAATTATTAACATAAAAAAAATAACTCTCTCTCTCTATCCTTATATTCTAAACAAAAGTAATATTTGGAAAAAGTTATGTTACACAGATTATACTTAATGCGTCTTAAATTATCAACTAAAATTAGACCAAGGTATAAACAAATATACAGAATTAACTCATTCAATTTAAAATTGATGTCAGGAGGTCAGATCAAGTATAATACAATTATTACTTGTCTATCGTATAACAAGTTTTATAAAAAAAACTGTCAATTACTAAGTGGTCAGAGTAGGGTTTATATGTAAAGACATACCTATCTGTCAAAAAATCAGATCAAGTATAATACAATTATTACTTGTCTATCGTATAACAAGTTTTATAAAAAAACTGTCCATTACAAAGTGGTCAGAGTAGGGTTTATATGTAAAGACATACCTATCTGTCAAAAAATCAGATCAAGTATAATACAATTATTACTTGTCTATCGTATAACAAGTTTTATAAAAAAACTGTCCATTACAAAGTGGTCAGAGTAGGGTTTATATGTAAAGACATACCTAACTGTCAAAAGGTTTTAGATTAGGTTTTACAATTTTAATTACCTATCCATCAAAATTATGAAAAAAAATTCATTAGGAACACAGAAGCAAAACAGGATCTAGAATGTTAGGCTTAGAGCTTAGGGATTACAATTAATCAAAACACCTAGCTATTATAAAAGTGAACCTCAAAAGTACTCTTGATTCTATACAAAAATACAAGATGTAACTATGAAAAACCATCCTCAGAGGACGTTGCTTATGCAAGAAAAGGACTAAGGATAAACCCAGGTGGCATTCCTTAAAAAAAATAACATTTCAAAAATGCTAAAAGTCAAAATTTCTTGAACAAACAATAATATTTTGGTGATCGAATATACTTATTAGATAATCGACACTAGTAGACAAAATTAACAGTACAACACTGGTTTAAGCAGTGAGAGACCAATAGATGTATATACTTACTTAAGGTTAACTTAAAACTAAAAGACAAAATACACTTTCCTGTATTAGAGGTAAGGTGATAAACTTCTAATATGAATTATTTTACTGGGTAGGCATGCCAGAGCAGTGCCACCTTTGTTTGTAACAAGACAAATTTTCTTAACAAAGAAAAAACTTAACTAACTGACTTTAAGGAAAGTTAAACCAGACTTAATCTATTTAACACAGCTATGGTATATTTATGGCAGAATTTACTTAATCACTAATTGGTGAAATTAAAACAATCTGTGCATAAGAAAGTCGCTCAAATCTCTCATAAACAGAAGGTTTGAATCGTTCTTTCCAAGTCCATGGAAAATCATTAGTCAGGAGAAAGCTCCAACGAACTTGAGAAGAAGGATTCAGACTTAAACATAAGAATAGTACAACATAACCTACTGTTATACGAACTCATCAGTGTTTAAGTATAATCGCAGCAAAGATATACTATAAGGAAGACGAAACGTCTCGTTTTAAACCAGAGAAAAAAAAATCTCGTCAAAGAATAGGTCAATTACAAAAACATGACCTACACAAAATAATGGGCGCCACTGATCACATGGATCAGAGGAAACGACATTCATTACAAACATCGTCTCCTAAAAAAAAAATATTCAGAAGAATTTAAAAAAAAGTTATGATAGTAAGAATGAGGAAATTTTGTGAAAATTCTAGTCACAACCTCTTGAGGGTACCAAGCCCCAAGAGCAAGTTACTAGAAAAAACACTGACGAAACAAACGGAACAGCATGCAAGGTTGGTAGCCCCGCATACTATCACGTTGGTTTCATCAAATTATAAAGAGTAAGAAATATTTAATCAATGCGAACAATATCTTTTACATGAAAATTTCCTACAATTTTACCGTTCATATCAGCTAGCGTATAGACCAAATTAGAGACTTTACCTTTAATAACATTGCGAACGAATCTAGGGGCCAATTTGTGAGAAAAATAATTCGGTCCACTGGACTGGACAAAATTCTTCCTCCAAACCACATCTCCTACTTCATAATTGACCGTCTTACGGCGCAAATTGTAGTGTTGGGCATTTTTCTTAAAAGCTTGTAACAAAGCATTTGAAACTTGTTCATAAATTGGAACCAAGTCTTCTAACTTCTTAGCAAATTCATCCCTAGATTGCTGCAACGTAGTGTCTATGACACCTGAAGATAAATTATTTTTATGAAAGTTTCCGTCAATAATTTGTTCCCTACCATGCATAAGGAAGAAGGGCGTGAAGCCGGTTGCAAAATTAACTGTATTATTTAGAGCTGATTGAATTTGAGGCAGATATCTGGACCAATTACGCTGGTCAGACTCGGTTAAGATAGACAATGCAGTTCCAATAGTTTGGTTATAACGTTCCACAACATTATTTTGGGGGGTGTAATAGGCATTATAAAAAGGTGGAGGTACATTATACTCTGCCAACAATTGTTTAAAGTCTTTAGAAATAAATTGTTTCCCGTTGTCGCAGACGCACGTTTGCGGCACCCCGTGTACAAGGAATATGTATTGTTCAATGTTTTTAACAATGCTTTTAGAAGTTGCATTTCTAAGCGGAAAAATCCAGGTATATTTAGAAAATACATCAACAACCGTTAAAATATACATAAATCCTGCATAGCTACGCGGAAGAGGACCGACAAGGTCAATAGACAACATTTGCATTGGTCTTGTGACTATTTTCGGGTTGGTAGAAATGCCTGCCGGCGCAGCAGTATTAATTTTATGTGCCTTACACGTTTTACATCTTTTAACAAAATTTTTGACGTCATTATACATCCCTGGCCAAAAATAATGAAGTTGAACCTTTTTGTAGGTTCTAAAAACTCCTGGATGACAAGAAATATCCGATTCATGTTCTTTAGAAAGGATTGCGTTACGGTCCTCAAAAGGAACAACAAGCTTCCAAGCTGTGTCCTCCTGCAGAGCGAAACGAGATTTAGTGTGACGAAACAATTTATTTTCCCTAATTTGAAAATTGTTAAAGCGTTGTGGATTTGATTTACAATTGGAAAATAAGGTATTATACCAAGTATCCGTACTTATGGGAACGGAATCAATGGAAGAAATTAATGAAACGTCTTTTCGTGAAAGAATGTCCGGAACCGTATTTAATTTACCTTTCCTGTGTATAACGTCAAAAGAGTACTGTGACAGACGAGTAGACCAGCGAGCAAGTCTACCTGTTGGATTTGATAACGATACCAACCATTGAAGACTAGAATGATCTGTTACCACAGTGAAGTGGGCACCTTCTATGTAGGGTCTAAAATGGTTGACCGAATCTAACACCGCTAGGAGTTCGCGCTCCGTTACGCCGTAGTTTCGTTCATGTACATTAAGACACCTAGAAAAATAAGAAACAGGGTGCTCCTCACCATCAAAAACTTGGGTAAGCACCCCTCCGATCCCAACGTTGCTCGCGCCACAATGGATGGTGAAAGGAAGCGAAAAATCCGGACAATTAATAACAGGGGCAGAAGTCAACGCCTTTTTTAATTTCTTAAAAGAGTCTTCCGCTTCAGCAGACCAAGAAAAATTACTAATTCCCCTCCTTGAACCAGTGAGTTTTGTTAATGGAGCAGCAATGGTTGAAAAATCTTTTATAAATCGCCTATAATACCCGCACAGGCCAATGAAAGCTTTAACCTGTTTAGAATTCTTTGGAATGGGGTAAGTACGAATGCATTCCAACTTAACTGGGTCTGTGCGAAGACCTTTTGCATCTACAATGTAACCGAGATACTTCAATTCGTCCTTACAAAACTCACACTTTTTTAAATTGACTGTTAAGCCTGCTTCTTTCAGACGTAAGAAAACCCTATTTAACTGCTCTAAATGTGAATCAAAATCTTCCGAAATTATAATTAGGTCATCCAAATAACAAAAAACGTTTTCGTCGAACTCCGGACCAAAAAGTGCATCTACTAGACGCTGAAGTTCACTAGGTGCGTTTTTTAACCCAAACGGCATCCTAACGAATTCAAACAAGCCATGTCCAGGTACTACAAAAGCCGTTTTGGAGCAAGAGTCCTTATGTAATGGTATCTGCCAAAAACTTTTCGACAAATCAATAGAGGTTATAAAGCGTGCACCACGAAGGTTGTCTAAAATTCGCGAAATATATGGCAGCGGGTACGAATCCCTTGTCGTGACGCTGTTAAGCTTTCTGGAGTCCAGGCACAACCTTGCAGAACCATCCTTCTTAGGCACGATCAAAACCGGATTCGACCAAGCCGAACGCGAACGGCGAATAACACCTAAATCTAGCATTTCCTTAAGTTGAGATTCAAGTTGTTGCTGACGTGTTTTAGACAAAGGGTAATACCGTTGCTTAATGGGATCTCCTGTTGTTTTAATTTTGTGCTGAACTAAATGAGTTCGACCCAATCCACATTTTTCAAAAGAAATTGACTTATATTTATCTATAACATCATTAAGCCTACGATTGTCTTGAGGGGACAGTAGGGAAGCTGACGTGATCTTGCGAATTTCTCCTATAGTATTCTCAACACCACGACCACTGTTGGCTTTTGAAAACAATTGAGGAGCGATGTCGAATTGCTTCCAAAAGTCGACTCCCAAAACAATCACAGGAGAAAGAGACGGAATTACAAAAAAATTAACATATTTTTTAACATTATTATAAGTAACTAGTACTCGCATAGTACCAATTACATCTTGACGTACCCCATCAGCGGTGGTAAACGTCACGATTCCAAGAATGAATCCTTTCCGGTCTCCTTCCAGTTTTGCCAACCAACAAAGTTAAAATCAGAAAAAAAAAAAATAATCAATAGACAATAAACAGTACCTACTTTGCGCAGTACCTGCTCACGAAATAGATATGTTACATTTTTTAATTTTTTTTTTAATGAATACTTCACAAGAGTCCCAGCTGCTTCTCGTCTGGAGCCAGTGAGTCTATTCCATCCCCAATTGGAGTATGCTGTGAGGCTGAAGGTAGTGGGGAAAAGGAAGGTAGGGAAGTACCTGGCTATTCAGATCTGGTCGCCAAACACGGCTAAAGCCATTTCAAGCAACGTTTCAATTCTGAATGGCGGTCTTACACTAGGGCGTTACTAAGAGTATCTTGTACTCTGCTCATAACTCTGCTCTTCAGTTGCTCCATAAAACTGAAATAACCACAGAACTCGAATAGAACTTACACAGAACGTGAAAATTAAATTCAAATATTTGATGAATTCGTCAATTTTTTTAAACAACCCGTCATTGAATACATTATTTCCTTTTTAAGCGAATACGATATATTTTAGTGTGCTAGAAGCATTTTTAAGGGTCAAAATACCATAAGAATCAGGCAAGTGCGGTGAGCTACAGGCAAATCCACGTTGAATTTAGTGGCAGATTCCATTTCTAGCGATTTTCTGTTCAGTGCTAAAGTCGTAATTTTTCTATCTGACAGTTGATATCTTGTGTTTTATGACGTCACATCATCGCTGTGATAAGGCAATCAGTATTCGTCTGGTTAATAAATCGCTCCGGTCGATACCTCCAGACTCCACGTGTAAGCTCTACTACAGGGATCGACAACCTGTGGGAACGAACCCTTAAGTACGTGTATGTTTTTTTCATACTAAAACCTGACGAAGAATGCCAATCTTGCAAGACCACACTCTTCTTCTCTCTCTGTTATATCATTTTGTATTTTTCTTACTAGTTTCACCTCCTCCCATTTTTTCTGTACAAGAGTCCCAACTGTGCAAAGCCAGTGGGACTACAGCATCCATATTCCGATTTGGGCTGGGAACCATTTATTGAATAACCAACACCTCTGCCATGGGTCACCCCAAAGGGTTCGCTAAGTTTGGTGACTTAGCAGGGGTGTCTTGTTCATGAAGTGAGGTTTGTCTTGGCGGCGGATGCGCCTGCCCACCTACTGCATGGCTGGCCGGATCGAGGGGGACCGGTTGAGGGAGGATTTTTGACCTCCATCCGGACTCCTCGACCCATCGCCTTGCTCCGCAGTTGGACACGCTGACCCCCTGATTCTTACACACCCTTCATACCTTTTCCTTTCTAGAATTTCATCTCCTTTCCCTAAAAATACCAGCCTCACAACATCCCCTAAGATGACACATGCCCTGGGTATGTTATTTTCTTCAGGGCCTCCTGTGTGGAACCAACGTAAAAAAATGCAATTGATCCCTGCTATACATAAACCAACTAACCCAAATAATGATATCTAAATTTATCGAGACTTTTTTATTTGGACATTAATGAAAAAAAATATATCTAAAAGTTTTTCATGAATGATCCACCCCAAAAGTTTCGAAGTATGAGCGTCCTCAAAAGTCATGATAAATTAATTATTATTTGGGTTGGATGGTTTATGCATAGCATGGACCAATTAGGATTTTGTTTTTCGTTAGCTCCACACATTTTGTATAAAGAAGAGCCTCGGTGGGCTTGTTTTTTATACAAATCAACAGTGTTATTTTGAGATTTATGAAATTTGCACACCGAACTATCCACATGATATTTCGAAAAATCACCGTATCCCTCTTTATTGCCCGTTAAAGTAGAATAAAGCCCGGGCAACGCTGGGTGCTACATTTAGTTTATGTACGTAAAAGGTGCGCTTGAAAAGTTTAAAGGTTGTTTAGTTTTTCGACCCCTGCCTAGCCACTATCTAGTGAACGCGAATAGGCGGCGAGAGATGTTCGCGGATACGGCGCGAACGGAATCACCAATCGTAACGTGACGCGAATGCGAATCACAAGGGTGCAACACACACACGAACATATCAACATACATACAAATACTTTCTTGCATTATTGTATCTCCTATGGTTAAGGTGACCATTATTTTTTTCAAGAGTTCCAACTGCTCCCAATTGTCTGGAGCCACACGGAGAAAAATATAATGATAATTTATTAAGAATTACCTTCAAATTATTCGTAATTGCGGTTAAAAACGGGATTGCAGGCCTTACGAATGAATTAACAGGACGAGGTGGCCTAATATACGTTCGGAAGCGCATTATCAGAATTTCATAATAAACTAACCACTTGAACGCTTTTTCCTGAATTTTAGCACCACCTACAAAACCCAAGTTTTATAAGCGCTGAATTTCAGAAGATTTTCCCTAGATGCATTAAAATTTATTTTGAAATATTTTCATAAACTCCCGCGATCTGCTATTCGCATAACAATGCATTTTATAAAATCCTTTAAGGTATTTTTCATAGATGTATCTATTATTTTGCATCTCCGTTTTACTAGAAATATCTAAAAATAATGTATTTTTTGTTGTTGACAGAAAATTCTCGTATAAACTGTCAGCCGTGTGTTTGCTTAGAATGAGGTGAAAGTTTTTTTTTTTTTTTTTTAATTTTTCTTTATTCATTAAATAAAAAAATAGGGGTAACATTAGTGGATTTTTCGACCACCATGCTAGGCTGATGCCCGTGTTATGGTGGTCGATAAAGTGATAGTTTTAATTGATTTTTGTTACGTGTTTATGTACGACAGTTCCAGAAATTCAATTATCCATCTATTTAACGTGTTTTCAATTCGTGAACATTTTTTTTTCTCTTTAAAAATTAGTGCCTTTTTACATGTTTTACGTAAGTGGGATTTAAAATTTAAATTTCATCCGATTTTTGTGTCTATTTTTACAATTATCGACCTAATTACTTGACGTGTGCATTTGAACTATAGTTTAACAAGTAGAAGAATTCATAACAAAGATATACATGTAAATTTCAATTAGTTTTGAATAGTTTAAATCCAGTAAATTACAACCAAAGCCAGCTGTCAAATTGCATATTTTGTCAGAATGGAAATTTTGAAACTCAACAAAATTCATGCAAGCATTCTAACAGGTTAGTACTACGTGTTCTTATGATATATATCTTATTAAAAACCTTGTATCTTTTTTTACTACGTTATATAAAAACATGGTGATAATTATCCAGTGTAAGGTCTAGGTTATGTTTATAAAGCTACAGTCTAAATTTGATATTGTGACGTAGGGTGTATTTGTAAAACGATTATTTTAGTTAAATAAAGCAAGAATCACGTTAATTATTATTGATAATATTAGACAATGAAAGTATCTTTTTAATTTCATACAGTTTTTTTGTGGTAAATGTATTTAAATGTACTAAAAGTAGGATTTCATTTTGATACTCCGCGAATTTAAAAATCTATGAAACATTTTTCGAGCAAAATATCCGAACAGCTGTTTGCAGTTAAACCTTGAGATTTAAAAAAATATGTTTGCTTCTGTGGTTATAAAATAGGCCATAGACAACGTGTAGAAATCGATAATATCCAATGTTGACTTGAAAAAGTAACATTTAGGGCAATTTCAAAGGAACTAACACGCAGGATTCGCACGTTTTTAAAGTTTACGATTTTATAAAAAAAAAATTATAACTCCTACGAATATGCGATAATCAACAAAATATAGGTAAATTCATTGGCTATATAAAACCATAATCAGTTTGCATGTCTCCTAATTAAAATTCGGAGATATGATTTTTTCAATGTTGGCGGAAAAAATTCAAAATGGACCCGAAAATATCACGGGCAATCCGAGGCAAAAGTTAAAAAACGCGCCGTCGCTCCAGTGGCTACGAGATTTCCTAATAAACTACGAGATGAGTACTAGCAACAAAATGCGTAGGCGACTGAAACGCGGTAGTGTTTGTAAGGTGATTTAGGCATAACATCATCATATTTAATGAAAATACGCTCCCCGGTTGGGGTATATTGTGAGGCTGTAGTCAGTGGGGAGAGGAATAAGTTGGGGAAAAAAAGGTGATGAAATATCTGGCTACTCAGATCTGATCACCAAACACGCCTATAGCCATTTCAAGCAGCAGCGTTTCAATTCTGAATGGTGGTCTTACACCAGGGCGATACATATACAGCTCATAACTTCGTCGTTTTTTGAGATATGTAAACTATTTTTACTGCCATTACCAACTCTCTAAATACATAATTCAATTTCGTCCAAAAAAATTACGTGTGACGACCGCTTTGTCAATCGTGTTAAATCTATTCCCAAAATTTGCAACACGCATTCTCAGAAAGCGGGAATCATCATAAAATCAGCGAAAATTTTGGACAAGTTTAAAAATTCACAATCAGCCCAATCTGGGAAGGTAATTTTTTTTTTTCAGAAAAAAACCTGGTTTACAAAAAAAAATGGTCACCTTACCTACAGTGCGCCGTGTTCTGAGGAACGGGACGGTACGGTACGATTCCGCCAAGTGCAATATTGTATAGATTTTTGTTCTATGGTGTGATGATTGCTTCATATTGAGGGTAGGGTGAACTAATACTATATTGTTTTGTTATTGCTATCTATTGGTTTTGAGTCGGAGAAATCAACATTCTACGCCAAGTCTACTGTTCACAGAATTATTAGTATTTACGTTGTGTTCTCTGCGTTATCGTTTTTATACTCGTATATCCAAATGATTCAGGACATTATCTGTGTTGGAGATGTACCTATGTCGATTGTGACGTTATCGATGTATTAATAGATATCAATCACGCTCATGAATGGAGAATTGATAAAGGAATAATGACAAAGTCGTGGAATTAAATTAACTTATAAATAGACTTAACAACGCCTTACTGGAGTTAAATGTGCGGGGCCAACACTTTTTGTTGCCGTCATTTTTGTATTTAGGGGCATTTCACCTTCCTTTTGATGGCTTATCCATAGGATAACGTGTCTATCCCGGTAATAAATCAATTAAAGGTGCCTGTAAACGATCAAATTTGTTTGTCAAATTGTACGTTTGCTCGTCACGTGTTTGATGAGCAAGGCCTGGCAAGGCCGCAGACGTCAAATGAAGTTTGTCAAATATTAGTTCATTTGTTTACAGCTTTCGCCGGGAATTGTCTTTTGACGTTTATTGTATCCGGTCTGAAGTGAGGTGAATATTGAAATATTTTGTGTTGTTAAAAATGACGGATACGGACAAAGCATTTCTTGCGTTGACATTAGCTCTCTGTCTTAAAAACAAAAAAAGAAGGTGTTGGTCTAGAGAATGGCTAAAATTAAGAGCTAAAATATACCCATGAAAATTTGCTTAGGGATATATTACGTACAGAACCAGAAGATTATGGTCACTTTCTGCGAATGGATAACCCAACCTTTAATTACTTGTTAGAATTACTTCATCCTCACATTGAAAAAAAGGATAGAGTTATGAGAATGTCTATTCCCGCATCTCAAAGGCTATCGATAACTCTGCGATATTTGGCAAGTGGAGCTGATTTTGAAGATTTAAAATTCCAATCCTGCATTGCGCCTCGTTTTTTTTTTACATTAACTCCACACAGGAGGCCCTGAGGAAAATAATTTCCCTCAGGGCCTATGTCATCTTTGAGGATGCTGTGTGGAGGGTCACAGCCGAGCTGTTGAACTCAAGAACGAATAATAAAAACGACCCGTTCTCATGTGACTAATATCAACCGTGTACAAATGTTGGGCGCGTGTTTGGCGTGTTTCCCGACTATGCACCGGTGCCGAGGGGATCAATGACGCTAGTTCCTCGGAGCATCTTCCATTGTAATACCGGTAGAACAAGGACAGCATTCCCACCTGACGCCTATGCTCTAAATATTGCAATCCGTCTGTTAAGATGGGAGAATCTATCAAATGGACCGCCCGTTTCTGCACAGAGTTAAGGGTATTTTTAGGTATTTTGGAGCTCCAGACCAGAGGTGGCTACCAAATTCAACCGTGGGGCGCACTTGCGATTTGTACAGGGTTAGCAGTTGTGTACTATTAAAGTATCTGCGGGCCCTGTACAGTACGCCCAGTTTCTGAGAGGCTAACTTAACTCTGGTTTCGATGGAGCCCCCATACCTGAGCTGGTCACTTAGAGTTAGGTACACCAAGCACATCAATGGAGATCCTGTTCGGAAGAATGCTTCCGTTGAAGGAGACTAGATTATCATTTCGATCCCTTTTAGACGTTATCTATAACGGCGCTATATAAATTAGCCAAATATTATTATTTGTTGCGCGCTCGCCCGCGAATATTTCTATATGTAATGGTGAGCTTTGGCGTTGTGAACTTATTTCATATACAAGTCATCCGGGTGCAATGAAACTTTGGTGATTTGCTGTGCGCTCGACCGCGAAGGTTTCTATATGATGTAGGTAAAGGTGAGCTGTGGCGTTACGATTTTTTTGCATAAAAAATTACAATGGTTGGGGCGCGAGTGGCTTGAAAAATGTGTGTATTGCATTTAGTTTAGCGACAGGGCGAGGGGGGAACGAGGAATGAGGTTCGCAGGAGAGGGAAGAGGGAGGGGAGAAAGCGGGGATGGTGGAAGTGGAACGCGTTTCTTTCTTTTTAATTTTTCAAATTTGGATGGTCTCCACCCTTCCAACTGTGCGATGGGTCGAGAATCTGGCTGGAAAAGTCAAAAGGCCTCCCTTAACCAGTCTCTCTCGATCCGGCCCGCCACACAGCAGGTGGACAGGCGCATCCGCCGCTAAGACCTGGACAAACCTCACCCCATGAACCCGAGAACCCCTGCTAAGTCACCAAAAGTCGCGAACAACTTGGGGTGACCTATGGCAAAGATATTTGTTATCCAATACATGGTTTAAAATTTGTATTATTTTTGCAATTCATTGACATCAAAGTTAATTTTTATGATGTGATGAATAATGCGCGTGTCATTATCGCACCGGAGCAGTTTCCCGCAGAAATGCCACGTGCGCGCGCACCTGTCACCACCTTCAGCACTCTACCTACCTAACACCTAACTACCTGCTACTGCTGCTGCTGCCTTCTGCCTGCCTGGTTACTTCCTGTGCGCGCGCTGACCAAACCGGGAAGTGACGCGCAGCTGGAATACTAAATGGGATCTAGAAGGTGTCAGGTGGTTGTCGAAGACTCGGAAGTTCAGCGCGATGGTTTTCTCATTATTATTATTCTCATTACATTAGCTCCACACAGGAGGCACTGAGGCAAATAATTCCCCTCAGGACCTATGTTAACTTTGGGGATGTTGTGTGGAATGTCATTTTAGAAAACGAAGAAGATGTTCTCGGAAGGAAAAGGGAATAAGGGATTGGTAGGAATCTAAGGTCTTGGCGGCGGATGCGTCTGCCCACCAGCTGCGCGACAGGCCGGATTGGGAGAGAATGGTTGAGGGAGTCCATTGTACTCTCTCGGAACATCGCCTTGCATCGCAGTGGGAGGGCTAGATTCGTACGTCCGTCACTCATGGACACACTGACCCCCAGATTCCTACCTACCCCTCATACCTATTTACTTCCCAGAACTTCATTTCCTAAAAAAGACCCTCCGCACCGCAACCCCTAAGATGATATAGGTTCTGAGGGAAATTATGTTCCTCAGGGCCTCCTGTGTGAAGGTAATGTAAAAAAAAACAAATACCAGATTGCAACTGAGAAAATTGCCCATCTGAAACGAAACCGATTAAGTTTTTTGTTATAATTAAAAATATACACGCAAAATATGGGTGTCATATAATTGACCAACTAAAACTATCAGAATTTTGATACTCGTTTATGAAATTTTGCACGCTTGGTCTAAAGCTGGTGAGTCTGGCGGTGACCGGCCAACTCAGAATCACCTCAGAAAGGTCATTAAGAGTAATGATAAAAAACGGTTAAATAGGTTAAGATAGGTTAGGGTTACCGGCTATTTTAAAATTATTTGTGGTTCTGAGTTGGTTTCATTCTGAGTTTGCATGGAACCAAGATGGCATCCCCAATTGTCGTATGTTGTCAGGCTGAAAGTTGTGGGAGGGGGAGAAGATGGGGGAGAGGAAGGTAGAAACCTAGCTATCTAGCTATTCAGATTTGGTCACTAAACACGACTAAAGTTATTCAAGTAACATTTCGATTCTGAATAGTGGTTTTTCTCCAAGGCGATACTGAAAGTATCTACCACTTTGGAATATTATTATTATTATATTTAATTAATTAATTTTTGTAAAAAGTAATAATTAATTACTTAAATAAAATTTTCTTGCGCACGCCGTTATTTGAACGCGCAACCTTCGGATTCATAGATCCCTCGATCACGAACCCCCTGAAAAAACCTTAAACCGCTTCACAACGCTGCCCAACTGGTTGTCAATATGGTTCCCTTTTGTGCTTTAGACCACCACAAAGGGACGCTTGTGAAGTATAACTTAAAAAAAACATTATTTTCAATAGCACAGCTATCTGAAAAGTAACCGGACATTTTTGCCTGAAACTTTCATATTGTATTTGTTTTATAGCGGAGAACGTCCACGGATTAGATATTCCTCTTTTTTCTTCTTTTTACTAAAGAATAAATTGAATACGCGGACACACGACAGCAAAAAAAACACAGTTTGCTTTAAAATCCACATGGTGCCGAATTCTGCTGATCCTCAAACCGTGGGACATCTTTACACTGCAGATAATCAACAACTCCGCCATAGGTCACCCCGATACGTTTGGTGACTTAGCAGGGGTGCATGGGTTCATGTGGTGAGGTTTGTCCGGTGAATTTGTCTGCCCACCAACTAAGTGGCAGGCCAGATCGGGAGAGACTGTTTGTGGGAGACCTTTCGAACTCTCTAGCAGGATTCTCTCGGACCATGCCTTGCACCGCAATGGGAGGGATGGATTCCTTCTGTCCGATGAGTCCGTCACTCCTGGACACACTGACACTCAGATTCCTACACACACACCACTCATTTATTTTTGCTTCTCAGAACTTCATCTCCTTACTTTATAAAAAGACCTTTCACACAGCATCCCCAAAGATGACATAGGCCTTTAGAGGAATTATTTTTCTCAAGGCCTCGTGTGTGTAAAAATAACTTAAGTAAAAAAATAACATAAACAACAGATTCTGGGTTCGATTCCCAGTTGCGACCACTACCTACCTTACCTACCTTATTATTTTCTTTGTCTTGATATTTTTCATATTCATTTAGATTTACCATTATTAGCTTCTTCTTCAATGAAATATTACATTGATGTGTGTAACCTTCATAAAACAATGGAAAATAAAGAATTTTAATAATTTCATTTCATTTTTAAATTGATTGTTTACTTGGAGGCCATTGTTATTGATATGAAAGTTTTAAGGTTGGTTTTTCTTCTCTTATTTAACCCCAAACTACAGGTTCTTAATTTGGATTTAATTAGAAAATGAATATTAAAAACTAGCTAAAAAACCTATTTTAATATTATAGTATCAAAAAATGGCATGAAAAAAGGTGTTAAATTTTTACTGAAATAACGGTTACTGAAGTAGTTATTCCTTATATTTATCTAACTGATGCAAAGTGTTTTAAAAATAAAATATGCATACCAACCGTTTTCCGTGTATTTGTGTTCAAGTATTTACCAATACCCACTATATTGATGCAACCCAAGGTTTAAAATTTTGAGTCTCCTGTAAAGTTGTACTTTTGTAGATAACTTTGTTTAACTTTAAGCCCTGGAATTGTCCTCGTATTTTGACAAGCGAAGTCGGAGTGCGGCACGCCCCCTCCCTCCGTCCAGCCGCCGCTGCACCGACGTCGGCGCTACTCCCCTCAGTTCTAGCGCCGCGGTGGTGAGTGTCAAGCGTCGCCGCTCCGTTCCCGTTCACCGTCGCTGCAACAAATACGCGCGTTCATCTAACACACACTCCAATATCTAGCTACAAAACCCCCCCAAGGTTCGATAATAGTGTTAAATAATGAATAGAACGTTTTTAAAAAATCCTCGGAAATAGTGTTCTAAATAGAACGATTTTTAAAAAAATCGTCGGAAATAGTATTCTAAATATAACGTTTTATTTAAAATCATCGAAAATAGTATTCTAAATAGAAAGTTTTATTTAAAATCCTTGAGAGTAGTTTTCTAAATAGAACGTTTTATTTAAAGTCCTCGAGAATAGTTTTCTAAATAGAACGTTTTATTTTAATTCCTTCAGAATAGTGTTTTAAATAGAACGTTTTTTAAATGTTGTTTTAAGTTTAGTAGTTATCTACATGGAACGTTTTTTTAAATAATTCTAACAAAATATTGGTTTAATAAACGTTTTAAAAAAGTTATTTTGTGTTTGTGTAATTAGTGGTTTGTTAAGATATTTTTATCTTTGTGTTGTTTAGTTTTAATTTGAAACATCGAATTTTCTTCAGTGATATGCTGTGAATGTGTATTTGTACTTGGTTATTCCTGTTGTATTTTTTATACAACAATTGTATTGGGTTTGCAGGTTTGTTTCAGTGCATATTTGTTGTTTTGTGTCCATTTTGTAGAACTCCATTTCATAATGTTGAATCAAATTCTTAGAATTTTATATTTATTTATACGCATTACTGCTCTTGACGTGTATTCGGCGTTCCGGTAAGATTTGGAAGTGGAAACAGCTGTCATGCGTTTAACTAACTATACATTAACAGAATTTTGAAATAAGTTTTCAATTTGAATTATTATATTTATTCGGATAATATTCGCTTGGATATTCAGTTAAATACCATACTCATGCATAATATTCTAAAAAGCACGGCTGTCCAGTCTTCATATAAATTAATACTTTATTTAGGTGCTGTAATGAAGAAATTAACACTCTAAACGTGTAGACTCCGTAAGCAATTCAATGCTAATTTTGACTGACCGTTGAATGTTACCAGGATTTCTAGGAATTTCATTATAGTAGGTATGTGCAATTTCGACTGTTGCGAGTTGCGAAACGCTAACCCAATTTTTAAAAACTTATTCCATTTAATAATCGATAATTTACGTTTTTTAGTGTATTAACAAATTGCATGTCTAGCTATTTTAGTTTAATAATAATAATCTTTGGATTATTTACGCAATGCCATTTTTCGTAAAAAAAAGTCACCTCATGGTTACAAACTGCAATTATTGAAAATATATTTTAAATAATAGTGAGCCTAATGCTAAATTATCGTTTGAGATTAATATTTTTTACGAATAGTAAATACAAAAAAATATGCTTTGGAAAAATTGAAGCCTTTCCTACAATTTCCATTGAGTAGAATTAAAATAAAATGGTTATTTACTTTTTTTTTTTTTAAATAAGCGTAAACTACAATTTTTTTTTCATTAAAATTGTATGAGAGCAAACAAAAAACAAATTTAAAAAAAAAACCGTTTGATGACTAATATTATTTGTGACAGTTTCATTGATTAACTTTTTTCTTTCTTATAAAATATATCACAAAATAAATAAAAACCACTTTAGCGCTTGAAATCGAGATCTCTAGACTTTGTTTGAAAAGCGATTTTTATGCCTTTTACCTGTATTCGTGGCGATATAAAGCTAACTAAGAATACCACATATTTTTGATTTGTGGCTTCTTCCTGATGTTAGAGGGATTACTTTCCATTTTATTTACTGTTACCATTTAAAAAATAAAAAATTTATTTAACATTTTCCACATATTACAATTTTTTTAAGTTCTGTTGACTACCATACTAGGTTTTTGCCCGTGACATGGCAGTCGTAAATAATTTTAATATATTGCTTTAATTTAAGGTGAATCGGAGCCAATTTTTGTGGGGTAATGAAAGTAAATGAGAAAGAGAAAAGTTCACAAAGCACTCTTTTTAGGGTGAGATGCCCATTTCGAAAAAGAGTAAAGTTAAAGATGCCTATTTCAAAAAAGAGTAAAGTTAAAGATGCCTATTTCTAAAAAGAGTAAAGTTAAAGATGCCTATTTCAAAAAAGAGTAAAGTTAAAGATGCCTATTTCAAAAAAGAGTAAAGTTAAAGATGCCTATTTCGAAAAAGAGTAAAGTTAAAGATGCCTATTTCAAAAAAGAGTAAAGTTAAAGATGCCTATTTCGAAAAAGAGTAAAGTTAAAGATGCCTATTTCAAAAAAGAGTAAAGTTAAAGATGCCTATTTCGAAAAAGAGTAAAGTTAAAGATGCCTTTTTCGAAAAAGAGTAAAGTTAAAGATGCCTATTTCGAAAAAGAGTAAAGTTAAAGATGCCTATTTCGAAAAAGAGTAAAGTTAAAGATGCCTATTTCAAAAAAGAGTAAAGTTAAAGATGCCTATTTCAAAAAAGAGTAAAGTTAAAGATGCCTATTTCAAAAAAGAGTAAAGTTAAAGATGCCTATTTCGAAAAAGAGTAAAGTTAAAGATGCCTATTTCAAAAAAGAGTAAAGTTAAAGATGCCTATTTCGAAAAAGAGTAAAGTTAAAGATGCCTATTTCAAAAAAGAGTAAAGTTAAAGATGCCTATTTCGAAAAAGAGTAAAGTTAAAGATGCCTTTTTCGAAAAAGAGTAAAGTTAAAGATGCCTATTTCGAAAAAGAGTAAAGTTAAAGAGTATTTGGCTATTCAGATCTGATCTATTCTGGTCTAATCTATTCTGGTCTGATCTATTCAGATCAGCAAACAGGACCTAAGTAATTTCAAGCAACTTTACGATTCTGATTGGTATTCTATCGCCAGTGCAAATAGTTATTGCAAACGGTTGAATCATTTTTAATTTGTAAAAACAATACGATATTTTAAGTACGACAGACGTTTATCGTGTTAATTTGAACACCTACGAACATTTTCACATAATACTTTTTAATTTGCAATGTATTACATTGATTGATTGTGAACTCGGTCAAAAGGTGAACAGTTTATCACCCCTGCAAATAATAATGTCTCCAGAAGACTAAAATTGCTAACAATACATTATTATATTAGTAATATTTTTAAATTACACCTTATTTTTTATAAATTATATAATGTCGTAATTTACGAGTACTATTCTTGACGATAAGGTGTTTGTATAAATAATATTATTTTGATCTGATTTACTCGAATTTAATGTAAATATTGCAATCATAATGTAAATTATGCTACATTAAATAAAACTTTTCAGCTTATAATGATAATGGTAGGAGATTTTCATATATTGTCAGATTATTCGTGGCCTGGAAAAGTTTGAGAAAAATTAAAGAAAAAAAGTAATAACCATTAATAAATTTGTCTTAGTTTGTAGAGGTTTAAAACTGCAACTCCTGGGCGCAAACCTTGGTTACATATACTTGATCCACCATAGACGAATCGTCACATTTATGTATCTTCAAGTCCTGGCTTCCTACATTTCTACCGATTTATTACACATTTTCCTTAAATACTGTAAGTTTTAAAGCTCTTAAAAAAATATATGTCATTCTTGAAGATATTATCTATACATTCCTCAGTTCCTCGCTCTGAAACAGCAATTATTTGAAAAAATCGTAAAATATACTCCAAAAATTATTATAAACACGTTTTTTCACTTATTTTACAAGTTATACGTATTCAAATATTCACAGTGTTTCTTTAATTACTATTTTTGACAGTTCTCAGATTATTGCTCCATTTTAAACGAGTCGTGTTTTATTGCGCTCTCTCTAACATTCGTATTTACATATCTCTCCATCTTCTTCGTTTTGAACGGGTACACCGCGCCTTAATTGATTCATTTTTGACATCTTATCCCACATATAAATTTTGTTATTCGCAGCCCGCGATAACTAAATCGTCGATTATCGCCATTTTGAAATGCTGTATCGGCTATAGTTTTATAAACTCAAGCTATATATTTATTTTATTATTGTAATCGGCAAAGATGCTATAGTATTTATTATTTAAATTAATCATTATTTTTTTTATTGATAAACTAGCGTTTAGACAAGATTTTTATGCATAGCACAAAGGGTAACAATTATTATAAGCAATAATTATCAGCCTGAAACACTTATCTACATTGAAAAAATCTTCCGAGAAAAGATACTTGCCGCCAACGGGACTTAAATCATTTATTTGCACATGGCGGGTATCGAACCCATGATCTCTTGATTCGTAGGCGAGGATCCTAATTGCTCGACCTAGGAACTCATAATATATTGTTTTTACATACATATTCGGTAGGTAGTCAAAAACATTTTTCGTTGGAATTCAGACTCGGGACACAAAAAATAAATATTCCAAAAGTGTATACGGAAGAGTTTCATCGACGCTACAGAATAGCTAAACGATTTCCTGTGTTATTTTATCCCATCAAGAAACACTCAGATATCAATCTAATATACACAGCTAAACTAATAACAAAGTAGGTTCTCCCAGATTTCAATCGATACGTTATTACTACGGAGGTCGCAGCAGTAAATAACTATTACTTGTGTTATTTTAAGACCGACGTCGAATGCCCTCTGGAAATTTTAGAACCTTTACTTTTGGGCCAGGTTTTTTACAGTAATAAAATACTAAAGTAAAAACACGGCTGAGAGAACAGAGTGATAATCAACTTGTGAAGACAATTTAAAGATAACTAGAGAATAAATATTTAAAAAAAAACTAGAGGATGCCTCAGATCGGGAAACCATACTGAGGTCTGTGAAAATTGTTTTCCTTTTTTATTTTTATAACTGTCCATCAGATGCCCGGCTGTTTCGGGTCGCAGTAAACCAAGTTCGCATAGCCAACGTCCGTTGAACGGACAGGGCACAAGAAGAAGTAGAAGTCCATCAGAGACGTTTGCAATTGCGCAATCCCGCGGGATTTCAGCAATATTTCATCCCGCGGATTTGCGCGATTTTCATGTGCTTGATTTGAGTGATTGCTGAAAAAATCCAAAATGTACCAAAAACATGCTTTTTATACAGTAATGTATTAAGATAAGACTTGTGTTTATTTTAACAAATATTTTCTGACATTTCTTGGAGTAAAATACATGTAAATAAAGCTTTGTTCTCCGGTGACTTTTTTCTATGTTTCTTTTTCATTTTTTTTTTCTTCAAAACGAAGCCATTTTTTTCACATATCTTCACTGGTCACTCAGCCGAGTAATCGCCTAACCCCTCACCCCAACCCTGACTGTACAATACTGTTTAAAAAAACATACCAAAGTTTTTATATTGTGAATTTCGCGTTTTAATTATATTTTGATTTTTCGACGGCAAAGGCAAAAAAATTAAGGATGCTTTCATGTGATTTATGATTATACATATTTTTTAAGTTTTCTTTATTCATTGAATTGTTTATTACATGAATTGGGGATTTTTCGACCACCATGCTGGGCACATGCCCGTGTTGTGGTGGTCGAAGTTGTTATGTTCGAAGGTTGCAAATTTTTTGACGATTTTTAGTACCGTCCCAAAATGTTAGGTATTTCATCTCTAACTGCAACTATCTGTCTGAAATCGTAAGTATAAAAATACTGATCGGTAAAGCAAAGATTTTTCATACTATGGGTCCCAATATAGTTTCCATATGGGAATTTGCATGACAAAAAACAGCGTGTAAAACGCCCATTAGGATAATATGTTGTAGGCAGACAGTTTTTAGCCTATTTTAGACCGCTATCACAGATAATTTATTTTATTTTTATCCTTTCTCATAATAAAATTCACCCTTATTTGCTTCTCTAATGACATATCGTCCTCTGTTGTACTTATACCTTTATTTTGTACGTATTCGCTCTTTTGCTTGGAAGTTAATAATAATTTATTATAGATCTTTTTAAATTAGTTCCAATTGGCTGGTGGCAGATTCCCATTGCAGATTTTCCTTTAGAATAGGTATTCTCTCATCCAATTTTCAAATCGTTTCCTAATACACACTCTGGCAATGCTTGTCTCCTAATAGAAGGCATGTTGTGGGCGTGTCCGTGTGCCCGAAGTAAGCTCAAATTTTCCTTATTAAACCCAGCCTAAAACCTAACTTAACCTAAAACATAGAATTGAACCATCATCCCCCCAAAC
Organism: Limnephilus lunatus; assembly: GCA_917563855.2. Lineage (NCBI taxonomy): Eukaryota > Metazoa > Arthropoda > Insecta > Trichoptera > Limnephilidae > Limnephilus > Limnephilus lunatus. Next base: position 45,829,965 of record OU830603.1, on the reverse strand, counting down.
CGAAGTCAAATACGTTAACCATTTCGCTGCATCAATTGAATTACAATACAATACATTAATTCTTGTTAAATCGATCAAAAATATTCAAATATCGACATTCTTGGAAAGTGCCAATTTGAGAGGGAGGTATGGGTACCGCCGCACCGGGAACCGTTTATTATGATCAACGCCCCTGCCATAGGTCATTCCAAGTAGTTCGCTACGTTTTTTGACTAAGCAGGGGTTCGTGAGATGAGGTTTGTCTTGGTCTTGGCGGCGAATGCATTTGCGCACCTACTGCGTGGCGGGCCGGATCGGGAGAGACTAGTTGAGGAAACCTAGACCTCTCCATCCGGACTCTCTCGACCCATCGCCATGGAAGGAATGGATTCATTCGTCCGTCACTCCTGTACACATCGACCCCCAGATTCCTATCATCTCATACCTATTTCCTTCCCAGAACTTCCTCTCCTTCCTTTCCCTCACAAAACATAACATGTGGAGCTCATGTAAAAAAATCTTTCTTTAACAGATAATCAAATTTCCTCGGTCTGACTAAAAATTGTTGACTTATTATTTCTATAGTACCTATCTATTAAATATTCATCCTAGGCATATAAAAAAGTCAATAGATGTCGAATATTAAAATAAAAATTGTTGTATTTTTTTCAAGACACTTTCTAGATTGCAATTCAATATGCCACTTGCATGGATTTCATAGCGACTTGGAAAAAATCGTGTGGATAGATTTTTTTACTAAGATTACGAAAATGTTAGTAAATTTTTTTAGAAATGTATAGTTTTTTTTTATTTATAAATAAATAAATCCATTATTTGAGCTCGTGACGTCACTACATGAAAATGTCCCGTCTCCGATTATGTTCCCTTAATTTTGTAAAATTCCACACTGATTAATTCTTTTTTATATGGCAACACTTTGATTTCCGTCGAATTTTTGAATTTGCGTTTAACTTCACTAGATTTATTGTTTGTTCCATGCGAACTTATCCTTTGGTTTGATTTTTTGATAAAGATGGCGGTGTTTTTACAGATGTCACGGAGAGAACCCCGTACAATTTATTGCTATTCGTGTGGAAAACGTTTTTTTTTAAAAATGATTTTCTGCTACGTAAGTATAGTTTTTTCGCACCCATAAAATTATGTCCTGTCTTTCCGGTTTATAAAAAAATGGTCTGATTTTTCGGATTGAAAATTTCAAAAAATCGCCAGGGTTTCAAAAATACGTCTAAAAATAAATAAAAAATACAGAATATCTCAGAATATTTGCCTACACCGGAATTTTTTTTTTTTAAATGTGATGCAAGTGACATATTACATTAGAATCTTGCAATCACATATAAAAATAGGAGCCTAAAATTATACGTCAAAGAAAATGAAGATAATGAAATAAAAATAACAGAAGTTGATGAGTGTGGTCAGAGTAATGTCCCGGTAAATCTGAGATCCTGGGTTCAATTCCCAGATGCGACCAAAACCTTTTCTTTGGTTAATAGTTAATATTGTATTCAACGATTAAATATTACAATTTGATGTTATACTCATTAAGTTATTCCACTATAAAATAAGTTTGCCTTTCTGTGTGCCTGTCTGTCTGTATGTTTGCCTGTCTGTGTGTCTGTCTGTGGCTTCGTAGCTCCTAAACGAAGGGACCGACTATGATGCGTTTGTTTGATGAAATTTGAAAAAATTTACTTATCCTTCAAATCTGTACAGATCACACTTCTTGGTAATATATATTCACTGGATACCTCCATTCTCCACTCTACCAGTTCCATTCAGATTGGGTAAGGTTAGGTTAGGTTTTAATCAATACTTAGGTAGGTACCGTATTGATTCAACCGCCAATGGAGTATAATTGGTATGCTTTCTTTTCTGACCCCAAAATAGTATAATTATTCATCCATTCATTGAAATTCTATAAGTCTGCTGGAAGTCGAATTTGAACCTCTTAAAATTCCACCATTGCGTGTCTTGGCACAATTTGTTATTGCTTTAATTCAATGCCCCTGGCATTGTAGGTATTATTAGTTTATTTAAAATTAAACGGTTATTTTTCTAAGTGTATACTGTCGTAAATGTTATGAATTATTTTGAATTCGTGGTTACTTGTAATTAGTAAAGTGTTAGAAGCAGTGCTGAAAACAAGCTGCATTCCGGGAGACAACCTGAATGTTTAACTCAGTGATTCTTAACGGGGGCGCCAGCGCCCCCCTGTGGGCGTTTTGGAGGTCTAGGGGGGCGTTTTTAAATTTTTATCATTTAGGGGGCGCTGCAAAAGTTCGAGTGGGCATTGTGTCAGTATAGAAAATAAGCTCATTCCACAAAAATATTTTAACAATGTCAATGCAATAATAATGTGTTTTATTTATACTTTTCACCATTTTTTATTTGAATTCCTACTAAAATGCGTACTTTTTAATTTACGTGGTAAAGGGGGCGTTTCTTTCAATATGGTTAAGAAACACTGGTTTAACTGAACAGTGACCCATTTGTCAATAAAATCAATGTTATAAAAAATAAAAACATGTAAAAAAACTTTAGACAAATAAATGTTTTTAATAAATATTAATAATACTTCTTTTCATAATTTTATTATACAGGGTGTTAAGGAACGTACACCCTGTATAAATAATGTCAGGAATCACTGGTAAAGGTAAGTCAAGAACGTCCCTTAACACCCTGTATACATGACGTTAAGGGATGTACTTGACTTACTTTAACTGGTGATACCTGACATTATTTAGAGTAAAAACTTTGGTCTTCGGCGACATTTTTTTTTCTTCTAAAAACTTCAACGATCCGTAGGTAGGTATTGGACAGTTAGGGGTGGGGTGAGACGTTGGGCATTACTCGGCTGAGTGACCAGTGTCGACATTTGGAAGATTTAAAAAAAAAAAAATTGTTTAATTTTGAAGAGACCAAATTTTATTAACATTTTTTTTACTCGTATCAGGAATAGAAATAGTATCAGGAACCACTGCTTGAAATCAATCAAATACGTCCGATAGTGATACTTAAAAAAATTACAATCACTCTTTCATATATGGCGCGAGCTTAATTATTTTAAGGCAAAATGATTTTTAAAAGTTATGCTTTAAAATATTAAGATGAATTTAATTGTGAAAGATTTGGTTTTAATTATGGACAAAACTATTTATCTTAATGTTTTAAACATTTTAAAGCATAACTCGTAAAAAGTGTTTTTTCCCTAAAACAATTAAACTCTCGTCATCTATGAAAGAGTAGATTATATTTTGGGTATATCAGCGTACCCAACAAAATTTAACCAGTGAAACCTGATTTTATTTTAAAAAAATGTACATAAGTTTTAATTTCTGTTGAATTTTTCGTTTGCTTGTTTTTAAATTTTTAATAATTCACTTGTCGTCATTGGTCTCTCTGTCGAGTAAACCCAACCCCTATTGTCATGATTCATAATTATTAAAGTATCGAACTTCATACCACTAGTCTACAAGTCTGTGCTTTCGATAAATAACTCGGTAAATGTTATTTGGTCGGGCAATGGCAATATTTACCCACAATTCCAATAATTAGCAGTCACTCGATATGCTCTTTAGCTAATTGCTGTGTGGGAGAATATCTTCGACCTTTCAAGGTCATTCATTTATTAATTGTTCGCTTACACAGCTGTGATCACGCAGTAAAATCTGTATAGGGAACCAAATATCAACCCATCTCTTTCCCTTTTCCATACCCTTAAGTCTCCCAACATACCCAATAAGGAACTCCGGTCGTTTTTTAATCAATAATGACTTTCTAACATAAATACCAGTGTTATACACTCACGTAGACTGGTTTGGGGAGTCTAGTGACGTCAGAATACAGCAGATTCACTTGTATACCAACGAAAAAGTGAAACATTGAAAAAATCTCCCGAGAAAAGAAATGCCGCCGACGGGATTTATCTTTTCTCGGGAGATTTTTTCAATGTTGTTGAGTGTTTCAGGCTAATAATATTATTTCTTACAATAATTGTTACCCTTTGTGCTATGCATAAAAATCTTGTCTTAAACATTAGTTTACCAATTAAAAATAATAATGACGATTTAAACGTTCTACGCATAATAAAAACTATTCAATTCAGCGTTTGTTGACCTAAATCAGTTGCTCCCAAACTACTTACTAGCTCACGGACTATTTTTCTAAAACAGTTATGATCCCCGAACCCCCGGGCGGATAGGACTAGCACAACGGAGGGGGTGGAATGGGATAACCCCGTTCCACCCTATATCACATTTCGCCCCCTCCGTTACGGTAAATTTGCCGTCCTACCCCATCCCATTATGCCCCTCCCCCAGCGAAAATTCCATATGAATAATGATGTGTCAAAACTTTGCCGCGGACCCCCTGACGCCATTCAGGGACCCCTAAATCAATTTTTATTTTCCACGGACCCCCTGAATGATTCTGGGGACCACTTTGGGAACCACTGGTCTACATTGATAGGTAAAGCCAAGCCAACATTTTTGTTCTTTACTATCGAAACCAGAGTAATTTTCGTGTACCCACTTGTCCACGAGCGAAAATTACAACTTGTGGACCCCCATTTTTTATCACGCCATCGTAGACCCCCGTCGGGTCTCCCGTGGACCCCTGGGGGTCCACCTGGACCTCTTTGGGAAACACTGACCTAAATGAACATATTTAAAAAACAATCGTAATGTTTTTCTTATTATGGTATAAAAAGCTTAGAAAGGAAACTTGAACATTATGATATGAAAATAACTGATATCTGTTGTAACAATTTGGGAGGCGCCACCCCGGGAACCATTTATCGGATAACCAACTCCGCTGCCATAGGTCACCCTAAGTGGTTCGCTACGTTTGGTGACTTAGCGGGAGTGCCCGGGTTCATGAAGTGAGATTTGTCTGGGTCTTGGCGGCGGATGCGTCTGCCCACCAGCTGCATGGCAGGCCGGATCGGGAGAGAATGGTTGAGGGAGTCCCTTTGACTTCTCCAGCTGTACACTTGGAACATCGCCTTGCACCGCAGTGGGAGGTATGGATTCATACGTCAGTCCCTCCTGGGCTTTCCCCAGATTTCTACCCACCCCTACTATACTTTTCCTTCCCAAAATTTCCTCTCCTTCCTTTACTAAAAATACTAAAAAGACCCTCCACACAGCATCCTCAAAGGTGAATTATTTCCCTCAGGGCCTCCTGTGTGGAGCTAATGTAAAAAAAACAATGCTTTTTGTTCAGTCTATTTCAGACTGGCGAGAAAAAAACGTATACGCCCAATAAACATTAACTCTATCTGATATTCTATTTATTAATGTTGATATCTCCAATGTTACCACGCATTCTAAATAGCTAATTAATGACAATTGCATTATTGCATGTAATATAATATAAAGTTTTGAACCATGCCCCGGGGCGTTAAGCATGTTATTATTACGCCACTGTTACACCATTGCTAACTTCAATACCTCCGCATCTATTTATGAACCCCTTCTTTTCTCCTTTTTCGTCTGGAGATGAATTAAAACCGTCTACGCAACTCATCTTCCTACAATTCTTCCTTGCAACATACGTCGAGATGTATTGAAAGAGATCGGCAACTTTTACAACTGATAGATACTTATTATTATTTTTTAATTGATAAACTAATGTTTAAGACAAGATTTTTCTGCATAGCAAAAAGGGTAACAATTATTATAAGCAATAATTATTGGCCTGAACCACTCATCTACATTGCAAAAATCTCCCGAGAAAAGATACATAAAAAGATACATGTGTATCTTTTCTGTATATGTGTATAATTATTGCTTATAATAATTGTTAACCTTTGTGCTATGCATAAAAATCTTGTCTTAAACATTAGTTTATCAATTAAAAAATAATAATTAATATTTGACGAGTTAAAGTTTTACCAAAAAAATTAGACATAATTTGTCTCGACGCCACCTAGTGAGAAATTTAGCACTTACAATGCCTTTCTCATATAAATAAAGTTGGTTGTTTGCAGGTGGAAAAATGTAATAAGCAGTAATTTTTGAATGAAAAACTAGTATATATTGAATAATTTGGCGGGTAGGAGATAAGCCGACGTAGCTCAGTGGTCAGAGCATTTGACCGGAAATCAGAAGGACGCGGGTTCGAGTTCCGTCGGCGACATGTATCTTTTCTCGGGAGATTTTTTCAATGTAGAGGAGTGTTTCAGGTTAATAATTATTGCTTATTACATTTTTCCACCTGCAAACAACCAACTTATTTCATGTTCATGTTCAATTGAAATACTTTACACAAGATTCAAACTCAACATCGGATATTGGTAAATAGATAATGAGAAATCATCTTTACAAACTTTGACACCACATATCGAAGCGAAGTTAGAACCCTATCCAAATGAAGTGACGATACGTAATATTAGGTGATGGCTCATATACCAATGTTTGAGTACCTCTCATATATTATAGTTCTGAACAAACAACATGTCTACTATTAAATGTGTGTTATTTGTGTACACGGAACCGCCTTGACGCGAAGGGCGGTGCCTTTAGCCCACTTTGTGCCCCGTCCGCCCTAGCGGCCGCCTATTCTTAAACCTGTCGCCTGAGTCACGCTTCATTCCCGCTTCTTGCATCTTCAATCTGCGGCCCTCTATGCCGTGATGTCTGCGTACCCTACCGAGTCCTGAGTGATCGATGACTTGGTGCTCATCTAATGACTGTTTGAAACGCAGCGAGACGAATGTTTTGGGTTAACGGTCGTGTTCGCTTGACAGTTGTAGACTAGGTTTGGGTGTTTCTAAGAAATGTAAATGTAACATTTTCATAAAATGGGCCGAGCTAATTAGAATTTAAAGAAATGGTAAAATTATATGTTGATAATTTTTAAAAAGGAATACAAGTGGACAGATTCAAATTGCGATAATTTCTCAATGATTTAAAATTACGTAAGACGACACTATATCCTAAAATATATTCAGAATGTTAACGACGTAAGTAAAGAAGCCGTGTATACAAATTGCGACTCGACCCGTGTATTGGACCGACCTACTGTCGATTTGCCCTATCAAAGAAAAGAAGAAGAAAAAAAAAGTGGGAATCTTAACGACGGAAGTGAAGAAAGCGTGTAAACAAATATGAGCCCGCGGCACGACGTATTGGACGTACGGTCGAATTCACCCTAGCAGGCCTGGGGATTCGGCCTTTCCGCCGGGTTCATTTTAATCAATTCTGAAGAACGTGTTACTAATATTTAAGATGTTTCTAAATAAATACCTCCTGATGTTATTAATTCATCGTCTAGAAAAATAAAATCTGATGCTCACCGCTAACTTTAGTTGTACAACGTATTACAATTTTTTAAAGACGTTGTACGTTAAAAAAATGAGGGCAACGTACTGTTTTTATTAATCAAAAATATAAATAACTCGCATCCCTTGTGAGGAACGGAAATAAAAATGATAATTTAATTGCGAATTTGCCGAAATAAATTAAAATGTGAGCCTCGGGCAAACCCTTGATAAACGTAGTTATGTCTCGCCTTAACATTACCGAGTTAAGTAGAATTTAAAGAAACCCAGTCAATTTTTTCACACCGTGTGGTGTGTTAAATAACAGAAGAAGATGTCTTCTTTCTTGCACTGTCCCAACCTCAGAGTAACAATATACTCTAAGGTCCCAACTCATTGCCTAGGTAGGCTATTGGGGTCGGTTCTTCTTGTTCTCAGACTATAACTTCTTCGGTTCAGGGTATCACTTTCATCCCGGCCGTTTCTTTGTAAAATTTTGGAGCATTGAGTCCATCCAGGAGTTGTTTGGTCTTCCTCTGGATGGTCTGGTGGTCTCCGTCTTATAACAGAACCACATTTTTTTATAATTTTCAGTGCATGCTTTGCGATTTTTTTTTCTATAGGGGTATTTCAAATAATACCTTTTCAATTCGGCATCTTAGTTGGGATTATAATGATAATATTAATATTTCGATGATTTGTATAGCTCCGTTTTTATAAAAAATCACACCAAAGGCAGATTATCTTCAAAAGTTACATCTTTTTTGAGAGTTTAAAAACTTTAAGGATGGGTTGTTTAAAAAAATTTCAACAATTAATCAAATATTTTAAGTTAATTTTCACGTTTTATTGAAAGTTTTAGTTCTGTGATTATTTAAGTTTTATGAAGCAACTGGCCTACAATGATATAATATCAGAACTTGAATAGAACGTTCACAGAATGTGTCAATTAACTTCAAATATTTTATAAATTGTTCAATTTTTTTTAAATAACCGGTCCTAGTGTTCAAGGGCTGGGTCTTAACTTTATCATTAATATAATCTGCATTTTATTGGACAAATCTATTGTACGTAAAGTTTTGATCGGCAAACCGGTGGATGTTAGCCATAAGTTGTTATAATAGCTTGAATAATCTTAATTTTAATATTTAGTTGTAAGAGCATATATCATAAATATGTACAGCGCCCTTGAAGTGCTTTTCACAGAAACGGCGCTGTACAAATCATCCAAATATAATTATTATTATTATATATTTTTTAATTTAATATGGCGATCGTTCAGTATGTTTGGCGGCAAGGACAGTATTATTTGGTTTTTCTAGGAACGTTTTATCAAGTTCACTTGACTAATATAGAATATATCGTATCGAGAATTCCAAACCGCCGCTCAGTGATGTAATTTGTGGTCTTTTCTCGATTGAAAACAATAAATATTATACCAGTTATTCCCTAGCGAAAATAAAATATAATAAATAATAACAGTACGGTTAGCGGAGCAGCTGTGGAAACAAGTCATATTAATTGGTCCGCGGAGACGTGTGATTTGTTTTTTCGAACGTTTCGATAAAATGAAAATAACTTTTTAGTTTTTCTGTTCCTTGTTTTACTAATAGCTACATATTTGTCAAAATTTTGAATTTTGTGCTTTAGTTTGAAGAATGGGGTAGGTACCTATTTAATAACTAGTCATTTTCTAACAATAAGGGATATTTTAACTAAGGATAACTAAGGGATATTTCGATAGCAGAAATTTTAAATGCTGTAAAGGACAATAAATTTGAAAATTAGTTACATAAATATGCCATTTCTTCTTCGTTTTTGATGTTAAAACTTCTTTGTGTATTGAAACGCGATGTAACGAAAAAGAGACAAACACATACATCTGGAGGATTTAGCCTGCGAGATAATGAGATAGACTAAACTATCTCCTCTTTGTGCAGTGCTTCGTAGCCTCCCCACTCTTGTCTACTTTCGTTTTCTGAAAAATTACAAATAAATTAAATACTGTTTTTAAATAAATTTACAAAAAATGTTAAGTATTCTGAAAGATCTATTCAATGTTTTTTTATAATAAAATTGCATAATTATATTTCTTCAAAAACAGGAGATACGATTTTTTGAAAAAAAAAACTTTTATTTCGCTCTCCTGAACAATTAACATTTTGTCCTTTACGTCAATTCAAATTTCCGTGATCGATTTGTATCACAGAATTTAAACAATTCATCACATTTGAAAATTATATTGCAATTTCTGTTAAGGTTTTATTCAAGTTCTGTGATTTCATCTTTATTTAATTTTGCAATGATAACAGAACTTGAATTTTCACTTGATGAATTCTTCAAATTCTGTAAAACAATCCGTCCTAAATGTATGGATTTACCTACCTATTTCAAAAAGGCCACTACCGCTAAATGTGTCTAACCTCAAATTTTCACAGTGGAGATGAACGCAAGTAAAAATGGTCACTTTCATAATATTGCATATCAAACGACGTTTTATTTATTTATGGAATTATTATGGGAGCAGTTGGGACTCATGCGCGGTATTCAAATAAAATTAAGATTTTTTCCGCTCAATTTGACATTCCTGGTCCGATACTCGGCAGAATGATGATTATTATCAGTACCAACGCAAGGGGAAGATGGAAATTTTCGACGTCACCCGCAGTCAGCAGAAAATACCATTGAGGTTTTGAAAAATGCAGGCTAGTTTTTGCTGACGCCCAATGTAGACGAAATTTCAACTAGATTTGAGCCGTCTGTTATTTGCTTTTCTGTTTTGTTATCTATGGATATATTTTTGGGTGCATACAATCGTTTTTTGACCGACCGACAGCACCGACGTCCTGTTTTAATTTCCGTTTCCGTTTTGCATTTCATCTGTCTGTAAATTTGTTTAGGCGATCCATTTCAAGATGGTGGCCATCTTTAACGGTTTAGTTAAGAATCATTTTTCAACGGTGATATCGTCGTATTTATTTGGATTTTGCATTGCTTCAATATTGTGGTACCTACCTGCACTCTGCCTGGAAAAATAATTGTCAGTGAGATGGTTATGTTTCTTTGGACAAATTATAGATATTATAAATTCCGTATTTGAAATTTAAAAAAAATGAACCGTTAATTACCATGTTAGGTATATATTTATGTACCCACATTGTTTTTTTTTAATCTATTTTCTTTATTTTATTAATAACCTAATATTCGTTAATTACTTACGTTATTAATAATTAATGTGAGGTCTAAAGTTCACACAACTACTAGGTTTATTTGTTTAGCTGTATCATCGTAAATTTAGAATGATTTATCGAAAACTAGCTGGTCTCCGGCATGCGTTGCAATGCCATTCAAAGAAATAAATTGATTCTCCCTGCATGTCCTTTCCCGTGTGTCCCCGTTCCCTTCCACCTTCCCCTCCCTCGTCTCTTCCCTCTCCGCGAACCCCACCTCCCCCGTTCCCCTTCACCCCCTGCCGCAAAAATTTATGAAATACACACATTTTCATTTATACAAATTTCATAACGCCAGAGTTTACCATTTTATATAGCCTATATTTTATTCTGATCTATGAGCTATGTTATTGTAAAGTTTCATTCAAATCCATTCACTAGTTTTTGCGTGAAAGAGTAACAAACTCACATACATCCATACAAACTTTCGCGTTTATAATGTTAGTAAGATAGTAAGATTCTTGACCACCAATCGTTTCCACCAGCAGTTTGGAATAATTGGACAAAAATTTGAAAAGCATTAAGGAAAAATTAAAAAAAATCGGACACGCCCACAACACTCTTCAGTGCAATCGCCTTTTTCCGTACACTTTTATTAAAAACCTTTCAAACAGTAGCAATAATAACATTCGTCTGCTTTCTTATGATTTATTGTCCGTCTCACCACAGCGTGTGCGGCAATGTGCGGCCCGTGTCGCTAATCCCTGAAATGGCTATTGGCCAGACTTTCGTTAAACTTTGCCCGCCGTGTCCTTATCTCGACTTAAAAGCTTTCCGACGTGCGGCGACTCTAAATTGCATAAAATCCTAACTTATGGCCTTTTTTTACACCAACTTCTATTTTATTGGCCTGGTATCAATTTGATAGGTTTAATTGCAGTTTTTAATATCTAGCCGGAAAATCATGATGGATAGATAAATTTAGACATGACAAAACAGCTTTGGAGAAAAAAAAAATTGTAATACAAAATAGTATTAATACAACATATTTATATTAATTAAAAATATTAGTATTAATACAACAACATATCAGTATTAATACAAAATATTTATACAAAATATTTGTATTAATACAAAAACATATTTGTATGAACCGTAATACTAATACAAAATATTTGTATTAATACAAAAACATATTTGTATGAGTACGATATATTTGTATTACTTAATACAAATATATTGTATTAGTACAAATATTTTGTATTAATACGAATACGTTGTTGTATTAATACAAATATTTTGTTGAATTAAGACAAATGTTTTGTATTAATACAAATATGTGTTTGTATTAACACAAAATATTTCTATTAATCCAAAACATTTTGAAGTAATATAAAATATCTGTATTAATAGAAAACCTTTTTTAGTAATACAAATATTTAAATCGTGCTATATTTAGTGAACTCACTCAAATCCAAAATAAAAGTTCTCCAATCCCATTATGATAATATCGAAATTAATCTTAAATGTAACCTATTGTTCAAATCTTCATACTTCCGCTTCTCAAAATATACTGGATGAATTGAACTGGGTACCTTAAACCTGCGCTCGCGTATAAAGGGAAAATGTCACTTCCACATTCCACCTATCGCGCCTCAGTAGGTCATTTAGTTCGCGCTGTACAGGCATGTGAGCAATTTTACATTTTTGTATAGAATTTGTAGTGCATCTTGTATGAGATTTTCAACATTAGTTCTCACGGCTGAATCATTCAGTTTTTATTTTTATTAATGCGTTATTTTACAGCAGTTCTTGGATTTGAATTCAGCTCTAGGAAATTCAATTTGATTACTGTACGTCCGCCGGAGGGATGGACTGTACGTGACTGTATGCCGCAGAGACGCATTAAATTAATAAAGATACGCAGACTCCGCATGATACTGATCCAAGTCTGTTCATAATTTATTTTGTACAAATTAAAATTTATAGTGGTTGGCACGTTTTCGAATGTCTTGGTCATCAACCAACAACAGAAGTACTATGCATATTGATCCTCCAGTTGATTAGTCAGACATCTCTAAGAGCTCGAAATTTGAGTTGAGTATGCAGTTATTTGTAAAAGTGTGCCCTCTATCTGGTTCATTACTCAGATTTTAGGAGGGACAGAAGTTAGGTTAGGTTTATTGTTCTTTTTCTACATTTTTATTCAATGTTTTATTTTGTAATGGATCTGAGTTATAATTTTTGAAAATAGGTACCTATTACTTTCAGTTGGGGGGCATACATTAATTACGTGACCAGTTTTTCTTCCAATCTAGACCCCCCCTTGGTGAGATAAATTTGGTCCACTCCTTATATTCTTTTCAAGTAACGTGAGATTTTGCTGGACCCCCATTTTGTGCTCACGTAATTAATGTATGCCCCCTTGTGACTCTGTCTGAAACTCCGGTTGCTTTGAATTTGTGTTTAATTTTCAAAATTAGGAGTTTGTTAAGAATTCAGACATACCTACCTATCTATAATATAATCAGTGGTCAGTGGCGTCGCGTTTGGGTCCCACCCAGGCGTTGCGTGTTCGATTCCTCAGCTGGCTAAGTCCTCCATCATGAAACAAGCAACATTTTCCGATTACTGTTGTGGTAGTAGATTTTCAAATATTGTCAGGTTATTCTTAAGCCGGGCATGTTTGGCTTCTTTAAAAAAAGGTGCAAAAAATAACCGACATTTTCGGTAAAACTATCGATATCTTGTGCTGGTCCAATGTCATGATTTTCGATGTCCTACGTATCTCCTGATGTTAGGTTAGTAAGATGACACACCTCTATTTTTTAAATTTTAAATAACTTATTCCTTTATAATAGTGAATACGTGATATGTATGTTTACCGTGTTTAGGCAGTAATGACAGGCGTGGCAATTTGTCACTGGGGTGGCCGGCAGCGGCTCTACGTGGATAAAGTTTTAATTGCTGTCCCACGGTTACTCCGCACACACCTACTTATTCACGCTTTTTATTTATTATTTATTAACACACTAAAAATTAAACGATATTTTTTATACCATAACTGAACTGCCTCAGTAAAAACATTTTATATTTATTTAGTTAAATTGAAGACGTCCACTGACTTGGTATATTTTTTTAACCCTAGTATTCTAGGCAAAGAGAGGAATTCATATGGTAGTTAGTCCTGAATTTCTGCACTGAAATAAATCCCTACTTCTAGTATTATAAAACTTATCAATGCAAGCAATTCTGGACTATCAACTGAATTGAAAATTTTATATAGAAATATCAAGCCAGTGAAAATGCTTCTGTCTGACAATTTAAGCATATTCAAATCATTTAAAAGAGTTTTTTAGTTCAACATAATTGCTGGAATATCCATTTTAAAACTTGGAATACGTGAGAATTTATTTTGTATTCTTTAAATATCTTTAACTGAATATTATAATGTGGGTTCCAGACGTGAGAATTATATTCAAGTTGACTTCTAACAAATGCAAAATATAACAGTTTAATACACTTAATATTGTTGAATTTTCTTGTTACCCTGGTTATAAATCCCAACGTTTATTAGAGATTTCCGTTATGTGGTTAACAAATGAAAGACTTGATTGAAAAGTTATGACCAAGTCGTTAATTTGTGGTAATGTCTAAAGAAAATTGTAATTATTTTGTAATTACCGATCACTGGATTTTTTATTGGAGAAAATCTTTTTATGTAGGTATTTAATATTTCGACATATTTAATTAAGGTCTGTTTTTATTGTACCAATAATAATAATAGTAATTGGATAATTTGATAAAAATTACCTCAAGGGCGCTGTACAATTTATTGTGAATTCTTGGGCTTTTTCTAATTTTATTATTTACAAATAGATACAGCAAACATACTTACCTCGTAGGTCAGGTCACTTTCGATAAACACATTTAATTAGAAAGTTTATGCTTGGAGAAGATACGGCTTTGCACGCAGATTTAACATTTGTTACCCCCATCACTGTTAGTTTTACATTTATGAGAATTAGCCACATTAACAATTTGTTGAAATTATCTTGAAGAACGTTAGTTACAATGGTGAATATTTGAATAATTGAACGTTAGTTACAATGGTGAATATTTGAATAATTCTAAAAAATTAGAAGTCATCTGCAAAAAGGAAAATATTTTTATGAATCAAACAAAATTGGACCAAATATTTAGTAATTATGTATGGATATCGGTATACCAATTATTATATTACTAGCACAGATCCAATAACAGCACAGTGACAGCAACAGTTTGGTAAAATACCTATTATTCTAATTTCTCGGTGACATAACACGGAGATCATCAATTTCTGCCTTTTTTTGCATTGACTCCACACAGGAGGCCCTGAGGAAAATATTTTCCCTCAGGGACTTAGTAATCTTTGAAGATGCTGTGTGGAGGGTATGATAATTAATTACTATTAGAAATAGACGCCTGCATTTTTCTGAGGAAGTACAAATTTAAAAAATCCGAAGTCAATATTTGGTTTTCATCCCTACCTATAACTTCAAAATGGAATGATGCGTTTTTTTTAAATATATTTGTCTGATTCATACGTCAATTGCAATTAAAGCAAGTCTGAATTGAATAGCCCACACACTGTGGTACACGGACACTGGTTTCTTTCTCTTATCAATTTGCAAAAAGGGGCCTAGAAGCTTTCTATTCAATTTTTTCACCAAGCGCTTCGATTGTGTAGGTTGATATGCTTAGTTTGATACCCATAACGCCTACTTTCCTATTCCATCGAAGGCTCCCACCACTGAGCCACTTCGGTCGCCGACACTCTAGTACTACGAATATATACATTTCCAAAGATCCGAAGCCAATGCGTGGTTTTCATCCCTATAACTTCAAAATGTAATGATGCGTTTTATAAAAATATATTTGTCTGATTCATACGTCAGTTGCAATAAAGCAAGTCTGAGTTGAATAGCCCATAACTATTAACGACATCCCCATCCGTTATTCACTTCCTATCAAATTTAAACTGTGGTACACGGATGCTGGTTTCTTTCTCTTCTCGATTATTATTCTCTCTTCTTTTCAAATAAACATTTTTCACAGCATTATATGGCTACATCCTCTAGAAATTTAAATTTAAAAACATGCGCTTAACGCTGTAAATCTTGTTTCACGATCAATGTGTGAAATTACGCTGAGTTGTGATTTTATTCGTAAAGCTTATGGCCAATTAAGGGGAACGGCTGCACAGCCCTTTTCATACGAAACTTAAATTTTGATTTGAGGCACAACAAAACTGTATAATTTTAGTCAAGAGTTATATTAATTATTTATACGGATTTACTTTATTTCTTCGTGTTTAAAATTATCAAATATATGCCATTAAAAAAATCTATTTTCCTGATTTTAAAGACAAATTTGAAAATTTTTGTGGGTTAAAAATATTTTTTCACATTTTCTATAAAACTACCTTTGTTGAACTATAATTTAAAAAATGAAAAAGCATTTTGATCTCCATGATTTTTTTTCTTTTTCTTGTTTATTAGTTGTTTTTGTGTTTAATTCGTAGTACCTACTTTAAAAAAAATATGTTTTCCTCAAAAATTTTATAATTTTATTATTATATTGTGTTAATTCAAATTAAATTAAATTTATTGTGTAACCAAATTTGACGAATAAAAGTAAATAAAATACCCGAAGAAATGCTTTTGTATGATCTTTAATTTTTTCATTATGTCGACGCTGTAAAAAAGGGTAATGACCAAAGTTCCATACAGTTGGAAAGGATAAATGGCTAAAATGCCATACAGCTGGAAAGGAAAAATGGCTCAAGCGCTATATCTGCATGGAGTTCATCCATTTATGCCATTTATTCTTTTTAGCGTCGATTAGCGCTGTAGGAAAGGCAATTTTTTTTTAAAAACATTATTATGTAACTCGAAAAATTGCCAAAGTTGTGGTAAAAACAAGCAAACATTAATAAAATAGCTCTTATCTTTTTTAATAAAGAAATTAAATATGCACATGAATGCCACTACTGCATATACTATGATAACCCGGCGTCTAATTTTATTACTTTGACTGTTGCTTTCCGTTTCAAGTCCAAGTCATACAGAAGATTACACAGATGGAACTGAAAAATTCTAACTTCGGTTAGAGTTAGTTACGAGTAGTTAGTCACAGCTTCGCGGTGCAACAGTTGGACAGATGAACTTGCACCAGTAATAATAAAGCCAAACATCTGCACCGGCAGCTTTATGCCCGGTGACGGTGGTTCTGGCTGCGTCCCAAAGGGGTCTGGGTGACGCTGACACTGTGTCACCGAGGGCTTTACGTCTAATTCATTCGGTCGAGGGAGGCTTCTGGATTTTAGAGGTACCGAGGGGATGTTTACTGACGATATTTTATTGCGTTCACCGAGATAAACTTTCCGTGAAAGCCTTAAAACTAGGGTGCAAACAAAATGACAAAAGTTCACACATTAGGACTAGGGTACAGAGGCAAACTTCCGCATGTCACATTTTTTGGCAAATTTTACAGTAGAGCAGAATCGAACGTTATTAATAGGGTAACGTCTGCGCGGTTGAATTTCAGAACCCGGCTTCGAGTGCCAGAGAAACGTCTGTCAAAGAATTACTTATAAATTAATTAAAATAATTTTGGTACCCACTTTAACACTTGTCTGATATGATTTAATACTTATCAGTTCCAATTGTAATTACGCAGGCGTAGGAGTATGTCACGTATCACGCATACATGCACCGACAACGGAACATAGCATGTTTAATTATTTCACCAGAAATTAAATAATTCATCTGACCTTGGGTACACTGACAGGCTCACATACACTTCTGCCGGTAGATCTCTTCAGTTCTAGAAGGCTTCTTACTTTTCTTATGATTGCGCTAATCAAAATTGCTTTGGCGCCGTTCCTAGAGTCCCAGACGAGTGTCTGGTTCACAGTAACCCCCGCAGCACCCTTGGGATATAATATTAAAGTGGACACACGCGACAGAGCCAAATGGCCCCGCGCCGAGCCAAAACTCACCATTTGTGGGGAATGTGATGGCTCGGCGGGCTCTGTACAATTTGCTACTCCTAAATTGAACTGAGACGCTTATGTAGCTCGGCTCAGCCGTTTGTGACAAGCCAGTCCAACGACTCTTACTAACAGCCGTTGTTCCTAACTTTTCGATCGATCAATCTGATTCTCCGATCAGCGTGTTTTGTTTAGTCGATTCGCCTGTTGGTCGAAAAGTGGTGTTGAGAAGAGTGTATTTGAGGAGTGTTGAGCCAAAATTTCGGCTCAACAGTTGATCAGTAGGATTGGGAACAACGGCCGTAAGCTTCGCGCCCATGTATTGCCGGCTTTGTCGTGTGTGTACGGTCGCCGAGCCATGACCCACGTAGGAAAGATTCCTCCGTTTAACTATTTTACTATCCTATATTTTATTTTTGTGAAAGCCCCATGGGCCTAAAAGAGTAAATGAATAAAAAATAATAATTTAATAAATAATTGGAAAATGAAAACAACCTCATTTGAAATAAACCTTTATCCAATATTAAAAAAAAAAAAAAAACTATTTTACGTACCCAAATACCACACACAACTTTAGTATACACAAGTTTGAGTTGTTCACTTCATGGTGACAGATCAAACTGGCTTGGCTCGGCGTGGCTAGGCTCGATCGTGTGTGTACTTTTATTTTGGACCGTGTCCAAATGGACTCTGCCAAATGGCTCCGCGGTGTGTGTCCAGCTTTATGCAATCAATTATTATCTTTCTCTACTCGGTTCTATTTCCAGGCGAGTGGCTCGATCCATTTCTCCTCTAACACTGGCTACACTATTTTCCCATTAATTTTTACGGTTATAGGTATGTTCGTACGCGTTTAGGTTGTTTATTTTCTTGAATTTCGAAAAGAATTGATGATGTACAACATTCTTGTGTTGTAATAGTTCGTTCACTGAAGAGGTACAATATTGAAAGATGTTTGTTGCGAGCGTGTCCATATTTTAGAAGTAATTTTATTTTTCCTTACTTTTGCTTAAATTGATCAAATATCTTTCTTGAACAGTAGTTAAGCATTATCAGTGATTTGTCTGGACAACTAGCACAAATCATCGATAAATTGTCATTTGTTATTATATCTGATCACGACTGCAGATTGCAAACGAATCAACAAACTCCACGTCGACTAAATTTGGTAAAGCCAATAAATAATATAGACATAATATCAACAAATTGTTTATTTGGTGTAATGAAAATAGAATTTACTTAAATATCTCTAAATGTCAAATAGTTGGATTTTCTCGAATAAAAAATCCAGTGATCTTTAATTACAACGTTGATAACAATACTCTCGAGACATTGACACAAATTAAAGACTTAGGCATCACTTTTCAATCAAATCTTTAATTTGTTAACCATATAATAGAAATCTCTAATAATGGCTTAAAAGTGTTGGGATTTAAAACTAAGCTAACTAGAAATTTTAGCAATATAAAGTGTATTAATAATAATAATAATAATAATAATAATAACGTTTATTTCAGCCGAACAGAGCGGTGGGTGCAATACTCTGTCAGCCATAAAAAAGTATACATTAAATAAAACGGATTTACCAGATAAAAAATCAAATAACATAAAAAAGATTAAAAAAAAATATATATATATATATACATCTACATATTTAGTACGTAATCGTATATCTACTACGGGGGCTTCAGATGTATTCTCCATGTTTGGTGAAGAGGCGCGCCCTGCCACTGGGCCACGGCCTGGACGAGAGTGTTCTCCGATCTTTGGTAGCGCTGACTCACCCCGGCTATTCTGTGGCGCATCAAGGCGGCGAACCCATGTACCCTTCCTTCTGCGAACATCTGCGAGGCACTGCATCGCCAAGGTAGGCCGAATAGCGCCCTATATGCGTTGTTGTATTGTACTCGAAGTGAGTTCATGACGCCTTGTGAGTATCTTGTCCAAAGTTCGCTGGTGTAAAAGCTCATGCAGTAGCTCTGGAATATTTGCTTCTTCACAGGAGAACTGCACCTGTTGAATCTCCTGGCGAGCATATTGGCTCGAACGCTGAGTACTCTTCTTTGGCGTTCTATGTCATTTTTATCATTTAGGTCATCAGTGACGACATGCCCCAAATATTTTATTTCCCTGCAGATTTTGACAGTGTCTCCGCCGAGGAGAATAGGTGGAATGACAGTAGGACCAGTATTTGCTTTAAACACCAGCAATGATGATTTTTTGGCATTGTACATCAAACCATGACTATCGACGTATGCTTGGCATATGGCAAGAAGTTTTCTCATTGCCCTTACTGATGGGGCTAGTATGACCATGTCATCTGCATAACTTATGTTATTCATACATACTCCGGCAACGTGGCATCCGATTCTTGTTTTGTTCAGTATTTTACTAAGTTCGTCCATATATACATTGAACAGCACTGGGGACATTGAGCCTCCTTGCCTAACGCCGCACTTTAATTTTGCTGCTTCTGACAGGCTGTCATTCCATCTGACGAAGTTTTCCTGTTGCTTGTACCATATACTCAATATATTTACAATTTGTGGTGGTAATTGTCGGTCCGTCAGTTTTTTCCATAATTTATCATGACAAACCATGTCAAAAGCTTTGCTTAGGTCTAGGAAGCATGCATATACCGATGTTTTTCTGGCTTTGTAATATTCTATTGATAGTTTCATGCTATATATGGCTGTATCAGTAGAGCACCCAGCTTTGAAGCCCATTTGGGAATCCTCTGTAATGAGCTTGTCTTCCGTTAAATTTAAAATCACCTTTTCAAATATTCTTGCTATTATGGTGGCAAGAGATATGGGCCTGTAATTAACGGAGGATGTCAGGTTTAGTTGGCGACTTTTTGGGATCGGTACTATAATGGTTTTGGTCAGTTCTTTCGGAATGTGTCCAAGCCCAACCATGGCAGTGAAGAGAGAGGCGAGCAGTGTTGTCAAATATCCCCCCGCATGCTTCACATGTTCTATGACAAGTCCATCGTGACCAGCAGATTTACCTCCTGCCATGTTGCGTATTGCTCGCTGAATCATCTCAGGAGAGATGACAATGGACGGCTGTTGTTTTGATTGATGCAATGGTGTATAAAACTCTTCATCCATTGTTTGTGGTTGAACTGGTGCGGAGCAAAAAGTATTCCTGAAAACTTCAGCTATAGCTTTATTTTCAGATTTTCCATCAATATTGGTCGGTGCGGTATGTTTTGCTTTCAATATAGCATTAGTTTTGTTCCAAAAAGATGAAAAGTTTTTGCATTGTAGGCTATTTGCTATTTTATCCATTTTGTTCTGCTCGAAGTTTCTTTGGCATTTTTTATATTCTTTCTTAAATAACGATCTACTTTGCTTTCGAGCTTCCATAATGGGACCATCAGTGGGTCGTCCGTTCTGCAGCCATTTTATGTGCGCATTTCTTGATCTTTCATAATGTAAGGCAACTTTCTCATTCCAACCAGCCACAGTCTTCCATCTTCGTCCAGTCGTAGGCCTTCTCTCTATATTAAACGCAGATATTGCTGAGGTACGTAATACTTGTACAATGTTTTTATATAGATCATCGATTTGTTTTTCATTTATCATCGTGCTGTCAATTGCAATGTCGGTTCCACGAATTATCTCAAGTTGACCTATTGATAATTGGACGTATCTGGAGTAGGACTGCACTTGTTTTTGACTTTTGGGTCGCCATCTGCACGGATCTCCTACTATTGAAGAACTTGTAGTATATGTAGGTAGCCCTGTAGTTCGTAAAGTGGTGTGCATTGGTTTGTGATCAGACCAGTCGGACTGGTAGTCAATATACATGTCTTCAATTATATTATGTACCGCCTGAGTTACGAGACAATGGTCGAGCCACTTAGTTGTATTATGAGCATCGCTTACATATGTGTACGAGTCAGGCGGGAGAATGTCAACATCCGCAATGTGGAGGTTATATTCTGAACAGAACGATTTTAGCTCACGTCCGAAGGGCGAATTCATATCAGCATTGAAGTCTCCCAAAAGTATACAATTTGGGTTGTCCCTTTCCTCGATTATCGTGTGCAATTTCGAGAGACAGGATAAATATTCTGGTAGATTATCAGTGTTTTCCACCGGCATGTATACGCACATGACAAGTAATGTTTCAGTGTCGAGTGTGATATCAATCGCTATGATTCTGGGAGTTTCACAGTCGATCGTCACTGCCTTGAATGATTTCCTCCATAGTATGGCTAGCCCGCCGTATGGTCTTCCTCGCAGTGGGCCATTTGAAATATCTACCGCCGAACTACCATAGCTCATGAATTCAGGGTGAATTTCGCTGAGAAAATCTAAATCGGTCGGTATAAGCCATGTCTCTTGTAATAGAATAATATCGTTTGTAGTACAGAGATCGAAAATAAATTTTTCCACTCTTTTTACAGATCGGCAATTGATCGAAGTGATGTTGAGCTTATTCATTTTGTTTAGTTTCTTTCGTAACTCGCTCAGCGGCTTCTCTGTATCTTCTGAAAACGATGCCTCGCGGCCAGAAGTCTTGGTTCATTACAGTTTTAATGTCACTTTGCTGAATCATTATTTTAAATGTCTTAAATGGGGTTTCTTTATAAGGTTTAAGGATTTCAATTTTACTAGTATTTAAACCTTTATTATCGCAAAAAGACTTAACATCTTCTGTGCTCGTTTCAAGTGCGAAACGAGATACATATAGCCCTATCGAAAGGTTTGCTATTTTTAAGTTTCCTGCATTGGATCCTGTGCCCCGATTATTTAAAAGTCTCTTTTTGCGATGTTTATTCACAACCACTGTAAAATCCTGCGCATTTCGTTCATTTGTATCGTCGCTATTGTTATTGTTTACATTTAGCGGTGGCATTCGGGCGCGTTCGGCGTTTTCCGTTCTACTTCGGGCCTGTTCAGCTGAATCTCGAGCCGTCGTACAGCCCGGATCGCTAGATGTCGGTAATGGTCGTCCGTGAGGCGTAATGCGCCATGGCTGGTGCTGTGTATTTGTTTGCTTATTTCCCTGACTAGCATTCGTCTTCGGTGTTGGATTTTTATTATTAACTGTTATATTTTGCATATGTTAGAAGTCAACTTGAGTACAATTCTCCCGTCTGGAACCCATATTATAATATACATGTACAAGCTGTTGAAAGAATTCAAAACAAATTCTTACGTTATCTTAATTTTAAAATTGGTATTCCAGCAATTATGTTGAACTACAACACTATTTTAAATGATGTGAATATGCTCAAATTATCTGACAAATAGTGATATTACAACGCGAGTTGCCTGTATACTGTCAGATTCATTTATTGACGAATCACAGAAAGGGCGACGGTAACTTGGTTTGTTCTCCTTTCCCTGATTCAGTTTCTGATCAGTTTCTATGAGTACCGCAGACATGGCCTTATTGTCAAATAATTTATAAATATTTTCAGCTTCACAAACTATACTATTTTTTGCAGGTCTGTCTGTGCTTGCTCTAAATAATATCTTTTAATTTTACTTCCTACGGTAAGAGGTTTAAAAGCCAATATACATATAGTATATATTTCAGAATGCCTATCTTTCCTGCGCGCTGATTATTATTTTAAACGTTACTGTACGATTCGTGTTGTTTTTTTTGTCACACGCTAAAATAAAACACAGAACGATGACTCTATAACAAAAAAAAAACATGGAGCCACTGCGCGCCGGCCATACAATTACCATCGGAATTACTGACTCAACGAGCCCGTGTAGATGAATCATCTTCCGATCAGGGGTACGCAACTATGGTGTTTGTGCAGCGATTCCATGACAAAACGGAATAGTGAAAAAAGGGAACATTGAAGAAAGGTGAAAAAAAACAATAACATAAAGCAATCTCTCTCTACTGTCGGCCTCTCAGAAGCTGAGCTTACTGTATAGGGTTTTCAGATAATTTAATAGTACACAACTGCTAACCCTGTACAAATCGCAAGTGCGCCCCACGGTTGAATTTGGCAGCCACCTTAAATCTGGAGTTTCAAAATACATGAATAAACCCTGTGAGCGGTCCGTTTTATAGATGAACATAGCTTAACAAAGATATTGAAATCTTTAAAAAATGGGCATCGGGTGGGAATGCTTTCTTTGTTTTAAGGGTATTTCAACGGAAGTTGCTCCGAGGAATATCGGAATATGTCACGAACAATATCGTGATACGAGAACGAATGGACTGTAAATCTAATTTTGTGTGAAACAAGACAGTTGACTGCGTTTTATAAAGTCAATCATAGGAAATGGCAAATGGAAGGAGAAAGTCCCTACCTTTGATGGGTTCATCTGCTGTCATGGGCCGATCTTGATGCTGGCTGCTCTGTGGTGGCTGCTTCCCACGATAACGGCACAATGATGATTACAATTATCGACACTTTTTGGTATATTAATGAGTATTTTTACGATTATTAGCGAGATTTCAATGACGAGATGTGAACAATATCACTGCGAATTTTCAACTGATTTGATGTGGGTAATTTTAGATTTTTGTGCAAGTATTGTATACGTGTTCCAAGTAGGTATGAAGCACCTTCCTCTTCTTCTAATAAGTAGGGACTTTCAAGGAAAGGAGAAAGACAAAGGGAGAAAATAACAATGATGGACTTGGGAACATGGGTTTAGTTTTTAAGCTGGTTCAGAATTAAGTCATTGATTTTTTCGACACCAGTGCACAGTCGGGATACACGCGCCCAACATTTGTACATAGTTTTATCACATGTGAACGGGTCGATTCTACGACTAATACTTGAGTTCAACAGCTCGGCTTTGGAACAATTTGCCGGTCATTTACAGGTCTGAAGGTGGTGTTAGTCGGTGTTATCGCTAATCAAACTTACTTTTTGAATTATTGTCAATTTTGTAAGCAGGGATACATAAAAGTGGTACACATGCCGTTCGTCTGAAGGAGTTACTGGGCAGCAATAAGCATTATGCAATCTTATTAGAATTGGTTGTCAAAGATATAATCGGAACTTTGGTGTAAGTACTGCTGGTTGAAACAAGCCACTGATCAGAGATTAGCAAGCTATCTTATTAGAATCGACTGTCAAGAGAGGTCGGCAGACGTGCACAACTTTGGCGCACGTGCCACTTGTCTAAACGAGCCATTACGAGCTGGTTAGTATAGTATTTTATTAAAATCCACGAGGTAGAATATTTAATTCAAGAAAACTATAATATGCCAATCCGCTAGCCAATTTTTATGGATCATTTGGCTTTTTTGTATAAATATTATGCACGCTTACCTAAAATTTAATTTGATGTAAAAAATACAATTCTTTCGTAAAAAAATAGATATCCTATTGTGAGTCCGGGTATCACAACCAGAGTTTACATAAACCCACTTCTCACGCAGATGGATTGCTTGCTTACATTATTTTTTAAACTTGTTCAAATATTTTTATTGCACTGGTAAACTTATATTTAAATTCGAGTGACTTTTGTCCCTTTTTCGCTAATAACAATAAGTAGGCATGACCAAGACAAAATGCTGTTTCTCAGTAACGTTTCTTAAGACATCAATCACTGTCGGGAATAATCACCAGTATACATAATACGAAGTGTAAGTTGTTTGGGTCAACTGATTGCGCCACCTATGAGAAGGATCTAAAAATCTCGATGTTGAAAGTGAATATTTTATGAGGACTGCATTGCAGTGTTGACATTTGAGTACCATCCTATTCAAAGTGCATTTTTAACACCACGAGGTGTCCCACAGGGATCGAGTGTGATCCCTGAACATAAATCTATTTGTTATTTTAACATTTCCATGTTCTATACTACCTTTATGATGACTTATAGTTTATAAGCTGAAATCGTATAACACGAAGAACGATAGTCTGAACGGTGAGCTTTGGCGTTATTAAATTTCAACAGCTTTTTCTGTCTGGGAAATTAAAATTTTTGTTAAGATTTTTGGATATTTCCTTCTTTTTCCCTCATGGAATGAATCTACGCAGCTTTGAAATATGCATTTAAGTGTTTTTAAAATAAGACAGCTTAGTAAATAGTCAACTAAGTGATAAGTAGTAGATATGTGGATAAAATTACATTATAATTTAAGGGCCATTCATTCAAAGCCAGCGGCCGAGAATTCAAATTTCGTGAAAGATGTTCTTACGATTGTACTGGGCGGTTCCAATGAGAAAGACTAATTATTCTCCGTACCAACTTTTTTAAATAGTAACTCAATCAATTTTATTTCCTTCAAAATTTGCTTTAATTTATACCTACATTCAAAAATGCTGAAAGGCGTAGTGATAAAACTATTAAAATTATGTACTTTTTGTAATTATTTTTTGATCATAAGTATTTACAATTTTTCAATAATGTCTAAGCAAAATAATAATGTAAAAAAATCTTAAATATATTATTTTTTAAAACCGTAAATAAATAGACAAACTGAAGTATTTTCGTTAAAAAACACGTGCGCGGATCTTTTTTTTTAATGATTTTATTTAAACTAAAATTAAAATTTTGAAATACAGCTTTCCCAGATAATTTATTGATTTATTTTACTGCATGATTATATGATTTGGTGTGTGTTGTATAATTATATTGTTGAAATACAGCTTTCCCAGATAATTTATTGATTTATTTTACTGCATGATTATATGATTTGGCGTGTGTTGTATAATACAATTTTTTTTTTGAAAATTTAACAAATCTGCCAACGACCTACGGTAAAACCTTATTGTAAGTACTAAAAATAAACATATTTTCTCAAAATTTAAAACAAAGCTTTACTAGATAAAATAACAGTCTTTCGAAATAAATTTATTTTTTTTCGTGGAAAAGAGTCAACACTGCTAAAATTTATTTAAAATGACATATTTCCGGTTTTGTCTAGTTATTCCCTCTTAGGGATTTCATCTAACAATCGCGGTGCAAATATTATGCAGCCCGTAAGATCGGAATAGTTTAAAACTTACTGACTTATTACCATGACGCCTGTAGGTATGGTTAAACTGGACGACCAACTTAACTGTTGGTATCAAGGTGCATAAGAATCTAGTATATAAGGTTTCGTGATCTTGTTAATTTAACAAAAAGTACTAAAGTTTTTTGACCTCTATTTCTTAGAACAAAAGAACATGGTGGCGTGCTAAAGTAAACTAAGGAAGTAATCATTTTTTGTACTGTTGATGGGTTTAATAACCATGTCTAGTTCAGGACTGAGTAATCTAAGCCAATCTGTCTCCTTCTCTTGGCACTGTGTAACAGAGGCGCTAATGGGGTGTTCCACGAAACTAGTGACGGCGATCATCTGAATAATTATTATTTCTCTTGAACTCTCGATTGGTGTGAATCAGTTTAGGACGAAGCAAATGAGATGATTTAAAGTATTTATGAAATTAATTGACCCCCTAGTCAGTGCTCGCATGTAAGATTGACCTGTCTCTAGCTATGACCTGCTCAGTGAATAGGCGATGAGAGCATTGTCGCAAGACCCGGTAGTCTTATTATCAACAACAAAAGTTATATTCTTTATCACATTATGTTATAATTTTTTAAAGATAAACTTCTTTACGCACACTCGACATTTGGAGGTAAACTGGTGAATGCATTATGAAATGTGGTGATTGTTACGAAAAATGACAGGCAAACGGTAATCGATGCGAACGGTGATCAATGTCATTAAAAAAGGAAACGGAGCATGTGCAACTTTTGCCCAGCGAAAAAAAGATGCCTGAGCGTGTACTACTGTGCGAAATGCAACAAACCATATTGTCTGGAATGTCAATGTCAATGTCACCTCAATGTCATATGTTCTTTTATAAGTTAGTGAAGTTTTACTTCAGTCGTGTGGTTTAAAGCACACTCGTTTTTTTATACGTTTCGTAAAATACTTTGTGGCTAGCGCTGATGAGACAACCGATTGTGGTGTTTTTTAAGCATTTCACAAAACATCCCCGACAAAATATCCCACGGACAAAACGTCCCCCAAAAAAGTAGCTACTAAAACTTAACCTAACATGATAATAGGAAAAAAATAATACAGAAATCCTGTAAAGACAATAAATTATTGTTAAAAAATAGTAAAATGGGACAAAAACAATAAAGATAACAATAATTTAAGTATTGTCTTTACAGGTGTCTGTATTATTTTTGTCCATGTTTTTTGTTAGGTTAGCTTAAGTTTTAGTAGCTATTTTGTTGGGGAATGTTTTGTCGTGGATATTTTGTCGCGGGATGATAAGTCACAGAAGCGTGTCCATGTGCCCGAGGTTAGTTATATTTTTCTTTCTTCTGATGAAATTGGTAAATTTTCTTGAAAATATAAACATTTTCATGTCATTTCTGTCTGGGGTCTACGAGTGGATATGTATTATATAAATTGGCGACAATAGTTTTCTTTCAAAGCGGTATAGATCAAACTTCTTCATTTGTACAATGGTCGTTAGCTATAATTAGTATCTAATAATGAAACAAATATTGCTTAACCTTAAAATTTTCAAACTATGACTAATGCATCTATTGGTTTCAGAAGAACCCTTTCTTCTGCATAACCATTTAAATATATTAGATATATTTTTTGATTTTATGGGGTTTTTAAAAATTTTAACTAGCTATGGCTTATAAAAACCTTTCATCTGTCTAATTAACTGGTACTGCGGCTCATTTGGCCTTTTACTATTACCCGTTGATCGTTATATTTACTAGTCGGATTTTAAGTTACATTAATGTGTTTTATGAGGAAAAATTCTTTACTGGTTTGGAAAAATTCTCAGTAAACAGCAATTAAAAGTTTTCTATTAAAAATTACTTGATTTTACTTCTCTGCTGTGAGACCATTTGTATTCGAAACATTGTTGCTTGGAATGGCTGTATGTGCTTCGTAGTAAACTTCACATAGTCAAATACTTAACTTTCCTTTCTTTCTCCCAATTCCCCCGCCTAATAACCCACTACCGACACCCGATAATCCCACAGGCTCCAAGAAGATAAAGTCTAGACTAGTACCAATTTCCTTTTGGTGCCAACTCGTACGGGTGGGGATGGTTTAGTTTTCTAAAACACTCAGGCTCGTTTTGTTTGAACCATATATGTACTTAAGATAGAAACGAGGGAGATGGGTTACGAAACATTATTGTTATGAAAAGCTTGCCGCCAACATCATCCTTCACCATAAAACTGTAAATTGCATCTATTTACCGTGGCGCATTGCCTATAATTTGATTGTCCGCGCAGTTCAGTCATAGCTCGACGAAAGATTGGTGTGATTTCATTACCACCCTGTGTTTCTATTGTTTAACTTACTATATAGTTAGTTAGTTAATGGTGGAGTGTCTTTCGAGTTTGGGTTTTTCGAAGTTTTGACTGTACTTTAATCCCCGTGTGAAATTTTGGGAGTGCATTTGGTATCTGTTCGACTATAACTAACCATCACGCCGTTTCTACGCATGGGGAGGCAGAGAGAACTGACCGCCAAACTAATCGAGCTTGGCATCTACTCCTTGCCATATTCACATTCATAAATCGTCCCATAATTCCGTTATTCTGACTCTTGACATGGCCTGACTCAAGTATCTGTTCACTTGATCGTGCCCCGTTTTCCTAGGGCATACTCGATATCTTCTACCATTCACATTCCCGTCATATATGCAACTCATAAACTTACGAATACCGACAGTAACTACACGGCAAAATACACTTTTCTACTGTAGCATTCATAAACGGAACTTCATCGCCCACTCTCCGATACAACGATTTCACACTATGG
Organism: Limnephilus lunatus; assembly: GCA_917563855.2. Classification (NCBI taxonomy): domain Eukaryota; kingdom Metazoa; phylum Arthropoda; class Insecta; order Trichoptera; family Limnephilidae; genus Limnephilus; species Limnephilus lunatus. The sequence goes on along the minus strand of OU830603.1, from coordinate 45,800,759 downwards.
GAAATCAGTACTTAGGTGATGTGACATATTTAACATAAACTTGGCGAATTTTGTGGATCTTGTAAAAAACTTATCCCAAAACTATTCCTAAACATATCTGTATTTTTGTAAACCTATTAAATGCTGTATTTTTTTTTTTTATCACTTGTGTGCATTTTTTGTCTAATTGTATTTTTATTATTTCTTTATCTGTTTAAAAATCATCTGTCATGAATTAATTGTACTATCAAACATGTTAACGGGCGTTAAGTAAATAAATGAATATATTCTCATTCCACTCCTTTATTCGTTCGCTCTGCATGTTCAGACCATCTAAGCGTCCCTTTCTTAATATCATATATATAATACATCAGCTTTGAATTCTTGGCGAATCTCCACATTTCGTACATGGTTTTACGACACATCAGGGATCCCATTTCTACAGCATTCAGTTTACTTTCATCCTTCCTTTGCCAGTACTATGCCTCACTGCCATGGTAGATACCAGCACTCCACTGTGGACTTTAGCTTTGCTTCTTCACTTAGCGCTAACCGCGTTCAGTCCTCCACTAATGGAGTTTTCTGCATTTACCCTTCTTTCAATATCTCTATCAGCATTTCGATCTTTCCCAAACATACGCAAACTCGTCCACCTTTATTCAAGAATTCGTCGTTTACAAGTATTGTTTGTGGCTTATATGATTTGTTTAATATTCTTGTGAACATCGTGTGGCAGTTTTGATGTTGGTAATCTCCTAATTATTGCGGCAGTTATCTCTGTGACCAGACAGGATGTCACATTGTAACGCATAGTTGAACAGTGGACGCAGGGCTCGTCAGGCCCGGAGTTAATTCTGTCCTGTATGTGAGACTGAAATATTAAACTATACATGCTTAGTTTTAGCTGAAATCTAAACGAATGAAAAACCGACATAAAATCATTTTTCGACTTCCGAAACTGTTTTGACAGTGAGAACTTGTTGTTATAATATAGCGTTGCTAGTGTTGTCAAGACACGAGGACAAGGACGTTCAGTCAAAACTTGACATTTGAAATTTTTGATTTAGTCATAAAGAACTTTGGTGAAACTCAGAACTTTTGTGATAGTCGATTTTTGGATATGATTTTAGATTTTAACGGTCAAATGTATTATCTTTTGAATCAAAATTTTTGTGGCAGTCCGAACTTTTTTGACGTTCTGATCGTTTTTGACATTCAGACCTTTTTTGACTGTCGAAACTTGATTGATTTCGTGTCCGTCTCTGCGCCCAGCGTTGGTGGTGGCGGTGCATGTAAGTTTGTACGAGTCCCTATTTGAAACAATGAACACTTGCGTGATGATGTCTGTTTATTTTCAATTATTATTACTACGCGACGTGATTTACAATGGACAAAAGTCCGACGTGCTGACTTCTATGGCAGCTTTGTTTTGAAAACTGTTCGCTTTGCTGATTTTATTAGGTCATCGGCCGAATTAGACGCTATTAAGTTGGCCGGTCTAATTGTTTTATAATGTACGGTTTGCCTCACAGTTTTCTTTGAATATTTTACTAGTGAGCCAAGTTTTTACTTCTATTGATAATAGCATCTCATGAAAAGTGGTTATTTACTTTCTTTTCGTAAATCTGGCTGCGTCAAATTTATTAATATGAGAGTAGGGTTTAGAAATAATTTTCAATTTTCTTGTAATTTATTTATATTGATAGCACTATGTCACAAGAAGTAATGCTTCGTTCAATTTTTTTGTAAATCCGGCTGCGCCAATATTATTTATATTGTAGGGTTTGATAAATGATTATCAGTTTTCTTTGAATATTTTACCAGTGAGCCAAGTTTTACTTCTATTGGTAGGAGCATCTGATGGAAAGTAATGCTTCCTTTACTTTTTTGTAAATGTTATTTATATTTGAGTGTAGGGTTTAGAAATAATCTTCAGTTTTCTTTAAATATTTTATCAGTGAGCTCAGTTTTACTTCTATTGATAGTAGCATCTCATGAAAAGTTGTTATTTACTTTTTTTTGTAAATCCGGCTGCGCCAATATTATTTATATGAGAGTAAAGGGATTAGAAATAATCTTAATTTTTTTTAATTCCTAGTAACTTCGGTTTTATTTATATTGATAATACCATGTCACGTAATGTGATCTTCAAGCTTCAAACAAGTAATGCTTCATTTTTTTTTGTAAGTCCGGCTGCGCCAATATTTATGTTGTAGGGTTGAGAAATAATCTTCAGTTTTCTTTGAATACTTTATCAGTGAGCCAAGTTTTACTTCTATTGATAATAGCATCTCATGAAAAGTTATGCTTCCTTTATTTTTTATAAGTCCGGCTGCGCCAATATTTGTGTTGTAGGTTTTAGAAATAATCATCAGTTTTCTTTGTATATTTTACCAGTGAGCCAAGTTTTACTTCTATTGATAGTAAGTAGCATCTGATGAAAAATAATGCTTTCTTTACTTTTTTGTAAATCCGGCTGCGCCAATGTTATTGATATGGGAGTAGAGGATTTAGAAATAATCCTCTCTGCCTGCCACTGCCATAAACGGCAATATCGTTAGTTAGTAAGTAGGTAAATGAAAGGAGTAATAACGCATAAGAGTGTCAACTGTCCGGAGCCAATGCGACTATGGCATTCCCAGTATTGGGGTATGCCGTGAAGCTGATTGGAGTGAAGAAGTTAAAGAGATGGCGAAGAGGAAGATTGGGAAATGCATGGCTATTCCGGTATAGTAATAATAATTGTGCGTCCTGCGTAACTCTGGTTCAATGAACTCAACTTTGCATTGAATTTAAGGTCACTTTTAAAATTAGAACTGATTAAGTGAAGAATGCAGTAAAGCAATAAATTACCCACCTTTTAACTGATCTTTTATTTTTTTTTATTTTTAACAGAACATTTACATTTTTTTTCTGATTTTCAAAATGTAACTTATTTTGCAAGAATTCAGAGTACCCCGTGATTTTTCGCGGGTCTGCATATAGAAAGATGCTAATTAAATCAAATTTATTTGCACACGTTTTGGATTCGAACTCAATTTAACTAAAGAAAAAACATAGACAGCATACATTTTTATTCAAATTTCCCGCATTTCAAGGATAACTTCCTTTGTGACGTCACAGACTGCACTGCGATGCATTCTGAATATTAATTCATCAATTTGGGGTCAATTAAGAGGTCGATGAACGCGCAGTTGCTCCACGCACCCGTCACTGTCGCACACCACGTACCCATCATAGCGAGTGGACACAACTTGTTGCGGCTTCGGTGCTTCCTCCTTTTTGTCCAATGTCAACATAGTCCACATAAAAGCAGGCCTGGACACTGGTCAAGTCGGCCTCTTATTTCTGTAAGATCCTGCTACGCCAACCAGAAACACCTCAAACTAGGCCAGGGCATTGTTTTAAGTCGGCCTGTTATTTCAACCATAACTATATAAGTCCAGGTCAGGAATCAGGATACTGTATCAAGTCGATCTCTTATTCCTATAAGATTTTTCTATGTCAACGAAAACCACCCCAAATCAGGCCGGGACGCTAAACAAGTCGGCTTCTTATTTTTATGCGATCCTGCCAAATAAACCAAAACCACCTCGTACCAGGCTGGACTCGGCCTCTTATTTCTATAAAATCTTGCCATGTCCACGAAAACCACATTATACCAGGCCTGACACTGTATCAAATCGGCCTCTTATTTTTATGTGATCCTGCTAAATGAACAAAACCCACCTCAAACCAGGCGGAGGCACTATCAAGTCAGCCTCTTATTTCTATAAGATCCTCCTATGTCAACGGAAACCACCTCAAATCAGGCCTTGACACTGAATTTTGACAGCTTCTTATTTTTATATGATCCTGATAAATTAACAAAAACTAACTCAAACCAGGCCGGGACACTTTCTCAAGTTGGCCTCTTATTCTTATAAGATCCTTCTGTGCCAACGAAAACCACCTCAAATGGGACACTGAATCAAGCCGGCTTCTTATTTTTATATGATCCTGTTAAATAAACCAAAACCACCTTAAAACCAGGCCGGGACACTGAATCGGCATCTTATTTCTTTATTAAAAGATCCTTCCATGTCAACGAAAACCACCTCAAATCAGACCGGAACACTGTATCAAGCCGGCCTCTTATTTCTATAAGATCTTGCTATGTCAACGAAAACCACCTCAAACTAGGGCGGGACACTATATCAAGTCGACCTCCTCACAAAGCACTCTTTTTAGGATAAATTTCCTATTTCAAAAAAAAGGCGGTATCCTATTTCTATAAGATCCTGCTACCTCAACCAAAAATATATCAACCGAAACCTGGACGCTGTGCCAAGTCGGCATCTTATTTTTATAAGATCCTCCGTGACACCAATAATGGGCTAATCATCCGGATGGCTTTATTTTTAGATCGAATTCGGTAATGCCTGTGCATCTTTCAATAATTTTACTAACACGTCTTTAAAAGCTCCCGTCTCGTAACACATCATAATAACAACAAGATGTATTTCCGACGTGGACATAAGTAAAATTAGCCCCGCCGTGAGTCACCGGAGTATGTTAGAATAATTCAGAGCAAGCGTGATGCATCAGTTAAGAGGCAGATGCAACACTATGTAGGAGCCCCTGTCGGGCGCCTGGGGCCGAATTAACGTCTTGTTTAACTTCATTTAACCATTGTTAATGCAATTAGGGTGTCCTTTACAACTTTACACTCTCGCTACAACTGCGGTTACGTCCTACATGCTACATTGCTAGTTGGTTCTTTGTTTTGTGTACATGTACCTACAGCCTAACTAATAAAAATCGCTTCCCAACTGTTTAAGTTACACTTTGAATATAGACTGTACAATTTCTATTTCGAATTATTAGTAATAAAAATATCTTTAACTGTGCTGCAAAAGAACTGGCAACATTGCGTTTTGGTATAGGTACTGGCGCATGCGCCATGCGCGCCAGTTTCCCGGCAAAATGAATGTTTTGATTTGTGATATGTGATATTTTAGCCATAATTTCTATTCTAATCACCAATTCATTATTGTATTAGTATATGATTAGTGAATACAGGTAACTCTATTATCTAATGGAGGACTGAACGCCGTTGGCACCAACCAAAAACTGTCCAAAGAAGCGAAGCTAGCCGTCCATAATGGAGTGCTGGTACCTACCCTGATGTATGGCAGTGAGGCATGGAACTGGCAGAGGAAGGATGAAAGTAGACTGAATGCTGTAGAAATGAGATCCCTGAGGCGAATGTGTGGTAAAACCATGTACGATCGTGAGAGAAACGTCCGCAAAGAATAAGGCTGATGTAAGCGTGATGTGTAAGATTAAGAAAGGGACTCTCCGATAGTTTGGGCGTGTAGAGCAAATGAACGAGGAAAGGAGTGTAAGGAGAATATATATATGACGCAAATGTGAATGGTAGAAGAAGTCGGGGACGCCCGAGGAAGACATGGCACGACCAAGTGAATCAGATACTTGAGTCGGGCCATGTGAAGAGTCGGAATAATAGAAGAGCATGTATGAGACGATGTATGAATGTGAACGAGGCAAAGAGTGTGTGCCAAGATCGAGTTATATTTCGGTCCGTCCTCTCTGCCAACCCTGCGGGGAAACGGCGTGATGGTTAGTTAGTTATAATTCAATATATTTACTGTTATTTGTGTTCTTTTTCGTCAGTTTTAATCCATTAATAATGTCATGTTATGAACTTAGTATCAAGTAATCGAAAAAAAGGAGATTATTTCTGACATATTATTTTTTTAATTGACTTTTCACGTCCATGAAAGTGAAGTTTTTTATGGCATAAATGCCCTATGCGTGTGAAAGTAAATACAAATTCAAGAAATCACGTTTATTTGCGTTTTTATTGCCGATTTTCTTTTACTGTATCCCAACTGAAATACCAATATTAATTACAAGAATAGAACATATTGCATAACACAGCATCCCTAAAAAAGACATAGTCCTTGGGGGAAATCATTTTCTTCTTGGCCTCCCGTGTGAAGTTGTAAAAAAACGTGGTTGTTGTGGGTTTAGATGGCCATTGTCAATGCAGGCTGGTCGTTTCAATTCAATATCATATCTCACTTTATTTCTGTTATATTTGGCCGACACCATACGAGAAATGAACCGTTGCACGGTGAGACATGGTTCTCCTCACACGGCCAAAGCCTTCAGGTATGGTGCCGCCGAACTATTGTCGGCGGAGAGTTCCCGTTGCGTCGGCCCTCTAAGGACCTACGCTGTATATAATAAACGAATACGTCTGTGATACATTATTGTGACTGCCGAGAACGGGTAACGGTCATCAAACGCGCCAGCATTCAAATTCTCTATTCCATATTGAATAAGTGATCGGAACTTGATAGACTGTTTTGAAAGGGAGTTCAAAGAATTATTTGGTGAATGAGTTCGGATGTTTTATATCAAAGGATTACGTGCTTCATTGACACAAAAGTGTAGACATGAAATTTAAATTTTCAAAATTGACAGCAATTTAAAATGTTACACGCATATGTTTTCCGTGTTTACAATTTGGGAGGCGTGGATGGGTACCGCCGCCCCGGGAACCATTTATTGAATAACCAACACTTCTGCCATGGGCCCATAGGTCACCCCAAGTGGTTCGCTATGTTTGGTGACTTAGCTCTGCCCGGGTTCAGGGGGTGAGGTTTGTCTAGATCTGGCGGCGGATGACCTAGACCCTAGATTCCACCTCTCTTACTTTTTCTTTCCCAGAACTTCCTCGTCTTCCTTTCCGTAAAAAGACCCTCCATCCAGCACCCTTAAAGTTGACATAGGCTCTGAGGGAAATATTTTTTTCAGGACCTCGTGTACGGAGCTAATGTAAAAAAAACCTAACCTAATCTGAAATATTTGACAATCTCCTGTAACCATCCCAGTAAGCGAAAAATATTGCTTGTGTTGAGATGACAACCGATACTAATTCAGCCACTGACCTGTCGGGGAATGAGTTTGTGTATTTGAGAAGTATGTTTACGAGATATGGAAGAGCTGACAGGGATATTGAAAGAAGTGTAAATGTAGGAAACTAGATGAATAATAGTATTTTATATTTTAACTTTGAACACATCAAAAAACAATCCGTATCAAAAAAACATATCCGTTTCTGCTTTTGATTTATTTATGATCCACTGTCAACCTTTACGGTCGTGTTGTTTTCCGGTCAAACTGTCAAATTCGGGAATCAAACATAACCTCACGTCTGATTCTATAAGTAGGTTACCTAACTTACACATTTCAAAATCTATTTTGCCAGAGTAGATAATATAAAAATAGCGGTATATAAATTGTCCAAGTATGTGTTATTTTTATTACAGTTGGCCCTCGTGTTAAGGATGTAACATATGTTAGCAATTGGCCTTTAGTTGAACATAGTGTTGTTCATTTCGACACCCCCCACAGAGGCACTGTGCGACTGTGTTCTATTTTTAAATTGAAAAAAGTACGTAATTACGACGACAAATGAAAATAATTACGAATGCTTGCCTACTTATTGTTTTCCTTTTACGCCGAGCGTGACTTGTTTGAGGGAAGATTGTAAAAATAGTTGTTGTTTATCATCATAACGAGCTATATACTAGGGTGGGATTTTACCTTTTCTACAAATTTTAACCCCTAGTGTGTCAAGAAATTCACCGTGCATTTACTCGTAGCTCTCCGCAATTGCCTTGGTATTTTGAGCCTTAAAAATTGCTCGTAGCTCCTATTTTATTTGTGAAAAAGCGCGTCGTAAAATTCCATGTCAAATAATATCATAATTTCAATTTTCAAAAGTCATGGTACCTACTGTTTACCCCCCCCCCTCTCCCGGATTCCCCTCCCCCCTCTAGCCTCACGCCTCTGCCACTAAACTACATGAAATGTAAAAACTTCAAATTTTTAAACTACTTGCGCGCCACCTATTCTAATTTTTTTAATTCACATTTCATAACATCAGCGTTCACCATTGTGTATAGAAACCTTTCGCAGACGTGCGCATATCATAGGATGAATGCTTTAGAACAGCATAAGGAACGGGAACAATATATGATTTTATATAAACATGTTAGGTCATTAACTATTTATTCTACGTTCGGATAATTTCAGTAAATTAAGTTGACTTAGTAGATAATCATAGTTGACAAATTCCCGTGTAATAACCATCCTGAAATTAATAAATTTTAAGAATTTATTTTCAAATCTTTCTATCGTGAGTGAATGACTATTTAGGTGCCCACACTGTCGAGTTGTACTCAATTTGACTCCAAACCAATGATATGAACAAACTTTTATAGGTAATTTGAATATTTAAGTTGGCTGCAAATTCTTATTACAAAACCTAATATTTAAAAAAATAAATTAATAATAAAAAGGTATACTTTTAATATTTTAAAATTAGCTGCAAATTCTTATTACAAAACCCAACATTTTAAAGCTTTATTTGATATGGTTTATAAATTTCAGTTTATAATGTGTGTAAAGTTTACACCTAAATTGTGATCTAAGGGCCTTCGCTCATGGAAAAACCGAAAACTAGTTGGCAACCCAGTTTACGGCACAGCTCAATTTATCAACCTCTTGAACAAAATCGATATTTTTCTGATCTGGCATATCGCAAATTACTCGAAAACTTGACAGGTCCCGAGCCGCTACCATGGCAACCTGCCAACATGGCAGCTAAAACGCATATAACAAGTTTGAAGAAACTCTAATATTTTGACAATCGAATGACGATGTCTTTATTTAAATCGATGTTCAATTTAGAACACGTAGGTACTATTTTAATTTAAAAAATGACGTTACGGAAACATCTATGGCAATCGGTAAATCGCGCAATCTCTACTTCAAATAATTAGCAATATTGTCTCTGTACATGTGAACTTAGTGCATTATTATTATTTGATCAGCGATGACCGAGTCCCATGAGATCATTCAAATCTAAATATACAACCATACAAAAGCCACACGGTTTAGAATAATTCATTATATTGCGTTCCATTCGCTTTGTCCGTTATCAGTCGTGTCTGTGACCGATTTGGACATCGCTTTTTATCATACTGCGTACTGGTACCGCTGGTGCCTGGATGACCGATTAGCGAAGCCAGGAAGCCGGTTTGGTAGCTCGGAACTTAATCATCATTTCCTCCACGTGGAATCATTATAATGTGTAAATATTATAAATTTATCAGCTTTATTGTTGTTTGTCAAGGGTATTCCCACAGCTGCGAGGGACTGACTGCAAGTTTATTAATAACTAACTATTCATCGTGTCCTGCAAGGAAGTCTCTAAGTCCCTTTGCTAATGGAGTAACCGAAAACTGGTTGGCAACTCAATTCACGGCGCAACCCAACTTTACGATTTCAGTAATTATATCAGACTGTTGAACAAAAAATATAATTTATTTATAATTTATCAATTTATCAACCTTAATATATAATAATACTTTATCAACCTCCTGAACAAAGTCGATATTTTCCTGCTCTGTCATATCGCAAATTACTTGAAAACTTGATAGGCCGTGAGGCGTAACCATGGCAACCTGTCAACCTGGTAAAACAAATTGCATGTGTACGGACGGCCAGGGAAATTCGCAATTTGCTTTCGTGTGGATAGCGATTGAGTTGCCATCTGGTTTTCATTCAGTTGCCCCATGAGCGGTAAGATTATGGCATTCCCAATTCGGCATTCCCAATTCGACATTCCCAATTCGGCATTCCCAATTCGGCATTCCCAATTCGGCAGATAGTGAGGGTGGGAAGGAGATGGTCAAGAAGAACGTGGAGAAGTACCTGACTATTCAGAACTGGTCATAAAACACGGCTGAAGCCATTTCAAGCAAAGTCTAAATTTTGAATTGTTGTCTTTCACCGGGGCTCTACTAAGAGTATCTTCGCTCTGGAACACATTCTGGTAAATACACTATATTGTCTTTGCATTCACAAAACATCCCGTGTGAGGTTTTTGGCCAAAATTAGTTATTTACACCATTCGATACAGATTTTTTTGAAGTAAAAAATTCTTTAACACCGTTGTGATTTGAAACTCGATGAAACGAAAAATAGCTACGCTAAAAAGAGTCAAACACTTACATCTATAGGATTTAGTCTGCGAGAGAATGAGATAGTATAATCAGTCTCCTCTTTGTGCGGTGCTTCGTAACCTCACCACTCTTGTCTACTTTAGTTTTATGACGGTTTCACTTGTACCGCTTGTGAATTGCACTCTTGAGTTTTTTAAATGATGTTACGAGAGTTTCAAACAACCCAACGTAAGAAGTTATAAAAAAGAATGCATAATAACAAAATGTGAAACACTTTTATGCAGATATGTGTCAAAATAAATAACGCACGCAATCTTGATATTATTATTGTATAGATAACAGATGCTAAACGAAAGCTTTTTTGTCCGTTTTCTTTGCTGACAGTGTGCACCGCGCCTTTTGCTACTTTGCCAACTGTCTAGCAGCGGTTCGATGTAAAAATAAAAACCACAAAGAAGCTAGGGGAGAGGTTCGTGGTTCGTACAAAGAATGAGAAGTAACAGAATGATCAGAGATGAAGACATGTTGGTATTCTTGTTTTATGAAGATAAATAACTGTTATTGTGTAAGATTTTCTTCTTCTTTGTGTAAAAATGAAGATTGTGTGATGTGGGATACAGAATGGGATATGTCGTTATTCTTCTTAAGGCTCCGCTACCGAGCTCGAAAAGAAGAACATGGAGAGATACGAAATTACGAATGTTAGAGGAGCGCGCTAACATTTACGGCGATAAAATCGATGCGAAAATTGCGAAATTTAACAACTCGTTTAAAATAGAGCAAAAATCTCGTGGGGAGCACCTTAAGTATCATTTAAAGAAACATTGTGAATTTTTTCACAAATATAATTTATAAGATAATAGAAACAGACTTGTTTTTAATAATTTTTGGAGCATACTTTGCGATTTTTTTCTATTGAGGGAATTTCATATAATTTGCGTTTCATGAATAAGGTAGGTATCATTTTTCAAAATAGAACAAAAATAGCAACCGTGACTCGTAATTCAATGATTTGGTGGTTGGTACCTGTCAATTGCCAATTCAGTTGACATCCGATTCACCTTTGACACAATAACAATACTTGAACTCGTACAATCAATCAACGATGTGATTGAACTATTTTCCCAATCACAATGGTCCAATTGAGATGAATTGGGTTAAAATTTGTTTTGTTAAAATTTATTGCCAATATTTTAAAATGTTCTTTTCATTTGCAATAGACACCTTTTTTGTACCTATATCGTCACTACACTTTGATGTATATATTATCAAAGTATAAGGGTGGTGTTTACTCTTTCCAACACCGTTTAGATCACATTTCTTACCATGACAGTAAAGGAGACGCAACGATTTATTTTAGACCTACACTAGCTGTTCCCGAAAGTGAACAAATTAGCCTGACTGGTTAAGAGGAACTACTATGCGGCCTTTTTCATACAAAACTTAATTTTGGGTTTGAGGCCAAAATACCTTACCAAAATGATTTTTTTTTAATCAAAAAGTAAAGAAAGTATGTAGTAAGGATATGTGCTAATTTATGTATTTATGTTTGAAATTATAAAATATGGATCATTAAAGAATACGTATTTTTAAAAATTATTATTAGATCTAAAGTAGTAAAGTAATCTTGCCCACCATCGTAAAAAAAGCGTTTTTTGGGTCGATATCTAAAATTTAAGCACATCAAATTGCCTTTTTAATGGATATGGTTTTAGATTTTCACGGCCAAAATATTATCAATATTTATTTTTGGGGTGTTGTGCCTTGTCGCATAACCTGCCCTGATGATGGACACTCTAACGTTGTCCGAAACGTTGGCTAAAGGAGGTAGCGCAACACGGCATCACACCACAAAAATAAATAACTCAAAACTTTTTATTTTTTATTTCATTAATGTCAGTTTTGTCAAGCATTTTTACCTCAAATCCAAATTTTAGTGTTCTATGAAAATAGCCGCGATTTTTTTCCTCTTAAACGGTTGAATAATAAACGAAGTCGGCTATTGGCATCGCGCATGGAATTAGGAATTCATAGTGTGTCTTGGCTTTGCATTCCGTGCACTTGATCAGATTCTAAATTATGCAGACGAATCGTTTAGTCGATAAAGACCACAACACAATATGCAAGCTTTCTTACCCTTACCCCCAACTATCCAAGAATAATAAATTGTCTTGGTAATCGCAAAATAACATATTTTAAAAAATGTCCTTACCTCGGTCACACGGATGCGCCCATAACAAACTACTATCGATTTATGTGTCCAGATTTATTCAGGCTCCGTTTTGAGTGTTTAAGGCTCCTCAACCGGGCTCGAAAAGAAGAAGATGTGGAGATACGAAATTACGAATGTTAGAAGAGCGCGCTAACATTTACAGCGACAAAATCAATGCCAAAATTGCGAAAATGTTTAATAAAACACGACTTGTTTAAAATTGAGAAAGAAACATTGTGAATTTTTTCACAAATACAATTTTTAAGATAATAGAAAGAGGCTTGTTTTCATACATATAACTTGTAAAATAACTGCAACAAACGTGTTTATAATAATTTTTGGAGCATACTTTGCTATTTTTTTCTATTGAGGGAATTTCATATAATTTGCGTTTCTGCGTGGGCAGCATCTACAAATTATCTTCAAAAATAACATAAAATTTTTTAAGAGCTTAAAAACTTCAAATGTTTAGGGGAGATATGTAAGAAATCGGTAGAAATTTGGGTTGCCGAGACTTAAGGAAGAAGATGGTTTGATTGGAAGATGTTATTTTAATACGAATGATATATAGTTAGCGCGCTTATGGTTAAAATAAACGGTTATATATAACAGGTTGTGAAAATGTTTAATAAAACAAGACTTATTTAACAAATATTATAATCAATAATTATCAGCCTGAAACACTCATCTACATTGAAAAAATCTTCCGAGAAAAGATACTGGCCGCCAACGGGAATTGAACCCGTGTCCCTCTGATTGCCGGTCAGCTGCTCTGACCACTGAGCTATGGCGGCTTATCTAATACCCGCCAAATAATTCAATATATACTAGTGTTTCATTCGACAATTACTCATTATTACATTTTTCCAACTGAAAACAACCAACTTTATTTTTGTGAGAGAGGTATTGTTAAGTACTAAATCTCCCGCTAGGTGGCGTCGAGACTAATTATGTCTGCATTTATTGCTGAAATACTTTAAAGTGGTCAGAGCAGCTGACCGGCAATCAGAGGGACACGGGTTCAATTCCCGTTGGCGGCCAGTATCTTTTCTCGGAAGATTTTTTCAATGTAGACGAGTGTTTCAGGCTGATAATTATTGATTATAATATTTGTTATCTACCCTTTGTGCTATGCATAAAAATCTTGTTTAAACGTTAGTTTATCAATTAAAAATAATAATTAAGAGTTAATAACCAGACAAAGCTGAAAAATGACATTTTTGAATGAGCTCATAGACGTGTCGAAGCTTTTTACAGAAAAACGATTAATTGATTTCGAAAGATCGTTATTTTATGTGGTAAGCTTATGTTTTAAATTTTGAAAAAGTTAACATTTTTTTAATAAAAAAATAGTTTTACTGTTGGTCGATGGCAATATTAGTTAATTTTCAAACGAGTAAAGTTATTATACAATACATATATCATACCAAATAGTAATACAGTATTATAAAACTGTTCATTATCTAGGCAAAATATGATTTAGAATTTTAATTTAATTTCAAATAAAATCATTAAAATAAAAATCCAAGCACCCGTTTTATGCCGAAAATACTACAACTTGACTTATTTATTACACACTTACAAATTGATTTCTCTCGGACTTTTTAACACAGAAATTTAACTTAAGACGTTATTGAAATATTAGAAATAATTTTTAACCAAAAATATTTTCTCGAGTATATAATTCTGTTGAATTTGCGACACGCTTTTGTGAATATTTTATTCTGTATTTTGACGCGCACGGCGCTAACCAAAACTCTTAGTATCTGTCGATTCACGGCAGCGAGCGGTCGTGTTGTCCGCGCCGGTCCAGTTCATAACATTTTAAATTTATTCGTCCGCTTAAAATGGGGAGAAAAATAAATAAAGAGAGAACTTTCATAAAAAAATCAAAATTACCACACCAAAAACATAACTGGGAGAAATATAACGAGAAAAAAACAAAGATTAGTAATATTTAATTATCAATTTACGTTGTACATACCTTATATGCTACAGGGTCGTTGGAACGAATCTGTCAGATTTATTGTGTATTTTTTATAACATGTTGTTTAATTTTTAGAGAAAAGAATCAACATTCTAAAGTAAATAATGACTGTAAAGTTTCATCGGTATGTGCAATTCAAATTTTTATTTTATATATATATTATTATGTACGCGTAAATGGGCTTCGACAAAGTATATTTGATCAATGAAAATGGGTAATAACTTCAATACATTGTGATTCATGGATATTACGGTGACCGATTTATCCGTTTATACCGCGGAAATTATAAACTAGCAATACTACCCAGCCTTACCGTGTATAGGTACACGGTGTCGGGAAATACGTGGTACATTACGGTGACCGATTCAATTGTAATTACCGCGGTAATTATAAACCATAATTTACTAGCATTAATACACGCAAACAACATTGCCTTATATACACGGTGGCGGGAAACCCGTGGTACATTCCGGTGACGTAATTATAAACAATAATTCACTAACACTAATACCCGGCGTTGTGCGAATTATACGCTCGCAACATTACCTTGCATATGTATGTCGTAGGCCGATCGTAAAATCAGGCAGATCATGTTGCGCATAGCCACATCATGATCTGCTGCATCGTGAAATGGCGGCAGATCGTGATGTGCCTGAGGCGCATCGTGATCTGCCTGTTTTTACGATTGGCCTGCGACATATACAAGGTGTCGAAAAATACGTAGTACATTACGGTGACAGGTTCATTGTTATTACCGTGGTAACTATAAACAATAATTTACTTGCATACCCGGCGTTGCGCGAGTTACACGCATACTTCATTGCCTTATATGTGTCGGCGGTCGATCGTAAAATCAGGCAGATCATGGTGCGCCTAGTTACTTCGTGAAGTGCCTCAGACGCATCAAGAACGGCCTGATTTTACGGTTTGCCTGCGACATATACACGGTGGCGGGAAACCCGTGGTACATTACGGTGACCTAATTATGAACAATAATTTACTAGCATTAATAACCAACGTTGCGCAAATTATAGACATCAACATTACCTTGTACACACGGTGTCAGGAAATTCGTGGTAGAAGCGGAAAACTGAGGACTCAAATTTCACCACGGGAACAGAAGCTTTTTACCATACTTTTTCTTCTATTTTTAACTTATTTATTTTTCTTTTTACGAACATATTAATTTATAAACAATAATCTGCGTAAATCGTCCTCAAATTCAATTTGATTCTGAATCTACTTTGCTTAAGACAAGTTCGTCCAGTCAATGAATGATCCAAAAGGTTTTAGGGTGGGTGCGTGAGCAGGAACCTAAGCGATTCCTTCAAAAAATTGCTTAGGGTGCTTAGGGTGTAAACATACTAAAAGTCCTGACGTCTAGGTGGTGAGTTAAGGGGTGGGGGGGGAGGTCCCAATTTTCAGGTTTCCGCTTATATCTCGAAAACGGTGCGTTGCAGAGGAAAATTTTCTGAAATTAAGTAAAAGCTCATAAAATCATCTCCAACTTTTATTCTTTATGTAATTTTCGAAATCCCAGCCGTTTTTGAGTTACACGTTCTACAAACGTAGATATTTTTGAAAAAAATCATTTTACCTCACATTTTTATCAAACATTCCTTCATGTCTTCTAAAATATTCAACAAAGAAAATAAATTTATATTTAAGAAGTTGTAAAGAATTTAATTTACTTTTATAATATAATTATATATATATATTTAGATGCAAATTAATCTCCAACCTGTAAATATTTACAACAATTTTAAGTTTTTTCGTAAAATATCATTTTCAGACAAAGCTGTTTTTATCTCATTACTGACACACATTTTGTTCGTTCGCCTAATAATACGTGTGACCACAGTTTAAAGCCAATTTTTAAAGAAAGTAGAAAAAAATAATATCACTTGAAAAATTTTAAATTGTATTTTATAATGAAAATTATAATTATCTCATGACAAAATTTTACGAAAAAACTTAAAATTGCTGTAAATGTTTACCGGTTTGAGATTAATTTGCATTTGTATATATATATATTCTAAAAGGGAATTAAATTCTTTATAACTTCCTTAAAATAAATGTATTTCTTTGATGAATATTTTAGACGATATGAAGGAATATTTGATGAAAAATGTAAGGTTAAATGATTTTTTCGAAAATGTCTACATTTGTGGAGCGTGTAACTTAAAAACGGCTGAAATTTCGAGAATTACGTATAAAACAAAAGTTGTAGATAATTTTACAAGCTTTTACTTATTTTAAGAAAAAAATTCTCTGTAACGCACCGTTTTCGAGATATAAGCGGAAATCCGAACATTGGGACCTTCTCCCCCTCCCCCCGCTAGCTCACACCTAGACGTCAGTACTTTTAGTATGTTCAGACCTTAAGCACCCTAAACAAGTTTCTGGAGGAATCGCTTAGGGTCCTGCTCACGCACTCTACACCTCCTTCCTTGACTGGACTAAATGTGCACATCAGCGTGGAAAATGAGACAAATATTCCTATTATCGTTTTCCAGTGATTTCGAAAGTTTACCCACATCCATTCACATTTTATTTTTATAAGATCTTTATTTGCTTTTAGCAAGCATTCATTTGTCATTTGTCATTTTCTATTTTTCTTTAGCTCTCCGGTAGGTTGTTTCTTTTTTTACCCTTAGATTAATTTAACACACTAATTTCGGTAATAATTATATATTAGAAATGTGTACTTGCTTTATTTAATTTTTTGACAGATGATTTTTGAGCTTACTAAAGACGTTCATTCGAAATGTAAATTTCTGACGCCTCTCTAATTTGTCAAAAAAATATATTATAAAGAAATTTGATACTGTGTCTTTGAGTGGTTATGGATCGTGTTTTATATTAAGAACGACTGGCGAATCCAAATCAATATTTATAAAAAATTAAAACGCTCTTTAGAAGTTACTTTCTGTTAAAAGAACTTAAACTTTCTCTGGTTAGAAGTTACTTTCTGTTAAACAGTGTTTTAGTAACACATTTAATAAATACTTTACAATTTCTGTTTTGAACTATTACTAATAAAAAATGTCTTTAACTGGCTGCGAAAGAGAGGCTAGACATATGCATGCACCATGCGCGTGAATTTCCCGTAAAAATTATGGTTTTAATTTGTGATTGTGTAATTCAAATCGTGTTTTTGTTAATAATTTCTTTATAATGACCAAGTCTCTAATTCTAATTCAGTATATTTTATATTATTTTCAGTTTTATTCTATTAATAATGTCATAGAGACATAGTCCCTGTTACGATCAATGCACTAGGTGAGCCGTGGAACCAGGTCTTCATTCCCTTATCGTTCAACTCCGCCGTCAAAAATGCAATCAACTCTCCCTCCGCATCCTGGTCGGTCTCCAAAGATTTTTCGTCCATGTGTTGCTTCAGGTGAAGAAAGAGGTGTAATTCGTGTCATTCATTGCCTTTTTGGTAGGGTTAGGTGGTGAACCCATTTTTCAACCCAAAAAAGTTTCGCCTTGGTTGGAAAAACAGTTCAAAGAGATCCGAGCGCATTTGCGCAACGAACATTAATTTTCATACTCCATTTTTCCCTCAAAATCATTTGTGTGGTAGACTTACTGACATCTGGGATTAAAATTGCAAGCTTATGAACTTCAACAGGGCTAACTCCCTCTAAATTGAAAAATCGAATAACTGAGCGCACCTCGCAGGGGGCGGGATTCGACAACGGAGCGTCTTTCTCAAACGAACGCAAAGATTGCACTGAAGCAGCTACCAAGCCGGATCACCGCTCGGTTTTTTGGGAAAGTCTTAGCTAACGCTAGCGCCACCATATTTTGAGAAACAACGAGCAAAGGTGGTTAATTCTTGGACAACCTTCACATTATTGTATTGCGGTCTGTTTTCACTGTACAACTACTAACAGTCCTACTGTTTTTATATTTTCAAGTTCTGTACATATATTATGTAGACTATACTAAAATATATGCTTGTTGCTATATATTACATATTTTTTTTATAATGCTGCTGTTTTTTTGGTTATCTTTATTTATAGTTGAATTACATAATTTTGGTAAAAATATAAATGTTAAAAATACATTTTACTTTTTTTGACATTAGCTCCATACAGGAAAATATTTCATAATAAGAATAAATATGTCATCTTTGGGGATGTTGTGTCGAAGGTCTTTTTAGAAAAAGG
The DNA here is from genome assembly GCA_917563855.2 of Limnephilus lunatus. NCBI lineage: Eukaryota > Metazoa > Arthropoda > Insecta > Trichoptera > Limnephilidae > Limnephilus > Limnephilus lunatus. The sequence goes on along the minus strand of OU830603.1, from coordinate 45,782,360 downwards.
AAGGAGAGAAAGTTCTTGGAAGGAAAAAAGGTATGACGGGTGGGTAGGTATCTGGGATCGGTGTATCCAAGAGGATGTATGAGTCTATCCTCACCACTGCAGTGCAAGGCTTCCGAGAGAATCCTGCAGGAGAGGTCAAAAGATCTCCCTCAACCAGTCTCTTCCGATCCGGCCTGCCGCACAGTTGGTGGGCAGACGCATCCGCCGCCAAGATTCGAACAAACCTTATCCCTTGAACCCGGGCAAGTAAGTCACCAAACGAAACGAACCCATTGGGGTGACCTATGGCAGAGGTGTTGGTTATCCAATAAATGGTTTCCTGGGCGGCGGTACCCATACCCGCCTCCCAAATTGGGTTCTGGATTCTGGGAAGGAAAAAGGTACCAGGAGTGGTAGGAATCTAGGGGTCCAAATTGAGTTCCGTTTCCCAAATTGGGTTCGGGATTCTGGGAAGAAAAAAGGTATTAGGGGCATGTAGGAATCTGGGGGTCAGTCCAAGAGTGACGGACATGAAAAAATCTATCCCTCCCACTGTAAGGAGATGTTTCGGAGAGTGCTGCTGGGTAGGTAAAAGATCTCCCAGGTCCAACCAGTCTCTCCTGATCCGGCCTGCCATGCAGTTGGTGGGCAGGTGCATCCGCCGCCAAGATCCGGACAAATAAATGAACCCAGGTACATGGGGTGAGATTTTGAAATTCAATTTAATTTAGATTACCAACAATAATCTCCCTGGTTCCCGGGCGGTAGTACCCATACCCGCCTCCTTAATTACTGATAATACCTATTATGAGAAGAATAAATATGTAAAAATGAGATATTTCTTACAATCAAACTGAATATCACTCAGTAGAAATACAATTAAAAAACAACAACAGAATACTCGTAAAAACATTTCAAAAATCAAGAAATTTGTATATTACGTAAGTACCTATTTTATACCCACTATTTTTACGCATTTCACTTGTATCTATTTATGTTTATGCACTTCGGTAAACAAATTACAAATAACTAGTTATTCGGAAAAAGCTGGAACCGAGAATTCAATATCGATGTCGTCTGAACCATCCTATAGATATCGCCAGTTGAGTGGGATATGCTGCTTGCGGCGGAGCGAATGTGGTATTTCTATCTCGTTCTAAAAAACTTCCGATCGCGAGGCCGTCTTTTGATGAAATTTGAATTTTCGGCCGCTGGTAATGCCCTCTTAAGACTTATTTAAATTGGAGCTGATCTGATTTAAGGTACATTTAAAGAAACAGTGTAAATATTTTCTTTCCTATATTATGTTGAATAACAGAACCAGATTTTGTTTTTTTAATTGACTTAAAATGCTTTTGGATTTTTTTCTGTCGAGAAAATTTCATACATGTTATTTATTACTTTTTAACTAGGCATCTAAATAGAGATTATCTTCAAAAATATTTTTTTTAGTAACTAAAATTAAAGGGTGCCACAAAGTATAAATCGGTAGAAATTGAAAATTTTTGGAACGTGGGTTCTAAATGTCTTCAAATTGCGAAACGATGAAAACGAAATTCAGTTACGTTGAACTCAAAATTTTCAGATGTAAAATTCTTTTAAAAAGTTTTTACGTTCGACTTTTTAACGCGATAAACGTGTGATTTTATATGTAAAATTTAAGGTTTTTCAATTATTGTTATGGACTTCTACAAATAATGAGACACAAACGCCACAAGTATTTTAAAAGTCAATTATTATAAATATTAGTATTGTGCTTTTAGATTATAAATCAACGTTTCAAGTGTTTCTTTTGACCAAATATCTTAAAAAAACTCCAAAAAACATAAAAATTTGAACAGAATTTTCTGCATCCAGTCTGATGCACCCTTCAATCTTGAACAAAAGCAGGTTCAAGCTCATAATTGAAGAAAACAAACATCAACGAGTTCAGAACAGAATGTTCTAAAGCAGCTGGTCGATCAAGATCCTGTTCAATTGGCTAGTATATTTCATTCAGTATCTCATACATCCATCAATCTTGGATCAGAGAGACATAATATCAAGTAAGCGAACATCGCCAAATTCAGTTGGATCTATATTATATCTTTGTTGCATCCTTGATCAATCAGAAACAAACTCATCACTGAAGACAGCAAACTCCAAACATCACAAAGATCAGAGCTGAAACATCTGGTCAAGAAATCATCAAGATAAAGCGAATTTTGAATCTTAACCTACTCCAGTTTCTGCTGCATCCATCAATCTTGTACGAGACAGCATCAAGTCATTGGTAGACTTCATCAGTCTCCTTGCCACCTTCGACCGGTCTTCCTAGCACCTTCAGGTGTGGCGGGCCCCCCGGGCGGCGCGTGGGGCGGCATGGCGCGCAGAGCGGGCGCTCCGGGCGGCAGGCCCCACCAGCTGGCCTGACGGGGCGCCATGGTGGAGCGGGTCGAGGGCCTGCTGCTCTACAAGCGCCCCGTCTACCGGCTCTTCCAGTATCTGGAGACGTAAGTCAACTATTCGCTGTGTTGCATGATGGAATTTTCAACACTTTGTTTTATTTATTTTGTTTATCATTCGTTTAGCACGGTGATGCAGATCAGTTGTGGCGGCTTCAGGAGCAACTATATAGAGAAATAAAAGGCATGCGTAAAATCCAGTCTCCAAATATTTTCACGTTTGACTTGTCGGTACCTCACAATTGCCTGGAGCCAGCGACACTGGCATTTACACCAATAGGTTGGTCATATGTCAAGTTGAGATTGGTGTACATTTTTAAATCGAAGACAACTTAATTTTTGACATATTATTTTGTGCGTCATAGTAAATTTACACATTAAAAACAATTAATTTATGTTTTCTACAAAGAAACCGCAAACAGTAATAATCTTTGTTTTAAAGGGTAACCGGATAAAGCAGAACAGTGACTTAAAGGATTAAAAAAAATGATAATAAATATTTAAAAGATTTTTTAAATTATTCATAACAAATTATTAATATATTCATTACTGATAAAATGTAGGGCCTTCGCTCATGAAGAAACCGACAACTGGTTGGCAACTCAATTCACGGCACAACTCAATTTATCAACCTCCTGAACAAAATCTATATTTTCTCTGATCTGACATATCGCAAATTACTCGAAAACTTGACAGGTGAAGCGCTACCATGACAACCTGTCAACGAGGCTCCCTGTCAACATGGCAACTGAAACGCGACTGCCGTGGCGACCGGCACTGATAGTCACCGCGGCGCCCTTGACAACTGGTCTTTAACATGTTGCCTGTGTGCGGACCGCCAGTGAAATTCACAAGTTCCTTTCCTGTGGATAGCGATTGAGTCGCCAACTGATTTTTTTTCTTCAGTTTTTCCATGAGCGGATGGCCTGAAGCAATCACAGAACTTGAATAGAACCTTCATAGAACTTGAAAATTAACTTTAAAAATTTGATGAATTGTTCAAATTTTTTGAAACAATTTGATTTTAATAAGTGTACATTGTAAGTAAAACTATTCAAAACAAAATGTTGTAGGGAAATTGTTGAATGGTTAATGCTTGAGAAATGCAAAACATAAGTTACATATGTTTGTTATTTTTCGTTATGTCGGGGAACTGTTATCCAAAAAAATGTCTGCGTTTTATAAATTAAATATCACACTATACGACTTAAAATATATTTTCCCGGAGAACTCCGTACCGCCTCAGAACCGATAACCGTTGTGTTAACTTATTAGCTGAATTAAATTCAGTTTTGGTTATTAAGTTTAAAATTACACAATGAAGCAATTATCGATGCGCAACTGTCCGTGTTTTGTTTTTGTCAGTATCACAGATGGCGTTGTGTACATGTTACTTTTACACTTACTTACGGGAATTGCGTTTCATTTCTTTTGTACGTGTGAGGTAGATTTATTATAATTATTGTATTTTTCCTTTGGAGGGGTGCAGACATACGTTCACCGTTTGTCACATTTTCGACTGTTGACATTTAAGTGTGTAGAAAAGTGGGGCAGCATTATATATTTAAGAACGAAAGCAAAACAATCAGTGCATTGAAATTTGACGTTTTTGAATTTTTGGAATTCTCTCACTACTCAATATTATACTTATCACAATATTCCTGCAACTCTTTCAAAATATGAGAATTCGTTCCATACAAAATGTATTAGGAAAATAACGTTTTTCATAATTATTTCTTTCGTTAATTTTTTCTATGTTTTAATAGCTATTCTGCTAATCGGGGCGGAGACAAATCCAACAAATCAAAAATCATAAAAATCGGTCCAGCCGTTCTTGAGTTATGAATGGTGTAACCAACCCGACATTGTTTTACACATTAAGATTCTAAAAATACAAACAATTAGAATACAGACGTAAATTAAACGATTTAACCTTTTTATTAAAAGAATTAAACTCTAATTTCAAATGTTTCGAACTCCTACAACTCATAAACTTACGAATACCCACAGTAAAAACACGAAAAATACACTATTCTACTGCAGCATTCATAAGTGGAACTACACTCCGATACAACGCTTTCACACTATGGGAAATCAGTACCTACTTAGGTGATGTTGATTTATTTAATATCAACCTTGCGAGTTTTGTGGATCTTGTAAAAAATATATTCCACTATTCCTAAACACATCTGTATTTTTGTAATTTTAAGACTTGTGTGCATTTTTTATCTAATATTATTTTTTTATTTCTTTATTTGTTTCAAAATAATCTGTCATGAACAGTCATGAATTAATGGTTTTACCAAACATGTAAAAACCCTCTGGGCTTTAAATAAATATGAATTTTTTTCTTTTTGCAAAGCGTGACTTACGCATGAGGTCTATAAAGTCCGCATTTAATGATATCCAGGTGACAATAATCTATGCGACGCGGTTCATTGTCTCCATAGTACCTTCTGTCTGGGTCTCAGAATCTGTGATATTATTGACGGCACTGAGTTGACAGGTAGATGGGTGTTGTGGGCGGGTCCATGTTTTTTGAAGTAAGCTCAATTTTACCTTACTTACGGGGAAATTGATCAAATATTTTCGAATATAAGATTTCTTCCTTGAACAGATAATCATTACATTTGAATTTCTGCAATCTAGAAGTCGTTTTAATCAAACATAATGTGGCAAGTATAACTTTTTTGAGTTTTTTTCATTTTTGAGCTTTCCCTTTCGAGTAAAGCGAGTTCGAAGTTTGGTCAATTTTCGCAACATAAGAAAAGGTAACGTAGCATGCAAAAGGAAACGGAGCAACTTTTGCTCAGCAAAAAAAAGACGCATGAGTGTGTAGGTACTACTGTGCGAAATGCAACAAACCATATTGTTTGGAATGTCAATGTCAATCTCATATGTTCTGTTAAAAGTTAGTGAAGTTTTACTTCAGTCACGTGGTCTAAAGCACACTTATTTTTTTATATATTTGTGATTACCTGCGCACAAAAAATCAAATATTATAGACTTTTACGAGATGCAGATTCTTTATGGTAATTTATTTGCAATTTGGGAGGTTGGTATGGGAATGGGTATGCCCCGGAAACCATTTATTGGATAACCGACTCCTCTAGTGGTCACCCCTAGTGGTTCGGTACCTTTGGTGACTTAGCAGGGGTGTCTGGGTTCTTGGGGTGAGGTTTGTCTGGATTTTGGAGGCAGACCAGATCGGGAGAGACTGGTTTAGTTGTTGAGGGTGACTACTGGTTAAGTTTTTGGCCTCTCTAACACGAATCTATCGACAAAACACCTTGCACCGCAGTAGGAGTGATAGATTTATATATCCGTTTCTGTCCAATTCCGGACACACTGACAAGATCCCTACACAACCCTCATATCTTTTTCCTTCCCAGTACTTCCCCTCCTTCCTTTCCTAAGAAGACCCTCCACTTTTTATGCCCCAAAGATGACATAGGCTGTGATGGGAATAATTTTTCTCACGGCCTCCTATGTGGTACAAATGTAATAATAAATTACTGGGAAATTTACATAAAATTTCAGCGCAATAAGTATCACTTATTACGTAACAGCTAGTTAACAACATTTCGTTGCCGAAAAAAGTTAAAAAATACGAAATGCTCGGACCGATTTTTTTTGTTTACTATGTGTGATTCACTATAGTTGCAAACTAATGAGATAAATTTCCCTGTCTGAAGTCGAATACTCGAAAGAACTTATGTTTAATTATTTGGCAACATCAGTTTTCTTTCAAGCCGATATTTAACACAATTCTAGGAATTATCTGTTCGGTGGTTGACGGCCTGTAGTATACCTACTAAAATGTCGTGCATGTCGTATCCGACTGTCGGTAACTTATCGGAAATACGTGAACTGAATAATTGGCGAACGTACAGATACGTATAGATACAATAATATTGTCTTAGTACATTTCTATTGTTTTAGTTCCAAATATGATTAGTGCAAAAATGCGAGCTTTGGAAGACAGTTCAGGCTCGTTTGGTTCAGCGGACCATTTCGCTGATCCGGAAGAAAACCTCATACACATCAAAAAACGTATAAATCTCTTACTAAAGTATTTTGTTGATACCATTATATATTTATGTTTTTTTACGTTAGTACGAAGCAGAGTAGAATACAATTCAACCGTACGGTCACCAGATTATTTTATTATGTTCTGTTTTAATTCGATTACCAAAAATGCAAGTATTTTAAATTCTGTTCTAAAGAATCGAAACAATTGGAAATATTGTGTACGATGTTTGGCATGTAAATAAATGGTTACATGAAGTTTAAAAAAAAATTAAATCTAGAAACACCACGTTTTTTTCCGCTGGTGTCATGCGAATTCAGTAAAATGTATGGAAAATGTGTACAATAAATCTGTTCATAAAACTTTCTCAGTTTTCATGACTCACCACTGCCTGAAATTTCGCGGTATTAGCGGGAAACATGAAGCGTACTCCCTCGTGATCTTTCTCAAGTTTTCAAGAAAGTTCTTCTTTAATAATAAATTCATAATTTTATCCAAATCATTCTTACAGCATATCTTACCGCAAGTCAAGAGAATTATTTTATTTTGAAAAGGATTAGAGGGAGTTTAACATTTTAGCGCGGCATGCCCTAATGCGGGAGAGCGTATGTAGATGTTATTCACATGCTTATTTATTAAAACCGTGATTTAAATTGACGGATTAATCATACTTTATCGCAGACCGAGTATGGTTACTTGATAGTCTACTACGAAGTTACTGATATTTATGACTCGATCATTTTCTTCTTATTTTTCAAGTTCCTTGCCTTTAGTAGTGGGCAAGGCAACCAGTGATTCCCACATTATCAAATAATGTTTTAATATTATTTATTATTGTTGTTGTACGCCCATAGGGGCTTTTACATAGATTATAAATAAGTTTTACAAAAGTTATCGAGTAAGAATTTATACCAAAGATATAAAAGTGAAAAATTAAAAAATAGTATATACAAGAAGTTTATGAAGAATATGGCGTAAAGAAATATTTTAAACAATATAATATTTGAGTTATCGGGTTAGAATTTATACCAAAAGTTATAAAAGTGAAAAATTAAAATAAAATATATATATATAAGTAGTTTTTGATGAACATGGCGTAAAGAAATATTTTAAACAATATAATATTTGAGTTATCGAGTTAGAATCTATACCAAAAGTTATAAAAGTGAAAAATTAAAAAAAATATATATATAAGTAGTTTTTGAAGAACATGGCGTAAAGAAATATTTAAACAATATAATATTTGAGTTATCGAGTTAGAATTTATACCAAAAGTTATAAAAGTGAAAAATTAAAAGAAATATATAAGTAGTTTTTGAAGAACATGGCGTAAAGAAATATTTTAAACAATATAATATTTGAGTTATCGGGTTAGAATTTATACCAAAAGTTATAAAAGTGAAAAATTAAAAAAAAATATATATATATAAGTAGTTTTTGATGAACATGGCGTAAAGAAATATTTTAAACAATATAATATTTGAGTTATCGAGTTAGAATCTATACCAATATATAATATGTAAGTTAATGTTTCAAATAAATAAATAATAATATTTGGATGTTTTGTATTTTGTGAAAAATCACCTCAAAATTCGCCAAAAATCATCACAAATTTATAATATATAATCTAATGTAGGTAGACTGGCCGTAGAACTTTTTTATGGCTAACAATCTAATATGACAATAAGTGCGCCTTTTAAGACGCATACTCTAATAGTTTTGTTTATGAAAAATTAAAAAAAAATTTAATACTGTTAAAAGAAATTTACAAGAAATGATAAGTATTCTTAACCCTACATCACTACTAACCTTCGTCAAAACGACGACGCGGACTCGAAAAAAGTGGTATATATTTTGAGTGCGTCGTCGTACGCATTCCAGATTCCGGCTAATCTCAGTCGACCCGCAGCGGCCGCAGTTCGCGCGGTACACGGGTGTGTTTTTTTTGTAGGGGTCCTGTGTGCGCCGTTCCAGCCACCATGAGTCGTCAGATCGAAGACTCACGGTGGCTGGTTTGTCACAAACGTATTAATTTATAGTTTTTATCCAAAATGTTTCCTTCTTTTGTTGATTTTGTTAATTAGTTTAAATATTTAAAGTCTTTGTTTTTGTTAGTTAATAAGATTTAAGCATTTAAAAAAAACAAAAATGTTCAAATGAGCGAAAACTCTGGTATAAATTAAAAGACTGACAAAGTAATTAAAATGCGATTTTAGTACATAAAAAAACTTATAAACATGTTGACAAATGATTATTGTAATAAATAAGTAAAACACATATAAATATTTTATTCCATAAACCCTTAGAAGCCTCCCTTTTATACGGCGTAGCCGAAACGACGAAGGTTAGTAATAAGCGTTGTAAAATTAAGGTTAGTGATCTAGGGTTAAAGATCTACGCAATGAATAAATATACTACAAAGGGTAACAATTATTATAAGTAATAATTATTAGCCTGAAATACTCATCTACATTGAAAAATTCTCCCGAGAAAAGATACATGCCGCCGACGGGACTTGAACCCGCGTCCTTTTGATTACTTCTGATGACGAGTGAAAGCATTTCACCAAAAAAATGTAGACATAATTTCTCTCGACGCCACCGAGTGGGTGATTTAGCACTTACAATGCCTTTCTCATAATAAAATAAAGTTGGTTGTTTGCAGGTGGAAAAATGTAATAAGCAGTTGTTATTGTTGAATGAAACACTAGTATATTTATATTGAATTATTTGGCGGGCAGGAGACAAGCCGACGTAGCTCAGTGGACAGAGAAATTGACCGTAAATCAGAAGGACGCGGGTTCGAGTCCCGTCGGCGGCATGTATCTTTTCTCGGGAGATTTTTTCAATGTAGATGAGTGTTTCAGGCTAATAATAATAATAATTGATACCCTTTGTGCTATGCATAAAAATCATATCAATTAAAAATAATAATAAATATACTACCCTAACGAAGGACTTGTATCTGTCAGATTTTGAAACCCTTTCGCATCGTCAAATAGAGTTGCTTAGCAGGTAGAGATTATTGGTTGTAAATTTAGTTTCATCGTTCGGCAAGTTGCTCTCTGGTATGAACCATGACATGATAAGCCGACAGATAAAATTCCTGAGTATACTGAAATACCTACCGACACTATGTCACTTTATGCAAAACATTTATTCAAATAAATAAATAAATGTGTATCAATAAATTCACGAAAAGAATATTGTTTTTCCAATCGGAATTTGAACTCTGTCATTTTTCGCTAACAGGACGATCGCTCTAAACACTGTGCTATCGTGCCAATCTTTATGACAATCCAGCTTATTTATTGCACAGGATGCTCCTAGCGAATAAATTCAGTTTTTTTCCTCCTTTCTTTAAGAGGGCTTATATTCTATAAGTAGAGGCTTTACTCAGTGGCGCATCGCTCAGAAACCGCAAGAGGGATTTGGCAAGTGCTCTGGGGTTCGGAGTTCAAAGGGATCGTTTAGTTTGAATTCATTATTCACTTGCAAATTTAAGCCAATATGTCTACTCCAGACTCCCGGATAATTTAAGTACAAATTCCTGCTTCGGACTAGATTTACGTGTAGGTACATTTTATTATGCATGGTGTCTGGAAATTCTCAGAACAAGTGGGAATCTGGTGAATCTACATCACATAGGGAACCCAAAAAATTCATCAGAGAATTTTTTTTAAACTTTTTTTCTGCAACTAAAATTAGGTCTACGCTTCAACTCATTTAAAAATATATTAAACCAATACTAAGCCCCTACGAGCAATTTTATTCAAATAAATTCCAAATTTAAATGTGATTTAGATTTAACAGTTTTAAGTTTGTACTACGAGTTTCCGGACACCATGTATTTTATTTTACATTGGCTTCACACAGGAGACCCTGAGAAAAAATCTCTCAGGGCCTATACCATCTTTGGGGATACTGTGTGTTTAGGGTTTTTTCTTGGAAAAGAAGGAGAAGATTTTCTGGGATGGAAGAAGATATGAGGGATCAATATATATATATATAAATATGTCCAGAAGTGACGGACGTGTGAATCCATCCCTTCCACAAGGGGATGTATCGAGGGTCCGGCTGGAGAGATCAAAAGTCCGCCAAGCAGTAGGTGGGCAAACGCATGTGCCGACAAGACCTAGACAAACCTCACCCCATGAACCGGGGGATCGATAAATGCTGGCGTCCCACAGGGATCGGTTCTGTCTCCGACTTTGTTTCTGTTGCACATCAACGACCTCTTGTCATGTGCACCGATTCACTGTTACGCGGATGACAATACAGTCCATGATAGCTTTTTGTTTTACAAGCCTCCAAAGAGCACATAAACCCCAATAGCTCGGATGGCTTTGAAGCAGAGAATGGACGGTTACCTCGAGAGTGTTTTCTCTTGGGGTAAGAATAACCTCGTCGAATTGAATGTTTAAAAGACCCAATCATGTTTGATAACGTCTAAAAGGGATCGAAATGATAATCTAGTCTCCTACAACGGAAGCATTCTTCCGAACAGGACCTCCATTGATATGCTTGGTGTAACTCTTAAGTGACCAGCTCAGGTATGGGGGCTTCATCGAAACCAGAGTTAAGTTAGCATCTCAGAAACTGGGCGTACTGTACAGGGCCCGCAGATACTTTAATAGTACACAACTGCTTACCCTGTACAAATCGCAAGTGCGCCTCATGGTTGAATTTGGCAGCCACCTCTGGTCTGGAGCTCCAAAATACCTTAAAAAACCCTCGACTCTGTGCAGAAACGGGCGGTCCGTTTGATAGATTCTCCCATCTTAACAGACGGATTGCAATCTTTAGAGCACAGGCGTCAGGTGGGAATGCTGTCCTTGTTCTACCGGTATTACAATGGAAGATGCTCCGAGGAACTAGCGTCATTGATCCCCTCGGCACCGGTGCATTGTCGGGAAACACGCGCCCAACATTTGTACACGGTTGACATTAGTCACATGAGAACGCGTCGTTTTTACGACTCGTTCTTGAGTTTAACAGCTCGGCTGTTGAACGATTTACCGGCCTCTGTGTTTCCTCCCTCCTACATACAACATGGGTCTCTTCAAGACCCATGTTCACTCCTTCCTTTCCTCAAAAAGACCCTCCACACAGCATCCTCAAAGATGACATAGGCCCTGTGGGAAATTATTTTCCTCATGGCCTCCTGTGTGGAGTTAATGTAAAAAAAAAATCTCTGCTAAGTCACCAAACTTAGCGAACCTCTTAGGGCGATCTATGGCAAGGGTGTCGGTTGTCCAATAAATAGTTCCCGGAGCGGCAGTACCCATGCTCGCCTCCCAAATTGTATAAAATAAATTTTATAAATCTTCTACTCATCTTCTTCTCCTGTCCACTCCTTTAGCCTTAACAAATACACCAGTAATTTGGGTTTGCCGTAATTCGAACTAAAAACGAACCCGTGTACGTCACACATATTATTTGTTTCTAATGGTTTTGCCTTGGGGCAGGTTTTACTGCTACGCCACTGTCTTTGCTATAATATTTCCATGAGCTTTTTCCTAAGCTCCGTTACATTGTTCCCTTTCTGCAGGAATTAACTTACAACCCCGTTGAGCATCGCCTCTTAATACTGAGATTTACTGAATGTTCATGTAAAAAGGTAATTACACCAGTTAACATGCTCATTTTACTTAAGTTGGATGTTAACATCTATTTGTAAGGTGGCCTAATTTACCTAAGCGATTTTCCAAATATTCACAAAGTTCCTTCCAGAATTAACTTGCTTCCGGTGGAGTTGACTGGAAACCAAATATTTTATTCAGTAACATGGCATTTCGAAGAAAAGTCTATTTAATACCGTTTAATTAAACTCATCACGGGTGAAAATGATAAGATTTTTTATGATTGTATCAGCTCTTCTGATTGCTGGTTTATTCTAGATAAAAATGTTATTAGGTATAGGTATTTTACAGGTATTAAATATCCGGTAAATAGATTATTAACCCTGTGTAAAAAGCTTCCTTGATTTCCACCCGTAATCCGTGTATTATAGGAATGGTTTGCCACCTTTTTTTTACTACGTGGCTCAATTTTTAAAGTGCATCTTGCCATGTTGTATGTATTCTAGTTTCAAGAGTTTATAAGCTATATTTAAAAGTAATTTGAAACCTCATATATACTGCGCTGCAGTGCTGATACTTGAGGCACTTTCTTATTCAAACTGCATTTCAAGCACTCCGGAGTCCCACAGGGATCGCGAGAGAGTCCTTGCGTTTTCCAACATTTCCTATTGCAGTCTCTAAATCTTAATAGGAATATAAAAGCCAAAGATGTGTATATTCTTAGTGAGCTCTATATCATCACCACGAATATAGGTAATACGTATAAAAGTCGCTTGGCAAACGGAGTCTAGAAACCGTACATTTTAGTACAAAATTGTTTATTTTAGCGGTTTTTATTTATTATGTGAATAGTTTTATAACAAAGAAAAAAGTTAATCAAGAAAAACCGTCGTTACCCATAAAATTTTATTTTTTTAAAAGGTTTATATATTTCTAATGAAAAATTCATTTTTTAGCCTTATACGCGTATATTTTTTATAAACTCAAGCGAAACGGTAGTAAAAGCTTAAATTTATCCAAAGCATAATTTTTTGTATTCATATTGTAAACCAATTCGTACGAGTAGTAAAGATTAATCGAAAATAGTGATATCATATTTAGCTTCGCCTTAATACATTAATTACGTGAGCAGTTTTTCTTCCAATCTAGACCCCCCCAAATTCCCCCGTTCCACTTCCACCTTCCCCGCCACCGCTCTCCCGCTCCACCGTCCCGCCAACCCCCCTGGCACTTCATTTCTTGACTCCTCTCCCGCCCGGCTTTATTTAACTTTTTTCTAATACTAGCATTTTTAAACTCGTTATATCTTTCTAATTAAATATCCGAATTGAAAAATTAAAAAATTTAAATAAAGGTATTGAAGCTGTCTTGAATATGAAGTAATTTATTTTGATAAGGATTAAAACCAAGATAAAAAGCCTTTTCAAGCGGCGACATTTTAATTAAATTTTTAAAATAAAAGAATACTTATTGTGGCATAACCATAATAGTTAGACATATGCTGTCGCGACCTTTTTTGTAAATAATGATCTGTTCTACAAAGTCGTAGTACATTATTTTATTCTATCATCAATAGTTTTCGCAGCGCACGCGATGTAAAGAATAATTTAGGTATTTTTTTTACACCTTGGGTTGCATTATTGAAGTTTTAGTAAGGATGCCTATTTTTTTTGAAAATATAATATAGCCTATGTTACCCAGGGATAGTGTAGCTTCCCAACAGCGAAAGAATTTTTCAAATCGGTTCAGTAGTTTCGGAGCCTATTCAATGCAAACAAACAAACAAACAAATCTTACCTCTTTATATAGTGTAGTAGATGTATGTAGGATTCCACCCTAATTCCAGCAGATATTATTTTAACATGCGCCCGTCAAAACTTTAAAATCTATCCATCCAACATCTTGACGATGAATGGGCAGTGAAACTGATCCTTCCAGCTTCAAGTAGAAAGGTAAAGGATTTTCCTGTTTCCGCGGCAGCTGAGTTTCCACATAAAGCGGAACGACTACCATCCCGACTGCAGGCTGAATACTGTACAGAGTGTACAGCGTACTGTAGAGTCAGTGAAATTGTGGAGAATTCCGCTTATCGCTTTAGTTCCCAGACCGCTTCTGTCGGGAAGTGTTTTGTTTTCCACCGGCTGCAGAGCTTTCGCAACTGTCAAACTGACATTAGGTACTTTGTGTTTAATATTAAATGAAATTTTATTGTCGTCGACGTTTATTATTTTAGTTTTTTCTTCTGTGCATATACGTTACCCGCCTCGCTAGACAATGTATGTTTTGAGATATCTAGTCCGTTTTTTGTCTCTTATTTCGGAACAACTTGTTTATGTCTCATAGAAATCGTTATGTCTCCCTTACTATCGTAGTGAGAAATATGATTTAAACGCTGTTAGAAAGAGAAAATACCACGCTTTATACTCAATTGTAGAAAAAATAACCACAAAATAAGTAAAATGTAGACCTTTATGAAACCAAAGTTTTGAATCGCTATTTGAAATAAAATGATGAAACTTTAAGATTTTTTTATTAGTTATTTGTACACGAAACGACAAAAAAGTGAGGTGACAGTAACGTTTACAATACATTTGTCCAATAAAATATGTTTGTCTTTTTATTTTTATCGTTATTTTAGTTAGAAAAACGTAAGGTGAGCCATTATTTAAAAAAAAATTAAATTTATAAAATTTGTAAACGTATTTTATCACCTTTAAAAAACAGTTTTTATTTTTCGTATATTTTCAGAAATATTCCATTTGTATGGATTTTTTTATAAAGCGGAAATATTTTGACTCTCTGACAAAATATCGTCGAAGCCTAAGGGGTTGAATTTTGTGATGTTCAGAAAATTGATTGGTTCGATGTGATATTCCATATGTTAGATTTTGTACTTGTGCGCTAATTTACACAGCATATAGACAAGTAAACCGACTGAATATTGTATAAAAGTATGCCGGGGGGCAAATTGTCGGCGGATCAACTGTCATGGAACCGTGGGTTTATACCAAACGAGGAAATGCTTATTCTAGTGTTTGCTCTTGCAAATTATTTTAGCGTAAACAGTCATAGTGCATTCTTTCGGTGCTCGCGAGTGTGTTCGCCGAAATTTAGTAGAATGCTCTAGAATCCTTGTTCGTTTGAAGTATACGCCGCTCGGAGAGGTCTCTTAAAAGTTTATTTGTGTGCTTAGAACTTGCGTTGACATTTCTAAACTAATTATAAATTGGGGTAATGAAAATTGTTTACAAATCTAAGAAGCGAATCAAAATTTAGATGTCTGTAAGATCCAACTTCTGAAAATTATAAAAATACATCGCGAAGATGCTTGGCGGGAAATCGCTACTATAATTATTTAATTATATTCGTCGCATACCAACGTCTTTTCATTCTTTTCTTTTTTGATAATTTAGTCATAACGATAAATGCAGCACTTGAATTAACAATATCGCTCTCCGTGTTGATACTTGAGCTTGAGGTACTTTCCTATTCAAATTGCATTTCAAGCATTCCGGAGTCCCACAGGGATCGCGAGAGAGTCCTGATTTTTTTGCGTTTTCCAACATTGCAGTCTCTAAATCTTAATTCACAATTCAAAGATGTGTATATTCTTAGTGGGCTTTATATCACTACCACGAATTTAGGTAAAACGTATAAAAATCGCTTGGCAAACGGAGTCTAGAAACAGTCTATTTTAGGTGTTCACTTTCATTGTCGGACATGATTTAATGAACACTACCACCGACCAATGAGTATTTCTCGCCTTATCTAAACATCCCTAGAGCATTTGTAAGAATTCTAGTTCTTTTTGTTCTCGTTCTTGTTCGTTGGTATTCTTTTGGTGTAAATGGTGAAAACGAATTACCGCTTACACTAAAGATTAAAAAGAACGTTCTTGTTCTAGCTCTATGCTCGTTTGGTCTAAATTCTAAATCCACCATCATCTCCACTATGAAGATTTTGGTATTGTGTTTGATATGTAGTAGGTTGACTTTTCAAGCTCATACCGTAATGACGTGTAGTGTACTTCACTGAGAATGCTGGGTTTTGTCCTAAGCACTGCGTGAAATTTCAGAGACACTCTGGTTCTCACGGTATTATACAATGCTTTGGTTAGGAGTAGGCTTGAGAGTGGATCGGAGGTTTAGAGGCTTGTACCAAGTGAAGTATTCCCTCATGTTGGAGAAGGTTCAGAAGAAATTTCTCTACCTGAGGGAGTATGGCTACTACCTGTGGCTCTACCCTACTGACTTTCTCTTGGGCATGCTCGGTATGAACCATCTACGGGTCAGAAGAGATGTACTCATTGTAACACATTTCTTCAGACTGATTCGTGGATGTTACGATAACTCAACTATCATGGAGAGCATTAGTTTCTATGTTTCCGATAGTTATCTCCGACACCGACAGCATAGACTGTTTTATCTTCCGGAACTAACTTGCCAATGGTCATGCCAGTCGGGAGAGCGGTCTTGTTAAATAGAATCAATTCAAATGTCGATATGTTTAATATCAACGAAACACAATTTAGACGGCAAGCTTTGTTGCTGTTAGTTTAAATCTACTTATCTTATCTTAAATATTTTCCCTTTTTTAAAAACGCTTTGATGTGTTAATTTTGTAATGTTTTTAAAATGACTAAATTGAGTTGAATTGAATCAAGAGAGCTGTTGGGAGTGGAAAACATCAATAGATGCAGGAAATGTGAAGAGAATGAAGAGACTCCAATTTACCTAAGGTGCCAATGTCCTAGCCTGATGGGAACAAGGGTCGGCTACACAGCCAACGAATATCCAATGACAACCCTCGTGCACTTTATCAAAGGGACCGGGTTACTGTCAAAGGAATGATGTAAAATGGGAGATAGCGCAATGGACACGTGGCCTGAGGCTTTGAGCTAACGTAGGAAGGTTTAAAGTAGACTGAATACTGTGAAAAATGTAGCCCTGAGGCGTATTTGTAGTAAAACCATGTATGACCGTATTACAAATAATATGGAGTTCTGGAAAAGAGGCAAGGCTGATGTAAACGTAATGAACCAGATTGAGGAAGGGACGCTTAGAAGATTTGGACATGAGCGAAAGTTCGGAGTAAGGAATGCCAGAATAATAGGTACATTATGACGCAAAAGTGCTTCCACGAGAAAGTCGGACACGCACGATAAATACACGATCGAGTGAATCAAACACTTGAATCGGGTCATGTTAAGGATCAGAATAACAGAATAATATTAATTATATACAGGATTTTAAGGTACGTTCTTGGCATTGATTTCTGACATTATTCGGAGTAAAAGACGTAAATAAAATGTTGGTCTCCGGTGACATTTTAAAGTTTTTTGTTCTACTTAAAACGTAAAAATCTATCAATTAGAAGGGTCGGAGGAGTTGGGCGGTTACTCGGCTGAGTGACCAGTGATGACATGTGGAAGAATTTTTTTGTTCTTTGGTATAAAAAAAATCGGAAAAAACATCAGAAAAAGTCACCAGAGACCAAAATTTCATTTACTTTTTTTGACCTCAAATCACTTGTACGTACCAATCAAGTACGTACCTTAACACCCTGTATAGACGATACATTATTGATTGCCTTAGTTGGCATCGCGTTTGGGTACCATCCAGGCGTCGTTAGTCCAATTCCTCGGTTGGCCAACATTTTTCGCTTACTGTGGTGGTAGTAGGAGATTTTCAAATATTTGTCTTTCTTAATTAACCATAACCATCACTCCGTTTCCCCGCAGGGGTAGGCAGAGAGGACGGACCGCCAAACAACTCGGTCTTGGAACACACTCCTTGCTTCGTTCACATTCATACATCGTCACATACATGCTCTTCTATTACTCTTGACATGGCCCGACTCAAGTATCTGATTCACTTGGTCGTGCCATGTCTTTCTCGGGCGTCCCCGATTTCTTCTACCATTCACATTTGCGTCATATATTCTCCTTACACTCCTTTCCTCGTTCATTCGCTCTACATGCCCAAACCATCGGAGCGTTCCTTTCTTGATCTTACTCATTACGCTTACATCAACCTTGCAATCTTTGCGGATCTCCACATTTTTCACACGGTCATACATGGTTTTACCACACATACGCCTCAGGGATCTCATTCTACAGCATTCAGTCTACTTTCATCCTTCCTCTGCCAGTTCCATGCCTCACTGCCATACATGAGGGTAGGTACCAGTACTCCATTATGGACGGCTAGTTTCGCGTTATTGGACAGTTTTTTGTTAGTGCCAACGGCGTTCCTCCATTAATAGAGTTATCTGCATTCACCCTTCTTTCAATATATCTATCAGTCTTCCCATCTATCGTAAACATACTTCCCAAATAAACAAACTATTATTTGTCTTTCTTAAAAAATTAAGTAATAAAATTAAAGTGAATGTTGCTAAAAAGCGTTTGCCAAAACAGAGTTGTTTGGCGGTTCCTGCTCTCTGCTTACTTAACCCCCTGTTAAACGAGGTGAGGGTTAGTTAGCTGGTTACAATTTTCATAATAAAACTATTCAGCAAAACAGTTTAGAATCTCTGAAGTTGGTGCACTCTGATGTTAATGACACCTTATTAGCGCTGTCTGTACTGAGATACTACATACTGTTGTATACATTATGAGTTCTATTACTATAGACTCTATAGAGCAGTGGTCCCCAACCTTTTTGTCGCCGCGGACCGGTAAAAGTTGGATCATTTTACCGTGGCCCACTGGCGAGGGGGGGATTATATGTATAATAATAAAAATTACAATTGTGGTACTTACATAAGTTGTGATGACAAATAAGAGTAGAGAAAACACAAGGTTTGTGGGAAAATTAAGAAAAAAAATATAATAACAATAAATAATTATTCCAGAAGTTTCAGATAATTTTTCAATTATCTTTTGGGTTCATGGGTATTTTCTGTATTTTTAAGGTTCACCGGAGGGTTGAAAGTATGTTTTTCAAAGATAGAGAATTTTGAGAATGCTTAGGGTTTAATATCGTAATTTTAATGTTATTCTAATATCTTGCAGATATATTAGCTTGCAATTTATTTATATATTTTCTTTAAAAAAGATAGGATGTCGGAAATAGCAATTGGGATTTTAGTGCTGTGGAGGCAATCTCAGGGTATTCCGCCATTACTCTAATCCGGAACACCGTCAGAGTTCTTGTCTCGAAAATAGTTTTAAGGCTGCCGTCATATGCAATATCCAGCAGTTGATCGCAGTTCTTCTTTCGCAGGCATGCTAGATTCGCGTGGTTTATTGACAAATGGTCCCCGGATCCATTCCTTGCCAGTTCGTGGGTCTTTTGTGGTTAGGAAATAGCGCTCAAACTCTTTTAAAGGTAAAGACAGGCGATCTTGCACCAACTGGGAGAATGAATGCTCTGGCTCAGTCTCGCCTAAAATCCCCGCCTATGTCTGAAAAATGTCCAAAATGCCTCTGTTCACGCGCCGTTCCCACAACTCCTTTTCGACTGTGGACTTTCCTTATTATCCAATGTTTTTGTTTGGATTAGATAGTTGAAAATAACTTCTTTATTTGGTCAGGTAGCAACAGGCAATTTAATCATTTTCTTACATTCATTAATAACCTTCTGAATCTGAATTTTAAATTTACATAAGAACAAAGATAATAACAGCTTAAACTTTTTTTCAAAAGTATTTTGATTTTAAAGCAAGCCCTTGCGCGGTCCAGTACCATTTGGTCCACCGCCCAATACCGGGCCGCGGCCCATAGGTTGGGGACCACTGCTATAGAGTATAGAGGGTATAAAAAGCACGGCTGCCTTTTACCATCCTTTGGCTTTTCAGCAAACAACCCCTTCACTATGATCCCCCTTTTATTAAACGGTTTGGTAATAAAAATAAAAAATACGTTTATGTTGCGCAGTTTGCTCTGCTGCACTCCGATATCAAATAGAAAATTATTCTTTTTAAGTTTATATATAGTAAAGCCTATTCGACGAGTTGATTATTCTCTTTTTGGGAGGCGGGTTTATGTACCGCCACCGCACGAACTATTCATAATATACTAACTGGTTCTCGGCATGCGTTGCAATGCCATATTCAAAGACATACATTGTTTCTCCCTGAATCACCTTTCCCATGCGTCCCCGTTCCCCTCCCGCGTCCCCTTCCTACCTACCTAGCTATAAATTATAGCCTATATGTTATTCTGATGTACGAGCTATATTATTGTAAAGTTTCATTAAAATCTATTCAGTAGTTTTTGCGTGAAAGAGTAATAAACACACATACATCCATACAAACTTTCGCGTTTATTATATTAGTAAGATAAGATTTATTGGAAACTAAGCAGGGATGCCCGGATTTATGGGGTGAGGTTTATCTAGATTTTGGCGGCACATGCGTTTGCCCACCCACTGCGTGGCGGGCTGGATCGAGAGATACTGGTTGAGGGAAACCTTTTTATCTCTCCAACCGGACTCTCTCGACCCATCGTTTTGTACCGCAGAGATGGATCCTGAATACATTGACCCTCAGATTCCTACCCACCCCTCAAATCTTTTTCCGTCTCAGAACTTCCTCTCCTTCCTTTCCCTGAAAAGACCCTCCCCACAGCTTCCCAAAGATAACACAAACCCAGAGGGATTTTTTTTTCTAAATTAATAGAATACTTAGTTTTAACAACGTTTATTGTTTAAAAAACCAACATATATATCGCAAGATAAGCTTACTTCATCAAGGTTACTTAATAGCTTACGAAGCGTGTTGGTTTTTTAAACAATAAACGTGGTTGAAACTATGTAGGTATTCTATTAATTTTGAATTAAAATGGTGCCACAAAACAAGTTTGCTGTGTTTGAAGAAAGGAAATTGTTTTCTTCGTGGATTACTATGTGGAGCTCATGTAAAAAAAATGTTAGGTTAGGGTACGTTGGGTTTTATGTTTGTTATTTATCTTCAATTTTCTCCATTGCTGTGTTTTTTTAACGAAAGCGTTTACTTTCGATGTTTTGTTTTCAGTCGTGCTGACATCAATTTTGAAATGATATAGACGAGTCCGGTGGTTTAACTGTTGTATTTTTGCTTCTAGGTTTCACCCGACCGTTGCAATCTCCCCCGTAAGTGGCGACGAACTATAATTATATATTTAATAGAATCATAACATTCGTCTTCTCTCATCTAGAACTCTATTATCACACCTATTCTATCAAGACATCTAGCGCTTTAGCGTTTTCTAATATTCTCTTCTCATTGTTCATACTTGTTTCCATCATCGGTTTTCATCTCTAGATTTCATACCATTGGCATGATATTTAAATTCTCGATGTTTCATAGTCAGTTTTAATCAATGATGTATTTTATTACATACATCCTACATTATCTATTAGATAGTTTTCATTTCCGTTTTCTTGGTGTTTGTTTACTATACTGTTTATTATTATGTTAGGTGAAATATCACAAAACTGCGCTATGTAAATACTACGTTATTATTATTATTACGTGAAAAATATTCAACTATATCTGAAAATTATATAAAATGTAATATTTTAAAATTTATTCTAAAAGCTGAAGTTTCGTGCATTGACATGGTTTTATTCTGGTTTATGAGGAAGCCACAATAAGCCAACAATAATAATAAAATCGGATATAATTTGTAGGGCGCCGTTTTTGTGAAAAATCACCTCAACGGCTTAGTGTGTCGTCACGAATATAGGTAATACCTAGGCTTAAAAATCCCTTGGTAAACGGAGTCTAGAGCTCACGATTTCAAGCCCAAAAGTGGTTTTTATTTATTTTGTGAATAATTTTAGAAAATTAAAAAGTTAATCAATGAAAACTGTCACATAATTTTGAACATTAAAGAAATGAAAAAGTTAATCAATGGAAACTGTTCTACATAATTTTGGAAATAAAAAAATAAAAAATTCATCAATGGAAACTGTCACACATAATTTTGGATATAAAAAAATTTAAAAGTCAATCATATTATTGTAGACCTCCGTAGTCCAGTGGCTAAGACTCTTGACTCACAATCCAGAGGTCGCGGGTTCGAACCCGGCCTGCGTGCGCAAATAAATTTTATTTGATTAATTTGTGTTATTTCACAATTAATTCATTAAAAATAATATATAGTATATTTGCGGCACGTTCCAGAGTGGAAGATACTATCAGTATCGCCCTGGTGTAAGACCACCGTTCAGAATTGAAACGTTGCTTGAAAATGGCTCATGCCGTGTTTGGTGACCAGATCTGAATAGCCAGGTACTTCCCAACCTTCCTTCCTCTTCCCCACATCCTTCCCCTCCCCACTACCTTTCAGCCTCACAACATACCCCAATTGGGGATGCCATAGTCTCACTGGCTCCAGTCGGGAGCAGTTGAGATTCTTGTGCGGTATTTACTGTAAAAAAAAAGTGGAAATTGTCACACATAATTTCGGACATAAAATTATATTTTTATAACGTTATTTAGTAGTAGCGTCTACAGCATAGGTTCTCAACGTGGGCGATAACGCCCCCTTGGGGGCGTTTGAGACCTTCAGGGGGGCGGTAGAAGATCTAGAGACAATTGGGGGGCGTTGGGATGGCACAGGGGGGCGTTGGCAAGTAACAAATGGTCTAAAAAGACAAACAAAACACATACTAATAAAACAAAGTAAACTTTAATGGGTAATTTTTGTTATTGTGTGTATTTTAATCATTTTTATCACGTTTGCGAAAATTCATTCGAGAGTTCGGGAAGTGATTGAAAATTGAACTGATAGATTCCGTTACATTCAGATCTACATTAAATTTTATGAATGAAAATTTTAATTTGTTGATTAGAATAATTTTTTTTTAAATTTAAATCTTCCGATTTCACGTGAAATATCTCATACATACATAAATACAGGCGATGTTAATAAAAGCCTGTTAATAAATAAAAAGTTTGTAGCTATTAAATTACAACGTTTTTTGTTAAATAACTGGATTTTTGCAATCCTGCAAGAATTGACAGTATTATCTGTGTATTGATCTAACTTGCTCAGTGCCGTCAATGCATTCGGGAGTCAACGAGTGAGCTTACATGCGTCGACAAGACAGCCCCTTAGCCCCCGATCCATTCTGTTCCTGCGTCGCCTTTGTCTCCGCGACAAGTCCGCGTTTTATTTCTGCGCCGGGTGGCGTATTTACAAAACCTATACCGGTTTAGTCACGGCGGCGACTGAAATGGGATAGATTTTGTTGTGCAAAATCATCAACAAACCTAATACCAACAAACCTAATTTCAGTCGCCAACGCGCTTCGTTGCTCTATCTATCTGTTTCAGAGACTTGGGGACCGTAATTATAGAGTAGCTTCTGTTGGTGTTGGTGCTGGTGCATTTCCATGGTTGTATATTTATTTCGTAAATTAATAAAAACGTGTACAATTCATAGCTTGCATTATATTCTCAAAAGGTATGAAACTCATAGGTGAACTCAAACTATGTTGGATCATAAGTGCAGTTGCAGTACATTTTGACACATAATTAAAACTAACAATACATATTTTGTCATTTACTGCATACTCCTTGCCTCAATGACATTCCTACATCGTTAAATTTACATACAAGTCTAAACCTACCAGTTCAGCCATCCCAACGAAACGAAGCAAACGAAACAGTTTGTTTAGGGTTTGTTGATGATTTTGCACAACAAACCCTATCCCATTTCAGCTGCCGCGGCCGCCGCGACTGAACCGGTATAGGTTTTGTAAATACGCGACCGGGTGCTGAAAGCGAGTCACTGCGTATTTATTTTATTCCTGTCGAAGCGTGTTATATGTCTCCAACCTATATAAAGGCACTGATTTATCATTTTATGTTCATTAACATTAACGCGCGCCATTAATAACACGTATCTCTAAATGTCGAAGGTAAAAAATAAGATACGGAAATATGGTGTGGATTATATTAAATACGGATTTATCGAAAATCCTACAAATCCATCATCGCCAATGTGCCTTATTTGTCGAAAAACATTTTCAAATGAAGCGATGAAGCCTTCTAGGCTTCAAGATCATTAAGATGAGAAAGACAAAGATGTGACCTATTTTCAAGACATGAAAAAGAAGTACAAAATTCAGCCAACTATATTAAAACAATTTTCGACAGCTTCTAAGCAAGACGATGATGGACTTCGAGCTTCGTACAATATCTCATTGTTGATTGCTAAAACAGGCAAACCACATACTATTGGGGAAGATTTAATTTTACCAGCAGTAAAAGAAGTAATAACCACTGTGCTCCATAAATTATCTACAGCTGCAGATATTATCCGAAAAATTCCTTTGAGCAATAGTTCTGGGCAAAGACGAATTGATGAAATGGCTGAAAACATTGAAGAATCATTGTGCAATCATCTGCAGTCTTGTCGATTTTCAATTCAGCTGGATGAGTCCACTTTACCAACCAATGAAGCATTGTTATAGTTGGAGATTCATCAAAGATGAGAAAATATGTCAAGAATTATTGTTTGTTACAAATTTGGAAACAGATACAAAAGGAGAAACCATATTAAATACACTGGAAAAGTTTTGTGACGAAAAGAAAATTCCTTTAAATAATATTTTGTCAGCTGCTACGGATGGCGTCCCAGCTCTGACAGGGCGTCACAAAGGCTTCATAGCGTGCTTAAAAAATAATGTTCCTGACTTGCTTGCTGTGCATTGCGTAATTCATCGCCAGCATTTGGTTGCGAAAAATCTGAGTGAACGCCTCCATACATCACTGCAATATACCTATTACCGGAGCAGTTAATAAAACCATAAGTAACTCATGGGATGACAGATTATTTGGACAGCTTTGCATTGCCAATGATGAAGATTTCAACCGATTGCTGCTTCACACAGAGGTGCGCTGGCTGTCAAAAGGTTCATGTTTGACTCGATTTTATAATCTGTTTGAGTCTGTGATAGAGTTCCTATGAAACAAAGACACAGAATTGCGCGACAACCTCACCTCATCGAAGAACGATATTGCGTACTTGACAGACCTGTATAAATTGTTTAATGATGTCAATCTCCAACTTCAAGGCGACGACTTAAATTTGATTAAGACAAAAAATTGTGTTGCAGCTTTTGTATCCAAACTGCTATTATACAAAAGAAATATCGGCAGACAGGAATTTAATAACTTCTTAAATTTATCAGCAGTATCATTCAAGAACGACGACTTGCTTGTTTACAGTCAACACTTGGAAAACCTCCACAGTGATATCAAGGAACGATTCCAGGATATTTTAAACATGGATATACCAGATTGGGTTTTGGATCCTTTTTCAAATGTCAACACAGCAGGATCATCCCAGTTAGAAGAAGAACTAATAGAACTGACGACAAATGAGGAATTAAAAATTAAATTTAAGAATGGCTACCAAAAGTTTTGGCTGCAGAAGCCGATTTCGCAACTGTACCCAGGATTATGGTCGATAGTTCAACGATTTTTAATAGCATTCCCATCGTCATATTTAGCTGAACGTGGATTCAGTGCTGTAGCAACGTTGGTAACCAAAAAGAGAAATAGGCTTTATATTACTGAACGCGGCGACTTACGTTTGTTTTTAAGTAAAATCGAGCCTAATATAAACAAACTTCTTAAAACGCATCAAATTCAACCATCTCATTAAATAAGTTATAAATTCAATACCTTTTCTATTTTAATAAAAATACTTCTCTATATAATTAAGTACGCATTTTAATTAACAATCTTTCTTTTTTTATTATTCTCAGAAATAGGATAGGAGCCATAACCCTTCGCCCTCCCCCCCCCCCCAAGATGGTATGTAAAAGCAGTTGGGGGGCGCCAGAAAAAAATATATTGTCAAAGGGGGCGGTGGGCAAAAAAAGGTTGAGAATCTATGGTCTACAGTGATGCAAATAGAAAGCTTAGTGTTCTCTCTTTCTAAATCTTTTTATATTATAGTTTTGTTAGGACTGTTATTTTGTGACAGATATAATATATTATGTATTGCACATGTGGCCCGCGTGGATATTACGATACATTTTATTCGTATGTTTTACGTTAACTCCACCAGGAAGCCCCGAGGAAAATAATTTCCCTCAGGGCCTATGTCATCTTTGAAGATGCTGTGAGGAGGGTCTTTTCGAGGAGAGGAAGGAGTGAATATTATTAGTCTTGAAGAGACCCATTTTGTAGGAGGGAGGAAACAGAGAGGCCGGCAAATGGTTCCACAGCCGAGCTGTTGAACTCGAGAACGAGTCGTAGAAATGTCCCGTTCTCATGTGACTAATTAAATGTCAACCGTGTACATATGTTGGGCGCGTGTTTGGCGTGTTTCCCGACTATGCACCGGTGCCGAGGGGATCAATGACGCTTGTTCCTCGGAGCATCTTCATTGTAATTCCGGTATAACAAGGACAGCATTCCCACCTGACGCCTGTACTCTGAAGATTGCAATCCGTTTGTTAAGTAAGGAGAATCTATCAAACGTCTATGTAATATGTAGACCTGTGGTATTATCATCCACAACTGCCAGTTACAATAACAATCATATTATCGTGAATCTCTCCATATCCGGAGAGATTCACGAAATTACAAATCTAATAGTATCTAGATACCCATGCCTGCCAGACAATGCTCCTCACGCTAGATGTTAGCGTAAGTGGGGTCATCTTTTGGCATTACTTTATAGAGCAAGACCCCGTGACGATCAGACCTTCGTTATTTTATAAAACCTGAAAGTTTCTCTGTGTATGTTCCTAATACAGGTAAAGACGATCCCCGACTATGAAGTTTGGATCACGGTGGCCTTGACTTCTGGTTAGCCGGAGTCCCAACGGGGGGAAATAATATAATTAAAAAAAAAAAAAAATTGACATGATTTTTTCCCCTATGTTTAAAGAAATTGTATGAAGAACAAGGTCAGAATCGCTTGAGCCGTTCTCGTTCTCGACGTAACAAAAAGCCGCATACCGCCTAGCCTCTCGGAATAATTCACAAAACATTTCTGTGGTTGACTTGACTACAACCGTCATTTTGGGTGTGTAAACTTTGAAAATGTAAAATATTTTACATTTTCAAAGAAGTACCAATGTCATAACTTCTTCGAAAACACCCTTTTTCACGTAGGGTGTCTATTCAGGTTTGTGCAGAAATAAAATCAGTTCATTTTCGTATAAATATATATTTTTTACGATTTGTTTCCGGAATGGGAAAAAGCTAATTTAGCGTAGTTTTTTTCCAAATACGCCTGGCTTGGGAAAAGTTGAAAGATAGCAGGTTACAAAGGAATATAAAATTGCACCACAATTTCAAGAGCATTTTGCTCGCACTTTTACAAGGTAGTCTGCTAGCATCGAAATTTCACTTTACACTCCCACCGGCTTGCATGTATAAATCGCGCTCGAACCTACGGAAGATTTTTAATGTGTCTGACAAGGTGAAGGAACCATCGAAACTGTCTGATTACTGAGAAAACATATGTTGATAGTTCCTCAAGTAACATATATAAAATTCAGCTTTTATACTTTAACGTAAGTACAATTATAATTAATTAATATAATATCTTTCAAAGCCAGCGTAATTCAAACATCATAGTCGGGGATCGTCTTTACCTGTGACATACACAGATAAGCTTTCAGGTTTTATAAAATAACGAAGGTCTGATCGTCACGGGCTCTTGGACTATTAATTCTGTTCTATTACAAATGAAGATTTGTATACAAACTCCACGTACGTAAACGGTTTTTATTCATAGTCGGATTCTTAAATCTCAACCTTACAGTCTCTAGGCTATTAATACCTACTATAGTAATTATAATTTTGTCTACCAGCTTATTCTCAACGATGTTGCACAAAGTGGTTACAATAGCACTGCTTAATTAACTATTTAGACTTAGTCCCTATTATCTACCTGAAACTGTTATCTTTGGCTAATGAACTCCCTTCAAACTGCCCTCAACTTGCAACTTGCAGCGGGGTAGGTTGTTATAGCAATATAACACGGCCCACTACCTTACTACACATACAGTGTACACTAGTGTACAGTGTGCGCTGCACCCACTGAACAAATCTACCGAGAGAAGTGTATCGTTGGCGTGTTCGTCTGCACGACCTAAGCTTTTTTCTGCTGAAATTGTATGAACATTTTAAAATATCGATTTTATTCCCTTAAGGCGCGGTATACCCGCTCAAAAAGAAGATGTAGAAATATGTAAATACGAATGTTATAAAAAGCGCGCTTATGTTAAAATCGATAATATTTAAGCGAAAATTGTGAAAATGTTTAATAAAACACGACTCGTTTAAAATAGAGCAAAAAACTCGCGGGGTTGTCTAAAATAGCATTTAAAGAAACCCTGTATATTTTTCATACATATAACTTGTAAAATAACTGAAAAAAACGTGTTTATAATAATTTTCGGAGCATTCTTGGCGATTTTTTTCTATCGAGGGAATTTAATATAATTTGCGGTTCGGCGTGGGGAACGTTGTAATACCAAAGGAGATGTAGGTAACCCACCTTTGTCATCCGACAGCTTATCCTAGAGCAAAAGAACATCCTTCTCAGGATGGTGGAGTCAGGGATTTGAGGTCATGCACAAAAGGACATAAATACCTTTGAACATTTAGCAACAGATTTGGAGAGAGAGAGTTATTAAAATTACAGTTAATTTTTAATACCGCAAACGTCACGTCGTCGTGATTCTCCTCTTGCAGAGCGAAACGCCTCAAGTTCGCAAACAGCCATCCCAAAACGCCGTCCAGCGCGTCGCAGGGGGGCTGCTCGATTAAAGGGAATCCACCCAATAAAATAGCTACGGCGATTTCTCACCGGCGCGAGCAAATCTCGCCAGCCAAACAGACAGCAAAAGAATACTTGCGGGTCCTGCGCGTGTCGAAGAGCCGCTTCATTAAAGGGAATCCACCCAACAAAATAAGCACGGCGATTTCCTTGCGGGCAGAAAATCATCCGTTGATTCAAGTCCAAATTAACTTCCGCACGCGGATCATTTTATCCAACGACATCCGGCGAGGGATTAATAAAAATAAAAAGGCTTCAATGCCATTTGGGTCGTCACACACTCTCGTGACATAACAAAATAATATTTCCAGGCTACATTGCACTAGGATAAAACTTCTTAAACTCAATCGCCCCAAAAAACCCCGCCGAAAACAAGCACTAAGTTACGTCTTCCGCCATGATTCCAAGAATGACCTCTTTCCGGTCTCCTTCCAGTTTTGCCAACCAACAAAGTTAAAATCAGAAAAAAAAAAATAATAATCAATAGACAATAAACAGTACCTACTTTGCGCAGTACCTGCTCACGAAATAGATATGTTACAACGTCTAGATATTATCTATACGTTCCCCACGTATTTTTGTATAATATGTAATAAATCGTTATAAGCGTTCAAAACCTAGAACAAGATTACTGATGATAGTTTGAAAAGAAGATATGTAAATACGAATGATAAAGGGAGCAAGCTAATATTAATAAAACGATTAATATTAGTGCGACGAACAGGCGTAAGCGACTGTTTGTGAAAATACTTAATAAATCAGGACTTTTTTTCTTTATTTATTTTTGGGGTGTTATGATGTTGCGCTCCCTCCTTCTTTAGCCAACATTTTCTTTCAAATCGGTTTAGATAACATTATTATTTATAGTAATTATTTTTTTTTCCTAGTCTCCCTTTCTCGATGTGTTCAAAAGACCTACACAATAATATAACACATTTAAATAAGTCAAATCACTCACGTCATTATTAAGCGATTAATGTGGGGTAACAGATTTCAAAGTACTCCACATAATACAGTCTATTGTCACAATTATTTTATCAGTAAATCGATTTAACGGTAATAAATCATTATAGCCACCATAAAATTTGAAATTGTGCGGTGGTAAAAAGAACCATATAAATAAGTCGTCTCAAAGTGGTTTAACCACAGTTTGAAAATGGCATTGTAAGCAGAAACAGTCACATTAATTAAAAAAAAAACTTAAATACCTGAATGAACTTAATAATAACATTACTAAATTTGATATACAATAAATTAAAAAAATAAATTATTATTATCGGAGTTTTAGGAATTAAACACAAAACAAATAATAATTATATTATTCTGTTCAATGGGTAACACATTCTGCTACAAGTACACGGCTGAACATTACCTAATATCCTGTCGGTAACTACTGACTTGTATCTAGTAACTAGTACATAGCAGTATTTAGTATAGTCTGCGCGGTGTACCACCACCCCCATACACCCCCTTCCATGCTGATTTGACGGGGTTTGTTTTAACCCGGGAAATAGGAGCGGGGAGGGGACATCCAACCGGGTTGATAACGGCGATAGTACCGACGCTCGTTTCGCTGTGGAAGGGGTTGGGGTCGAATTTCAGAAGCGTGCTGAAATAGAAATGACTGAATTTCAGGATTTGTTCAAGGATAAACAAATGTATATTATTATTTTGTGAAGTTTGTATTATTTACATTTAAACACTACTAGTTCTGTGGAGTTACTTCTTAATGACAATAAGATCCTTGATACAAATTGGTTTATTATGAGTTTACGTGTTTACAATAATTATACTACCGGTCACATGACCTCTCGAATGAAAGTTCGATGTAGCGCCATCTGTCATTCAACAACAAAAAATTTCGTTATTTTTGAATTACGAACGATGGTTAAATTTGTTCATATAAAAATACTAAAAACTCTATTAAAAATGGTAGTGTGGAGGGGTAGGAGGGTGAAAATTTGGGGTAATAGGTATTTTTTGATGCCAAAAAAAAGTTAAATAGAAAAAAAAATCTGAATAGGGACACCCTAATCACCTAGCGGTATGAAATATACTTGACTACCTATTCTCATACCTACCAAATATTCATTTAAAAAAATCATAAAAATCGGACCAGCCGTTTCGGAGGAGTGCGACTACAAACACCGTGACACACGAGATTTTTTTTAGATATATGTATAGATATCTCGTGGGTAACAATCTTAAATCATTGTATATTGTGGTATCGCGAATTCTACGTCATCGGACCACGGTCAATCGTAGATGGTTGTGTGAGTAGCGCGGGTCGATACCACCCGACCAGACAGCCCCCTCCCGCTCCCTCCCCCTATTTTCCCGCCGGTGCGAGGGAGACACCGCCATGTACGGGCCGGGCGGCACTGCCTGTACGTGTACGGTGTGAGGATACCGGGCGCGCGTTCGCGGGGCGGTGCGAAACGTGCATTTGCGTACAGGGCGGAATTATTAAGGGCGGATTGCGAAATGTTACGCTGTTGAGGACTCAGAGTACATATCAAGGATTTAATAATATTGAATCATCGCTTGGCTGCTAAATGTACGAAAGTCTACTGGTATTAGAAGTGTGGAGGAGCTATTCCGGCAGCGCAAGATACACATACATCAGAGTAATCGTTAACGTCGGGGGGACCTTTTTTTGAAATGATGTATGAAATTTTTTTTTTCATATATCTAGTAAGAAAATATATACGAATGCAATTTAGATATACACTTACAATTTTACAAAAACATTTTAGGAGGAAAAAAAGATTACTAGACAAAAATAAATTTTAAGGAAAACAGATAACTATTTAACTATAATGTTGGTAAGATTGTTACAAATCAAAGAAATTCTTTAAATACTGTGCGTTACACATATCCTACGAAAAGTGCTTAGACTTGAGGCTTCCTTTACGGCATTCGGCAGGCTGTTATAAAGTTTTTGCCCTTTATAAAACGCACTATTTTGTGTGCACGAAAGTTTAGTTTTGGGAAGCCTAAAGTCTCCGCGTCTTCTCGTAGGATAGTATCAGGGACCTGATAGGGAACACGAAGAAGAAGAAGAAATCAATATTTAATATTAGTTATTTCACTTCAAGTGCGCTTAACTATAAAAAACTAAACAATAATCCTACAGTGCTCCTTACGAGTCCTTATAAAATATTGATTATATTAAAAAGTTGAGATTTATTCTGACAAATTCTGGATGTTACTAAGAGCTGAGGGAAGTTTATTCCAAATGAGCGGGCCAGTTACGGTAGAAACAGCTCGATTTGACCTAGAAAGTTGGAAATGCACTCCGAGTCTAAATATAACATTTTTGTTGAAACAAGATTTTATGTCATTCATAGAGAATAGGAAGAGTACAGGACCTAAATGGCTACCTTGTGGTACTCCACTAGAAGCGTAGAATTCTTTAGATTTTGTCTTTTTCACTTTTTGCAAATATTTTTCTTTCACTCAGATAACTAGAGAACCAAATTATGATGTTTTATTTCTTTTTCTTTTTTATGTGAATTCTTTTAGGAGTCCCAACTGATTACCTGACTTTTGTTTTTGTTTGCTTTTATCAATGTCTACTATTATAATATACTAGCGTATACCCGTGAAAAATCACGGGATAGTCTAGTTGGTAAATAACGCCTTCTTGAACATAGAAAAGAACGCGGACACTTGAAAAATCACGAAATCCTACTATTTTTCACTAGTCAAGACTAGTGAAAAATCACGGTATAGGATGAATTCTAGTTGGTAAATAACGCTTTCTTCAAAATAGAAAAGATGCGAAATTTAAAAAAAATCACGAAACTTGGCTTTTCTAGTCAAGATTAACCATAATAATTTTAAACAAAAGAAATATTCATTTCAAATGTAGAATTTATTATTCAAATATTTTTTTATTACTCTTAGTTGGTACTTTATAGCTTTATTACAATCAGTTCCAATTTTAAAAATGACACTTTAATTCAAAGCAAATCCGATTTCTAGATTTCATTGTATCAGAATTACAGACGAAGACTAAAAAAACAATTGTACTAGTCTGAAGATGGCTTTAACGGGCTGAATCCGGTTACGGTGACAAATTAATTAACTGGAAATAAACTTTATATTAGTTTTATTACATTAATTGAAAAATACGTAACACAAGTGAATGGTATTTTATTGTTCTCAGCGTAAAGTTTAACTGTAGCCCGTATTATATGAGTGCAGTTATTTAACGCAGCTATTGCATAGACTACCCACTGCAGAATGCACAATGTAAAGTGTACTCACGTGCATTCCTCTGACGTGGTTATAATTTTCCCCTGCACTATTTGATTAAAACGCTCCATAGCGGCTCCATTCACTCCGGATATTCAGAGAACGATATTACGTACACCATAAATGGAGCAGGGGTGGAAAACAGTTGGTCAGAAAAATATTAGACAATTTATTTTGTAATGATGCGTAATATCGACCCCATAGTCACAGAAAACATTATAAAAAAAGGTTAAACACGACCATCTGGCCCCTCTTTTTTTACATTAGCTGCACACATGAGGCCCCGAGGAAAATAATTCCCTTCAGGGTCTATGTCTTCTTTGCGATGCTGTGTGGAAGGTATTTTTATGAAAGGAAAATAAGGAAGTTCTAGAAAGGAAAAGAGCATTAGGGGTGGGTAGGTATCTGGGGTTCACTGTGTCCAGGAGTGTTGGTTTCATACATATTTCACTCCTGGATACATTGACTTCCGAATTCCTACCTATCCCTCCCTAATACCTTTTTCCTTCTTAGCATTTCTTTTCCATAAAAAGACCCTCCACCCAACATCCCCAAATTAATATTAGTAGGTACTTATTAATCAAGCCAATAATATTAATACATAATACATTATATTATAAGCTTTACGATAGAAAATAAAAAAAAAACTTTAAGAACCCACGTAAATGTTAAATGTACACGTAGGAAAATATACATAAGGCAAACCTCAGAAAAGTAATTCCCGAAATTCAATATTTTCTGTTAATCTGCTAAGGATCTACTTTATATGAGCAAATGTTTGAACAGACTAACACTCAGAATTGCACCAAATAAGTGTTATTAAAATCATTTGAGTGCCGATTGTCATCCGGGTGACAACATTTCAAGCATATGCGGCCACATTCGGCACACAACAAGTTAAGAAGTCAATCAAAGATGACTTGATGACTTGCACTAAAAACACTTATCTTTTCATTAAACTAATTACTATCTGTGAGCATGTAATTCTTTTTCTAAAAATATATCTCTTTTATCTTTATATACCATCTTCCTTTATATTATTCTTCTCATTCATTCATTAGTTAAGTTTTAAGAACTGTTCAAATCCCAGGCGAATTATCCCAGATATTCTACGGACTTACGTAAAAGATACTATATCATGTAATAACTTCATCTAATATTCCTTATAACTTGTAAACTTATGTACTGTGTATGTCCTAATAAACAAATATATTTGTTTTGTGACCCTGAGGGATTTTTTTCTTCAGGGCCTCCTGTGTGGAGCTATTGTAAAAAAACACTACATACCGAAAAATAACACAGGTTCTCAGGAAAATTTATTTTCCTGTGCAGATTTGATGTAAAAAAAACGTATTGCGCCGGCAACGTGAAAATCTCGTAAAATGGAAAGACGTCAGATCCCTTTTTCCTTCTAGATAATTTGTCTATTTTATTTTTTTTCTTTTAATTTAAATTCCGTTGAACGGTCCATGATGCCAGTCCCGCAAGTACATCAAACAGGATGTCGTACCACACAGTGCACAGCAAACACGGCGCTGATATTTACAGGGATGGGGCGTCGCTACTGCCTCCTACCTACTACCACCCACTGCCAATAAACGCCGCCACCCGCTCGGTATCGCGGCGGCGCTGTCGCCTGATATTTAGCACATGTGGTTATAATGGTGGGAAAAGAGATTTTTTAGTAGTATACGCTTATTTATATATATAAAAATGAAAATATGCTTACTTATATGTATACATGTAAGTTGTTTATGTATTGCTATATTAAGCGATTTAAACACGAAAGTATATTTCAGATACAAAAATCTAAAAGGTTATTTTATCTAGTTTCTAAAATGGTACTTGCTTTTACGACATCTTAAAAATAAGACAAATACAAGACATTTAAAATACATTGGAAAAATTCCAAAATTCGTTCAGAAATGATTAAAAAAAACAGTCATAATATCCATTAGATAAACTACCCTCTCAGGCTGTGTAAACAATGTATATTTCTTTCCATGAACAATTTTTTTAATTAGTAATATTTTCAAATCCACGCTTGTTTATCAATTGAATAAAATTTTCACGGGGTTTTTTAGTAAGGCTGTTAATGTACAACAAATTTAACAAATACGTCTATAGGATTTAGCCTGTGAGAGAATGAAATAGAATAATCGGTCTCCTCTCTATGCGATGCTTCGTAAATAATCGATCTCCTCTTTATGCGCCGGTGTTTCGTAGCCTACCCTCTCCTGTCTACTTTAGTTTTTTGACGGTTGCAGTTCTACCGCGTATGAACTGCACATATATTTTATATTTTTAAATTGCTATTTCGGCCTTCAATGCCATTTCCAAACTGAGATTAGGTAACTTTAAAATTCCATATATATAATTTTTATTATTCATCTTCATTAATTTTAGACTTACATTTTGTTTTTTTCGAGGCCTGTCTCACTAGGAGAACCTTTATTGAGAGCAGACGCTTAACATGAGCAGTTTATAATAATACAATATACCAAATACGAAATACCGAATAACACAATATTACAAGTTACAGATAATCATCAACGTACAATTGAAAAAAATAAATACTGATAAGTTAGTTTTGATAAAATCTTTGATGTTGGATCTGTTTTGGATGGTAATCCAGGGCTTTGTGTCAAATTTATATTTAAGAAGCATATTGAGCGGCGGTAGATAGAATTATATAAATAAGTCGTGTCAAAGTGGCCTAAACACAGTTTGAAAATGGCTTTGTAAGCCGAAACAGCTGTCACCACAATAAAAAAACTAAAATACTTGCAGAACTTGATAACAACGTTATCAAGTTTGATTACATTAATTTTTTTTAATCGATTGGTGTTCTACGAATTAAACATAAAACAATTAATATTTCAATAAATTGAACAATATTCACAGTAATTTAGCTGCATTAATACATAATTTACTTCGACTCTCTAGGTACTAGGTACTCCACAAATACATTATTTCCAATGTAAGTTATAATGCTAGATAAATTGCAGTAGTCAATGAATAATTAAGAAGAAAAAAAACACCGGAGGCTAGTCTAATTTTAAATAAAAACAAAATTATATTAAGTACGTGTTTTACAGACGTCCCCCTAGGCGGGCATGTTGAAAATAATATAAAACTATGTTACATTTATAGAGGCAGTAGTTATAAAAATGTTGAACGCGTCAATTTAAATCTACATTGTCGACATATTGTACAAGTTGTAAAAGCACGTACTCGAAGGATTTTAATCAACGATTCCTGAACATATTTGGAGTAATTTAATATCGTTACCACAACAATTTGTTATATTACTTTTACAAGTTACACCTAGATGGTAGTATGCTCAAAATATTACGCTTAGTTTCAATAATGTAATGTTAATTTATCGTTTCATGAATTATTATTAGTAATCCTGTGAACAGTAGACCTTGCGTCCAAAAAGTATCTATGTTTCTATTTTTCTCTTATTTGATAAATCAAACCCAAAATTTGATCTGAATTTGTAAGATTTGTAAATAGGTACTCAAATGGCTGCCTAATTAATTAAAATCTTTCAATGTGTCTTTTTTCAATTTTTGTCAATTATTTTTTCAAACTATCTTCAGTCAGGTACAAACCAAGGTTTGTAGAAAACGCGTTTAACAAGGTTAGCTCTTCAAGGGGGTAGAGCGGTGATTGGCTAAAAATTGTGACGTAGCTTGCAGTCCATGTTCCACTGGGAGATTTTAATTAACTGCTAAAAATTTGTGACGTAGCTTGCAGTCCATGTTCCACTGGGAGATTTTAATTAACTGCTAAAAAATTGTGACATAGCTTGCAGTCCATGTTCAACTGGGAGATTTTAATAACTGCTAAACATTTGTGACGTAGCTTGCAGTCCATGTTCCACTGGAAGATTTGAATTAACTGCAATACAAGTGGCAGTGTTTTACTTCAAGCTACGTCACGCGTTCGAAATTTCAAAAACGGCCCAACGAGTTTTTTTCGAAAAAGGCCCGTATGAGCTAACTTTGTTAAACGCATTTTCTACGAACCTTGGGTACATATTGAAAAAAATCGGATCAGAAAGACCAAATAAATGCAACGATTTCTCATTTAAAAAATAATCTTTACTGAACCGTTAAAATGGCCACCATCTTGGAACGGAAACGCAACATGCCAACAAATTTAATGAAAAATGAAAACATAATTTTTGTTTTTATTTTTATTTTTAACTTTATGAGTAAAAACTCAAATTATAATATTTAATTAAATGAAGATAATATTAGCGAAACTCAATCAAAATCTGGAGACAGAAAAATCAGAAAACGACATTGATTCCACTGGGACAGTTAAAAGTGACCGAATTGGAAATGGGTTCCATAGCTTAATCGGTAGAGCACTTGCCATGTAAGCACAGGGACCTGGGTTCGGGTCCCAGTGAAACCAATATCTTTTTCTGATTTTCATTGAGTTTCGGTAATATTGTCTTCATAATTAAATACATAATTTTTGACTTATGCATTCATTTCAATAAATCATTCGATGTTTTGAAAGTATAAATCAAACAACAAAACATTTCTTTGTTTAAATTGATTATCCACATATATTTTGAAATCATGTTTATTGCAAATAAATAATTTATTTATTTAATTAATTGAAAACAAATAATATTGTAAAACTCTACCATCTTATTTTAATTTAAATTATTAATCTTATACTGACGAAGAAACTTTTGGTTTCAAAACATTTTGATAATTTTGTATTAATATAAATACAAAATTATTTGTTTTACAAAATTTTACAAAACTCTAATATCTCATTTTAATTTTAATTACTTATCTTATACTGACGAAGAAACTTCGATAATTTTGTATAAATACAAAATTATTTGTTTTACAAAATTATTTGTTTCATTTAATTAAAAATGACGCCACAAAGGGAATTTGCAAAGATTGTAGAAGTTTATTTATTTAATTATTTTACCTACTCAAATAACAAACTCAATAGCATACTTAAAAGTCAAGTCTTTGTGCTTTTTATCGTTCATATAAAACGCGTGTGTTTACGCTGATAGTGTAATTTCGATTACTTCAGTGTTATTTTTCACCCACGCCTGTAATTTGGTCTCGCAATGTTGACACCTCGAAACGTTCACTTTATCTGGTCTATTCTATTATTTAATTTTATTTTATTTTAGTAATTTGTACATTACAGTTTATAAACTGCTAATTAATTATAACATTACATATTGCATACTATATTTTTTCAGTTTGATCTAGTTCCTACAATACATCTTGAACCTTCCAATTGGTGCGAACTTTAAAATTTCTGGTAGCGTGTTATAAAACTTCATCCCTTTGTACAGTAAACTTTTCTGCGTACAATTCGCTTTGTCCTTTTTTTGGAGCCCGATTTCTTCGCGTTTTATGTCTGTTAATGTTCTTGTTGTATATACTTTCGTTTAATAAGTAGTATTTCTATTAATAAATTAGAAAGTTGTTAGTACGACAATCCACATTTTTATACGTTCGAAGAATTTTTGAGACAAAACAGAACTTTGAGGAAAAATAAAAAAGAAAAAACCCATCTAACCTAATTAAAACTATTTTTATAAATTTTTACCTTGTCAAAATTTTGTATGGATTCTGATAGAAGTTTTTGTTAGTCAAATGGATTTTGCAAGGTTTTTGAATTGATGGAAATGCGTCCTTGAAAATAGTTTTTTTTTGCATTAGCACCACAGAGGAGGCCCTAACGAAAAGAAGTCTTTTAAGTTTAAGGGAAAGGAAGTTCTAGGAAGAAAAGAGGTATTAGGTTAGTGTGACGGACGTATGAATCCATCCCTTCCACTGCGGTGCGTGGCGATGGGTCGAGAGAGTCCGGTTGGAGAGGTCTAGGTTATGTCTCCCTCAACCATTCTCTCCCGATCCGGCCCGCCACGCAGTATGCGGGCAAACGCTTTCGCCGCCAAGACCAAACCTCACCCCATGAACCCGAGCACCCCTGCTAAGTCACCAAACGTAGCCAACCACTCGGGGTGACCTATGGCAGAGGTGTTGGTTATCCAATAAATGGTTACCGAAACTGTGGTACCCATAGCCGCCTCCCAAATTGTTAATCACGTGGTGAAAGAAACGTGGTGAAGAAGTGAAACCTCCAGAAAACTAAAGTAGACAAGAGTGGGGAGGCTACGAAGCACCGAGAGAAGACCGATAGGCTACAAAGCACCACACAAAAAGGAGACCGATTATACCATCTCATTCTCTCGCTGCCTAAATCGTACAGATGTATGTTTGTCTCTTTTAAGCGTCGCTATTTTTCGTTTCATCGAGTTTCAAATCACAACGGTGCTATAGAATGTTTCACTTCAACAAAAGCTTTGTCTAACAGAATACCCAACGCTCTCATTTCACCACAAACACGTCTGTCCCATAATCTATTTAGAGACAACAACAAAAAATCCCAATCGCCTTTTTAACGCGTCTCGTTTATGAATTCAGCGTAGTATAATATTATTTCCGTTTGATGTTGTCGACAGGTTGTGTGGCTAATTACATGGTACGCCCAAGGTGGGCACAAATCTACCATACACAAATCAATCGGCAATTCTACGAGATTAATTATTATTATTATTATTACACTGAATAGAAAATCTCTAGAAGAAAAATACGAATGCTTAGACGGTCGGCTGGAGTATCAATAAAAGATAAGATTAAAAGTTCACGCATTCGTGGTGGCCTGGATGTCACGGACATAAACAGTAAGCTGGAGGAAAAGGAGATGGTATGGGCACATAAGACGGAGAACATCAGACCACACAGTGAAGCAGGCAATGTCTATGGAGCTTCATTGACAGGCATCCAGATGAAGACCAAAGAACTCCTGGATGACTCAATGCTCCAAAATACTTCATAGAAACGGCCTGGATGAAGGCGATTCTCAGAACAGAAGAAGCTACAACCTGAGAACAAGAAGAGCCGACCCCAGCAGCCTACCTAGGCAATGAGTTGGGACAGCGCAAGGAAGAAGAAGAATAAAATCTCTAGAAGTGTGATCTAAATCTCCTCGACGGCCTCTGTGGTCTCGGCTACGCATCCAAAGTTCGCGGGTTAGAATCCCGGCGTTGGCAAATAAATGTTATTGTTTTAATAGTAGGTATATTTGGAGCACTTTCCAGAATGATGGATTCTTTCAATAACGTCCTGGTGAAAGATGACCACTCAGAATCGAAGCGTTGCTTTTCTTGCACGTTGCGTTGCTTGCACGTTGCGTTGCGTATTTAGTAGCGAATATTATTATACATAGTGTCCTGAATACTAGCCTTCCCCGGCTACCCCCTCCCAAAAATTTGAAAAATAGCCCTTAACCTAATCTGACGTAACCCATTTAATCAAGTTTTTTTCATCGCTTTTAATGACTTTTTAAAGGTATGATGAAGTTGCACATACTTGAGTTGCCTAGTCACCAAAAATGAGTGAGGTGGGTAAATTATAACACACTAGCTAAGTCCCCGGTGATGCCCTGGCTTTACATAGAATTTTCGAAATCATATGTAGAAAGTGTCCTTCCTATTGTTTTGAAGGTCACATGCAAAATTTCAACAACCTCGGCATAAACTATAGATTTGCATGCAAAACAAATCCACACCGCCCGCTTGCCAGCCCGCTCGTCCACCGCATACAGAAATTCTACTTTATATATTATGTATTTCAACCAATTTACATAAAACCTTGACAAATTATATACCTAAACCTTCCTCATGAATCACTCTTATCTGTTTGGTGAAAACTGCATGAAAATCCATTCAGTAGTTTTTGAGTTTATCGCGAACAGACAGACAGACACACGCGGCGGAGGACTTTAATTTATAATATGTAGAGATTTGTAAAAGTGTCTAACGAAATAGTGTAACAAAATAATCAATTTTTGAAACAAGCCCGAATATTTGTTTACCGGATTTGATATTTGTGATAAAGTTTTTACGCAGCCAGCAATTTGCGCGCTATTTAAAAAGGACTAGTAATAAAGGACCAAATAGTGATATTGGAATGCTAGACTTCATTTATTGGCTCCTCAAATTGACGATGTCATCGTTCCACTGGCTCACTGGGAATATCGCATGTGCGATATTGCGATATTTGTATATATATATATATATATATATCTATTTTATTTCCCGTTTGCGATATTCGCAAACATATTATAACATATTTGTATATTATTCCAAAACAAATTCGAATGAAATACTCCTCGGTTCCAGACAGGTTACTGAAAGTGATCATGATCATCTGTTAATAATTTCGATATTTCAAATGTTTGATCATTCTCACCCAAAGTAAAGAAAAAAATTAGCTTACTTTAGGCACGCGGACACCCCAATGCACAGTTTTATCAGATTATCTCCTCAATTCATGCGCGCCTGTCGTTGAGATTTATATGTACGTTTTAGGCTCGCTATTTACTTCCTGATTTGCCCAAAGTGGCGATTTGCATAATTCACGGTTATGCATTATTAATTATTGTCAATTTGATAAGACGAGAAAGGCCGTCGGTGCTTGAATATAATAATGATAAATCTGTTTTGACTTCCTGATGATAACACGCCGAAAAATATCTATATTTAGAAGTTCGTATTGTCATTATTTTATATTTGTTTCTGATTTTTTTACATTAGCTCCATACAGGAGACCCTAAGGAAAACAATATCCCTAAAGGCGTATGTCATCTTTGGGGATGCTGTCTGGAGGGTCCTTTTAGGGAAAAGTAAGGAGAGGAAGTTCTTGGAAGGAAAAATGTA
The DNA here is from genome assembly GCA_917563855.2 of Limnephilus lunatus. Lineage (NCBI taxonomy): Eukaryota > Metazoa > Arthropoda > Insecta > Trichoptera > Limnephilidae > Limnephilus > Limnephilus lunatus. Next base: position 45,740,546 of record OU830603.1, on the reverse strand, counting down.
TGAGGGATGGGTAGGAATCTGGGGGTCAGCGTGTCCAATAATGAAGAACGTCCGAATCCATTTGCGTTGCAAGGCGGATCGAGTGTCCGGCTGGAGAAGCCAGAAGGTCTCCCTCAACCAGGCTAAGTCATCAAACATATCGAACCTCCAAAATAGCGATAAAATAATAATAGGTTAATTTAGGTTAGGTTTCTTCATTTTTATTCTATATTTGGTTTTGTCATGGAACCGTTGTTTAAAATTAAGTTTTGATAGGTTGAATTCGCGTTTTTTGGGAAGTAACTGTGAAATTGAATTTTGGTAAAAATTAAAATAATTTTACGTTTGAAGTATTGTAACGATAGGTACTTTATCGCTTGTCCTATTTCTCCAAACAAACACTTCCAATTTTCAAAAAGGAAACTAAAATTCGAACAAAATTCTCGAGTTCCGATTGAACCGGAGTTACGGACAGAATCCCAACCGGAATTAGTATTTTTTTAATACAGCCCTCTCTGTACAGATTGCTTGCACCCATTCTGGTAATAAGTCGCGACACGCCACTGAGTTTTCTATATTGTTATTGCTTCATTTTAAAGTTCTCGTTTCAAAATTTTTGACTTTATTAAAAATACTTCACACATTTCAATCTTGACGACCAATTATAGTCCTACCAATAATGGACACGTACGTCCATCCTTGAAAGTTTATATACAGTTACCTACTAACTGTCAAAAGCCAAAGCTTTTTGCGTAAAATAAAAATGGGTAGCATCCAAGAAACTATGATGGTTCCAGAGAGAGGTCATCCGTGACGTTATACTGTATTTTACGTTTTCAAACAAGCTATGTGAGAATGAAGATGACGTACGCACGACTTCTATATCTGTGTTTAAAAATTCGTTCTTGTTTGTTGATGATCAGCACCATTTTTAATTGTCGGCACGTTTCAGCTTTTAATCCATTTTGTATCAGCCGTTAAGAACAAACAGCGGTTGTACTCTTATTCTTTACTACTGGTCACAATTGGATCAAACACTGAAACAGGTCGAGAATCAGCATTTAAAGAGGACACTTCAAATGTTGAATACTATTATTTGGCACTGATCGTCGATTTGTGATGTCAATGACGTGACAGTCAGCTAAGCAACTGACCCTTGGTTCCACGACGACTCAACAAGATGGCATTTCAACACCACTCTGAAAAGTCATTTAAAGTGACCAAAAAAAAACAGTGTGCAATTCACATGTACTAGAAGTGAAATCTTCAGAAAACTAAAGTAGATAAGAGTGGGAAGGCTATGAAGCACCCCACAAAGAGGAGACCGATAGGCTACGAAACACCGCACAAAGAGACCGATTATACTACCTTATTCTCTCGCAGGCTAAATCCTATAGATGTATGTGTTTGTCTCTTTTAAACCCCCGACGCAAGACGGACGGGTGTTATAATAATATATAATAATAATATATTGTAAACATCACGTATATAGATCAATAAAAAAAAAAATTAAAAAAAGAGTTTGATCGCCGTTTGTGTGTCTGTCTGTGGCATCGTAGCTCCTAAACGAATGAACCGATTATGATTCGTTTCTTTTTGTATAAAAGCTGACGTGTTCGAGATGATTCTTAGCTACAATTCATGAAAATCTGTTCAGGCGTTTCAAGGTCATCAGCTCATCTTTGAAAATTTTACTCATTAGTTTCGTATATTTTTCGTTTCATCGAGTTTCAAATCACAACGGTTCTAAATAAGTTTTCACTTCAAAAAATTTTCATCACTTTTAACGACTTTTCAATGGAGATGTCGATGTTGTCACCGTGGCCCCTATGTTTATTAATTTAAAATGGGAATAGAGAACTCCAGTCCAACTTTTTTATTTTTTTAAATGAATAATGACCTTCTAGCTTAAATAACTGCATATTTATTTTTATTTTTAGAGTTAGTTTTAATATTTAAAATAATTTTCAATGTTTTGATTTTTTAAGATCCCTTGAAAAACACCATATCTTTGGTGCATTGTGTGACGTCATCACGTCATCGATAGTTTTATTCACTTTCAACAGGTGCTGTCATTTTACTCATTTTATATTGAAAAATCGATGGCCGAATGACTTTAGGTGTGACAAATCGAGGCGTTTTTTCTTCACGATTAACTGCTTTTAATATAGAAAAACATTAGGTAAAATGTCGATATCTCATCGCTACTGTTATTGTATTGTACCAAAATGCAATACAATAACAATTAAATCATCTTTTTCATTGCAAATACAAATGACTGCCAATGACATCGTAAGCCGTAGAATTTTGTGTTCAAGTGTGACTTTTGCTTTAACATAATACATTGTATTATTTATAACACATACAGAAACACTGGTATTTACAATACACTGATCATGACTTGTATAAAAAGCCCTTGATAATAAACCAATTCGATAATACGATCGATGTTATGGTAGATAAACAAAATGTCAAAATTGACACGACTTTAACCTCAAATAGGCCACATTCACTGAAGATGATCAAAAATCTTTTTGTACAGCTTACTACGACTTTCAAAAACAACTAATAAGATGATTTATTTACTAATTAACTTTTTTCCCACGAAATTCAGCACTTAGGTACATGGTCCGTATTATATTTGAAAAACATTATCCTGGAAATATCAGATTGTCCGCAAATATAGCCCTTTTCCGCCATAATTTTAATTGTGAAGGCCTAAATAATGTTTCAATAAACACAACAACTATTATATGTCTAAATATCTACTAACAGTATGTAAATAAACCAAATAAAAAAACACGAAATGTTGTGTTTGAACGGCTCGCTCTTATTGCTCTTATACACTTCAAAATGCCATCACCAGGTGAATTTTCCATCGTGACGTCACCACACTGCATTACACAGCATACCAACCTGACACTGTGTTTTAACGAGAATATAAAAAATGCACTTTTTAATATTTTTTAAAAACTGTACGTTTAATATTATCAAATAAAAGTTATATATTCAGAATCAGCGTTTATTGGTCTATATGAACATATTTTTTTAAAACCATAATATTTTTCACTGGAGTTCCTTATTAGATACACGTAACCAATGGTTGGCAGAACTGCATTTAAACGTATTATTTGCCCGGCGTGGTTACGCTATATTGTTACTCTGAGGGTTATGCGCAACTTGTGCATTGTGACACCGGCCAGCACTCCCACGTGCAAAATTAATTTATTTTTATTACACGTGCGAGAAATCCTGTATTTAAATATATGTTACATTACGGGTACTGGGCCGAGCTCTCACCTGACAAGGTAGGGCACGAATCCAATTAATTCCAAACCTTTTACAATTCTGTGTAATAGATCGCTAGGTGTTACTTTTACGTAATATTATATTCTCTAAAGCCTTGTTCATTCACTATAGAATTGAATGTTCTGTCCTGAAATTATTAACAATATTTTCCTCTGTGTTTTTGAAGTAAAACTTCTTTACGCACGCTCGACACTTGGGGGTAAAATGATGAATACGTTATGAAACTTTACGAAAAAATATGAAACGTTACGAAAAAATGTGACACGCTAATCAATATGAAACGTTATCAATGTGAAACGCTAATCAATGATATGAGTTGAGTTGAGTTGAATTGAGTTGAGTTGAGTTGAGTTGAGAGCTGAGAGCTGAGAACTGAGAGCTGAGAGTTGAGAGTTGAGAGTTGAGTTGAGTTGATGGGGATGTTGAGGGGATGGGGATATTTTTATTCCTGTTATTGTTATATTTTAATGGACGGCATAAGTTAGTGAAGTTTTACTTCAGTCGTGTTGTCTAAAGCACACTCGTTTTTTAAAATTAACAATTTGTTAACCTATATGTCTTTCACCATTTTTCACTATTTTTTCCTTGGGAGGAAACAGACATATGTGCTTTGTGTGTCTCAGATTTTGTCTCACCATTTTTCAATGTGTCAGAAAGAGCTGCAGCATTATTGTAATAAGGAACGTATGTTTATTGCCTTTTTGTACCGTCGCCGTTACATAAACCTGGGAATACTAAAAGCGCCTAATAGGTAGAATAAACAAAAATTTTAACAAAACAAAAAACGACTTAAAAAAATGCACTAAAAAGTAAAAAAATAATGTACGATTGTTATTTTTGGAGTCGGTGTCAGCCAAAGTAACTACATACATAGGTAGTTATAGGTGAAATGTGGAGATCTTGGCTGACACCGACTCCAAAAATAACAATCGTACGAAACTTTGTTTTTACTTTTTAGTGCATTTTTTTAAGTCGTTTTTTGTTTTCTTAAATTTTTTGTTTATTTTTTGATTTTTAGTGACGAGCGTGCGTAAAGAAATTTTACTTCAAAAAAAGAATGTTAGCGTAATATTGAGTTATTCGTCCATTTGTCGCGCACATACTTATTGCAAATTTAAGACATATATGGTTTTCTCATGGATTCCATTGTCAGAACTGGACCAAATTAAATTGGGACCACACGGGAAGCACCAGCTTTCTAATAAAAAAATAATCGTCAATATATCGGTTCACCCAATCGATAGTTCTGAGGTAACAAACATAAATAAAAAAAAATGCCCTTCGAATTGATAACCTCCTCCTTTTCTAAGTCGTTCAAAAAAAGAATCATCGAAATCTGTTGGCGTAATATTGAGGTATTCGTCCATTTGTCGCGCACTTATTGCAAATTTAAGACATGTATGGTTTTCTCATGGATCCAATTATCAGAACTGGACCAAATTAAAATGGGACCACACGGGAAGCACCAGCTTTCTAATAAAAAAATAATCATCAATATCGGTTAACCAAACGAAAGTTCTGAGGTAACAAACAACAACAAAAAATATGTATATATATATATATATACCGTCGAATTGATAACCTCCTCCTTTTCGAAGTCATTTAAAAAACACGGCTTATTTAAAAAAAATAGCTTTGAGTTCCGAATAGTAAACTCGGACTTTATGAATAAAAAAATCGTAAATCGAAAATGTACTTTATCCCATAGATAAGCTAGCAAGGAGATGGTGAAATAACCACTAAAATAACAATATGTAGGTACCTATATACGTATAAAAATTGCGCACAGAAGTATGGTATCCTTAATTATTGTGGAGCTTGAGTATTGGGAGGGAAAGAGGAAGGGTTGGAAATGCCTGGCTATTCAGATCTGGTCACTAAATAAAACCGAATCACGACAGCCAATTTTCTGCTAAGGGTTATTTCCTTTTATCATTTTTTTCTTAATACTCTATAGCAGGGTCTCTGACCGAAAACATGAACATTTGCTTATACATTGCTATAAATGGGGGCGTGGCCTTACTGCAGACTCGTACAAAAATGTGCAAGGCCACGCCCCTATTGGCAATGTTTATAGTAATGTGTTAGCAAATGTTCGTGTTTTCGGTCGAACTATCAATATTCTTTCTTCGTAATTTTAGAAGCTTCCATTTTATTATTGAATGTCTGTAAACTAATCCCAGCTAGAGCTCGTACGCACGTATTCGACGATCGTCCTCTACCTTCTACCTTCTCAAGCGCCTTTTATCAAAACCAAAGAGACAGAAAATACTAGAACGATGACGTCACATACGATCTCTCGCTGAGACTAGTTTATTTCTTTATCTTGTATAAAATTTTTGTTTAAAACCTAAAAATTTTGTTTTCGCAATGTAAGATACCTCGTTTAGGTACTATTATTCCTTTTAGATATCTCTGCCATTTTTGAATTCACAAGTTTAACACTGTTTTTTTGTTAACAATTTAACTGTAAATAAAACAATGCCGCAAATTCCGCTTTTCTTTAAAAAAAACAAAATAATTGCTAGGAGCATATACAAACAAATTAAAGTCATTGAAGTAGCTTTTTATTTTGCTGTGTCGTGTTCTTTTTCATATTTCGTTTATATTTATTCGTATTATCTTCTTCTTCAATAACATTACACTGATGGGAATAAACTTCAAAAGTTATTAGAAATAAGAGAGAATTTTTTTAAATAAAAATCACGGCCGGCGTTGTCCAGCGGTAAGGATCTTGACTCGCAATCCGAAGGTCGCGGGATCAAATCCCGACGTGGGCAAATTAATTTTATTAGAATAATTGTATTATTTCACAATTAATTCATTTAAAAATAATGTATAGTATGTTTGCGTCACGTTCCGGAGTGGAAGTATCGCCCTGGTGTAAGACCACCATTAAGAATTGAAAAGTTGCTTGAAATGGCGTTAGCCGTGTTTGGTGACCAGATCTGAATAGCCATGTACTTTCTCACCTTCCTCTTTCCCATCTCCTTCCCCTCCACACTACCTTCAGCCTCACAACATACCGCAACTGGGGGCGAAGCATCAAACAGCAGCATTGGCCGCTTTGATTATGATGTCACTTTTTTAGAATCCTATTAATTGAGATTGTTTTAAAAAAGGTTTTGCTCCTACCGCGTGTGAACTGATTTTTTTTACATGTTTTTCGCCAAACGGTTTCATAAAAATAATAAATACCGTTTTTTTTTTTTTTTTTTTTTTTTTTTTTTTTTTTCTTTATTTTTTCCCATTGTATCTACATACATACAAAAGTAATTTAAAAGTTAGCAATAAGTAAAATATATAATAGAAAAGAGTAGGTAATGGGAACCCACTAAGGCACAGCCTGTGTGTGGGTAATATAAACAAGATTGCTATATATACATCAATAAGTATATGTAAAAAATGTAAATTTTAAACTAAAGGTTTAGAAATATAGTAATCTGTGAAAACATTATAGTAAAATAAAATAAAATAGTGAAACATAAATTTTGTTGATTTTTTGTTAAAGTAAAGAAAGTAAATAAAGTTAGAATTGTATTGAAAAGTGAAACATGAAGGTTTTCAAATAATTTATAGAAAAAATGTTCCAACATCTGCATCATTCAACCATAATTTTAATTCTTTTACGTAAAGTGATATTTTATCTGCCATTTGAATGTGTTTTGGTAGAAGATTAAAAGTACGAGGACCAATAAAGCTGCTATGTGTTTGCATTAATTTAGTATTGGTTTGGGGGGAGTAAAACATATTATTAGTTCTTTTGCTAATTCTATTTTCATTTTTTACGAAGCAATTTTTATTTTTATATATATATTTCATAGTCTGCAATATAAATAATTTACGGATATTGAATATTTTTGTCTCTTTGAATAATAACTCTGTTGAGAATGTTTTTTTTCTATTATACATAACTTTAATAATGCGCTTTTGAGTGGTTTGTAAAGGCTTAATAAATGCATCAAGCGCACCACCCCATCCTATAATGCCGTAGATTATTGAAGATTGAACCAAGGAAAAGTAGATCATTTTTAATTTGTCGAGATTGAGTACTTCCTTAAGTCTATAAAATGTGTAAGTAAGATATCTTAATTTCGAGGTGGTTTTATCAATTTGAGATTTCCAATTTAGATGTCTATCAATAGATATACCTAAATATTTAATATTTTCAACATTGACAAGTTCATTGCACAGTGAACATGTTTCTTGATTGCAACTCGTATTGTGAATTCTAATTTTAAGGTTATCGTGAGGTTTGTTTTTAATGCTTTTATAAAAAGTTAAATAAAATGTTTTGCTGTAGTTTAGAATGAGTTACTTACCTACTTTATTTTTACATTAATTAATGGCACTTCTAATGAAACTTTGAAAAATGCTAAAAGCACCTGAGGATTTAACCCCTTACACCTCTAATGTGCCAAGAAATCCATCGTGGATTTGCTAGTAGCTCACAGCACTTGCCTCGAATGTAACTAACTAACTAACCATCACGCCGTTTCCCCGCAGGGGTAGGCAGAGAGGACGGACCGCCAAAAAACTCGGTCTTGGCACACACTCTTTGCCTCACTCACATTCATACATCGTCTCATACATTCTCTTCTATTATTCTGACTTTTGACATGGCCCGACTCAAGTATTTGATTCACTTGATCGTGCCATGTCTTCCTCGGACGTCCCCGACTTCTTCTACCATTCACATTTGCGTCGTATATTCTTCTTACACTACTTTCTTAGTTCATTCGCTCTACATGCCCAAACCATCTGAGGGTCCCTTTCTTAATCTTACTCATTATGCTTACATCAGCCTTACATTCTTTGCGGAAAACCACATTTCTCACACGATCATACATTGTTTTACCACACATACGCCTCAGGGATCTCATTTCAACAGCATTCAGTTTACTTTCGTCCTTCCTCTGCCAGTTCCATGCCTCACTGCCATACATCAGGGTAGGTACCAGGACTCCATTGTGGACTGCTAGCTTCGCTTGTTTTGACAGTTTTTTATTAGCGCCAGCGGCATTCAGTCCTCCATTAATGGAGTTACCGGCATTCACCCTTCTTTCAATATCTCTATCAGCCTTCCCATCTCTCGTAAACATACTACCCAGATACACAAACTCATCCACCTGCTCCAAGTATTCATCATTCACAACTATATTGCATACTGTTTTCGTACTCTCTCTTTCAAACACCATGACTTTAGACTTTCTTACATTCATCATTAACTCATTATTCATACATACTTCGTTCATCTTAGATAAGAGTGTCTGTAGATCTTCCATAGTGTTAGAAATCAGCACCGCATCATCAGCATACAACAGGCAACATACTTTCAGATTACTCAATTTCGCGCCCAGTCCCACTTCTTTCAATTCTTGCATACAATTATCCATGTACAGATTGAATAACCATGGTGACATTACGCAGCCTTGCTTAACAAACAGCCTTGTCAAACCACCCCGTAAAACCAACTAGCTTTTAACCTTAAAAATACTCCTAACATAATAAAGTATGTTTTATTCACTTGGCATTTTTACTTTGCAGATAAATTTTTTTTTTTACCTGTGTAAAAGAGCGTCGAAAAATTCCATATCAAGTGTCGTACTTTCGATTTTCAAGTCACAATAGTTCATTTACAGAAAAGCCTCACACCTACGACTTATTTTCATTCTGAAGAACGCTTATTTAGCTGGATAACACAATAAAACTCAAGAATACCGACACGATCAGGTGAATCAGATACTTGAGATGGGCTATAACAGTCAGAATAATATAAGAGTATGTATGATACGATCTATGAATGTGAATGAGGCAATGAGTGTGTGCCAATACTGAGTTGTTTGGTGGTCCTTCCTCTCTGTCTACCCCTGCAGGGAAACGGCGTGGTGGTTTTTTACATTGTAGAGCAAAAATCTTGAATATTAGCAATTATTCTTCACAGGATAGATATATGTATACATAAAAAATCAGTATGTGCGATTCATACGCGGTGAAACCTTCAGAAAACTAAAGTAGACAAGGCTGGGGAGACTACGAAGCACCGCACAAAGAGGAGACCGATTATACTATCTCATTCTCTCGCAGGCTAAATCTTAAAGATGTATGTTTGTCTCTATTTAGTGTCGCTATTTTTCGTTTCATCGAGTTCCAAATCACAACGGTGCCAAATAAGTTTTCACATCAATAACCGCCGTAGTAACTATAGATCTATACCGCTCTACATTATACACCCAAACATTTAGCCACCGGCCAACCTATATTATTTCTCTTCTACTGTAATTATAGGTTTTAACCGAGTGATTTGTATAATGCCGATAGACAAATTATTACCAGTCACTTGTGAATTCGCGCGAATTGATTTTTATCTGTCTTTAGTTTTTACCAGAGTTATTAACTCTCGGAATTACAAGACTGTCGTTTGAAATGAGCACGATTTTTTTGATGTGAAAATTTATTTAGCACCGTTGTGATTTGATACTTGATGAAACGAAAAATAGCTACATTAAAAAGTGACATACACATACATCTTTAGGATTTAGCCTGCGAGAGAATGAGATAGACTAATCGGTCTCCTCTTTGTGCCTTGCTTCGTAGCCTATCGGTCTACTCTTTGTACGGTGCTTCGTAACCTCTCCACTCTTGTCTACTTTAGTTTTCTGACGGTTTCACTTCTACCGCACGTGAATTGCACTCTCTGTTTTTTTCTACGTAAGCTCCACACAGGAGGCCCTAAGAAAAAAAACCCTCTGAGCCCATGTCATCTTTGGGGATGCTGTGTGGAGGGTCTTTCTGTGGAAAAGAAGGAGAGGAAATTCTGGGAAGGAAAAAATTAAAAGGGTCCGGCTGGTGAGGTCAAAAGGTGTCCCTCAATCAGTCTCTCCCTATCCGACCCACCACGCTCTAGGTGACAAACTTTACCGAATGAATCCGGGCACACCTGCTTAGTCACCAAACGTAGCGAACCACTTTAGGTGACCTATGGCATGGGTGTTGGTTATCCAATAAATGGTTCCCGGGGCGGCTGTACCCATACCCACCTCCCAAATTGAAAAAAGACTGACTATCACTTTTATGTGCAGAACTGAAAGGTTACCAGTACAGGCGACCAAAAGAGTATTCTAACCATTGTCCTATTAGGATCTTCAACAATGCGCCTTCAGGCGTCCCAGTCCTGTGATATATATTCAACGGCCTCTGTCCATAGCAGGCAAGCCTCTGGAGTTACTTTCTCCAATTTTCCCTTGGGGGCCTTACAGAAATTTAATCAATCGGCCACAATCAATCTGATAAAATCTGTACATTTTTATTTCTCTTCAAGTTGGTTCTTCAATTCGTTCCATTTTCATCAGTCTGTGTCGTGTTTTGTTCGTTTCAATGCCGGGCACTCCGCCCCTCGTCTCATATGGCCTGAGGGATACAAACAAACAGTTCGTTCGGACATAGTTTTTACAATCAGCGAGATCGTTATTGAAAATTTAACTCACAGAATTGACTTAACAAAAATTAATCTTGGTAAGTGCCATCTGTACCTCTTTGCTTGTAAGGAAAAATGATTCTATAACAGTTGGCCTCCCCGGCATACTTATATACAATATGTAGTCGGTTTAGGGAAAATACGCTACATCTGCTTACACAAAATCTAATAGGTGTCCCGAAGGGGTGTGCAGAGAGGATGTACTGCCGAATAACAAAAGTATAAAACGTTTTCATTCAAATGCATCAAGGAAAAAATCTACTTGTCTAAATACTGTATTTACCAGCGTATGTAAGTATAAAAAAGGTTTGAAATTGATAAATAATGGACAAAAATTTATAATTGTATAACAAATTAGCGAGTTCCCGGCATGCGTTGCAATGCCACTAAATAAAGAAATTGTTTCTTCCTGCGTGTCCTTTCCAATTCGTTCCGTTTCCATTCCGCCTCCCCTTCCTCTCCCGCGTCCCCTTTCCCCTTACGCGTTCCCCCTCTACCTTCCCACTCCCCTCTACAGCTCCACCGTCACGCCATCCCCCCTCCCGCGTTTCATATATTTTTCATATAGTTTTTAAACAGCTCGCGTGCCACCTATTACAATTTTTTTATTCAAACTTTCATTTTTCATGTATTAAAAATATTCATTTTTGTATATTATAAAAACAACCTAATTAAATACGTACCTAACACACGTACTTATTTAAAATGCCAATAATTCTTACTTAGTACTTTAAGTAAATTCGTTAATTTAAAGAATTTATTCGAAATTTGAATTTTGATTAAACAATCGATGAGATACGTTTTTAGATTTTTACGCTTAAAAGTATTTGCCGGATCTGCCCTGATGATGGACACTGCAACGCTGTCCGAAACGTTGGCTAAATAAGGAGATAGCGCAACACGGCATAAAACCCCAAAACAAATAACGAAAACAATCGATGGTTTGCAAAATGTCATTCTCAAATTGTAACATGTTTGACAGTTTCGTAAGAGTTTTTTTAAATGGTTAAAAAAATTCAGATGTATGATGTGGATGTAATGATCCAGAAACCTTCGCTAGGGTGGAAAGAAGAAATTTAGAAAGTTTCGAACATTTCCTATGCTTAATACAGCAATACGTAAATAACAAACAAATAAGCAAGCAAAACAAACATAATTTTTGGAAGGCCATTTTTCCGGGGATCAACTGAAACATCAACTTGCGGTCATACAGACGCACCCCGCAAGACATTTCTATCGGCTTATCGTGCGTGAAGTAGGGTAAAATTTATCTTACTTCGGACACACGGCCACGCTCGTTGCACATTTCTATCGGTTATCTTTTCTGTGACTCAATAATGTTTACCTGCGTCACTATGTACAGATTATAGTTAATAATAATTATATATTTATCAACATCCTTATTCAGTTTATTCAATGACACTACCGTGTGGCGCCTGTTTGGCCTGGGCCAAATTTAATTGATGACACAATAAAGTGATCACTTCATTTTAGTTTAGTGTGTGATTTATGACCTACGTGCGAGATATTAGTAATCAGTTTATTTTAAATATGTATTGCAAACCGCAAGGAACTCCCTATGCGTAAGTCCAGATTTTAGCCAATTCTTTGTTTGTCCATTCACCTTTTATATGTTTTTTTACATTACTCTTGGGAAAATAATTTCCAAAAGATGAATTGATCAAAGATGACGTTCACTCTGAGGAAAAAATTTCAATTATAATAATTTATATAAATAATACACAAAAATGTACGAGAGTGGACCGGTATTAGAATTCTGGAGGAGTTATTCCGGGCAGCGCAAGATAGAGATATATTTACCAGAGTGATCGCCAACGTCGGGGGGACCTGATAGCGCACACGAAGAAGATGAAGAATAATCTAACTAGGAAATAATTTCCCTCAGGGCGTATGTCATCTTTGGGGATGCTGTGTGGAGAGTCTTTTTGAGGAGTGGAAAGGGTGAACCTGAGCCTTGAAGAGATCCACAGCCGTGCTGTTGAACTCAAGAACGATTCGTAGAAACGACCCGTTCTCGTGTGACAAATTTCAGCTGCATACAAAAAGTCGGGCGCGCGTTTGGCGTGTTTCCCGACTATGCATCAGTGCCGATGGATTCAATGACGCTAGTTCCTCAAAGTATATGTCGAATAGCTTTGAATGATTTTTGATTTTTTTTAACATATTTATAACTCTGAATACTTCTGAATATTGATTCCATAAATAAATAAAAGTCCTTAATTAAAGTAGCCTATAAATCTAAACACCTAACCAAACCATTCTTGTTTTTTTTATCACTTATGAAGACTTTATATAACTTTTCATTTCGGTATTCTGATAATATGAAGTATAAACGTTGATTCCTTAGATTTATATTTACCTACGCTTGCATAAGTTGCACAAGGCGTTTATGTTATCAAAAAACATCACTTTCGTGGATTTCTTGTTAAATTAACGCGGTAACAGTAATTTAAAAAAATATATCAGAAATAACCTAACTTTTTCAAGAAGAGGGACCTCACGAGTCAATCTCCCAAAATGCGATGTAGCCAGCTCTTTCGCAGCCGGCTAAAGACATTTTTTTGATTAGTTTATGAGTTTGAAACAAGTGTACAGTCTTTATTCAATGTGTAACTATAACACTATTTAACGGTTGGGAAGTGTTTTTTTTATGAGTAAGACTGTCTCCATATAAACTTACAAACACACACTAACCTCAAACTAACCACAAACCTGAGACTAACCTCAAAAGCAGTTAATCAACGGGCTCTTTGCCAAATAGGTGTGTTTTCATTTTGCACTTTTTGGGTGGACGCGTACCTAGTACTCATCTAACATCGTAACATCCTCAACATAAACGACATTAAGAAAGTGTACTACGCTTTATGTCAATCACAAATAGAGTACGGGATAACTGGATGGGGATCTGCCTTGAGCACTCACATGGACCGACTCAATATAGCCCAAAAAGGAGTTCTAAATACAATTTTGAAATTACCGGTTAGAACTCCGACAGAAGAATTGTTTCAAAGCATTCAAGTCTACAACATACAAAAACTTTATGCAAAAAATATTTTATTTAAAATTAAAAAAAAACATATCAGAATACTCCACTGTCCAACATAGATACACAACCTGGGCAATAAACCAAAATATTCTAGCTACATCCAGTTTGAAAACATCTTTTGGACAAAGAAATATGAAATTAAATGCGACAAAACTATACAACGCTCTACCAACCCAAACAAAAAATATAACAGAAATAAATAAATTTAAAACAAAAGTAAAAATATGGTTGAGAGAACAAAGTGAAAATGAACTATCAAACATACTGAAGACCATGTAAAGACGAAGGATACTAAATACAAATGTGGAAAAGCTACAGGCCGCCTCAGAACAGGAAACCCTAGTGAGGAGGACTGTGAAAAAAAAAAGTACCTTATAATACCTTAATATAATATAATTTATAAATACATTATGTACAAATTTTGCTATAGATACTAATAAAAAAAAATACTTATTCTTAATGTGGTGACCCCGCAAGATTTAAAGATGCTCCTTTTTTTTGTTAACTATTACATTTTATTTTTTTAAATAAATCACATTACGGTTTACTGTGGTTTAAATGAATAAATGTTTTAATTTAAATCAATAAATCTGCCTACGTATCTTTGCGAACTTAGCTAACTCCTATCTCACGAACTGGTTTAGCGTTCTAACTCATAAAAAAAAATCGTTATCTTTAATCTCAATAACTTTTCTTGATACCTTGCTTTCTCTACGAAATACTCCAGGCGACAGTATTATGATACGACAAGTATTAGTGGTCTGTCTGACTGTGCCGCAACAGTTTCAACGCTCGTGGGCGGAGTACCTGGTACCGGCCCTACTAATATTTAGACTACGCTTCGTGTCAAATAAGTTTAACGGGAGACGGATGACTCTACCGTTCCTTGGTGTCCAAATTAGGCCCGTCGATTAATAATAATTTACCAGCGATGGAAAACGTAAGTAATGTAGTTTATGTAAATGAGCCTTCAATAAGGTCCTAATTAAAGACCACCATAAAGGGAAAGATCCAAATGAGAGAAAAAATAAACACAAAGAAACCATAACTGTGTAATCTTCCAAATTGTCGATCCTTAGGAGAGCATCGTCATCAGCTATAGGAAAGGTGGAGGGAATCAAAGCGCACAATAGATAACGTTAGTTCGATAACTCATCAACCAGGTACTTCTTCTATCCACCCTTTAACAATTAAGGAACTTTCACAATCTTGTGTTCAACAGTTCTTTTTCTTGCAACATGGGTCTCTTCAAGAGATCACTCCTTCTTTTCATCAAAAAGGTCTTCCCACACAGCATCAAGGGGGTATTCTAGTCTAGGAGCCCGAATTTCGGGCGTTTTTTAACGGTCGATTAAAAAAACCATTAATATTTTGACCTCAAATTTTTTTATAGTATTTTTAAGTATTTATATTTTAAAAATTCAAAAAAATATTTTAAAAAAATATATATATATACTCGTATTATTAGCGACAGCGCGTATTCAAGCGAAAACAGTTTGCTTGCCACAAGCTTTTTAGCATGAAGATAGGCACCATGAACAAACCTAAAGCAGGAGCCTTGTCGATGCAATGGGTCCCCGACCCGAATAGGACAAGGAGAAGAAGATGATGATATATTTCACGAAGTTACACGCTGTTGAAGTAGAGGGGGGAAAAAAAAGTATTTATCTTGTCACGAATCCAACGCTTCTTGTCATTTGAAAAATAAAAAAAGGTAGATTCTTCTCAAATGTCGTTATGGTAGATATAAAAAAAATTAAAAAAATTCTCGCAAAATGGCGGCTCGCCAAATTATTTTTTACCTTTACCGATTTTTTAAAATAGTTAAATATATTGTTTACTTTTTGTTGGTTCCTACCATAGAGAGATATATACAAAGAAAATTCATGCCAAATTTCGGTCAATTAGAACTTGAGATTTCGTGACAAACGTTTCGAAAAAAGTAGTTTCGGATAAAACGAGTTTTCTATTTAGATTCTAACTAGATTCGTATGAATCGGTCGAATTGCCATGACACTAAAATTTGCTATTACTTTTAAAATAATTCGAATTTCGAAAAATCCTTTTCAGGAGATATTCGTCAATATCGAAATATGAAAAAAAAAAATCTAGCCTAGAATACCCCCTTAAAGAACATTGGCCCTGAAGAAAATCGTTTCACTGTATGAAGTTAATATAAAAATACGTAACAGAAACAATTAATGAAGAAGTCAAGTAAAAAATTTGCCACCTCTGACCCTAATTACCGGAAATACCTCACAGTTTTATAACACCAATGAAATTATATACACCTTTCATTAAAATCAGGTATAGTGCCTCATTATCTATGACCCAGCTAAGAGGCGCGGGGGCGCGCTGTGCGGTGAATGAAAATATTCGTGAACTTTCTCGAATCTGTTCCCAAACAGTGGGTACAAGGTGTCTCATAGCTGGACATAAATAAAAATATTATAAAATTACCATGTGGGAAGATAACAGTCTGTTTTTTATGGTGTAATACATGTCGTGGTTTACTGTTTGAAGTGGATTGATTTATTATGTAAAAGTGATCCCAATATAATATATTATACAGATTTTATTTGAGTTTTGTAACCATTGTGACAAGTTAATATTTATAACTTACTAGCTGGGGTACCCGGCTTTGCTCAGGGAGTTGATACGAGATTTAACTGACGTTCTAACCCACGACGGATCTTGCTTTATATACCCCTACCGATGAGTAGCCCTACCCATGCAATAAAGGCTTCGAATGGTCCTCAATGTTCCAGAACATTTCACATCATTCGAGAGTGTTCTGGAATGTTCCACAATGATCTGGGATGTTCAGACTATTCCTGATCATTCCAGAATGTTCCGGGATGTTGTGGAATGATCTCGAATACTCTCGAATGTTCTGGACTGTTCTTTCTAGAGGGCGAAACTTCCAGCCCATATATCTTCAAAAGCACGCCCTTCAGCTAAAAACGGGAACCTTATTCATGGATGGGGATAGAGGGCTACCACAGCATAGGTATAACTCCCTTGATCGTACCGGGACTCGTTTATGAGATTTAGCAGCACGCACATTGTACACTTTCTTTTACAATACATATTTATTTTTAGTACCAAAATCTTTGTGATATACCGATTACTGGTAACGCAATGTTAGACGTTCCACCGCAAGAGAATTTTAACTGACCAACGCATAGACATACAAATAACTAGACGAGAACTTACAGATGAGGGGTAAAAACCAACTATGGCGGGGCGAAGAGAGGAAAGAGACTTGTGATTCGCCAATAAATCAATCTAACAGTATATAGGCACCTCGCACTATAATATCACTATTTAGTTCTTGATAGTAAAATCTGCTTTTGAATGAATAGACCTTTTTATATGGGAGCGCGAATTGCATGCCACGGTATGAACAGATGTGTAAAATCCAAATTCGCAAAGTAAGGTTCAGAGTATTTTCGTAGTGGAATATTTTGTTTCCGTAGACACTTTTACAAATGTTTCATGATTTACTTGACCCAGTAAACAGCGGCTTTGTGTTTCGCGTCGCAATATATCTCGATGTCTAAGTATGTGTTTCATAGACATACAGCGTCCGTGCGTAAAATGTACGATGAGAGCACGACACTGGTCCGGACACGCCCAGCCGGTTCCGAAAAATGGTTCCAATGGGAGGGGGAAATAACACGTTTTTTTAACACGTAAGGGCATGTCCATATATTTTGTACGTCCGTGGCCCAACGTGTTTTTATTTGTCCGCGTTTCAACTTTTTTTAAATCGAAATTAGTTTTTTTCTGAACAGTTAGTAGGTAGCTATGTTTTTCTGTTTTTTAACTAAATATATTTGTATACATTCGCTGTTCCGTACAGTCATCAGGCCATTAGCATATAATTTATTTATTTGATAACTGACATTGGCACACTAATGTTATAGACCCATGCGGCCTTGTCTGTGTAGAATGTCAATGATTTTATATTATTTTGTCTCGTCCAATGGTAATATAATTATGCGTATTTGTTGAAATACCAAATTATAACGTTGACCATGATGGTGGTGTTTTGGTCATTTGTTATTTGATGCCAGCATCATTGTGTTGACGATATTTTATTGCGAAACAGGTTTGTACAATATTCTATATTCGTCTTATGCTGGCGCCAGACACGAGTTCAAAGAAGTGTTCACTTCTTTGAAGACTTTGCTCACACATTTGGTCACTTATGTGTGTCTCTGCCAGATATGTGTTCAAAGATTTGATCACTTCTTTAAGCTCACAGTTTTCAAGTAGACCTCACATAACACGGACGACGATTTGGTCGACACAGTTTGCTTATATTATTTATGTGCGTGTAATTATTTATTACACATGCAAATAAATAAACAAAAACAGCCAAAACGAAGACGTGAATGGATGTGTGAAATGTATCGTAATAGAATAAGGTATAAGTGAATTTTATTTTAACAGCTAGCAGAACACTTACAAAAATAAATCAGGGAAATTATAAGTCACCATACTTATATATATATATATATATATATTTTTTTTACATGAGCTCCACACAGGAGACCCTGAGGAAAATAATTTCCCTCAGGGCCTATGTCATCTTTGGGGATGCTGTGTGGCGGGTTTTTAAAGGAAAGGAAGGAGAGGAGAGTTCTGGGAAAGAAGGGGGTTTAAGGGGTGGGTAGGAATCTGGGGTTCAGTGTATCCTGGTCATCCGCCTCCAAGACCTAGACAAACCTCACCCCATGAAGCCGGGCACCCCTGCTAAATCACCAAACGTAACGAACCACTATGGCAGAGGTGTTGGTTATCCAATAAAGATTCCCGGGGCGGCGGTACCCATCCCTGCCTCCCAAATTGAATATAGAATAATTTTAAGATAATTTGATAATAATATAATAATTTTAAAATAATTGTAGTCGTTTTTATTAAAAAAACCTTTGTTGATGAATGATGCCTAGACCAGTGGGTTACTTCAGTAATTTTTGGAGAACGTCTTCTCTCCACGGCGACGCTCGCGCTACTGGGCTTCGCGCAGTGTGGCAGGCATACAAACATTTGGACTTTGATCCCTTTGATGTGCGCTAAAGAAACCGACACGGAACGGCAAAGCGCACTTAAGTGCTCAAATAAGTGAACACAGTGTCAAATGCCCGTGCCACACATGTGAACACTTATTTGAACACTTCTTTGAACACATGTCTGGCACGGGCATTAGGATATCCCATGAGCAACACCTTGACAAAACATTGGACAAAAATTAAAGATTACTTAGGCAAATAGTGCAGATACATCATTCGGATATTGACATATTTTAACATCAATGAAGCAGAGCTCAAAGGCAAGCTTTGTTGCGATTCGTATAAAATCTATTTGATTTCTTTACTTACAATGAACAATATTATCTTTACAAATGCATTAAAATTGTAATTTTGTAATGTTTTTACGATTCCACGACAACTCAGAACAGCCTTTGAAAGTTATGAAATTATTTTATAAATAGCCGATAACCTAACCTAACGTAAAATATCTATTTAACCAATTTTTTAAATACAGGTACTATACTACTTTTACTCTACTCTACTTTTCATAATTTTCAATTACTTTTCACATAGGTACCCTTTTTCCCTCCCAGAACTTTCTTTCTTAAAATGACCCTCCACACCGCATCCCCAAAGATGACTTAGGCCCTGAGGGAAATTATTTTCCTCAGAACCTCCTAAAAAGGGAGGTGTTTAAGTTGTATGATTCTGAGTTGTCCAGTCACCTGTTTTTACATAAAAGGAATAACATACTTGAATTGAATTTAGTAATTGTGACACCAGCATCCTTTTGTTTCTTTCACAATTTGTAGCAACTTTATGGCCTGCACTGTGTTGGTTGATTCATAATCCTTAGTATGCCACATGTAATGTCCACGTGGGAGGTCCTGTGGCCACGTGACCAGGACACAGCCTCTCCATGTGACGTATTGTTGTAATAATATTTCCACAAGCTCCGAATCTGGAAGACGCTAATATATTAATATTATTATTTTGCGATCCATCATTGACAGCGTTGCGCCCACTACGGCGTTGTTGGGAATGTTGTGCCTCTTCTGTTGGAAACTATATTATTGCTTATACCTACTCTTAATTAGAGTTACAATTCTCTAAGTACTCTTACCAACTCTTGGTTCTTTCTACTTGCTACTGAATTGCTTGGAACGTTTTTGTTATATGAACATTACTCAAAAGTCACAAGCCAGCAAGCTCTGGCATCCCTAATAAGGTCTTGTACAGTAAAGTATTTTTTAGATGTTTAGTTTCCAAAATGAACATTATTGAGTGTTGTGTTGTCCTATATCTGATATTTAAAATCATTTAGTACTTAGCATTTCACATTTTTTCTTAACTTCCATGTGTAGACTATTGTACCCCTAACTTTAACGTCTGTGTCACCTTTCTTCTAAGTATTTCTATGCATCGCCTTTCTTTTAGTAAAATTTATGCAACAGCCTCCCGTGAAGTCACATTCAGTAAAATTCGAATGGCAGTGCTGCAGCAACACCGCTTATGTCCCGTGACGTTACACGCTTTTCGGCCGACCGCAAAAATTAACATTTTGACTGCTTATATTTTCCAAAAATTCTCGTCATGCTCTTTATGATGTAACGGCATATTCAAATAAAATGCGCAATTTTAACGTTAAGTACAATTAGTCTTTATTTTGGGTACAATCAATTTGCAAGTATGACACGGTTCTAAAATAGCAAGACAGTATAATAATATTGTGGGTTCACTCACAAAGGAAATTTAATTGTTCCCTTAACCAAAAGGGTTTCAACGACTTATCGCATCGATTTTGTCGCTGTAAATGTTAGCGCGCTCCTCTGACATTCGTAATTTCGTAATATCTCCATCTTCTTCTTTTCGAGCCCGGTTGCGGAGCCTTATTAACAGTATTTAATTTATTTTTAATTTTTCAGAAGAAAAAATCATCTTAAAATGCACGTCTTAAAGACGCACTCATTTTCCTAAAAATATTTCGACTACGCCAAAGATATTCAAATACAAAATATCTTTGGACGACGCAGATTAAAAGAGGAGAAAAAAACTGTTTGTTTAACTGATTTTTGGATTTATTGTCATTTAGGATTTATTTCTTTATTTCCTCGGCACCGGTGCATAGTCGGGAAACACGCGCCCAACATTTGTACACGGTTGACATTAGTCACATGGGTCGTTTCTGCGACTCGTTCTTGAGTTCAACAGCTCGGCTGTGGAACTATTTGCCGGCTTCTGTGTTTCCTCCCTCCTACAACATGGGTCTCTTCAAGACCCATGTTCACTCCTTCATTTCCTCAAAAAGACCCTCCACACAGCATCTTCAAAGATGACATAGGCCCTGAGGGAAACAGGACCTCCTTTGTGGAGTTAATGTAAAAAAAAAAAGGTACAGTATTTCAAATTTCCGCTATCGATGTAGTTTTGGGTAGTCTTTTCAGTCTTTACGGACTACACGCCGCTGCTGTAACCATATGTAGATAATGTAACATAGCGAATTGATTCATGTTGCGACTTGCTTACACCCAATTTCAATATATATTATATTTCACAAATGTAAAATAACAATTCATCCATTCATCGTCTCGCTACATAAATTCTGTGGGCGTCCAATTCAATTTAGTGTTACACTTCGCCAAAAAATCACTTTGCGAAAAATAACGCATGCCTGACTCATAAGTCCTTCCGTAGATTATGTAGATATATTCGTGAATGCATAATGGCTTTATAAAATGAGATGGTGTGAATTATTGCCATTCCTCTCTACCAACGCAAACAACGCAAATTAGGTACGTATACAAAAGTCCCAAATTCCCGAAGCAAGTAGTGTTCGAAACTTTCTGAAAGGGTAGGAAAAGGAAGCTATAAACTCACTGAAGGCAGGATAATGATGTCTCTTGTTCAATTTCCACTTTGCATCGATTGTAATTTTCATCACCAATGTAATTTTGAAGGTTTGTACGTAACTCGTAATTTTATAATTCGTAGTCAAGATAGATACTGAGCGTAGAACATTGCTGTCATGTTGAAGATTGTAATGCACTGACCTTGTGATTTCACTTGTGTAAGTAGTGGGACTGATGTGGTAGGAATCAGGGAAATTACAGGAATACCTACTCCCTAACAAGTGGGACTACGGCATCCCCCAACTATTGCGATATTTTGTGAGGATATGTGGAGTGACGTTGGGTAAGAGGAAGGCTTACCCAACTCAAGTATTTGATTCACTGGATCGTGCCATGTATTTCTTGGGTGTCTCAGAATTTTTCTTTCGCGCAGGAGATCACAGAATTCCTTTCCTACTTAAAGTTCCGTAGTAAGCATTCAAAAAGAAGAAGATGATTAAAGATACACTTTGAATTTTATCATACCTGTGACATCAATTGAACAAAATGTGTTTATAATAATTTTTGGAGCATTAATTCCGATTTTTTTTTCTATCGAGAGAATTTCATATAAATACCGTTTCGTCTCGACAAATACTGTCAAAAATAACATATATTTTTTTAAGAATTTAAAGTATTCAAGGGAAATATATTATAAATCGATAGAAATAAGGAATGCGGGGCTAAGGATAAGGAATTATCTTTAACCTTATAATTAATGGCTTTTGAGGAGATTCTGGTAAGGAATTGTTATTTTCCTTAAAATTAACGACTTTTTCGTTAACTTTCCAGTTCACTCGAATTACAGCACAAAGTCGTTAATTTTAAGTTTGAGAACAATTCCTTATATGCTTAAGTAGAACCGGAATCACCCCTCTGAATTTATTGAGAATATGGTTTTACCAATTATTGTGGTATTTTGTGAGGCTAAAGGGAGTAGGTAGGGGAAGGAGACAAATAAGAGGAAGTTTGGAAAGCATCTGACTGTTCAGACCTGATCACTAAACAAGACTAACGCTTTTTCAAAGAACATTTAGATTCTTAATGGTGATCTTTCACCAGGGCGATACTGGGAGTCTGTGTAATTTTTTTATTCCATTCTACCAAATCAAAGATGAAAGAGCACACAAAACTAATGAAAACAATGAATTATCACAACATTACCATTTTTGTACTCTTCATATATTGACCTAAGAGATGTACCGCCTTCCTAGAACATTAACCATACGCGCGGTTTATAAGTGGGACGAGCCTAAATCCATTGTTGTATTAGCAACTGAGAACAAACAGTCGTTTCGGCGGATTCCGCATTCCATCCATACCATAAAACACCGATTCCGAATCCCGCTTATATCCAGTAACCGATGCGTATCTATAGGCCAACCACCTATGCAAATCTGATATTTAATCAATTCAAACTATGCAAATCCATACAAAAATAACACACATGAGTCCAATTTCACAATAAAATGCAGAAATTTTATAAAGACGAACTATTTTTATCTTTTTTTTATCACCTTTATTGTTTAGGTCTAACCGACGTGTTTCGTCTGCAATAGTCACATATTCAGGGTTAACTTCAAACTAAATTACAAATATCGATCTTCCAGTTAATTAGTCAGACAACTCAAAAACCGAACTTAGAGTTGAGTATGCAGTTATATATGTAAAAGTGTACACTCTATTATAATACATTACAATACTTGGATTGCTCGTATAATACTACAAATCAATTTTGATGCAGCAAAACTTGCAGTGAATTTAAGAAATTGTTTTTTTCTGGGTCATTAGTAGGATATTTCTAAATGTCATACTAAAATACCGGACCATTAGGCCTCCAGGCGTTATTTTATTACACATTTTATACGTAAAACAGACACATGTAAATAATATTATATCTCAAAATATCACTAACAGACCAGTTAGACAACCGTACAAAAACAACCTAAAAACTCCGACGGTAAATACAAGCTTTGGACAAAGGCACTATAAATATCATGCTATAAAAGCATTCAACAGTCTTACCCTTGAAAATAAAATGGAAGAAAACAAAAATAATTTCGTACTCAAAATTACAAAATGGATTAAAGAACAAAAAAGACAATATTACCAAAATAAGAATAAAACACAACTACACGTAACACTCAAAAACAAAATAAAATACACATCACTCACAAACACACAACACATAATATATGTAATAATATATATACCGATTTTAATTTTAATTTTTTTTTGTAATAAAATAATTAATTTTATCCTATAATTTTAACTTTATTATAAATTTTAATTTTTAGTTTATTTTGTTTTTGTTTTATAAAATGGAGGCCTCAGCACAGGTGAGCACCCAGTGAGGCCGACATTGTTGATTTTATTTTTGAAATGTAAGATATTATGTCAATCAAATGAATAAATAAATATTTGATTTATGGTGAGCATTCAAATATTGCTCAAAATTTCAAAACTGTACTTGGAAATGTCTGTCTAATCAACTGGACGATCGATATAGACTATAGACAGATTTAGTGGGAGACGGGTGTCTGGGGGGTGTTATAATTTAGCACCGTAATATAAATGGTAGGAATCCATTTAAATTGGAAATTTTAGATATTGAAAAGAGTGTTTAAATATTGTCAATAATCAGAAAATATTGTTCAAAGACCCTCTGTTAAATTTATTCCCTTTGTAAATTATCCCCCCCCCCTTCTCTCTCTACATCTTTAAGTCTATATTTTTTTATAATTTAGTTTAACGTAAAACCTGAAGTATTGCTTACGAAACGTTTCGGTTGTACATAGTCACAAACAATTAGTGGTTAAAAAGTTTTTTTCAATTCGAAACTATATGGCAACACTGAGTAAAGCCGATTTCGAAACAAATTATAATAGTTTCGAATATGAGGTTATGATTGATTCCCGAATAAATTAATAATGTTTTTTTTTTATTACAAAATGTACCAGAAGCACAGCAATTCGCTGAGTAATATATATTTTAATTGCGTTCATTTAAATAATTTGTTGACCGACTCAACTGTTTTTTTTTTGCATACTCAGATATTTTGCGTTACAATACTAGTTAGGTAGGTGCTGTAGGTTTCATATATTTAATTAATAGAACCGTAAAGTACCCGAGAAGGGTATCAAAATACGCGTCACAGACTACACAACCCGAAGGGCTTCAATGAAAAATTGAGCAGTAAGCTTTTAGGACTTTTTTGCGAGGTAAGGCTCTTTAATTGGTTTTCCAAATTATATATTAATTATAGTTAGCTTATTTTTTATTAAAATTTTTACAGTGCGCATTTATTGCGCATAGTTTTTTAAAACTTTTCTGATAAATATCTCCTTTGATGTATGAACATTACAAAGATACAAATAAAGAGCATTTTTCAAGCAATTATTATCTCGTTTACAATGTGCGTTATTTTATTAACATATTTGATTTCGCACTATCGAAAACACACTCATTGTGGCTTTATGACCACATTCAATGCTATACCACAAACAATAATCTTTGCCGCTGAGAGCTCTAGTATGGGACCTCTCTTTCTGCGATATAAGCCGTTTATGAGAAAGAGGGAGAGGTTACAGTGGAGCTACCAGCGGTACGCCTCTGCGAAAGTCGGCAGCTACTGATCTAGCTGTAACCCAACGACCTTTCTTCGTCTGCCGGCTTCTGTGCAACCGCATTGTTTAGGACTTTAGGATAAGCGATTTAACTCTGCGTTTTCTTTGTCGTTGCCCTCAGGCCTCTTTGTCATAGGTCAAAATATTTCTGTTTTGCAATAAAATCCAAATAAATGGAGTGTTTCTTAACGTGTCCGAAGAGGCTTTCACTTTTTAACATTTTTTTTTTAAATATTAAAATTTTAAATGCAAACACAAAAAGTTTTAAAAATGGCTCACCTTAACTAAAATTACTCGAAAAAATATTAAAAACGCTCAAATATTGTATTAGGGCTATTAGGCAAATGTAAACGTTATCATCATCTCACTTTTTTGTCGTTTTATGTAACGTGGTCGAGGGGTAAGACTCTCGAATTACAATCCGAAGGTCGCGGGATCGAATCCCGGCATGGGTGAATAAATTTAATTCGAGTAATTTGTGTTATTTCACAATTAATTCATTAAAAATAATATTTATATAGTGTATTTGCGGCACGTTCCAGAGTGGAATATACTCTTAGTCTGGTGTAAGACCACCATTCAGAATTATTGAAACGTTGCTTTTTTTACATTAGCTCCACACAGGTAGCCCCGAGGAAAATAATTTCACTCGGGGCCTATTTCATCTTTGGGGATGCTGTGTGGAGGGTCTTTTTAATGAAAGAAAGAGAAGAAATTATGCGAAGGAAAAATGTATGATGGGTGGATAGGAATTTGGGGGTCAGTGTGAACCATTTGTGGTGAGTTATGGCAGAGGTGTTGGTCATCCAATAAATGTTTCCCGGGCGGCGGTACCCACACCCGCCTCCCAAATTGAAAATTGCTTGAAATGGCTTTAGCCGTGCTTGGTAACCAGATTTGAATAGCCAGGTTCTTACCCACCTTCCTTTTCCCCATCTCTTTCCCCTCCCCACTACCTTCAGCCTCACAACATAATGCTATTTATGGGGTGTTTTTATTTTAAGATATTTATAATTAATTCACCCTAGTTGTTTTGTTTTTACATTTTGAAGATGGAGGAATTGATGTTTGTCTAAGATATATATTATTTTTAAATGGTGAATGTTTGTTTTAAAAAATGTTGAATTTATAATAAGTTCGGTAAAAAACCGTAAACATAATTATTTTCTCCTTCTTTTCAGGTAAGTTAAATGCAGCCATAAACAACACGTGTGATTTGCATGATTCGATCAACTTTGTCTAAGGTGAAAAAAGGTAGGAGACTCTAAGGCTATTTAGGTTTTTATTTTTGGGGACCACTTAAATGCAGAACGACTTTAACTAACTACATTTGGAAATCTATAACACAAGGTACTTCATGTTCCCTGGTTCTGTAAATATCACCATAACAATGACTCCTCCCGCCGTTCTTACCCTCCCCCAAAATCACCATTAAAAAAAAAGATCCCACTGTATCTAATCATTTTTGTACTTGTGTAGAGTTTTTAAGAAATTTTAAATTTGCTAGAGAATGACATGGATGTGTCGAAACCGGTGCAGATAATTTAACATTTAAATAAACAAATGTACATTGAAAATAAAAACTCTTCAAAACAAAATGTCTAGAAATTGTTTCGTAGTTAATGTCCAAGAAGTACAAAAAAAACGTAAATTTGTAATAATAAAAATAGTGGTTAAACATGTCAAAATATTATTTTCACTTAAACCATCCGATAGGCCACATTATCTTATAGATCTTATAGTCTTATAGATATTATAAAGGCGAAAGTTTGTATGGATGAGTGTTATTCTTTCACGCAATAAACACCGAATAGCTAATCGAAATAGCTAATCGAAAGCTACATTATTTGCGAGTAACATAGGCTATATATATTGGTAAGCTCTGGCGATATAGGTAAATAAGCTGTAGCGTTATGCAATTATTTTTCATACGTTTTCTGTCCCTAACAAAATCGAGTTATTACAAACGTCAAACAAATTGTTACCTTGGAAACAATGTTTTTTTTTTAAATTAGGCAATTCACCCTAAAAATAGTGCTTTGTTGGCGTCATAGTTAATATCTACCTATCTCTAAAAATGTTTATTGTCCGGACGAAAAGCATAGTGCTATGTAATTATTTGACGTGGGCTGTCATTTTGTTGTTTCTTTAGGTTACTCTGGATTCAAATATGAATAAAATACTAATTCCTACTTGAGGCAAAATCATCAGAATAAATTAGGGGAGTAGGTACTTAAAATAAATTTCTATAATTTAAATATTTTCTAAAATAGAATTTTTATTTGCGAAATGTCATTCTCAAATTTAGAAATTTTCTATTAAACTATAAGTAAAAGCAAGTATAATAACAATTATGCCAATAATTATGTCAGTAATTTCCCACCAATACCATGCGAGCGAAGCCGCGGGTAAAAGCTAGTTTATTATAAAGGCCAATTTTTGAAAGATGCATTTGTTAAGAATGTTCTCACCAAATGTTTTAAAGAAATTCGTAAAATTGACGGAGATACATATCTACAGCATTTTATGTGAAACAGTTTGTATGTTGAATTTTTGTTCGGCAAAACTTTGAATACGTTTTTCAACCTGATTGACCATACATTAAAAAAAAACTATAAATCCGATTTGCACCAAGTCATAAACTGTCCGAAAATCCAGTCTCTATTGGCAACACGTAGCGGAATGTCTAAATCTAAAAAAAAATGACAAATCAGCGAATTTTTTTTCCGATTTTCATGGAAAATTTTCATTAAAAAAATGGAAAGGGCCATTAAAAAAATCCCTACTTGGTGCCAAAGAGACTAGATTAAAAAAAATACGACAATTTTTTTTAGTGTCCTGAGCCATAAAAAGTAGTTCACATATCGATCACCGAAATTTGAAATGATATAAAGGATAAAATATTAATTGTTCAGGAGAGCGAAATGATTTTTTTTTGTTTTCGAAAAATCATTTCTCCGGTTTTTGTAGATCTAGGTAAAATTATGATTTTTTTATTGTAAAATAACATGAATAGATCTTTCACAGTACTTAGAATTATTTGTAAATTTCTTTAATAATAGTATTGTTTAATTTATTTATAATTTTTCAGAAAAAAAACTTCTTAAAATGTGCATAGTAAAAGACGCGTTTATTTTCCAAGAAATATTTCGATGACGCAGATTGAGAGAGAAAAAAAAACCGGAGAAAATTGACATATATAGTACCCTAAAGGGCAAACCACGTAGCTAAGTCTGTAGCTACGTGTGGTTTATCCTTTAAGACAGAATATTTAACTTATTTTTGGATTTATTGTCTTTACCAGCATTTTAAATTTCCACTATCGATATGTTTTTGAAATGAGATGTATTTTAGAGTATTTTTATTTTTTGTTTTTGGGGTGTTATGCCGTGTTGCGCTACCTCCTTCTTTTTCGTTTCGGACAGCGTTGCAGTGTCCATCATCAGGGCGGATCCGGCAGATCCGACGATGTGCTTTTGGCCGTGAAAATCTAAAAACTTATCTATTTTAGAGTACTTTCGGATACCTCACTCAAACTAAAAAAAATCTGACACGGGAACTTCTAGCGTTAATTTCCTGATCTTATTAATATTATAAACGCGAAAGTTTGTACGGACGTATGTGTGTTTGTTTATCTTTCACGCAAAAACTACTGAATGGATATCAATGAAACTTTACGATAATATACCTCATGCATCAGAATAACATATAGGCTATAATTTATGTTGCTAGCTAGGAAGGGGACGCGGCAGGGGAACGGAAACGCACGGGTAAGGTGATTAAGGGAGAAACAATAACGTATTTCTTTGAATATGGCATTGCAACGCATGCCGGGAACCAGCTAGTATAAAATAATGTTAAGTTATGTTGATTACAAAGCTAAAACCAATGCCTTATCATTGTGCTTTTTTCCTCATAATCCCCGTGTTTATCACACGGAGATTAAAATAGGTGCCGCCTACGCACCCAGAGGTGAATCTGTCTTACTGTCACACTGTCACACACCTGCACGGTGATGTCACCGCGCGCGTGTGAAAGCCGTCGCTACAAGGACGATTGATGATGTCTTCACTAACTCACAGACAGACCAGATTGTTTTTTTTTCACACTTTGACATTGTCACTTTGACAGGATTTAAGTGTGGTGTAGTTCTTTGACATTGTCACAGTGACAGGATTAAGTGACTGCAGCTTTTTGACACATTTTAGAACGCGTGTTTAATCTTTGTCAGTATCTATTTACAAATAATAATATATAGGTTGTTAAGGGACGTACTTGACTTACTTTAAATAGGCTACACGAATTATTATTTTTTTATCGTTTGCATATGCTAGATAGTTCGCATGTAAAAAAACACTTGTGAATATGATATACACATACACATTAAATAATAATGGCCCTAAATGAGAACCTTGAGGTACACCGTAGGGCATGTAAAAGAAGCTGGACTTAGTTCCCTCAAATCGAATTAATCCTTCGCGTACGTGCTTTTCCAATAAAGAAGATATCTGCTATATGAATAAAAAAGAGTGTGGCGGGCAGGATTTTTAGTTTTATGCAAAACTACTGTTTTATTCCGAGATTGATGCAATTTTGCACACTCGAAATTCACAATAAGAGTAAGATCACATGAATTTTCGAAAAACCACCCCATCCCCTTTTCCCACCCTTAAAGCAAATTTGCACACTTGACATTTAAAATAAGGGGAAAATTATTACTGCCTACATCTAATTTATAAAACTATGCGTAAAGCCAGGGCAACGCCGGGAACTTCAGCTAGTAATGAATTATATATATTATATTATCTCTAGTATCTTATATGATTAGGCGACATCAGTTCTCCTTCCAATCGATAGATTGAACAGTCTATGTTGATTGCAAAACGTGCAATGAGAGAGATAGGAAGATAAATAAATTTATATAAATATTCATTAAGTACCTAGTACCTTTTATTTGATCTCTGCCTCAAAGTTTTTACTGATCTGCCGCACTCAATGTAAAATCTTTAAACACTGAAGAGATGAACGTGTAGAAATGTGTTGTAGGTGTGTCTGTGTGCCAGAAATAATCTCAATTTTTCCTTACTTCTGTTGAAATTGATCTAACAATTTCAAATATCGAATTTCTTTCTTGAACAGATAATCAGCCTCCGTTCGAAGCACTAGATTTTCTGGAAAAACCCTCTGATTTGGTTTTCTGGACATGTTGGCATCGTGGGTAACTATTTTGCGGATTCCTTGGCAAAACAAAGAGCATCCAATCCCATTGTTATCCTTGTAAACCGCATTCCCCTATCTGACATTTTTTCCATCATCAAAGATAGATCCCGCAATGATTGGAACATTGTTGTCAATCCAAGAGAGCCTGCTACGCTTCAATACAAAGGACCATCCCATCAAAACCGTGCTTTCAACAATTTCCTCACTTATTCGAATGAGAATTGAACATTGTTACGTTCCTTCTCACCGTTTTAAAAATCACGTAATTGACTCCCCATATTGTACATTCTGTGGTATAGAAGTGGTAACTATAGATCACATATTTTTTGGTTGTCCTTCTCTAAAAAAATATCCTCTCTTCTAAGTGTGAACTCGACTCCAATCTTTCATATATTTTTTTAAAATTAGCCCATTTAAACAGTCCGGTCTATTTGTTCGGTTTCGGAAAAAATCATATAGTTCTCCTAGAAATCGTCGGGTCTCCCTTACTATAATGGTTGGAAATATGATGTGGACGGTGTTAGAAAGAGAAAACACCACGCAATATTTAAACCTAAAAGTTAACTGCAAAATAATTAAAATGTACACCTTTTTGAATCCAAAGTTTCAGACCAAATTTTTAAAAATTATTTTTACATGAAACGACAAAAAATGAGTTGACCGTAATGGTTGTAATACATTTGCCTATTAAAATATGTACGTGTTTTTATTTTTTCGTTATCAGTAATTTTTGTTAGAAAAAACGTAAGGTGAGCCATTTTTTAAAAACTTTTTTAGGTTTGCATGTAAAAATTTTAAATTCCAAAAATTATATTTTTATTGCGAATTATAAAATTTGAAAGCGTATTTCATGATCTTTTTTAAAACAGTTAAATTTTTGGATAAATTCAGAAATATTCCATTTATTTGAATTTTATTGTAAAACGGATATAATTTGACCCTCTGACAAACATTGTCGAGGCCTGAGGGGTTAAATAAAATTAATATATAAATTCACATTTCCTTTCGCCATAATTTAAAATAATGATGACCTAGAACACCCTTAAAGGGTGAAAGCCGAAAACATTTGAAAAAAAAACAATTCCATCAACCTTTCGGGAAGATCTTATGCGAATTGGCGACAGCGGTTTTGCGGTTTTCTTCCAATTCTGTACACGTCTCACTTCTTAAGAGTATCTGTTCAGTGCTTTGAAATGTGACGATAATCCGTGCAGAACGACTTTTCCTAAAAATCGTAAGTGACCAAGTCAATAAGTGGAGATGCATTCGATTTAATTTCTTGACCTCCAATGCGAAACGGAGTCGCTATCTTATTTAATGAAGTTCCAAGCTGGTATCATCCGCATGCAAAGTTACTGCTAATCGCCCACATATAGGAATATTCACCTCGACACATCCCACCTTGGACCAAACCGATCACAGATTTGTGATGGAAGAACTATTATTTATTTGGGATGTGTTACATGACTTAAAGGAGGAAAAATTACACAGAAAAAAGTGAGGGAAGGAGGATCTAAGGTGAGAGGAATGGGAAAAAATAAGAAGGAAGGGGAATTTGTTACCATTCAACGATTCATTGAAATATTTTATTGGCGAAAGGTCTCTATACACCTTTACACCAAACGTTTGCGTATTTACACACAAATTATTTAAAAAAAATCAAAGTGTGCAATTCACACGCGGTAGAAGTGAAACCTTCAGAAAACTATGGTGGACAAGACTGGAGAGGCTACAAAGCACCGCACAAAGAGGAGACCGATTATACTATCTCATTCTCTCGCAAGATAAATCCTATAGATGGATGTTTTTTTTGTTTTTTTAGTGTCGCTATTTTTCGTTTCATCGAGTTTCAAATCACAACGGTGCTAAAGAAGTTTTCGGCGAGTTTTTCACTGCAAGCGAAGCGGAGTCCGTAAAGAGTTCGCTCCGCTCGCAGTGAAAGGCGGGCTTTAACCTATGCCTATTAAAAGTGTGTCGGTTAAGTCAATATTTACTGGAATAATAACATCATAATAATTATATCGATCGCTTCGGTATGGCATCCTCAGACATCCATCTTTCGTCAATTCAGCAATCCACTATCCAGGACCTAATTTCAACATAAGAATTTAATATGTAAAGGTTGTAACAGGACGTACCCGAGGGATTTTAACCAGCTATTTATTCCTGAGCATATTTGGAGTAAAAAATGTAGATGTCACATAGACATATGAATATTAGTAGACCTGCCCTAAGCGATAAAAGCGTATTATTTCCCCCTCCCATTGGAACCATTCCATTGGAACCGGCTGTGATCGTGTATGGCTTCGCGTTAATCTAAAAAATGTGACGTCATCATTCTTCTGCAAGCCAGCGTCGAGCACTCATCGGTGCATTTTACGAAATACAACGGTAAACATAGTGGCTTGTGTTTTAAAACGTGTAAAAATAGAAGTGAAAAAGAGAATAAACGAAATTGTCGTATTACATTCCATAGGCAAGCATTATTTTACACTATTTTAAGCCAATTCAGATCACATAATATGATCATTTTTGTAACATACACCGTCACTCGAGATACATGGCGTGTGCCCGTCCCTGTTTACTGGGGTAAGTAAATTATGAATCATTTATAAAAGTGTCTTCACTTAATACAGCAACAAAATATTGAACTCGACCTTATAGGCGAACAATTCGCGCTCCCATGTAAAAAGGTATATTCATTCAAAAGCAGAGTTTACTTTTAATAACGAAAGTGTGATATTATAATGCGAAATGCCTATATACTGTCAGATTGAGTTTTGACGAATCACATATCACCAAAGCCGTCTTCCTGCCCTTCGTCCCGCTGTAGTTGGTTTCTACCCCTCACCTTTCTGTTCTGGTCTATTAATATTCATATGTCTATGAGATGTCATTTTGTTGTCCGATGACATTTTTTTCCTATTAAAAACATTAAAAATATTTCTGCATCACACGCCGCAACCGACTAGTTAGAATAGTAGTGCGTTTATAGCCTAGCAGACACTTGATAAGCGTCTCTTCTAACGCATATTACCACAAGTCACGACGGGATATATCCCTATATAAGCAATGGGACGAGTGGCGACGTGTAATTAAAAAACATATTTTAGTTTTTAATAGAAAAAAATATTATCGGACACCAAAATGACAAGTGCATTTTTTTCCCCAAATATGCTATGCTGGTTAAAATCCCTCGGGTACGTCCTGTTACACCCTGTATATATATATTGCGGACATGGATTATGGCGCGCTATCACTGTTCATCATCGTCGTCATCATCATCATCATCGCCATTCTAATCCTCTACTTTTACATAGTCAAAAATTTATCGTCTCTTTTTAACTTACTTGGGCTCTTTAGTACTGAGTTGCCTTCTCCCAAGCTTTTTGGTCTTTACCTCCTTCCTTAGTAGACAAGCAGTCTCCTTGGTGTGCGGTCGCGCCAATAGGTGCCACCAGGTGACGTCACTCGCGACGTTCGCTTTTCGAATAATAATTGCGATCGAATTTTATGTCGAAATCGAAATTCAAAATATCGATCGAATGCTGTTTACGTCGAAATTGAAAGTTTGTTTACGAATTGCAAAGTTTTTTATGTTGTTCTTTGTTTATTACGAAAAGGTGACAATTCGATTTTTTTTAAATAACAGTGACGTGTTTATTTTTATTGTGATTGTTTTGTGCAATTTTATTAGAATTTTTTGTGATCATTTTTGGTGTTGAGTTTTTGGCTGTTATTTTATTTAAATTTCGTTTGCTGATGTCAGTTAAATTTCGAGTAGCTAGTTTGAATTTTTGTGGAACCTCACAAATTATTTATTATCTATTGGAAATGTGTTTGATATATAATTCGACGAAATCTTTTCTTACTAGAACGGCATATTCATTTTCAACCGTTTCATACTTATCTTAATAAGTATCGACGGATATGAGCAATTTTTTGTGGCGTTACAACAAATACAAAACTAAAATTTTTAAGCTATTGCCCTGCTCGCACAATGAGACTTTTAACCCCTAATGTGAACAGGAAATAGGCATTTTCGTCAAAGTTTTAACATATTTTTATGAATTCCATTCCGTTACTTTTATGTTCCACCTTTAAATTTCCACGAATTTCGCCATGGAGGTAACGGATTCTAAGTCAGAAATCAAACGTGATTTTAAAGAATATAATCTGTATATTTTCAAGAAATGTATAAAAGTAAGCTATTTAAGACACCACAAATTTAATCTTACATACCTGTAATTACTTACGAAATCAAACAATTTTGTACGAAATCAAACAATACAAAAACTTGATTTGATTTAATTTAACTTAGAGTTAAGTAGTTTTGATCTAAATAATATTAAAAAATACGTACAAGTTTGCCAGTTATATTTACTTAACTGACTCAATGTAGTGAATTTATAAATTACCCTACTTAAAATACATAACTTTCCAAAATTCTATTACACATCTATGAAAAATCAATCAAATTTGTGGAACTTGACAAAAACGCTATGTACAAACTTAGCGAAAATGTCCAAATAACAAAATTATAAAAGTACCTAAAGCAGGGGTACCCAATCCAAATCATTTGGTAGGCCAAATTAATAAAATATTCAATTTTTATAGGAAAAACTTTTTTTTTAATATACTTTTTTGAAGGTTATTCCCATCAGTGTTAGAATAAAAAAATATATAGCGAAATTGGTTAACGCGCTCGTCCCGGTTAGACGGAGGGGTCTGGGTTCGAGTCCCAGTTGCGACCATTGTCTTTTTTCTGTTTTTCTGTGTCTTATTCATTTTCATAATTCCGTTTAGATTATTATTGTTAACTTATTCTAATATAATAAAATATTACTAAGCTTAGGTGGGCCAATTTAGGGGGAGGGTGGTACCCATTGAGAGTCCGAGGTCTAATAACAAGAAAGTTCTAATTTCACAAAATATAATATAAATGTGACAAATTCACAAGAACGTATCAGCGTTGATAGGTGCAATCTGCGACTTATAATGTGAACCGAATCTGAATTCCCACTATTCCCAGCGACCGTCGCGTCGCGTTGCGTTGAAGACACGACTTGTGTCGGACGTATGCGCGCTGCTCATTTAAAAATGTAATGTATGCATAATAAATATATTGGGGTGGGGGTAGGCGGGCCGACAGAGAGAGTTTTGAGCGGGCCGATGGCTGTCGCCCTGATTATACGCTTGGGTTTCGAGCCGGCGTATAAGTAGGGCGACGCCCTCGGTATTAAGTCAGTCATCCAGTACTACCCGTCGCTTCAACATTTCTCTCTTCTCGCTCGCTGACCTCGCTCCGACCTACCTTCTACTCGCTTCTTTTATTTACTGACCATCGCCTGAACCTGGACTACGGAATACATACTTCTCTATGGACCAGACTAAGCTACGTCATAAGGAAGGAGTCATTAGACATCGGACTAGCTACAGCGCCAGCAAAGATCACGTCCTTCACACGTGGTGAACGGACCGACATCTGGAGCATCCGCGGACTGCGATCAGCAACCTGTTTATACAGTCTTGTGTGCCTCACCCTGTGTGGCACATAAGTGGTCCTTCGATACGGATCCTTCCACGGAGCCCCTACAAGATGTCGGAGACTCGACGCCTGGATTACCCAACCGGGGCGGCCGCAAAAGCGCCCCCCGGACCCCCGGCTCCCGTGACGCTGGCCGCTAGCCAGGTCACGGAGCCAACCCTGGCTCCTGTGATGCTGGTTGCTAACCAGGTCACGGACCTAACAACGGCCACTGTGACGCTGGCTGCTAGCCAGGTCACTTGCCCGACCCCGGCTCCCGTGACACTGGCCGCTAGCCAGGTCGCGGAGCCAATCCTGGCTCTCGTGGCGCTGGTTGCTAACCAGGTCACGGACCTAACAACGGCCACTGTGACGCTGGCTGCTAGCCAGGTCACTTGCCCAACCCCAGCTCCCGTGACGCTGGCCGCTTGCCAGGTCGCGGAGCCAACCCTGGCTCCCGTGGCGCTGGTTGCTAACCAGGTCACGGACTCAACTGCCCCCTGGACCACACCTCTTGTCGCGCCCCCTGGGCCCCCGCCTCCTCCGCGCCCTAGTGTGGACCTACAGGCCGGCCCTTGTGGGCTCACACCCTTCAGCGGCCCTGCAGCCTTTGAACAGACACTGACTGCTAGCCAAACCATGGGCCAGACATCATCCAAGCAGATGCCATCTACCTTGGCCGACACCTCACCCGCGTTTCTAGATTTACAACGCCGATACCAAAACCTCCTTTCCATGACACAGGGCCCACCGCAAAGCACACCACCTGCGGCCTGGCTGCCCGGCGGAAATAATCCCGGGACATTCGCTCACCAAAGCTTTGGCTATGCACCAGAGGCGCTCTCTATTCCGCGGGTGAGCTATTCACAGACAGCATCGCTACCTGGCGGCTTCGACCAAAGCTTGAACAACACGGCGAGGGCGCAAACAGCCGTGCCGATGTTTGCTCACACCGCAGCCCTGAACACAAATGGTGCCGCTCAGAGGCAAAGTGACCTGATCGGCCCCACACCAGCTCCCTTGACGCCCCCTGCCGTTGCCCCTTTCACGCCCCAGCAGCATCAGCTCCTCAACCAACAGATGGTCAGCTACCTAGGCATTCTGAAATGTCCTGTGCCCACCGGCACACAGCTCCCGGCTGCGTTCTACGCTATGTTCTGCGCTGCGGACTACATGGTAAATGGCTGCGCTCCTGTCAGGCCCCACCCCCATGACGAGGGCCGCCCTGCGCACCCTGCAGTGCCCGGCTCGATCTACGCCGGCCCTGCGCATCACGCAGCGCGCGGCTCTACGTGCACCACAACTTCTTGTTCTGATAAGCGCGGCCTTGCGCCCCTTACAGAACGTGGCCCTGATGACGGCTACGCTGCATTCATCCCCGCAGACTACAGCCCCACAGCTCCCGACTCGTTCCACGTCGGCTACGTTGCACACGGTCCCGCTCTTGGCAGGCCACACAACCGTGGCGAGGGCCACCCTGCACCCCCAGCAACTCCCGGCTCTGTTGAGCACAAACCTGCATGCCCCACAGCGCTCGGCTGGATTCACGCCAGCCCTGCGCACGCTGCTGTGCCCGGCTCACATGTGCGCCGCCCTGTGAGCACCGCAGTTCCCAGCCCTGATGTGCGTGGCCCTGCATCCCAGGCAGCTGCTACTAGCCTTGCTGCGCTGAGTCTCCGTGGACACAGCCCCGCTCCCGCCGGCCTCCACCACCATTATGAGGGTCCCCGCTCTAAAGAGCGTGGCCCTGCGTCCCCCGCAGTGCCCGGTTCGAGCCATGCCGGCTCTGCGCACCCTGCGTCTCTAGCTGCTATTAGCCCCGCTGCATTGAGACCCTGCGGTCCTGCCTCTCCCGCAATACCCAGTCCCGCTGGGCATCGCCCCGATTCACCAAGGCTCCACCAGAGTGATGAGGGCCGCGTCCCTGCTCCACGCCACCCGTCTACTCACGACATCGCTTTTGGGGGGGCCCACCAGAGGGACGAGGACCTCCACCCTAATAACCACGGCCCTACGTTCCCTGCTGCAGGACACCTCGCTGCACGACGCCTCACTGAACGCCGCCTTGCTGCAAGCCGCCTTGCTGCACGCCGCCTTGCTGCACGCCGCCTTGCTGTACGTCACCCCGCCGTACGCCAAGTGACTGCACACCGCCTCGCCGCACGTCGCCTCACAGCACGTCGCCTCACAGCACGTCGCCTCACAGCACGTCGCCTCGCCAATGACCGCAGCCCTGCATCCCAGGCAGCTGCTACGATTCTTGATGCGCTGAGTCTCCCTGGGCACAACCCCGCTCCCGCCGGCCTCCACCACTATGATGAAGACCCCCGCTCTGACGAGCGTGGCCCTGATTCCCCCGCAGTGTCCGGCTCGATTCATGCCGGCTCTGCGCACCCTGTATTTTTTGGCTTGGTCCACGCCGGCCCTGCATTCCATGCAGCTCCCAGACCAATCCACGCCGGTTGCATGCCAGCTGCACACAGCCCCGCTGCAGGCGGGCTCCAAGAGAATGACAAGGGCCGCCACTCTGATCAGCGTGGTCCTGCATCTCTAGTTGCTACTAGCCTTGCTGCGCTCAGTCTCTCTGGGGACAACCCCGCTCCCGCCGGCCTCCACCACCATGATGAGGGCCCCCGCTCTGACGAACGAGGCCCTGCGTCCCCCGCAGTGCCCGGCTCGATCCATGCCGGCTCGATCCATGCCGGCTCTGCGCACCCTGCGTCTCTAGCTGCTGTGAGCCCCGCTGTATTGAGCCCCTGCGGTCCTGACTCTCCCGCAGCACCCAGTCCCGCTGGGTATCACCCCGCTTCACCAAGGCTCCACCAGAGTGATCAGGGCCGCAGCCCTGCTCCAAGCCACCCGTCTCCTCACGGCAGTGCTTCTGGAGGGCCCCACCAGAGGGACAAGGACCGCCACCCTAATTACCGTGGCCCTGCGTTCCTTACTGTATGCTGCTCCGCTGCACGATACCCTGTTGCACGCCGCCTTGCTGCCCGCCACCTTGCTGCCCGCCACCTTGCTGTACGTCACCCCGCCGCTCGCCGCGTGACTGCACACCGCCCCGCTGCAGGTCTCTCCGCTGCTCGTCGCCTTGCTGTACGTTACCCCGCCGCTCGCCGCGTGACTGCACACCGCCCCGCTGCAGCTCTCTCCGCTGCGCGTCGCCCCGATGCGCGCCGCCCCGATGCCCGTCGTCCCGATGCGCTTCGCCTTGCTGTACGTCACCCCGCCGCTCGCCGCGTGACTGCACACCGCCCCGCTGCAGCTCTCTCCGCTGCGCGCCGCCCCGATGCGTGCCGCCCCGATGCGGGTCGCTCCAATGCGCGTCGCTCCGATGCGCGTCAACTCGCTGATGATCGTGGCCCTGCATTGCCTGCACACCGCACCTTGCAGTGCCCGGTTCAATCCACGTCGCCTCTGCTGAAGGCAGGCTCACGCCACTCTGCGGTTTTCCGCCCTGCTGTTAGCCGTCCTACTGTTTGCCTCCCGGCTTTACGCCGCCTTGCTATACGCCACCCTGCTCTATGCCGCCCCGCCGCACACGGCCCCGCTGCAAGCGGGCTCCACCAAAGTGACGAGGGCCCCCGTTCTGATGAGCGTGACCCTGCCTCTCTGCATCAGAATGATGATGGTCGCTGCCCAGTGAGCAACCACCTCTACCCCAGCAGTCAGTCCCGACGGGAGGAGCATCCGCCTTCAGCCAAGAGCCACATTCAGATCTTCATCCTTTCCCGTAGCCCCCACATGGGAGGAGCATCTCATACGCTACGCAGCTCAAACACAATACGTCCTTAGAAAAGTGTAGCAGAGCTCCACGGGAGGAGTGTGTCGGACGTATGCGCGCTGCTCATTTAAAAATGTAATGTATGCATAATAAATATATTGGGGTGGGGGTAGGCGGGCCGACAGAGAGAGGTTTGAGCGGGCCGATGGCTGTCGCCCTGATTATACGCTTGGGTTTCGAGCCGGCGTATAAGTAGGGCGACGCCCTCGGTATTAAGTCAGTCATCCAGTACTACCCGTCGCTTCAACATTTCTCTCTTCTCGCTCGCTGACCTCGCTCCGACCTACCTTCTACTCGCTTCTTTTATTTACTGACCATCGCCTGAACCTGGACTACGGAATACATACTTCTCTATGGACCAGACTAAGCTACGTCATAAGGAAGGAGTCATTAGACATCGGACTAGCTACAGCGCCAGCAAAGATCACGTCCTTCACACGTGGTGAACGGACCGACATCTGGAGCATCCGCGGACTGCGATCAGCAACCTGTTTATACAGTCTTGTGTGCCTCACCCTGTGTGGCACACGACTCGTCGCATAAACATTGCGATAAACCCATATCAGGCGTGCATTGCACCGATTCCCATTGAATTGTTTATTCATTATTAATTATTACATTCGGCTGTAAACTAAGATAATAATTTATTAATATTTCTTGAAATCCTTCTGGGAATCCCATCCTGTTGTATGTCGTCGTATCGTTTCGGAGATTAGAACTCTTCGTTTACGTTACGTTTATTTCTGAGATATGATAGTGAGTGTGATTTCGTCGAATTAATGCATTTAATTTGTCATGAAACTCGTATGCAATTAGTAATGTTTTAAACTCGTATTTAGTGACCTTTGTGGTAGAACGGTTGAAATTTTTTTTCCGGGTAACCCAATAATTTATTAAAATATTGGTGCAGGTGTAAATAATTTTGCTCATGTTTATATTATTATTTATTTTTGAAGTGAAACTTCTATAGCCCCGTTGTGATTTCTATTTAGGATGAAACGGAAATGACGTATAACAGTACCTGCGAAGCATCGAACTCCTATCAAGGCTCATATTGGTTGAAATATAAAACGGAAATGACGCTAGGTCTGCGCTCATTGGCCGCTTTGATTATGACCATTTTTCAAGGCTCCTTGGTTCTTCATTGGTTGAGATTGTTTTGGTAAAGTTTCGCTTCTACCGCGTGTTAACTGCACTCGATTTTTTTATGTAGTTTTAATACATTTTTTAAATTTAAAATAAAACAATAACTTTGTAAACACCACTTTTATTTTTTATACTTTATGCCGACCGGGTTTCGCTACAACCGTAGCTTCTTCAGGGCAGTACAATCTCTACTAAAATTAATTTACATGTGTGTTATTTTTTTCATTTTTTTTTTTTTATTAATCATTAACGCCCTTATGGGCTTTTACATACATTTACATTTTTTTATATTTTAGTGCATACAGGTGTGTTCAGATGACAAAGAAAACATAATAGGTTTCAGACATGGTACACAGAAGTAAAGATGGTAGGTAAAGAGTATAGCATTAGATATACAATAAAAAGACAGAAAAAAAAAAACAGTTTAAGAGATACAGATAGCATAATAAGTATATAACAAATAATAATAATGTGTGGGTACTTAATATATGTATAATTTTTACGTGTTGAATACATGGTGAAGTTGATTTATTAAACAAAAATACACACTACCGACTTGCAGCGCAATAGAATTATTATTCAAAGCGATTCCATTTTAACCAATTACATTTACGACAGAGTTTTTGCTTAAAGAATTCAATTTCAGAAGACCAAAAACTTTATATTTATAATGCTACCACAGAATACTTAAGGTATAAACAAATAATGTCAGATTGTTGGGTATACAATCACGGAAAGTAGAAATGAATTCGATAATATAATATAACAGAGTATCTTATTTTAATCAAATTAAAATATTAATTAAAGTTTAAGTAGTTAAGGTAATTTTGTTATTAATATTACAACGATAAATACGAATAGTTAATGTAAAATTTATTTATAAATTACTAACCTTTATTAAGCACTATATGGTAGGTGTTTTTCGGAATATAACTATGTTGGGTTAAGTGCACTATTGTACTTATTATTCTATTGTAAATATTCTAATATGCTACATTTAAATTTCGACACTGACTGATGGCGATAAACATCGATTGAGTTATATTTATTTCCGAGTCTATGAAGCCTTTCGATTGGTGAGTTTTCGAAATAGTTATTAGTAGACGCATGGACAAAATACGGCGCAATCAATCTTGTATCACGGGTAGGTACTCGCAGCTGGATTAGATTGGTTAAATCAAGGGCGTCCAGTCTGCCATTTGATATATTGAAAAGACAAATTAAATCACTCATTGTTCGTCTCGAAGTTAATTCATTTAATTTCAGTAAGTCCTTAAGAAATGTGTAGTTAAGTTCTTCGATTGGAATTCCTAATTTGTAGTTTATAAATCTCAGAAACTTGTGTTGCACCCTCTCAATTTTTTGTTGGTGAGTCTTGTAAAAAGGAGCCCAGATGGTTGAATTGTACTCTAAATGGCTTCTCACCAACCCAGTGTACAACAATTTAAAAGAATTAATTATTTTAAAATCTTTTACCGTCCTCAATATAAATCCCAAGCTTTTCATGGCCTTGTTAGTTATTTCGTTAATATGAGAAACAAAAGATAATTGACTGTCAAAAATAATTCCTAGGTCCTTAATTTGTTCAACTCTTTTTAGAAAGATGTTGTTGATGCTGTATTCATATTTAACAGGATTTTTAATTCGGGCAAAAGTTATTGTTTGGCATTTTTCAATATTGAGGAACAGTTCATTATGGATGCACCACTCTTGTAGCCTCACAAGATTTGTTTGTAATACGCAACAGTCATTGAGATTAGTAATTGTTTTGTAAATTTTAAGATCATCTGCAAATAAAAGTATCATAACTCCATCAAAGATTGTGGTTATGTCGTTGATGAACAAAGAAAACAGCACTGGTCCTAGATGTGACCCTTGGGGAACTCCGGTGAAGATTTCGAATTGATGTGAAAAGTGCGAGTTGAGTTTGACTGACATTTTTCTGTTGTATAGATAACTTTCAAACCATCTCAAAATATGCCCCGTTATTCCAAGGGATTTTAATTTGCGTATAAGTATTTTGTGTGAGACTTTGTCGAAAGCCTTACTAAAGTCAGTGTATACTACGTCTGTTTGAAGATGATTGTGCATATTATTAAATAAGTATTCCTGATAGATCATTAAATTTGTTAGAGTAGACCTTTTTGCCATGAAACCGTGTTGTCGATGTGAAATTACTTTATTAATCTCAGGAGTGAGTTTAGAGAGCAGAGCAGATTCGAATATTTTTGGGATTGACGACTGGATACATATAGGTCTATAGTTGGATATATCGGATTTATCACCCTTCTTGAAAATTGGAGACAGAAAGCTTGTTTTCCATTTATTCGGAAATGTGCCGGTTTTTATTGACAAGTTAAAAAGTTTAGTAAGAGGATAAGTTAAGACTGATAAGCATTTCGATAAGAAGATTGTAGGAATGTTATCAGGACCAGCGGATTTTTTCAGGTCTAGAAATTTTAATTTATTTCTAATATCACTTTCTTCAAAT
This sequence comes from Limnephilus lunatus, assembly GCA_917563855.2. Classification (NCBI taxonomy): domain Eukaryota; kingdom Metazoa; phylum Arthropoda; class Insecta; order Trichoptera; family Limnephilidae; genus Limnephilus; species Limnephilus lunatus. The sequence goes on along the minus strand of OU830603.1, from coordinate 45,696,993 downwards.
ATGCATTGATTGAAATCGATCTGGTTATTATTAGATGTTGTGGCTTTGAATAATGGAGAGTTGTTTGCAGAATCGTAGACTTTGCTGAAGAATTCAGCAAATAGATTAACGATTTCTTGGGGATTATCGGCCATTTTGTTATCTAAATACATATTAGTGGGTACACCGGAGTCATTATTGTTAAGTAGGTTTGAAAATTTATAAATGTTTTGAGGGTTAGCAATAGCCAATTGTTCGCAGTTATCGATGCACTTTTTGTAACACAATTTGGACATTTTTTTGGTGGTCGTTCTTAGTTCACAAAATTTTGCGTAATCAATAGGATCGCGTGATGATTTGTAAACTTTATGAGCGATTTTTTTGTCTCTAATTAATTTGATGAGATCGTTACTAAACCATTTTGGGTAGTTATGCACATTAATTTTTGAAACGGGTACAAATAAATCAATAGCATTGTTTAGAATTAAGTAAAATTTGTCAACCATTTCATTGATGTTCTCGTCAGTGTCCAAAAATTTCCAGTCAGTTGAAGATAAAAGATTAATAATTTGACTATAGTCTGCTTTGAAGAAGTTCAACTTAGTTGATGTAGGTGGTTTTTTTTTTGTTATTGAAGTGTTACATTCAATTATTAGAGGGGGGTGGTATTTGTCAATCGGGAGAATGTATTCAACAGATGCGGATACTTTTACTGATAAAGAATTGGAAAACACTAGATCAAGAAGACGAGAATTAATATTGAATACATAGTTAAACTGTCGGAGACTAAGAAAATTTGACATTTCGATTATATCGTGAGAACCGTGGTGGATGTTGTCCGTGCATGAAGTTTTTTTGTTTTCTACGTCCCATACAATATTAGGCAGATTATAGTCTCCTGTCAAAATTAACGTGGCGCCAGGAAATCTTCTCCGGATGGTTTCAACTTCATGGTAGTGGTCCTTGTATAGTTGAGCGTCAGAGGATGGGGGAATGTAGACGCAGCCGATTATAATTTTTTCCTTTTTGGTGGATACCATGATGAACAGTTGCTCCAGATGTGTATAGATGCATTTAAGTTTTCTTGAATGAAGTTTGTTGTTTATGGATACTAACACTCCACCACCCCTGGATTTATTTTTTTCATTTCTGTCTTTTCTGTACACTGTATGATTATAGAAACCCAGTTCTGAAGTTTTGATATTACTATTTAGCCATGTCTCGTAGCTAATACATGTCTTATAGCTAATACATGATTTAACCAAATGGGCTGGACTCCTCAAGTAACGGAGGAAGTAGGTGTAGATGGAGAATTGGGAAGGGAACGGGCGTGTTCTTTGTCAATAGGGAACAATCTTAGTATGGGACTTTTATTTAAATTTAGTTGGTTATTAACTACCTTACTGTTAGTGTTTATGGCTTTCCTTAGTTCAAGTGCTTCTAAATTGTCTAGCCTAATACCGATGTTGTTTTTATGAATTAGTGTGGCGCCTGTCTTTTTATCAAATTTATGGTCTTTTTCGAACAAGTGGTTTGCAAATTCCGAAAATCCAGAGCTGTGTAAACATCTAAGGTGTTCTTTGATACGGGTGTTTATATTGCGTGCTGTTTTGCCTATGTAAAAAAAGGGACAGTCGCTCAATCTTTGTCCTTGCCGTTCATTAAAAGCTTGCCTATACTAATATTAGTGTAAATTGCTGGTTTGATATCTGATGGGAGGTTTTTAACGCTGTTTTGAGAGCATTTTTTTAACGTAATAACAATTTATAATGTTAATGTTAGCCTCACACAAGCGCTATAAAAGCGATGAAAGCCATAAAGGATAAAAAATCCAAAACTAGTTAAATATGCAATTTTTCTCCTTTTTTTCTATCTTAAGCGACGTACTAAAAGGATTTTTTTCTGAAAAAATCTTTAGATACATAGTATAAAATGAAGTCGCTCCCGCTGTCTTTGCGCTTAAATCTTTTTAACGGATTTTCATGTGGTTTTCACCAATACATAGAGCGATTCATGAGGAAGGTTTAGGTATATAATTTGTGAAGGTTTTGCGTAAATTGGTTGAAGTATATATAATATATAAAGGAAAATGTCTGTATGTAGGGGGCCGAGCGGGCCGGCTAGCGGGCGGTGTGGATTTGATTTGTAATGCAAATCTACAGTTTTATGCCGAGGTTGATGAAAATTTGCACATGTGACCTTCAACACTTGATTTCGAAAACTCTGTGTAAAGCCCGGGCATCGCCGGGGACTTCAGCTAGATTAGATTAGTAAGTTCGCGCGGAAACGATTAGACTTTAAAAAAAAAATAATCACGTCACTTAAGAGAAAAAGTTACAAATGTATTTAAAACAAATAAACGTTATTATACTTAAATATCTCCTTACCTTCTCTTCTCCATGTACCAGTCTCCAATCGAAGGGGGGTGAGGTTGACATAATTACACTGCCTCCGAGGATCGTGACTGCTGTGGTGTCACATAAAAATCCTACTATATCACGTTTCATCGTGGAATTGCAAATCAATAATAGTATCTAAATGATACAAACCCCTGTTGATTATTAAGAAATTTTCCTCTTCATTAAGCACGCTTATTCTGCACGAATATGTCGTTCTCTTGGTCGTGCCGTGTCTCATAAGGACATCCTCGACTTCTTGTCGCTTCTACTTTCGCAACAATTACCTTTCTGAATAAAGATACCTATTTAATTTTACTAAGTACGCTATCATCATTGCGAAAATCGTGTTCATCGAAAAGTAAATTCACCATTTTCTTCGTTACAATTAATTCACATCAATCCAACTGAAGATCCAGGAGTTTATATCAGACCCAATATTCGACAATCTTCTAAAAAAACTGTACGAAGAAGCGAAGCTAGTAGTCCACAATGGAGTGCTGGTAACTACTCTGATATATTTATTTATTTATTTATGCATCTATACAAAAAAAGTTAAAAAAATTTTTGGCCTTGCCTGTCTCACTAGGAAATCCTGTGTCGAGACAGACTAGTTTACAAATATTTTATAAATATTAAATAAAATACATTTTTCAATAAAGTAAAAATATTTGACAAAATTTCAGGTTGGTAGTAGTGGTAACAATAATGGGATAAGAGGATTATATTTGGGTGAGGTGACTAATTATTGCACGACCTTTTTCGATGATCCATTGTTTTATCAGAATTTTGTATTTGTTAATATTATTCGATTGTCTTGTTTTGTCAGGTAGGTTATTGTATATTTTAGACGCAATATATTTGAAATTTCTTTGACCAAATGTTGTGTTTGTTTTAGGTGTTTGTATGAGTTATATGGTTTTGTGCCGCGTGTTTACAATATTTTGGGTATTTTCATAAAATGTATTTGTTTTATTTTTAAACAGATGAGTTAAGATTGTTTTTGTGTAAATTTGTCGAATATCTAATACATGGAATTTGTTAAATATATATACAGTACTTTTTATTATGGGAACTTTAAGAATAACTTTCATAATTAATTTTTGTGCCTTCGATAATGAATCTATAGCGGATAGTGTTGCACCTCCCCATGCGATTATTCCATATTCAATGATTGATTGACAAAGGGAGTAATAAACAATTTTCATAGATTTGGAATCTAGTATGTTTCTAATGTTTTTGAAGAATATGGCAGTGAGGCATGGAACTGGCTAGCAGATTGCGTGAGGACGTGCCCCCCTAGGTATAAGTACTACGGATTTATAGAATTTGAGTATCTCTCCGGATATGGAAAGATTGACGGTAATACTTAGAGTTGTGAATAATACTATCACGCGACTATAAATTAAACATGACGTCATTGCCTGTCGCGGTTACTTTATCCCGGTGACTAGCTGTCACAGGATCACATCACAGTGGATTCGAGGAACCAGCTATTTTTGGAACCAGTTAATCGGATTTATAAAATGGTTACCAGCACTCAAACTAAGCGAAGCGATACCAAAATCCGCCCACAGGGCCTAGCAGCAAAAACCTGCGGAGCTAGTATTAGTGATTATCTTGTCTTGAACGGCGATATTTTAAAAATAAACGCATTTCAAATTCATCACAGCCTCCAAATATTGTTTTTTATCTGATGAGTCTTCTTCTATCGTCCGCCCACTGCGTCATTTCCATAATGAGCATAGTGTGGCAGTGACATGTGACGGTTCGGCGTGGGTGGCCAGGGTTCCACACCCGATGACGAACCCTTCACCCAAATTCGTGTGCATTATCTATGGACGATTGTTCTTACATTTAATTTCACGATTATATTTCATCCTCGCTATGAATTATGCTAAATGCACAATGAAATGCGTTATTATTATTTTTTGTGTGCATTTAGGATTTTATTGTTTCTTGTAAATGCGAAGATTTAATTATATATATATATATATTTTTTTTTTTTTAAAAGAAAGGTATTCCCGGGTTATGAATAACCAACTCAACAATGTTTGAAAATCTCCTACTACCACCACACTAAGCGGAAAATGTTAATTGTGTCGTGATGGAAGACTTGGTAATCCAAATCTTGGTGACCCAAACGCCATGCCCACACAGCCACTGACGGTCAAATATGTACTCTTAAATTTCGTCCTTTTTTACATTAGCTCCACACGGGAGACCCTGATGAAAATTACCCTCAGGGCCTATGTAATTTTAGGGGATGCTGTGTGGAGGGTTTTTTAAGGAAAGGAAGAAGAAGAGGTGCTGGGAAGGAAATATGAATCTGGGGGTCAGTATGCCTAAGAGAGACGGACGTATGAATCTATCCCTTCAACTGCGGTGCAAGGCGATGGGGTCCGAGGGATTCTGACAGAAGAGGTCAAAAGACATCATCATCCGTATCTCTCGATCCGGCTCGTCACGCAGCAGGTGGGCAGACACATCGGCACAAGTCACCAAACGAAGCGAACCACTTGGGGTAACCTATGGCAGAGGTGTTGGTTATCTAATAAATGGTTCCCGGGGTATCCATCCCAAATTGACAAATTGAGCTAACTTAACTCTGGCTTCGATGGAGCCACCATATCTGAGTTGTTCACTTAATGTTACACCAAGCTTGATTAAGCAAGCAAAGCACCGGTAACCTCAATACATTCTCCATACTAAAAGTCAGCTGGGATCTGTCTGCATGATTTGTTTGTATCTGCTCGTAATACAGAAGTCATATTTATGGCACTGAGAGCTTATTTATATAGTGGGTTGTTGAACCTCATCAGGTTGCGCAACTCTAAATATTAATACGCGGTGTTTAGTGTTCATGCTCCCAGACGGGCAGGCCAGACTTCAGGCTATAGACCAGGGGTGTCAAAGATGCTAGCCGCATGTGGCCCTCGGGCCCTATCAATATGGCCCGCGACCATTTTAGTTTTCCTGATATATAACCATCCAGTGACTTGAACAGTTCTGCACCTGTGGTGTTATTGGCAAATTAGTACATATAACACATCCTCATGATATAGACATCGCACATAAATAAGTAGTATTGCCTTGTTGTCGATATCTGTAGATTCGTCAACCTGGAATGCGTACCACCGTGATGTAGTAATCCTCTCCGACAATTGGCTCTCAATGTCTTCGGCTATTTCCTCAATGCGCCTAGTCACAGTGATAGCCGACAAAGCCACACATCTTTCAAGTCCACAAGTCATCTCACGGTGGAGAAAACCTTTTGTATGTTCCGATTGTAATTATTTATGTGCTAGAAAGGAGATTTTAAAAACTCATAAGTTTACTCATAGTGGAGAAAAACCATTTTCATGTTCCGACTGCAACTATTCATGTTCTCATAAGGAATATTTAAAAGGCCAACAGCCGTCTCACAGTTGAGAAAAACCTTTTTCATTGTTCGACTGCAAACTATTCATGTTCTCGAAAGTGACAATTTAAAATCCACATGCTGACTCACTGTGGAGAAAAACCTTTTTTATGTTCCGAATGCATCTATTCATGTTCTCAAAAGGAAAATTTTATACATCCACAAATATCGCTCATGCACCGCGATGAACATCTCCAATCGATTCTTAAAATAACTACCACGAATATGACACCCGACATCAATGGGCTTATCAAAAACAAGAGAAGTCAGGTGTCCGGCTCAAGATAATTTACCATTTTACCCTCCTTTTTAACTTGAAAGAAAAATTTATAATCACTAGGTACATATCTAACTAAATAAAGATTTTAACAATTGAGTATTGGTTTTAATTTTGAGTCTGGGCCGCTTACACATGCTAAATCTTATACATGGCCCTTATAAGAAAATCCAGTTTGACACCCCTGCTATAGACCGTAGAGTGCACTCTGAGTGCAAACTCTAATAAAGGGGTCTCCACACGGTGCTGCCGCAGTAACAACTGCCGAAGAACTGACTAAAAATCGTATAGTCTGTAGTCAAAAGCGCCAGCCGTATTGTTATTATAATAACAATACGGCTGGCGCTTTTGACTACAGTCAACTAAAGTTCTGCAGCAGTTGGTGCTGCGGCAGCACCGTGTTAGGCTAAAATAAATAAGCACTCTGCGGAGAGTGCGAGAGAGTGTTTGGAGTGCAAGGAGGTGATTGATTCTGGTTTCAGGGTGGCGAGAGATGAACTGATGTTTTTGGCAAGTGCCTGAGATCGTGTGTGATCTGTTAAAGGAGGTTCCATGACAAATCAGAACATTTTCGAAAGGTGATATAAAGACATTATTAAAAGTGATGAATTTTTTTGCCTAAAAACCTAACCTAACATAATGTACCTATTGATTATTCATGTGGTTTCAGATTTTTGAAATGAAAACTTCTTTAGCACCGTTGTGATTTGTGAAACTAGATGAAACGAAAAATAGCGACACAGACAAACGAACAGGTTTTAGCCTGCGTGATAGTAGTATAATCAGTCTCTTTGTGCAGTGCTTCGTAATCTCCCCACTCTGGTCTACTTTAGTTTTCTGAAGGTTCCTTTTCTACCGCGTGTGAATTGCACATTCTGTTTTTTCAATTGATGTCTATAACTATTTTTTTATTAAGAAGTTCTGCTATATCACAACAGACGGCAGCTGGTTCGGATATCAGAAGAGTACCATCTATCGCCGTTCGTTTCTTAGGTACGAACTGTTACGATGACGGCCGAAGGCTTCAGTGAGATTCGGCGGGCAATAGAACTACTTTTTTTTACATGAACTCCACACAGGAGGCCCTGAGGAAAATAATTTCCCTCAGGGGCTATGTCATCTTTAGGGATGCTGTGTGGAGGGTTTTTTTAGGGAAAAGAAGGAGAGGAGAGTTCTGGGAAGGAAAAGGGTTTAAGAGGTGGGTAGGATCTTGGGGTCAATGTGTCTTGGAATTACGGACGTGTGAATCCATCCCTCCACTGCGGTGCAAGGCGATGGGTCGAGATAGTCCGGTGGAAGGGTCTAGGTTAGGTCTCCCTCAACCAGTCGCTCCCGGTCCAAGACCTTGTTAAACCTTACTCCATGAGCCCGGGCACCTCTGCTAAGTCACCAAACATAGCGAACCACTTAGGCTGACCTATGACAGAGGTGTTGGTTACTCTGCCTCCCAAATTGCTGTTAAGTAACAATAATTTTGTTTGACACCTGAAATTTATTCATTTAACTCGAAAATTCTTCTTGGTTATACTAAAAATTCGTCCTTGCAAATGCTGCGTTGAGGGGTGTCTTTTGTAATTTGAATAAATTCTTTTGTCTTGTATTGTCATCGTTTCATCAACTTTGTTTTTCTAAAATATTATTCAGAATCACAATATAATTCTAGTAACTGGTGGCGGCCGGTGCTCATTCGTCGCCTAGTTACTTAATACATATAAATAAATAATGGTTCTCCAGAATTAGACCGCAACTGAGTTCAGTATGATTCACGGGGAAAAACTATAAACCCAGAAACTCGCAAGTTATTAACGCTATGTCTGCTGGACGGAAAATGCTGCATAGGAAAAATATATTATTTTTTACTAGCTAACCGGGTGAACTTCTTACCGCCTCAGAATCAATAACTGTTGTATTAGCTTATTAGCTGAATTAATTTATTTTTTGAAGCAATTATCGGTTCGCAACTGACCGTGTTTTTTTTTCAGTATCAGAGTTTGCGCTGAGTACGGATTTATATTTTTTGTGATTTTCTTACTTTTCAACTCACTTACGGGAATTGGGTTTCATTTTCTTTATACATGTGAGGGAAATTTTTTATAATTATTGTATTTTTCCTTTGGAGGGGTGCACACATACGTTTGTCTCATTTTCAGCATACGTTTGTCTCATTTCAGACATACGTTTGTCTCATTTTCAACTGTTGACATTTAGTGTGTAAGTAAGAGGGGCGCAGCATTATTATATGTTTATAAACAAAAACAACAAAAAAACCGTCGAATTTATAACCTCCTCCTTTTCGAAGTCGTTTAAAAAGCAAAACAATCAGCTCGTTGACTTTTAACGTTTTTTAAATTTTTTGAATTCACTCGCTATTCAATATTATACTTATCACAATATTTCTGCAGCTCTTCTTTAAAAAAATGAGAATACGTTCCATACAAAATGTATGACGAAATGAATTTTCTTCATTTTTTTTCGCTAATTTTTTCGATGTTCTAATAGCTATTCTGCTATTCATAAAATCAAACATCATAAAAATAGGTCCAGCCGTTCTTGAGTTATAAATGGTGTAACTAACCCGACTTTGTTTTATTTATTAAGATTTTGAAGTCGCTCACAGTCGCACGCAGTTATTGTTAGTTACTGCTCCAAATTTCAAATAAGATATTTTTAAAAAATCTCTTAATTTGTTCTTTAAAAGTGTTTTTTGAATTTGAGAGCATCGGATTTAAATTTATATTTACCTCTTCGACACGAAGGCTGTATTATATTACTCTCAAAATATATATCATGATCACATCAAGATCTCGATCACGTACATAGGTACGTCATTAAAATTTGCACCTTTTTAATTAAAATAATTCGAAGCGCTATATAAAGTACAGACAGTTGCACCTTTCACCAATGACGATATTCTAACCATTATGTTTAACCGTTGTTAATAAATAATAATTAACATTGTACATTTTAATTGCGTGGCCTAATTCACAGACAGGTATTTTAAAATATATGCCGGGCCCATAACACGTTCATAGATGCACAGGGTGGTTGAGAAATATAAATTGTGGAATGTTAACCCCTAATACTAATTTGTTCGCTTTTACATATAGGTCTCATATCGATATCTTCTTGTTCAATCGATGTTGGTATGATTTAAAGTTCGTTAGAAAAGAGAAAATACAACCTTTTATATTCAAATCTAAAAGTTTACCACAAAAGATTTAAAACGTACACCTATGTATATGAAACCAAAGTTTCCGATTGCAATTTGAAAAAAATCAGAAGCGTTATTCTATATCTTTTGTGGGATCGTTATTGAGAAAACGGACGTGATCTTCTATCAGATTTGTGTGACTTATTTGCTTTTTCTATGTACAACGTACATTATATGAATAAATAATCATGCATACTTGCAGGAATTCCTGTTTAACCCCCCAGGGTTGGAGTTATATTTTTGATACTGCTCATAAAAATGCTGTCAAATGCCGGCGATTTCTTGAGAATTTCCGCATTTCAATAAAATCAAAATTATTTGAATATTTCTGAACGTATCCAAAAACTAAAAACTGTTTTTGAAAGGTGATTAAATAAGCTTTCTAAATGCATCATTAGAAGTAAGCATTTTATTTTTTAAATATTGATATTTTGAATGCAAACATTAAAAAGTTTTAATGTGACTCACCTTACATTGTTTCCTTTAAAAACTGAACTAAAATAACTGATAACGTAAAAAGTAACTCATTTTTTAATAGTCAATATACGCTTTCAAATTGTATTATTAGAAGTAAGCTTGTTATATTTGAAATATTAAGATTTTGAATGCAAACATTATAAAGTTTCACCTATCATTTTGGTGGAACGTATGACGTCATAAATACGAATAATTTTATAATTTTTGCGGATATCTATGAATATCTAGAATAAGTGAGATAAAACGACTTTTATGAGACCAGATGAGCTGACCCATATATGGGTCAAATTTAATTTATGTCAAATAGTTGTTTGGCCTATATATGGGTCAAATTTACTTTTTAACTTTTTTATGTTTGCGTTCAAAATTTAAATATTTAAAAAATTGTTCATTTAGAATAATTATAAAATTCAAAAGCGTATTACATCACCTTTCAAAAACAGTTTTTAGTTTTCGCATGCGTTCAGAAGTATTCCATTTATTTGGATTTTATTGCAAAGCGGAAAATATTTGGAACTTCCGACAAAATAGGTTCGAGGTCCGAGTGGTTAAATATCCGGGCGACAATTCCAATGTGACCACTCCTCACAGATTCCGTACTAAATCGGGAATGTGATTTTTGCATCGCGCTAAAAGAATCCCAGAAGGTATCTATGAACGGAATTTTATTAATGCTATGGTATATAACGACTGTAATTTGCATTTTCATCCCGCGACACAATATCCCCGACAAAATATACTCCGACGAAATATACTCCGACAAAATATCCTACGGACAAGACATCCTCCAACAAAATATCTACTAAAACCTAACCTTATTTTACTATTTTTGAACAATAATTAACTGAATTTTTTATAAGAAAAACTCTCTCTTTATAACTTTTGAAGGTTATTCCCATCAATATATCATTTAAGAACGAGATAACAATAATAATCTAAACGAAAATATGAAAGAGAACAAGATATAGAACAGACAAATAAAATTAGTTGAAGATAATATTGTTAATTCTAACTAACTAACTAACCATCACGCCGTTTCCCCGCAGGGGTAGGCAGAGAGGACGGACCGCCAAACAACTCGGTCTTGGCACATACTCTTTGCCTCACTCACATTCATACATCGTCTCATACATTCTCTTCTATTATTCTGACTTTTGACATGGCCCGACTCAAGTATCTGATTTACTTGATCGTGCCATGTCTTCCTCGGACGTCCACGACTTCTTCTACCATTAACATTTGCGTCGTATATTCTTCTTTCCCTGCTTTCTTCGTTCATTCGCTCTACATGCCCAAACCATCTGAGGGTCCCTTTCTTAATCTTACTCATTATGCATACATCAGCCTTACATTCTTTGCGGATATCCACATTTCTCACACGATCATACATTGTTTTACCATACATACGCCTCAAGGATCTCATTTCAACAGCAATAATTGTTAATTCTAAAATTTGAAATAAGAGCCTGACCAATACGGCGGTTTCTTATAAGGTGGCAATGGCTGATTTGGTAAAAGCGCACGTCCCGGTTAGACGTGAGGCTCTGGGTTCGAGTCCCAGATGCGACCATTATCATTTTCTATTTTTCTGTGTCTTGTTCTCTTTCATATTTTCGTTTAGATTATTATTGTTATCTTCTTCTTCAACGATATATTACATTGATGGTAATATCCTTCAAAAGTTATAGAAAGTGAGTTGTTCTTATAAAAAAATTAATAATTTATTGTCTTTACAGGATGTTTGTATTATTTTTTTGTTAGATTAGGTTAGGTTTTAGTAGATATTTTGGTAAATTTTCGTTTGGAGTAACCATGCTTATTACGAATAATTTTTAGAAAAAAACTTTAGATTCGCCTTAATTACTATTAAAGGAAACTTTTTGCATTTCGGGCGGCGGAAAAAGATGCATTTTAATTTTCAATTGCCTAAAATTAAAATTCACTTCGCGAACCGATACGATGTCAAATCGCAGCCATTCTGTCACTGTTATGTTGGTATCCCAGCGAAGAGCTAAATACGACTGTAACTGACTTCGTGGGATACATGAAAAGGCGCGTAATTATGAAAACACAACAGAATTATAATGTTAACAAACCTCTATTCGTATATATTTATTATTACCATAAAATAACGATTAGCTAGAAGTTACGTAAAATAAAAAAAAAACGTGCGCATTAGGTAAGCATTACTTTGACGAAATTCTGAAAGTAAAATGAATAAAGGCCTTAAGGCAAGTTTTTTTACATTGAATTTTTTTTTTTTAAATACAAAAATTAATTTTTTAAGTAAAAAAAAAGCCGCGTGAAAGTAAATTTTAATTTTACGCAATTAAAAATTAAAATGCTTCATTTTTCACCGCCCCAAATGCAAAAAGTTTCCTTTAATAGTAATTAAGGCGAATCAAATTTTTTTTCTAAAAATTATTCGTAATATGCATGGACACTCCTAACGAAAATTTACCAATATTTTGTTAAGAGGTGGTTCTCCGAATTTCAACCGATTTCTTGCAAAACTCCCTTAAACATTTGTAGTTTTTAAGCTCTTAAAAAAATATATGCTATTCTTGAAGATAATATCTAGACATTTATCGCGCCGAAACGCAAATTATATAAAATTCCCTCGATAGACAAAAATCGCAAAGTATGCTCCAAAAATGATTATAAACACGTTTGTTTCAGTTATTTTACAAGTTATATGTATGAAAAAAATTCACAGCGTTTCTTTAAATAAAATTAAAGACAATTATCCCGATATTTTTGCTCTATTTTTAGCGAGTCGTGTTTTATTAAAGATTTTCATGATATTTGCATCAATTTTATCGCTGCAAATGTTAGCGCGCTCTTCTTACATTCGTAATTTCACATCTCTCCATCTTCTTCTTTTTGGGGCCGGGAACTGAGCCTTAAGAGATGTTATTATGTCAAAGGATATTATGTCAGAGGATATTTTGTCGGCGATATTTTGCCGGAGGATATTTGGTCGGAGAATATTTTGTGGGGGTCATTTTGTCGCGAGATGTTTTGTCGCGGGATGAAAAGTCGCGGAATCCATAACGACTTGACTACGTTAATTTTTTTGTCGTCAAATAATTTTCTCACGCTTGCTTTTAATGACTTAATGAACATTCCGTTAACCAACCATTCAATTGCAAGGATAAAATAATTGTAGGTATTTAATAATAATTTCAATAGTAATTAGTTATTGCCGTTATTCATATTGCAATTGCGTAACTTGTTATTACTTACTTGAAAAATGTGAACAATTGCATTTTAAAATAAATAGTTTCATTGTTATCAATACATACTTCTCGACTTACGTAAAGTTGAAATTCTTCGATTTTTTGCTTTCGATTATGAATAATAATAATTTACGGAATTTTTACAAATAGGCTGCCGCTATTGAAGATATGATGGTACTGACACACATGCTCATTAATGAGCCTGCTTATTAGCACGCTTATCAACTGTTACACATTTGCTCATAAACTAGCAAGTTTGGTTTGAGCTTTCTCATGAATGACCATGCAGCTCAAGCATGCTCTTGTAAAATAAATGTCAACAAACGGCGTCAATTCCATTTGTCCAGAACTCAAGAAAATAAAATTTAATTAAATGAAGACAATATTAGCGAAACTCAATCAAAATCTGAAGACAGAAAAATCAGAAAAAGATATTATTAGCATTCATGGCCAATGCTCTACCGATTGAGCTATGGAACCCATTTCCAATTCGGTCACTTTTAACTGTATATACTTCGACTAAGAACTACCAACAGTATCTTCATTTTCTTAACGTACATATTATTGGCTGCTATCTTTATATATGATTGCAAGATTCAACCCGAACTAAACGCTATCTAGATAGTGTCTGGATTAATTTATCGGTAGAGCATTGGCCATGACTGCCAAGGTATCTGGGTTCGAGTCCCAGTGGAACCAATATCTTTTTCTTATTTTTCTGTCTTCAGATTTTGATAGAGTTTCGCTAATTTTGTCTTCATTTAATTAAATATTATAATTTGAGTTTATACTCATAAAAGTTAAAAATAAAAAGAAAATAAACTTATTGCTTGCAACCATTGACGTATGATATCATTGATCACGCAATTATTTAAGAAACTTCTGACGAAAGAAAATAAAACGGTTGATTTGGGTCCAAGATCAACAAATCCTAAAATGACTAAATAATAAAAAATGCTTCATTTTGGAGATGAATGAACTTTTGGGGATTTTGAAAATCTATTGTGGGTATTTTTATATTTATATTTTTGCAAAGAATGCGCAGGCGCGAACTGAGATCGGATCGAAATGAGCATGCTCGTAAGCTAGCCTGTTCGTTCACACACGCCTGGAGGCATCCTCTCTCACCCGATAATCGAATGTGCTTGCTCACAAATCAAACGGTTGTTGATCTGTGACCATTGAATTTATATGAGCACGTTCAATACTGGCAACGTCACTGGCACACATGCTACTAGGTAGCAATTGCTCATTAGTAGCATGCTCTTTGGCTTCTAATGAGCATGTGTATCCGTAGCATAATCCGATTGAAGTATGATGCCAGCGTGTCCGTGGGCCCCGAAGCAAAGCCAGTTTTTTCTTACTTCTACTTAAATAATTGATCAAATTTTTAATCACTGAAGACAATATTAGCGACTTCCAATCGAAAATTTGAAATAGAAAAATCAGAAAAAGATTCTGTCGCATCTACGAATTGATTTCTTTCTTGAAAATTTTTACTGACCTGTTTCCTAGGAATTTTCAATCCACATAACATTACTACAAGGGGGGTGAAAAATAACATCATTTACCTACGTTATTGCGCTAAATGTGATGGTATTAATTTCAGTATTCGATTTCTATAAAGTATGTTTGCCTTTAATATCAAACCGATAAATTAGTCGGATTTATATTAGTCGTATCGTCACGAATGCTGATTTCTTGGATTATACTACTATCGCTACCTGTTAGGTGGTATTTGGCGTGTTTTTTACTAGTAACTCAGCATTTAGCAGTGTTATTCAACCTTTTACACCTACTTAAACAGCTTTCTTTTCTCTGCTTTTACATTTGTTTATCTCATATTTCTGACTTTAATAGAAAAGGAGATAGAACGACTTTTATGACATTACAATTTTGGAGGCGGGATGGGTACCGCCGCCCTGTAAACCATTTATTGAGTATCCAACACCCCTGCCATAGGTCACCCCAAGTAGTTCGGTATGTTTGGTGTGCCATATCAGGGGTGCCGGAAAGAACTCTCTTAAAACAGGACCTTCCAAATGATATACATGTATTTTTCTAAGGGTGTTTTGCAATTTACAGCATCAATCTTTGATTCAATCAGATTTGGCAATACTTTTACTTGAATTTCATCACTAATAAATTAGAGGCGTTAAATGTTGACTTATTATTTTAAATACTGTAGCAAATCTATTTCGAGCGTAAGTGTTCAATCTCGAATACTTTTTCTTCTCGCATCGCTTGTCTCTTACGAAAAGGGACGAGGAATGCTGTTGGTTAATGAAAGTGAACCCCGTCGCTATAGCAACTGACCGATGTAAAGTGAGAAAGAGAGTTTAAGTTTACCTTCCGGGGTGGCCCGCGCAGCTTCAGGTCTCCGGAGAGAGAAAAGACACTATGACTAGACATAAGGCCCTTTGTTGTAAGGTTTAGTGAGCGGTTAGGAAACACGTACATTCCTTTGGTTTATTTATTGTTAAAATACCCATAAATATACTGTTATACATAGTTGTACTGTTTTACGATTATTGAACTGTTACATACTTTCAAATTGAATGTACACACCCCAATAAAGACTAATTGTGTTTGCCGTATAAAAGTGTGGATTTTATTTAAGAGGCCGTTCTCCGAATTTCTACCGATTTCTCGCAAACCTCCCTTAAACATTTGAAGTTTTTAAGCTCTTAAAAAAATATATGTTATTCTTGAAGATAATATCTAGACATTTGTCGCGCCGAAACGCAAATTATATAAAATTCCCTCGATAGAAAAAAATCGCAAAGTATGCTCCAAAAATTATTATCAACACGTTTGTTTCGGTTATTTTACAAGTTATATGTATGAACAAATTCACAGCGTTTCTTTAAATAAAATTAAAGACAATTATCACGAGATTTTTGCTCTATTTTAAACGAGTCGTGTTTTATTAAAGATTTTCATGATTTTTGCATCGATTTTATCGTTGTAAATGTTAGCGTGCTCTTCTAACATTCTTAATTTCATATCCCTCCGTCTTCTTCTTTTTGGGGCCGGGAACTGAGCCTTAATGATCACCGCTACAATACGGCTTTCTTGTTTATAGCAATAAAAAAAATCATTGGCTACATGAATCTGGAGGTAGTTGAAGAACCACCGGTTGACAACCACTGATCTATACGACATTATCGAATGCGTATTGAGCACGCGAAAGTCGCTACTGTCAAATGCAATATGTTTATTTTATTATTCACTCGGTTCATGAACTGGAAATTATGATATCGGCGGCATTTTAACTGGAATTCAGAGATATAATCACATTTATCCTATCTTTTATATGTTTCTGCTACGCGATATTGCCATTAACGAGAGGCTACCGGCTTATTTTACGTTAGCTCCACACAGTCGGCCCTGAGGAAAAACTGGCTCAGGGGATAAAAAAAATCTTCAACTCTTTTTTAATTTTTTAAAAATTATGTTGTGCACCACCTTAATGAACTGCATATCGAAATTAAATAATCTGTCAGCCTAAAATCTCTAATAAATTTTTTAAATCAGGAATACGGTAAAGTTTTCAATTGACTGATATCACTCGAAAGTTACACGTATCCTACGAGGAATGTAAATCGATCGATTAATCGAACGAAAGTTTCACCGGAATTGAGGCATCACTGAAACCGAAGTGTTACCTGAAACGAAGTGTGACTGAAATTGAGGTATTACCGAAGCCGATTTTTTTAACGATAACGAAGTGTAACTGGAATTGAAGCGTTACCGAAACCGAAGTGCGTCCGACTTTCGGGCCATTCAGCAAACGCATTTAAAGTGCCCTTTAACACATTTGGTGATGAGTATTACCCAAGTGTAACCGGTGCAGCGGTGTTATCAAACCAAAGTGCAGCCGGAGTGTAACTGGAAGTGAAGTATTGCCGAGCCAAAGTGTAGCCGAAGTGAAACCAGAAACCAAGCATCACCGAGCCAAAGTGAAGCAAAGTGTAACCAGAAGCGAAGTATTGCCGAGCCCAAGTGTAGCCGGAGTGTAACCGGAAGCGAAGCATTGCCGAGTGTATTGCCAAAGTGTTACAGAAATTAATTTAAGTGTAACCGGACCTGAAGTGTAACCGAAACCGAAGTGCTTTCGACTTTCGTGCCATTCAGCCAGAATGTATTTAAATTTGCCTTTTACTGCGAAATACTCTTCAAAAATCTCAATAAAATTGAGCAGATCAGTGTCAAATTGGTAGTTGAACCTTGGTTTAGTGTCTTGTTATGGTAACGCTCGCGTTGCCGCCCGGCGACCGGCCGCGCTCCCGCCGGCCTCGCCCCTCCAGCCTGCTGTTGTGCCCGCTAAGAGTGCGCGGGGAGCCTGCGCACAGGTCCAGTCACACCTGGAGATTCCACCGCCCCAGATCCAGAAGGTGGTTCTTTTTCTTAAAATTGTCCCTTTTTGATGTGTTCATCTACTGACAACCCTATTTCCCAACCTTTATAACCAACGCCATCTGTTAATTTGCATACGTATCAAATCTTGCTTGCTTGCAGCCCTCTCTCTGTATATATTATATATTTCAACCAATTTACACAAAATCTTGACAAATTATATACCTAAACCTTCCTCATGAATCACTCTATCTATTGGTAAAATCGCATGAAAATCCGTTGCGTAGTTTAAAAGATCTAAGCGTACAGACAGCGGGAGCAACTTTGCTTTATACTACATATGTAAAGAAGATGTGACGATTCTTGAAGTCCGTCCATTATGGGTACATGACGACAACATAGAACAGTGATAAAACACTTAAAACAGACCTAACCTATTATTTTAACATATTCTGTTTTGTAACTGTTTTTTATTTTTTTTATTCGGTTAGTAGGTATTGACTTAAATTATTAAATATCTAAACGCTCCGATCGAGTTCTAACATCATCAGAACCCACGATATTACAAAGAACAGAAATAAATTTTCAAACACGTATAACATTAACAACGTCACTTTATTAAACAAAATATCAATTAAAGACTTGGGCGTGAGTTAAAGATTTGACTCGTCACTTAGCTTCAATAAACATGTAAATACAATTTCAAAAAGTGAGTCACAAATTAATATTACTATTAACGCTTAAAGTGCAGAATTAACGAATTGTGCGAAGTATTCTCGAATACGGATCCACTATTTGGTCTCCCAACTATGAGATTCACAATTATGGTATCGAATCCATACAAAGAAAATTAACCCGTGTAATTGCTTATCGCGAAGGGTTACCCGATCAATTTAGAATGTATAATTACCGAATTTCGCACTATAAATTACACTCTCTGACAGCCAGACATAAACTTTCGAATTTATTGCTTCTACACAAAATTATACATGCATCGACTGATACACCAAACATTTTATCCCAAATTAACATCAACACACCATCAAGATATTCAATAAGAAGGATTCAAGACATTTTCTATATTAAAGCCTACCGCACAAATGCAGGATATTTCTCCCCTATACCGCTATCATTAAGACATTATAATACTATAATAATAATAGACATTTTTAAAGACCCATTTATACACTTTAAAAATACATATTTTAACATCAATCATATAAAGCTGATATTGTGATGAAGAGACAGGCATTATAGGCAAGTAAAAGCCCCGAAAAAGGGCGATAATAAATAAATAAATAAATGATTGTTCCTACTAAATCAATGTCCCATCAGTACAGGTGCCAATAATAAATTATTTGTGAAACTTTTGTATATCTACTACCTTTTATTCATTCTTGTTTGTCATTTACTTTTGCACATTTAAACAATTATTTTTGTTATGATTTCTGTATAAATTGCATTTAAATCATTAATGTGTGTAAATTTTTGGGCAGCGTGCCTGTTTTATGTATTAAAAAATAAAATTTAAAAAATTTAAATTTATTAGATCTACAGTAATTATTAATGTAAGTGACACACACAGCTACAAAAGCGCGAGCAGATAACTGTTGAACTGTGAGCGCTTATGTGTTGTAACGTCACATGACGCTGTCAAATATTTCTTCCTATGGTAGGAGAGGGGGTCAGTTGAATTACAGAGCTGCCACGAAATTTCATTTCTTTGTATTGAATCTATCAACTTGACAGCTGCATCATCGTCATCCGCCCGATTAGGCAGCTCCGTAATTAAAATGACCCCTCCTGTTTTCGGTGGAGAGGGGATTGCATATCGCCTCAAGAGCGGTTACGGCGTAAAATCTGTACTGTCTATGGTTAATGGTTAATCGGCGCATAAACTGCGTAGGTGTGACAGGTCTGATAGAATTGTATGGAGCGATATTGGGCATGCGATGATCTTTTATCTTTTATAACTGTGTGTGGCTGGGGTTTAAAACTTAGGACAACCGATTTGGTTATTTCTAGACAGACAGTTCAATATCAATTTATTTTTCTCGAATTCTGGGTAACATTGAACTTTCTGGACCTTCTAATGAACTAACACATTTTTTATTAGTTTACGATTATATATTTTGAAAGTAATTAACAATTTTATTTTAATTCTACTAAATGGAAACGGTAGTAAAAGCTTCAACTTATCCAAAACATTTTTTTATGTATTTATAATGTAAACCGATTCGTAGTAAAGATTAATCGAAAATAGTGATTTACCATTAATCTTCTTCTTAATTGATTTCCCTAAAGTCCAGAAAATAAATCTATTTCTGAAACAATATAACTTTTTGATCAGAAATAATATGAAAGAAATCAAGTTTTCATGTCTCTGGGGATTTTAAAGTTTTTGACATTTGGTTGACAGTTTTTGGTTGCGAGAAATTTTTCCCCGTAAGCATTTTTGAATTTATGACTCCGGATTTCAACTGTCGTGAAGGTTTAACCTGTCTGAAGTTGCATTTTTGGTTGGAGTTATAAACTATCATGGATTAGTTTTCTATCCCATTCCAAATCCTCTCGTTTTTAATTAAATTGGGTTTCTGTTTTTATTATCTAGAACGTTTTATTTCCTCATTTCCGATTTTTTTTTTACAAAACCACTCCCGAGGAAATATTATTCAATAAAACAATAATTCAAATCAATAAATTACTTTGTTTTTTTAAAAAATAATAATTATAAAGACAATGGTTTGTTTGACACGCATCAACCTATGATGTACCTATTATTTTTGCAAATTCGGTTTTGGATGACTTGAAATAATGAAAAGTTTTACTATCGACTATATTTTACTATATTTTACTATTGAAATAAGGAGAAGTTTTACTATCGACTATATTTTACTATATTTACTATATTTTACTATTGAAATAATGAGAAGTTTTACTAGCAACTTAGAGGAAAATATTTTCGCTCCGAGCCAATGTCATCTTTGGGGATGCTGTTTTGGAGGTTCTTTTTAGGAAAAGTAAGGAGAGGAAGTTCTGGGAAGGAAAAAGGTACGAAAGTTAGGCAGGAATAAACAATAATACAAACTGTAGACACTTACGAAATTTTTCAATCCGTTTGATGGATTCAATCTTTACATTGAACTAGTTGAAGTCCCCGGCGTTGTCAGTAATTTTTCCCTTATTTTGAAACGTCCAGTGTGAAAAATTTCATCAATTTTGGAATAAAATTGTAAAAATCAAATCTAACGCCTCCTGCTCGTCCGTCAGCCCGCCACAGACACTCTCTTTATATGAATAAGTTAGAAGATAGATAGAGCTGAAGTCCCCGGGCTTTTCGCAGAGTTTTTCGAACCTAGACAGTAACCTTCCTCTTGTTTTGTCGGTGAAGTGTGCAAAATTTCACCATTCTCTATTTAACTAAAATCAAATCTTATCCGCCCGCCACAAACCCTACCACCACTTCTTTATGGATTAATGAACTTGATAGGTATTATCTGTGTGAGAACGGGACGCTCTTGTGAATTTTTCTACTCCACTCTTCTAGAACACAGGGGTTATTCGAACTACGGATTCACCCCTTCCTCTCTTATGAAAACCAGGCACCGCATTTCACACATAAGCATGTGTATCAGCTATAAAAGATAAAATATCATTTGGTTTGGCCTATTTCAGCATATCGCTCCCGTATATTCCCATTGGGAATGTACGGCGAGCGATATGCCGAAATCGCCAAGCCAAATGATATTTTAGCTTTTATAGCTGTGTGTGACACATGTATAATTCTTTTTTGTAGTTTGGAGTGTTAAGAAGAAACACGATCGCCGATAAATTTGTAGGTATTTAAAATACCGAGCGAAAGGGACCACAAAAAGGGACAAAGCACCACAGGCTGATAATAGGGGGCATACATTAATTACGTGAGCAGTTTTTCTTTTAATCTAGACACCCCCCCCTCCCCCTTGGTGAGATAAATTTGGGCCACTTCTTATATTCTTTTCAAGTATCGTGAGATTTTGCTGGTCCCCCCCCCCCTTTTTAAGTTCGCGTAATTAATGTATGCCCCCATACTTAAATCAAATCGTCGAAGTCGAGGTTTTGTATTCCCCATTTTTCTCCTATAAAACTGGACCGAGTTTTAAGAAAATATTCTGTGTGTGTACGTTTTGCTTTTTTTTAAAATACATTGTCTAGTTTTTATACTGAACATTAAAACGGTAAAACTAAATGGCTTTACAACCAGGAAATTTTTAAGATCATAACTAGACATCGGATTATATGCATTTGCATATGCAAATGCATATAACTCTCTAATTACGGCGTTAATGCATATTTTAGCCTTTTTTTCCCAATCGTGCATATTTAGCGTTTGAAGACGCATCCATTAAACAGAATATCGCTCTCATCTCAACACATTTCCACAAGTTACCAGATGCCATAGAAAAATTGGAAATAAAAAACCTTCCTCTATTTAAATCAATAGAAATACTGGAAACAATGATTGAACTCGCCAACGCCCTTCCCAATTCAATATCAGAAAAGATTCGTGAAAAGTTAAACGCTATTTTGTTTAAAACTCCGAGTTTTGAAGACATGAAGAACTTTAATGCCTACTTTAACGGCACAGGTCATACATACCCTGCCTCAACACAGGTATCTAATTACAGGTATTTTGATTTTGCATTGTGCATATTTTAGACATATCAAGAGTTTTTAGTGCATATTTTGGCCTTTTTTAGTGCATATTTTCATGCATATTTTGGCACTTTTATAGTGCATATAATCCGATGTCTAATCATAACTCTTATAAGAAGAACTTATCAAAAAAGCAAGATACGCAAGTGGTCGATATCTATTTTATATTAAAAAATATTTGCACGAGTGTCAACATCCAGAGAGGAAATTGGTAAATACGTTTGTATTAGACAAAACGCTTCCAGGTTTTCGTTTTAAAAAAATCTGAACATCAGTAGCATCAACAAAAACTTCGACGTAATAATTTGTTTCACACCTAAACGGCGTGCAAGTCAGTCCGACGTGTTCCATTCCCTTCACCGCACCTTATTTGCCAGGTAATACATTATATTGTACAGCGCGTGACCTAATGAACCGGGCTAGATATTATCGTGAATAATACCTACAACTCTGAATTATCAACAACACGACTGATTATAATTTATACTAGGGACACACCTCAAACACCATTACTGGGAGCTTTTTAATTCGCCTGTTAATCATACTGATACCTGCCAGCTTAGTAACTGTGAGAATTCAGAAGGGAATTTCGCAACGTTTTTGCCAAAATCGCTTTTGTAAAATAATTATAATTGGCTCATTTTTATAGCGTCGTTTTTTAGAAATATCGCCCCAAGATGTACCAAACTGTTGCTGTTTATTTATTTGTGAGGAAAAACAGCTTATACATAGATTACAGAGATAAATATACTATAAATGATAGTGACTTAAGCTAATGTTGCTTGAAGATAGAGTCTTATTGTGTTTTAAAATTTATTTTTGGTAGGGCGGAGGGGAGGGGAGGGGAATATATATATATATTCGATATTTCTGAAGGGTATTGCTAAAAATATCTATACGCGTATGCTACCTCCATCCCCTTCAAATTCTGATCGAAAGGGACAATTGTATCTCAGGCTGATAATATAAAATTTATGTTATAAAGTTGTCAAAATCAATTTTTCTCCTCCAAAACTGAACCGATTTTTAAATGGTTACCTTTTTAGATTTTCACGTCCAAAAGCATTTTCATTGATTGTTTTTGGGGTGTTATGCCATGTTGCGCTACCTCCTTGTTTAGCCGACGTTTCGGACACCGTTGCAGTGTCCATAATCAGGGCAGATCCGGCAGATCCAACGATGTCACACGATTTTTAAATGTTTTTTTTTTACCAACTGTATTAGAAGAAAATATTTTATGTCTGCACGTTTTGCTTTTTCTTTAAACATTGTCTAGTTTTTATTCTCAACATTTGTTGATGGCGTTCAAACCAGGAAAATTTAACAAATTTTTGGAGTGTCTTAACTCCCCTTTTAGAAGTAACTTATCAAAATAGCAAAATGTACCGTCACGCTAGTGGTCGGTATCTATTTTATATTAAAAAAACATTTGCACATGTATCAAAATTCAGAGAGAAAACAGAGTATGGACAAAACGTCGCCTGGTTTCCTCTTAATCATACTGTCTTTATTACATACATTTTTGTCAAAATCCCTTTCATAAAATAATAAAAATTAATTAGTTCATTATTATAATGTCGTTTTTTAGAAATATAATACTGACAGTGATATTTTCTCCTGCCTTTTTACTGTCAAATGAATTATGAATATTTCGCGTGTTCGTGTGCTACTATTTTGTCATTAAGTAATTGTAGTTTTTGCCATTCTCATTTCTAGTGAAAAACCAATTAATTAAATTCACCTATGTCAATACATATTCTAAACATGCGGCACCTAAGAAAATGTTTTTTGAAATGGCTCTACGTACCTATATTTAGTGACCTGACATGAATAGTGAGGTACTTCCTTATACGCTTACTCAAGCCATTGTACATTCCATTCGTGTTCGACATTGTTTGAAATGGCTTTAGCAATTTTTAATAATCAATGTGCTTTCTTATCCATTTCCTTCCCATTTCCTTCAGCACCATAAAATACCCCATTTGGGGATGTCACAGTCCAGCTAACCTCACAGCATTCCTCAAATGTTTTTTTTTACCTTAGCTCCACACAGGAAAAATAATTCAACTCAGAGCCTTTGTCGTATTTGGGGTTGCTGTGTCGGGGGTATTTTTAAGAAAGGAAATTTTGGGAAGGAAAAGGATATGAAGGAAGGGTAGGAATCTTGGGGTCAGTGTGTCCAGGAGTGACGGACTTATGAATCTATCCCTCCAACAGCGGTGCAAGCCGATGTTCCGAGAGAGTCCTACTAGAGAAGTCAGAAGGTTCCTTCAACCAGTCTCTCCCGATCCGGTCAGTTAGTTGGTCGGCAGAATCATCCGCTGCCAAGTCCCGAACACATCTCACCTCATGAACCTGGGCACCTATGCTAATTCACCAAACGCAGCGAACCACTTTAGGAGACCCAAGGCAGAGGCAAATGAGGGGAATATGGGTACCGCCATTAGGGAATGCCAGAGTTCCACTCGCTCCAAACAGTCGGAACTCTTGTACAGTTACAAATAACATATGAAGCACTTGTTCGCAGCATCCTTGGAATATAACTCCATTATATGGGCCCCTTCTGAACAAAACCACATCCTAGAAATGGAAAAAGTATAAAAAAGGTTTACGCGTTACCTGTATATGAAGTAATATACATATTATTCATTTTAAGTTATCTCTGGTACTGTAGGTACTCAATCCACCTATTTAACTTATATGACCCTAGCAAGTATACTCGTGGGAGATTCCATGCACTTTTTTTATCTCCGAATGCGAGAACTTCTGCCTATCAGAACGTGCCAATAAACATAGCGACTCAACTGCTTAACGATTCTGCATTGACCATCGTCATTTTCAATTTCACTTACAGACAGTTCAGCAACTATCTTTTGACGCATGTCACAAAATAGTGAAACCGCCCCGTGCCTCTTTAATTTGAATATATCGGCGTATAATCGTTTTACAAAGAACATGAAAAATAAATAACAAAAAAAAATGCTGCTCAGATGGTCGCTACTGGTCTTCGACCAAGTCTTTATTTGGTCGAAGCTACTGGTATAATAATAATTATTCATTCACTTACGATCTCAAAATAAATTGTATTATTAATGACACAATTTCTCATGAATATTCATGATTGAATATCTGAGAGTGTAAGTTATTATTTTTTTTATTTTATTTATAGAAACATTTACGTTTAGAGTTCGCATCGGCCATCGACAGGTAGTCAAGTAGCCTGTTCCTGCACTTTGATAACGCTTCCATATATGGCTGCATTTTGGCCGAACAATATTACAGGAAGTGCATATTGATGCATTCATAATAACGTGTTGCATTCTCTCTAGACTCTTATTCGACCTCAACTGTTCAAAATATTAACAACTGTACATTCTAATAATGATTTATTGTTTTGATGGCATTTGGATTGTCTAGTTATTTTTTTATGTGGTGTGTAAATCAATAGGTTGTAGGTACTATTTTTGAAGGCCTTATTAATTATGAAAGCAGTTAGATATAATTATTGCGAAATTGTTTGATCAGTGCTTAATGGTGACCTGCCAACTCAGAATAAAACCAACTCAGAACCACCTCAGAAAGGTCATTAAGAGTGATGATAAAAAAATATGAATTTATTTAAATAGGCTAAGTTATTATTTTTTCATAGCTTTTAATGTCCTTTCTAAGCTGGTTTAATTCTGAGTTGGTATGGAACCGCGCTTAATAGTGCATCCAGAATGGAAGATACTCTCAGTATCTCCCTGGTGTAAGACCACCATTCAGAATTGAATTGCTTGAAATGGGTTTAGCCGTGTTTGGTGACCAGATCTGAATAGCAAGGTACTTTCCCACCTTTCTCATCTACTCCTCCCCACGTACCTTCAGCCTCACAACACACCCCAATTGGGGATGTCATAGTCTCACTGGCTTCAGACTGGAGCTGTTGGGACTCGTTTGTGGTATTCATATGAACAAATTATAATAATAAATATTTTTAAACTAGCGAGAACCCGGCATGCGTTGCAATACCACTCAAAGAAAGAAAATGTTTGTGTTTTAATTCTGTTTATGGAAGTGCTTTTTGGTATACTTTTAGTAGGTACTTTACAATACTTTTTTGTTTTTCTGTCTCTAATAAATTGTATCGTTTTCCGACGCTTGAGCTGAACACATACAGCTGTTCATGTGAGAAGCATGGATTTTTAAAATTTTCCTCCTGCTATCCCCTACCGCTATTATGTCTCCTTTGCAATCCCTCCCTTTTCCCCACGCCTCCGTCACTCCTCCACCAATCTTTTCCCATGCGTCCCCTCCAGCGTTCCTTACCCCTTCCAGATTCCCCCCTCCCTCTTTCCCTCCCTACCGCTAAACTATATGAAATACACACACTTTTCAAACAACTCGCGCGCCATCTATTGTAATTTTTGAACAAATTTAATAACGCCAGACCTCATCATTATATATAGAAACCTTCGTTGGCATGCTCACAACAAATCAACAACGTTTCATTGGAATCAGGTAGGTACAGGAACGCATACGGGATAAACAAAGAAGCATTCGTGTATTCAATTCGATTGGCGCAAAAGTTATGGTGATTTTTTTTAACTACCCGAAGCCAGAGGGACCGCCGCATCCTCAACCGGAGTATGTTGTGTGTTTGAAGGGATTGGGAATAGGATGGAGATGAGAAAGATGAAGGTTGGGAAGTGGACATTGAGCTATTCCGCGAAACTTTGGGGATTCACCAAAAAGGTTGACTTTTTTTCGTAAGGCCCAAATAATGTTAATTTCTAATTTCTGTGTGGTTTATAATTTATTATTTTTTCCACTCGATCAGCTATAAGTGTACTATTTAAGATTTCAAATGTGAGGGTGGCCATTTTGTTTTTTATGTCATTACTCGCAAAAGTAAAGCCACGATTACACTCGACAATATTTTCAAAAAAAATCTGTAATTAAAATTGCTTTATTTAAATAAATTTTTTTCTTAAATTTCAAGAATGATGAACCACCCCCAAAGTTTCGCGGTTTGGGCGTGGAACACGGTGTACACTACTATAATATATAATCTTGTGTTCGTGATTACATTTCAATACTCAGTTGAAGAATCACGCCCAAGTTACACATAGTAATTATTAATGATACTTATTCATCCAATACCTATAATATTAAATCATCACTCAGTTCAACAGGCAAATCACATTATAAATTAATTGTAGACACGTCGCTCTGTATGGATAATTAATCGTGAATTATTATACTCGTATTATTATTATTCTATCTATTATTTAAAATTCTCACGGCCAATAGTGATATGTTCTTTGTCTTTTGGTTTGCTGCGGATCCTCCTTCTTTAAAGCCAACGTTTCCGACAGCCTTGCTGCGTCCATCATCAGGGCAGGCTTAACATCTGTCCTGATCATAGATAATAATAGGGTACGGCTGTTGCGAACTTCTGAGTCTAGTTAATATAAGAGTATCTACTCCACACACTAGGCAATAAGGACCTCTTTCAGTCACCGTTCACAAAAAATATGTAGCAAACTCGCCTATTTTTCGCCTACATGGATTCGTAAACGAATATTATACAAATCATATTGACATTTTTAACATAACAAATTCGATGTTTCAAACAGTTTTTCATCTAGAAATATTTTTTTATATTATTTTTTTTTATCCAATTGTAAATCATATTATGCAACCATTGTTTATTAGTACTAACACATTTCTGGTGGCGGGTACGGGTACCGCCGCCCCGGGAACCATTTATTGGATAACCAACACCTCTGCTATAGGTCATCCTAAGTGGTTCGCTACGTTTGATGGCTTAGCAGGGGTGCCCGGGTTCATGGGGTGAGGTTTGTTCAGGTCTTGGCGGCGGATGCGTCTGCCCACCTGCTGCGTGACAGACCGGATCGAGAGAGCCTGGTTGAGGTAGGCCTTTTGACCTTTCCAGTCGGACTCTCTCAGGACATCGCCTTACACCGCAGTTGGAGGGATTTTTTTTTTTTTTTTTACAGTGAATACCGCACAAGAATCTCAACTGCTCCCGTCTGGAGCCAGTGAGACTATGGCATCCCCAATTGGGGTATGTTGTGAGGCTGCAGGTAGTGGGGAGGGGAAGGAGGTGGGGAAGAGGAAGGTTGGGAGGTACCTGGCTATTCAGATCTGGTCACCAAACACGGCTAAAGCCATTTTCAAGCAACGTTTCAATTCTGAATGGTGGTCTTACACCAGGGCGATACTGATAGTATCTTCCACTCTGGAACGTGCCGCAAATATACTATATATTATTGGATGGATTCATACGTCCGTCACTCCTGGACACACCGACCCCCAGATTCCTACACACCCCTTATACCTTTTTCTTTCCTAGAACTTTCTATCCCTCCCTTCCATAGAAAGAATCTCCACACAGCATCCCTTAAGATAACATAGAGGGAGACATAACCCTGAGGGAAAAAATATTTTCCTCAGGGCCTCCTTCGGCTAATATAAAAAAAACACAAAAAATTGTAATCATTTTATATACCTACCCAATGTGACACAACTATTTTATTTAAAAAAATATCTATGGAAGTGTTCGTTTTAGCAAGATCGTTTTATGTCCGAGACATTTTAGACATAGGATTAAAATATCCAAAAATTCGCTCCAAAATATGTTAGGCTTTTTCTGTCTAGTTTGAAGGGGTCGCGATACTAAAAAGTTGAGAAACGACGATCTGTGGTATTCACGTAAAAAATGACCAATTTTTATAATTTGTTGTTTTATAACTCTTATATAATAGTTGTTGTTTTCTCCTTGTTTCCAGCCATGAGCCGGCGGCGGGGTGTCTGTTGGGGCGGGGGGCGCTAGGCGGGGGCTCCATGGCCGCGGTGCAGGGGCCCCCGCCGGGGGGCGGCAGCCCGCAGCACCGCCGCAAGGGGGCGGAGGCCGGAGCGATGGGTAAGTTACCAACCAACTATTATTATTCATACTACTTAGTATAAACTAATTACATATATACAATGATCAATTATTTATTGTAAGATTATCAGTGTACGGCAGACATTGCATGCGGTTTGTAAAGCTCAGCTGTTTCAGTTCCCCCTAACTACGGTTCCCAGATCAAAAAAACAATATCTCGGAGAAAATCCCTGACATTTGATAAAAATTCCGGACTTTCAAAAGTTAGGGAATTAACAAAGATATGCTCTTATATATTTGCGATGCAGGCACAAAATGCCAATTTTGTAAGGGTCTTTTACTTAATGGGAATTCAATGGTCAAAAGAAAGGAACAGGCTTTCTGTAGAGCCTGTCAAGTCGATTCTCTTAACACAGTATAATTTTAAAAATATGACTTGCGACATGTTCTACAAAACTATTATTATAGATTCAGAAGTGTTGAACAATATTTCTGGGAGCATTAAATATCAGAAGTGATGTTTTCACTTTGATTTCTAATAAAAATAATTTGGTTTATTTCATTTTTTATATCAATCTCCACTTTTAATTGTAGATATTCCGGACTGTTTAGAATTCCCCCCGTATTGCGGACAAAGGCCTATATTTCCGGACTTGTCCGGAAAATTCCGTACGTATGGCAACCCTACCCCTAACCCCCTCTAAAGCGATTATGGACCAAATCGGTGGGAAATTCTAGAATTTCAAGATAGCCGCCGAAATCGTGTATTTTTGATACATTTTTAGAGATTAGTTCCTCATATTTTCGTGACATTTTGTCTAATTGAGAATTTTGAACTTAATCGATTGAGACCTCTAGGATTTCAAGATAGCCGCTGAAATTTTGCATTTTGACTTATATTTTTAGATTTAGATTTACTTTTTTTTAGATTCGAATTTTTTCCATCCTAATCTCCCATATTCAATTTTTGAAACAAATCGGTGCAGAACTATACAAATTTTGTATTTTCACTTTAGATTCAAGTTTAGCTTCTCCCTAACTTCACCTATAACCAATTTTTAAACAAATCGGTACAGAACTATAGAATTTCAAGATGGCTGCTGAAATTTAGTATTTTGACTTAGATTTGAGTTTAGCTCCATCCTAACCTCCCTTATGCCAATTGAAAAAAAAATCGGTACAGAAATATAGAATTTCAAGATGGCCGTTGAAATTTTGTATTTTCACTTTAGATTCAAGTTTAGCTCCTCCCTAACTTCACCTATACAAATTTTGATAGAAATTGGTGCAGAACTCTAGAATTTCAAGATGGCCGCTGAAATTTTGTCTTTATATTCGAGTATAGCTTCATTCTAATCTTCCCTATACAAATTTTGAAATAAATCAGTGCTGGACTCAATTTCAAGATGGCCGCTGAAATGTTCAATTTTTACTTTACTATTCGAGTTGAGCCTAAACCACCTCAAGTCAAGCCAGGACACTGAATCAAATTGGCCTCTTATTTCTCTACGTTACTCCTAAACAGGATGTTAAAAAACGTATCTGATGGACTGTAACCAGCAATTTCAGATAAATAAAATGTAGACCTCATTTTTGCTTTTGGTGATTTTTAGTTGATTAAAATCGGCCATTTTTTTTACATTAACTCCACACAGAAGAGTTTTATATCATCTTTGGGGATGCTGTGTGCTGTGTAGAGGTTCTCTCTAAGTAAAGAAAGGAGAGGAAGTTCTGGTATGAGAGGTGGGTAGGAATCTGGAATGTTCAGGACTGACCCTAT
This sequence comes from Limnephilus lunatus, assembly GCA_917563855.2. Lineage (NCBI taxonomy): Eukaryota > Metazoa > Arthropoda > Insecta > Trichoptera > Limnephilidae > Limnephilus > Limnephilus lunatus. The sequence continues at coordinate 45,666,270 of OU830603.1, read as the reverse complement.
GATGATAATGAATCCATCCCTCCCACCGTGTTGCAAGGTTTTGCAGCCAAAACAAAAAGGAAACCAGCCATTTAAAATTGTAATTTTGTTATGTTCGATTGTAGCTGAGAAGCCCTCCACGCTGAAGGTGCACCTCCCCAATGGCGGCTTCAACGTGGTAAAGTTCGGCGAGGCGGGAGACGTGCGCGCCGTGATTGCCCTCGTGACCACGCGCCTCAGTACGGGCGCCCGCCACTACGGGCGGTGCTACGCGCTGCGGGCGTGCCAGTGCGTGCCGCCCGCCAAGCAGGTGCAGTGGATCCACCAGGACACCACCATGGCCGAGGTGCAGGACCGCTGGCTGGGCCGGCCGGGGGAAGAGTGGAGGTTCGAGCTGAGGGTGCGCTACCCGCCGCCCAATCTCAAGGAGCTGCACGACAAGGACAAAGTCACCTTCTACTATTATTACGATCAGGTCAGTGGGTTTACTACTTCTGGGTCTTTTTTCTTCAGTGCAATGGATCCACCAGGACACCACCGAATACTACTGGAATACCACCTATTAACCATTTGGATACCATCCGAAGGTGTCTCCGTTCCGTCCTTACCGAGAGAATTTTTCAGCTTGATGTGTTTTTCAAACTCTTGGTTTTCCTGTGTCATGTGTCTCCAGACACATGCAGCTATTGGGAGTGGAAAGCACTGATAGATGTAGAAAATGTGAAGAGGATGAAGAGACTCTAATTCACTTATGGTGCCAATGTCCTGCCCTGGTGCGAACTAGGCTCAGATACCTGGGGAGACACTCTGTGGAACCAGAAGACTTAGCCACATATCCAATGACAATTTTGGTGAACTTTATTAAGGGGACTGGGTTATTGTTAAAGGATTGAGGTAAAATGGGAGATAGCACAATGGGCCTATGGCCTAAGTGCTCATGGGAACTAATCGTAAACCGTCTTCGCAAAGGAAAAAAAAAAGCTCTTGGGGGGTTTTTGTGAATTACGGTGTTAGATTACGTTCAATCGGGCAAAAAATTTGTCAGAATACAAAGTTTAATTATTAGATTCAGTTTTCAATCTAAAAATTATTGGTTTTTGTGTAATCAACCTCTGAAAGCAATATAATATAAAATTTAAAATATTTTTGAGTTAGATTTTATTTTTGACATGGGTAAAAATGGTCTAAAACATTATAATTTTATAATCATTATAATTTTGATGGGCCAGCTGCCAGGAGATCAACTGTCAGGTCACCGTTTCTTAAGATCCTCTTAGTTTTGTTTCTTTATTGATTCTGTAATTTCATTTGTGCAAACTTTTGTTAGATTTAGATGTACCTTTCGGTATTTTCAATTGTACTAGTTGTTGAATTTGACTAAATGGATTTATTTATTTTTCAGGTGCGGAATGATTACCTGAATGCTAGTCACCCAATGTTAGACCAAGAGGTAGCCGTCCAGTTATGCTGTCTGGAAATAAGGTTAAAAAAATATTCCATCAAAACAATTTCACATATTAAACCTTAGCGAAACTTTAGACTTCTTTTTTGACTTAAAAATTTTGAACTGAATGACAAAAGTGCCAGTAAATATGATGTTATTAAATTTTTTATGAAGTTTTTGACAACGGAAAATATATGGCAGTATTAGTTACTTCAATATACAGTACAATCTCACTAATCTGGCACTTCAATAGACCGATATGTCCAATAATCCAGCACCCTCCGCCTAGCGTCGCCTAGCAGTCTAATCTCAAAACTCTTCTAATGTGCACGTGCATACGTATTTACCTGTTGTTTTGAAGTGAGAATAGTGTGTAACTAAAAATTTCAAGTGAACGGAAACACAAGACACTAGATTTGAAAGATAAAATGGACATTTTAAAGAAGTTAGATGGTGGAGAAAACATGTGCAAATTGGCAAAAAAATATGGTGTTGGGCGTGATACTATACATAATCCAGTAATCCGAACTTTCCAATAATCCGGCAACCTTTGGTTTTTAATAGTTTCGGATTAGTGAGATTGTACTGTATATGTGTTATTTTAAGAAGCTTACTGCTACAATAGTTTATAATTATTTTATATGTGTTATCACTGGGATACCACGATTCCGCTAAAGGTTAACATATTTTGTGAACAATTTTTTGTATACTAAACAGTTTTCTTTTCTTTCCAGATATTTTTTCAAGGACATGCCTCAAATAGCTCTCGATAAGAAATCAAATTTAGAATATTTAGAAAAGGAAGTCGGACTTCACAAATTTTTACCTAAATCTATATTGGAAGGAACGAAACCCAAGACTCTTAGGAAATCTATTCAGCAACACTTTAAAAAGGTAAGAAAAAATTATTTATAAGTTAACCTGTCTCTTATTGTGATGTGCGAAAGAGAGATGGGGATATAGATTGTTAACTTTTTGGTCGCATTAATTAGATCAGTTTTGAAAACCTCCATGCAGAACAGTTTTTTGAATATATTATAATAAAACAAATTTAAAATTTTTTTCCACTTAATTTTACTGACCGTAACCGGTTTCAGCTCGTTGGAGTCATCTTCAGACTGGTACAAATTATTCTTAGTCTATGACTTATATACATAACATATGGGGGAGGGGAAGAGGGGTGGTCTACAAGGATTTTAATCATATTTGTTACTAAGTCGTTTTAGACTGTCTATTTTCTAATTATTTTTGGTAATTCCAGTAGGCTAATTACCTTGGGTTTGTAGCTCATTTCAATATTATTATACCTTACAAGAAATATGTATTATTAATGACCTAATTTTATTGTCAAATCGATACTATATTTATGATGTATGGGATTTTTTAAATTGCTTTTTGAAGGGATACATGTTTACATTGGATTAGGAATGGTTGTTATATTGGATTCTGTAAGTGTAAACTTAAACTCTAGGGCTATAAACTAAATAATTATTAATTAATTATAAACTAAATACATATTTTAATTTCGAAATTATTATGAAAATTACAATGGATACAGAAGCGGAGACTTAGCAAATGATTCTTATTGCTTATTCATTACAAAGTTAGAGTCTATTTTTTTAGTTACGCGGGTAATTTCTAAAGATTCTAGTCTATCTAGTTTATGACCTTTGTTACAAGTATTACCTTTAACGTCTTTGTCTTTAAACGAGAGAATGTTTTTTAATAAGTGTGATGCTACATTTGACAATTCGCCTTTGTCATTCACTCAGTTTGTAAAGTTTTTTGAATATCTGATCGGAGGTCGTCATATTACTGATTTCTTGCCATATCAAATATTTAATACATTGCAATCAAAAGGCTAATGGTGATTGACTGAGTTTCTGCTGTATGAGATCATCCAGATGTCCTTGGGAGGGTCTGCTGCTTCCTTAAAGATGTAATCATATATTGGATTATTTCCTTTCAGGTTTCTGGTCTCACAGAAGTGGAGTGTATGCTGCGATTCTTCGAACTCCTCCGACCTCACTACAACTTTGACCAGGAGACTTTTGCAGTATCTCTGGGCACCGGATGGTCGATCCCTGTAGAACTGGCCATTGGGCCCAGCATCGGTATGTAAATCAAAGTGCCAATTACAGTGAATGCTTTCTGTAAAACTCTGCATTTAAAAAATATTACAAAACGTACAATACAGAATACAAAACTAAACACCCGGGAACCTCTATCACTCAAGGCGTTTGTAAAAAATAAATATATTTATAAGTATAAAAATGCCGTCACTCGAGTGGCTAAGTTCAAAGAATTCATTCATTTTGCTGGAGACAATGATTCGAGATTGTATTTGTAAAAAACCACCACTGGTCCTTCCCATCCTGCTCCAATCCTCTTCCATGCGGTCTATCCATGATAATGCTATCCTTGTTCTACCGGAATTTCGAACTTCGGCACCGGTGCATAGTCGAGAAATACGCCAAACGCGTGCCCAACATATGTACACGGTTGACATTTGTCACACGAGAATGGGTCGCTTCTTCGACTCGTTCTGGTGTTCAACAGTTCGGCTGTGGAACGATTTGCCGGCCTCTGTGTTACCTCCTTCAAGACAAATGTTGGGTCTCTTCAAGACCAATGTTCATTCCTTCCTTTCCTCAAGAAGACCCTCCACACAGCATCTCAGATGACATAGGCCCTGAAGGAAATTATTTTCATAGAAATTATTTTCCTTGGGGCCTCCTGTGTGAAGTTAAGGGGATCTTACCGCAATCGCAGCATATTTGCAGGTTTTTGATGCAGTTTTTAGAAAATTTCTATATTGTTTATTAGAAAATAAAATTATGTTTTGAACAAATAAATTATTCTTCTAAATGGTGAAACAACAAAACGTGTTAAAATGTTTAAAATAATTGCGTAAAAAAATATTTACGGAACCTCTAAAAATAGCTTAAAGTTCGATTATATCCTTTAATTCTAAATACAGGAGAATTATAAAAATATACATTATCACCACATCAATGTTTTCTAAACGGCTGATAATAAAATTATTTTAAAAAGCATAAAAACAATGCTTATAGAAATAAAAACCGTTTTTCTATATTACGATATCCTTCCGCCATAATATAAAGCAGGAGACGAGTTGTTTCTCATTAGTATATGAGATGCGTTCACGGTGGGAGGACGTCAAATTTTGCAAGAAATAAATACGTAAATGTGGTGGCACTTGAGAAAAGGGGTCACACTAAAGGCTAGTCATTATGTTATCGTGTATTATTTCAGAACCAAGTTGACTTTTTTACTCGAAATTCCATTTCTCAGCCGTTTGCTACAACCAGCGGCATATAATGTTTTAGAGTGCCCCTTCACCAGAATCGTATTCCTAGTTTTATTTATTTACGCCCTAATGGGCTTATATATAAATTTCTAATTATAGTTATTTCAGTTGTAATAATGGTATAAAGAGGAGTTATAAAGTTATAAAAAGTAACAAAATTGTAAAATAGGTTTGCAAACAAACAAAAAGAAGTCGACACACTCCTAAAAATTAAATATTAACGAAAAAAATTGTTGAAACCCATTTTATACATAACATGGGAAAATAAAATAAACAATAAAAAAGTGTGTGCATGGAATCCACGCGCGACGTGAAACTTCTTGTTTATTTTTAAAATTCGATTTATGCGAAATATATCGTATTTTTATGAATTCATTCCGAATAGGTATCTGAATTAAGGCTGGCCGCGACGAAATTCTGCTGCGAAAAATTCGATTTACGTGAAATATATAGTATTTTTTATGAATTTATTCTGAGTATTTTTTATTTATTTAATTTAATTAGGACCGGTCGCGAAAATTTGATTTACGCAATATATATCGTAGTTTTACGAATTTATTCCGAATAGGTATCTTCATTAAGGCCGGCCGTGATGGGTACGGCCGCGAAAATTCGGTTTACGCGAAATATATCGTATTTTTATGAATTTATTCCGAATAGGTATCTGCATTATGGCCAGCCGCGACGGAATTCGCTCCTGAAATTCGATTTACGTGAAATATATCGAATATTTTATGAATTTATTTCAAATAGGCATCTGAATTAGGGCTGGCTGTGATGGTTTTCGGCCACAAAAATTCGATTTCCACGAAATGTATCGCATTTTTATGGATTTATTTCGAATGGGTATCTGAATTAGTGCCGGCTGCGATGGGATTCGGCCGCGAAAATTCAATTTACGCAAAATATATCGTAGTTTTACGAATTTACTTCCAATATTTAAATTTGAAGAGCCAGTCGAGGAGGTTATAAGCCACAAAATTTTGATTTACATCGCAGAAAAATGCGATGTTTTTACGAATTTATTTCGAATATCTGTATTTAGTGGGCCGGTCGCGACGGGATTTGGTCGTGAAACTTCGGTTTATGCGAAATTTATCGTATTTTTACGAATTTACTTCGAGTATCTGAATTCAAATGGTCAGCTGCATCGGAAATAGACTGCAAAATTTCGATTTACGCGGTAATATATCACATTTTTATGAGTTTAAAGGGATGGCCGCGACGGTAATCGCCAGCGAAATTTTGATTTACTCGTAACATATCGTATTTTTGTGAATTTAGTTCGAATAGAAGGCCGCCTGCGGCGGTATACGGCTGCGAAAATTCGACTTACCCACGGAATAAGTCGTATTATTACGAATCAATTCCAAAGAACCTACCCGAATTGGAATTTGCGGCCGAGAAATTCAATTTTCGGCGCATGTTTTTTTTTCATAAAATTTTTAATTACGTGGGAGTGCAATGCTATCCTCAGAGCACGTGTTCCACTCCTAACAAACAGTGCTCCCTGGTGTACCGGTCTCACCGGGACAGGAGTGCTTCTGGCTGGGGTGGTACAATCATATCGTATCGTATCGTATGATCCTTATACTAATAATAATGTAACTAATTTCTACTAAGTAAAAAAAGTAAAACAAAAAAAAACTAAGTAAAAAAACTCCCATTAATTAAGAAATGTATTGCCATGGCCAATCAGAACTCAAGAAATTAAAACCAAAATTTTGTATTTTTACATAACTCCCCTTTAGCAATGTAGGGTAATTATTGTATTAATTACCAAACGCTGTGTACATAAAAACCGTTCACTCTCACATTAGCGTTGATTTGTACACACACAGTTATAATATATGTGGCTTGACGTATTTCAGCCTATTGCTCGCCATATATTCCAATAAGGAATGTACGGCGAGCGATATGCCGAAATACCCCACGCCACGTATATTGTAGCTATGTGTGTGTACACAGCTTAAAAACAATGAATTCTCACACATACTTGCAAAACGTGCACCTGCCACATGAAGTTCGTGCTAACGGTTTCGGAATTGGAACGCATACTCAAGTTAAATGTTATATTTTAAGTATCTGGAACAAAATGGCAGTTGAAAAAATACAGTTTGTCAAATTTACACCAAAAAAGAGAATTTTCGAGTACTTACTGTTTTTGTAGCTTCCTGAGATTATTGCAGTGCTTCAAGTGATTGGGTATTCTATTTTTAGAGCCATTAACAAAGCTTTTCGATGGCATTTTTTAAATATATACGCTAACAAACAAGGAGCGTATAGTTTTGTTACTTGCCGACGGGAGATTCTAGCCCGGAATGAATGACGAGCTGTGAAATGTGTTATAATTTGGTAAAAAAGGAAGTATTTATTTAATTGTTAAATCCACAGATATCATAACGAGAATAAAAGGCCGTACTTTTATAGATATATGTATTATGTATATATTTTAAATTAAAAATATTGTATAAAATCATTATTAATGCGATAATCATAGACTGAAGTTTTAAAAGCGGGTTGTATGGTGTATCAGTGTTTTTATTTTTCATGGTCGAATGCCTACATCAATTACAAAAAAAATAAGCAGATTGAAAAGTAAAAGTCCATTATTTGGTAACAAAAAATATCAAGACTGAGAATGACACACGAAAGGTAGTATTAAGCCGTTTTAGAGAGCCGTTTTTCAGCAAATTACAATTCTGCCACTATAATATGCTCTTAAACGTTTCATGTTCGAACCTTACTCAAGGGCACTATCTAGTCTATATTTCTTAGCTGCTCTGGCTGACAAGCGCGTAGCGGCCGCTGCGTGTTCCCCGTTCCAACTTACCCACTCCATACCTCTCCACCCCGAAATATTATTTCGGTTTGCGTAAATTACCCCTTAATGTAAAAATAAAAATAAATCCACTTCTTACCCAGTCTGTCTCTAGGATCTGGACTTCCACACAGTCACTTTTCTTATTGTTGCCTAATATGGAAAATAATAGGGTTATTGTTTATTTTTCAGGTGTGTCATACGTCTCCCACAGGGCGGGCTGCGCTCCCGAGTACACCCGGGTGGCCTCCTTCGAGGACGTAGAGGCCGTCAGGACCCTGCGAGGAGACTGCGAGAACGCCCAGCCCGCAGTGTGCAAGGGGGTGCTGCAGCTGAGGGTCAGGGCTGCCCAGGACACCCTGGCACTCACCTGCCCTACAGTACAGGTAACAAGTACACTGGGGTAGAAGATACTCTCAGTATAGCCCTGTTGATTGAAATGGATTTAGTGACTATATCAGAACCAGTACTTAGCGAGAAAATTCGCTTGTGCAATGATGAAGAATTTAGCTATAGTATTGACACCATCACGCCATTTGGAAACCGACAGTTCTACATTTCAACAAGTCTGAGATTTACAAGTAACTCATTCTCAACTGCTCCCAACCATCTGAATGAACCCAGTGAGTCTATGGCATTCCCAATTGGGGTATGTTGTGAGGCTGAAGGTATAGGGGGGGAAGAGGAAGATGACGGAGTACCTGACTTTCAGATCTGGTCACCAAACATGGCTAAAGCCATTTCAAGCAAAATTTCAAATCTGAATGGTGGTCTTACACCAGGGTGATACTGAGAATATCTTCCACTTTGAAAAGTGCCACAAATATACTAAATATATAATTTTACATTGATAAAATTGTGAAGTAAGACAAATTTATGTGAAATTTACGTGCTTACACCGGGATTTTAACCTGCTACCTCCGGATTGCTAGTTGAGACCTTTACCCCTCAGATCACGGAGGTCTATTTAGACAAAGCGCCATTTAAATGTAAAACATGCTCAGATTTTTTTTTACATTAACTCCACACAGGAGACCCTGAGGAAAATAATTTCCCTCCAGACCTATGCCATCTTTGGGGATGCTGTGTGGAGGATCTTTTTAAGTAAAGGAAGGACAGGAAGTTATGGGAAGGAAAAAGGTATAAGGGGTGGGTAGGAATGGAATCTGTGGTTCAGTGTGTCCAGGTCATCCGCCGCCAATACCTATACAAACCTCACCCCATGAACCCGGGCACCCCTGGTAAGTCACCAAATGTAGCGAACTACTTGAGGTGATCTATGGCAGAGGTTATTCAATGAATTGTTCCCGGTGCGGCGGTATAGATAGCGGCCGTCAGAATATCGTGATGATTTAACTTTTCATGTATGCAACGCTTCTACGTTATTTATATATTTTATTTTTATTTTAACAGGTGGCAGAGAGTCTAGCGGATCTCATTGACGGATACTGCCGGCTATTTTCAAACACGGGCACCTCCCTTTGGAACCGAACGAGTGAGTAACAACAACTGGGACAGTCACCCTCTTACAGTGCATAACACATCATTTGACATCTATATCATAAGTCGCTAACTAACCCTTGACATTTGTTCCTTCCAAGCTGGCATATTGAAGCATTACCCGTGCCCATGCAAAGGTAAGTTCTGTCTTTACACGTGTCATTACAATACGTTATTGTTTGGTTTTGAAATGATAATATGCACAGTACCTACTGGAATGTCATTTATCCATCCTACCTTCCCCAACCTTGTCACATTGCTGAAAAAAAGCTGGGAACCATGACAACAAAACTCAACATTGTTCACTACAAGATGACTTGTGAAGTGGGAAAAAATTCGGTTTAGTGGCGAAATTCCTAAAAAATCAAACTAATTATTTTTATACTAACTATGGGCCAGGAAATCCGAATCTGAAAGAATTAGGCGGCGGCAAGCAATATTAACTGAATTAGACGACTTTTAAATTTTCAATACACATACGAAAACAGCCATTTTAAAAGCATTTTGACACATGAAAACCATAGAAACCATAGAAAAACAAAAATTTAAGTGTGGCCATTAAACAATAATATCATCGAACATACCTTATAAATCAAATAACCTAATCTAACCTAACCTAACCTAACCTAACATAACCTAACCTAACCTAACCCAACATGGTTTGGTCCCCTTTATACCGCCTGCTCGCGTCAATTTAAAAAAAACATCCCAGTTTTCAAGTAGTTTAGCGGCTACGCTAGGTTTGTGTCACATGGTTTTTGCCCCTTTATACCGCCTGCTCGCGTCAATTTAAAAAAACATCCCAGTTTTCAAGTAGTTTAGCGGCTACGCAAGGTTTGTGTCACATGGTTTGTGCCCCTTTATACCGCCTGCTCGCGTCAATTTAAAAAAACATCCCAGTTTTCAAGTAGTTTAGCGGCTACGCAAGGTTTGTGTCACATGGTTTGTGCCCCTTTATACCGCCTGCTCGCGTCAATTTAAAAAAACATCCCAGTTTTCAAGTAGTTTAGCGGCTACGCTAGGTTTAGGTAGCATGGTTTGTGATACAAAAGTGAGTAAAATTTATAAAAAGTAAGTACTTAAATTATAAACATGTTATTTTACGTTATTGATATTACTGCTTAATGGCAACACTTAATTTTATGGTTTCTATGGTTTTCATATGTCAAAATGCTTTTAAAATGGCTGTTTTCGTATGTGTGTATTGAAAATTTAAAAGTCGTATAATTCATTTAATATTGCTTGCCGCCGCCTAATTCTTTCAGATTCGGATTTCCCGGCCCAAAGTTAGTATAAAAATAACTAGTTTGATTTTCTAGGAATCAGAATGCTTCCAAAATGGCCATTTTCCTATGTGTGTAAAAAAATTTTTTAAAGTCGTATAATTCAGTTAATATTGCTTGCCGCCGCCTAATTCTTTCAGATTCGTATTCCCCGGCCCATAGTTAGTATAAAAATAACTAGTTTGTATTTTTAGGAATTTCGCCACTAAACCGAACTTTAGCCGTGAAGTGTTGTGGAAGGAACTGTTTTTTCATAAGTTATGTGTTCGCCTTCTAATTTGGTAAGTGCCTTGGTTTTCCTTACTTCCTTGTAGTCCACAATTTACCACACACATATAATCATTCAACTGCAAGCAATCTCTTTTCGTTTTCGTAGTTTACAGTCCATTTCGCCAGTTGCATTTGAGGCTGTCATTTTCGAAGACAGTTTCGGATGCAACAGTTATACCAAAGCATATTAAAACATACAAACCTAAGTAAGAATCGTGTATCCCTTATCAAGCACAAGAACTCCTCTTTTCTGATTATAATATTTTGTCAAATATAAATGTATAAAAGTAACTCACATTCTTTATATTACAATAAAATAAAAAAAATATACATAATATTTTGTATCGAAACAGCTAATCTATGTATAATTTTAAATTTTCACATTCTGTATGTTTAAGGTAATATTGCGCTTATAAGCCAACATTTTGGATAGCACTTTAGTTTTAACCACGCTCTTGCCGATAGGCCATATATGGCTGCGGTAGGAATTTAAAAAACTTTTTTGGATGTGATTTTGACCCTTATGCATAAAGAAATTGTATGAAGAACAAGGTCTGAATGGTTTGGGCCATTCTCGTTCTTGACGTAACAAAAAGCCGCATAGCGCCTAGCCTCTCGGAATAAATTACAAAAATTATCTTGGCGACCTCGGCGTCACTTCGACTGTCATTTTGTATGTGTAAACCAGTGTAAACTTTGAAAACGTAAATATTTTACATTTTCAAAGACGTACCAATGTCATAACTTGTTCGAAAACACCCATGGATTGTTTTTTTTCACGTAGGGTGTCTTTTCAGGTTTGTGTAGAAATAAAAAAATCAGTTTATTTTCGTATAAATATATTTTTACGATTTGTTTCCGGAGTGGGAAAAAGCTAATTTCGCGCGGTTTTTTCCAAATACGCCCGGCGACAGCCAGGTTTAATAGCTGTAACGAGTAAACCATCTGAAACAATACAATAATTTCTGTTTTTAAATGATTAGTCAGCAAAGCGATGTTGGTGGTGTTAATATACATTCTTATTAGAGTCCTAGATTTTTCCGACACTCGTTGGAAATACCTATTTATACTTCCGTCACTCCTGGACACACACTGCCCCTCGAGATTTCTACCCACCCGTTATACCTTTTTCCTTCCAGAACATCTCCTTCTTCCTTTCATTAAAAAACCCTCCACACAGCATCCCTATGACACAGACCCTGATGGAAAGTATTCATGTGAAAATATTTATGTAAAAGAAACTATTTGGTTTACTATCAGCTGTTTACCAATCAATAGTTTCTCAAACATAAGTTGCCCAAAAAATGGAAAAATATTAAAAAACCTATTTTTTTTTTACATTATCTCCATACAGGAGGACCTGAGGAATATAATTCCCTCCAGGGCCTATGTCATCTTTGAGGATGTTGTGTGGAGGGTCTTTTTTGGAAAAGGAAAAAGAGGAAGTTTAAAGGGAAAGAAAAAAGGTATGAGGGGTTGGTAGGAATCTGGGGTCGGTGTATCTAAGAAGGCGTATGAATCTATCTTTACCACTGCGGTGTAAGGCAATGTTCCGAGAGAGTCCTGCTGGAGAGGTCAAAAGATCTCCCTCAACCAGTCTCTCCCGATCCGGTTTGCCACGCAGTTGGTGGGCAGACAGATCTGCCACCAAGATCTGGATAAACCGCACCCCATGAACCTGGGCACCCCTGCTAAATCACCAAACATAGCGAATCACTTGGGGTGACCTATGGCAGAGGTGTTGGTTATCCGATAAAGATTCCCGGTGCAGTGGTACCCATACCCGCCTTCCAAATTGCTAAACTAAATGCTCAGATCGAATTTTTTTTTAATTTTTTCTTTCCAGACCTGTGTATAATTACCTTTTATTAGTTATTTATGATACTACCGCTTTGCCAAGGAAATAAACCATTAAATATATTTTGGCGTTGGTCTGATTGTATTTGTGTTAATGCTTCCAGAAAACAATGCATCCAATGGGCCTGGTCCTGGTAACACTGGCACCATGCTGTCCGAGGACTACGCCGAGATAGTGGATGAAGATGGAGACTATTCAACACCAGCTGGTAAGACTATTACCAAATTATATATTAATCGGTGCTGCAGTTATTCAGTCAATCGACGGCATCAGGAGTTACTTGATTCAGCACACATGTGCCTCCAAGAAATTTTTTAAATTTAATGTTTCAAAGACCCACATTACGTCTAAAAGGGATCGAAATGAAAATCTAGTCTCCTTCAACGGAAGCATTCTTCCGAATACACCCTCCATTGATATGTTTAGTGACCAGCTCAGGTACGGGAGCTCCATCGAAGCCAGAGTCAAGTTAGCCTCTCAGAAGCTGGACATACTGTACAGGGCCCGCAAATATTGTAGATAGTACACAATTGCTAACCCTGTACAAATCGCAAGTGCGCCCCACTGTTGAATTTGGAAGCCACCTCTGGTCTGGAGCTTCAAAATACCTGAAAAAAGCCCTCAACTGTGTGCAGAAACGGGTAGTCCGTTTGATAGATTCTCCCACCTTAACAAACGGATTGCAATCTTTAGAACAGTGGTTTCGGGTGGGAATGCTATCCTTGTTCTACCGGTATTTCAATGGATGATGCTCCAAGAAACTGGCGTCATTGATTCCTTCGGCACCAGTGCATAGTCGGGAAACACATCAAACGGGTGCCCAATATATGTACACTGTTGACATTTGTCACACGATTTTGTCGTCCAACAGCTCGGCTGTGGAACGATTTACCGGCCTTTGTGTTTCCTCCTTCCTACAACATGGGTCTCTTAAAGACCAATGTTAATTCCTTCCTCTCCTTAAAAAGACCCTTCACACAGCATCTCACATGACATAGGCCCTGAGGGAAATTATTTTCCTTAGGGCCTCCTGTGTGGAGTTATGTAAAAAAAAAAAAAAACTAATAAAAGAGGCAAGATGTATAAATTTTGAACTCTAAACTGATAGAAAACAATTTTGTTTCAGATTTTTGCAAACCCGAGAAGGAATACACAAATTAACAAATTCTGGGCATATTTCATTTGTGCCCTGTCCATACCCTTATTGAATTCAGGTTTGGTGCATTTTGTTGAAGTGTGTAATGAATTAAATGATTTTTTTAAATTGCAGTTCGGGACTACGAGTTAGTCAGGAATCAGGTGGAATTGACTGGCATCATTGGAGAAGGACAGTTTGGTGATGTACACAAAGGTAAGATTTTTTTCATCATGAGCTACCTATCATCCAGTGACATAGATCTGGATTCATCCTGTAGCAGTCTTGCTTGGCCCTTAATGTGGTTGTATCGATCGTCTAGTCCAGGGGTCTCCAAACTTTCCAGCTTTAGAGCCATACTGATTACTCCAGTAAGTTCCAAGGGCCAATTAAGTGCTAAATTCGATATTTGCGGGCCGGATTGATGACCCTGGTGGGCCAGATGTTTGGAGACCCCTGGTCTAGTCAATTGGTCAGACATCTCCGAAAAATCGAAATTTAAGTAAGTATGTATGTAGTTATATGTAAAAGTGTACCCTCTATTGGTACAATACTCAGATTACTTATAAACACCACCGAATCAATTATAACGCAGAAAAACTTCTAGTGAATTAAACAAAACGTTCCTGTTTTCTTGGAAATTTCATACTAATGTAACGGACCGTTTTGCCTCCCAGCATATTTGGTATGTAACGTGTAAATAATATTTGATTTATGGCAAGCATTAGAATATTGCTTTCATCAAAAATTAAACAAATTGAAACTGAACATAAACAAAACAAAATATATGGAAATAGGCAATAAAAAGCGTAACACAGGGTTAAATTTGACAATTAATGGTGAAAAAATTGGAAAAGTAAATGAAATCAAATACCTGGGTGTAATACTCGATTCAAAACTGACTTTCACAGCAAACTTTGAATATGTGCTAAAAAAGGTATCAAAAAAGGTATATTTTCTTAGAAGACTAAGACATAAATTAAATAGAAACACTACGGAGGTCATTTATAAAACTATTGTTGCTCCACATTTGGATTACTGCTCTACAATGTTATATGTATTTGGCCGATGAAGGAAATTTAAACGAACTAGAAGTTATACAGAACAGAGCTATGAGATGTATACTGGGAAAAGGCAAATACGCAAGGATTAATCAAATGAGAGAGGAGCTAAATTGGATTCCAATAAAAAAGACTACTATTTAATGTGTTAATTTTTGTGCATAAAATTATGAAAAACCAAATGCCAAAATACTTTAAGGATGAAATTGTTTCTAATAGAGACGTACATAATTACGAAACAAGAAATATAAACAGAGTTCGATTGCCACAAATGAACAAATCAAAATCACAGAACTGCCTAATGTATCTAGAGGACTAAAGATGTATGATGAAATGCCTGAAAGTATGAAGAATGAAGAAAGAATGAATGTATTTAAAAAGAAATGTTATGCTTACTGTAAAAATATTTAAATTTATCAAATGAAATGTTACATTGTGCTTATTAGTTTATATTCATGTAGTATAATAAACTAACTCAATAAATAATAAATAAAAAAATAAAAATTATCACAAAATTTTGTATTCATAAATGTCTCACTAATCAACTGGATGATTGATGTATTGTTGAAAATAATATATCGTCTTCCATATGCGGTTTCCCTAGAATAACTCATATAAATTTAAAAAAAAAATTATTGTGCTGCCGTATTTATTGGGATACATCGACGCTCAAGCGATTAACAATATCATTTGAGTGGCCGAAATTTTTAGACATGCCGACGAATATTATCATAATTTTGTCGTAATGTTTCCAGGTATCTGTCGTCTGAAGCAGCCCAACCACCCGTCCCTGCGCAAGCACCTGGCCTTACAGCGTCAGCAGAGCAAGGAGGGGGGCCCCCCGGCGCCCCCGCTGGCCACCGTGGGACACGATGCCATCCTGCCTGTGGCCGTCAAGACCTGTAAGATAGACGCAGACCTCGCCACCGCTGAGAAGTTCCTGGAGGAAGCTTGTGAGTGTCCACAGTAAAATGAAATCTACTTTTTTACTCAAAATTTGCTCAGGAATCTCTGATTAAAATATGTATATATACATGGTGTCTGAAAACTAGTGCTACAAGTGGAAGACCAGTATATCACATTTGAGTCAATTTTATGATATAACTTTTTTTTGATTTGATCATTTCATTTTCGAGTGAATCAAATCCAAAGTTGGAAATTTTTAGGTCAAATTTGAAAACATCCACTATTTTTTGTCTTTTACATTGTGCCAAAGAGTTATACCCAGCTTCAAAAGTTTTTTAACGCTTTAATTGCCAAAAAAAAATATAAGTGAAAAAAATAAAATAACAATTGAAGTTTTCAAGTATTTTTTGGATTCTCTATGTAATGTTAAAAACTGTGAGTATTACTTTTAACCCCTCAGGCCTCGGGCATATTCTGTCAGAACAGAAAATTTCCACTTTGCAATTAAATCCAAATAAATTAAATATTTGTAAATGTATCCGAAAATTAAAAACTGTTGAAAGGTGATAAAATCACATTATTATTATTATTTGGAATAACACATCATATTTCTTGAACAAAATTCATAAAAACATTAAATTTACATTAGAAATAGGAATTAATTGTAGCATAAACTTCTTAGATTTAAACCTAACTGTAATTAAAAATAAGATTGAATTTAATGTTTTTAGAAAAGAAACATACGCTGATATAATTATACACAACTCATCTAACCATCCATTTTCACAAAAACTCTTAGCTTTCCATTATTTGATCAATCGATTAATTAATATCCCGCTATCTCCAAATAATTTCAAAGTTGAACTTAACACAATTAAAATAATTGCATCTAATAATGGTTATAACCCCAAATTAATAGACGATATATTGAACAAAAAATATAAGAAAAAATTTCATTTGTCCTACATTTACCCATTGCTTAGTGATAATATCAAAAAACAATGGAGAAAAATATTGTTTGTAAATCATCAAACCTCCAATTTAATCGGGAAAAAAATCCCTAATACAATACAGCCAGCTTTTTATACCAATAATAAATTGAAAAATTATATTTTAAATAACAAGGACAAAGACCAAAAAATGAAAAAATCCGGAGTTTACCAATTGAATTGTAATGATTGCAATCATTTTTACGTAGGTAAAACTTGCAGAAATTTTGAAACGAGGATTAAGGAACACTTGAGATGTCTAAATAGCAATAATTATTCGGAATTTGCTAACCATCTAATTGAATTTAACCATTCATTTGATATAAATACTGGTTTTAAAATTTTACACACTAACGTTAGTGGTTTTCAATTAGATCTTTTAGAAATATTAGAAATTAGGAAAAATGTCAATAGAAATTTAAATATTATTAATAACCAAATTAATTTTGTGAATAACCCTATTTTAAACATATTTCCATTGTAATTTTGTCTACGATCTTCTAAACAACCCCCTCTCCCCTGTCTATCTTCTAAGCTCCTCCTCTTTCCGCCCCTCTTCCCCCCCCCTCCAAATAATTCCATTTCCACCCACGCTTGTCTTTCTATGCTTGATAATTTAGTTTTAGTACATATAATGTCCTGATGAAGAGAACATCGTTCTCGAAACATGTCGACTTTTTAAATAAAGATTATTGTGGTAAAAACAAAGTGTTTTAATAATTTAATTAATAAAATGGGGCCACAAAGTGAATTTGCAAAATTTGAAGAAATTAAAATTTTTAATGCAAACATGAAAAAGTTTTAAAAATGGCTCACCTTACGTTTTTTTCTAACTAAAACTATTAATAACGAAAAAAAAGAAAAAACACGTACATATTTTATTAGTCAAATGTATCGTAAACGTTATTGTTACCTCACTTTTTTATCGTTCTATAAAAAAAATTAATAAAAATTCATAATTCTTTGTCGAATTCCGGTCTTGCACATTTAAATTTTTCTGTGGTTAACTTCTATTTTTTAATATAAAGCGTGGTGTTTTCTCTTTCTAATACCGTTTACATCATATTTCTCATGATGGCAGTAAGGGAGGTACAACGATTTCTATGAGACCTATGTGGGCTGTTCCAAAAAGTGAACAAATTAGCCTGAGGGGTTAACAGTTATGATCAAGATACTGAATAAACGATAGACGAGCAAGCAAACGAGATGAACAGATGTGCTTGTCCGAGTCAAGAGTTGCGAATGCCAATGTTTTTGATAGACTTGTCCGGTGCTGTTGTCCGTTAACGTGTGTTGTTGTAGGTTTTTGTCTGGCCTGCAGCGGCTGCACCACTATCTTCAAGTAACATATTGATTTGTTTGCAGATATAATGCAGCAGTTCTCCCATCCACACATCATCGGGCTGGTGGGAGTGTGCAGCACGCCCCCTATCTGGATAGTCATGGAGCTGGCCACCCTGGGGGAAATGAGGGCCTATCTCCAACAAAATGCACATCGGTACGCAACACAACATGGAAATTCATAGTGGAAGAGAGAAACTGGTGTCTGAAATCTACATCGGATTTGTATGCAACTCCTGGACGCGATGACTCCAGATACCCACCCCTCATATCTTTTTCCTTCTCAGAACTTCATCTCCTTCCAGTCCCTAAAAAAGACCCTCCACACAGTATCCCGAAAGATGACAAAGGCTGCGAGAGAAATTGTTTTCCTCAAGGCCTCTTATGTTTTTTTTTTCTTAGATTAGCTCTACACAGGAGGCCCTGAGGAAAATAATTCCCCTCAGGGCCTGTGTCATCTTTGGGGATGCTGTGTGGAGGGTTTTTTTAGGAAAGAAAGGAGAGGGAGTTCTGGGAAGGAAAAGGGTATTCGGGGTGGGTAGGAATCTGGGGGTCAGTGTGTTCCGGAGTGACGGATGTATGAATCCATCCCTCCCTATGCGGTGCAAGGCGATGTTCCGAGAGAGTATGGCTGGAGAAGTCAAAGGGACTCCCTCAACCATTCTCTCCCGATCCGGCCATGCAGCTGGTGGACAGACGCATCTGTCGCCGAGTCCCGGATAAACCTCACCTCACCTCACCCGGGCACCTCTGCTAAGTCACCAAATGTTGCGAACCACTTGGGGTGACCTATGGCAGAGGTGTTGGCTATCCAATAAAAGGTTCCCGGAGCGGCGGTACCCATACCCACCTCCCAAATTATGTGAAGCCATTGTAAAAAAAAAAAATGCTTATGACTTCTGTTGAGAGACATATGTACATTTACATATACACTACATTAAGCATTAATCATTGCATATAATTCCAGACTGGAGCTATCATCCCTATTGCTGTATACCTACCAGCTGTCCACAGCGCTCAGTTATCTGGAGAGCAAGAAGTTTGTCCACCGAGACATCGCCGCAAGGAACGTACTAGTCAGTTCTCCCACCTGTGTCAAGGTATCAACCATTTTCACCTTTTTACTAATGTTGCATTTTAACTCCAATTGTTTTGCATTTCTTCTTTCTGTAAATTTGTTGTTACACCCTGTTTCAAGACTAGCAGTTAAAAACCCGCTCCACAGGTTTTCGCTGTTAGGCCCTGCGGGCGGCTTTTAGTTTGGGATCGCCCAGTTTGAGTAGGTTCCAAAAATAGCTAGTTCCTCGGTCCACTGTGATCTAGTTAGTAGTGACAGCTAGTCACCGAGACAAAGTAACCGTGACAAAGTAACCGAGACACGCAATGACCCCATAATATGTTATATGAAGCCATAAAATGTAATATACTCGTATATTGCATATAGCCTATAGCTGCCTATAAATCCTAGTACTTATACCTTATACCTATGTTATATATGCCCATATGTGAGCTGCTGACGGAAGTAGCGACATCTTTTGGCAGATTCTTGAACTAAAACCCGAATTACAACGGTAGCTTTGCTTGAAATTTCACGAACACAAATGTTATTTGTGGCGGGGCGTATAAGGCATGACGTCGGACATGCAATGGAAGTCGGGTTCTGGAATTCAACAACATGCAGATCTTAGGCTATTAATCTGTTTCAAGATGGTGGTAAAACCATGTATGATCGTGTGAGAAACGCGAAGATCCGCAAAGAATGCAAGGCTGATGTAAACGTAATGAGTAAGATCAAGAAAGGAACGCTCCGATGGTTCGGGCATGTAGAGAGAATGAACGAGGCAAGGAGTGTGTGCCAAGACCGAGTTGTTTGGCGGTCCGTCCTCTCGGCCTACCCCTGCGGAGAAACGGCGTGATGGTTAGTTAGTTAGTTAAGATGGTGGCCGTTTTAAAGGTTCAGTAAAGATTCTTTTATCAAATGTAAAATCATTGTGTTTATTTGGACTTTCTTATTTGCATATATTCAATATTATGGTACCTACCTGCCTGAAGAAAGTTTAAAAAAAAGAATTGTTTTTGAGATGGTGGCGTTTCTTTGGACAAATTGTATAATTCCTAATTTTAAATTAAAAAAATACATTACATAAAATGCCTATGGTCTACAATTAAGTAGGTAGATATTTAAGTACCTACTCACTTACAAAAATTATGGTTTTAGAGGAAATTTGGGTTTTGATTTATTAAATATGAGAAAAAAAATGTTATGTGGAAAAAATGTTTAATGCTAAAATGTTATGTGTGGTCGGTCTTGCTGTATGGTTGTGAAACATGGACCTTGAAAATAAATACCATGAACAGGTTAGAGGCTTTTGAAATGTGGCTTCACCGGAGAATGCTCAAGGTCCAGTGGACCGACATGATCACCACAACAGAAATTCTCAGGCGGGCTAGAGCAGATAGAGAACTGCTTACATGAATTAAAATCAAGAAAATTTCACATCTGGGTCATATACTTCGAGGGGAGAAGTATCACTTGCTCCATTTAATATTGAAAGGCAAGATAGAGGGTCGCTGAGGGCCTGGTAGGAGACAAATGTCTTGGCTGCGAAATATATGAGATTGGACCGGCATTAGAAGTTTGGAGGAATGCGCAAGACAGAGAGACCTTTTCAAGAGTGATCGCCAACGTCGGGGGGGCCTGATAGGGCACACCACACAAAGAAGAAGAAGAAATAATAGAAAATTTGAAATGCATTTCGGACTCATAGAACTACTCGTATAACATTTGGACTCATAGAACTACTTGTATAAGTTCTCCTTTATTCCTGTCCATCCTAAATTCCAATATTGGCTTATTAGGTTGCCATATACAGGTCGATTAAACTCCAACCTCCTTTCCATCCTCAGAGCACCTTTTCCAAGTCCTAAAAAATCAGTGCCCCTGGTGTACCAGTCTCACCGGGACGGGAGTGCTCCTGGCTGGGGGGGGTACAATCATATCATATCTTACATTGTACCGTCTCTGCTTCATAAAGTAACTCTATTGTATTTGCTCCACATTTAATAGCTCTTGAATTTTAAATATCAGTTCTTTTAATGGCAACAAAATTTTTGAATTTCTATCTTTTTATTCCAGCTTGCGGACTTTGGCCTTTCCCGTTGGGTCGAGGATCAGTCCTACTACAAGGCCTCGCGGGGGAAGTTGCCCATCAAGTGGATGGCTCCTGAATCCATCAACTTCCGGCGGTTCACCACTTCCTCGGACGTCTGGATGTTTGGTGAGGAGAACTAATTTATTCAAATTAACAACTATAACCTATTCTAAAACCATACTGTAAAGTTCCTTAATCCCAGTGATTTCGATTATTTGATGTATGTTCGATAATCTTCAATAAAGCTTGTGGTTTGTCGAGATTACAAGTTAATTTATTTATATTATCGTGTGGTATACAATGAATATTTAACTGGACCAAACGTCCGTTCTAATGGATGCTGTAATTCTGAAGCAAAAGGGAACTCAACTGTCGATCGAATATCGTCAGTCATTTCTGTAACCGTTCGGGTTTTAGACATGATGGCCACTCTCCTAAGGTACTACTTTAAGGACATCTGTTAAGATACCTCAAAACTACATATTACCTGTACTAATGACATCTGTTGAAGTGCATTGAAACTAAATACATAATCCTATACACTACATTTCTGAATCATTACACACAATCGAAATAATTAAACATACTAATTTGAGTTATTGATGCTTAGGTAATGTGTAATATTCCTGTGTAATGCGTAACATTATATAGAAATTTTCAAAATTGGGAACCGTTTATTGGATAACCACCACCCCTGCTGTAGGTCACCATAAGTGATTCTCCACGTTAAGTAGGCAGGGGTGCCCGGGTTCATGGGGTGAGGTTTGTCCGGGTCTTGGCGGTGGATGCCTCTGGCCACCAGCTGCGTGGCAAGCTCGATCGGGAGAGAATGGTTGAGGGAGTCCCTTTGACTTCTCCAGCCGTACTCTCTCGGAACATCGCCTTGCACCACAGTGATGGATTCATACGCCCGTCACTCCTGGACACACTAACCCCCAGATCCCTACCCACCCCAATACCCTTTTCCTACCCAGAACTTCCTCTCCTTTCTTTCCCAAAAAGACCCTCCACACAGCATCCCCAAAGATGACATAGACCCTGAGGGGAATTATTTTCAGGGCCTCCTGTGTGGAGCTAATGTAAAACATATATATATATATATATATATATATTTATCTCCTCTCGTAAAACGTTGATCTTGCGCGACGGTACACCAGTTTTAAGTTGATCCGTTCGGACGTGTTGATCCATCCGGATATGCTGATCCATTACACAAGCTGGCATACACATCCTGATCCATGTGGATCAATTTATACCATCAAGATTTAGCTGTAAGCCACGCCCATTGTTCGTTATCTTATACATTTTACACGTTTTTTTTTGTTGGTCCATATAAATGCCAAGTTTTGACCGCCAACAAAGGTGCCCGTCTGTCGTACTTTTCAGCTTCTTTTAGTAGGTACCTGTACGTTCTTATTTCAAGTCGTTCTATTTCATTTCTTTTTTAATGTATTTTGGTTTAAGATTTAATTTTTATTTTGATTTTGTTTTTGATTTTGATTTCGATTTTTTTTGATTTTGATTTTGGTTTGAGATTTTAATTTTGATTTTGATTTTAATTTTTATTTGCATTCTTATTTTGATTTTTTAATTTTGGTTTTAATTTAGATTTTGATTTTTACTTTCATTTTGATTTTGATTTTGGTTTGAGATATTGATTTTGATTTTGGTTTTGATTTGAGATTTTGGTTTTGGTTTTAGATTTTAATTTTGATTTTGATTTTGGTTTGGATTTCGATTTTGATTTTGATTTTGATTTTGGTTTTGGTTTGAGATTTTAATTATGATTTTGACTTTGATTTTGATTTTGGTTTGAGATTTAGATTTTGATTTTGATTTTTGATTTTGTTTTTGATTTTGATTTTGATTTTTGATTTCGATTTCGATTTCAATTTTGATTTCGATTTCGATTTCAATTTCGATTTTGATTTTGATTTTGATTTTGATTTTGTTTTCGTTTCCGCTTCTAAGACCCGCACAAACCTCACCCCATGAACCTGGGCACCCCGGTTAAGTCACCAAACATAGCGAACCACTTAAGGTATACCTTAATTTTGGGAGGCGGGTATGATTACCACCGCCCCGGGAACCATTTTTGGGTAATCAACACCTCTGTCATATGTCACTTTGCAGTGACATTCGTGACTTAGCAGGAGTGCCCGGTTCAAGGAGTGAGATTTGTCTAGGTCCGTGCGGCGAACGCGTTCGCTGACCTACTGCGTGGCAAGCCGGATTGGGAGAGACTGATTTTTTGTGACTTAGCAGGGCTGCTCGGGTTCAAGGGATGAGATTTGTCTAGGTCTTTGCGGTGAACGGGTTTGCCCACCTACTGCATTACGGACCGGATTGGGAGAGACTGGTTGAGGGAGACCTTATTTTTCTTACATTAGCTCCACACAGGAAGCCCTGAAGAAAATAAATCCCGTCAAGGCCTGTGTCTTCTTTGGGGATGCAATGCATTATCGGGGAATACGTATGATTCCTCGATAATGCATTGCATTACGATCTCTACGAATTCGGAAGTCGCAAGAACAAATTGCATTACGATCAATACGAATTCGGAAGTCGCAAGAACAAATTGTGGCGTGCGCAAGTAAATATTATTTTGATTTAAATGTATAATTCAACGATATCTAAGGGGCATTGCGACCTTGACTACGAATTCGGGAGTCGCAAGTTCGAATTGTGGCGTGCAGAGGTAATTTTTATTTAAAACGTTTGTATAACACAACAATAATGCAGTGCAGTGCGATCTTGACTACGAATTCGGATGTCGCAAGTTTAAATGGCATGCGCCAGTAAATTTTATTTTGATAAATACGTATAATTCCTCGATAATGCGTTGCCTTACTATCTTGGCTACGAATTTGGAAGTCGCAAGTTCGAATTGTGGCGTGCGCAAGTAATTTTTATTTTGATATAATTCCTCGACAATGCGTTGCATTACGATCTTGACTACGAATTCGGAAGTCGCAAGTTCGAATTGTGGCGTGGCCAAGTAAATTTTCTTTTGACAAATACGTATGATTCCCCGATAATGCATTGCATTACGATCTCTACGAATTCGGAAGTCGCAAGAACAAATTGCATTACGATCAATACGAATTCGGAAGTCGCAAGAACAAATTGTTGCGTGCGCAAGTAAATATTATTTTGATTAAAATGTATAATTCAACGATATCGAGGGGCATTACGATCTTGACTACGAATTCGGAAGTCGCCAGTTCGAATTGTGGCGTGCGGAGGTAATTTTTATTTGATAGTTTGTATAACACAACAATAATGCACTGCAGTGCGATCTTGACTACGAATTCGGATGTCGCAAGTTCGGATATTGATTTTGGTTTTGGTTTGAGATTTTAATTTTGATTTTGACTTTGACTTTGATTTTGATTTTGGTTTGAGATTTTGATTTTGATTTTGATTTTAATTTTGATTTTGAATTTAATTTTGACTTTTGATTTCGATTTCGATATCGATATAGATTTCAATATCGATTTTGACTTTTGATTTTGATTATGATTTTGATTTTGATTTTGTTTTTTTTTTTCGTTTTCGTTTATGCTTTTAAGACTCGCACACCCTATGAACCTGGGCACCCCGTCTTTAGTCACCAAATATAGCGAACCACTTAACGTATACCTAAAATTTGGGAGGCGGGTATGGTTATCACCGCCCCGGGAACTATTTTTTGGGTAATCAACACATCTGTCATATGTCACTGCAAGTGGTTCGCTACTTTTCGTGACTTAGCAGGAGTGCCCGGATCAAGGAGTGTGATTTGTCTAGGTCCGTGCGGCGAACGCGCCCACTTACTGCGTGGCAAGCCGGATTGGGAGAGACTGTTTGAGGGAGACCTTTTTTTTAGCTCCACACAGGAAGCCCTGAAGAAAATAATTCCCCTCAGGGCCTATGTCATCTTTGGGGATACTGTGTGGAGCGTATTTTTGGGTAAGGAAGAAGATGATGTTCAGGGAAGGAAAGGGGTGGTAGGCAGACGCGGCCGGTGCCTTAAATTTTTGATGGTTCACCGAGTAATTCATCAAAAACGTAAAATAAAAGTAGGTAAAATAAAAATAAAATTAGACAGCCTAGTAACTCATAACTCGTACAGTGCCCTTGAGGTGATTATTCACAAAAAACGACGCTATACAAAGTATCCATTTCAAAGTTTTCTTTGCAGATTTAGGTACTATCTTGGTTGATAATTAAATGTAGTTTTGGCGGGCCATTGGCCATAATTCTGCTTTTGTTTTCGTGGTTCATATATATTTTATTATAGTCTATATTTATTATTACATCACTAATTTTAAAAAGGCAAGGAAATTTATTTATATATATAAACAGCGATATCAGAATATTTCTATAATATAATGATTTAGTAGGCGGCTGACGTAGGCAAAATGTATAGCGAGCGATATGCTGAAATAGGCCAAAACTAAATGATCTTTTATCTATTATAGCTAAGACTGTTAGCCCCATAAAACAAATTTAACCGGTTAAATAATTATAATTTAATTGTTTCGACTCAATCATTGTTTTGCCACCGCCAACCGCCTACAAAATGAATAATAACACAATAACAACATAGCGTAAACGTTTCTATTTGTAGCGCATTCACACAAACAAAAGGTCACAAAAACTAATAATGACAATGTCAAATCGGTTCCCTCTCGATCAAGATAATATCGCACACGATGACCCGTTGACTCATCGTTTCATTTTACAAGACCAAAACACAATTACTGTCTTATTTAAACCCGACTTAAGAATAGTCATTTCGCTGGAACCATTTCTTCGGAACTCTTCGGACATTTTCGTCATCCGCATGCCGCACGGACAGCCGGCACTCGGTTCCTACTGTTCCGAGCCGATATAAAGTGCGCGCGGGAAGCAATGCTTTAGGCCCCTATAACTATTCTCTA
Organism: Limnephilus lunatus; assembly: GCA_917563855.2. Classification (NCBI taxonomy): domain Eukaryota; kingdom Metazoa; phylum Arthropoda; class Insecta; order Trichoptera; family Limnephilidae; genus Limnephilus; species Limnephilus lunatus. The sequence continues at coordinate 45,640,275 of OU830603.1, read as the reverse complement.
CCAATTTCATGTGCACAATTTTATAATTAAAAATATTATGTAGGAATACGATGAGCTGCAAAATGTTGTTCAATTTTGTTGGCGGTTCGGCGCACGAGTGCACTTTAGGACGGGCCGCGCCTGGTGGTAGGTGTGAGTAGGAATCTGGCGGTCAGTGTGTCTAGGAGTGAGGGACATGTGAATCCATCCCTCCCATTTCGGTGCAAGGCGATATTCCTAGAGGGTACGTCTGTAGAAGTCGAAGGGACTCCCTCAACCATTCTCTCCCGATCCGGTCTAACTATCTAATCTGACATCTAACATATAATCTAACGGTGACCAGGCAACTCAGAAAGAAACCAACTCAGAAGCAAATCAGAAAGGTCATTAAGAGTGGTAATAAAAATATATAAAAACATTTGTTAAATAGGTTAAGCTAGGTTAGGGTTACCGGCTATATTAAAATTATGTTTTCATAGCTTTTAATGACCTGAATTATGAGTTGGTTTCTTTCTGAGTTTGCATGGAACCAATCTAAAACTATTTAAAGAGGAAAGATTTGATTGTTTGTTTGTTTGCATTGAATAGGCTCCGAAACTAATGAACCGATGTGAAAAATTCTTTCATTGTTAGGAAGCTACACTATCCCCGGTTGACATAGGCTATATTATATTTAAAAAAAATTAGGAATCGTTACTAAAACTCCAATAATGTAGCCCAAGGTGTAAAAAAAATACCTAAAATATTCTTTACATCGCGTGCGCTGCAAAAACTATTAACAATAGAATAAAATAATGTAGTACGGCTTTGCAGAAAACATCTTTATTTACAAAAAGTGTCGTGACAGCATATGTCTAACTATTATAGTTATGCCACAAAAAGTGTTTAATAGTAGAAGTGTGTTAGATTAGAATGATCGCCTTTCGAAACGGTGACCAGAAAACTCATAATGAAACATACTGAGAAAACATAGGTTGAATAGGAAGTTAGGTTAGGGTTACCGGCTTTTTTTAAATTATATTTTCATAGCTTTTAATGACCTTTCTGAGGAGGTTCTGAGTTATTATGAGTTGGTTTATTTCTGAGTTGACATGGAACCTTTCGGAACATCGCCTTGCACCGAAACGGGAGGGATGGATTCATACGTCCGTCACTCCTGGACACACTGATCCCCAGATTCCTACCCACACATACTACCCTTGTCCTCCCCAGAACTTCCTCTACTTCCTTTCCAAAAAATACCTTCCACACAGCGTCCCCAAAGATTACATAGGCCCTGTGAGGGGAATTATTTTCCTTCGGGCCTCCTTCCTGTGTGGAGCTAATGAAAAAAAAATACCTCTACCAGTCTCTCCTGATCCGGCTTGCCTCGCAGTAGGTGAGCAAAAGCGTTCGCCGCACGGACCTAGACAAATCTCACTCCTTAACGAACCACTTGGAGTAACGTATGGCAGAGGTGTTGATTAGCCAAAAAATGGTTCCCGGGGCGGTGGTAACCATACCTGCCTCCCAAAATTTAGGTATACCTTCCTCATCAAAGAAAAAAAAATAAAAGAATAAAAATATAGCTATTATTTTAGCTCATTGACATAAGCTCCACACAGGAAGCCCCGAGGAAAATAATTCCCATCAGGGCTTGTGTTATCTTTGGGGATATCTTTTTGAAGAGACTCCCTTAACCATTCTCTCCCGATCCGGCCTGCCAGATGGTGGGCACACGCGTCCGCCGCCATAACCTGCACAAACCTCAACCCATAAACCCGGGTACCCCAGCTAAGTCACTAAGCTTAGCGAACTACTTAACCTAGACCTACAGTTTGGCAGGCGGGTACGGGTACCGCCGCACCGGGAACCATTTATTGGATAACGAACTCCTCTGCCATAGGTCTCCCTAAGTGGTTCACAACGTTTGGTGAATTAACAGGGGTGCTCAGGTTCTTGGAGTGAGGTTTGTCTAGGTCTTTGTGGCGAATGCTTTTCCTCACCTACTGCGTGGCGGTCCGGATCGGGAGAGGCTGCTTGAGGCAGACATAATCTAGACCTCTCCAGCCGGACTCTCTCGACCCCACGTAAATAATAATAATTAAATAACTTAAAAGGTTTCATTATCGCCATGACGGCCGGCGTAGTACAGCAAAAACTCAACCACCGAAGGTCACGGGATCGAAACCCGGCGTGGCAAATAAATTTTTCTTGGTTGATTTGTGTTATTTCACAATTTATTCATATAAAATAATATATAATATATTTTACTTATCAGATTGATTACCATAGGTAGGTAGGTACCTATGGTCTGGAATTTTAACATGAAAAATTATTACAATTTGGAAGGTGAGAGTGGTACCGCTGCCCCGGGAACCATTTATAGGAATTTTAGGAACAAATTCAGCATAAAAATAAGAATATGCATTATATGAATAGCTGCATTTACAAATGCAGTTATTCTTATTATGTTGTTTACAGATTTTCTTCATTTTTATTGTTTCATTGGAAATAAGGTTGCTTCCTGTAGTGACGACCGGCGTAGTCTAGATGTAATCAGTGGCGGCCGCTGCCCTGAGAATGTGGTGGTTCACTGACAATCCGTACCTACTTATGACAAAAAAATTAAATTAGGAATTTTTTATTATTAATTTATTTTCAAACAAACTGTTAATCCCTCTTATATGTATATTCAACACTGGTTGCACTCATTTTGGTAATAAAATTATATATTAACAAATTATGTTATTAGTATTTAACATAATCAATACAAAAAAAAAACAAAACAATGACAATTATCACGTGACGGGTCAATATAACGCGCGCCGCAAGACGCAAACGATCTACGATCTTCGCCGAAAATCGATTGTATTCGTGTCACCTCGGGTCCATAGTTCATGGTCAATCGGTAAACTTCGGCAAGGATCGGATTATGTTGGGCCGGTGGCACGCGAATCCAAGCCAAATTCTGGTGCAAATAGCGAAATCGACGGGCTTTCGATGTTTTAAATATCCCGATACGAGGCCGCTCGGCGGCCGCGCTATGGGAGATTAAAACCGTTCTCTCTGATAATATTCGTAGCATTATATTGTATATTGATAACTAATATTTTGAAATGATTAAATTAGAGATTTGATAGATTTAAATTAGATAAATTAAATTAGAGATTTTTTAGTCTTTAGTAAGTAAATAAAGTAAATTTAGGCATTATATTTTGGCAGTGTTGCACACGAGCGCACTGTGCGACCAGCCGCCCTTGGATGTAATGCTCTTGACTCGTACACCGAAGTTCGGGTGGTTTATCACAATTTATTAATTTAAAATAATAAATGCATAGTATATATACTGGGCGTACTGTACAGGGCCCGCAGATACTTTAATAGTACACAACTGCTAACCCTGTATAAATCGCAAGTGCGCCCCACGGTTGAATTTGGCAGCCACCTCTGGTCTGGAGCTCCAAAATACCTTAAAAAAAAAAACCCTTGACTCTGTGCAGAAACGGGCGGTCCGTTTGATAGATTCTCCCATCTTAACAGACGGATTGCAATCCTTAGAGCACAGGCGTCAGGTGGGAATGCTGTCCTTGTTCTACAGGTATTACAATGGAAAATGCTCCGAGGAACTAGCGTCGTTGATCCCCTCGGCACCGGTGCATAGTCGGGAAACACGCCAAACACGCGCCCAACATTTGTACACGGTTGACATTAGTCACGTGAGAACGGGTCGTTTTTACGACTCGTTCTTGAGTTCAACAGCTCGGATGTGGAACGATTTACCAGCCTCTGTGTTTCCTCCCTCCTACAACATGGGTCTCTTCAAGACCCATGTTCACTCCTTCCTTTTCTCAAAAAGACCCTCCACACAGCGTCCTCAAAGATGACAAAGGCCCTGAGGGAAATTATTTTCCTCAGGGCCTCCTGTGTGGAGTTAATGTAATAAAAAAAATATATATTTGCGGCACGTTCCAGAGTGAAAAATACTCTCAGTATCGCCATAGTGTAAGTAAGACCACCATTCAGAATTGAAACATTGCTTGAAATGGCGTAAGCTGTGTTTGTTGACTACATATGAATAGCCAGGTACTTTCCCACCTTCCTCTTTCCTATCTTCTTCCCCTCCCCACTATCTTCAGCCTCGTAACATACCCCAATTGGGGATGCCATAGTCTCACTGGCTCCAGACGGGAGCAGCTGAGACTCTTTACTATAAAAAACAAGAAATATATTTTACTTTTTATTTACCTACTATTAAACATTTTCGGTAGCATATCTCTTTTGTGTTTGAATATCTTGTACAAACTGACTGCGATTGAACGTGCAAAAACAACACGAAAGTTTCAACATTATAGTGCGTGATAATTTTTCTCACAACAAGGCAGCACGAACACTTTTACTTACATTTTAAACTCATCATATCTTTCTAATGAATTGTCCGATTTTAATAATTCAAAAAGTTGAATACAGATATTGAAACAATATTGAATATGAAGTAATTTATTTTGATAAGGATTAATACCAAGATACAAATAAAGAGCTTTTTCTAGCGGCGACATTAAAATTAAATTTTTAAAATAAAATAACACTTATTGTGGCATAACTATAATAGTTAGACATACGCTGTCGCGACCTTTTTTGTAAATAATGATGTGTTCTGCAAAGTCGTAGTACATTGTTTTATTCTATCTATAATAGTTTTCGCAGCGCACGCGATGTAAAGAATATTTTAGGTATTTTTTTTACACCTTGGGTTACATTATTGAAGTTTTAGTAAGTATCCCTATTTTTTTTTAAAATATTATTTAGCCTATGTCACCCGAAGATAGTGTAGCTTCCTAACAATGAAAGAATTTTTCAAATCGGTTCAGTAGTTTCAGAGCCTATTCAATGCAAACAAACACACAAAGAATCAAATCTTTCCTCTTTATATTTTAGTGTGCTGAATTATGAGTTGGTTTATTTCTGAGTTGACATGGAATCTTTCGGAACATCGCCTTGCACCGAAATGGGAGGGATGGATTCACACGTCCGTCACTCCTAGACACACTGACGCCCAGATTCCTACCCACACTTACTACCCCATTCCTTTCCTGAACATCCTCTTCTTCCTTTCCTAAAATACGCTCCACACTGCATCCCTAAAGATGACATAGGCCTTGAGGGGATTTATTTTCTTCAGGGCTTCCTGTGTGTAAGAAAAAAAGGTCTCCCTCAACCAGTCTCTCCCGATCCGGTCCGTAACGCAGTAGGTGGGCAAACCCGTTGGCCGCAAAAACCTAGACAAATCTCATCCCTTGAACCCGAGCAACCCTGCTAAGTCACAAAAAGTAATTGGGATGACGTATGACGAGTTGGTTATCCAATAAATGGTTCCCGGGGCGGCGGTACACATACCTGGCTCCCAAACTATAAGTCTAGGTTAAATGGTTCGCTACCTTTAGTGACTAAGCCGGGGTGCCCGGGTTCATGGGCTGAGGTTTGTACGGGTTTTGGCGGCGGACGCGTCTGCCCACTATCTGCATGCCAATCCGGATAGGGAGAGAATGGTTGAGGGGGTCCCTTCGACTTGTTCAGTCGTACTCTATCGGAACTTGCCATGCACCGCAATGGGAGGGATGGATTCATACGTCCGTCACTCCTGGACACACTGATCCCCAGATTCCTACCCACACATACTACCCTTGTCCTCCCCAGAACTTCTTCTCCTTCTTTTCCTAAAAATACCTTCCACACAGCGTCCCCAAAGATTACATAGGCCCTGAAGGGAATTATTTTCCTCAGGGCCTCCTTCCTGTGTGAAGCTAATGAAAAAAAATGTCCCTCTATCAGTCTCTCCTGATCCGGCTTGCCTCGCAGTAGGTGAGCAAAGGCGTTCGCCGCACGGACCTAGACAAATCTCACTCCTTAACGAACCACTTGGAGTGACATATGATAGAGGTGTTGATTAACCAAAAAATGGTTCCCGGGGCGGTGGTAACCATACCCGCCTCCCAAAATTTAGGTATACCTTAAATGGTTCGCTATGTTTGGTGACTTAGCCGGGGTGCTCAGGTTCATGGGGTAAGGTTTGTGCGGGTCTTAGAAACGGAAACGAAAACATAAACAAAATCGAAATCCTAATCGTAATCGTAATCGAAAAAATCAAAATCAAATAGGTAGGTAGGTACCTATGGTCTGGAATTTTAACATGAAAAATTATTACAATTTGGAAGGTGGGTGTGGGACCGCCGCCCCGGGAACCATTTATAGGAATTATAGGAACAAATGCAGCATAATAATAATAAGAATATGCATAATATGAATAGCTGCATTTACAATTATTATGTTGTTTACAGATTCTCTTCATTTTTATTGTTTCATTGGAAATAAGGTTGCTTCCTGTAGTGTCGACCGGCGTAGTCTAGAGGTAATGTTCTTGACTCGTACACTGAAGATCGCGTGATCTATCACAATTTATTCATTTAAAATAATATACGTTCCAGAGTGAAAAATACTCTCAGTATCGCCCTCGTGTAAGACCACCATTCAGAATTGAAACATTGTTTGAAATGGCGTTAGCCGTGTTTATTGACTAGATCTGAATAGCCAGGTACTTTCCTACCTTCCTCTTTCCTTTCTCCTTCCCCTCCCCACTATATTCAGCCTCATAACATACAATTGGGGATGCCATAGTTTCACTGGCTCCTGACGGGAGCAGCTGAGTCTCTTTACTATAAAAAATTAATAAAATTACTTAACATGAAATATATTTTACTTTTAAATTACCTACCATTAAACATTTTCGGTAGCACATCTCTTTTGTATTTGAATATCTTGTACAAACTGACTGCGATTGAACGTGCAAAAACAACACGAAAGTTTCAACATTATAGTGCGTGATAATTTTTCTCACAACAAGGCAGCACGAACACTTTTACTTACATTTTAAACTCATCATATCTTTCTAATGAATTGTCCGATTTTAATAATTCAAAAAGTTGAATACAGATATTGAAACAATATTGAATATGAAGTAATTTATTTTGATAAGGATTAATACCAAGATACAAATAAAGAGCTTTTTCTAGCGGCGACATTAAAATTAAATTTTTAAAATAAAATAACACTTATTGTGGCATAACTATAATAGTTAGACATACGCTGTCGCGACCTTTTTGGTAAATAATGATGTGTTCTGCAAAGTCGTAGTACATTGTTTTATTCTATCTATAATAGTTTTCGCAGCGCACGCGATGTAAAGAATATTTTAGGCATTTTTTTTACACCTTGGGTTACATTATTGAAGTTTTAGTAAGTATCCCTATTTTTTTTGAAAATATTATTTAGCCTATGTCACCCGAAGATAGTGTAGCTTCCTAACAATGAAAGAATTTTTCAAATCGGTTCAGTAGTTTCGGAGCCTATTCAATGCAAACAAACACACAAAGAATCAAATCTTTCCTCTTTATATTTTAGTGTGCTAGATTAGATGTTCTTTAGCCGTACTTTCTCGCCTTTCGGAACGTTAATTATGAATTATGAGTTGGTTTATTTCTGAGTTGACATGGAATCTTTCGGAACATCGCCTTGCACCGAAATGGGAGGGATGGATTCACACGTCCGTCACTCCTAGACACACTGACGCCCAGATTCCTACCCACACTTACTACCCCATTACTTCCCTGAACATCCTCTTCTTCCTTTCCTAAAATACGCTCCACACTGCATCCCTAAAGATGACATAGGCCTTGAGGGGATTTATTTTCTTCAGGGCTTACTGTGTGTAAGAAAAAAATGTCTCCCTCAACCAGTCTCTCCCGATCCGGTCCGTAACGCAGTAGGTGGGCAAACCCGTTCGCCGCAAAGACCTAGACAAATCTCATCCCTTGAACCCGAGCAGCCCTGCTAAGTCACAAAAAGTAATTGGGATGACGTATGACTAGTTGGTTATCCAATAAATGGTTCCCGGGGCGGCGGTACACATACCTGGCTCCCAAACTATAAGTCTAGGTTAAATGGTTCGCTACCTTTAGTGACTTAGCCGGGGTGCCCGGGTTCATGGGCTGAGGTTTGTACGGGTTTTGGCGGCGGACGCGTCGGCCCACTATCTGCATGCCAATCCGGATAGGGAGAGAATGGTTGAGGGGGTCCCTTCGACTTCTTGAGCCGTACTATATCGGAACATGCCATGCACCGCAATGGGAGGGATGGATTCATACGTCGGTCACTCCTGGACACACTGATCCCCAGATTCCTACCCACACATACTACCCTTTTCCTCCCCAGAACTTCCTCTCCTTCTTTTCCTAAAAATACCTTCCACACAGCGTCCCCAAAGATTACATAGGCCCTGAAGGGAATTATTTTCCTCAGGGCCTCCTTCCTGTGTGAAGCTAATGAAAAAAAAAATGTCCCTCTACCAGTCTCTCCTGATCCGGCTTGCCTCGCAGTAGGTGAGCAAACGCGTTCGCCGCACGGACCTAGACAAATCTCACTCCTTAACGAACCACTTGGAGTGACATATGACAGAGGTGTTGATTAGCCAAAAAATGGTTTCCGGGGCGGTGGTAACCATACCCGCCTCCCAAAATTTAGGTATACCTCAAATGGTTCGCTATGTTTGGTGACTTAGCCGGGGTGCTCAGGTTCATGGGGTGAGGTTTGTGCGGGTCTTAGAAACGGAAACGAAAACAAAAACAAAATCGAAATCGAAATCGAAATCGAAATCGTAATCGTAATCGAAATCGAAAGTCAAAATCGAAATCGAAGTCAAAATCAAAATCAAAAGTCAAAATCAAAACTAAAAATCTAAATCTAAATCAAAATCAAAGTCAAAATTAAAACCAAAATTAAAAATCAAAATCAAAACCAAAAAAAAAATCAAAAAAAAAATCAAAATCAAAATTAAATCTAATATAAAAAAACATTAGAATTGAAATAAGAACGTAAAGGTATAATATTATAATTTTATAAAACACATACAGCAAAATGCATTACTCAAAACAAAAGATACAATATAAGTTAGGTTATGCAGAATGTATAAAAATATGTATTCTTCATAACCGTTTTAAAAATTTATCTGAAGTATTAGATATATTTTTCCACCAAGTGCCGTTGTATTACGTTTTACAACTTCCATATCGGCTCAACCAATGAACAGTAAAACCAGATATAGGTAAATGTTTTTTATGACCAATCAGAAGGTTTCGTTCATAACGCCATCTTGAACGCCATTCTGATTGGTCATGGTCAGATCAACAATTTTATAGTAAAAGCACATATAGGTACATAAGATATACGATTATGTGGATCAACAACGCATGGCAATTTGGGCGGATCATCAACGCATGGTGATTTGGGCGGATCAACAGTTACGAAGCGTATGATTTCCATACAAATATCGAAAATTATATGTGTAGTATTTCGTTTACTTTTACTGGGAAACTGGCAACCTTGCTATTTAATGTAACGTTGTTGCAAATTCATACAGAAGTAATCCATTAAAGCCAAGTTATTTGGTGTTAAAGGTGGATCAACACTGTCAAATAACTTCTTACTGGATCAGCATATTACGAGAAGAGGTCAATATATATATATATATATATATATATATATTTATATTTATTTATTGTTATCAAGTTTATTTTGTTGAACTTCATTTTATTTAATCTATAAAAACAGTTTATTATAAACAAGTTCTGCGATGTAATTATTATTACGCCTGACAGCTGTTTCGCCCTCTGAAGTTTGATAATGCCTTCAGAGGGCGAAACAGCCGTCACGCATAATAATAATTACATAGCAGAACTTGTTTATAATAAACTGTTTTTATAGATTAGATAATAATATTATTTAATATATAAAATAAATATATATACATCTGTTCTTTACTCTTCTTCACTATTCTTCAATGTTCTGATTTGTGGTAGAACCAGCAGGAACATTTTGATAATGGTTGAATGAACATTGCAGGTGTGTGCATGTGGGAGATCCTGATGCTGGGAGTGAAGCCGTTCAGCGGCGTCAAGAACAACGACGTCATCGGGAAGATCGAGAACGGCGAGCGGCTACAGCTGCCTCTCCGCTGCCCGCCCCGCGTCTACAGCCTCATGTCCCGCTGCTGGGCCTACGAACCGTCCCACCGTCCCAGCCCCCACGAGCTCAAGGAGACCTTACAGTGAGTCCTGTTCTCATACATCCTCGCCAATCCTATAATAATAATAATAATAATAATTGGACAATTTGAAGAGCGCCGTTTTTGTGAAAAATCACCTCAAGGGCGCTTTACAATTCATTATGAATTCCTAGGTTCTATTTAATTTTATTATTTACAGATAGATACAAAAACATACTTACCTGCAGGTCACTTCCGAAAAACACACTTTATTAGAAAGTTTATGCTTGGGAAAGATACGACTTTGCACATGGAGTGCATTATATTTAAAACACTGGACATTGCATGACTTTACCTTCGCTACCCTCATCACTGTTGGTTTTACATTTATATTAATTTATATTTATAAGAAGATTATCACTCGGTCCAACTCTAGTCACTGATCTCTTCCACTATAGGACATCAATATGTATTATTTATAAAAATATAGTAAAAACCCAGCTATATGTCGTATGCTATTTTACAGTGTAAGGAAGTGTAATGTCTCTTTTATTCTCTCCAGAGAATACAGCCAATGGAGCGATTACGGTCGAAAAATGTACCACTTTTATTTTTCTGCGATTGATAGCGGTCCAAAATTGGACCACCTTTTCCTACCATTCGTAAAACATTTATTGTAATTATTTAAAACATTTCCTTGGCCAGCCATTTATTTTAAAACGAAGCTTTTGAAATGCTTTATGTATTATGACCATAGATGTCGCAAATTCGAACTTCGTAGACTATTTTATAACGATGTTAAAAATAATTTTTTAAAATATTTTGTTCACGCCAAATTTTTGATCAGCTGTTTACTGTTAAAATGAAGTCCTTTTTCCATAGATATGCACCTTTCATTATCAATTATACCACAGACAACATACAGAAATGGAAAATATTCCATGTTGACTCGAATAAGTACCCCTCACGGCAGTTTCAATGTAAAAAAACACGCAGGATTCGCGCGGTTATAAACTTTACGATTTTTTTATATTTTTTTTATAAATCCTACAAATATGGGATGAACGGTAAAATACAGGTTAATTCATTGGCTATATAGCCCTATAATAAGTTTTTATGTCTCCATGTCAAACTGTCAAAACGTGATAATATTTAAAAGCTTCATAAATCACGTTTTGGGAAATGTAGCCTCATTATAAAAACTAGTTTGGAAAGGTTATGAAATAAACTTTCAAATTGTATTATTACAAATAAATAATAACATTTGTAAATATTAAAATTTAGAATGCAAACATAAAAAAATTGTAAAAATTACCCGCGTGATGTTTTATGTGAAAACGGTACTAAAATCACAGATTATGTAAAAAAAACACTTATTCTATTGTATAAATGTATAATAAACAATTTTGTCACCTCACTTTTTTACCATTTCATACAAAAATATTTTAATAAAAAACTAACAATGTCTTGAACAAATGACAATCAAACAAGATGGAGGTTCCATTCGGCTCAGATAATTAATCTCTATGTTCCATAGATATTTTTGAATACAGACGCGTAGCATTGTTTATTATCGATATTCCGTTTTTTATTTCATGGTAATCCGTATACTAGTGATGGAAATAAATCAATTTTTGTAAAATCTCGCGCTTTTACGTCAAAAGACGCTCTAATGTCTTGACCGCTTTTGTTATATTTGCGTCTTTTGACGCTCTAATGTTCCGAGTGGTTAAAATTCGGAGTTATGATATTTTTAATGTTTGAGAAAAATTTTAAAAATCATCTTCTGGGACCTGAATTTTGCAGTACTTATTGAAAGACTTAATTTCTTTATAACACAGCAACTGTTTATTGACATATTGCAAATATAATAATACTTCTGAGGACCAACGTCCTTCCGGACTGAAGGCTAGTTCTGATGTGCAGAGCTCCTGAAACTTAATGACTACGTACATTTACCTTCAGTCACCTTTTGCAGAACTCAGCAACGAGACGATATTACCCGAAGAGCCCATAAACTCTTATAGTAAAATAAGAACTAAATCATAGACTATTACGTTACGTTACAGGAAGTAAATATAAACATGTCTGCTTCCAGTGAAATCCTGCAAGAAGAGCGCTCCAACGCCCTGGACGCCATGAGGCGGGAGAACAGACGGGTGGCAGCTGCCTCGTGGGGTGAGCAACCACCGCCCAAACCCAGCCGGCCCAACACCAACCTTACCGGTCAGTAACTACCTCATTTATTTATTAGGTCCTTCCATATGAAATTGGCGTTTTGTATGGGAGGAACTTTTTATGGGAGCTTATGGGAGTTTTGTATGGGAGCTTTTGCCAATTTGCTTCAAGTGGATTGAAACAGTTTATTCACGAACACCGCAGCCTGCAGCTAACTCGGACGTGGTTTGCTTGGATCCGCTTCCACAATAGCCTTCAATTCTTCATTATCAACTTTGGTCTCCGGCCGTACACGGGGCTTGTTCTGCAGGTCGAAAATTCCAGAACGAAAACGTTAGAACCAAAAACCCTCTGTGTTTTCTTTTGCGGCACCGTCGCCATACACATCATTAATCCTTCGAGCCGTTTCTGCAGCACTGGTGCCACGGTGGAACTCGTACTCGTAAATAACGCGATATTTCAAGTTATCCATTTTGTAAACTAAGTGACGCAAAGAACAAAAAAACAATTAAGGACAAAACAAATGAATTATAATTTTCGAAACACAAATACATGAGTAAATAGCTGTATAAATTTGAATTTGGAATTCCTAACCAAAGAGAAGATATTTGAGATCAAAGTTGCCAGTACGGCAAAATGCCAATTTCATAATATGTAAGGACCCAATATTAACAAACTTGCGTCAAATTTACAAAATAAGTAACACAAAACAAGAAGTACATAATTTATAAGTAAATGGTGAAATATAGTTGAAACATAGACAAATAAGGGCAGAAATAAACATAAGAGGATAGAATTGAAGAGGCAAATCAAGACTTCACTAAAGTCATAACTATTATGATACTTCGTCACTTGCTTAGTGGCAGACAAAAATCTTTTTAAATTAGATCTATGTACCAGAAAATCAAGTTCTTGTTATGAGTAAATTGACCAGTCTACACATTCTGGACAATGGTGAATAGTATCTATAATTATTTGGGTCTTGATTGAGAAAGAGCAGTTCATTATATGATTATAGTAGTTCATTATACGATTATAGTAGTTCATTATATGATTATAGTAGTTCATTATACGATTATAGTAGTTCATTATATGATTATAGTAGTTCATTATACGATTATAGTAGTTCATTATACGATTATAGAGTCTACGGGAGGGGATATTGAAAGGGAAGTAGATTTGAAGAAACAAATGAGATCAAATTTGTTCCTACCGTCTTCAAAATGAGAGAGGTTTAGAGTTAGTTCAATTTCATCATACATATATGAGTAATTGTCTCTTTCAAATCCCAACTTCCTGACAATTCCTTTTAAGAACGGATAGAATGTTTGAACGGATTCAATCAATAATAAATTTTATCACTTTAGACAAAAGCCTACACTATGGCTAGCCACTATACAACCTGACCTTTTTATAAACATATGTGGTTTTTGTTTGATTTTGAAAGTAATGTTTTATTGCTTAATATTTCCAGGAGTGGACTCGACATCAATGCAGAGTGTCGGAGCCACCGCGCAGACCTACATCGTGGCGCAGAACCCGCTGGTGCTGGCTCATCTGCTGCGCGAGAACCAGGCGCGCCCCCTGGACCCTCAGGCCTACACCACCCCTGCCTCGGTATTCAACACACTCTCGGTGGACTTCAAGGACACCCCCGACCTCAAGGAGGCCGAGAACATGCTCCTCAATCCCGAACCCAATGTCTCTCTGCAAACTAGCTCTCTCGCCGTCAAAGATCTGCAGCATCTCGATCCCGTTGCTCAAAATCAAACTCCTGCTAGCCCCAATCTCATGCCCATCGGAGAAGACAATTCCATCAATGTCGAATCCATCACAACCATCTCTTTCCCATCAGATCCCAATAATTCTATCAGTTCCACAAGCTCTGGTACTTTAAGCAGAGATCCTATGGGTTTTTCCATGGAAAAAGATGAGATTTTAAAGGTTATTATAGGACACAAGGAGGACGCGGGCAATATGTCGCAGAATCTCACGCCTCAAATACAAATGACAGCCTCACTGTCGTCGTGTAGCGATTTCTCCATCGGTAACTTCAGTCAGATTTCTTCTCTGCCAAGTGACTCCCGGCGAAGCTCGGTAAATCTCGATCAGAGCGTCGCAAGCAATAATAGCGCTGGAGTTTATTCCAGCAAGTCCGGTCTCGCGCAACAGAATTTGACTCAGTTTGCGATGGCCCCACAAATGCAGCCGCTACAGCAGCAAAGTGTCCCGCAAAATACTTCAGACGGGAATAATTCTCATTCAGAGGGTCACGATAAGTCTTCCGCAGATTCTGTCTCTCAAAATTCGAATCAGAGCGGCAATCCTTCTAGTCCGAGACACTATTCCAACAGTTCGGATAACGCCAGTCGCGTGAGATCTCTCGAGCGCAACACGCACATTCACAACTTTGTTTTCAGCCAGTCCAACTCTCCCGAATCGTACGGTAAAAGAATCGGTTCTCTCGAACGCAATTCTAAAATAATGCCGGGTTATTGCGATAGTCTCGGTCGTAAGATGAGTCAAGGGAATGTTCAGAAGAACTTGACTCAGTCGCACACGGGCAGTTTGCAGAGGCAGTTCTCCGTCCCCGGCCAAGTGGCCGCCTTCCAAACCCACTCCAGCCAGCAAATACCCCACCCTGCTTTACTAACACAGAGAGAGATGCTAAACCCTAACCAGCTAGGCAAACAACAGCAGATGAACATGAATCAATACCTCGGCCAGAGCAACTTGAATGCCAGTCTCGCCGCCAGTGTCGCCAACACGCAAAAGAATCGCCTGCTTGCCGAGCCTCCGTTGATTGAAGAAATCTACGATTTCGGCGGTGAAAATGTGCGATCGTGCGCTTCGATTGCAGCCAATAAAGCCGGCCTTAATCGATCAAACCAAAGCGGCTATTTCCACCAACCGAATGCGGTAACGCAGTCGTATCACACGCGACCTTTGCAGCACGGTCAATACAGAATTTCAAACGCACCAAATCAGCAACAACCGCCCAATGCACAAGGCTCACCGAGAATGATGCAACCGTATATGGGTGTACAAGGACACTTGAGTCGGATGAATCACGTGCCAAATGTAAAAGTGCCCATGTCTTGCTACCAGATGCCACCCAACATTCAACATCACCCATCGGGTCAAACACAACCGCCGCCTCAACACTTTTCTTACGTCCAAACTGTCGCAATGCAAATGTCCGCTAAACAAGACGGGAATATTCTTGATAGTGTAGCCGTTGGGTTAAAACAAACCGATCACATTATCCATTCGTCTGCATCCAACATTAGTCTGGGAGCGCAAGTCCTAAACGTGGCAACGCCCGTCCCTCCCACGATGGCGTACCAACAGAGATGCAAAGAAGTACTGGGCAGCCAGAGATTGGGACTGTCGGGCCGACAAGACTCGCTGATTCCCCCCGAAGATGGTAACGAGCCCGCCGCGAAAAGCAACGCTAACGAGGAGGTGAAAATGCATGAAAAACGTGTCAACGTGTATAGGCGTGTTTATTATTTCTTTTATTTTCAGTAGAGGGTTGGCAAAATGTTTTGCTAGTGCAATTTTTCTTTCGTAGCTACGGCGTGTTATTTATTTAATATTTTTTTGTGATTTAAACAGTGCATACATTTTTATTTTCAGCGTTTTTTAAATTATCTTTCGTTGATTTATTCAACGCAACGAATTTGAAATATAATTTTAGATTAGTTGTTGTGTTTTCGTATCTCTCTTGGTTATTTTTTATTTTTCTTCTCCAACTTAACATCCGGTCCATTTCCTCTTTAATCCATCTTTTTTCCTCGTTCCTATTAATTCCTTTTGATATAATTTTGCAATATAGTAATCCCGATTTTATAAATGTTTCAAATTTTATACATGAATTATTTGTATATTTTTATTCGATTGGGATAACTTATATATTGCTTGTAGAAATGAATGTTTGCATGCTATATTTATGACCACGGGAGTCCTTTGGTTTTTTATTATAGGAGGAGGGATCCAAAAGTACCCAAAATGAAAAAATTAGTAAAAAAATCAATTAAAACTGCAAATAAATTTCACAAAAGGGCCTACCCCCCAGAAGAGAATACCAGTTGCTTTTGGATCCCCCCTTGTATATTATGTAATATTTCTTTAGAAATATTTAGCCCTGATTTTTCATCA
This sequence comes from Limnephilus lunatus, assembly GCA_917563855.2. Taxonomy (NCBI): domain Eukaryota; kingdom Metazoa; phylum Arthropoda; class Insecta; order Trichoptera; family Limnephilidae; genus Limnephilus; species Limnephilus lunatus. The sequence continues at coordinate 45,623,882 of OU830603.1, read as the reverse complement.
CATGTTTATTATCTTAACTTTTACATTGCTAAACTTTTGGATTTGGTAAATGCAAATTTCATTAAAATGAAATGACACTCTAATTTCCACAGATATAATTTCTGTCAATTCGAGCCATCCCATTGTCATTTTGTCAGATGCATTTAAAAATATGTAAAGTTTTGTATTTCGAGAGAAACTTAAAGACTGTTATGATTTTAGATTTTCCTCTTTCTTTAGCCAACGTTTCGGACAGCGTCACAGTGTCTATCATCAGGGCAGATGGCAAAATATTGGCTAAAGTATGAGGAAGCGCAACATGGCGTAATAACCCAAAAATAAATCACAATAAAACCTAAAGAATGGTTCTTGCTCACACTTGTTAGTTAAACCTCGACTGTCATGGAGAGCATTAATTTCTATGTTCCCGATGGTTATCTCCGCCACCCACAAGTATAGACTATTTTATCTCCTAGCTGCAAACTAACTTGCCAATGGTCATGCCAGTAGGGAGAGCTCTCTTGTTGTTAAATAGAATCACTTTGAATATTGACGTGTTTAACATCAATGAAGCAGATTTTGCACAAGTAAACGGCAGGCTTTGTTGCTGCTTGCATATAATCTGCTTTTATATTACTAAAGTCTCGATTACATTGAGCGAGTTTACAAGCTAGCCGGCAAGTTTAAAAGCGGGCGAATCGGCGAGTGCAATTGTGATAAAGACACAAAACATTCAACTAGCTCAGAGCGAACTAGCTTAGCGAGTTGGACTAATTCCCGTGCGAACTAATTCTGTCGAAATTTTGTAGTAAACTGAGATACTCGCAGCTAGCTCACTAGCAACTATGATGACACAAGGTTAGTTTACTAGCTAACAAGCCCACACTCTAGCGAGTAGCGAGCAACGTAGCCCCCCTTTCAACTGTTTTCGCAGATTGTTCACAATCTGCTAGTTAGCAAGTAAACACGATTACAGTGAACGAGTTAACTAGCAGATAGTGAATTCGCCGGCTAGTAACTTGTAAACTCGCTCAATATAATCGAGACTTTACACTGATCAATAGTATCTTTAAAACTAATTAAAATTGTATTTTATAATGTTTTTAAAAATAAAATAACCTCAGGGATCTCATTTCTACAGCATAATGGTGAAGATTGAATAAATTCTGAATGAAAGAGTTTGTGGATTGATTGTGTAATGTGTTTGCAGTATCGAGAGTCAGGTGAGGAGTGCGGACGGGAGTCTCCAGCCATTCTGGAGAGAAGGATCATGGCGGAGCTGACCAAACAGCAGCACCAGAGCCGCGAGGACCAGTCCTGGCTGCAGCAGGAGGAGACTAATCTGGTTAGTTATAATTCATTTAATCGGGAACCTATCAATTGACTGGCATCCCTCTCCTGGGCTACTTCACCAGTCTTTGTTCATTGCAGGCCTAACTTCTCTGCTTTGTTTCTCTCAACTGCGCCTGGTATGGCCTACTGGACATTTACCTTCTGGAATAGCACTCGGAATATTTAGTGGTGTTCTATCTTCTGGTAAAGTTTTTTTTTCTATGTGCACCACACAAGAGTCCCAACTGCTTCCAACCTTGGGGAGCCAGTGAGACTAAGGCATCCCCAATTGAGGTATGTTGTGAGGCTGAAGGTAGTGAAAGAAGAAGGTGGTATGGTAGGAGATGGGTTAAATAGGAAGGTGGGTAAGTAACTGGTTATTCAGATCTGGTCGCAAAACAAGGCTAAAGCCATTTCAGGCAATGTTTTGATTTTTATTTTTACTCCAGGTTGATAATGGCGGATGCGTGGTATAGCCATATATGATCGTGTGAGAAATGTGGATATCCGCAAAGAATGTAAGGCTGATGTAAGCATAAAGAGTAAGATTAATAAAGGGACCCTCAGATGGTTTGGGCATTTAGAGTGAATGAAAGAAGAAAATAGTGTGAGAAGAATATATGACCCAAATGTGAATGGAAGAACAAGTCGGGGAAGCCCGAGGAAGACACGGCACGATTAATTGAAACAGATACTTGAGTCGGGCCATGTCAAAAGTCAGAATAATAGAAGAGTAGATATGTATGAGATGATTCATGAATGTGAATGAGGCAAAGAGTGTGTGCCAAGACCGAGTTGTTTGGCAGTCCGTCCTCTCTGCCTGCGTGATGGTTAGTTAGTTAGTTGATACCGAAATGTTGCTTGAAATGATTTTTATCGTGTTTAATGATCAGATCTGAATATCCAGGTACTTCCCCACCTTCTTCTTCCCCTCCCCACTACCTTCAGCTTCATGAGATACGTACATTGGGGATGCCATAGTCTTACTGGCTCCAGGTAATTGGGATATTTGTGCATTACCCATGAAAAAAAAAGTATTCTGGCGGAAAGACCACCATTGAGAATCAAAACGTTGCTTGAAATGGCTTTATCCATGTTTGGTAACTAGATCTAAATAGTCAAGTACTTTCCAACCTTCCTCTCATCCATATCCTTCCCATCCCCACTTCCTCTTGCCTCAAAACGTATCCCAATTAGTAGAGAGCAGTCAGGACACAAAAAAAAAACTTGCTAACTTTAATTGAAAACCATGGCTGTAGCCAATTTTAGAGCTGTATATTTAATACAATGTTGTCCTCAGAAGAAACGACTCTCCATGATAACTTCGGGAGCCATGGAGACGGCCTCCTTGGAGGAGCAGCAGCAGCAGCATCAGACCACGGGCGGAGTGGAAGTGGCCTCAGGGTACGCCCAGCCTCTGGACATCAGGCAGCAGGCGGCAGACCACCATGCCGCCATGAACGCAGCCTGTCAGATCAGCTCCGGTAAGTTGGGACTGCCAATATCCATTCTAGTCTAGTATGCAGAGATGTCTAGGCAAACTCTAGAAATAAGGGAGATAGGTCATGAACCATTATCAGTATGTGTCAATCGATGTAGGTTCACATCCGCGTGTTGCCAACATCTTTCATCCATACTACAAATCACAGCTACAGACCAAACGCCTAAGTTTTATACATAGCTTTGTTAGGTCTTAGCTCGGCGACAGTCGGCACATTTCCATATCATCTCCCTTTGTTTCTATTATCTGTATTTCTGGCATTTAAATGGCTAATATAAAAAAATTTGGAACAATGTTTAAATAAAACATTTCTGTTAATTTGTTTGATTGAAATGCTTCTCTGCCGATCTTGTCGTTTTTAGTTTTTTTTTTTTTACATTAACTCTACACAGGTGGCCCTAAGGAAAATAATTTCCCTGTGTCATCTTTTGGGGTGCTGTGCTGAGGGTCTTTTTATGGAAAGGAAGTTCTGGGAAGGAAAACACGATGTGTAGGAATCTGAGGGTTAGTGGGTTCAGGACGTATGAATCCATCCCTCCCACGCGGTGCAAGGGTCGAGAGAGCCTGCTGGAGAGGTCAAATCGGTCTCTTCCGATCCAACCCGCCATGCAGCTGGTGGGCAGGTGCGTATCGTGACGACTCAATGACAGAAATTTGATTTTGCAATGAAAAAAAATGCATTCTTTATTATAGACAATACGTTTAATGTTGGTGATAACTTTACTTAAGACCTGTATACGGATTTTGCGCTAAGCTAGACATTCCAACCAAGCCGAGCTTAAAAGCATCTGACATACCGGGCCTGTGTAGTCTTTTAACCCCTATAGGGCGGCTGGCTACATTTGCAGTCCAGTGAAATAATGACTACCTTGGGGTGCACTGCAGTTTGCAGTGTGTCGAGCTAGGTTTTAGAAGTTTTTATTGTATTTCATTACCGTCAAGTAAATTCCAAATTTAAAAATGTTGATATGTCTTTTATTTCAAATATAATTTTCAATATTACATTTGGCTTTAAGATATTTAAATAATTGTACCCGCCCTCTAAGGGTTAATTATAATGTAATATTTTTGTGACCAGGTCACAGCTCCATGGAAATGAGTCCCAACAACACCCTGAGGACCAGTAAAGAGGGCAGCAGCACCCCGAGCACCGTGAGTAACCCTTTCATACATTTTCATTTTAAAATCCAACCATCTTTTTTTGAACATCCTAACGATGCTGATTTGACGTTTTCACAGCCAAAAATATTATCGTGATTTATTTTTGGGTTATTATGCCGTGTTGCACTTCCTCATTCTTTCTATTTATCTTACTAAACTATCTTCCCAAATGTTAATATAAGAAATCTTATAATGCAACTGGATGAATTAACTTTTGTACCTACAGTATATATATTTTTTAAAGTAATTGTAAACTACTCATTTGTATCCACCTTAAAAATGACAAAATCTAAATGTGTACATTCGAGATATTGAAAGAAGGGTAAATGCAGATAACTCCATTAATGAAGGACTGAACACCGTTGGCGCCATAGACATACAAATAGCTAGACGAGAACTTACAGATGAGAGAGGAAAGAGACTTGTGATTCGCCAATAAATCAATCTAACAGTATATAGGCACCTCGCACTATAATATCACCATTTAGTTCTTGAAAGTAAAATCTGCTTTTGAATGAATAGAACTTTTTATATGGGAGCGCGAATTGCATGCCACGTTATGATCAGATGTGTGAAGTTCAAATTCGCAAAGTAAGGTTCTGATTATTTTCATAGTCGAATATTTTGTTGCCGTAGACACTTTTACAAATGTTTCATGATTTACTTACCCCAGTAAACAGCGGCTTTGTGTGTTCGCGTCGCCATGTATCTCGATGTCGTAGTATGTGTTCCATAGACATACAACGTCCGTGCGTAAAATGTACGATAAGAGCTCGACACTGGTCCGGGCAAGAATGATGACGTCACATTTTTTAGATTAACGCGAGACTCGTAAGCCCAGCCGGTTCCGAAAAATGGTTCCAATGGGAGGGGGAAATAACACGCCTTTTATCACGTAAGGGCATGTCCATATATTTTGTACGTCCGTGGTTGGCGCCAACAAAAAACTGTACAAAGAAGCGAAGCTAGCCGTCCACAATGGAGTGCTGGTACCTACCTTCATGTATGGCAGTGAGGCATGCAAAGTTGACTGAATGCTGTAGAAATGAGAACCATGTGTGGTAAAACTATGTACGATCGTGTGAGAAAAGTGGAGATCCGCAAAGAATGCAATGCTGATGTAAGCGTAATGAGTAAGATTAAAAAAGGGACGCTCAGATGGTTTGGGCATGTAGAGCGAATGCACGAGGAAAGGAGTGTAAGGAGAATATATGACGCAAATGTGAATAATAGAAGTAGTCGGGAACACCCGAGGAAGACTTGGCACGACCAAGTGAATCAGATGCTTGAGTCGGGCCACTTTAAGAGTCAGAATAATAGAAGAGCATGTATGAGACAGGAAAGGTTAATATATCCAAACCACTTCAATACATATTTGTACTCTTTATATTTAAGTGTATTAATTCATTGATTGTATTTGCAGAGCGGAAACTCGTGGGAACGCCACGAGGATCCGATGTACGCCGCCACAACGGAGGTGGTGCGCGCCGTTTTGCGGCTGTCCAGTGCCGGGCAGTCGGCTGGAGGGGCCCAGGCCCCCGCAGCCCTGCTGGGGGCCGTAAGAGACGTGGGGGCCCACCTGCGTCAGCTCTGCTCGCTGGTCGACGTGCTGGTGGAAGCTTTCCCTCACCACGCCAGGAGGTGATTTCTTCATAATTTTTTTACAGTTACTCATCACAGGATGTTTAATTCGAAACTGTTTCTGAGTTACAGCTTCAGACGCACTTAGAAATAGACTACATCATTACATAGTATAAAATGAAGTCACTCAAAATGTATGTACGCTTAGATCTTTTAAACTACCCAACAGATTTTCATGCGGTTTTCACCAATAGATAGAGTGATTCAAGAGGAAGGTTTATATGTATAATACATGCTTATTATAGTAGAGAAAAGCCGAGAAATTCAAATATTCAATTCAGGCATCATCATCATTACATAGTAATGAAGTCGCTCAAAATGTATGTACGCTTAGATCTTTTAAACTACGCAGCGGATTTTCAAGCGTTTTTCACCAATAGATAGAGTGATTCAAGAGGAAGGTTTATATATATAAAATATGCTTATTATGGTAGAGAAAAGCTGAGAAATTCAAATATTCAATTCAGGCAGCGGGCAGCGGCAGCCCGCAAGCGGATGGTGTGGATTTTATAAAGGTTGGGTAATGGCGTTGTGATTCGTTAGCCACAGCAACGTGTGGCCGGGTCTGCTAGTTAAACAATAAAACGAAAAAAAAAAAAATCGAAAATGGTGTTTGCTGGAATTGGTTGATATAATGTGTATGGGAAAAATAATGGATTACAAGGAAGAAGGAAACCAATCACTTACCTCTGCAAAGGCGAACAACATAATTACTAATATAGTTTATTTAGTTCCACCGCAGTACTGAACACGAACAACCAACAAAACTTGCTTCCATGTTATCCAAAATATTCTTCTGTTTTTTTCACAAACAAATGCACTTCAATTCAGTCTTGTCATTGTTCCATTTTCAAATGTTTTTTCCAGCAGTATGGTATGGTTAGGGAGGGTAGGTACTGGATAAATGACATCCCAGTAGGAACTATGCATATTATCAATTCAAAACCAAACACAGGAGTCCCTGCGGAAATTATTTTCTTCAGCATCTACGTTAATTTTACGGACGCTGTTTGAGGGTATGTCTAATGGATCTTAAAACAGCTTCTTAGCTCATGTAGGAAGGGACATTTCAAGGTGAAAATCACTGTAGATATTTATTTTTATTTATGTATATATATATTTATTTATTGTGGAAGGAAAACTGTGAATCTAATTACATTTCACAAAATTTACAATTAATAACATTTTAATTACGTCAGTTGAGGTGAGAAGGAATGGAACAATGTCCGATTCTCATTCAAATAAATGAGGAAATTCTTTTTTTTGGGAAAAAGGGGGAATTGTTGAAATCGCGCTTTTGATGGCACTCGGTTAAAAAAACATTTATTGCAATCTTGAATAACTGAAGTTTAACCGAAATATGTCTACCTCAAAAGAAAGGTGGTTTAACAGTGTAGTAATTCTCTCCAAAGGTGTGATCATTGTTCGAAAATTTAAATAATGTATATATATGGTATACCAACGTCACATTCCAGATTAATAATATTGCACTGGTGAAAGACCACCATTCAGAATTGCAGTTTTGATTTAAATGACGTTAGTCATCTGAATAGTAAGTTTTTTTTTTTTTGTCGGTAATCCGGGCATTTATTAACATCAATAGTTATTTACAAATCATGTGCGCTACCCGACTCACTAGACAATATCTGTTCTAGGCAGGGTAACCCCTTCCAGGCCAGGAATAAAAGCGCGCGAAAATTACCTTCCTGACTTTTGCTTAAATATCCGTATAAATACAAAAATGAACTGTTGTTGTTATTTTTACACAAGCATACATTTTATTTTTATATAAGTCTTAAATGTAAGTACCTAGTTATAATTTTGAATCTTAGTTGTAAGTCTATCGTATTAATCTTATTTTATTTTATGCTTATATGTACAGCGCCCTTGAGGTGATTTTTCACAAAAACGGCGCTTTATAAATCAGCCAAGTATTATTATTATTTATTATTAAGCCTGAATATATATATCCCTAGTGAAAAAACACATTTCAAAGGTGATTGCTAAAAAATAAATACCTTTATATGCATTTGAAAAGGGAACAAAAATGCTAAACTCACGACTTTTCGGTTTTGACAGCGCTTGGAAGTCAGAGATAATTCAATAACAAATCGTCTAGTGTTGCCACATGCATGAAATCTTTAAAGCTACGAAAAGAGATATTGGCACAAGCGATTTTGACCTTGTTTTTTCATACAGTTTCTTTATACAAAAGGGTCAATATCGCATATAAAAATATTTTTTTATGACACTGGTGTCCCCTTGGCCTGGAAGAGGGTAAAGGCACTCCCCCACTTTCCTCTTTCCGTATCTTTCCTATACCAAACCCTTTACCTCACAACATACTGATTGGTGGTACAATAGTCTGGACACTTGAGACTTTGATTCTCTCAGCCAATCTGATCTGTTGCATTACTTGTCCTATTTACATAGTCTGATAAACTGAGCTACTGTGCAAGTGGTGTTTATTTGAAGTTGTATTTTTGTTTCCAGAGAAGTGGAGATGGCACATCAGGTGCTATCCAAGGACATGGCGGGACTGGTGGAGGCCATGAGACTTGCCATTCAATACGGGACCACCACCCTGCAGCTGGAGTACACCAAGTCAGTATTTGTTCCTCATATCACGAAGACTACATACTCCTTTTACACTGCATATTCACACCGAGAGAATTGAACGAAACGCATAAACTTAAAATTCAATTCAGAAGCCGGATGCAGTAACAAATTAAATTCATGCAAGCTGTTTTTGCTCCTATCGCCTTTCTGATATCTCCAGTGCATCTATCTGCTATGTAAATATTACTTCTGTAGGTTTTATACAGACGAATTACTCACAAAAGTTTCAACACTAGTTACAAATTACAAGTGAATACTCGAAATTAAAATTTTCATCATAAGCATTTTACACTTTACAAATAACATCATACTTCAACTCACTTCAAAGATGTCATTTAATTTTTAATCAAATCCTATTATTTAAAATTCTAAATAATGGCCTGGACTCGCCTGAGCTTACTAATTTTATAAAAATCCACGTACAGTCAAGACTAAAACCCAACAAACCGAATTTTGAAATTGGTCTGCATGCAGAACTGACTTTAGGAAAAATTCCCCAATTCCTCGTATGTGTGCACAGTGTAACACCCATTTTAATAATATCAACATTTTTAAATATTCTTCAGAAATATCAAACTGGAGTAATGCTACAAACACAAATTAATGCATATTGAGTGTCAATTGTACATATAAATAGTGAGTGTAGAATGCATCCAGAGTATCCCTGTCCCCATCCTATCTTCCTCTTCTCTTTACCTTCTTGTTAGTTTATTGCAAAATAAAACTCCGCAACCTTTAACCTCCTATGTTTAATTTATACATATAAAGCTGTTTATTACAAGCGACACCGTCACACGAAGCTATCAAATATTTTTTCCTATGGTAGCAGAAGGGGTCATATGAATTAGAGAGCTGCCACGAAATGCCATTTCTTTGTACTGAATCTGTCAATTTGACAGCTGTCATCCGCCCGTTTAGGTAGCTCCGTAATTAAAATGACCCCCTTTTTTGTTTTCCACGGAGAAATATGTATTGTCTGTGGTGTGCATAAACCGCTTAGGTGTGACAGGTCTGAAGGGATTGCATGGAGAGCATTATTTACCGTGCATCTTTTATAGCTAGCTGTGTGTGGCACCGCTTTAAATCATTGTACTAATTCCTTATTTCTAATGTCCGAGCCACACGAGGCTAGTATTTCAAGCTTTGACAGCAAGCCATTGATAGTCGTCCAGCATACTAGTAACCTAGCTACACATAATCAGAGCTAGCTGTGTTTTAAGATAGTAAGCTAGTGAGTAAGCCAGTAGGATAGCATCTCAAGCCTGGCTAATTTAATAGGATGGGGTTTTATTATTTGAGCTAATAACACCCCCACCACCGAAGTTACTACCCCGGCATTGTGCTTAGCTTTGTGTGAAGCTAGTAAATGATCGGATAGCATGGTATGTTTTTACCTATGGAGGTGTTAGTCACTGCAATGGTAGTGGCTTAAAATTTCCTAGCATCTTGTAAACCACTACAGTTTGTGTCAAGCCAGGATATTGGCAGGATAGGACACCGGCATAGTAGCTTGCTATCATGGTTTGAAATACTAGCCTTGTGTAGCTCGGGCATAAGTACGCAATGATTGCCTCCATAATGTGTTAGATCTCCCACTACACTTTTTCCTACAAGCTTCTTATACAGAATCCTCTTTGGTGGTCAGTTTCTTCCATCCTCTCTGCACATCCTGTCCATTGATTGATTGTGATGTTATTATAATTGTAATCTTTTTCTAGGAGTATGCTTTCTGCGGCTCACATTCTTGCCATGGACGCCAAGAACCTCCTCGACGTAGTGGACTGCATCCGCCAACGCCACTCGCACATAGACTGGCGTTCCATCCTCGCGCAGTGCGTCGAGTCCGAATCCAACAGCGCGGCGCCACTAGTCCCGCCCACCAACTCTAGCCCTCAACACCAGGAAACCATCGTACAGACCGCCACCATCACCAATCAAGTTACAATTTCGCAGTCGCCCTTGTCTCACAGTCAGATGGATGATAACGAAGAAGTCGTAATAAGACACGGAAATCAGCGACCGCCGGATTTCAGAGTTAATCAACCGGTTACGGTGCATCAGACAATTACCGTTACGAGTCAACCGCCGTCGCAACCGTCAAGCCTTCCCGTCACTTCGAATCGCGTATCAGCTCTGATTCAAAACTACAATCTGTATGGTAACACGGGCCCTCCTCCACACGCTTACGGCAATCCCGAACAGAGTTATTCGTCTCTCGGCTCCAGATCTATCGAAGAGGGCAGGAGCCGGCAAGGGTCAGTGGACGGTATGGGTAGCACCCCCCCCAGTAAGTCGGGGTCCCCCAAGAAGGTGCCCCACCCTAATCCCAATTTGCAAGCGTCGGATGGAGATCAGCCTATTTATTCACTGAGCAAGAAAATGTCCCAGCTGCAGAGTAACAACATGGCTGTCTCTCAAAGCAATGATAATTGAGATTAAAACTGTATCGTTCAACTGGAAACGCTCAATAAAAATTTCAAATCATTTGTTCAATGCGAATAAACATAACCTAAGATTGCTTCATCAAACTGGTTGCAATAAACAGAGTTTCTCCAATTCCTCTGTCATGCTTTCAATGGTAATGCATTTTACCAATCATTTTCCCATGGTAATGGGAAATTAAATTGAACAATTTTAATATATTTACGCATCCAAACGGTTTAGTATTTAAACAAAAGTTTCAGAGTTGTTTCCAGTTGTACAATACACAGCTTATGTACTAATGAGGTTCATGTTTTAAACAAGTGTTAAAATTAAAGCAAACTATATATTATAACCATAGTTAGAAATACTGTTTTCGTTTAAAAGACGCTCAATTTACAGAGGATCGGAGTAAAGTAACATTTGATTTGTTTGGCGTACCTAAGAATGCTTTATTTTGCTACTTTTCTACAGGTTTTTATATCAAGCACGTACAGAAAACTGTGGCACACGGTTGTGTTGAACGCCTGACAATATTTTTCTACTTAAATGTTACCTCAAGCAACATGTGACTCGCTTTAAATGTTAATATGTATTAGTCCGTTTTAATAAACCGAGAGTTAGATTTTAAAAGTATGGATTGACAGATTCCTACGTCGGCTCAAAAAAAAAACTCTCTTTTAAAAAAATTCTGTAGCTTTTTCAAATTGTTTGCGTACATTTTAAAATAATTAGAATGCGTTGTAAGCGGCTTTAAAATGTTTAGCGATTTGGTGCGGTCACTAGCCAAAGCGCGGATATAGTCAAATTTAAATGTGAACTTAATGAAAACAAATTTACTTATTAAAACATAGAGGCTTTCGGGAGCGTTAATTAATGCGACCACCACATTGAACTGCCATTTATCGTATCAAATAGCGCTATGATTTACGTACTTATTTAAGGAAGATCTTGCAGATGTCTTGTCGGAAAAATAAACCACCAATAATATCATCACTGCTCTGATACTAGTTACTTTAGATTAATGAAAATAAATTGAAAAAAACCTTATGTTATTGAAATTAATCAACTATGGTTTCGACGACGAACTTTTCACTCAGTTTTCATGTAAAAGATCAAAATTTAGGACAACACGATGGAATAAAGAATTACTAACAGGATTCAGCTATTTTCCTCAGGGTCTACGTCATCTTAGAAGATGCTGCGTGGAGGGTCTTTTCGAGAAGAGGAAGGAGTGAACAGGGTCTTGAAGAGACGCCGGAAAATCGTTCCACAGCTGAGCTGTAGAATGAATCGTAGAAGCAACCCGTTCTCATATGACAAACGTCAACCATGTACATATGTTGGATGCGCGTTTGGCGTACCACCGGTGCCGAAGGGATCAATGATGCTAGTTCCTCGAAGCATCTTCCATTGTAATACCAGCAGAACAAGGACAGCATACCTATCTGACACCTGTGCTTTAAACATTGCAATCCGTTTAAGATAGTGGAATCTATCAAACGGACCGTCCGTTTCTGCACAAAGTCAAGGGTTGTTTTAGGTATTGTAGGACTCCAGACCAGAGATGGCTGCCAAATTTAATTAACTGTGTACTTGGGATTTTTACAGGGTTAGCAATTGTGTACTATTTGCAATATCTGCGGGCCCTGTATAGTTCGCCCAGCTTCCGAGAGGTTAACTTGACTCTGGCTTCGATGGAGCCCTCATATCTGAGCTGGTCACTTAGAGTTACACCAAGCACATCAATGGAAGGCCTGTTTGTTAGTTAGTGGCATTCAAGTCAATAAAAGTGTAGTTTCGTTTACCTGTCAGAGCAGCGATGACATTGACAGTTGGAGGGTCTTGGATTTAGTAAGTGTCAGTGTGTTTGAATGGTACTTGATATTGTATGAGTGCTCTGTGACAGTAGTCAATTATTATTTAACTTGTATACCCATCTTTTCAAAGATACATATTATATTAAACATAAACTCTATTCCATAAATGTTGTACAGTTATCTAGGTTAGTTTTGAATGTTCAAACATTTACTATGTTATAATAATTTTGCGTTTATTGAAATACATACATCTATCATCCAGAATATGGTTATCATAATTTCTTTTAAGCCGAAATGTTTAGCTTTTGTTATGGTGAGAATTATTATTCTAAAAGCACGTGGACTAACTAGCCCTATTTCCACTGGATTACTTTAAAATAGCTTTGACAACAATATCCCACCTACATTAAATTTAACGAGTGTCTGAAGATTAAATGGAAAGCATAATATGGAATGTGTTCAAGCAATGTACTATTAAAACTTTCTAATTAATTGCTACAAACATCTTCTCTTGTTATTGTCATTTGTATTGAAGTATTCAACAAATTTAAAATCATAGAGAAGTAAATTATTTAAAATATAAAAAGAATGTGTGCCGTTGAATGTCGGCATTACGCAGGCAGGTAACAAGAGGGGAGGATGTCCGGCAGTTGGTATTATTGGCACCATAGACAATATAGAAACAAAGGTGATGAGATATGACCCATCATTAGTATGAAACTGCACACAAAAAAGTTTTACGAACAGCATTAACTCGTACTACTGCAAATCGCGTTTACACACAGCGGCGCATCGCCTTTGTTTCTATAGTTTTATTGTAACTCGGCAACAGTTGGCACGCTATCATGCCAATCTTTCTGTTATCTGTGATTGGTACGTTATAAATGGCTGAAAACGGAGATTTCTCCCGGTTGTGAAACGGCTGGCTTGGTGGCACTGCAGCACTTGACTTGAGTTCCAGTACATCTCAAACGTGCTACCAACTCAACATCTGTAAAAGGCATGTTAGAGGAATATTATAACAAAAGGAGCCTGAAAAATTGTCTGCTGTAGTTTTAAAAATACACTAATATACCTGCTCTACATTCCAGATAAGACTTTTTCGTATCTGAGGAAGCCCCTCGTATTGCAGTCATTTGGTTTATTATCAGTTGCGTCCTATACAGTCCCTGGCCAAATTATTAGTCGCACTGCAAGATTTCATGTAAAATATTAATTACCGGGTGATATTGTACTGTTTTATTATTTTAGATTGATTTGTTTTTTTTTTTTTTTTATATTATCCAATCAATTACCGATTTATTTGACATAAATAAAACAGCATTAATTTAGAAAAGCATAAGTTTATTAAGTTTTAAAGAAAAATGAAATGAATGTTAGCATAAGTCAATATTTAGTTGAGCCACCTTTAGCCGCTATCAAAGCTTTAATTCTGCGCGGCAAGCTATCCATGCAAGACTGTACTGTCTCCTGCATTTGAGGATGATGATTCCACACATAAATAATCTTTTCTAGGAGCTGGGTTTTGTTGGTAATCACATCTTTAGCCACTTCTCTTTTCATCAGCTCCCACACATTTTCAATCGGGTTCATATCAGGGCTATTACCTGGCCAATCCAACAGAGGGATACTTTTTTCTGCCAAAAAAGCTTTAACAGACCGAGCAGTGTGGCAGGGAGCTCTATCTTGCATGAAAGTGAATGGTTCCAAATAAAATGCAGTGCGTCTAATAATTTGGCCAGGGACTGTAGCTAAAACCAGTTTTATTTGTATGTGATATGTGAAACAGCGCAAGACGAGGGGAGTGCGTCTAATAGACTAACGTTGTTAGTCTTGCCGACAGTGTAGAACCGGCATTTCATTTAAATGTTCAATTTGATTATTTAGCTAGATATTCAATCACTGCTATTCGGTGAATCTGCCTGCTAAAGTTGCCTTTGGTGTTCTACTGCTTATAATATATTATGATTGGTGACTTCTTATACTAACTAGGTTGTAATGTACATACAAGATGAGAACCAGGTATTACAAAGTTGGCTTGCTGTCCAAGCAGCCCCTGATCTACGACTTTTTCAAACCGGGGCAGTAACTTGATGGTGGCGCCCCTCTCGAACTACTCATTCTCTTATTCCCTAGAGCCGGGGCTGGGTCCAAGATGTCCGCCGAACACACCTTAAAGATGCATCAATATTGTCATCTAACTTTACAAAAAGAGATAATTTCTATACTTTTTATATTTTTTATAATTTCTATATTTTCTAATACTTGGACAGCAAGTCGACTGTATGTTCATTTTGTGACTCGATAGAATGTACTACATAACATTTAGATTTTGCAAATCTTTTTTTATACTAATCACAGCCAGTTCCTTGAATTTATTTCCACTTTAAATAATGTAAATGACCACTAATAATTATTAAATAAGAAATAATGCAAAATGTATCATTTTTGCTAAGAACAAAATGAGTTCATTTGTACTCACTTAAAATAGGCAACACTTTTCACCAGTTATATTATAATACTTCAAATTGATAAGCAAATTAATAAAAATGAGCAAAAGTGATGCATTTAAAAGATCAGATAGGTCCATATTTAAGGTTCAACTAAATAATAAATTGTGATAAAATTATTCTTCCACTGGTTCTCCCGACTAAATAAAATAGAGTTCTTATGATTTGCAAATACATAATAATAAATAGGATTTTGTACAATTTCATATTTTGGGACAAATTAGTGCAGTGCCATTTCTTAGCTTTTGAGATTCCATTGTATTTAAGATATTGTGTATTTATTCTTAGTGATATTTTGTTGTAGGCGATGTTTTGTGTTGATTGATGGTAAACTTATTATTGTAACTCCTAAGGATTTTGTGAATAGCACATAAGTTGTAAATAGGTACTTATTTATACTTTTATGTTCCAAGACTTTTATATAGAAAATATAGTGACCGATTTATTCCAATTTATTGTTTTCTTATCTTACCTTGCTTAACAATCGTTCAATTTCTTTGCAAGGGTTGATGTACCATTAACACATATTCTTCTTTTGTAATGTCCAGCCATGGCTTGGTGCCCTGACTTCTTCATCCTTGGAAGCCGTATATCTCCTGAAACTTTTTTCTATCTCCACATGTTTTCCAAAACATCTTAGCGTCCCTTTTTTAACCCCTAGGGGCCGGAGCCCTGCTTTTGCAGTATTGAAGAATCATGCCCACGCACAGCATACAAAGCACTACTACAATTGCAGCATCACAAGCTTGTACATTCATTTTGTCTTCAGATATTACCTCTATTAGGTTGTCAAAGACAAAAATATCACTACCAAGTGTGGTTTGTACATAACCAAAAAGATGTTTTTTTTAAGTGAAAACTTCTTGCACCATTGAAACTTGATAAAATGGAAAAGAGCGACACTAAAAAGAGACAAACACATGCATCTATAGAATTTAGTCGCGAGAGAATGAAAGATTAACCCATAGGGGCTGACAAAAAGGCTTGCCCTTTACAGTGAACAGTTTGAGTGGAACAGTTGGAGCAGTTTGAACGCGATGTTGTTATTTTTCAGGCGTATTTTATAACCTTCGAGTAAACTGTTGAGTAACTTTAACCACAAGATTAACATATTGATAAAAACAAAAGCGGCTCTTCTTTCCGGTATTCCTTAACTCGATCTATGTGACTGTCGCGTATATCACGTATACCAGCAGGCCCTTATGTGATCTATGAAGTTTCACAAAAAACACATCAAAATGTGCCGAGTGCCCTAAAAATCGCCCCGAAAAGGTCAGCATTGTAAAAATTAAAGGTCAGCATACAAAAATACACATTTTGTAGTCTGCTATCGCAAGAAATACATACTACAAGTGATTTGTCTATAAATTCTATACAGGGGCAGTCAGGAAAATGTACAAGGTTCCAAGGAAAAAAGTTCCTAGAACTTTGAAGTTCTATATGAAAAATGTACTGGAATTTCAGATAAAAAATTCGAAAAAATGCCTCCACTGGTTTTCAAACTGCACTTTTTTACAGCAGTATGGGGATTTTACAAATAAATCATTCTGCAGTATTGCTTGAGTTAGTCAGACTACAAAGTTATATTTAGGGCCTTTTTTAATTGCTGAAGCAGAAGAATTAAGAATATTTATGTTTTTAATATAGCTAAGAAATAAAATATGAAGACGTGAAATTAAAAATGATATATTTTATTTATAATACGGTTTATAATGTGCTAGTGAAGGAAATACACAAATATCTAATTGCAAAACTCAATATCAGTCAGTGTTCCTACTAGTTAACAATTTGCTCGCACCCCGCTCCATCCGCATTCCGGAGATGCGTGAACAAGGCAATCAATATGTTACAGCAAATCAATTAATCAGTTTAAGCATTTATAGATAACATTTCATATAACTAAAGATTGGACATAGTATTTTGGCATAATAAAGGTGACATAACTAGGTGAAAATTCGATACTTGTCAGATTGACAATAAATTATATTTTAGCAGACAAAATTCTACATAAAAAAAAAAAAAATTCTAGAGATTTGACTGTTCGCCAAATGAAAGATCAGCTATTTATCAAGTTTCTTAATATGTAATATACATTTTGGACTTGTAGTGTTGTATTTTCAGTGCTAAGAGAAAAAAAATGTAATTATTTATCTGAATTTTAGAGATAAAATAAAAATTATAAATTGCACAAGTTTCTTTTAAGACTGGATATAATAAATATTATTAATTTGAGAAGTTTTAGAAGAGAAGGGACAATAATATTTTTTATGTCATCAACATGAAAAATTTTAAGATTAGATTTAATTTTAAAATTTCTAAAATACATATCAAACACAAGTCACGCCGGTTTTTAGAGTGAATTTACAAATATCTCACACTCTTTATTAAGATGCAACGGGACTCTATTTTATTTAATATTCAAGATAATTTAAGTTGATGTACAAAGTTATTTAATGCAAGGTTTATACACACAAATTGTGACAGATCTAATCTATAAATTGTCCTAAACATATTTTTCATAAGTTATTTAAGAATTCTTTTTTGTGATAGTAAATATTGCATTTCTCATCTAGAGAACAACGCAATCGCAAACAAAAAACAAATTCTCAATTATCAACAATTCTAAGTTAGTATTTCCAAAATTTGTCAAATCAAAATTACCACTCACAAGAAAAATGATCTGTTGTACTTACAATTCATTTTTGGAGTAAAAAAATTCCCTGCCACACCAAATAAGGAAGACTTCAATGAAATAAAGATATTTATTAAAATAATTTTAAAAGAAAGTTTATATCGTGAACGGCGAAAGTCAACGACATCTTCCCACGGAGAGTACAAAAAATAAACAATTATAATATTACTGAGGTCTGTAATGTAAATAATTACTTTCAAGAATAAAAATAATAATTCTTCTAAATTCATACGCTACCATTATTTCAACAAGACGACAACAGGATTGTGAATATTATTAAACGTTTTGAAAACATTTCAAAATTACATTCTATTAAGATTATTAATTATTATTGTTCGCTCGAGGATTATTATACAATATTCAGCTCTCGGTGTGATCCTCGAGGGTGAGGAGACCTCGCTATTGGCGGCGATTGCGGTGATAATTGAAGGTTACTTCAGCTGGGTCGCCACTCTCATACAGACATTGACAATTATGGTGATAATTTAATATTACTTCAGCTGGGTCGCCACACTCGACGTGAAATTGCTGGCGATATTTTAATACTACTTCAGCTGAGTCGCCACTCTCATGTGGTAATGATGGCAATTACGGTGAGAATTGAATGTTACCTCAGCTGGGTCGCCACACTCGACGTGAAATTGGTGGCGATTATGGTGATAATTGAATGTTACTTCAGCTGGGTCACCACACTCGACGTGAAATTGGTGGCGATTATGGTGATAATTGAATGTTACTTCAGCTGGGTCACCACACTCGACGTGAAATTGGTGGCGATTATGGTGATAATTGAATGTTACTACAGCTGAGTCGCCACTGTCACGTGGTAATGTTGGCGATTACGGTGGTAATTGAATGTTACTTCAGCTGAGTCGCCACTACTCTCCGGTGGAGACGGTGATAATGTGGCGACTATGGTGATAATTGAAGTTAGTTCAGCTGGGACAGGGTGGTTCGGCTAACAGTCGAGGAAGTTGGCTGCCATAAGCAGCTCCAGGGCGATCTCGGGAGCGATGGGGAACTCTGGAATCTCGGTGGAGCTGTTGGTGTAGCGCACTTTGTATGTGAAGTACATGCAGACCTTCTGCAGCACGTGTGAACTAAACATAATAAAACACCAACAAGGTTAATTACATATTAATTAACATCATTAATCAAACAGTATTAATAGGCCAGAGACTGAACAGTTGAAAATTAAGAATCTGGCTAAGAATGCAACTCTGATGCCGTGCCGTACGCAAAACCATCTTCGTATTTGAAGTTAAAAAGCTACTTTTGTAATAGAACCGAATTCATCAAGTAGCCAATAATTAAGTTTTTTAATAATTATTTTTTACATGAAACGACAGAAAAGTGAGTTGACGATAACGTTTATAATACATTTGCCTAATAATATAATAATAACGTAATATTTGTATAGCGCAGTTTTGTGTCATTTCACTTCAAGTGCGCTTAACTATAATAAATTTAAAAATAATCCTACAGTGTTCCTTACGAGTTCATTACAAAATATTGATAAAATAATACCTATGAAATAAAGAATATACATTATTTACAAAACAATGACAAGAGAACAAAAATTAACAAAACAGTGCTGTTATAGCACAGAGGAAAATAATAATACACAATAACAGTGTTATTGCAGCACAGGACAAAGCAAGAACTTTTAAACTAAAATATAATACACTAACTTCTTACAATAAATTCAGATATTAAACATAAAATTACAATTAGGAGGAAACCGAAACCAAACGATTACCGGATACTTGAGAATATGACTTATTACTTGTATTGAAAAGATGTTAGGATTCATGAATGGTACGATTTTTTAAATAATTTTGTTTTTAAAGCCCGTTTAAATTATGTGTTTTTATTTCTTTTCGTTATTGGTAATTTTAGATAGAAAAAACGTAAGGTGAGCTATTTTTTAAACTTTTTTATGTTTGTATTAAAAAGTTTTACTTTTTAAAAATTATTTATATGTTTATTTCGAATTTTAAAATTCGAAAGCATGACCTTTTCAAAAACGGTTTTTTTTTATCACATTTCATAAACAGTTTTTAGTTTTCGGATGCGTTCAGAACTATTCCATTTATTTGGATTTTATCGCAACAGGAAATATTTTTAATACTTCCGACAAAATACTATTTTTTATTAATAATAATTGGATAATTTATAGAGCGCCGTTTTTGTGAAAATCACCTCAAGGGTGGCCAATATTATTGATAAGAAGAAGGTCTGCGCAGCTCCTATTTTAAGCAATCAGCCCATACTTATATTATCTCCTAACCAGGTGTGGCTCGCCCTAACGTTCACTCGTGCGTCGAACCGCCAACAAAATTGAACATTTTACAGCTCAACGTATTCCTGCTTAATATTCTTTTATTTAAATTACGCACAATGTTAAAGTAAAAATAAATTAGGTATTTAAATGAACGAATTTTGCAAGAGATAATAATTATTATTGCCGCCTGCTGGCATTCTTTCCCGCGCGCTAAGAACTGGGAACCTATGTGTTATGTTGGTAATAGTATGCATCAGCTGTCACATTCTGATAGTTGGTAGGTCTGTCACTTGACTAGATAGATAACCTTGAACTTGTTAACAGTGTCAATAAACGTCTCATATATGAATCGGCTTTTTGTGTTTAATTACAAACCTCAGACATTATAATTGGCGACGAGAAAATCAGTAAAACATATTAAAACGTGTGTTAATAATATTGTCAGTAATTAACAGTGATTTCGCCGCAGAAAAAAACATTTTTTTCAACATGTCGAATAGTAATTTGCCAGTGCCTCATTTCGAACCGGATTGCGAAAGTTTCAATATGTTTTTGGAACGCATTCAAATTTATCTGAAGATTATTAATATCGCAGAGAAAGAAAAAATTGGTTACTTATGTATGTTGATCGGTGCAGAAAAATTTAAAATTTTAAAAGAGACAGTGCATCCGAAAAATCTAGAAGATTTATTCTTCATCGATATGGTAACAATACTGAAGAGTAAATATGAAGAAAAAAAGTGTACAAAGATGTAAATTTTATAACCGGAAACAACATTCTAACGAAGGAATCGATGATTATATTACGGATATAAAAAGTCTGTCAGTATCATGCAATTTTGGTGCTTTTCTAGACGAAGCTCTGAGAGACAAATTGGTGTGTGGTTTAAAAAACGATGCAATGACTAGAAGATTACTATCTGAAGACGAAACGTTAACTTTTGAAAAAGCAAAATTAATTGTCAAGAACATTGAGACAGTAAGTCACAGCTCAGAGCAAATTTTACACAAAGAAAATTATACATCGGAAATTTGTGAAGTCAAGTCAAAAATGTCACGTAAAAAAACATGTCATGTCTCAAAGGATCGCCCTTCACGTCAGCATAGTCCGAGTAGGCGAATTCATCTGGGTCAAAGGAGTTCAAGGTCATCAAGTCAGCCATCATCTCCATCACGTCAAGGGTCCAGAAGATGCGAGAGGTGTTTTATAACTCACCAACCGGAGTTATGTCCGTCAAAAAAGTGGAAATGTTACAAATGTAATATTTACGGTCATACGTCGAAATTTTGTCCAAGTGCAAAATCAATCATCAATCACGTAAAATGTGTCAATAATATAAATGTATTAAATATGTCAGTGTCTGATACAGCGGAAATTAATTTAATTGTAAATGGTATCCAAATTTCTTTCATGATTGACACAGGAAGTTCATCGACATTAATAAGTCATAAAATGTACATAAAATTATTCAAAACTTGTCAGTTAAAGCAATTCTACGGTAATTTGTTTACAGCAAATAGTCAAAATTTATTGTGTTTTGGATTTTTTTATGGCAAAAGTAAATGTTGTTGATTCTAATGTTATAATAGATTTACCAATATTGGTTATAAAAAATCTATCGTCTGATGCTATTCTGGGTAGAAATTGGTTAAAAGTGTTTAATCCATCTTGGGAAAATACTTTCATAAGTTCTTTAGTGTCAAATATAAATAATAATACTGTAAATTCAGTGTCTGTCAGCGAGAAAAATAAATCAAATATTATCAAAAAATTGTCACAAAAATATTTAAATTCTTTTTCGATTACTAATAACGATTTACCAATTAAAGAATTTTCTGTGAATTTAAGTTTAAAAAATAATGCTACTCCTGTTTTCCACAAAGCATATGAAGTTCCTTACGCACTTCGTGCTGAAGTTTGCCAAGAGCTAAGACGTCTTGAAAGCGAAGGCATTATTTCAAAAGTAAAATATAGTAATTAGTCTTCCCCAATAGTTTGTGTACCTAAACAAAATGGAAAATTACGTTTATTTGCAGATTTGAAATCTACAGTCAATCCACAATTGAGAATTGATCAATATCCTATTCCACGTCCAGAGGATATTTTTAATAAATTTTCAGGTTGTCAAGTATTCTGTAAATTAGATTTAACAAACGCATATTTACAGTTGTCTGTGTCAGATTCTAGTAAAGAATTACTTACAATTAATACATGTTATGGTTTATATGTCTATAATCGTTTACCTTACGGATTATCATCGGCTCCTGCCGTATTTCAAATGGTAATTGATACAGTTTTGGGTGGCATAAAGAACTGTGCTGCATACATTGATGATATTTGTGTAGGTGGTAAAGACGAAAAGGAGTGTTCTGATACTTTGGATAAAGTTTTGTCAAAATTAAATGAGTTTAATATAAAAATTAATATGTCAAAAAGTGAATTTTTTGTGAAATCTTTTGAATTTTTAGGTTTCACTTTGTCAGGTCAAGGCAAAAGTCCGTCTTTGTCGAAAGTTGAGAAAATTAAGTCTACTGGGTGTCCAGAAAATGTTACTCAACTAAAGTCATATCTGTCAATGTTGAATTTTTACAGGAATTTTATTCCTATGTGTCCTACAGTGCTAGAACCACTTCATAATTTATTAAGAAAAAATGTAAAATGGTGTTGGTCTGATGAATGCGAAAAGGCATTTGTAAATAGTAAGTCTCTTTTGTCAGATAAAACTATGTTAGTTTTATTTGATCCGTCAAAACCATTGTGTCTAACAGTCGATTCCAGTGCATACGGTGTCGGTTGTGTCTTAAGTCATGTCGTAAAGAATCAGGAATTTCCTATAGCTTTTGAGTCTGCAACATTAAATTCAGCTCAAAGAAATTATAGTCAATTGCACAAGGAAGCCCTTGCAATTATTTTTGGAATAAAGAAATTTCACAAGTATTTAATTGGTCGTCATTTTACGATATATACTGATCATGCTCCATTGTTGTCTTTATTTGCTGAAAACAAAAAAGTCCCCGTTTTAGCAGCATCACGTCTTATAAGATGGTCTATAATATTGTCTGCGTACAATTATAAATTGGAATATAAAAAAGGATTGAAAATTCCTCAAGCGGATGTAATGTCACGTTTACCAAGTAAACAACAATTCAATACTGAGGAATGTAATTTTGTATACATGTCTACACCTTTAATTCCATTCTCAGAAGTTGAAAGTCATTCTGAAAAAGATGAAATATTATGTAAAGTCATTAAGTATGTTTCAATTGGTTGGATTGAAAACTTGTCAAGTCCAGAAATTAAAAAATATTTTAAGTTTAAAAATTTACTGTCAGTCAAAGGAAAATGTCTTTTATTTGGTGACAGAATTGTAATACCAGAATCTCTTAAGTCCAAAGTCCTAAATTTAATACATTATGGTCATCCTGGTAAAGTCAGATCAAAAATTCTTGCCCGTTCATATGTATGGTGGTTAGGTATGAATCAAGATATTGAAGATGTTATTTCTAGATGTGAAATGTGTCAGTCTGTACAAAATGCTAACAAAAATGTGCGCCATAGTTGGCCTATTGCTGAAAGTCCATGGGAAAGAGTTCATTTGGATTTTTTTGATTTAAAAGGTTCTAAATACTTATTAGTTTGCGACTCATATTCAAAGTGGATAGAATGTTTTTACATGAAAAATACTAAATATTCGGATTTGTTATCTAAATTAAATGAAGTTTTTTCCAGATTCGCTTTTCCGAAAACTATTGTTTGTGATAATGGTCCTCCATTTTCGTGCAAAGAATTTTCTATTTTTTGTAAAGAAAAATCAATTAAATTATTATTTAGTCCACCGTATAATCCTGAATCAAATGGATTAGCAGAACGGTCTGTTCAAACTTTCAAAAAAATATTAATTAAATTTATGTTTTCGAAAAATTCAAAATTTTTGTCGCCAGCTCAACGTCTAATAGATTGTCTGTATAGTTATCGTTCCACTCCTACTTCTGTTACGGGTGTATCTCCAATGGCTAAAATATTTTCATATGAGCCACGTACACCACTACATATTTTGTCTGAAGAAAATCATGTCAATAAAAGTAAACAATCACAAAATGTCAAACAATCGAGAAAAAATACATTGAAAGAGTTTAAGGAAAATGATAATGTTTTGGTCTATTTAAGACATGTGAAAGGTCCTATGAAATGGTTTCAGGGAACTGTTAAATTAAAATTAAGTTCATGGGTGTATTTAATTCAATTAATCGGAGGAGACGTGAAAAAGGTTCATGTTAACCAAATAAAAAAAAGTTGTCTTAAGTCAAAATCAAGTTATGAGAATCCCGATAAATGGCAAGACGTTAGAAGTCAGGAAAATAAAATTGTTATTGAACCTTTACCCAGCACTAGTGGAAATAATGATGTTATAACTAGGTCTGGCAGAGTTGTGAAACCTCCTGTACGATTTAGTCTTAAGTTTCCTTGTCATTGTTATTTGGTTTTATATAAAAATAAAATAAAAATAAATGGAAGGAGGAAAGGATGTTATGTTGGTAATAGTATGCATCAGCTGTCACATTCTGATAGTTGGTAGGTCTGTCACTTGACTTGATAGATAACCTTGAACTTGTTAACAGTGTCAATAAACGTCTCATATATGAATCGGCTTTTTGTGTTTAATTACAAACCTCAGACATTATACTATGTTTTTTAAGAATTTTATATGAATACCGCACAAGAGTCCCAACTGCTCCTATCTGAAGCCAGCGAGACTTTGGCATCCCCAATTGGGTTATGTTGTGAGGCTGAAGGTAGTGCGGAGGGGAAGGAGAGAGGGAAGAGGAAGATGGGGAAGTACCTGGCTATTCAGATCTGGTCACCAAACACGGCTAGTGCCATTTCAAGCAACGTTTCAATTCTGAATGGTGGTCTTACACCAGGGCGATACTGAGAGTATCTTCCACTCTGGTACATACCATTCGGTGCGTTGTAATCAAATGCCCCGTTTGGGTTTTGTCATTTTGTATGGTACCCCTAGAAACATGTCCAGACCGTCAAAAACACAAAATGTAGCCACAAGTTGTGTTTGTAGCCCGTGTATAAAATACTAAGAGCGTCGAAAACATCCGAAGTATTCCGAAGGGCTACAGCAAAATAACTATTCTCGCAGGTTTGAACGGGATTTTTATCTTGTAAAATTCAACCATAAGTCAATGCGTTTTGTTATGCTTGAGATGTAGGGAACCTATTTGACAATGACAACAGTTTTTCGGTTAAGTGACCTTATGTGTGTGCGTTTTAAATGGGCTACACCGGGTACTGGGAAGAAGCTTTCTGAAAACGTTGGGTGAATAATGTCTTCGTTCGGCAACAGGGCCGAAGAAATTTATTTATTTATTCTCTACAAATAGGAATTTTTTTTTTACCTGCAATTAAATTATGTAACATGTATTTGATTTATTGCTCGGTGAACCGCCTAATATTGTATGCACCAGCCGCACCTGCTCATATCTACTTTATTACCTATTTTTTTTACATTAGCTCCACACAGAAGGCCCCGAGGAAAACAATTTACCTTGGGGCCTATGTCATATCTTTGGGGATGCTTTGTGGAGGGTTTTTTTAAGGGAAAGGAATGAGAAGAAGATATGGGAAGGAAAAAGGTATGAGGGGTGGGTAGGAATCTGGGGGTCAGTGTGCCCAGGAGTGACGGACGTATGAATCTATTCCTGCGGTGCAAGGCGATGGGTCGGGAGAGTACGGCTGGAGAGGTCAAAAGGCCTCCCATAATCAGTCTCCTCCCATCCAGCCCGCCACACAGTGATTGGGCAAACGTATCCGCCACCGAGACCTAGACAAACCTCACCCATGAACCCGGGCACTTCTGCTAAGTCACAAAACGTAGCGAACTACTTGGGATGACCTGCGGCAGGAGTGTTGGTTATCTTTGACTGTAGCCCTGTCCCTTTAGTTCAGCAGGGTTATCATTGGGTTGGATATATGGCGATATAACCACGACATGTTATTAATTAAAGAATGAAAAGGATTCATAACCTCCCACAGTCTAAAGAAGTGGGTTAAGAGAGGATCATCACAGATGTGTTGTACTCACGGTATTTCCCTAAAATTGACCTCGTTGGCCTCGTTCTCGGCAAACTGTCCGGGTCCGCTGAGCATGGCCTTGATGGTGCCCGAGGTTAGGGCGTGCTCGCGTTTCACGATGAACTCGTGCCCGTCCGACGAGATCAGCTTCACGTACATGGCGTCCGGCCCCTCACAGCCCCCGAACACACGCGCTCCGCCCCCCACCCCGCCGCCGTCCTCCTCGCACACCGCCACCTGCTCCGCTGACATCTCTGCTGAATGAGCTGAAACATCAAACAAACTTTCAATATAAACTCTCAATACTAGGCTAGTAGTTCTATGAACAGTAGACCTGCCGAGCGATTCCGTATCTTTTGTGGGATCGTTATTGGATAACGGACGTTATCTCCTGTCAGATTTATGTGATTTTACATATTTCCTGTCATATATTTTAGCAATTTATTTATACGTTGTACATAGAAAAAGTAAATAACAGCCATAAAAATCACACATGTCTGACAGGATATTTACATCCGCTATCTAATAACGATCCCGCAAAAAATACAAAATCGCTCGGCTCGTTTGAAAAGGATAGGTACAGTTTAGACATGTAGAGCTGATGGACAGAGAAAAGGGTGTCAGAAGAATATATATTAGTTAACCACCGGGCAGCGCATTTTAAAAACTTTTTTCTCCATTTACTCGAGATTATCAGAAAATCATTTTTTTTTAATTTTTCACCAACATTAAAAAAATCAGTGACCCGACAACTCAGAAAGAACCTCAGAAAGGTCATTAAGAGTGATGATAAAAAAATTGGTTAAATAGGTTGAGTTAGGTTAGGGTTACCGCCTATTTTAAAATTATTTTTCCATAGCGTTAACCTTTCTGAGTAGTTTCTGAGTTGGTTTCATTCTGAGTTGGCATGGAACCAAAAAAATCATACCTTCGAATTTTAATATGGAGACGTAAAAACTTATTATACTTAGTGCTATATAGCCAATGAATTAACCTGTATTTTACTGTTTATCTCATATTTGTAGGATTTATAAAAAAAATCGTAAATTTTATAACCGAGCGAATCCTGCGTGATTGTTACTTTGAAATTGCCGTGAGAGGTACTTATTCGAGTCAACATAGAATATTTTCGATTTCTTTATATTGTCTGTGGTATACTTGATAATGAAAGGTGCATATCTATGGAAAAGGACTTAATTTTAACCGTAAACAGGGGATCAGAAATTTTGCATGAAAAAAATATTTAAACAATTATTTTTAACATCGTTATAAAATAGTCTACGAAGTTTGGATTTGTGACATCTATGGTCATAATAGATAAAGCATTTCAATAGCTTCGTTTAAAGTCCAAAATAACAAACATGGGAGCTAAAGATATATATATTTTTTTTAAATTCCGAATCAAGAAGATAATTGCCTTTTTTATCCAAAAAGCAATTGGAGAAATTTAAAATGGTGGGAATAAATGGCAAAAATCGCTCCAGTGGATAATTAGCGGAAGAAGTTGTGGAGTCCCAGGAAGACATTGCACAATTGTAAATCAAGTCATGTCAGCAGTCCACAAGTAGAAGTAGTAAAACAGGAATAAATACAATATAAATAAATTCCTCTAGTATTCATGTTATAAATGAGGAAATAAGAAATAAATGCAAGGCCTAAGAATAAGATATTAGGGAGGATGTGTAGATGGTTGGAGAGAGAAAATATATTATAAATTTAGAAAAGAAAGGGGATTAAAGGGTGAATGTGAGCATCGTGAACAAGATAAATGTAGTGAGGAATCTTTCATATTAAATAAACATATTACTTAAATCTTTTTTGAAAAACTCAAAGTTTTTTTAATTTTATTAATTCATTTTCGGGAAATCGACAATTTACATTTTTTCAGTTTGTACACAAGTAATGTAATAAGTAATCCAAAATAAAACCAGTTATGGATTTCCTTTTTGTGACTTTACCTCTAAGGCTGGCCGCAAACACACGTTTTCCGTATTCGATTTCCTAATGCGGAATTTCGATTTGGGATTCCGTGAGACTAGCGCAAACGTTCGTTTTTCTTCATTCGGAATGTATACACGTCAGTACAGATAGTGATAGCATGGTGAACGCACGACGATGGAGGACGACGATTCTATGCGTAACAAATACAAAGAATATGTCCGATGCACGCGGTGCGGGTGCGATACTGAACAGAAATTTCCGAACGTGTGCGCCGGCACAAACAAAATGTATGCAAGCACTGCGTTCCGCATGACGTCATTAGGTTTTTTCCAGTAGGTTTCTCCGAACGCGCCGGCTTGCATTCAAAACGTACGTACGGAATTTGTTCCGTTCGGAAAAAAAGCGAACATGTGCGTCAGTTAATGTATTTTCTACCGATTCCATGCATTCGGATGTCCGAATACGGAAAACAAATTCGGAAATCGAATACGGAAAACGTGTGTTTGCGGCCAGCCTAAAAAGACAGCATAATAGGGAATAAGAAATAATTAAATTTATAAGAAAGGAATATGAAGCCAAAAATTATATGGAACAAAAAATTACATAAAACAAAAAATTATCAATACATTTGGTAACCATAAAAAGACAGGTTGTACATACAAATCAAATTATAAATATAAACAATAGAAACGTAACATTATTCACGAAACATCAGACAAATTAAATACTATTTTATGAAACTCTTATATTTGGTAAGTTCACAATTGAAAATGTCCATCTTGGATAATACGCTACTGTAACTATTGGGTAGTCTGTTCAGGCAAGGCAAGAATTCTGCTTAGAGTTCGTCTTGCATTGATCCACCCTGAACAGGACAGAAGAGCGTGTTGAATGCGCAGGTACATAGAATTGAATCTTATTTAGCAGCTCTAGGCATTGAATATTATTGTTAACTTAATACAGGAATATAGCATCTATATGATGCCTTCGTACACTCAAAAAATCAATTTTAAAGCATGAAACTGCCTCTGCAAAGCATTTTCAAATTAGAAATGAGTTTGTGATGTTATGACTACAACCAACAAGTTCGTTAAAATAAAATTGTGTTAACACAATGCCCGATAGATAAAGCAATGTGTAAAAAAAAAAACAGTTGTTATTGAAAAATGACGGCATCCTTTGAATATGTCAGATAAGACCAAGGAACAGTTGTTTCACAGAATTTGAACAATTCTTTAAATTTGAAAGAAGTTCTGTTATTATTATTTGTTCATGGATCGGTTATTTCACAGTATTTGGATAATAACAGAACTTGAATACTTAAATTCTATGAAATAAGCCGTTTGTGTTTGGGATTCTTACATTCACTCGGTAATAAAAAAGATTAGTTGATCACATTTAACTGTTTCAGCTAAACACATTCATTATCATACTTCCCACAAGCAGTTGAAATAAAGGTGTAATTGCCCCTGAGTTTGAATACTATGAAGACTTAACTAAACAACTCAAGGATGATTGTAGAAATCGATGAAAAAAAACAATACATACCGAAGTAAATAAAATAATTACACAAGTTCATAAAGTGAAGCCTACCTTTGTCTTAATAAAATTAGGGTTCAAGTAGATATACAAAGGATTCACGAGTAAAGAGGCAATTGAAAAACCGACAGAATACGTCACTGCCAAATGAAACACTATGTATGTATACAATCAAGTCAAGGGTAAATGCAAAATGCATTCACGAAGAAAACGTGCTGGTAAAATAATATCATGTCATTTTTCTGTCAACCCCTATCGAAATACGATGACTCATTGTTCAAATAAACATCACAATCTAATAAATAATCGTTATTTCATCAATAGACTTCGCGAAAACAGTGAAATAATCTGCAGTAAACGAATGACTAGTCACCGAAATGGACAAATAAACCGGTCCAAAGTCGCGAAAAACGCACAAATGTAGGGTTAGCGGGACAAGAAAAAACTCAACCGAAAGCCCAAAGATGCGTATTATAGCAAATAAAGATGAATAACGGAGCGAGAAATAAGTTAAAATGATGCGAAATGCGAAAATATATCGTATTTACCTGAAATTGAGACGTCAAACGATCGACCTTTGGCGCTTTTCAGTGCAGCCGCAGACAGACAATTTACCACTCACCGCAACCACAGATAAAGCACAATTTCATCTTATTCTTGACAAAGATTTTACTTTTTCTCTGCTTTTTCGAAAAAAAAGTTTAAGAAATAGTCTATGATGTTTTTTTCCACCTTTATCTATGGTTGAAATTGCGCGCGAGTTGATAATTGTTTTGAGTTTGAAATTGTCGAATTAATTTAGACTAGCAGTTAAAAACCCGCTCCGCAAATTTTTGCTGCTAGGTCCTGCGGGCAGCTTTTGGTTCGGCTTCACTTACTTTGAGTGTTGGTGACCATTTTATATTTCAGATAGGAACTGTTTCCAAACATAGACGGTTCCTCGGATCCAGTGACAGATAGTAACCGGGACAAAACAAAATGACCGCGACAGGCAATGACGTCATATATAATATATACAAGGCCGACTGTTCTATAGTCGGCCTTGTAATATATACAAGGCCTACTGTTCTGTAGTAGGCCTTGAAATATACATATAGAAGGGTGGTATTATTATTCACACCTGCCAGTTACAATAATAACCATATTATCGTCAATCTCTCCACATCCTAAGAGATTCACGAAATTATAAATCCAATAGTACTTACGCCTGCCAGGCAATGCTCCTTACGCTAGTTGTTAACGTAAGTGGTGCCATCTTTTGGCATTTCTTTAATTCGGTTCTATTTATTTTATTTTAAGCTTTACGCGCTTGCGACACCGTGTATTCTTAGTACCGAGAGGTCGATACCAAGAATATCACCCGGGCTGACCTGGGACCTATGTTGTCCCCCACAACTGTAGTTACGTAACAAATATTTAATTTTTTTTTTATTACATTTTTATGCATCGGTGACTCGGAAAATGATAGCCTGTATAATGCAAATCTGAGCTCTAATTCATTTTATGGCTAAAACAGGTGCAAATGGGGAAAAACATCGCCATCGCGGTCACGAGCTTGAGTGTATAACATTATTGTGCATTTGCCTAAGAGGTCCTGCTCGATTGAAAAATTAGATGACCCACTTGAAATTCCTATAAATGACACCTTTGCATAAAAATTGTAATAAACTAGTTTTTTTTAATAATAATAATAATAATTGGACAATTTGTAGAGCGCCGTTTTTGTGAAAAATCACCTCAAGGGCGCTTAATTAATTAAATTAATTACACGCTTCATTAATTTTAAATAAGTAAAACCCAAAAAAGTGTTTAATTCTATTTTTAACCCCCGACGCAAGGAGCGATGTTTTAAGTTTGACTTTCTGTGTCTGTCTGTGACCTCGTAGCTCCTAAAAGAATTGACCGATTACGATGCAGTTTTTTTGTTGTTTGAAAGCTGACGTGATCGAGATGGTTCTTAGCTACAATTCGTAAATATCTGTTGAGGCGTTTCAAGGTCATTAGCTCTTTTTATTATTGTCGTTAGCTCCGGTAGGGATCTTAGACACATAATGGGTATTTTATTTTCAAACATATGAGTGAAATCGTATTTGAAAAACAAATGTATGCTGAAACTACTGAACTACTCTGATGATGGAGTTCGAAGATAGGAGATGAAACCCTGGATTGCCTATTAGTAAACCCATCAAGTTTGGGCTCATTAGATTTGTCTTAACTAGTACTGTTCATTTTTACTGGTGACGAGGACCTGATACTGGAACTGGAAGGTGGCTGTATAATGGCGGCGTCTACTAATATCTACAGGAATTCCAAAAACTGAACAAATCGGACTAATATCCATTAGAACCAAAGTGAGGACGAATATCTACAGCTAAAACTGCCGACTAATATCTATGAGAACCAAAGTGAGGACGAATATCTACAGCTGAAACTGCTGACTAATATCTATGGAACAGGTGATGTCGACGAATATCTACAGCACTGGCAGAGGTTGGATTTGCAATTATGTATAGCATATTGGCATAACATAATATTGCCTATGCAGTTTAAAAAACATAATTTATGTTAAGTTAGGTTAGGTTAGTATTACGTACTTTATGCTTTTCCGTACAACCTCTAATAACGCAAGAGTCCCGACTGCTCAGAATCATCTGGAGCCAATGAGACTATGGCATCCCCAAATGGGATATGCTATGAGGCTGAAGGTAGTGGAGAAGGGCAGGAGATAGGAGAGAAGAAGGTGGTGATTAGTACTTTAACATAATATAAATATCACCACCTACATCTCTGTTTTTATTTTTTTTAATAAGTATGTATAGGATTTATGACCCTTCAAAAATCTTTAAAATTGCCTAGTATGAACTATGAACGCCATCAACATCCATTCAGTATACAAATTTGATAATGTATTTTTAAAAAAGCAAAACGTACAGACAAAATATTTTCTTCTAGTACAGTTGGTGAAAAAAAATCTTAAAAATCAGTCCAGTTTCGGAGAAGAAAACAGGGGAATACGAAACCTCGATTGTATTTAGGTGTTATAAGCTTGCAATTGTCCCTTTCGCGCAGTATTCGGGGGGTAACAGCGACAGGGACAGCAACAGCTTGGTGAAATACCTACTATTCAAAATTATCGGTGCCCGTGCTTCTTCGTAATACCTCAAAACTTGAACATACATAAAACCAAATGACCAGCTCGTAGCAGAGTGGACAAATACATCTGGTTTCCACTTAATTTTGGTGGTAGTAGGATTTTTCAAATATTGTCAGGTTTTTCACATCCTGGAAATGTTTGTTAAATTTTAAAAATACATAAAATTACTACCACCAGAGGGAATATTGAATTTGAAAAAAATAAAAAACAATTTTTACAAAATTTATTATCTTTATTCAAGAACAAAAAAACAGCATGCAACATTTTATACTTTGTTTAAAAATATTGTGAAAATAAAAAATTACAATTAAAATATTTTGTCTCATTCGCGTTTATACACTTCC
The DNA here is from genome assembly GCA_917563855.2 of Limnephilus lunatus. Lineage (NCBI taxonomy): Eukaryota > Metazoa > Arthropoda > Insecta > Trichoptera > Limnephilidae > Limnephilus > Limnephilus lunatus. The sequence goes on along the minus strand of OU830603.1, from coordinate 45,590,859 downwards.
GTTTCCCTTTTTTTTCACATAAGCGTTTTATCATTGGAACAATATATTTATTATTATTTACTTATAAAATCTATGAACTGACAGAGTCATATTAGTTGTTTAGTTGTTTAATTGTACAGTATGTAGTATGTTGTAGTTATATAAAAAAATGCAATGAATTTATTAAAACCAATATTATAATTTAAGAATACAAACAAAAAGGTTTTTAAAGCATTCGACAAATAATTTATCATATTATGTAACATGCATTAACATTTTAGAGAGCTCCTAGTGCTTTTAAATAATGCCTAACACTCACTAAAAACAAAATAATAAAATGTACAAAAATATTATTATAACGTCGTCAATTTAAGAGTAGAAAATATTAAAAAAGGAACTACAAAATTTGAAGGCTGGCAACACCGATTTAACTGTCAAATATTCTTTTAAAGCACAATGGCACTGAGAGCAATGTAAATCACATTTTAAAAAAACATTTTTTTTGTTCTTAAAGAAAAAAAATTAAAATCGAAGAAGCACTGACATTAAGGTACCTAATAAATGACATAAATTTGATTAAATGGTGTTTTACAAAGTGATATGCTTTCATTTAATTTAACATAAATTTGAATTTAACCATAGGTAGAAAGTAAGAATCACTAATGGTGAGTTTAGTTACACTACTTTTAGATTTGAATGAGTTAAATATATTCATATCTAAAAAAATTAGATCTAAAGCCCGGGCAACGCTAGGTACTTAAGTTAGTATTAAATAAATGTGAGCAATTTCTAAACTGTGTTTTATATTTTATTACAATATCGTTATTCTTCATTATCATAACACATAATTGCAAAGGTATAATATATCAATATTGCAATGAAAAAAATTATTTTTCATTTATATGCCTTTTTAATTTTTACAACATGTAGGTTACACAGCTTTACATTTTCACCACGAGTTATATTTTTAGTATTGCCATTTGAAAAACAGTGGCGCCCTCCTATGTTTTCTACTCTTATTTGACAAACTGTATTTTAAAACATTATGGCAAATGGGTAATCTTACATAATGTATCAATTTTTTTATAGAGGTAATAGAAAATTATAATTAAAAATGTAGCTAAAATATAATTTCTTTCAATTTACTAATTAAAATCGCAATAATTGACTTTGAATTATTGATAAATAGATATTAAAATTCAGATCGAATAATATTTTTTAAAAGTGTGGTGCTGGAGAAAAATGCTCATAATTTCATGGATAGCACAAATGTGTCCATTCTGGAAGAGTTACGCATCCACAATAGGCTTTCAACTATCTATCTGTTTACGATGTATGTTAACACGTTCACGGGCAGTGAGTCACCCTACTTTGGCACTATTGACGCATGCTATAGCATACGCCACCACGTGGGGTACGCCGGGCGAGCTGTAGGGGAAGGGGTAAACACTGTTTTATCTTTGTGTGCAGAAAAGGTCTCATGTGACAGTAAGCGATCTATGGTTGTGTCAGCAGTGACAGTAAGAAATAAACTACCTATATTTTATAGGGATAAAGCAACTGCTCAAGCATATCTGACAAAAAAACTTCGAATGCTATAGCATCCGTTACATAATTAAACTATCCAATGCGAATGCTATAGCATGCTCGTCCGGGAACGTGTTAAGATGCTTTGGACTCGTTGCTCATCAAACTGAGGAATTCGACTTGGAGAACCTCATAGTCACTGGCCGCAGTGTTTGGCAGAAGAAGCAGAGGAAGGTCACCAATGCGTTGGAGTGACCAAGTATCACTAGCGTCTGATACGGTGTCCGCAGCTCGCAGGACTGTGAGTGCAGAAACCTTGTCCACTATGGAAATTGGAGTACACAGTATAGATCCTCAGCGACGAGGAACCCACTTGAGAAAAATAATATTTTAAAGATAATAAAATGCTCAGCTTTGTGTTTAACACAACGCTGTACAAGAGATTGCTGATTTATTTTTAATTCTATTTAATTTTATGATTTTGCAATGTTACAACTAAAGTAGACAAAAGAGTGGGGTGGCTACGAAGCACCACACAAAGAGGAGACCGATTATTCTATCTCATTCTCTCACAGGCTAAATCCTATAGATGTATGTGTTTGTCTCATTTTAGTGTCGCTTTCTTGTTTCATCGAGTTTCAAATCAAAACGGTGCTAAAGAAGTTTCCACTTCAATAAAACGATGTGCAGTTTTTTGTAAATTAACAAATAGATAAGAAATTACACATTATATTGAATTCATTTCAATAACTGTATTAATGTTAGTATATTATATTAAAGAAGCGAAGCTAGCAGTCCATAATGGAGAGCTGATACCGACCCTGATGTATGGCAGTGAGGCATGGAACTGGCAGAGCAAGGATGAAAGTAGACTGAGCGCTTTAGAAATGAGATCTCCAAGGAGAATATGTGGAAAAACTTAGTATGACCATGTTCAAAATATGGAGATCCAGAAGTAATGCTAGGCTGTTGAAAAAAATAATTAATAACATTAAAATTTTGATGGTGTGGACATGTAGAGCAAAAGTGAATTGTAGAATAACACGGCACGATCAAGTGAATCAATTCGGTTGGGTCTGTTAAAAGCAAATATGAATGAATATGAATAAAATAATGTGTGACGATCCATCCTCTCTGCCTATCTCTGGGTTTTGGCGCGATGGTTAGTTAGTTAGTTTTAATATTAATGCAATAGTAAATTTGGCTGCTGTTTGCATTCGATGGCACAAAATTAGCATAATTTGTACTTCTATGAGGGTAAACCATACTAAATATATTTAATCTAAAGCTAAAACAGGCCTTGACATCTTATTACAGTAATTAATTTGATTTAATTTAAATTAAAATTGAGCACATCCGGAAAGGTTATGGCAAAAATTGTGGTAAAAATTCTTAAACTATAATTAATTAAAAATCACTGAAGAGAAAACCGAAGTGTTTTATGGGCAGGTTCTAGTGTGTCAATCAATATACCCTTACTTCGGATGAATTGATCTATTTACAATATATATCGCACATTCTGTAGAAAAGAGTAGTTAAGTCAAAAAAATAAGTTAATTTTACAGGAGAGCAAAAACAAACGATGATTGATGAAAAAAGCGGTCCCGTTGAAAAGAGACACTAGCGACATCTCGCGGAGATAGTGATCTAACTTAACCACTCAGCAACGTAAGCAGATATTCACGTTAATATGACAATAGCAGTCAAGTACAATCGGCGTGTTTTCACGACAACGCGTATGTTTCCACAGATATCGTTATAACTCTGTTATTGTTCTAGTGACATCCCTAAAACAAAAAGTAGAAGCTCCATAATAAATGAAGCTACCCACTACCATTCAAGTTGTCCATAGAAATACAAAAAAAAAACCTATTCTGTCAGATACATGGTAGACCGACAAATCGCCTCCCGCCGTTAGACATTGTTACTTTTTTATTAAATATTCTTGTATGAAATGATAAAAACATGAGGTGACTAAATTATTTATCATACATTTATACGGTAGGATTAGTATTGTTTTTTACATAATCCGTGATTTAGTACAGTTTTCACATAAAAACAACACGTGAGTCATTTTAACATTTTTTTTTATGTTTGCATTCTAAATTTTAATAATGTTAATATTTTCGTTGTAAGTTTTTGGGGTGTTATGCAACACGGCATAACACCCCAAAAACTAACAACGAAAATGCTTTTGGCCGTGAAAATCAAAAACTTATGTTAATATGTATTTATTTGTAATATAACGATTTGAAAGCTTATTTCGTAACCCTTCAAAAACAGTTTTTAGTATTCGGCTACGTTCAGAAATGTTTCATTTATAGAGCTTTAATTGTGAAGCGGAAATAACACAAAGTTTTCGTAGATCTGTCATTTCGTTAAGACGTAAAGAGTGCATATTCGCGATAGATAGGAGTGGTTACATATACGGTTTTCGTGGGGCATTAGATAATCACAATCATTTTAAAATTCAGATATAAAAATAAAATTTTAAAAGATAAAATTTTTTTGTCTTACGACTCTTCTACGGGATGTGCGATATATCGAAATTTTTTCTTGAACAGATAATCAATTTGAATGGGGCTGCCCCGGATCTAAGGGGGGCAAACCGGGGCGCCTGCCACTGGCGGCAGTTTTAGGTTGTGCCAAAATCGTAATTTGTATGTTTGAAAAAAAAAAAAAACTTCATTCACAAAGCGCCTGACACCCAGCGCACATTGTTCTAACTATTATTCATTTGATTTTAAACCGTCCAGTTGGTTAACACATCCTAAGTTGATTTTGAACGCGTGCATAGTGTATGTGATGTCACTGCCAGGGGAATCCCCGTCGCGTCTAAAACTAGGGGCTACAAGAGCTGAGCCGAATAAGCGGTTGAACGTCAAGCGAAGCGACGATCACTCACCTCACGAGAGGGGGTGCCACTATCAAGTTTCTGCCCCGGTTTGAAAAAGTCGTAGAACTGACTGGGGGCCTATTGGCGACATCAGTTTTCATTCAAATCGGTATAGATATATGTATATAGACATTTAAAGATTTTCTCTTCAGTGAATGAAACTAATATTACTTTCACATCTTAATTAAGTGGCACTTGGTGAGTGAGCACAAGTGAGGTCATATTATTTTCTTACTGTAATAGTTAGAATGAATTATGGCTTTCAAAAGCCTAAGCGTTCATTTGTTTAAAATTTAATTAAAAACAATAAGTAAAACTTAAAAACATCACTCCATCATCATTCTTCCGCCTCTTATGCAATAATTAATATCAATTTTATTAATTTTTGTATCCACAACACAAAGAGTACCTCTGTTCGAAGCCAAAGGGTTAATGACACCCCAATATTGGGAAAGATTGTAAGGCACACGGTTGGGATAATTGGCTATTCAGATTCGGTCACTACAAAAATATTATAAAAAGATTGCTTTTTTTTCTCATTTGTACTAAATCTGAAAATTTATAAAAATAAATGTGTCCTTTCGATGTGCATTTCAATAGAATTTCATTTCTGAAAGATTATAAATAAATTAAATTAACAAACTGTTTCCTTTTTACACAATCTCCTAGGCCTGTTACACGCATGACAATATTATAAATGGTACCTATTTAAAATGTGATGTTTCTTTTTTTCTAAGTTATTTTTAATCTATGTATGTAGATAAGTTGGGGTTCTTTGTGTATACCTCCAAATTTTGTATTAAAAATAATTATGTACACATATCGTCGGCTAAATCGTAAAATGCCTAACTCCCATATTAAAAATGCTGAACTCCCTACTGTGTGGAGTTGGGTATTATTGGTACCATGGAGTTAGCATTTTACTAGTTTGTACTTATAAACTTTATGAATTTTTTTATACATAATAATTTCACTTTAACAAGGAACTAGTTTTAACACCAGATGGCATTACAGAAAAAAATACTTGTCACTGAGAACGGGTCGTTTCTACGACTTGTCTCGTTCTGTGTTTTGTCCAAGCTTCTATAATGGGCTTTGTTCGATTCTTTCCTAAAAAAGACCCTCCACACAGCATTCAAAATGATGAATATCTGGGGATTAATGCTAGAAGTGCTAACATAAGTTTTTGGTAATTTGATTTAGATAACAAAAAGTGCTCTAAAACTTCCCATATTTAAATACCTACATCAAACAGCGCCCTTGAGGTGATTTTTCACAAAAACGGCGCTCTACAAATTGTCCAATTATTATTATCAGGTGCTGTAGATTGATGAAATTGTGGCCTATGTAATATAGAAGTCAAAATATTGTTTCAGATTTTTTTTAGATAAACAATCTTCATTTTCATCAGCAATTTACATATTTGACATAGGCACTTTTAGCATTAAGCCCCAGATAAAAAAAAAAAAACTCAAGTGTGCAATTCACATGCGGTAGAAGTGAAACATTAAAAAAACTAAACTAGACAAGAATGGGGATGCTACGAAGCACCGCACAAAGAGGAGACCGATTATACTATCTCATTCTCTCGCAGGCTAAATCCTATAGATATATGTGTTTCTCTTTTTAATGTCTCTATTTTTCATTTCATCGAGCTTCAAATCACAACGGTACTATAGAAGTTTCCACTTCAATAATGAAATCTTATTTTAAACAAAAAAACAGGGTTATGAGCATTTTACGTATTAGGCCAAAGATATTATGAGTAATTCAAGTTATTGTTAATCCATGAAGACAAAGAAGTTGGGGTTCTTGGTGTACTTCTGGGCGAAGGCCTTCCCGGAGACGGTGGGCACGCTGAAGGCGACCTCCTGGCTGGAGAGGATGTGGCCGAAGTAGAAGTTGGCGCGCATTGAGTTGACGAGGTTGCTGGCGATGCCCCTCCTTCGCTGCGAGGCGTGCGTCCAGATTCTCGATATTCCCACTCTGGAAGAAATACACTTGTGTTAGATGTTGTCACATGTTTTTTTTTCACAGATAAATATTCTTGGGTTGAAAAAATATATGACAAATGAATTATATATATAATTATATATACTGTCACCTCACTTTTTTGTCCATTCATGTAAAAATAATTATTAAAAAATTCATCCATTTTTTTTTTTCAAATTGCAGTCTGCAACTTTAGTTTCACAAAGGTGTATGTACATTTTAATTATTTTGTGGAAAACTTTAAGATTTGAATGTAAAGTGTGCTGTTTTCTCTTTCCAATACCATTTAGATCACACTTCTCACTTTGATAGTAAGGGGGCATATATTAAATACGTGAGCAGTTTTTCTTCCATTCTAGCCCCCCCCTTGTGATTAAACGGGTTAAGCCTATGACGCCTGGAGGGAAACCCAATGCATTTGTCCTCTCAGCTACTAACTGGAAGCGGTCTACATTTTAAGATCTATATTAGTAGTTACATACTACATAACTAACTTAGCCCAATCTTCGACATTTTTTCTTGATGTTGACCAATTGAAAATTATAGAATAAACAATAATGGTTGTTTCTTATCTATCTTGGTACGAGAGCACAACAGAATGGAGTTTGCAGGAAAACACTTCTTCTTCTTCTTTAACACGATTTATTAAATGCAATAAAAATACAATTATTACAAAAGGGTCTATTTACCCTTTGATCGGTTGATCTTCACGATCACACCACACTGACAAATATCGAAGTCTCTACTTCGATATCTCTATCAGTTTTTTTACAATACTGAACTGTAGGTACAACATGTACCTCCCAGTTCAATCTTAACAACGATACTGACGCAAAGGGCCTATTTTCCCTCTGCTCAATTGAAGATACACCTCGTGTACCTTCCAGTTCCACTGTAATAACAACACTAGCGCAAAGGGCCTATTTCCCCTCTGCTCGGTTGATCTTGCCGATCACACCACACTGACAAATATCGAAGTCTCTACTTCGATATCTCTGTCAGTTTTTCCAAACTCAACTGAAGGACATCTCGTGGTCCTTCCAGTTCAACCGTCACAACAATACTCACTCTCTCTTGAACACGTCACCATATTTAAAGAAAAACATACAAATACAAATAATTAATATGGTACATTAACTGTGGGAACAGAATATTTCAGCGGTTCCCACAACTGGATTTTAAAATCTAGCAATAAAACAATTGCTCAAAAGTCGGCCGAAAAGGGCCACCAATAAAACTAAATCTAAAACACTTAAGGACAGACAAATATTGCAAATATTACTATAATAAAAGATCCTCTTAGGTTGGGCCATAAAAGGCCGACAGCAAACACTTTCCCTTGGGGCTGCCATAAATAGTTATAGGTGCTATTTGAGGATCCTATTTGAAATGTGCAAATACGTACTTAAAAATAAAACCATTTAAATAATAAACACTTTCTTCCAAATCTTTGCAAAGCAATGCATTTATATGATACCAGGCAGAATACATAATATTATTTCTCAAGGTTGGGACCTTACTTGAAGAAACCGTGGGATAATATTTTGTTTGCATATTCGAAAAACGGGAACTACGCGAAACTAAAATAACATGAATATTACGAAATAATTATGATTAAATAGAACAAATCGCATTCTGGAACGAACAATGGTGTCTTCTCTTATTTTTTTACAATTAAGAAATAGCTGCAGATTTGGACATATGAGAAATAACTCACTTGACGGGATATGCCTCCGTGCTGCAGCAGTCCATGTCTCCCCCCTGCAGCAGCTTGAAGGCGGTGGTCACTTGCTCCGCCACCAGGCACCCCATCAGCTGGCGAGACTCCACGTACAGGTACACCTGGGACACCAACATATATATATATACATAAACTTTGAATCATACAGGCAAGGGATCAAGGTGGCCATCAGGCACGGTCCCTACATCTAGTCAAAAAGCTTAGGATTTATTTTTTCTAACCTTCAACAGCAATACTGCAATTTACTTAGAGAAAAAACATAAAAAACAAAAAAAGCGACGCACGAAGCAAGTCAAAATACATTCTTAATGCTAGTAAACGTACAATGCGTAAGAACACACATACCCGCAACAGCATCCTCAGATACTCGCTGCGTTCAACATACACAAGGAAGCAGCCGGCCATTTGGATGCTATATCACATTCAGTATCCAAAACAATAGGAAGATTTCGGATTTCGCGCATGAGCAATTCACTCTGGCCTGCATAGTTCTTTGAAAGATATATACGTGTCTGCCGAGAGCATCCAGAATACAAAAACGACTTTAATGCATATAGGAAAAAGGCTCAGAATAGCAAATTATTTTATTACGAATCGGGTAGATTGTTTTTAGTATGTGTTTTCTTGGTGCATTTTTGACAGTTTTGTTTGAATAATATTGAAACATTGATGTTGAATCAATGTTTGATCCTTCATTTACCTATTTAATTCATAATTTCATCATCTTTATTCAAAAATACTACTTTTTTTTTACATTGACTCCACACAGGAGGCCCTGAGGAAAATAATTTCCCTCAGGGCCTATGTCATGTGAGATGCTGTGTGGAGGGTCTTTTTGAGGAGAGGGAGGAGTGAACATTGGTCTTGAAGAGACCCATGTTGTAGGAAGGAGGAAACACAGAGGCCGGCAATTCGTTCCACAATCGAGCTGTTGAACACAAGAACGAGCCTTGTACATATGTTGGGCACGCGTTTGGCGTGTTTCCCAACTATGCACCAGTGCCGAACGGATCAATGACGCTAATTCCTCAGAGCATCTTCCATTGAAATTCCGGTAGAACAAGGATAGCAATCCCACCGACGCCTGTGCTCTAAAGATTGGAATCCATCTGTTAAGATAGGAGAATCTATCAAACGGACCACCCGTTTCTGCACAGAGTCGAGGGTATTTTTCAGGTATTTTGGAGCTCCAGACCAGAGGTGGCTGACAAATTCATCCGTGGGGCGCACTTGAGATTTGTACAAGGTTAGCAGTTGTGTACTATGAGGCTAACTTTACTCTGGCTTCGATGGAGCCCCCATATCTGAGCTGGTCACTTAGGGTTACACCAAGCATATCAATGAAAGGCCTGTTTGGCAGATGGCTTCCGTTGAAGGAGACTAGATTTTCATTTCGATCGATTAGACGTAATCAGACATGAATGGGTCTTTGAAACATTGATTTCAACGAGATTGTTTATTTAACTGGCATGAGAAGACATAAAAAAGAAGCGTCGAATTGGAAAATGAAAGCACAGGCACGTCAAGGATATTTTATTTATTTTTCAATAACACAGTTAAAAATTTTCCTTCTGTAATAATTATTGATCTTTCGAACACAACATCATAGAATGACTAAAAAATATATTTAAATCAATATTACCTTGTAAGATTTGTGAAGGGCCAAGGGGGCGGCGACATACCCCAGTTGGGGATGGACCACCCTCTCCAGGAGGTCTGTTACTTTCTGCCAGTGCGACTGGGGGTCCCCGGGCTGCACAACCAGGACTCTTCCCCCACCCATGTGGCCACATACCCTCTCGTTCTTCCAGCCCTACACAATTAAATAAATACATTGCTCAATATAAAAAGTGTCAACACTTTATTTATTATTATTTATTAAATGGGAGACAGTATATGGTTAGTTCCTGTGAGCACTCAGGCCATTGTGCTATTTCCCATTTTATCTCATTCCTTTTGAGTTTGTTTCCAGGTTCCGTGAGGGTCCTTGTTTTCTCGCATATGGATCATTTGGAGGATCTTGTAGAGGTAAGGGTTCACCCATCGCAAGTCCCCCCTTGTTTGGGTTTCCTGAAGACCCCACTAGGTAAGAGTTCACCAAGTAGTCTCAGCTCTCCTTTTCATTCCCCCTGGTTTCCTGAAGGCCGTGAAAGGGAAGAGTTCACTGAGGTGGCTCAGCTATCCAATCATAGGGTAAGGATTAAAAAAAAAAGTTCTTACATTAAATTTCAGAATGTCCAGAGCCGAATGATAGCGCATATGATCAGCTTCGTCCTTAGCATCTCCAATCTATAAAAAAATATTAATATTATTAAAAATACACACAAAACCATATTCAGTACAGTCTCTATTATCCAAAAAATTGAAACAAAAAATTAATAAAACAAGACAACAGGGATATGCTCAATAGTTCTTGGTGTCCTGATGGCTACACCAAAACTAAATGCAGAAAATCATTTAAAATTATATTGTAATACCAGCTCTTAGAGGGTTAGAGATGGCAAAATCCCATAAAGTATGTATCTCACATAAAAACACACACCACACAATGCAGGACTTCATATACTAATGTCAATGAAGGCCCCCCAGTTTCATATTGACTGCAAGCCGAATCTTCCCGGATGAGGTTTTTCATTGTTTCCTCATTCCCGAAGGCAAATGCGGAAGAGCTCCAAATAAAAAGGACAAGACCGTCTCCTTCCCACTCCCAACATAACACAAACAGACACGTATGTATATACGACCGCCGGCTGCTGGTCCTGATGATGAAGATTGATGTTGATGAAAACATGCAATTTTAGTAGGGTTAAGGTTAAGGTAATATTTTTAAATACCCAAATGAGGTAACAATTGTGAGGCGCAAATGACGCCATTCTATTTATATATAAAGAACATTAAACTTTAAATTCAGCAAATTTGAATGATTCACCTCTTCAAGACATATAAGAATCTAGTAAATCAAAAAAAAATCACATCTGCCCTGATGGTGGACACTGTAATGCTGCCCGAAACTTGAGACATTGGCTAAAGGAGATCAATTTATCTCTTCAGTGAATGTATACAATATGTTGGTCAGATCAAAGTCCAAACCCGAGCAATAGAATCTTATCAATGTAGGAAGGTTTGCTACAAGCAATCTCTGTACGAGAGGTATAGTTGACATGATTGTTATTATATTAATTACTGCTATACAAATATGATTGTTATTATTTGGATTTGATAATTTAGAGATAAAGATTGTTTGTGTTCTTCAAGAGAATTCAGAGCATACTAAGGCCATTTGTACACAGATATACTTGCTGTAGTATATGTGTGTAGTGGTATTGAAGACACACGATAAGACCGCGTTCGTTAAGAGATGTTCGGGCGGCACCAAGTGTTTCCGAACGTGCGTACAAGTACACCAGTGGGCCGTTGGGCGAACCGCGGCCAGACTTAATTAGAGACCGCCTGTAAACAGTTGCTACTAGCAATATTCGTTCCCATTATAATTCGCAATAAATCAACACAAGAACTTACGTTGTAATCATTTACATTGTGGGCTAGAGAGCCACAACACAAATCAAAGGACATAACACTTGCAAAAATGTGATCGTTGCAACCACAAGTCGCCTACTAATATGATACTCTTTGAGCGTATAACCAGAGAACATCAGAAATATGTCATTTTTAATCAGTGTTTAGACGTATTGACTCTTTTCCACAAAAAATTATAAATTGATTTCGAAAGATTGTTCTTTTATCTAGTAAACGTATGTTTTAAATTTTCAGAAAAAATGATAATTTTTAGTATAACAAAGTTATACCATAGGTCGTTGGCAGATTTGTTAAATTTTCAAAAAAGTACATTTATTATACAACCACCCATTTCAAATCATATAATCATGCAGAAAAATAAATTAATACATTATCTGGTAAACGTATGTAAAAGAATTTTAATTTTAGTTTAAATAAAATCATAAAAAAATATATAAGTACATGTGTTTCTTGACGAAAATTACTGACTGACTGACTAATATATTTCAATTTTTTTTACATTCTTATTTTGCTGAGACATTATTAAAAAATGATAAATACTTAAGATCAAAAAATAATTACAAAAAGTACATAATTTTAATAGTTTTATCATCACGCCTTTCAGCATTTTTGGACGTAGGTATAAATTAAAGCAAATTTGGTATGAAATAAAATCGATATTGAGTTATAATTCTAAAAAGCTGGTACGGAGAGTAATTAATCTTTCTCATTGGAACCGCCCTGTACGATCGTAAGAACCTCTTTCGACGAAATGTGGATTTTCGGCCACTGGCTGGTTATACGCTCTTAAAGCTGGTTTCCGTACACGGCGCTACCCGAATAGAACTGAACTTGATCATTGTATTAATAGGATGTGAGTGATGGAAACTACATTTTTCTTATCTATCTTTAATATAAGCATAAAAAACGATTTAAAAGAAGGTGATGGGTCCTCCCGTATTATAACAAAATAGGTAAATATTAAATACAGGGAAATCGTTGCCACCAACAAACTACAAGAAAATTATGTCAAATTGACTTTTTTCCAACTCACGCTAAATCCTTTGTACATATTCTGGTAAATTATAATTTCATAAACATGGATATTTAACAGTCAAATCACACTCGGAAACTATTTCTATCAAACCAGTAGTATAAGGTGGGGCAAAATTAATCACCCTATCGGAAGATGTTATAATTTTTGCAAATGGAGTCGTACATCAATCATATTGACATTTGTGAACTAGACAGCTGAAGAATACAAACAGGCAAGCAATGGAGCGCTGTACTCCGCAAGAGCGTGGAATAATTGTGTCGATTTTGTGTCGAAAGTCATCATAAACGACGAGACGCATTTCCACTTAAGCGGTTACGTCAATAAGCATAATCTTCATTTCTGGGGCACTGAAAATCCACGTGAGCCACAACGATGCACGAAGAGCCATTACATCCATTTAAAGCCACTGTGTGGTGCGGAGTTCACGCGGGAGGAGTGATTGGGCCATATTTTTTGAGGACGCCATTGGCATTAGTCACTGTTACTGGTGAATGCTACAGGGCCATGATAAACGACTTCTTACTGCCGGAATTGGATGAGCGGGGCTTGGTGAACATATGGTTTCAACAAGACGGTGCAACCGCACACACAGCACGAGCCACAATCGATATTGTGAAGGCAGCGTTTCCTGGTCGCGTAAACTCCTGTTTTGGCGATTTGGCATGGCCAGCAAGATCGCCTGATTTAACCATCCAGGCTTCTTTCTTTGGGGATACTTTAAGTCGCGGGTTTATGCCAACAAGCCTCAGACAATCGCAGCCCTTGAGGAGAATATTCAACAGGAATGCGAACAGTTATCACGAGAAATCTTGCGGAAAGTCATGGAAAATGCGATAAAACGGGCACAAATGTGTATCAACACTGGCGGCAGCCACTTGACGTATATCATCTTTTTCACTTAACAGAAAAATTGTAAAAGTCCAAATAAAGATTTTCATTACTCAAAATCATTTTTTTTTCATTTAGTAAAAAAGTTATTCAAAAACAAAATTGGATGATTAATTTTGCACCACCCTGTAGATGCAAATGAAACTTGTGTAGTGTGCTACCGACACTGTCAGTAGCATGCAACTGACGTCACACCCGTTGTCAACGCGTCATGTACGAACACTAGCAAAATAGTATGAAACTTGAGTCGCTTATAAGATCCCGTGTATAAATGGCCTTCATACAATATCTTCACCATAAAAATAACTTCACGAACCATCTTGGTTTTAATTACCAGAGATATAAATTTATAAATCTATCGGAACGTTGGATAAAAAGACACTGTTTGGTAACCAGATCTGAATAGCCAGGAGCTTCCCATCTTACCTCTTCCCCATCTCCTCCTCCCCTCTCCCTTCCGCTTAATAACACACCCCAATTAGGGATGTTACAGTACAAATGGTTCCCATGTGAATTTTTTTTTATCTGTTGGTAGCTGAATTGAAAAATACATCAGCCGAGCAATTCTATATCTTTTGTGGGATCGTTATCGAGATACCGGACGTGATATTCTGTCAGATTTGTATGATTTATTTGCCTTTTCTATGTACAACGTACATCTTTACATAGTATAAAATGAAGTCGCTCTCTGTGTATGTTCGCTTAGATCTTTTAAACCACCCAACGGATTTTCATGCGATTTTCACCAATAGATAGAGTGATTCATGAGGAAGGTTTTTAGGTATTTAATTTTGTCAAGGTTTTGTGTGAATTGGTTGAATTATATAAATAATGGTAGCTGGCTATGGGCTGGCATGCGGGCGGTGTGGATTTGATATGTATGCAAATTAACAGATGGCGTTGGTTATAAAGGTTGTGTAATGACATTGTCAGTAGATGGCATTGTGTTTTGTTAGCCAAAACAACGTGTGACCGGATCTGCTAGTTAAATGAATAAATAATCATGCATACTTGCAGGAATTTGTGTTTAAAATGATCTAAACTAAAAAATGACAGTAAATATGTTAAAATCACACAAATCTGATAGGAGATTACGTCCGTTATCTCGATAACGATCCCACAAAAGATATAGAATCGCTCGGCAGGTGTCCTTCCCAGGTGTCACAGGTTCAATTCCTTTGCTGCCTAAGTCCTCAATCTTGCATAAACAACATTTTCCAATTATAATGATGGTAGTAGGAGTTTTTTTTATAAATATTGTCAAATTATTCGGAATCCGGAATTTTTTTTGTTTGTCTTAAAAAAAAGGATTTTTAAATTAATAGGGTTACCTGGTATATGACCCCGCAATCGTTGCATTGGGTGGCCCCAAATTTGGTCTGCCCTGCATCTATTTGATACTGATTCATGTCCGCAGAATGGTGCTTTATCTTGGTACTTTTTCTGATCTTCAAATTATCTGCAAGGAAAAAAATGTAATTTTATTATAAATTGAGGTGCTTACTTAGTGATTATTTTCAATTGGTGGTGCCTCTAATGGCAACACCACTTCACTCTAAAATTTGAACTTCAGTTCTAAGTAAATCTTGTAACAAGAAACAAACATGTACATAGGCTTGGAGTTAACAATAAATGTAGGTATTCATAAATCTACATAATCCTGCTGTTAAGGAGTTCTATTGTAACATCTCTTTCTGTTACAAGTGTTGTTTATGAAAAAGAGGGAGAGGTTACAACACCGCGAATGAACAATTTATAATATTGAATATTTCCTAAGCCGTATCGACTTAAAACTACAACATGCAATAATCAACATTATTTTATTACGTACTTCTATTGATAGCTTTCACTGTGTATTTTTTCTACTTATGCTATCGTAATGAACGGTGTAATTACGACAGCATAATAAGAAAAAAATTCATTAATTTGTGAACAAGCCGCCGCACTTTTAATAGGCACAGACTTGAAAAGTACACTACTTTTAAACTTAGTTACCATAAAAAACATCGGTTTCAGTCGGGACCGGTGGAAAAATATGCATTTCAATTTATATTTAAAAAAAAAAAAATTGTACGTATTTCTCGTTACGGCTGACATTTCTTATTACATTATTTTGCATACTGACCGATTTCCAGGGTACCAATCGATAAACATTAAAAAAGATTGCCATATCGCAAAAAATCACACATATTCGAGGAAGGTACGGTAAATGTTCCGCTATTGAGTCCACGCTCAAAACACACTTTAAAAAATTAAAATAAATTGTACTAGGTAGATGATAGTTAGTAATAAGTAATTCAGTAACCGGAATTTAAAAATATTGCGTTTTAATGATTATTTTGTTTACTTTAAAAATGCGAAATGTCATTTTTCAAGGACCGCCATCTTTTTAAATAAGAAGGCCATTCTTGTGCCGTGTGAAACTGCAATACGCAAATTGTAAATACACACTACCAACCTAAAATTCAAAAACACTTACGTAACCAGTTGTTTCAAATAATATAATAACAATTAATTGTTGTAAAATAAACTACCAAGAAAAACATCCCAGTTTTCAAGTAGTTTAGCGGCTTTGTGTAACATGGTTTGTGATACAAAAGAAAGTGCCCCTTTATACCGCCTGCTCGCGTCAAGGCAAGAAAAACATCGCAGTTTTCAAGTAGTTTAGCGGCTACGCTAGGTTTGTGTAACATGGTTTGTGATGCAAAAGAAAGTACCCCTTTATACCGCCTGCTCGCGAAAAGGCAAGAAAAACATCCCAGTTTTCAAGTAGTTTAGCGGTTTTGTGTAACATGGTTTGTGATACAAAAGAAAGTGCCCCTTTATACCGCCTGCTCGCGTCAAGGCAAGAAAAAAATCGCAGTTTTCAAGTAGTTTAGCGGCTACGCTAGGTTTGTGTAACATGGTTTGTGATACAAGTGCTTATAAAATAAATTATCTAAAATAAACTCGCATGTCATCATAATTTAAAAACATCCCAGGTTTTGAATGGTTTGTTTGGCAAAGCAGGGTTTGTCTAGCGGGTATGTGTAATAATTCTAATACATTTCTTTCCATGTTCTTCTGTTATAAATACAGGTACAAACTTGTCTATAATACTAATCCTACTTGCAGTACAAACCTTTCAAAACTTGGGTGTTATTGAAAAGAAAAACGCGTGCGTGTTCTTTTATTTATTTTCGTTTTAGGTATTAAAATAATTACATACGTAATTTGGCAAATCAGGTACTTTCGTAATAATATCGTCTAGGTATCGCTTCTAGCTACTCGTTTCGTGAATGCTTTTTTATTTTTAGGTTGGCTCATTTGCAAATTGCATGTAAAACATGTTTCACATGGAACAGTTGTGGGTGGTTTGGTATAAGGAACAGTTTCACATTTCATATAGGCTTGCGTCTCGCGACATGCACGCATATGATTTTTTTAATTTACGAAACCTAACAAAATAATGATTAATACGCATTATTTATCATTTTCGAAGATTGAAATTCGTACTTATTATTGTGTAACTGACAGAGAGTGATTTTTCCTTTTAAAAGTACATATTTCATCGTCGTAATTAATAACATGGCGGTCCTTGAAAAATGACATTTCGCATTTATAAAGTTAACAAAATAATCATTAAAACGCAATATTTTTAAATTCCGGTTACTGAATTACTTATTACTATGTAACTATTATCTACCTAGTACAATTTATTTTAATTTTTTAAAGTGTGTTTTGAGCGTGGACTCAATAGCGGAACATTTACCGAAGGTACTAAAGGTTGCACCATACAAATTTTCATGTTCTGAATAAATACATAATTGGAGTACATATATTCTTTTGAATCACAAACCATGTTACACAAACCTAGCGTAGCAGCTAAACTACTAGAAAACTGGGATGTTTTTCTTGAGGTAATAATTTTTCAGGTATGGCAACCTTTATTAATATTTAAAAATTGGTACCCCTTCAAAATGGAAAGAATACATCATGAAATGTCATTCGTATAGGAAAAATTACGTGCAAAAAAGTTTTTATGAAATAAAAATTTAAATGCATATTTTTCCGTCTATCTCGACAAATTAATTTTAAAAGTAGTTTACTTTTCAAAATGTATGCCCATTTAAAGTGTAGCTGCATGCGGCGTCTTCTTCACACTTTACCAAAAATTCTTATTCCAGCTTGGTTGCGTGGGGTGTGCCATATTCAACCTACCATATCACACAAAAGTACACAAATAATGCGTACCTAGAGTATTTAGATAAGAAGAATAAATAATTGAATAACATTATAAATTCTATGAAAGTTTTAAATTTAACATAATATAAACAAAAAATCAATTTACCTTCAAGTCTGGCTTGTTTTGCTTTGATTTCATTCTTCTCAAATACAGGGTAGAGTTTTCTTTTCTTCTCGTTGGGATTGCTGGAATATTCCATATCACCACTAGATTCAGTTAGCAGGGAAGGTTCACTACCAGTTATGATCAGCAATGAGTCTTCAGAATATGAAGACATTTTCGGGCTGGACAATGCCAAACCAGACGCCATTGTGCACATCTGATCTGTTCCCGGAGATAGCAGCAATGCCGGGTTGATATTATTCAGTTTAGCCATATCCATGATTTGTTTGTCCAGAGCTTGCAGCTGGGAATCAATCGATTCTAAATTGCACGGTTCTTCTCCATCTGAATCATCATAAATATTTAAAGCACAAATAATGTCAAAAAGATTGTCCATCTTGAAATGCTCGAAAAAAGAATTTTATTTGAAAATCAGTGTTGCCAACAAAATAAAAATGGAACATGATAAAATAGGCAGTAAAGTAGGTACCAAAGTTATAAAATGTAAGTAGGCACCAATTTACTCAATTTATTGAAAATTGCACTAAGAGAACAAAAAAATTGTTCAGTTTTGATTGGAACATTTTTAAATTAAATTAAAGTGCAGAAAAAAAACAAAAATTAGAAAGTAAGAAATGTGGTACAAGTTTTTTTTTTTACTGTATTAAGAGAATTTTATTTTATTAAATGAAGACACTGTGAGCGAAACTGAGTTGAAAATCTGAAAACAGAAAAATCAGAAAAAGATATGGGCACCTCTGGGACCCAGAGGTGCCAATATTATTTTCTGTTTCCAAATTTTCAATTGAGTTTCGCTCACAGTATTTTAATTAAATATTACAATTTGAGATTTTACTCATAAAGTTAAAATAAAAATAGAATTTTATTTACCTATCATTCCATCTTCATTTACAATAATGTAACCTCCGTCGACTGGCAAAAACTGTGTGACATCACAAGATGCTGAAAAAGCTGGAATAGAATCTGTGACATCTCGAGAACTCGAACAATTAGATCCTTCATTCATATTCAGAATCATGGAACTATGGTGGTTTTCGTCGAAGGAATCCATGTTCTGATTATTTGTCATAAATATGTCATCCACGTGAGCATTGGAAGTGTGTACATTATTATTTGTGGTTGCATCAGGTAAATAATTAGTTGACATATTATTGTCTTCTACAGTCTTATTTATAATTTGTGGTTCATTCTCCGGTACTTCTTCTTCAGACCACTGAGTTAAAAGGGCCTCTATGCTATTTTTCTCTGGCATGTTGAGATTATCTGTAAAAAAATGTTTACATAATATTTATTCAAAAAATGAAGAAAAAAAATGGGAATACCGAAGATGAATTAATAACTACTTCCGACTGTTCCATAGAGGGACTATGGCATCTCGAAATGGAGAAGTGAGGCTGAAGAGCAAGGGAAAGAGGAAGATTGGGAAGTATTTGGCTATCCAGATCTGGCCACCAAACTGGTTAGAGCCATTTCATATATTCATTAGATCCACACAGATAAATATAAATAATAATTTTCCCGAAGGGCCTATGTTATCTTTGGTGATGTTGTTCAAGGGTTTTTTTAAGGAAAGGAAGGAGAGGAAGATCTGGGAAGGAAAAAGGTATGAGGGGTGGGTAGGAATCTTGGGGTCAGTGTGTCCATGAGTGAACCTGTGCACCCCTGGCATTTGGGGTGACTTACGGCAGAGGTGTTCATTGTCCAACGAATGGCAGTACCCATATCCGCCTCCCAAATTGTATAAAAGAGTTTTATAAGACTTAATAACATTTTGCCTTATTTGGTAAAGCAATTTCCCAAGAAGGTATTCTAAGGTTCAGTTGTCAAAGCACTCTAATTTATTTAGTAAAAAAAAGTATTACAAACCTTCATCATCCTCGTTGCCAAATAATTCTGACATGTCAATCTGCACCATGTTCTGTAGCATTGTCAACTTTTCCTGGACGGTCGTCTTGTCTTTGGATGCCTTCCTAGACGGCAAATACTTGTTGAACACCGCCTTCTTCAACTGATTTGCATTCCTTGCCGATTTGAAGAACTTCTTTGTGGACGGACTGCTTTCGACTTCGCACATTTGATCTTCGTCATCGGCTAAATCTGTCTTTTCCGAGTCAGGGGTAACAACACCATTCTCGGGACATAAAATGTTATTTAAAGACTTAGTGCAACCTAGTTGCTTTAATATGGTGTCCATTTTGTTCAGCTGATTCTGAGATAAACCTGTCGCCTTCGCAAGTTCGTCGGTCTTATTTGCGACATTTAAAATAGTTGCAGTACTCGGTTGAACATTGCTTATTGTAACGTTAGACTTTTTCATCGTCATGTAGTTGTTAATGTAATTGTTGAGAGGGGATTCGTCGATTATCTTTAAGGCTAGCTTGAGTTTTTGATCCTTTGTTAACATGGTGCATTTATTCTGTTTGGGTTTGCGAATCCCGTGCCGTACTCCCATGTTGATTTCTCCCAATCTCCTCTTGCGGTTTCGCTTGTATGAAGGACGTGATGAAGGAGGTTTGCTGCTTCTTTTAGCATGCTGGGTAGATTTGTTAACCTTAATAGAGATCTCGGAACAGAAGCTCGTATCCAGATTTGCACTGGGTGTGTTCGATTTTGGGTAGAAAGATTTAGGAGAAACGAAATGCTTAGTTTCTCCACTGCTAAACAGAGACAGTCTAGCTCTTGGTACTGGAATTGTAGAATTAAGACGAGAGTTCTTAGGGTTTCCGTCGATTTCGTTTGAGGTCTCTCCTAGTCTTTTTTTTGCGCTGTTTCCGTTTGACGGACTATGAGATAAACACTCTTTAATCGACCGCCGATGTCCAATCCTCGGTGGAGTTTGAGTGTTCATCACGTTATCGTGAGGAGTTTTAGATATCTGGAGGATATACTCTTCGGGCGGTTGGAATTCTGATATTTCAGTTTTGTTTTGTTTGAGTGACGCTTTGAACGATTGAGGTGCAATATTTTCAGATTCTAACGTGTCGGCTAGTCTTTTAGATGCCCTGGTCTTGGGTTTGTTTTTATTTGACCTTGTTTTCTTGGATGGTATTTTTTCCTTAGAATCGGATAGATCGGAGTCGGAATGGAAGGTGAGATCCTGCAGAGAGCTGCTGCAGCTCTCGGTGTCAGCGAGGATGTTCACGAGCTTCATTCGTACGTTGGAACGTTCTGCAGTGTATTTGTCCACCAGGGATTGCCTGGTCATGTAGTTCTTGAAGGTCAAAGGAGATTCGAGGATCTGGCGGGCAGTTTTTTTCTTGCTTTTGCTCTGCTTTTTGTGCAAACTTGATGTACCTCCTACAAAAAAACAAATTTAATTTAACCAACATTTTAATTTAAAAATCTAAATAACAATGTTCCATTTTGTTTTGAAGAGTTTTATTTTCCAATGTACATTTGTTAATTTATATTTTAATTTTTATGCTACCTAGAATTAGGGAACATGAACTTTATCTACGAAATAATAATTATTACGAGTTTGCTAATCATTAAATAGAGACAGGCCATAAAGAAAAAAAACAAGTTTAAACATTCCAATATAAATTCATATTTTAATTTGTGCGCTTTAGAAACCTTAGAAAAAAAAAAAAAAAAAAATTAAAAATTAATTTAGTTAATAAAATAATAGCAACTTGTAAATCACCGTTATTAACGATGTTCCCATGTAATGTTGACTCCTCCCACTTTTCTACCCCTCTCCCAAAATCACCCCTCCCATTACCCCCACCTAATAAAGTCGAATCATTTTGTACTTGAATAGAATTTTTGATGTTAGTTTTAAGTTTGCGAGTGAATGGCACGGATGTGTCGAAACCGGGAGCAGAAAAATTAAAATATAAAGTAACAAAAATGTACATTGAAAATTAAAAATCTTCAAAACAAAATGTCTAGAAATTGTTACATAGTTAATGCTGAAGAAATACAAAAAAATGTGAACAAATGTTCCGTTAAATTAATTAATTAATTAATTAAAAATCATATCTTACTCCAAGAGTGCGGAGTCTGTGGAACGGACTGGTCAAAGGGCTCGGAGCTGTCGCTGGAGTGAATGGGGCTAAGGATGCCGAGATCGCAGCTGGAGCTATCCTCGCTGTCACAGCTGAGTGCCCCCTCCATGGGGCTGCGCGACCCCGAGGCGGGTTGGAACAAGGCGCGCTTGCGCTCCCACATCTTGGGTGTGTGTGGTATGCGCCCGGAGCGGGGCGTCACCAAAGCCATGCTGTGAAACATTCAACTAATGTAGTCAAACAGGTTTTCAATGATATATGGTGAAACTCACTTAAAAAGTCCCCATTTAAAAAGTTTTCATGGTTTTTGGTCCCCTGAAAACTGATTTTAAAAAATGGCCAAATTTATCCCACATACAAGGCATTTTTTTCCTGCATTAACTCCACAGCAAGGGAAATGATTTCCCTCAGGGCCATCGTCATCTTTGGAGATGCTATGTAGATATATTCTTTGCATAGTATAAAATGAAGTCGCTCCCGCTGTCTGTGCGCTTAGATCTTTTAAACTACGCAACGGATTTTCATGCGGTTTTTACCAATAGATAGAGTGATTCATGAGGAAGGTTTATAGGTATATAATTTGCGAAGGTTTTGTGCAAATTGGTTGAAATATATAAATAAAGGGACGGGCAGGCAAGCGGGCAGCGTGCTGGGAAGCGAGCAGTGTGGATTTGATTAATCAGATGGCGCTGGTTATAAAGGTTTGGTAATGCCGTGGCATTGTGTTTCGTTAGCCACAGTAACGTGTGGGTCTGCTAGTCTATAATACAGACCGGTCAGTGGGTGAGTTGGCATCGTGTTTGGGTCCCACCCTGGCATTGTGTTCTATTCTTCAGCTGGCTAAGTCCTCTATCACGACACAAGCAACATTTTCTGCTTACTGTGATGGTAATAGAAGTTGGTAATAAAAACAAGTTTGTTTTTTCAAAAATTGTCAAATTTTTTCGTAACCTGGGAATGTTTGTCTTTCTTTAAAAAAAAACATAATTTTTTTGATATACAGTACAATCTCACTAATACGGCACTATTAAAAACCAGAGGGTGCTGGATTATTGGAATGTTCGGATTACTGGATTCACGTGTTCTACTATCTTTTGCTTTTTTTTCTTAAGGTCGTGTATAGTAGCACGTCCAACACCATATTTTTTTGCCAATTTGCACATGTTTTCTCCACTATCTAACTTCTTTGAAATGTCCATTTTATCTTTCAAATCTAGTGTCTTGTGTTTCCATTTACTTGACATTTTTAATTACACACTATTCTCACATCAAAACAACAGTTAATGAGATGAGATAAGATTGGAGGTTAGACTGCTAGACGACAACGCGGCGATGGAGCGCATAGGCAGGGGTAGAGGGGCGAGAGAGGCGCGGGCGGATGGTGCCGGATTATTGGACGTATCGGTCTATTGAAGTGCCGGATTAGTGAGATTGTATTCATACTGTATAATTATAATTTTTAGTGCATTATTTACCAATTTCAAACCTAAAATCGACTTTTTTTCACTTATACGCTGGTATACACAATATATAGACAAGTAGTTTTATCCTTGATGCATTTGAATGAAAATATGTCTTATATTTTTGTTATTCGGCGGTATATCCTCTCTACACAACCCTTCGGTGGCACTTAGTTATATTTTGTTTAAGTAGGTGTATCGTATTTTCCCTAAACCGACTGCGTATGGTATACAAGGTGTCCGGAAACTCGTAGTACAAGCGGGAAACTGGGGATTCCCCATCACATTTGGAGTCGATTTTGTGGTATAACTTTTTTTGATTTGAGCTTTCGTTTTCGAGAAAATCGAGTCAGAAGTTGATTTTTTTTTTGGTCAAATTCTTGTTAATTATTACCGACGATCATAGTACCTAACTAATAAAAACAATTTAAAAGAAAACCAAACAAAGAAATCGGTATTTAAAGCATAATTTTGAAATTGCCCATCAATTAATTCAACATAAAAATAAAAAGTTCGCTCGTTCCACGGTTCAAACACAGCTGTGCACAGCTGTTACTACATATTCGCAGCTTCTGTTAAAATAACAATGCAAAATTAGCTCTATCTCTTTCTACGCTAGGTACAATCAACACGTGAAAGAAGAGACGAGATAGCGTTTTCGATATTTCGTAAACAGGTACCATACGGACGAACTAATAATTAAAGGGCTATTCACACGGCACTGCATGCAGGGAATCTGCCGCAGAGTTCCTGCAAATTGGGTGGTTAGTAGTCAGAACCGCCTGCCGTATTATTATTTACCCTCTTCGCTGTCGTGTCAGCCGCAGAGGGTCCGCCTCCAACTTGCGACCAATCTGCCGGAATGAACATGTTACGACACGTCGTTGGCAGCGACTTGTACCAGAACAGCGATTAGGATATAAATATTATTATTTTACTCATCATGCATTGAAAAGGAAAAAGAAGTTTGGGTAGAAATTTTTGATTTATAGATGCTTGCGTGATATTTCCCACAAAAATTATTTGCGGCGAGATCTAAACCATAGATTCTCAACGTGGGCGATAAGGGGGCGACAATTCAGGGGGCGGTACAATTAAAGGAGAAAATTGACGGCGTTTCAGACTTTCAGGTGGGCGGTAGGAGACCCAGATAAACCCATCGCACCCTATCCCATTAGGGGCCATCCAATCACAAAAATAATTTCCCTATCCCATTACGCCCCCTCCGTTGCGGCAAATGTAGCCCCATCGTGATATCCCGTTACGTCCCCTTTGTCGTGGTGATGGTGGTGTACCGATACGCCCCCTCCGTTATGGCAAATGTAACCCTGTCGTGGTATCCCATTACGCCCCCTATTGCTGTTTCGGATAGGGGGCGCTGGATAAAATTATTCTTAAAGTGGGTGGTGGGCAAAAAAAGGTTGAGAATCTATGATATAGGTTCTCTACGTGGGCGAAAACGCCCCCTTGGGGACTTTTCAGACCTTCAGTTGGGCGGTAGAATACAAGGAGGGAATTGGGGGGCGTTTCAGACTTTCAGGGGGGGGGGGGGGGGTAGGAGACCCAGAAAAACCCATCTCACCCTAACCCATTAGGGGCCATCCATTCACAAAAATAATTTCCCGATCCTATTAGGCCCCCTCCGTTGCGGCAAATTTAGCCCTATCGTGATATCCCGTTACGCCCCCTTCGTCGTGGTGGCGGTGTACCCAGGTGTAGCGGGACCCAGAGGAACCCATCCCACCCTATCCCATTAGGGGCCATCCATTCACTAAAATAATTTCCCTATCCCATTACGCTCCCTCCGTTGCGGCAAATGTAGCTCCATCGTGATATCCCGTTACGCCCCCTTCGTCGTGGTGGTGGTGGTGTACCGTTACGCCTCCTCCGTTGTGGCAAATGTAACCATGTCATGGTATCCCATTACGCCCCCTATGGCTGTTTCGGATAGGGGGCACTAGAAATAAAAATATTCTCAAAGTGGGCGGTGGGAAAAAAAGGTTGAGAATCTGTGATCTAAACGGTGCGGTGTTATAAATATACAACACCACTTTTTAAATTCGAACCTAAAAGTTAACCTCAAAATAATAAAATATGTACACTTTTAAGAAACTTAAGTTTCTGACCACAATCTGAAAAAAAATTGTGAAATTGTGGGAATTTTTTAATTAATTTTTTGCAAGAAACGACATAAAATGAGTGGTTAATAATGTTTATAATAAATTTGCCTAATAAAATATGCGTGTATTTTTATTTTTTTTCATTATCGGTAATTTTAGTTAGAAAAATACGTAAGGTGGGACATTTTAAATTTTTTTTCATTTAAATTGTTCCATATTGTACCAACCTTTTCTCATTTTTTCCATTGTTACCGTTGTCTATGTTTATTATTAGTCTATGTCTGTTATTTTTCCTTGACATCATGTTCTATGTCTATTATTTAAAAATTAGTATTATTAAAACCCCGAAGAAATAAGCGTTGCTTATGAAACATTCGGTTTTTATAAACAATAAAAATTGTAAAAACTAACTAATTTATTCATTTGGACTTTTTTTATTTGTCAGGGTGTAACGGCACGTACCCGAGGAGATTTTAACCAGAGATACCCGAGCTTATTTGGAGTAAAAAAAATTATAGTCATTTTGAAATTTAAAGTCATTGAAGTCAGTCAGCGAGCGCTCCGAACACGTACGCACAGCGCAAAAACTAAGAACTCTCTGCAAATTTGGTTGTTGCCCTGCTTGCATGAGTGCCTGCTTGAAGTGTCTACAAATCGGGCCGTGAGGAATGCCCTTAAAACATGGCCGTTCTTTATTATAACGTACTTCCTTGCTTTGTTTGGGCAAGTTCAAGGTTAGTTTCCGCTGTCACGCGTTTGATTGAGGTCGTTCACATCTTTTAACCGTTCTGTTAATTAAACTCTTTTTTTGTTTTATAAAAAAACAACAAAGTGTGTTTGTGAATTATTTGTGTCATTTTCATATTTTAAAGTGATGAATTATTGTGTATTACAATGGAATAATACCAACGCAGAATAATTATGACGTATTAATGTATTTTTTGTGATGTGCAGTGTTTTAAGTTTTTGGATTACCTTTCCTCGGAACATTTCCACATAATGTAAGTAGATTAACACCTATGCTAATAATTTCTCTCACAAGGATTGTTCGAATTGGTCCAGTACTAAGTCAAGTAGCGTGTACACTGAAATGTTGCTGAAAATCGTTCGTGTTGCTTTCAAATACAATACATTTTTGCCCGCCGCCCGTTACAAATTTAAACCCTAAAGTAGCCGAAAAAATTCATTTATTATTTTTTTTTTAAATTTTAAATGTAAAAATGCTTAAATAGAAAATCTTTATGTTTATTTGGGTTCTCTATGTGATGTAGGTTCACCAGTTTTCCGCTTGTACTACGAGTTTTCGGACACCGTGTATAAGTATGCCAGGAGGCCAACTGTCATTGAATGTAAAAATCTATTTATGAAGGAGACAAAAAACTTTTGACCATAAATTTTATGTTTCAGATTTTCGTTTGAGTATCGCTAATATTGTCGTCATTAATTAAATATTACAAATTGAGGTTTTACTCATTAAGTTAAAAAAATATATATTAAAATCATTTTCTATTGAATTTCATAAAAAATATTTTTAGACTGTATGTCGCTTAGGGAGTATTGTTTCTTAGTTGATGATATGCTGAATCATCCATAGAACTATAAAGCAAGAGTTTATTTTTTGAAAAATACTCAAGAAATGAGTTCATGAAATCGGCACAGCTTTTTTGCATCTTTTGCTTTGACCTAAATATCAATATAACTTTCAGCTCGCTGTCTTACTTCCATCATGAACTAAGGAACTTTAAAATATAAAAACTGTTAAAATATAAGATAAGACAACAATGTTTGATGGGCATTATAAAGAATAGATTGACTGTGAAATTAATCAATATTTCATAAACCGTAATGTCAACACATATGGGTATAATTTTGTCCAACACATTACAGTGGATCAAGTGGATTAAAGGGTGTTCAGACACGGCTATAAAATATAAAAGATTATCGCACGCCAAATAACGCTCTCCATACAGTCCCTTCAGATCATAGACAATACACATCTTACGCCGTAACCGCTCCTGAGGCGATATGCAAAAAGTTAAGCGCCCCCCCGCTCCGACAAAAACAGGAGAGAGGGGTCATTTTAATTACGGAGCTGCCTAGACCGGTGAATGACTGACGTCAAGTTGACAGATTCAGTACAAAAAATGGGTGAAATGCAGAATACGCCAATGTCAGGGAATTTAATAAAAATGCACTTTCTAGATGAGAAAAGTGTGTAGAAACTCATTAAAAAAAGAATTAATGTGCGGAAAGCAAAATTGAGGGAGATACAGCCGATCAAAGTTTTATAAAATTTCACTTCGCGAACTGATACTATGACAGCCCGCCCGCCATCGTTGTCACTGTTATGTTGGTATCCCAGACCTGATACAAACAAGAGCCTAGATACGATTGAAATTATAAGGCGCGTAATTATGAAAAACAGAATTAATAATATAATGTAAATAGGCACTGGAATGGAGAACCCCGCCAGACAAACCATTTAAAAACGTAGGCTGTTTTTTAATGTAAAGATAACATACACAAGCCCGCTAGAAAGGTTAGGTTAGGTTCGGTTAGGTTAGGTTCGGTTAGGTTAGGTTAGGTTAGGTTATGGGGGGGGGGGGGGACGGCAGATCCGGCGCTGATACACAAGCCCGCTAGAAAGGTTAGGTTAGGTTAGGTTAGGTTATGGGGGGGGGGGGGGGGCGGGCGGGCAGATCCGGCGCTGGGTTAACAAACACAAGCCCGCTAGAAAGGTTAGGTTAGGTTATGGGGGGGGGGGGGGGCAGATCCGGCGCTATACACAAGCCCGCTAGACAAATTTCATAATTACGCGCCTCCTGTGTCCCACGAAGTCGGCTACAATCGTATCTAGGCTCTTGTTTTGTCTCTTCAGGGATACCAACATATCAGTGACAACGGGCGGGTTGGTATCCCTGACCTGTTGTTGTGGTAGTAGTACTTTGGGTTGTTTAGTGACAAAAGATGGCGGGCGGGCTGTCATTGTAGTGAAATTTTATTAAACTTTGATCGGCTGTATCTCCCTCAATTTTGCTTTCCGCACATTAATTCTTTTTTTAATGAGTTTCTACACACTTTTCTCATCTAGAAAGTGCATTTTTATTAAATTCCCTGACATTGGCGTATTCTGCATTCCTCCCCAAAAAATGTGCATTCCGTTCATAGGAAGAAATAGTTGATAGCATTGTGTAAGCGGTACAAAACATAAGCACTCGCGGTTCAACAGATTTCTGCTCGCGGTTTATAGCCGTGTCTAAAAACCTCTTTAGGCCTCTATCCAAAGATAAAATTTAAAAATCCTTCTTACTTGCATGTAGAAATGTTATAACGTGAATAGTTAAGATTATGACGGCCGGCGTGGTTGAGCGGTAAGGCTCTTGACTCGCAATCCGAAGGTCGCGCATATTTCACAATTAATTCATTAAAAAATATATATATAGTATATTTGCGGCACGTTCCATAGTGAAAGATACTCTTGGTATCGCCCTGGTGCTTACACCAATGCTGGTCTTAACCAGCATTCAGAATTGAAACCATGCTTGAATTGGTTTTAGCTGTGTTTGGTGACCAGATCTGAATAGCCAGGTACTTCCCTACCTTCCTCTTCCCCATCTCCTTCCCTTCCCCACTACCTTCAGCCTCACAACATACACCAATTGGGGATGCAATAGACTCACTGGCTCCAGACGGGAGCAGCTGGGACTCTTGTGAGGTATCCAAATAAAAAAAATAAAAAATCTAAAGAAAAAATTTAAAAACTCTTCTCACTTGCATGTAGAAATGTTATAACTTATAACGTGAATACTTAAGAACTAATTTACCGTACTATCGTTGTGTTATTAATTATTACATAATAGATACCAAAGCTTCATATTTTATTATCAGCTTCACATATTGACATAATAAATTATTGTTCTTAAATAAAATAAACAAGAATATTGGCAAGATGGTTATGCACAAAAAGTGTATTCTAGAAAACTTAGAAAACAACACTTGTTTATAAAACTGTTTCAACCTTGATAAGTTGAGTTCCTAATTAGATAAGGAACTGTTCATTTACAATACAATGTGATTAACTTACTTAATGGGGTGATGAACTTGAAAAGAAATATGCAAATTAAAGCCGTTTGTTATGAAGGATCAAGATGGATACAGGAACAACATTGAAATAACCATAAAATCTACCAAAGTTAGCTTATTGTGACAAATCATTTAAATGCAACAAGGAATAACAGATAATAAAACGGTAGATAAAGTTATATACTCATCAGAATCAGCTGGTAAACTTAAAACAAAAGTTAACTCATGCCAAAATTTCTATAAAAACCGGTTGGAACGTGGGGCGGCCAACGGAAATTTGACCAAAGGATGCACTTCGGAATTTGCCTTAATTAAAATATTAGACTATCCAAAACATTATATCTCGACCATGGTGGTTTATGGATTATAATTCTGCAGACACAATACAGAAATAACCGTTTAAAAATGTATATAGAAAGGTTTTGTAAACATGAACATGGACCTACGAAATAAGGCGCGTAAAAAATATTTCACTGAAATCACTATAAAAGTTCATAAATAATACACAAATTTACAAACCTATTCAATATTTATCCCAGATGAGGCGGATAACATAAATTTAAAGTAGTTTGGTTGAGATAAAGTTCACAAACATGGCTTTGAAAGCGGTCACACACGACGTAAGCTGATGCCAAGGTTTGGCGCGCAAAACAGCTGTCAATTTGTATACAAGCAATACTACAGACGAGATCAATGACACTCAATGAACATTTACTTTACCCTTGCAAAAAATCAATGGCAGCGATTTTTGTGACATGAGCTAGAACTATTATTAAAGCTCAACGCGGTATTGAATTTTCTTTTTATTTCTGCTGTAAATGTAATAGTTTATATTTTAATCCGCTAGATGGCACTAGTGTAAAATGTCATATGCTAGGATGTATAGACTTGAGCGCAGCTTCTCAAATTATCCATAGTATTCAGGTTATTTTTTCACTGGTCGACCAAGTAGAGCTTTTGCGACTAGCTTCACGCTGGAATTTTTCCTTTTTTAATTTTCAAAAAAGAAAACTTTTTGAAAGCGCCCTAAAACTTATTTTGGCGATTTTTAATGAAAATAAGTACCGAACATTTAGCGCTTATTTTTTTAATAATTTCATTTCAGTCTAAGGAGTTGATGGATGGCGGAAACCAAGGGAAAATAAAATAAATCTAAAATACGTGTGCATTTTTTAAATTAAAATGTTTTGGAAAAGTTGTTTGAGAATTATAAGAGCAAATAAATAATAACGTTGTATTTATTATCAGTATGAACGGACTGATTGATTGAAAAGCCTTTTCTCGCTAGAGCTAAAGCTAGTAGAAGTAGAAAAGTTGATGAGCGCTGCTGGGACTTGATGGGAACCTTGAAAACTTCCTAAAGAATTCAATATGGCCGCTTTATTTTGACATTTGGATGTCAAATGTCGTGAGAATTCCTAGAACATTTAAAGTTTACAGCTGTTTTACATTAAAACTCTGTGTAAAACAGCACCTTTTATTAAAACACCTTCAGGAAACTCACGGGAAGTTGGTCAGTTGATCGATCTTTTTATTTTTAGCCCTCGATTAAAAGTATGTCGAAGCCATGTGACACTATAGGAACATTATGTTTTTTGAAATAATCGCGTTTCGCGTGGAGTAATCAGGTTTCCGCCGCCTCAGCCCCGTGCCCCGTATCGTAGTGTGATTCAAGTTATTCGATTGGAATATAAATGATCAGGGAGTCATATCATTAGTTAAAAATGAGTGTAAGGTCATGGGCACCCCTTTTCCGAACCCTCAGGATGGAGCGGCGACCAAGAAGAAGCAGGATCCGGGCGCCGGCCGCCCTCGCAAGGCGCGCGCCTCCGTTACGAAAAGGCACCAAGATATCCTAGCCATGCCGCCTCTGCAAGTTCCCACCAAGTTCCAATATGTGTCTCTCGAATTCAGCAGTCTCAACACTCCGGGACCGAGCGGTATCAAACAGTGTTTCCGCACCGTCAAATCCATCCGGCGCATCCCCATCCTACCTCGCGTGCTCCCTGACCCGCCTGCATCGTCCCTCACTCCCGCCCCCTCGCCAGCACCCCGCAAGGGCAAGAAACATACGTGTCGCTTCTGCAGCAAGCGCTTCAGCTCGCCCGGCAAGTTGGCACAGCACACTCTCTCGCACACCGGAGAGCTGCCCTTCGCCTGTCAGCACTGCAATAAGAAGTTCAACTCCAAGTTCAAGCTGGTGCGCCACGGCCTCATCCACAGCGAGACGCGCCCCTTCTGCTGCCCCACCTGCCTCAAGACCTTCCACCGCAAGGACCACCTCAGCAACCATCAACGCATCCACAACCCCCTCAAGAGCATCTACATCTGCGAGAAGGAGAACTGCAAGAAGCAGTACACCTCTCTGCTGAGCTTCAAGAAGCACTCGGCCTTGCACTCTGCCGAGGAAGGCAATCTAGAATGTAAAATCTGTTCCAAAACTTTTGATAGCCAAGCCGAAATAGTGTACCATTTAAAAGTTCACGCGGGGAGTCGAACAATTAAAAATGAAAATGATAAAAAATTCAAATGTCCCAATTGTGATAGAAAATTTTTCACCGGAAAAGATGTACGAAGACACCTGGTCGTCCACACTCGCACCAGAGAATTTCCTTGCCAGTTCTGCAAGCAAGACTTTGGGCGGAAAGACCACCTGGTGAGGCATGTAAAGAAAGCTCATCCTAGCGAACCCTGGCAGTCAGCCACCCCGGGATCCTCCAGCTCCTTCGTAGAGTCTCCCAAACCCGTTCCCATTGTCAGCAAGAAAGGGAAAGGCGAAGCCAAGAAATCTAAAACCAAAGCTGAGCTTAAGTTTCCCAGGAAAGTGAGTGAAAGCGGAGATGCTGCCTTGAAAACAGAGCAATTGAGCGTCGTCTTGGAACCCGCCCAGGAAGTCTTCCATTATGAGACTCTGCCAAGTCCCGATATACTAAGCGAGGATGCGTCAGTTATAATCTCCCAACAACAAGCCATCTTCCAGATCAAGCTAGAACCCCTCGTGGAGAATGTGAAATTAGAAGAAAGCATATCCAGTCGGTTGTACGAGAGCATGCCGTCCACTTCCAAGGACATCCGCCCCATGATGCTGCCCCCCGTAGAGCAGAGACCCTCCACCTCGCTGGGCAAGTACGAGGAGTACGATTCAGGTATGCTATACATGATGTCCTCTCCGCAGCCCTTTTCCGTCATCCCTCCCAACATAGAGATGATGCAGGAGTTGGAATCCGGGAGAGATACGCTGGCCATCCTGGAGCAGCCCGTGGTGGACTCTATGATAGGCGAAGAGGGAGACCACAGTGTATTCACCAGCCAGCAGATCATGAGTTTGTTTGATTCGGGGACGCCACCACACGACCAGCATTTAGAGCGAATTCACGAACAGACTGTATTGCCGGCTTTCGAGCAAGCATTCCTGAATACTACCCAAAGTCCCAAGCCCCCGCAACATCCTCCTAAATAACCTTTCATGATTTTATTATACGCCCTGTCAAACTAAATACAGATAGATGGTCATATTCGAATTTTATTCTAACTAATAATATTGTTCTATGTTATAATATTTGATGTACATAATTGATTTTCTTTATTTTAAAAATTCCTCTTTTAAAAATCTACATTCCCTTATTGCTGTGGGAGGTGGCAGAGACTCTTGACAATCATGTTTATAATATACACCCAGTGGTGGCTTGTGATATTTTTTGTGTGCTGGAGGACTAAAATTGAAAAAAAAAAACTTTTTATTTTTTACATTATTTACAATTTTAAATGTAGCACCAGATTCCTATAATAATAATGTCTCAATACATTTCAACACTATTTTTATAGAGCAATTGAAAAGTATTGAAAAACAATATGGCGCCTTATCTTATTTCAAAGCTACACAGGCTCACGACGGAAATGATGTTACGAGCTGAAAATAGTTGCGTTAACCTTGGAAATTCAGACAGAAAGAGCTGCGTAAATTTCATGAAGCCATAGCTCTTCATTCAGAGTATTTGATACAATAATGTTTACAGTTTTTTAATCTTAGTCCTCTAGTATAAAAAAGCCACACATTGAACATCTTTTTATATTGATTGAAAGTTATTACATATTTTAAATTCTGATGTATGTATTACAAATGTTATTTTTCTTGCTACATCTGAAAATTTTTAAAAATGTTCATTTTTTTTTTAATAAAATTATAAAATTTCAATAATTTTGCCTCTACATTGTTGGGGATTTTTTCTTTATTGCTTTGGCTTGCCTGTAAGGTAAGAAAAAAAAATTATAAATAAAAAAAAATACCAGCATGTGCTTAAGAAAAATCATGAATCAGTTGTTTATGAATTATTATAGATTATTTTTTTATATTGTACAAAATTTATCAAATTTGTTACGAATATCTAAATAATAGTTTATATTATTATTTAATTGGAAAAAAACGATCTTTATTTTTCATTTTGCTTGATAAGCTTTTTCTGTAAGTCTTTCAGATGTTAAATATCATTATATTAATTAATTAATTAGTGATTGCAAGTGCCTTTGAATTAATGTTTTAAATAAATAAATTTTTAAAAATTGCAATTGACACGGTGTGCCTTGACGCAGACATAGTAATTTTATTATTATGTAAAAAAAATTGGGTGTTTGTATTATTTTTTAAAAAGATTTCTTCCGATTAACGTAAATCTCAGTGATTTATATAATAATTAGGTTGGTGCATAATTTACAATTGTTTATCATAATAAATTTATTTTGACTTCAAAACTCCCTGATCATCAAAATCTATCTTTTAAGATTGTGTCACCGATTTTGATACATTTGTCTCTTCGAAAAAGAGTTAGTTGATGTCATAAAATTACTGCTACACTCTAAGGACCTTCTTCCATAGGAATATGCAAGAATCTAATACTGTTGTTGTGTACTCACGTCGCAAACAACTTGTTGCACAGTCCGTACACGTCGCTACTGAAATTACGAGACCCGCGTCGCCTCCACTTCTCAAAATGTTAAAAATTTCATAACCTCACTCACTACTGCTGCAGCTATCATTTTTTGTTGATTGTTTTGTTCCTAGCATTGATCTAAAGTATAGACACTGTTACAAAATGTCTATCATAAGTGACTGAGATTATTATTTTTTCTATTATCATTTTTATTAATTGCCCTGCCATGTTCAAAGTCTTGTCGACAAGAAGTAACAACATCAACCGGCTTGTCGTGGAAGACTGGCATTACAACATCGCATTTACAAAATGTCAGCAATGTGTGCCTGCATATAAACCTGTATGGTGGTAGTTGCCAAGATATTTGAATCATTGATTATTGGATACTTGCATATCCCTGAGGAAGAAGGGCATAACCTTTTTGAAGTTACGATATGGCTAATATTAAGATGGTCATTAATTCACTTGATTGCTTTAAGGGGTGCTGTTGCAAATCAGATCTGTCCTGATAATGGACACTACAAGGCGGAAACGTTGGCTAAAGGAGGGGGAAACGCAACACGACGTAATACCCCAAAAATCAATTGCGATTTTGTGTTTTCATTGGCATTCGATCTTCTGGCATTCTTATATGACCAAGCCACAATTGCGACTTTTCTACGAAAAGTCGCCGGGGCTCATGTTAAGCCAATTTCGAACTGTCGAGCGTCTTATTCAATTACATTTTGTAAGTTCTGCCAAATTTTGATAAATTTGAAAGGCTTCGGTAAAACAATCATTATTTATGCACCAACTTTTTTTTGTTTTCAATGATAATATAAATTGTTCATATTCCAAATAACATGTTGGTTTGGAGACTGGGGATTGCTTTTTGCAAGAGTGTCTTCGGACAACAGTTTGGCAGTCTTTTGTGCCAAGTGATTTAAGGGGACTTTAATGATAATTCGAAAATCCTTCCCTTTCATAATTGGGTCAAGAGGACCCTCGGATGTATTCTAAATGATATAATAACACATGTGTTCAGAAGTGAAATGACTATGTCAAGTTATTGAACTCCATTATAAATGTATACATTTATATATTATATTATAATATATTATATTAGAATACTTCGCAGTACAAACTTATAATTATATGCGAATGCAAATAGAAACCTCATTAATATTTACCTCATTAATTTACTCATTCTTATATTCTGTAATGGAGAAATAATAGATTTTAAATAATATTTTTAAAACAGGTTCACTATTTTTTTTAAAGATCTGCCCTTGTAATTATTGCTAGTTATTTATATCCAATGAAATAATTACTGTTATATTCCACATTCAAAATGTGATATAGGTTACTTGCTACAGTGCTACATGTATAAGTTGGCGGTGGCGTAAACATGAACTAACGCTATATTTTTATTTTTTAATCTGGCAACCATACCTACTATCGTAATGTCACAGACGATAGCGCCCCCCCTTTTTGCCAACTTATTTGTCAGTCAAGAAAAGCGTAGATTTAAAATCTGCGCACATTAAACATTAAAAAAATGTACCTACTTTGTAAAGCTGTATCATACATCTTTAAAAAAAAAACTGCATAAAGAGGAGATAGTGATGGATCTTTGGAGATGCTGTGTAAGAAAGAAATGAACTTGGGTCTTGGAGAGACCTATTTTTTTGGTAGGAAGAAACACAGGAGCACTAACCAAAAAACAAGTGAGCTGTATGTACTCTCATTATTGTCCTGGTGAAAAACCACCATTCAAAACTGAAACGTTGCTTGAAGTGACATGAACTGTGTTTAGTGACAGATCTGAATAGATTCCAATCCTCTGCTTCTCTTCCGCACTTCCTCCAGCCTCAACAGTTCTCTGATTTATTGTGCGGTAGTCAAATTTATAACCCGATCTAGCTATAAAAAAAGGTATTTTTATAGAAAGAGGAAAATATTTGTTTAAAACTGTAACTGAAATAATTAAATCAATTACGTATGTATTATAAAAAAAATCGACATTGAAAAACAATCAGTGGGAAGGCTTGTATTTTAATACATGTAAACCAACGACCAACAAAGTCTAGACAGAATACATGTGAATGTTAAAACTGACACTGAAACCAAAATGATTGGTTTAAAAAATTGGGTTATGAAAACATTTATAAGGAAAGTGCATCATTTCGCAGTCATCGAGAAGCACTGCTTTTTATCTTTTGTTGGTCTACAATTACCAAATTTGTCTCCCAGGATATTATGCTTCCGAAGTGGGGCGACGGAATCAGATGGGGAGTTTGATCATGAAATCACTCATCAGGCCGAATTTGTAAGACTCCATATCTAGAGTTGATAACGATGAAGTAAAGTATATTTTCACAGCATTGCGTTTTTTATGTTTAATGTACACAGACCTTAAAGTATCATATTATATCTTTTTACCAATTAAATCAATTGCTCCATTTGCAATCTTTTCTTGACAGACTTTTACCTGACTTGTTATTATTAGTGTTGCCTTAATTAAGGCTCAGGGTTTAAATTTGATATAAAATATGCCCTTTGGCAACACTGCTGATATCTGTAATAGCTAATGGTTTCAACAGATGGCGCCATGTATTAGTTTTGAATGTCTCTTTCGTAGGATTGGCTCAGTGTAAATGACGTTATTATTATATCTCTCGCTTTTTCTGTGATCAGGTGGATGGGCCTTTTAACCCCTACGAAGGATACTATTCTAGATTAATATCGGTCTCATCTGAATTTTATGTGAATTTTAAATTCAAAATATCGCTGGGTAAAATACATTACATAATCTTAATAAATAAGTAATAATTATTTTTTTAAATTTTGTCTTTTGGTGACAGTATGAACAAACTGTGTCAAGTCAAATCAAATGGTAAAAACATAGCTATACATAGTTTTGTTTATATCCTACTGAATAATATGAAATTTGATGTTATTTTGGCATTTCTTAGCTCCATATCTCATTATGAAAACGACATTGTGAGTTTCCCAGTGAAGAATTTCCCAGTGCTAGAGCTCACTGAATGAGAGTTTTTGCTGCTGAAGAAAGCTATGATGAAAATAATTAGCAATTTCAACTGAAGAACAGTTGTTTTTTTTTTAATTTTGCTGTCAACAAAAATAACAATTATTTATTTATTTTATACATTTATTTGTTGCATGTAATGTCAGAAAATATATTTTTGTTTTAAATTCTTAATGTTGACTTTGTAAATGATAAAATTAATAATGTCCCTGTTTTAAGATTCATTTTATCGCAGCTTATTGGTGCCTATGTTTTTATAAAATATTTTTACATAAAAATGTGTCTTCTCAGGTATGAATTGAACTCTTAACTTAACTTAACTTTATCCTAACAAATAACCTATTGATAGATATCATCAATTTTTTAACAACTCAATTAAAAAAATATTATTACATTTATATTTTGCTAATTTTGCTGTGGTACGGTAATGAATGGTTCGATTATTGCCATTTATGTTTTATTTGAAAGATCGTTTTAATAATAAGCTTTTGGTTAATCATTGATGGAAGTTTTATCTTTGAATAGGGCAATTACAATAGATGGTGCGCGCCACTTGAAAAATACAGTAACTGGCCTCTTTACTGGTCCTGCCTCGAGGTAGCTACTCATCAAGTAACTTGAATCAGAGGATGGATAACAGTAAAAATAGGCATTTATTTGAAAGGTAGCGTTACTTGGCTGTGGTGAAACAGATAATATAGGATATTTAATGATTAAATTACATAGATGTGGTAAATTATCAGCCAGTTTTTCACATTGATCGCGCGAGTGAATAGTTGAAATAATTTTTTTCTTCAATCTTTGCAAATTCACTTTGTGGCGTCATTTTTAATTAAATGAAAACCAATCACTTTTTAAAACACCGCTATTTAGTTTCTTTTCATTAAATAGTGGTGTTTTAGAAAGTGATTTGTTTTCATTGAATTGATTTGTATTTGCTGAAATGACAAATGTGTCGGGTTCCCACCCAGGCACCGTGGGTTTAGTTCCTCTGCTTGCTAAGTCCTTTAACTATCCATGTAAACATTGGATAAGCAACATTTTCCACCTATAATGATGATAATAGGAGTTTTTCAAATATTGCCAGATTATTTGTAATCCAGAATGTTAAAAAAAGAGTTTATTTCATACCTCTGAAGAATTATTACTGTATTTCTTTTAGTTTTTTAAGAAGAGAAGAAAGAATTCTACCTCAAAAATGTAGTGCCTAAGATAGTGTAGGATTTTCTGAAGATAAACTAATTTTAGTCCTAGATAAGTTTTTCAAGTTGTGTGTATAACACTGAGAGAAAACTTGGAAATATTTTTCTATATTTATATTTACATTTACATCTAAGGGAAACGATTATTGCAAGAATCCGATCATTGTGAGGATTCGTTGCAGGGGAACCAATCATTAAAGATATTCAATCAATCGGTGGGCAATGTGTTTATGTATTGTGAAATCTAGGAGAATATTATATTGATTTTCACTTATATTGCATTTTTTAATAACTTTTTACGAGTTCTATTGTGTCTTTATTTACTTACATACATACTGAATGTCATAATTATATTGTTTAGTTGCAAGGTTTATAAATGATTTTACTAATGATATTCATTAATCCGGCACTGTATAAAACCCTACAGTATTGCCTGCATTTTGTTGAAATTTGTTTTCACACACTCAAGTCATGTTCAAAACCTCTGGCCCTTCCCCCAAGAGTGCTCTAGAAGACTTCAAAAGTGCCGAGTTAGCAATATTCAACTGTAATTATAAAAATGGCGTTTTAGCCTGTCTACATGTATTTTTAAAAATCAAAATGCTTGAATCTCTTACTAAATCATTTTTTATTGTTACGCATGTTTCTAATTGGTTCCCGCATCAATAAAAACATATTATAATACGCATTTTGCGGTGCAATTCTATACATATTTAATATCGCATAAAACTAAGATGAAATAATTTATTTGATATTCTTGAGTTATGATATTTTAAAGTTAGCGTAAGTTTTAACGTATTGATTTCTGCGGAACACATCGTACTTCTATTGTTACCAAGATTCCGTAAAATAATAAATGTATTTTCTTCAATTGCAATATTATCTATGCACAAAATATCAGAGAAATAAATAATGTTTTATGATTAATTTATTCTAATTAGAACAGTGTTTCTGGGAAGAAAACATTAATTGCAACGCCTTTAATCCTTTGAACATGTAAAAAAAATATTATTTCCTCTATCCCTTTTCTCACTTAAAAAAATTGCAATTGCATATTGTTTAATCATTTTCGGTTTAAAGTTCGTTTATGCATCGAAAGGGGAAATAAGGTGAGGTGACTTTTGTCGATTTACTTGTTCGAAGGGTTGTTAAATTTCATTCATAAATAAATTTATCTTTAGGTGTTAAGAAGAAATCCTCGGTAAAATTTTAAACCAAAGAATAATGAATAATTTACACGAGCTTCATTTTCCTGTTTTATACTGTTATCATTATACCTGTAAATGCTGGTAGGTACCTAAAACTTGAGTACGAGATATTAAATTACATAAAATAACATTGTATACCTCAAAAAACTTATGAAATACGCTTGGTACAAAATACACATTATACAAAATCTTTTCATTTTCAAAATTAACACCTATTTCTATACAATTATTCTGTACTATTATAATTCTATTTGCAAACTGGAGCAGACTGTTTAAATTCTAATATACATATATCTAATTTTGAAACTATTGATTTTTATGATTTGAAAACTTTATAACTTTGTTCTACTTATAAATTTTGGATGAAACCGGTTTCACTCTGCTGTGAGCATATTCCATGAGGTTGACGCCCTACCCCAGTGGTTAGAGCTGTTGCCTGGATAGCGGAAGGCCTCAAGTTCATTTCCCAACTGTGTCAATAACATATTTTCTTTTGTGTTTATTCTTTTACATACGAATAATAACCTTAATCATGTGGCTGTCACATACGTAATCTATCAGCGGCGGTGTTGCATAAATATGTCAACCATTATGGGGCCATGTCGCATAAATATGTTACCCATTATGGGGCTGTGTTGCATAAATATGTCATCCATTATGGGGCCGTGTTGCATAAATATGTCATCCATTATGGGGCCATATTGTATAAATATGTCATCGATTATG
Organism: Limnephilus lunatus; assembly: GCA_917563855.2. NCBI lineage: Eukaryota > Metazoa > Arthropoda > Insecta > Trichoptera > Limnephilidae > Limnephilus > Limnephilus lunatus. Next base: position 45,550,153 of record OU830603.1, on the reverse strand, counting down.
GGGCCATGTTGCATAAATATATCATCCATTATGGGACTGTATTGCATAAATATGTCATCCATTATAGGGCCGTGTTACATAAATATCTCATCCATTATGGGGCTGTGTTGCATAAATATGTCATCCATTATGGAGCCATGCCGCATAAATATGTCATCCATTATGGGACAGATAATGCTGAAGAGATATTCCTTCAATATGCCTTTAACATGGTGAAATCAATTTGGTCCCAAATAAATAAGTGAAACGGTAATAAAAAGTTTTTTAATCATGATAAAGTATGGCTCTTGTGCCCATTTTTGTTTTTGAACATTATCTATACTAGTGCCAGTAAATACAGTATTTGACGAAGCTTATTATAAACTCTTTAGTTTTAATATTTTTCAATTTTTTCTTGTTCTCTGAAGTTTTATCCTGTAAACATTTGTGTAACATTAGCATGTACTGGAAATTATGTATATTTATATATATATATTTATACATATATTTATACAGTGGTGTAGCGCTAGATTTCTGGGCCTCTAGGCAATCAACTGGGTCCCCTCCTTTACTACAGTACCGTGAAACTGTCTTATAAAGTTCCCTATTTATAGTTTTTTTACCAACTTTTTTCAACCAAAAACAAATCCTAAAAAATTGTTTATTTTATTCAAGTATACATATTTGTTTAGTATATTTTATGCAAAAGGAGTTTGAAAATATAATTCCAAAAAATGTGTTGAAAAAAAATCTAAAAGATTTAATATGGTGTTTGTGTGGTAAAATCTCATACCATATTACGAATGAGATTAAAAAAAAATGCAAGACCAATGCAAGCATGATGAACAAATTTAAGAAAAGGTTGTTTAGATGATTTCAATTTGTTGAGCTTTTGAACTGAGATAAATAAGAGAGTAAGTAGAATACAAATAATACACAAACGTAGAGTGGAATGGAAGTAGACGTTGAGTATGCGTCAGGACGACGTGAAATCGTTAACCAAATACTTGAGACATATGTAAGATTCATGATAACGTAAGACAATCTATGAATGAAGCAAGGAGTGTGCGCCAAGACAGAGTTGTGTGGTATTCCATCTTCTCTGCCTATCCACAGCGCTTACTTAGTTAAAATTAATGCAGGTAGTTAGAATCAGTGTCTATCGCCGAAAACAAAAACATTAATTTGTGTTTTTATGTTGTTTTCTGTGAATCTATTCAATATCTTTTAATGGGTCTGGTCAGCCCCGGAAAGTCCGAGCAGTCGCTACACCACTGTTATTAAAAACATGTTATTATAAATTATAATATTTTTATCAAAATAATAATTATTTTTAAATATTTTTTTCCAAATTGACAAGTTTGACTTGAATTTTATTTATCTAAATTATAAAATTAATTAACAGTTTTGTTTTCTGAAAAATTATTTTAGAGTTTTAATCGCAAATTTGGTGACATGGTAGCAATAATTGATTTTCCATTGATTCACTAGAACATATGTGAAAAAAAAAACAACTATTAACAGGTTCGCTGCAATAAAATTTTGAGTATGTAAATCATAGATAATAGAAAATGGGCTATGAACCATTATTAGTATGAAAGTACGCGCATATCGCATATCTAATTTGAATCTACGCACAGCGGCGCCCTGCCTTTATTTCTACCTATAAACAAAATTCATAACTTTCATTGGCTTCGCTTCTTTGATAGTCAGTGGAATTTGGTTTTAGCTGGCGACAATCAGCACAATTTCATGCCATGTCTTCCATTGTTTCTATTGTCTATGACTTAAACAAATTAGATCCGATCTGCGGCAGTGAACATGTTAAAATAAATTTGAAATGGCATTATTTTTGCTGTGTTCTCAATTACACATTAATTTATTGAAAATTGAGATGAGAATTATTGCATCTTCTTTCTGTTTATACTTAACTGATTTTTGCCGATGATGTGAAATATTCAAGGATTTAACAGAGTAGAAAAATCAATTCTTAACAGTTAATGAGGTAAGTTCTGCCATTCAGCCAAAACTGAACAAGTAACAAAAAATGACCAATTATACAGGAGAGCGATTTGAGTACAAAGTACACTTATTTCAAATCTCAAGCTTGAGCATTTTAATTTGTTTTGTGGCTAAGATATATATTCCCTTTAAAAAGTACTCTAAATTCAAATCTAGAACTTTGAGCATATTGAATTGCTTTGTAACTGAGATAAGCCCTGTACTAAGTACTCTAAATTCAAATCTAAAACTTAGAGCATATAGAATTGCTTTGTAACTGAGATAAGCCCTGTACCAAGTACTCTAAATTCAAATATAGAACTTTCATCATATTGAATTCTTTTTTAACTGAGATAAGCCCTGTACAAAGCACTCTAAATTCAAATATAGAACTTTAAGCATATTGAATTGTTTTTTTTTACTAAGATACATTAATTTATGTTTGAAATGTCAATAAGTCTCCTCTATTACATATATCCATAAATATTTTCCTTAAAATACAAGTTACATATTCTGTATTTTCAGTTACAGATGTTTTTATTATTTTCTTTTCAATGCTATTTGGTACAAGAATGTGTACTAGTCATAGATAATAGTTTTTGTATTTTCTCCAACCATAATTAAACTGACATAATAATTATTTTATACCGACTATGTTTAAATCGTCTTTAATTATTTACCACTAACAAAATGTATTAGAATTACTTTATATTATTGTTTATTGAGCAAAACAATGGTGCTGTGATTGCTTTTAAAACTAATCAATTAATATTGTTATATTCGTGTTCTCAGAGATCTAATTACATTAATCATGCTTATAGACAGCTCAGTTCAAAACTGTTTTGAAATCGAAATATATATTTTTTTCTGTCAATTTCTTTAAATTATTATGATCCTGGCTATTTTAACTTTAGCAATAGCAGAGAAAAAAAATATCGGTGGCTCAGTTCAAAACTGTAACAAATGTATAAATGATTTTTTTTTCTTTAGTAGTGGCAGTTGTTCTAAACTATGTTGTTAATATTTATTGTGTTTAATTTTACCAAATACCCTAGAACAGAGACAATACCTCAAGGCAGTACGCTACCCGAATTCTGCGGGATCGTTTTTTTTCTCATACAAATTAAAATGGATTTTTGTGATATGTTTTATTTATTTTACGAATGAATTGTGTAAATCAAAAATTTAGAAAATAAATGCTTTAAAATAATATTTATACATTTTAAATGTTTTATACATATTAAATGTTTAACACATTTTAACTGTTTTATACATTTTAAATGTTTTATACATTTTGAATGTTTTTTACATTTTAAATGTTTTACACATTTTAAATGTTTTTTTTACAATTATTGATCAAAATACAAATTAGAATGCGCAAAACACCGCCACCAAGTAATACATAAATTCATTTATTTGTCACCATTTAACATGCTACACTAGCGCCCCTAGCAGCCAGAATTGGGTAAAAACTGCCAATATTTTACTGGAGTTGGGAGTATTACTGTTATTCTAGAGTATTTGATTTTATTATCCTTTTTGACAGTGCACTTTAATAAACGATTTGATTCGTAAATAATTAACCTACTTTAAAAAGTAGAATTGTTAAGGATTGTTCCAGTTTTGAATTAAAGGCTCTGGTAAACGGTGTTACTGTCAAAATATTCGTATTGTCAGGTGAGATTGTGCTAAATTGTTGTATATTGCCTATTCTTGTCGATGTTTTTCCTTGACTTTCCGTTGAGTTCGCTGGGGTACCCATATTACAACAATATTGCCGGGCCAAATCTATCTCTAGTCTCTCTCTGTTACGTATGTTCCTCTCTGTTTGCCACCTATCTGCTACCAAAACTGTCATAATTTCGAACGCGATTAGTATTAATAAACAATTTACCGATTTTGCTTTCAAGTTTGGTGGAGTTAATAATAATAATAATTTAAAATAAAACAATAACTTTGTAAACACCACTTTTATTTTTATACTTTATGCCGACCGGGTTTCGCTACAACCGTAGCTTCTTCAGGGCAGTACAATCTCTACTAAAATTAATTTACATGTGTGTTTATAACTAATACATGATTAAACCAAATGGGCCGGACTCCTCAAGTAACGGAGGAAGTAGGTATAGGTGTAGATGGAGAATTGGGAAGGGAACGGGCGTGTTCTTTGTCAATAGGGAACAATCTTAGTATGGGACTTTTATTTAAATTTAGTTGGTTATTAACTACCTTACTGTTAGTGTTTATGGCTTTCCTTAGTTCAAGTGCTTCCAGATTGTCTAGCCTAATACCGATGTTGTTTTTATGAATTAGTGTGGCGCCTGTATTTTTGTCAAATTTATGGTCTTTTTCGATCAAGTGGTTTGCAAATTCCGAAAATCCAGAGCTGTGTAAACATCTAAGGTGTTCTTTGACACGGGTATTTATATTGCGTGCTGTTTTGCCTATATAGAAAAAAGGACAGTCGCTGCATTGAAGTGAATAAATTCCCGAGTGAGATAGACTATTATCTTTGTCCTTGCCGTTCATTAAATGCTTACCTATACTATTATTAGTGTAAAATGCTGGTTTGATATCTGATGGGAGGTTTTTAACGCTGTTTTTAGAGAAATTATTTATGTACAAGATTCTACGCCATTGATAAGGTTGATTATTATTACTTGGTATATTATTATTATGAGGTGGACTGTTGTATAAGAATTTACTTGTGGATAATTTTTTATTTTTTTTATTTAGAATGTTGTTGACTATATTTGGACTGTAACCGTTATTTATTGCGATTTGTTTGATCGTAGATAATTCTAATGCAAAGTTGGTATTTGATAAAGGGACTGTAACCAATCTGTGTACCATGGAATGGAAAGCTGAATGTTTATGGGATTCGGGGTGGTTAGAGGAATTGTGAATAGTTATATCGGTGAACGTCGGTTTGCGGTAGATTTTAAATTCAATTTTATTATTTATTATTGATAATGAAAGATCTAAAAAGTTTAATGTAGAATTGGTACCTATTTCTATTGTGAAGTTAATTTGTTTATGGAAAGAATTAATTAATAGCAGGAAGGAATTGAGTTGTCGTTCAGTTCCTAACCAAACACAGAACACATCGTCAATATAGCGCTTCCATACAAGTAAGTTTTTTAATACGTTAAAAACATAAAATAACAAGTTAAAAACAGCGTTAAAAACCTAACATAAAATTAAAAGTTAAACATAAAATTAATAAGTTAAAAACAGCGTTAAAAACCTCCCATCAGATATCAAACCAGCATTTTACACTAATAATAGTATAGGTAAGCATTTAATGAACGGCAAGGACAAAGATAATAGTCTATCTCACTCGGGAATTTATTCACTTCAATGCAGCGACTGTCCTTTTTTCTATATAGGCAAAACAGCACGCAATATAAATACCCGTGTCAAAGAACACCTTAGATGTTTACACAGCTCTGGATTTTCGGAATTTGCAAACCACTTGATCGAAAAAGACCATAAATTTGACAAAAATACAGGCGCCACACTAATTCATAAAAACAACATCGGTATTAGGCTAGACAATCTGGAAGCACTTGAACTAAGGAAAGCCATAAACACTAACAGTAAGGTAGTTAATAACCAACTAAATTTAAATAAAAGTCCCATACTAAGATTGTTCCCTATTGACAAAGAACACGCCCGTTCCCTTCCCAATTCTCCATCTACACCTATACCTACTTCCTCCGTTACTTGAGGAGTCCGGCCCATTTGGTTTAATCATGTATTAGTTATAAACACACATGTAAATTAATTTTAGTAGAGATTGTACTGCCCTGAAGAAGCTACGGTTGTAGCGAAACCCGGTCGGCATAAAGTATAAAAATAAAAGTGGTGTTTACAAAGTTATTGTTTTATTTTAAATTATAATGTCACATCACAAAGTAACTGCTTCATATGAACAAATAATAATAATACTTGGATGACCTGTCCAGCGCCGTTTTTGGTAATTTTTACGAGTTAAGGCAATATTGACGACTGACACCTTGCCCGGCAAGACTCTTGACGGGCGAGACTCTCGTTTCAAGACAATTGTTGGGCACTATGCAATAATAGGCAATTTATCTTGCTCGTTTACCAGCACCTTTAGCCATCACAGTATTGCCACTTTGTAAATCATAGCCTACATTTTTTTGTCATAAACAATTTAAAAAAATATATATATATATTTTAGAGTAGGTGCCTACCTGCTTATATTTCTCTTTTCCAAGCATGACTGTGCTTGGTGAAGAAGTTATGTGAGTTCACTGAATTTATAAATATTATGTATTATAGATACTGTATCAACAAATTCCTTTAGAGAGAAAGCTCAACATTGCCCTTTATAATAATCTGAGCTTTTTTTTCTTGAGGATTCAATGTACTCATTCCCATTTCAAGGCTCCAGAGCTTTTTGTTTTACCCTGTAGACCTCTGCGAACACCAAATATTTTTTTATCTTAATACAGTAATTTATATTTAAGATTTTTAAACATCGAGGAGTATGAATAACATCCATATTTTAGAATTTTTAAATTATAGTTTGTTTAATAAGCTCGGCATACACCATTGCATAATTTTTAATAGTTAGCCGATAAAAAAATTTGCAAAGAATTTTCAAAATTCATTTTAGTGTTATCTATTATTTTAGTTTCGATTCTTTTTATCTTTCGACAAGCCCTTAATATTTATTTTTATTTTATGTGAAATTATACAACAAATTTGTTTTTTTTTCTATGGTGAATCTCTAAATACAACTAAATTGCTTCATAACATCATTTCTAGTAGTTACTACCCAACTTATTTCTATTTTCATCAATCTTTTTCTTATTGAATAATTGTAAAATGTGGAACAAACAAAATTGCGTTCTGCCTTGTTTGACAGTTAAAATTTCAAAGCGTCATAGATTTTATTTATTTAAATGGCGTTTAAAGCTGAAAATAGTTGTGTTGACCTAGATATTCCAGACAGAAAAAACTGGGCAATTTTCACAACACTAGAGTTTACCGTTTTTTGGAGACAAAAAATATCTATCTTTATGATTTAAAAAATGGTGTTTTTGAGTTAGATATTGAAATTTATTTTCATAAACCACTTTTTGTAGTATTTTTAATTGAGTTTATTAGACTTTTTAAAAGCTGCTGTTTACACTTATGGTCACTTTAGTGATTTTGCCTTTTCTAGTGGGTTAAAAAAACTCATTACTTGTATTGTCGTTTCTTGAAACTTCAAATTTTTTTTGATGTGTACACACTTTTATTAGACTCGAAAAGTTTTAATAATTTTTCTTTTATGTTTTAGTTTGGTAAAATTTGTTATAAATACTAACATTTAATGGAGAACAACATCCTTCCTTTGTGTTTGTTTAATCTTAAATTAATTGTTTAGTTTTACAGCTATTATATTTAATTTTAATTAGATTATAAACTTTGTACCTGGTCTTCAGAAAAATATATTTATAATAAATGTGAAGTGTAATGAAGTGAGTTTTTTTATTACGCTAACCCTGTATTATTTTTTTCTGTAATAACTAGTTGTAGAGTGGTCGTCTTTGAGAATGCTGTGTGAAGGGTCCTGTCAAGGAATGGACGTATTCAACCAGGGCCATGAGACCCATATTAATAATAATAATAACAATAATAATAATACTCTTGTAAAATTGAATTTGGCATTCTCAGACTATAAAAATATTACCATTTGTTATTCCGGTTACTGGCATTATACCTAGCTCTCTCATTCAAAATTTAGGCGTATTAGATTTGTCAAAGAATTTATATATAAAAATGCAAAAGGCAGTCATTTTAAATACATGTAGGATTACGATTTTTTTTTTAATATTTATAGTATCAGTAGGATTTATCGGACCAGTTAGGATTTCATCAGAGCCGAACTCTCTGATATGAAAATATCTGGAGTCGGTGAAATATTTTCCCATTACGTTTCTGGTGGATTGACGTATTGTTCTTGTATTGTTTTGTATTTATTATTCTTATATAATGCACTTACATTGCGTGAATTTACTAGATAATCATTTGTGGAAAAGTGTGTGGAAGGGTTTAGTCTTTCATTTGGGAAAGATTTAACCTGGACATAAAATCTGAAGCACCGAAATAATAATAATGATCAGAATGTGGAGAGGTGAGTGCAATCCCACACATCCCATATAGAGTGTAAGTACGTACATAAATTGAAAACAAAGGTATTTATAAATAAGAGCAAAGGGAACAGAGTCAAAATTGAAAGTAATATCGAAAGTAAAGAAATACAGGAAAGAAAGAAGAATATAAGTAGTAAAATAAAATTCAGAGAAATAAAAAAAATAGTAGGCATCATTAAATAATAAGTATTCATAAAAATATCATAAAATCTTTAATTGAGCTCTTATTAGTCCATCGGATCTGAGATTATGGGAGCCAGAGTCTTTCTCCAATGTTCTTCTATGCTCGATCCTGAAGTCAGACGGGATTCTATGATGAGAATATTTCTGGAGTGGTTTATCCTTCCCCTTCCCATTAGTCCTGCAATTCTGGTTCTTAATAGAGCTTTAAATCCTTTTACTCGCCCTTCTGTAAACTTTGAGGAGGCACTGCAGTGCCTGGGAAGTCCGAAAATCAGACGGTATGCAATATTATATTGCACCCGAAGCCTTTCCATGGTTCATTTTTTGAAGTTTGCCCAGAGCTCACATGTGTACAGGGTGGTGCAAAAGGCTAGGATGAGCGTCCTTTTCACCCGTGGACTGTAGAACCGAAATCTTCTACTGAGCATGTTGAATTTTATGCTCAGTACGGGCCTCTGTATTGTTGATTGTCGTAGATATTTGGTGGATTCTACTGTTTTCAGAAGTTCACCGTTCAAAAAGGCGGGGGGAATATTTTTTGGATCTTCTCCGTGTTTTATGACCAACAGTCAGGGCCGGATTAACCATGTCGGGGCCCCTAGGCAATGCACGTCTCGGGGCCCCTTTACCAATAGTGGACTAACGGGGGGGGGGGGGTGGAGGGGCTGCCTGCCCCGGGCCTCTGGTCCTCGGGGGCCATCAAACGCTTCCATGCCCCCTTTATCAAATCCTTAACAAGGCTTTAATGCTATTAATCAGCGGCCGAGAATTTAAATTTCGTCGAACGATGATCTTACGATCGTACCCTTGCAACTGTACAGGGTGATTCCGATGAGAAAGATTAATTATTCTCCATACCAGTATTTTAACATAATAGCTCAATATCGATATTATTTCATTCACAATTTGCTTTGATACATACCTAAATTCAAAAATGCTCAAACTCGTGGTGATAAAACTAATCAAATTATGTACTTTTTGTAATTATTTTTTGATCATATGTATTTATAATTTTTCAGTAATGTCTAAGCAAAATAAAAATGTTTTTTTTTTAATAAATGCGCGGATCCTTTTTTAATGATTTTATTTAAACTAAAATTAAAATTCTGAAACATATCTTTCCCAGATAATTTATTGATTTATTTTACTCCATGATTATATAATTTGAAATGTGTGTTGGATAATACAAAATTTTGTTTGAAAATTTAACAAATCTGCAAACGCCCTACGGTAAAACCTTAATGTACTAAAAATAAACATATTTTCTCAAAATTTAAAACATAGCTTTACTAGATAAAAGAACAGTCTTTCGAAATCAATTCATAATTTTGTAGTGAAAAAGAGTCAATACGTCTAAAATTTGATTTTAAAACGACATATTTCGGGTTTTGTCTGGTGATTCCTACTTAAGGCGGACTCTGTAAATTTTTTTTTTTAATTTTTCTTTTTTATTTCATTTTCTGCATGATGCATTTGTTAAAAATGCTCTCACCAAATGTTTTAAAGATGTTTGAAAAATTGACGGAGATACAACATTTTATGTGAAACAATAACTTATTAAACATCACTTTTATTATACATACTATATGCCGACCGGGTTTCACTACAACCGTAGGTTCTTCAGGCCAGTTTGTATGTTGAATTATCCTTCAGCAAAACTTTGAATGTGTTTTTCTCTAAACTTTGTAAACACATTTTTTAACCTCTATAGGTACATCCGATTTGCAAGTCTTAAACTGTTTTAAAATCTAGTGTCTATTTCACCACGTAGGTGAATTTTGTTTAAAAATAAGGAAAAATGGCGGACCAACGAATTTTAATTTCGATTTTTTATGGGAAATTTTCATTGTTCATAAAAAAAATAGAAGGGGGCCTTTTTTAAAAAAAATCTCTAAGTTGTGCCATACTGACTGGATTTACTAACAGTTTAAGACTTAGTGCATGCAAATCGGATGTACAGTTTTTCTAATATGTTGTAAACCGTGTCGAAAAAAAGCAGTTTCGAGAAAAACGCGTTCAAAGTTTTGCTGATCGTTAATTCAACATACGAGTACAAACTGTTTTAAATAGTTTCATATAAAATGCTGTAGGTATCTCCTTCAATTTTACGAATTTCCTTAAAACATTTGGTGAGAGCATTATTAACAAATGCATCTTTCAGAAAATGAAATAAAAAAATGACATTTTTTTACAGTCTTGTTTATGATTTGATCAAAGGATGGCGTTTGGAGGCCGCCCAGAGTCAGAGGCCCGTATGAACTGAAGAAAAAGCTTGTAAAATTACATCAACTTCTTAAAATAGGGGGGGGGGGGGGGGTCATTCAGCTTTTCCGCCCCGGGCCTCTGACGGGCTTAATCCGCCACTGCACTTTACCCTTTATAACTTCCAAACTTTTTTTTTCTACCACAACTTAATTTTATTCATAATTAAACTGTTCTTTTACGACATTTCGAAGGTATGCCTTCACCCCCATTCAATAAAAAAATGAAACGAATACAATAGTACAATGAGCGGTCTTATCACTAAAGTGATCTCTTCCAGACAACCTTGGTATGAAGAGAAACAAAGAAATTTAGCAAGCAGATAGGTAGTGTACACTAAAGCTTGTACAACATTTATATTTTAAACATTAGAAATAAAAGCAAAAAAAAACAAAACAATTGCCGATATAAACCACACACGGCACCTATAATCATATCCCCATTGATACGAAGGAAAGTAAAGTAAAATACAACCATTTTTAAATATTTGTTTTAATTATTGACTTTTTATTTATTATTTGTGCGTGATGTGAACAGTTTTTGGGTTATAACCTAATTATTATAATATGTTGTTTTCTTTAATGCATGTAATGTTATTAACCTATAAATGTTCGCAATAAAAACATAAAATATTTCAAACATCTTTAAAGCTGACTTTTTCCAAAATGGATGCCGGAGTAGCTCACTTATTGTGAATCGAACCATTGACGCAAGTTATTTTTTCTTGGGGCGCGGGGCCCCTAGCCGATGCGGGGCCCCTAGGCAGTTGCCTACTCTGCCTTAGGGATAATCCGGTACTGCCAACAGTGCTGTTTTTTTCGCATTATAAATCATGTTGGTTTTGTGTGCGAATTCTTCACAGATCATCAGGAGGGTTCGTAATCCCCTTATTGACAGTGCCATCAGAACCATATCATCTGCGTAACTCAATGAATGATATAATGACAAGAGGTATGACATTGCTTAATGCCCTACCAGCCTACCTATGTGTTTAATATCACTATACCATGTTTAAAAAAAAATTATGTACATGCATTGTTAATTGTAAGAAAATTGTACCATAATTGGACTTACCTGTCTATCGTACAAAATAAAAAAAAGAGTGTTAGATACTCTCAGTATCGCTCTGGTGAAGGACTACCATTAAGAATTTAAACATTGAGTGCATAGACTATTTAGTGACCAGATCAAAATAGCCAGATACTTCTCAACCTTCCTTCCCCATCTCCTTTTTTATTCAACCTCACAATATATCACAATTGGATTTGCTAGAGGTACCAACATAGAAAGCGATCTGAATTTTTAATGTCCAATTTTTGGTTTCTCCCGATTTAATAAAATTCGAAATATAAATAAATGAAACAATATTTCTTTGTTATCACAATTGGATTTGCTAGAGGTACCAACATAGAAAGCGATCTGAATTTTTAATGTCCCATTTTTGGTTTCTCCCGATTTAATAAAATTCGAAATATAAATAAATGAAACAATATTTCTTTGTTAGAACTTATATGCTTTATTAAGGCCAACCGGTTTCGGAACGACTGTTCCTTATTCACGGCAAACATATAATGATGAATATATATTTTTTTTTAAACTTGCGGAGACGGTTTACAGTTAGTTCCCGTGTGAGTACTTAGGCCGTAGGCCCATTGTACTATCTCCAATATTACCTCAATCCTTTAACAATAACCCAGTCCCTTTAATGAAGTTCACCAGAGTTGTCATTGGATATGTGGCTAAGTCTTCTGGTTCCAAGATGTGTCTCCCCAGGTGTCTGAGCCTAGTTCCCACCAGGGCAGGACATTGGCACCACAAGTGAATTGGAGTCTCTTCATCCTCTTCACATTTTCTACATCTATTGGTGCTTTCACTCCCAATAGCTGCATGTGTCTCCTGAGATGGCAGTGTCCCGTTAGTAGTCCTACCAGTTCCCTCAGCGAGTTTCTGTCCATATCGAGTAGTTTCCTGGTCCGTCTGGGGTCCGGTCCGTTTATGAGTACTTTGGATTGCCTAATTCCGGGTGCCCTCTCCCATTCCTTTCAGTGCTGGGATTTGACCCACCTCTCAATATGTAATTTCGTGTGGCAAGCTGCTACTCCTACGGCCGGCTCGGATCCCGCAAGTGGTGCTTTCGCCCCTTTCCTTGCTATTTCGTCAGCCCGCTCGTTGCCCTCAATACCCTTATGTCTTGATACCCATATCAGTGTTATTTTATTGATGGTAGCGAGTTCTGTAAGAACAGTCCTGCATTCCATCACCAGTCTGGAGTCGCATCGGTTACTTTCCAGTGCCATTAGGGCTGCCTGGCTATCAGAACAAATAGTTATATTCTTATTCCTGTACCCGATACGTATATTCTCCTGTGCACAGGCCATGATGGCTTTCATCTCAGCCTGAAACACAGTGCAGTGAGTTCCTAGAGGTATACTGAGTTCCCTCTTGGATCCCTGTAGACATACCCCGGCCCCCGTTCCTTCCTCCATCTTGGACCCATCTGTGAACCAGATTAGTTCCTGTCTGGAGGTTGGACCTGGGACCATGTCCCAGATGAATATATGATATGAAGAATATTTATCCCTGTATGTTTTTCTTTCCTCTAAAAAAAATATATATTCTTCAAAATTAATAATAAAGGGAAACGCTTAGATAACGTAGAAGCCTTAAAAATAAATAAATAAATTGCTTAATAATAATGAGTCCATTTACAATAGCTCCACACAGGAGGCCCTGAGGAAATTAATTTTCCTCAGGGCCTATGTGTCAATACTGTCAATAAACAAAAAATATTATCTTATAGTCCCATAGTGTTCACGAAACATACAACATTATCAACCAACAGTTTCACCTTCGCAAACCCACCTTACACCCAACATAATAAAATGTAATATTAATATGTAAAAATATTTTCAAAATATATTATGTAAAAATATTCAAAATAAGGTAAAAACTGTAATATATAGAAATAAAAAAATAAATAATATCTTAGATATTTTCCCTTTCAATGTTCCATTCAAATATATAAGTGGTTATAACAATGAAATATTGTTTCATTTATTTATAATGGATAACCACAAAGTTATAACTACACAATGTCGTTATATTTAAATAGACTCGCCATAGTCTCACATACTCACAATATAATGTGGAAAGCAAGCAACACTCTTTTGTTTTCAGCGGTTTTCAGTATAATTTCTAAATTCAAAACTTTATTCCTGTGTGATAAAGACAAACAATCAAAGAATGTATGGGTGTGAATGTCATAGATAACTGGTCGGGCAGCGTATTAATTTCTTCGCCGAATACTGCTGTCACATCACGGGTGTGACCTATGGGTGTGACTGAGATAACAAGATACTCTCACTCGGTTACACAATATGACAGGGAAGGGTAAAGGCGGGTAAAACGTGACACACGGGCAAATATTTTTATATTTATTATAATAGGAGGTTTCATTAGTAATACAATACTGGTACTATTGTTAAGTACATATTTTATTATACAGTACAGGTTATAGGTTCAAATGATTATACAAATCCATACAGATTAATAACACCTAGGACCGTTACTATTTACAATTTTCATCAACGACATTATTTAATTAATGAACATGTTACCCTTTGTACTTTTTACCCCATCTTTCCCAATGGAATAAAACGAATGCAGGACGCTGTGTGAACCGACTTACTGTTAGTAGGTTGTCCTTGTTATGCTTATGTCACTTTGTGATGCAATTTTCACTGTCTCCTTTTCGACTATTTGCCGTGTAATTGAAGCATTCTCTCATCACACAGGAGCGCTTTGCAATACAATTTACTTACTGGTAAGACACGACCTCACTCGACGCGTAGCAGTTTAGTACTAAAGTACTAGAAATAGAGACAGCTACAATCGTCTTGTGTTTGGCTTCCCACTTTTAGATTTCTACCCCGCGTCCAGTATTAATGTCATTGTAACTACATTCAAAAGTTACAAAGTAAAGTGATGGTTAGTTAGTTATATAGTGATTCAAATCTTTGAAGCCCGTTTTCTCAGAATGGAGTCAGCATCAGATGGAACTTTGTTATTCCGTAGGTCAACTTGTTTAATTGGAAATTGTTGTGTTATGTAGATTTACTTCACACAGACAGATTCTCCTATGGATGGAGATTACTTGGAATAATAGATTCTTTTGGTTATCTGCGTTTATTATTATACTTCCCGTATTACAATGTGACCACGTTAGTCGACCTAACTAGAAGCTGGCTGAAAGGATTCTAAAACGCGGGTTCCAGTTAAGGCGGAATGTAATGATAAATTATTTCGAAATAACGAAAATTTTATTTCTTAATACGATAAGTATAATGTTTTTATTGGGAAAAAAAAATATTTCGTATTTTTAAAATTTACAGGGGGTCAGCATTTATCAAAAATAAATCAGAAATCAGACCCTTTTCTGACCGCTCTTCCATATGTTTTACAAAATATTTTCAAATGATGAAGACCCTTAAAAATACTCTGGAGGTTTTTCTTTAAACCGACATACGTAAATTTAAAAAAAAATCAAGAATAGGGTTTTGGTTAAATTTTTTCATAAACCCTAAATTCAATGTTTTTTAAAATTCAAATTACAAAACGTAGGTTAAGTTTATTAGAAAAAACGAAATGACAACAACATATTAAAATCTTTCTCCATTTTTTAAAGATAATTTTATAATTTTAAACTACAATTTAACAATGACATAGGGGATTTTAAATTACTAGCAAATGCCCACTGTCGTGTGGCGCCGTTTTATCTTTCGGCTTACGGGACAATTTTAAACTAAAAGCTTTGTTCAAATTATTTCAAAAGATGGCAGTAATCAAACGCGGTGAGAATCTAAGATATTATTATGGGAGGTAAAAAAATCATAAAATTCGTGTGACGTAATTTAGGATAGCCCCTTATGAGGTATTCACAAAAAAAAATAAAAACTACTTTATTTATTTTTGTTATGTAGACCTATCACTAGGTATTTATGGGGTCTACATACATTACAATCTGAATTCTGAAATGTGGTATTTCAACAGGGTCATTTAGGTACCTTACCGTACACAATTCTTGCCATAGCCACGTGGTGTGTTTCTGTTGTAAAAAAATGTTATTTTATGTATTTCTAGTACCTACGTCAAATGCGTTGAGTACCAATACCATATTTACGGCATATTCCAGAGTGGAAGATACCAGTATCGCCCTGGTGTAAGACCACCGAACACAATTGAAACGTTACTTGATTTGGCTTTAGCCGTGTTCGGTGACCAGATCTGAATGGTCAGGTACTTCCCTACCTTCCTTTTCCCCATCTCCTTCCCCTCCCCACCTCACTGGCTTCAGACGGGATCAGTTGGTACTCTTGTGCAGTATTCACATAAATGTTTTTTTTAAATCTACAAAACGGTCAAGGTATAATTTGGGAGGCGGCTATGGGAGGCGGGTAGGAAATGAAGGAGAGGAAGTTCTGGGAAAGAAAAAGGTATGTGGGGTGGGTAGGAATCTGGGGGCAGTATTTCCAGGAGTGAGGACGTTTGAATCCATCCCTCCCGCTGCGGTTCAAGGCGATGTTCCAAGAGATTCCGGCTGGGGAGGATAAAAGGCCTCCCTCAACCATTCTCTCCTGATCTGGCCTGCCATGCAGCTGGTGGGCAGACGCATCCGTCGCCAAGACCCGGACTAACTACACCCAGACAAACCATGAACCCGGGCACCTCTGCTTATCCAATAAATGGTTCCCGGGGCAGCAGAACTAGCAGACCCGGCCACACGTTGTTGTGACTAACGAAACACAACGCCATTACCCAACCTTTACAAAATCCACACCACCCGCTTGCCAGCTGCCCGCTGCCTGCTGCCTGAATTGAATATTTCAATTTATCGGCTTTTCTCTACTATAATAAATATGTATTATACATATAAACCTTACTCTTAAAACGTTATCTATTGGTGAAAATCGCATGAAAATCCGTTGCGTAGTTTAAAAGATCTAAGCGCACCAACATTTTGAGCGACTTCATTTTATACATGTAATGATTAATAATAGAAGCGTTATAGATAGTATTAAAAAGCAATGTTATAATATATATAGTATTGAAATCTATATTTTCATATTTAGTAGTAGTCTATATCATGATTGATCATAATCTCAGATGGATACATCAAATAATGGAAACAATAAATTCAGCAATAGATAGTAATAAAATCGGACATCAAAACTATTATAAAAGTACTAGCTTTTACCCACGGCTTCGCTCGCATGGAATTAGTGGGAAATTACTGGCATAATTATTGGCATAATTGTTATTATTCTTGCTTTTTTGTCTAATAAAAAATAATTATTGTTTAACCCTTCAAGATTTGAGTTATATTATTGATACTGCTCATAAAAGTCCTGTCAAATGCCAGCGATTTCTTGAGAATTTCCGCGTTTCAATGAAATCAAAATAATTTAAATATTTCTAAATGTATCCAAAAACTAAAAACTGTTTTTGAAAGGTGATTAAATAAGCTTTCAAATTATATCATTAGAAGTAAGCATTTTATTTTTGAAATATTTATATTTTGAATGCAAATATTAAAAATTTTTAAAAGTGACTATGCTTTTCGTCCGGACAATTAACACTTTTAGAGATAGGTAGATATTAACTATGACGCCAACAAAGCACTATTTTTAGGGTGAATTGCCTAATTAAAAAAAAAAAAACATTGTTTCCAAGGTAACAATTTGTTTGACGTTTGCAATAATTTGATTTTGTTAGGGACAGCAAACGTATGAAAAATAATTGCATAACGCTACAGCTTATTCATAACGCCAGAGCTTACCAATATATATAGCCTATGTTACTCGCAAATAATGTAGCTTTCGATTAGTGAAAGAATTTTTAAATTCTATTCGGTGTTTATTGCGTGAAAGAATAACACTCATCCATACAAACTTTCGCCTTTATAATATCTATAAGATTACACAAAACGAATGTCTGACATGGATCAAGTTGGTATTCAACACATTTGACGTACTATAAATATATAAAATTAAATACATTTTTTACCAAAATAAAATTTTTCAACCAACACAAACTAACACAAAGAATCCAATAAAGCCCGGCGCCCTTGAGGTGATTTTTCACGAAAACGGCGCTATATAAATTAGCCAAATATTATTATTATTAAAGACAAGCCTACGCACAAAATATAATAACTTCATATATATCTGATATACATATAATAGCTGTATACATCTGATCACATTGAACATTTTGGTTTTTGAGCATTTATAACATGTTCAGGTTCTCTAATCTTCATACCGCGTTGAATTCGGCTATCCGCTAACTCTGGCAATAGTGATTCGTTGAAAAACTTTGTCAGACGTGGTAACACTTTCAGCTCAAAATCATTGTCAGGATATATTCTTATTACTTCTATTCCACTTTCAGAATAAATTATAATGTCACAGAAGTCCTTTCTTGTAATGAACAATTGGCCTTGAACTTGAAATGAATAATTATGTGACTACTTCAATTCAAGTATTCCGTTTTGCACGGCGACGAAGATGTTGTCTTCCAGAGCAGCGTCAAAAATGGGTTTATTTCCAATTGAGGGTAGGCATTTTACTTCCACCAAACCATTTTCTCCAACCAATTCATCTGGACTTGCCCCCAAGTATGGCCATTCCTTTCTTACAAATAGACCTCCGTAGTCCAGTGGCTAAGACTCTTGACTCACAATCCGGAGGTCGCGGGTTCGAACCCGGCGTGCGCAAATAATTTTTATTTGATTAATTTGTGGTATTTCACAATTAATTCATTTAAAATAATATATAGTATATTTGTGGCACGTTCCAGAGTGGAAGATACTATCAGTATCGCCCTGGTGTAAGACCACCATTCAGAATTGAAACGTTGCTTGAAAATGGCTTTAGCCGTGTTTGGTGACCAGATCTGAATAGCCAGGTACTTCCCAACCTTCCTCTCCCCCACCTCCTTCCCCTCCCCACTACCTTCAGCCTCACAACATACCCCAATTGGGGATGCCATAGTCTCACTGGCTCCAGACGGGAGCAGTTGAGATTCTTGTGCGGTATTCACTATAAAAAAAAATATAAAAAAAGACCACATGGC
Source organism: Limnephilus lunatus (assembly GCA_917563855.2). NCBI lineage: Eukaryota > Metazoa > Arthropoda > Insecta > Trichoptera > Limnephilidae > Limnephilus > Limnephilus lunatus. Next base: position 45,531,428 of record OU830603.1, on the reverse strand, counting down.
AATACTTTTACCTTATGTCTTTCCTCGTATAAATTTATCGCAGTCTTTTCGTTGATTCTGCCATAAATTACAGCTTTAGTCATAAGCTCTCTCCGCAGAAGCAAATTCTCTGTTTGTGTACGGTGTTTTACCATTTGAGAATCATTGTGCATGGTGTTTGACCATTCATAAATGATAATAAATCAGTAGGTATAGGATCTCTGTCTTGACACATAACTCCTTGCTAATAATTAATTCCGACGAATTCGACGGAAATATAAAATGTTATCATTATCCGTTATTAGTTTTTTACGAGTTTTTTTTGTCTTGAAAGCGGTTGATTTTGTCCACCTACTACGTGGCGGGCCGGATCGGGACAGAAAGGTTGAGGGAGACCTTTTGACCTTCCCTGCAGCGCAGTGGAAGCGATGGATTCACACGTTCATCACACCTGACCCCCAGATTCTTTCCCGCCTCACATACCTTTGCCCTTCCCATAACTTCCTTTTTCCCTAAAAAGACCTACTGCACGGCATCCTCAAGGATTACATAGGCCCTAAGGGTTTTTTTTTCTCAGGGCCTCCTGTGCGGAGATAATTTAAAGAAAGGTCCCACGTCCTTCAGCCTCACAACATACCACATCTGGAATATCGATAGGTACCTACGCTTTCATATGTTCTAGAATTATTATTAGGCACTAAGACTTCAGGTAGTTTTTTCTCAAAACTTTACTGTATTGACACGTGCATAGTACCCTTGGCCGGCTAGTCGCCCGAATTATTTGATGCTACCAGATGCGACATGTTGAATAATAAAATAAATAATATTTATTTTTCTAGTGGCATCTTTCGGATTTTAACGAAACTTTTTGAAAACAAAATAATCTCAAAATGAATGATAAAGACCGTTCTGACCGCTGGAGTGCTCTGTTGCAGTTTAGTACGGATATTATACCTATTCCTTCTTCGCGTTAACACCGACCCAGAGCTCCTTGGCCCTCTGTTGGTTCCCATAGGTACTAAATTACCTGTCATCTAGCAAAATCTAAGGACAGCTTATAACACTGCCATCTGTGTCTAAAAGCTTGAAGCTTTTAGATACACTACAGAAATGAATGTTGAAGCCAATAAATAATAAGTAAGTAACAAACAAAATAATTATTTGGGTAAACAAAAATATGCATTGGTTAATTTATTTAAATATGTTATAAAAACAAATAATTTTCACTTTTTTTGAGAAGGTTTTCTAGTCAAATACAAATCCTTTCCCCAAAATTTGAGCTTGAATCTCTACAACAGCTTCATGGCAATCAACACTCTGTAGCCAATGGAGCGACCACGCGAAATAAATAAATTGGTCGAGATTTCCCAGAAGATCATTTTTTAAATTTTTCGCCAACATTAAAAAAATCATACCTTCGAATTTTTACACTGAGACATAAAAACTTATTATAGTGCTTTATAGCCAATGAATAAATCTGTATTTTACCGTTTATATCATTTTTGTAGGATTTTTAAAAAATATATTAAAAAATCGTAGTTTATAACCGCGCGAATGTTTGAGTATTTGTTACTTTGAAACTGCCGTGAGAGGTACTTTATTCTAGTCAACGTAGAATATTTTCGATTTCTGTATGTTGTCTGTGATATAACTTGATAATGAAAGGTGACTTGATGGAAATCTATGGAAAAAGGACTTAACTGTAAACAGCTGATCAAAATTTCGGCATGATAAAAATATTTAAAATTTTTATTTTTATCATCAATCTACGTAAAAATAAAATAGTCTACGAAGTTCGGATTTGCGACATCTATGGTCATAATAAATAAAGCATTTCAATAGCTTTGTTTTAAAATAAATGGCTGGCCATGGAAATGTTTTAAATAATTACAATAAATGTTTTATGAATGGTAGGAAAATGTGGGCCAATTTTGGACTGCTATCGGTGGACCCCCCCCCGCCCCGTTTGTGTTCACATGATTAAATGGATGCCCCCTTTCTACTTACTGTTAAATTCAAATTTATGTTCAATTAAATGATAGAAAATCACTTTCTAAATCACAATTTATTTAATCAAATTTATGTCATTAAAGTAGGTACCTTAACAAGTGCTTCTTCAATTTTATTCATGGACACACAATATATTCATGTCTATGATTTTATTTTATTTTTCTTTGAACAATTTTTTTTTAATGTGATTTACGCATAGGGCGCGTTCAGACGTTTCGATTTTTGTTGATCCACTTTTATTGAACGTTAAAAGTTGAATGAGATTATGTTCACACGTTTCAATTTAAGTAGAACCGAATTTGACATTCAAGATGGCGTCAACTGAAATTGTCAGTGCGTACGTCTCTCTGATGTTCTGCGAGACGAGCTCGAGATTATGAAAAAGCATAAAAAACGTCATATTTGGGCGAGAAAATGGATCATGAGAAGGAGTGAATTAGGCGCATCCAACACAATTTTGAAAGAGATGGCCCTAGAAGACTCTGAAGGATATAGAAATCACTTGAGGATTACAGAAAAACAATTTTGATGAGCTGCTTGCCAACATTTATTTTATTGATTTATTTATTAATCCTAGTTCCTTCTTGTACATCGTTCTAATAGTTTTTATTTTATTTTTTACGTCGGTCGGCGTCAGTTCCACAATACCCATTTCAAAAATAATATTATTTATCGCAGTATCACGGGCATTTCTATTTTTGTATACTTCTTTCTTTTGATCCCAAAGACAGGGATGGCTTTGATACAGATCCAAAAACCTGAACATCAAATCATCCGACCATTTCAGATATTTTTTCGTTACGGATTCCATGACGGTAGAAACAAGGCAACACGTTTGACGTTTACTTTTGCCCGCGAAAAAACCCAAGCGAGTGGAAACATGTGTTCATACTCGTCGATTCGTTATGAAACTTGATCGATGAGTCATACCAAGATGGCGATGGTCATACTTGAACGTCAAAAGTAGACGGGCTTTCAGCGTTGCCAACTCTACGTCTTTTTACGTAGATCTACGTATTTTAGGTCCTTCCTGAACATCTACTAACTTCAGTCCAGAATCTACGTATTTTTTGTCAAATTGTACAAATTTGCAAAATAACATAACTCATTAGGCTGAAGAAGCATATTTTCCGTTACTTTACGGTGGCGCCCCCGTCTGCGGGGCAAAGTTTGTGGCGCGGACTCCAACAAACGTTCCGTTTCATACTAGAGTCCGCGCCGGGGTTGGGATGTCTAGGGAAATTACCCTAGATCTAGGGGAGAAAAATATTTTTTAGGCAAAAGGGAAATCAGCACAAATCTAGGAAAATTTCGAACTATTACCATCAATTTTTTATTTATTGGAGTTGTAATCTTCTACTTCCCGGTTTACTTAAAATGTGTATTTTAATACACAATTTCAGACAAAGGCATCGCTAAGTTTATTTATTGCTAGTATTTGACCTTAACTGTTTACTATATTATCCATATTCATGTTTTTTTCCTAAATATTGTCTATTACCCCACATTCGCATAATTACCAAAACTATATTTCGTTTCATTTAAACCTTAGGTTTTCAACGTGGGCAATAAATAACGCCCCCTTGTGGACGTTTGAGACTTTCAGGGGGCAGTAGAAGACCCAAAGAGAGGGCGTTGAGGTGGCACAGTGATAGCGAGGGCAGGTAAAAAATATAGTCTAAAAATACCAAAAAACACGCTCATCACATACTAATAAAGCAAAATAAACTTTAATATTGGTTAATTTTTGTTATTTTATGTATTGTTATCATTTTTATCACGTGTACAAAAATTCACATGTTTCGGAAGTTAAGGAAGTGGAAGAAAATTGAATCCATTAACCCCCCCCCCCCCCCCATAAGAAAAAAGGTCTCTAAAAACAAATCTCAAAGTGGGCGGTGGGCAAAATTGAGAACCAAGAGTGAGAGGCAAGGTTGAGATTGTTGAGAACCTAGTATGATAAATCATTAAAAAAATGCATTAAAAATAATAGATCCATTTCAACTTAATTACTACAAGAAATTACTAATTACGTTCACCTACCCTAACTTCTTTATTTCACTCAGAAAAAAAGTACGTAGATCTACTAATTTTTCATAATCCAAATTATACGATTCTACGTAATTTTCTAGTCCGATCTACGTCTTTTTCAAAAAAACGGGTTGGCAACACTGCGGGCTTTCAACTTTAGCTAGTCAACAAAAAACTTGATCAACTTTGTTGAAAAAGTGTTCACACTTGTCAATTAGCTTTCAACTGTCGAGTTGATCAACAAATGTTGAACCGTGTGAACCGGCTAATAGACATATGAATATATGTCTATGGATTTACGGTGTTCCGTACAAGTTGGTGCTGCCAGCCTACATATTGTGTCATGTCGGATTAGGGCATCTTATAAACAAACGCAATGTTGTAGAAATAACAATAAAAAAGAACTTTGAATATGTATGTTAATTGTGATTTGAATGTAATTAAAAATACCAGTTACGGACTAAATCTGAGGAGTTTTCGGTGCATTTCCATTTTTTAACATGACAACACCGATTGTCGCTTTTCTGCCTCGTGCGGGGCTGCCAATTTGTTGAGAATTCCCCAAATTGCGGAGATTTTTCAAGAATTGGGTTATTTGCAGGGAGAACCTTTTTGTAAACAAAATTTCTTGATAATCCAACCAAATTGAAAAATAATATTTATATAGTTCTGAGAATATAGTAAAATTTCATATTTTTTCGTAGAAACTTAAAAAAATCAGAGTGTGCAATTCACACGCGGTAAAAGTGAAAACTTCATAAAACTAAAGTAGAGAAGAATGGAGAGATACGAAGCACTTTTTTTATCAATGTGAAGGACGATTTTTTTCCATATTTTTGTCGTCGAATTCCAATGCACTTTTTCCACATCATCATATTTCCTCATCGTCATCTTATTAGTATATGTGTTTTTTCTTCGGAATCGCTAGATGTCGCTTTCTTTTGCCTGTTCATTTTGGAGTGGTTTGAGGGTTGGATATTGATTTTACAAAAATAAAAATTTACATGTTTTTTGGATTTCGTAAGATTTGATCCTTGGTCGGCTAAATGTCAGCAAAGGTTCGTCAGGCGCTTTATACCACTACACCAAAGAAGACTTACGTGGCACTGTGGATTTGTCGTATTATTTTGGAACCGAGGACCCGTGAATTAAATAATTATTTTATTGCTATTCATTCTCTCGCAGGCTAAATCCCATAGATGTATGTGCTTGTCTCTTTGTGGTGTCGTTTCCGTTAAATCTAGTTTCAAATCATAACGGTGCTTAAGGAGTTTCACTTCAAAAATGCTAATTTTTTACAGAATTTTTATTCATTTTGAAGGTAACGAACTTGTGGTGATTTTGTGGGGAATTTGAACATATATAGTTGGCTATTTGAACATATATTGTGGGTATTTTAGAACATATGCATTGGCAACCCCGTGTAGATGTCAAATGTCAATATATGGTCAATATTATATTGTGATACTGTCAATCACTGTCAGTGTCAAAGAAGCAAATTCAAGTTCGATGAATTTAGTTTTTATCACTAATTTGTAATTGTTTTGATTCGAAGTCGTGGTATGTACATTATAATTTAAATTTCTTTGGAAAATATATAAAAAAAAGTTATGGAACCAACGGCAAATCGTCGCCTTAGTTCTTAATTGTCCAAATGACAAACGACCATTAGAAAATTTTACAGGAGAAGAAGGTTCTCAAAGGTTCTCTTTCATTATTTCAATGAAACATTATGATAGGTGTTTAAGATAAAGGTATTTCCGTAAAGGTGAAGGTTTCATTAGTTTATAATTCTTAGTTAAGTGATTAACTATAATTTTTTATAGTTTTGTGGAGATTGAAGAAAAACTAAAATGGTAGTTTGGACAATTAAGAACTAAGGCGACGAAATTTTAAAGCCATACAAACAAAAAAATGGCGTCAATGGAGATGTTTTGTATGTTTTATTAGGAAATTTTTTTACTTTGATTGAATGAAAATCGATTTTTAATGCATATTTTTCCGTCTATTCCGAGAAGTATAATTTAAATAAAAAAGTAGTTTACTTTTCAAAATCTATGCCTATTAAAAGTGTGGCGGCTTATGGATTATTTACCAAAAATTTGAACAATTCTGTGATGAGAAGTTTATAAGAACCTTTTTTACTTACGCACTAACATTATTATTAAGTAACCATGCCAACTTTAAAACATAGTTTATAATATTAATTCATAGTTATTTCTAGGTTTCAACTACTTCACTAGAACAAGCAGACGCAATATCTCTAACGTAAATATAAATGAGCATTATGACTCGTGGATCGATATTTCTATCATTCCTCGTCACATCGGCAATTGGAAGTATCATCAACGCAAGCCGCAGCTCGATAAGGATGGAGAAACCATCACAAATCATCTTCGACTTCACAAAACTTGACAACGTTGATGATTGGGTCGAACAATCGGACCCGGTTCGGGAAGTGGGCATGTCGAAAGCCGTATTGTCCCTTCAAAAAACCAGGGTCTTTCAACGCGCCATCTTTTTTGCATTGTTAAATCCGCAACCGAATGGTGCCGGATTTGCTGGAGTTCGAAAGCTCGAATACTTCGGTGATTTACACGATTATGATGAGTTACAAATCAGTTGTCGGTCTCAGGGAGAATTTAACGGGTTCAAAGTTGTTTTAAGACATCGTGGTCTTAATGATGAACCTAATTATACTTACGAACAGATGTTTGACGGGCCAAAGGATAGCTTTAAAGTTGTGCGGCTGCCTTTTGAAGACTTCAAGCCGTATTTCCGAGGACGACTTGTGAACACTACAGAGAAGTTGGATACTTCTAATATTACTGGCTTCGGTTTCCAGTTTTATGGAGGTGTCTATATGCCCGTGAAACAGAGCGGACCGGCTACTTTGGAGATTGATTGGGTGAAGGCTGCGTAATTCAATTCAGAGGTTGAAGAGGGATTGGTTTAAAGCTAAATATACAAAATTAGAACTTGGGGATTTATTGGGTAAAGGCTGAATAATTCTGATGTTGGGGATTGATTGGATAAAAGCTAAATATGTCAAATTAGAAGTTGGGGTTGATTGTGTAAAGGCGAAATAAGTCAACCAGAAGTTGGGTATTTATTGTGTAAATACTGAATAAATCTATTCTGAAGCTGGGTATTGATCGGATAAACGCTAAATATGTCAAATTAGAACTCAGGGATTGATTGAATAAATGCTAAATAAGTCAAATTAGAAGTTGGGTACTTATTATGCAAATGCTGAATAAATCTATTCTGACGTTGGGGATTGATCGGATAAAGACTATATGTATATGTCAAATTAGAAGTTGGGGATTGTTTGGATTATGGCTAAATATGTAAAATTAGAAGTTGGGGATTGTTTGGATAAAGGCTACATATGTCAAATTAGAAGTTGGGGATTGTTTGGATAAAGGCTACAATTGTCAAATTAGAAGTTGGGGATTGATTGTGTAAAAGCTGAATAAATCTAAAAAGGTTAAATATGTAAAATTAGAAGTTGAGGCTTGATTGGATAAAAGGCTAAATTTGTCAGTGATATAGCATCACGGAGTCTCAATGAAATGTAGCTGGTAACATTAACTCAAAAGGTTTTATTATTAAGTCTGTTTTTACGAGGGAACTAGCCGAAGTCCTAGTTACCCTGGCTGTACGTCAAGTTTGCAAAATTTCATCAATCTCGGAATAAAACTACAGATTTGTATAAAAATCAAATCCACTCCGCCCTCCTGTTGTATGCCACAGGCACTCTTCTCTATATAAATAGGATTACTATGATCTGAACACAATTGCAACTAATTTTCACTTTTTTGTATTTATTCATAGGTTTTGTGTGCCAAAGCAATTTTGCAATATTCTAATATATAAATAAAAATGTTGCGTTACTAAAGCGGATGTTTTATTTTTCCATCGAAGATAGTAGATACTCTTAGTATCGCCCTGGTAAAAATCCATACTTCAGGGTCGAAATATTGGTTGAAATGGTTTTAACCATGTCTGGTGACTATATCTGATTTCCAGGTACTTCCTAATCTTCCTCTGCTCCATCTCCTTCCCCTCCCCACTATTTCAGCATATCTGATTTCTGTTTTTTCTGTAAAAAGGTGTATTTCATTATTATTTCAGAAAAAAATTACATTTCAATGCTGATGAGAGGTGTGTGCTTGTTGCACGAAAAGCGCCCGTACTCATACAGCCTAAACCAAGGCGCTCTTGGACTCATTTGGTTGAGATGTTTTGAACCACCCCCCGCATTCCCCTGACTTAGCGCCTTTAGATTATCATCTTTTCACCTCCCTTAATGCATATATGGTTGCAGTGGCGGTTCTTCACAGGTGGACAATGGGGACAGTCCCCACCAGTTACACTCAAAACCTATTAAAAGAAATAATAGTCGATGCTTTGTCTTCGCCTAAATGAATGAATTCTTTGAACATAAAAGTAATTAACATTTGCAGAAATAAAACACAAACAATTATTCCGGATGATTTTAATAAAATCCGAACTATCCCAATACTTTCCTTGCGTTGTTTTGCGATCGTATGCAACTGCGCATGCGCAGTAGTATGTGAATTCAAATACCTGCGGGGACAATCCTTTGGATCCCCATAGAACCATCTGTTTCTGAAGTTACGGGCGGGAATCGCTCGCGTTCAAATTAGTTTGATAATAATCTTGCAAGGTAAAGCTTTATTTTTATTATATTATATTGTAAATTGGCATATATCTATAGACATTTTATGTTAAATATATCCGACTAGCATGATTAGAAAAAAAAAATTTTTTTTTGAGAAATTTTATATTATATTACGGTGAGATTACGGTACAGTACGTAAAAAAACGTCGATCCCCACCACTAAAGAAGTGCTCGAGCCACCACTGTATGGTTGAAATAAAATTTCCAACAGATGGGCAGGTGCAGAAAGTGGTCCTGAAGTGGGGGAAGGAGCTGGCGGAAGAATTCTTCGAGGAGGGCATAATGAAACTTATGCCACGGCTCGCCAAATGCATTACAGTTATTTGGAAAAATAGTCAACAAGTAAATCAACAATAATCCTGTAATTTTTATCAAATAAACTAAAAAATATATAAAAATTCAGTACACTTACTCTCTGAACATGCCCCATACTTTGGAGAAAACAGTCACACGTATTTTGTTCTCATCTTTTGTCTCACCATTATTTAATGTGTAAGAAAGAGCTGCAGCATTATAGTGATAAGAAGCGTATGTTTATTGCCTTTTTTGCCATCACGGTACTGTAAACGTGGATCGTCACAGAAATAATAAAAGTATTTACAAATTATTTCACATCTTCCATTATCACAATTAAAGCATATTTATGTATGTATTTATTTATTTATTTTGATATAATATCTTACATTTCAAATATAATTCAGCAATGTCGGCCTCACTGGGTAGCTCACCTGTGCTGAGGCCTCCTTTATTTTTATTACGTCTTGCTTAACATGATTATTACCAAGTTTATATCTATTGTTGCTCATGAGACATCCAATGGCGAGCGCCATTAAATATTTTACAGTAAAATCGTGTCGAGGGAAATCAATAAACAATTTAATTTTGTACATAATGACGAACAGCTAGTTTACAATTTAATTCAATCAAACAACGTTACAAAGAGACACCCTTTGTTTTTATCACATATTATTTATGCGTTACAAAAGTTTAATTTTTACATTTGCATCATGAAGACAATTCTTAAAATACTAACAATAGTTTTAAATTGTTTTTCAGTTTTGGAAGTAATTGGTTTAAGTTTCGGATTGAATGAATTACCTATTTCAGATATAGGATTGCTACCAATATGTAAGTACATTTAAACATTATAATTTTAAATTTCAATTTGGGAGGCGGGTATGTGTACCATCGCTCCGGATAGCATTCGTTTGATGACCAACACCTCTGCCAGCCGCGGCAAGCTACGGCCGCTGACTTAGCAGGAGTTTGGTTTGGTAGTGGATGCATCTGCCCTGCGTGGTGGGCCGGATTGACCTCTTCAGCTGGACTCTCTTGACCCATCGCTTTGCACAGCAGTTGGAGGGATTTATTTATTTATTTATTTATTTATTTATTTATTTATTATTTAAACGCCCGTACATAGGGCTATTACATACATAATAGTGTATCGAACATTTACAAACATTACATATATATATAGAATAACATACAGTACATACATACGATGTATATTAGTACAACAAATATTTATCATTTTACAAACATATCAGTTACATAAATAACTAGTTATTTTTGCTTTGATGCAAGATGATGAGGTTTTGAAAATATCGAAAAGGTCTGTATACGTATTGGCAGTTCGGTGAAAACGCACTAACGGTGAATGATAGGAATAGTTAGTGCTATGATTGTCACTGTGGAAAAGGTGGTGGAGTCGAGTTGATTTAACAGGGACACGAATATTTATAACACTTAACATTTGAGGGCAGTCTATGAGATTGTTCAGTAATTTAAAAAGTATAAGAATGTCATTAATAGTACGCCGGGTAGAAAGTAGTGGTAGGTTCAGATCAGACATTAATGCATTGTAGCGTATTTCAATTACAGGCTGTCTCAATTTGAATTGAACGTATCGAAGAAATTTTCTTTGTGCTCTCTCCAAACGGTGTAAGTTACAGGTATAAATCGGTGACCATACAGGAGATGCATATTCCAGCTGCGATCTTACAAGAGAGCAGTAAAGTAGCTTAATTGACTCAATGTTTTGAAAAGTCCTTGTGTTACGTATTACAAAACCTAGAATTTGCATGGCCTTATTGGAAATTGTTTCACAGTGACGATCAAATGTAATTTTCCGGTCAAAAATAACACCAAGGTCTTTGATAAATGGTACTAATGCAATTTCATTATTGTTAATTAAATACGATGTAGATATTGGAATCCGTGAGCGGTAAAAACACATGTGGAAACATTTTTTTACGTTTAGGAATAATTTATTTATTTCACACCAGCTAGCAAGTCTGTCTAAATTTTGCTGAAGGATAAGTGCATCATTTAAAGATTTTATAATCTTAAAAAGCTTTAGGTCATCTGCGAATAGAATGAATTTGACATCATCGAAACATAAAGATAGATCATTTATAAATAAAATGAAGAGAAGTGGGCCCAGATGAGAGCCTTGAGGAACTCCCGAAGTTACTTTAAATTTATACGAAAATTTATTATTTAATTTTACCATGAGTTCACGGTTACAGAGGTAACTATTCAACCATTTTAGGAATGATCCATGTATACCAAGGGCTTGCAGTTTCGCGAGAAGGATATCAATATTTACTTTATCAAAGGCTTTTGAAAAGTCAGTATATATTGAATCTACTTGTGCACGAGACGTGAAAGCTTCATAGATATAGTGTTCATATAATAGAAGATTGGTTGTGGTTGACCGACCGGTTACAAAACCATGCTGTTCTGGAGTAATAATATGCCTAAACTTAACAGCAATCTTATCTAAGACAATACTTTCAAACATTTTCGGGATGGTAGACAGTATGCAAATTGGTCTATAATTTAGAACACAATTTTTTTCACCTGATTTAAATACAGGTGTCAAGTGATTAAGTTTCCAAGGACCAGGAAATATTCCAGTTCGGAGTGACAGATTAAATATGTGTTGAAGAGGAGCTGCTATAAACTGAGAGCATTCCTTTATGAATACCGGTGGAATTTTGTCAGAACCTGACCCCTTATTACAATCTAGAGATCTGATCTTTTTATTAACATCATCCAGGGAAATGTGGCATGTTGATATATCAGTTACATTGGTGTATTTAAATTCAGGTAAAGTCACATTATCATTATTGTGTTCATAAACACTTGAGAAATAATCAGCAAAGAGATCAACTATTTCTTGATCATTGTCAGCATGTTTGCGCCCTGAATACATTGATCTAGGACAGCCGTTATTGTCTTTAAGAGACTTCACATAATTCCAGAAATGTTTTGGATTTGACTTGATAGTCTGCTCTACATCCGTAATATAATCTGAATAGCATTTTTTAGATAGACTTTTACATTTATTTCGTAAATCAGAAAAAATTTTATAGCAGTCAATAGAGTTATTGGATTTATAGTTAATGTGAGCTATTTTTTTTACATTGAATGAGTTTTTTTAGTTCAGTACTAACCCATTTTGGGTAACAATCGTTTCGTTTTACAATAGATTATGCAATTTTCAATGGTATTATAAAGGATTGAATTAAACACATTTGTTGCTTCTTCTACATTTGTTGACATAAAAATGGGGGACCAATTGAGTGAAGACAGATATAATCGCACTTGTTTATAATCAGCTTTCTTGTAGTTTGGTGCGTGAATAGGAGATTGGGGGGTAAGGAGTTCAATGGGGGCCAAATAAATGATCGCTTGTAATGGGGGATGATGAGAGTCAATGGATACTATTGATTCTTGCGATTCGCTGACATTACTATTATTAATGTTTGATATGACAAGATCAAGAATTCTATCATTTATATTTTTAACATGATTTAATTGTTTAAGATTGATAAAGTTAATGGTATCAATGATTAATTGGGCTTTGGCAGAAATGGGATTTGAAGATTCAGTGGGTTGTGCCCAGTTTACATTTGGAAGATTAAAATCCCCAAAAATTATCAATTTTGCATCAGGATATTTCAATTTCAATGATTCAATTTCATCACAATGTTTACAATACACATCAACACTAGCTAGGGATGAATTCATACGTCCGTAACTTCTGGACACATTGACTCCCTGATTCCACCTCTTGTATCCTTTTCCATCCCAGAACTTTCTCTTCTTTCTTTATTAAAAATGTTTTTTAATTCTCTTGTGCGTGTGAGAGTGAAATTTTCACAATTTGAACCGTGGGTACGTACATTACCAAATATTGCATTATAAAACGAAATATAAATTGATTAGTCAGAATTCTCCGAAAAATTGAAATTTAAAATGAGTATTCAGTTATATGTAATAGTGTACCCTCTATCTGGTAAAATACTCAGATTACTCATAAACACCACCAAATCAATTATAATGCAGAAAGACTTGTAAAGTTGAAAAATGACGTTTTATGAGTCACTGGTAGTAAATTCAAAAATGTTATACTAATGTACTGGACCACTAACTAGGTTTTCCAATGTTATTATATAGCATATTTAATATGTAAAATATGGACAGATATAAGTAGTACTTGATTTATGGTGATATGGCTCAGCACCACTATCTGTATCTAGGTGTAAGATGGACAATATATTATTATCCAAAAACAAAATTAGTGTAACTGAAACATTGAAATATGAACAATTCAAAAAACAAATTAAGTCCCTGAAATTGGATAATGATATATTGTACCCTTAATTTAATTTAATTTACCCTTACTTTAACTGTAATATTCAATATTAAAAAAAAATGTATTGACCTAATATAACTATTTTTTTCCCAAATTACGAACCTATGTCAAATAATATTTGTATTTATCTCATAAATTCTTTGAATATTGTTTACACATTTAATTAGAACATTATTATTATTTTATTTTTTGCATGTAAATAAATACTCCTCCCATAAACACGAGCTCCTAGAGCTCAGCTTATAGAGTAGTAGAATATAAAAATAAAAATTGTTGCATAACCTTGCATATGTTATCATTTTTTAATGTAAATAAAAAAAAATAAAAAAATTGAATATTGCTTTCCTCATTATTTCAAAAATTAGTATTTGGAGATATCTGACTAATCAACTAGACGATTGATATACTAATTTAATTTCTAATTCTGACTCTTGTCATTACCCGACTAAAGTAGGTATTTGATTTAGTTGACCGTGCCATAAAATTCAATTCCTAATTTTATTTTTTTATTTTTACATTAGCTCCACACAATAGGCTCTGAGGAAAATAATTCCCCTCAAGGCCTATTTTATCTTTGGGGATGCTGTGGGGAGGGTGGAAAGTTTGTGGAAAGAAAGAAGAGGAAGTTCTGGTAAGGAAAAAGGTATGAGGAGTGGGTAAGAATCTGGGGTTCAGCATCTCCAGGAGTGCCGAAAGTATAAATCCATCCCTCCCACTGCGGTGCAAGACGATATTCTGAGAGAGTTCTGCTGGAGAGGACCAGTGGCTCCCGATCCGGCTTGCCACGCAGCTGGCAGGCAGATGCATCCACCCCCAAGACCTGGAAAAACCTCACCCCAAGTATCCGGGTACCTCTGCTAACTCACCAAATGTAGCGAAAGACTTGGGGTGACTTATGACAGAGGTGTTGGTTATCCAATAAATGGTTCCCATACCCGCCTCCCAAATTGAACCCACAATGCTTATATTGCAACCCGACCCATTTATCCAATCAGCTACTAACCGGTCTTTTATGAGCACCCCACAAGAAACCTAACTGCTCCCAACAGTCTGGAACAAGTGAGACTATGGCATCCCTAATTGGAATGTGTTGTGGGGAGGAGAAGGAGATGGGGACGTGATACATAACTGGTTCTGTATTCCTAGCCATGGATCGTGTCCATTTAACCACGAAGGTCATCTTCAGATGCTGAGGTTTAATTTCCTCAGATACAAATAGCTGAAATCGTTGGTTTTCCACCTAGTGGCGTAGCTAGCAGTGGTGGCACCCAGGGCGGATAACTTGGTGTCCCCCCCCCCCCAAAAAAAAAAAAAACTATTTAATCCAAATAATAATAACTACTTTTTCAACAACCAATAGATAATAATTCCCTTCACGAGTTCACGTCAATCACAATGTACAAAAGAAATGAGAATGACACAGGTGACAAGTGAGGAATATTTCAAGGGAATCCCCAACTGCGCAATAGTAAGAGCTAGGAACGAACATACGAGGGCTGACCGTAAAATAAGGTCTCCAAGGTGCTGCGGTCACGAGGAACAATTTTACGCGAGATCCGGCAACACTGGCGTGTAGCCTGGTTTCCGTACGCCAAATCTCCACAAAGATTTAGTCTCGGCGTGGCAGCCGTTCGCGATGAAGCTACCGCTCGCCGCACCCGCCAGGTGTGAATTACGCTCTATAATTAGATTTTTCTGCGAACAACAAAACCCCGGTAGAAATTCATTCTCAGCTCTTTGAAGTGTACGGAAAACACTGTATGAGTGCGAAAACGTGCGCAAATGGTGGAGAGAATTTAAAAGCATGCCGGACGGCCATCGGTTTCAGATGAAAAAATTGCCACTGGTGACGGCTAGGGAGCTCTGTGATATGATCCCTGATGTCAGTAAGACCACTATTGACAAGATTTTGATAAAAAAATTGGGAGACCACAAAGTCTGCCCAAGGTGGGTCCCAAATTGCTCACCGACGATCACAAAGAACAACGGGTTGAAGCAGCTCGCAGATTCCTTGAGTGCTACGACATCGATGGCGAAGAATTCTTGAACTCAATTGTGACTGGGGACGAGACCCGGATACACTACACGACCCCAGAGACATAGGAACATTCCCAATGGCATCATTCAAATTTGCCGTAATTGCGGCAAGTGAAAGATCCACCATGAACGGTTGCCACGCCGAGCCTAAGCGTCACAGAGGGTGCAACGTGATGGGGTTTTGACAAGGGGAAACCAGGCTACACGCCAGTGTTGCCGGATTGCGCGTAAAATCATTCCTCGCGACTGTAGCGCTTTGGAGACCTTATTTTACGGACAGCCCTAATATAAATAACAGACCTTGTTCATGTGTAAAATATTTTTGACAATATTCTTCATAATTTATTTTTCCACAGTCGGGTGTCACCCCTCATTGGATGGCACCCGGGGCGGACCGCCCTCCCCGTCCTCCCCGCCAAACCGAAACCCCGCCACCCCGCCCCATGAGTTCGCGTCCAATCCTCTCCTTCAAATACAGCTACTGAATCATCTGCGAACGTAATAATTTTTCTGCCTACTGTTAGCTCACATAACTTATAGATATAAATTATAAATAGAAGAGGTCCCAATGTGCTTCCCTGTGGTACCCCAAAATTAATGTCTAGTGAGTTGCTCACCGTTTTGAGTTGCTGGTTTCTACCCGTTAAGTAACTCTTTAACATCAAACAAATATTAAAAATCTGGTCTCATTGTCTATTTTCTAGGTTTCATAGATAGACTGAACATTAAAATATCAGATGAAGAATTGAGTACGGCTCGCATTCTGCTCATGACCAGCAAACACAACTACACTGCCTACCCTCTCCAGGAGATGTCGCTCCTGTTGCAGGATGTGAACTTCAACCCGTTGCATAACTCCATGATCTACATTCACGGCTTCACGCAGAACGCCACCGACCACTGTGCCCAGCTAATCTCCAGTGCTTTTCTTCATCTGGAGAATTACAATGTGTTGATGGTGGACCTATATCCCCTGTTTAGCATGAAGTTTTTCCAGTAAGTTATGCCTGTCAAGAAAGTCTAAAAATTTAACCCTTCAGTCGAGCGATCGTACATTTTTAGTGGGATCGTTTTTAGATAACGGACGTGATTTCCTGTCAGATTTGTGTGATTTTTACATGATTATTTTAAATAAGAATTCTTGCAAGTATGCATGATTATTTTTTTCATATAATGTACGTTGTACAAAGAAAAAGCAAAAACACAGCCATAAAAATCACACAAATCTGATAGGAGATCACGTCCGTTATCTCATAACGATCCCACAAAAGATATAGATCGCTCTTCAAGCCTCAACGATATTTTGTCAGAGGGTCAAAATAATTCCGCTTTACAATAAAATCCATATAATAAATGGAATATTTCTGAACGTATCTGAAAACTAAAAACTATTTTTGACAGGTGATAATTATGATTTTGATTTATAAATCAAAATAAATTTATAATTTTTTAAATATTAAAATTTTCCATGTAAACACAAAAAAGTTTTAAAAATGGCTCATCTAATGTTTTTCTAACTAAAATTACTGATAACCAAAAAAAAAAACGAGTTTTATTAGACAAATGTATTACAAACGTCATTGTCATCTCACTTTTAATATTAATTATTATTAATAATAATAATAATTTTAAAATGTTACAAAATTATTTCAAATTGAGTTCCGAAATTTTGGTTACATGTAGATCTACATTTAACTTTTTTGTGGTTATTTTGTTATATTTGAATATAAAGCGTGTTATTTTCTCTTTCTAATGCCGTTTAAATCATATATCACACTATGAAAGTAAGCGAGACATAACGATTTCTATTAGACATATATGAGTTTTTCCGAAAACTGAACAAATAGACTTTAAGGGTTAATAAAACGAATAATTTTCAGTACTACGTCAAAAAAAAGCGTTAGGTATGTGAAAAGTTACGTTCTGTGGATATTGGCTGTTAAACATTTCATTTGACTGTAGTGAGTACACAGTGTTAAGTGAGTACACATCTTACCCCGCCCCCAACTGTCCAGCAATTACTGTTTTTTTTGTGTTTTGTAGAGAAAAAAAAACACTGAAAATGTCACTGGAGACCAAAATTTCTTTTACATTTTTTACTCTAAATAATGTCAGGAATCACTGGTTAAAGTAAGTTAATACGTCCCTTAACATCCTGTGTACACATTGGAAGTCAAATAATTTAATAATTTATACATTTCATGTAATTAAATCAATTTATTCATTAGTTTTATGTACATTCAACGTAAAAGAAAAAAAGGAAATAACACAATGTTTTCATAGCTCTCAGTCGAAGTACCATACAGATAAAAATGTTTAAGTTGATATGGTCAAATTAGCTCAGTGATCAGAGCATTTGCCCAGCTTGGAAGAGGTGCTAATTCAATTCCTAGATGTGACTGAATCTTTTTCTGTCTTTTCTGTTTCAAATTTTTCATGTCAGTATTGTCTGCAATGAATATTACAATTTGAGGTTTTACTCAAGTTCTTATTCTCAAGCTGGTTCCTTTTTGTTGAAGATAGTAACCCCCCCCCAGGACAGACCAATTTTTTATGAGTCGAAATTAGTGTTTGTCAACTTTAATGAGGGGGGGGGGGGGGGGGGGGGTGACACCAACCACGTTATCCGCCTTATCCGCCTCAGGTGCCACCCATGCTAGCTGCGCCACTGAGTGATCCCTACTCCAATTTCCACGATAGATACTCCTCTTCCACTTTTTGTGGTCCGGCGCTGCTTGAAGAGCTACGAACACGGACGTACCGGAAGCCAGTGATACTTGGTCACTCCAGCGCTTTGGTGACGTTCCTATGCTTCTTCTGCCTTCTACGTTGCCAGTATGAGTTTCTCCAAGTTGGAGTTCTCAGTTTGACGATCAACGTCTCCAAAGTATCTTAATATACTTTGTGGGCAGATAGCTGAAAACCTAGCTCTTCCAGAATGAACAATTGGATTACTCAAGTTAAACTTCAATTTCTAGGACATGTGATGAGACATCCAGATAAGTACGAAATCTTGCTTCTCATAATGCAGGGAAAGATTGCCGGAAGTCAGGGCCCTGGAAAAAGGAGAACATCATAGCTGAAAAACCTGAGACAGTGGTTTGGCCAGTCTACTACAAAGCTGTTCCTGGCCCTAGTAAACAAAATCAGCATAACCAATTCATAGCCAACGTCTGAACGGACAGGGCACGAGAAGAAGTAGTTATTTCACTATAAAAATAATATTTGTTTTGGTTTAAGATCTGTGAAAGCTGTAAGCAGAGTGGGTGAGACTTTGGGTACCCAACTTCACACCCTGAACAACCTGGGTTGCACGCTGGAGAGGCTGATACTGGTGGGGCACAGTCTGGGCGCACACACCGCAGGACACGCTGGCAAGCAGTTCCAGCGCCTCTCCGGCACCAAACTTCCCCTCATCATCGGACTCGACCCCGCCGGACCTTGTTACGGTGCAGTGCCCAGTCAAGACCGGCTGGACAAGGGAGATGCGACATTCGTACAGGCAATCCACACCAACGCGGGTGGCTTTGGATTAATGAAACCAGTCGCCCATGTAGATTTCTATTTCAATGGCGGAAGGGTTCAACCGATGAACACTCCAAAGGGAAGCATTGCACTTACCATCATAATAAGTCACGAGCGGTCCGTCCAATTCATGTATTACGCCACCATATATCCTGAGAACTTTGTTGGCGTGGAATGCGACTCCGTTGAAGACGTGGAAATGAGGAATTGTAAAGGCAAACGTACTGCCACGTTTGGGGTTTTGGCTGATCCGCGTGTTCAAGGCATCTTTTATGTAAAAACCTCTGACTGTCCTCCGTTTTTTGAAGCTAAGACTAATAAAGGTTTGGAAGTAAAGACTTCTAATAATGATAATAATAAGGGTCTAAAAGCTTTATTATTCAAAGGTAAGAAATTTATAGATAATGTTACCAACTTTTTACAACCGTTGAAGGGTATTGTGTAAAAGGTGACTTATATGTCGATAAGGTTAACCTAATAGTTTAGAAAAGGTCTTCTATATTTATTGTTCAATTGATTAGTCAGACATCTCTGAAAAATCGAATTTTGAGTATGCAGTTATATGTAAAAGTGTACCCTCTATCTGGTACAACACTCAGCTCAACTACTAAATCAATTATATGCTGAAAAACTTGCAGTGAATTAAACAAAATGTTGATGTTGTCTGCGTCATTATGTAAAGGATGTTATTTCAAAACATCAAACTAATGTACCAGACCATTATGCTTCCCGGTGTTTTTTTATAGCATATTTAATACTAGCTTTTGCCCCCAGCTTCGCTCGCATATTTTTCACGATGCGCGATGTCACCTATTAAAACGTAACAAGGTCAAATTGTAGATTAGTACCTATTTTATACATATTTAAATTTTTGCTATCAAAGGAATCTCCAGAGTTATCTAAACAAATAACAATATGACAGCCCACGTCAAACAACTACTTAGCAACACGGTTTGCTTTTCGTTCGGACAATAAACGTATAATAAATAACTTCATAACGCCACAGCTTATTCATAACTCCAGAGCTTACAAATATATAGAGCCTATATTACTCGCAAATAATGTAGCTTTCGATTGGTGAAAGAATTTTTAAATTCCATTCAGTATTTATTGCGTGAAAGAGTAACAAACATCCATACAAACATTCGCAATTACAATATTAGTAAGATGTAATACACAGGCACTTGTGAATATTCAATGTATGGATTTCCTCATCATCTCAAAACTTAATATTTGGAGATGTCTGACTAATCAACTGGATGATCAATATCTACCCATAGTGGCTAAAATCGATAAATTTTGTATCCGCGAGGTCACCAAGCTTCTAAACCTTTAAATATATTAAAAATTTTCTTGTTGTTTAATTTATTTTTAGGATAGACACACCAGTCTCCGTGGTTGAGTATTAACTGATAACGGTCCAAAGATAAGTTTAATAGTTTGTGTTGTTTGATAAATTAATCATTTTAAGTATAATATATGGTGGTAGATGTTTTTAGTATCACCCTTTTTTTGCATTAACTCAACACAGGAAAATAATTTCCTTCAGGGCCTATGTCATCTAATCTAAGGTGTTTATGTGGAGGTCATTGGTCTCGAAGAGACCCCTGTTGTAGGAAGGAGGAAACACAGAGGCCGGCAAATCGTTCCACAGCCGAGCTGTTGAACACAAGAACGAGTCGAAGAAGCGACCTGTTCTCATGTGACAAATGTCAACCGTGTACATATGTTTGGCGTGCTTCCCGACTACGCACCGGTGTCGAAGGGATCAATGAGGCTAGTTCCTTGGAGCATCTTCCATTGAAATACCGGTAGAACAAAAATAGCATTCCCACCCGACGTCTGTGCCCTGAAGATTGCAATCTGTTTGTTAAGATGTAAGAATATATCAAACAGACCGCCCTTTTCTGCACAGAGTCGAGGGTATTTTTCAGGTATTGTAGAGTTCCAGACCAGAGGTGGCTGCCAAATTCAACCGTGGGGCGCACTTGTGATAGACCACCATTCAGAATCGAAAAGTTGCTTGAAATGGATGTAGCTGTGTTTGGTTTATTTGTTTTTTGTTTTTTACATTATCTCCTCAGCCCTGAAAAAAATTCCCTTAGAGATTTGATCTTTGGGGATGCTGTGTGGAGGCTCTTTATAGGGAAAGGAAGGAGATGAAGTTTTGGGAAAGAAAAGGTATGAGGGGTGAGTAGGAATCTAGGGGTCAGTGTGTCCAGGAGTGACGGACGTATGAATCCATCCCTCCCACTAAGGGGCCAACCGATGGGTCAAGAGATTCCGGCTGAAGAGGTCTAGGTTAGGTCTCCCTCAACCAGTCTCTCCCGATCCGGCTCGTCACGCATTAGGTGAGCAAAAGCATTCGCCGCCAATACATAGACAAATCTCACCCCATGAACGCACCCTCAAACGTAGCGAACCATTTGGGGTGATCTGCGGCAAGGGTGTTGATTATCCAATAAATGGTTCCCGAGCGACATACCCACTTACCAAATTGTAGTGTGACCCAGTCTGAATAGACACTTCCCATCTTACTCTTCTACATCTCATACCATAACCCACTGCCTTCAGCCTCATAACATACTCCAATTGGGGATGCCATAGTCTCACTGGCTCGGAGACTCTGGTGCGGTACTCAAATATAAGAAAAGATGCTTTCAATATCGCCCTAGTGAAAGATTTAAGTGCTTGGTGACCAGATCTGAAAAGTCAGGTACTTCCTCTATCCATCTTTCTCTACCTCTTTCCCTAGGTACTTTTTCTTTCACTCTTCGTCTCACGGCTCCAGATAGATGGGAGCAACTCTTAGGCGTAAGGTACAAACATAAAAAAATTAAAAATCTGTTATTAAAAGTTTAGTATATTGAAAGAGCTTCTATTAGATGCCGACAGATGCCAGCAGGGAAAAAGCTTCTATCGTTCGCCGA
The DNA here is from genome assembly GCA_917563855.2 of Limnephilus lunatus. Classification (NCBI taxonomy): domain Eukaryota; kingdom Metazoa; phylum Arthropoda; class Insecta; order Trichoptera; family Limnephilidae; genus Limnephilus; species Limnephilus lunatus. The sequence continues at coordinate 45,509,542 of OU830603.1, read as the reverse complement.
CTGATGCCAGTAGGCGTAGCAATGGCTGTTGAGAGCTTAAAATCGCCAGCTACCCGGCAGATTCAATTAGCAGCCAGTATAGACAGGTCGTGCGACCAGTAGTATAATTATTGTAAATACGTAAACTCATAATAAACCAGTTTATATCAAAGACCTTATAATTATTAAGAAGTACCACCGCAGAAAAAAACTAAAATATATAAAATATCGAATAATGTTTATAAAAACTAGCGACCGACCGAAGGATCGGTTTCAGCAAAAAAATATAGTTTCGTCATCAGTTTCGGTTTCGGCATAAAATCTGCCGAACTTTCGTGAATTATCATACGTCTTTCGGCTGACTTCGGGTTAGTTCGTAGCTCATATGTCACCCGCCATCATCATCTGAGTTGCAAAATGTTTGTTTGTTTTATAGTTTTTATTATTTTTTGTTTGTGATATCAAAAAAATAAATAATTATTTTTTCGCGTACTTCATTGTTTTTTTTATTTAATTTAACAAGTGTAATAAGAATGTTGTCATCACAGACGTACAAAATATATGGACATGCCCTTATATGATAAAAGGCGTGTTATTTCCCCCTCCCATTGGAACCATTTTTCGGAACCGGCTGGGCTTGCGAGAGCCCCGCGTTAATCTAAAAAATGTGACGTAATCATTCTTTTCCCGACCAGTGTCGAGCTCTTATCGTACATTTTACGCATGGACGTTGTATGTCTATGGAACACATACTATGACATCGAGATACATGGCGACGCGAAACACAAAGCCGCTGTTTACTGGGGTAAGTAAATCATGAAACATTTGTAAAAGTGTCTACGGCAACAAAATATTCGACTATGAAAATACTCAGAACCTTACTTTGCGAATTTGGATTTCACACATCTGTTCATAACGTGGCATGCAATTCGCGCTCCCATATAAAAAGGTCTATTCATTCAAAAGCAGATTCTACTTTCAAGAACTAAATGGTGATATTATAGTGCGAGGTGCCTATATATATATTGATTTATTGGCGAATCACAAGTCTCTTTCCTCTCTTCGTCCCGCCATAGTTACCCCTCATCTGTAAGTTCTCGTCTAACTATTTGTATGTCTATGGTTGTGATTGTAAACGCAATTAAAATTAATATACTCAATTAATGAGGTTCTTCCTTTATAATGAAGTTTTGATTATTGACAAATTTTTGTTCCAAGAAGTAGTAACACGTTTTGTTATTGTTTGTTTTATAGCTGTAATATATAAAAAAAAAATTTTTTCACATACCTACTTCAATTATTGTTTTTTGTATTTATTTATTATTTTATTTCATTTAACAGTACATTAACCTGACTGTCTGTATAACCACTGGAGCGCTTTTTGCCACAATATGGCACTATTTAAAATATCTCGGATTGCTTTGCTGCCAATTTTGGCAAATTTTCCCTTATTTGTAAGTAATTAAGTGGAAGTTGAAAAATTTATAATATTTTCTTTATAAATAGAACTATAATTAGTTTGTATTGTCTCTATATTAAAATTCGGAGGTATGTTTTTTTAAATGTGGGCGGAAAATATTCAAAATGAATACCAAAAAATTTCGAGCAATGGATACAGTAAAATAAGTGTAAAACAGTGGATAAGTGTAAAAAATAAGCCAAATTTCGGTAAACAATAGATTTAAAAAAGTTTCAGTTTCGGTAGAAAGTCCTGTTTCGGTCAGACTCTAATAAAAACACACCCCATTTGAGCGCCATTGCTTTGGGGGTTAATGTAGGTAGGTACACTTATAAAATCTGTCATTGTTCAATAATGTGTAATCGATAAAGCCTTTGTTGTCAAATTACATTTTCAATGTCACAAGAACAATGATACCTCGCATTAACGCAATTTAATAGTATTAGGCATATTGTAATAAAATATTTGAATCATTTTGTTTTGAAGGCAAGTTCATTTTGGTATTTCAAACAAGCTTGAACAGACTTGTTCCGTATGCTCCTTGTGCAAATTAAATTTATCCTGTGAAAAGAACGTCTTAAATTGAGTACCTACTTTTTTATTTATACCAAATATACCTACGTAATAATAAATACGGATACACGTAGTAATTTTATAAAATGATAATATATTATTATCCGACTAATACGTTTAAATTTTTAGTTGTTATCTTTGCAACTTTTTTTGTTTTTGTTATGGGAACAAATAATACATCTAACGATGACGGATATCTCGCAAATTGTAAGTGCATTGAAATATAAGCTCATTAATTTGTTATTTTTATAGTTTTCCTTACAAATTCCGCAAAGACGTATCTCTGGATAAGGCTTAGCCGATTTACAATCAACGTATCAGCAATCAGCATAGATAATAGAACTCAGGGAGATGTGACGTGGAAGTTTGCCGACTGTCGCTTCGCTACAACCCATAAATAAGCCAAACCACACACTACGACCCATAAATAAACCAATCCTACGACCTAATCACACAGATTACATATCAAATGGTGTTGCCAATACAGCTCTTTCTTCTCAGAATTTTAGGTTCCAATTTAAGCTATGCAGGATTTTAGATATTTTTTAGATCCTTTCCGAGTGACGTCTTACTTTATTCCGTGATTTACAGTAACACTATTCCGTGATTCACACTTCAGTAGTTTCAACTTCTGTAATTCAAACTTCATTCAGTCTAACTTCATTAGTTCACACTTCAGTAGTTCAAACTTCAGTCAGTCAGACTTCAGTGGTTCATATTTTAGTTTAGTTAGTTATATTTTAGTAGTTCACACTTCAGTAGTTCACATTCTAGTAGTTCAAAATTCAATCAGTCAAACTTCCGTGACTCACACTTCAGTAGTTAAAAATTCTGTTATTCAAAATTTGATCAGTCTAACTTCAATAGTTCACACTTTAGTAGTTCAAACTTCATTCAGTCAGACTTCAGTGGTTCACACTTCAGTAGTTCACACATCAGAAGGTAGATCAAATTTCAGTGGTTCACACTTCAGTAGTTCAAACTTTAGTCAGTCAAACTTCAGTGGTTCACAATTCAGTGGTTCACACTTCAGTGGTTCACATTCGTGCGTGAAGATGATATTTGATGATTAGTGAGTTCATATTTACAGGTAGCTTGGAGATATTTGATATCACGATTACTTCAACCGACACCGATGAACTAAGGCTGTGGTTGTTCACAAACATAAATCACCATCACTCTTACAACATCAGTAAGGCAGCCTCTTCTGTGAAGGACCCGGCCTTCCGCGGCGATTTCCGGACTCTGCTCTTCTGCCACGGGGTCTTCGATGGCCCCACGGACGTCTCCATTAAAACCCTCATTGCGGCCTACTTAAACAGGGGACTGTACAATGTCATGTTGTTGGATGCGAGCTCTGTGATAAGCTTGCCATATACAAGGTTTGTGAATATTTGTAATGAAAGGTTGTGTGGTTTTGACGCAATTGAAAATTCTTTTTTGTGAATCGAGAGTAGAATAGAGCGGTTACACAGGGTTCCTTGCTATTATCTGAGTGAATCCAAGAAGGCGCTGCAAAATAACGCAATACCTTTAAATGATGATGTCATCTCAAAATCCCGAAAATCTTCGGAAGATAGATGAAAACTTGAGTGGAAATTGGCTGATATAAGAAATGCCCATCTCGTACAACCCCACTTAGAGATAGCCTGGGTTCTCATTGCCTCGTAAACTCTGGTCCTCTATCAATAGGATAAGGTGCTCCTATAGCTGCTGTGCCCACATGATGCAAAGGTGGGCCTTGGAGTTGACGATGTGGTCAACGAATGCCTGCTCCATTCATAACTCGACGGGATTGATGAGGTCCATAGGGCGACTCCGAAGGACCTAGAATGGCTCGCATACTTAGATGACCCCTCTGACCTCCTGACATATGAAAGAAGAACATGGCTGCTGAGATTTTTCAGTTATCCAAAAGCACGATGATTTAATGGCGACCTCAATGGATTAGAGGATTTGAATAACATATTCTAAATTCTAGGTGTAAGCTTTCTTAACGTTAGGTTGATGGGTGTTTATTTAAATTGAAATTGGACAAGTACTGCAACATTTCATTATTATAAAACAAACATCATTATGTGTTTTTCAGATCTGCTCGTCTCGTTCGTTACATCGGCGCTCGTCTTGGCCTAGTGTTAGTGCAACTCACTTCTTCTGGACTGAACCTCCAGACCTTGGACCTGGTTGGCCACGGCTTGGGAGCTCACATACTCGGTTATGCGGGAAAGGCTTTCAAGAAATCAACTGGCAAAAACCTGCCCAGGATCGTAGCCCTGGACCCTGCTGGTCCTTGTTTCAGAAACGCGCCAGAAGCAGAAAGACTGTCCAAATCTGACGCGAATTTTGTCCAAGTCTTGCACACAAACGGCGGGACAATCGGACTAATGAACGCAGTTGGTCATGTAGATTTCTACATTAACGGCGGACGATGGCAGTTTTCGGAATATGGGAAGACATGCCCTGCTGGATGCAGTCATTCTAAAGCCTTGTATTTCTGGAGCTCTGCCGTGCAGTTCAGTAATAAGTTCTTTGGTATACAATGCAAGAGCGTTGAGGAAATGGACCAGGGAGGTTGCGCCGTTAGAGGAAGGAAGATGGTTATACTGGGGCCCGCTGCAGACCCGAAAGCCAGAGGAGTGTTTTACATTGGAACTTTATACGGTTTTCCGTATTTTATAGAAAGGAGAGATATGTTTCCTCCTGGTCCGTTTTGGCGTACTTATATATTTCATTGCTAAAGTTTTATTAATTTATTTGATGTCCGCAAGGGTTTTCATAAGTATAAAAATGAATACAATAAGTCTTAAAATAAATGGCTGCGCCACTTTTTTCGTACAAAAAATTTGGATTTGATATTTAAAAAAAAAAAATTGATTTGAGGCCAAAATACTTGACCAAATTGATTAATATTTTTTTTATCTAAAGGTATAGCAAATATCTTGTATGGATTTGTGCTATTTTATTCATTTGTGTTTTAAATTATAAAATATGGCCATGAGAGAATAAATAAAATTTAAAAAATCGAGAAGAAAGCGTTTTTTTTAAAATTCTATATGATTGTTGGAAGCCAACCAAGAACTTTTCTGCGTTAAAAACATTTTGAAGAACGTTTCGGCATCATACAACAGGAGCATAAAACACTATCACAAATATTATATAAAGTTCCACCGCGTTACATCGAGGTAATTATAGCCACAACAACAAGAATAACTATATAAAACGATCAGTGGCGGACTAAGGGGGTGGGGGGGGGGGGGGGGGGGCGGCCCGCCCCGGTCCCCGGTCTTGGGAGGCCCCCAAACGCCTCTTTGTTCCCTTGATCAAATTCTAGACAAAAAAATGTATTTTTTTTATTTCATTTTTTGATAGATGCACTTGTTAAGAATGCTCTCATCAATTTATAAAAAAAATATTTAATTATTTTTAAGAAACAAACAGCTTTTGGCGGAGATAAAACATTTTATGTGGAACCGTTTGAAATAGTTTGTACGGTGAATTATCCATCAGCAAAACTTTGAATGCGTTTTATTTTTGAAAGAATTTTTATTTTCGATTTTTTATGGTAAATTTTAATCGTTCATAAAAATAAAAAAAAAAACAGAAGCAGAAGGGGGGCCCTTTATAAAACAATCCCTACGTAGGGTCATAGTCAGGGCCGGATTAAACATGTCGGGGCCCCTAGGCAATGCACGTCTCGGGCCTCCTTTACCATTGGGGCCGTGGCCTACACTGCCTTGTGGACAATACGGCCCTGCCAGGGCAAGCTTAAACATGTCGGGGCCCCTAGGCAATACTCGTCTCGGGGCACCTTTACCCTAGGGGCCCTTACCTGATGAGGGCCCCAAGGCAGTTGCCTACACGTCTAATGGATAATACGGCCCTGGCTATATAAAACTGGATTTTCGAAGGCAGTAGTCTACATTGCCTTCTGGACTTATGGCCCTGCCAGAGCCGGCTTACGCATGTCGGGCCTCCTAAGCAATGCACGTCTCGGGGCCCTTTACCCCAGGGGCCCCAACCCGATGCGGGCCCTTAGGCAGTGGCCTACACTGTCTTATGGATAATAGGGCAATGCACGTGTTGGGGCTCTTTTACCCTAGGGGCCCCTACACAATGCGGGGCCCCCTAGGCAGTTTCCTATACGTCTTATGGATAATACGGCCCCAGCTACAGTAACTGGATTTTCTAACAGTTTAAGACTTGGTGCATGGTGCATGCAAATCAGATGTACCTATAATTTTTCTAATGCGTTTCAACCAGTTTGAAAAAGTTTTGAGAAAAACACGTTCAAAGTTTTGAGAAGGATAATTCAATACACGAACTGTTTTAAACGGTTTCCTATAAGATGCTGTATCTCCGTCAATTTTACGAATTTCCTTACAATGTTTGGTGAAAGTATTATTAACAAATGCATATTTTAGAAAATGAAACAAACTCATTCAACTTTGCCGCCCCGGGCCTCTGACGGACTTAGTCCGCCACTGAAAACGATATTGTTTACTTTCGATACTTTCGAATGATCAAAAATCTTGTATTTAGAAAAGGAGAATATGCACGTTTATTTATTTATTTACGGAAAAATAGTCCACTAACAATATAACAATACACGAATAAAAAAAAAGAGATGACAATGAAAGGAGAGTACGTATAGATGAGGAGCATTGAAAAAATACATATAATATAAAAGGCACATATAAAAAAACTACAAGTAGCTTGAAGATGGACTTAAAAGGCTTTAAAAATCACTTAAATTATCGACTGCCGAAAGTTATTTGGCTTACATAAAAAAAAATCGATGCTTTGATTTGCGTTGACAAGGCTCGACATTCTAGATAAAGGAGAATGATATCCATAATTAGTAGAATGTTGATTGAGGAACAGCAATTCATTATTTCGGAGTCTACGGGAAGAGATGTTGAACTGGGCGAGTAAGGTACACAAAGCAGGTGTGTCAGTAATACTATTGATAATTTAGTTTTTCTAAAGAAGACATGTTTAAAGTTTGTTCAATTTCATCATATGAGTACTCGCCTCCTTCAAGCAATATCTCATAGGAAGCGATGTTGTACAGATTCGACGTGACAAATGTGGACAGCATAGAAAGGATACCAAATGACACTAGCATATTTAAGGTGAGGGCAAACCAGCGAACAGTAAAGAGTTTTAAGTGTACTTATATGTTTAAAGTCAGAGGTAATTCTATAAATGAAGTCGAGTAGTTTAAGTGATTTGTTTACGATGTTATTAATGTTGTTGGAAGTGTTTATTAGTAGATGTATGAGTGGATGGAGAGTATTTGATGAAGAGATCCTCTCCACGTCAGGCAGGATTGCCTTCATACTTTACCGATATTGAGGTTAAAATGCTCCTTGAGATCACGGCACTTCCAAGCCGTGATCTTGTGTTCAGGCTTATAATAATGATGATGTTTAATTGAAAACACTTAGTTATCCACGATATTAAGTTTTATTTAAAATATTATTTACAACGAATATACATTCGTGTACAAACTGGTAGTGAGGTAAAATTGCCGTGCAACCGGACGGATCGAGTACTAGAAACGGAATAATAATACGATCCTATCTCGGGGCAATCGGTGACATTTAGTGTCGGTCATCTGGGATACCATACGCGTGAAAATAAGTAATGTGAATAAGTACTGCCATATACCTCCCCACCAGCGTTGCACGCGAATAACAAAATATGGCATACGAAAAGAAAATAATTATATACACCTAAATAGGGTTTAGTATGTGTCTGAGATATACATATATACAATGTTTTTCATACTTGAAAATATAATTTTTAACATAAGTAGTTTTGTGAACAATCCTAAATTTACATCATTAACTTAGAACATAAAATGCCTATAAAAAAGAAAAAATAACAAAATGTTTGAACGTTTTAAAATTATAATGTTATTTATTTACAAGTCCTAATTATCATTAGTAATAGGAGTAAGTACCTATTTCTCAGTCGGTATTGAGCGATTAAAATTATTATTACTTGTTCCTTCTTACGGCTAGACATATAGTGTTGAGGTAGGTAGGTACTGCTAGAATGCGTAACGGTGATTATTTACAAAGGCGAGTAGCTGCTGGCTGACTCGGTACATACTTATTATGCGTTTATACAATTTCAACGAAAGTAAACATAACTATGCGTTATTGAATACAAGTGTTATTTTAACGTGTATTAAAATATAAATAAAATACATGAACCATATTATACAAAATTAACTTTATAAATCTTAGACTAAGGAGTGAATTCGTTTTTAATCGAGGAAAAATAATAATTCGAATTCCAAGTGCTGTCTTTGTTTATTACCTGACTTTAGGTACGTAAGTACCTCCGCAGTGGTATTGGAATGTCTAATTATTATTTATTATATTGTTATTGTTAAACAAATACAGTTTGGTTAGCATTTATGACGGTCCGATCTAATATGTGGCTTCTTTTTAATAAGATAACACTACGTAAAATTAATAGATATCGGAAATTAACAGAAATTATTTACAGGTTGGATAACTTATTTGCTAAATTTGATATACCTTACTAATCTTATTAATTAGTTATTTACAAATAAAATGTAGTCTGTATACTGTTCAGAATTCGGGATACGAAAATGAATTGATATAATATTATTATTTGTTAGAAATACTGACTACGTAATAATACAATAATTTATATGGCGGTGTTTCGCTAGCTAAATACCTAAATAAACTTAGTTTTATTTCACAGTAGTTAGTTAGAATTTTAATCAATTATGAGGTACCGTGATACAAATCGTATAATAAATTTTGGATACATCAATATAAGTTTTCTAATTAATTTGTTTGAACGATAGCTTTTTTAATTGAAGTATTGCCAAGTATTACTTTTACGACTGGTACCTTTCAGGAAAATGTACGTGTCTTCCACAGCGTGTTTTTCTTGTTGTTATTGTGGGCAGTGTGCTTGCCGTTTTTTGCGGTATTTCCTCCGAATTTTGGAAAAATGCAGGTTTGAGTCGTTCACAGTTGGAAACATTAATTTAACATAGGACGAGGGCGGAGTCATCTTTTGCCTTAATATAATCGTCAGGTTGACTCTGCGCTTTCCCTTCAATCCTTGGTTGCTTGTAGTAGGACAGTTAGTCTCTTCAGATTGAGATATTGTGTCAGCTACTGTATATATGCATTATTGGAGATGTTGAAGTTGAGAAGATGGTGAAAAAACGATTTGTTTCTTTAAAAAAATTCGAGATCGTAGCTATTCAGTAGATATTCATGAGTCCATTAGTATTCCTGTTGTTCCCAGTTGCTCGTTGCCCGTTTACTGGATCTCGTCCAGTCGCATGTTTCTTGTTATCTGGTGATTTGTTGTTCCCAGTTGCTCGTTGCCCGTTTACTGGATCTCGTCCAGTCGCATGTTTCTTGTTATCTGGTGATATATGTTGACAGTTCCCAGTTGCTCGTTGCCCGTTTACTGGATCTCGTCCAGTCGCATGTTTCTTGTTATCTGGTGATATCTGTTGTCTGTGCTTGTTAAATAGCTACAAGTGTTTATGTTACTTGTGCGTAAGTAAGGAAAGTTACGATGGACTGCTATTATTAGCAAAATCACACTTATTGTGTGGCGTTGCCGTTGTTTTTTGAATTATCTCTGTGAAATGTGCATGGTGGAATGCAGTTGAATGATCTCTGCCCGAATTTTTTATGGTATATGCAGTAGTCGTTTGTTTTGTGAAATTCATTGTTATTGTCCGTTCGATCGTTCGACCGGGATCGGTGTTGGCGGTCGGTATTGGAGTACAACGTCGATGGATGACGCCATTCTCGGCGGGGGCTAGGATTACGCCGATTATAAAAATTATGTACGGGGCTATGACTGTCTCTGCGACTTGACTTTAGTTGATTGACTTCTAGAGATAGTGCAGAAATTTGTTCACGTAGGCTCTGAAGAACGGAAGTGATGTCGGGATCTTCTCTGTAATTGTTATCTCTACGTTGATTTTTGTTTATCGCTCCGCACTCGGTCGTCTGGTAGATTTCCAGGATTTTATCGGCTGCTGACGCAAGTTGTAGTAGATTGTCGTCTGGCCGTGCGGTCAATATAGCTTGTACATGTTGGGGAAGTCTTTGTAGCCATAACGTGCGTATGATTGCGCTTTCAGCAAGCTCGGGGCCGGCGAGTTCGTGCATCAATCGAAGTAGTCCGGATGGTTTCCTGTCGTCCAACTGTAATCCGGTTAGTAGTCGGGTGAGACGTTTTCCTTCGGAATCTTGCAACCTCGTGATGAGTGCAGTTTTTAAGGTAGAGTACTTGTCCGTTGCTGGTGGCTTGATGACGACATCGCTGACGGTCCTGAGGGTTTCGATGTCCAGGGAGGCGACAATAATGTTGTACTTCGTGGTGTCATCTTTGATTCTTGAGTTGGAGAACTGGCTTTCTGCCTGGGCAATCCAGAGCTGTATGTTGTCACACCAGACGGGGGGTAGCTTAACTGATACGGAGTTTATGACTGGATCCATTATTGTGTAATTGGCGCTGGTTCCTGATGCTGTTTCTTCTAGCGGCATATTGTCGTTGTGATATGGCAAGTGATAGGCAATGGCGAAAGCAGTAGTAGTACTGATAGACCGTGTAGGTATGCAGATAAAATTATCAAAAGTGTGCATAAAACAAAATAACAATAAATCTAATCCAGGTCTGAAAAGTTAAGTTGATGATATCCAAAATCTTTTACAAATCCCTTATCTTTGCGTTGAAATGTTAGTACAAATATATTGTAATTGTAATTGTATTAATGCTTTGAAGAAGTGCAGTTTAAAAATTTATACCGTGTAACAATATTTGCATATTCTCGCTGGGTTGCTAAATTTTCGTTGAAATGTTCGGATTATCAATTATTAACAAAGATCACTGTGAGAAGTTGAATTTGCGTTACTTGCTTTACTCCGATCTGCGGTGGATGCTGTGGGGTCGGGTGTAGGATCTCCAGGTATATGGCATCCGGGTATTTGCATCCGGGTACCTGGGTCTGTCTGCAAAATCGCGTCTGTTGGTTAGGATACTCTGCCTTAGCTGCTGGGCTTCTTGTTTATCTGAAATTGATATTTACCGGCAATATACTATCCACATAAACAAGTAATGAGTTGCGGGGGAAGCATTATTAATAAAGTAGTAGCGGGATGTAGGTATTTTCGTACGCTACTGAATTTGGTGGACAATAACCAATGAACTATGTTGGACAATAATGTTCTTTACTGATTTATCTTCATATGATTCTAATGTACATACTGGACCTACTGAATTTAAGTTTAAAAAATTGAAATGTTACTCACAAGATTGGGTGTCCAGGATTCCGCATTCCAGTACTCAATCCTCCGTATTGGCAGTGTTCATCATTATCATTAGAAATTCTCGGGGTCACCAATGTTGGAAGTGTTTATTAGTAGATGTATGAGTGGATGGAGAGTATTTGATGAAGAGATCCTCTCCACGTCAGGCAGGATTGCCTTCATACTTTACCGATATTGAGGTTAAAATGCTCCTTGAGATCACGGCACTTCCAAGCCGTGATCTTGTGTTCAGGCTTATAATAATGATGATGTTTAATTGAAAACACTTAGTTATCCACGATATTAAGTTTTATTTAAAATATTATTTACAACGAATATACATTCGTGTACAAACTGGTAGTGAGGTAAAATTGCCGTGCAACCGGACGGATCGAGTACTAGAAACGGAATAATCATAAGGAATAATAATACGATCCTATCTCGGGGCAATCGGTGACATTTAGTGTCGGTCATCTGGGATACCATACGCGTGAAAATAAGTAATGTGAATAAGTACTGCCATAATGTGATCACAGAAAGAAAGTTTGCAGTCTAGAGTGACTCCAAGGTCTTTGATAGATGTCTTTGACAACACCAACAAATTGCTTCCAAGGTAGTCCCAATTCTTCTTCTTGAATTGGATATTTTTCTCTTGTCACTGTTTCAAATTCAAAATGCATTTCCAGCAAGGTGATGTGGGTAGAGAGAGGTAGGTACTGGGTAAATGAAATCCCGGTAGGAGCTATGGGCATATTCTCATTTCAAAAATAGTGGGAGAGGAAAGGCGGAGAAGGCGGAGTGGGAACGCGAGAGGGGAAGGGGACGCGGGAGAGGAAAGGGAGGCGGAAGGGGAATGGGACGAATGGGAAAGGACAGGCAGGAAGAAACAATTTCTTTATTAAGTGGCATCGCAGCGCATGTCAGGAACTCGCTAGTTTAAATAAAAAAATGAACGTTTCTTTGTTTGTCCCGTATGCCTTCCTATACCATTCATCCAATTGCGATGAAACTTCAGTGATTTGTTGTGTGCAGGCTTTAATGAGTGGCGCTCGAGCTGTATAAAAAATGGGTGTACTTCATATAGTTTAGTTGGAGGGAAGGGGAGGGGGATCCGGGAGGGGGTGAGGTTTGTGGGATGGGGGACGAGGGAGGGGGGAAGGTGTGGAAGATGAAGAGGGAGAAGAAGGGGATGCGGGAGGGGAAATGGATGCGGAGGGGAACGGGGTCGGGATTGGGAACGCATGGGAAAGGACACGCAGGGTGACGAGGGGGGGGGGGGGGGTAGGAGGGATTGAAAAGAAGACTCAGTAGCGGTTAGGGACAGCAGGGACAGGACACCTCTGACATAGGTTACCCCAAGTGGTTCGCCACGTTTGGTGTTTTAGTAAGGGTTCTGGGGTTCATGGGGTGAGGTTTATCCGGGTCTTGGAAGTGGATGCGTCTGCTAACCAGCTGCATGGCAGGTCGGATCGGGAGAGAGTGGTTGAGGTAGTCCCTTTGATTTCTCCTGAGGGATGGATTCATACGTCCGTCACTCTTGGAAACACTGACCCCGAGATTCGTTCCCACCCCTCATACACTTTTGCTTCCCAGAACTTCCTCTTTTCCTTTTCTAAAATTACCCTACACAAAGATGACATAGGCTGTAGGGGAATTATTTTCCTCAGGGTCTCCTGTGTGGGGCTAATGTAAAAAAGCTAATATTTTATAATTAGCCGACTGACAGTTCAGAAGAAATTGGTCTATCTAAAGGGTCCGCCATCTAAAGTTTTTTTTTTCAACTAGTGCTTATTTCGTGAATGGTAACACTTAGCTCATGTCTGATTTGACAGATCCTTCCGCTGAGCGAATATGGTTGTGTATACGCTTGAACAACGCTGGGAAATATTCGCTGAGTGGGCCTGCGATCGACTTACAGAAGATGCCGATTTTGCCAAAAAAATCATCTTTTCGGATGAAGCTCATTTTGATCTTGGCGGGTATGTAAACAAGCAAAATTGTCGTATTTGGGGCACAGAAAACCCGCACGCATACATTGAAAAGCCGGTACACCCAAAACGAGTCACTGTTTGGTGCGGATTTTGGTCCAGAGGCATAATTGGGCCATTTTTCTTTGAAAATGAGCAAGGAGTGGCCGTTACAGTCAATGGCGATCGTTATCGGGCCATGTTGAACGAATTTTTGTTCACAAAAATTGAAGAGGAGGATATTGGCAACATTTGGTTTCAACAGGACGGCGCTACGTGCCACACAGCCGAAGCTACACTCGATGTTTTGCGCCCTGTTTTTGAAGATCGCATTATCAGCCGCAGAGCTGATGTCGTTTGGCCACCTCGGAGCTGCGATTTGACACCGTTGGACTATTATTTGTGGGGTGCCCTCAAAGATAAATGTTACGCCGACAAGCCAGAGACAATTGACGCTTTAAAGGACAATATTCGTGAAGCCATTGGTGAAATACAGCTGCACACAATCGATAATGTGCTTAAAAATTGGACCGATCGTGTAGGCTACTGCATGGCCAGCCGAGGCAGCCATTTGAATGAAATTATTTTCCATTATTAACCGGAAGGATTGTACTTATAAATAAAAAAAGAAATTTGAGAAAATATTCAGTAGTTTTTTTTTTATAGCATTTTCAAAAAAAAAAAGTTATTTGGCGGACCCCGTATCTACAATAGCGCCACACGTAAAACTACCAGACGATTGAAATTTTACATAGTTTTCAAAAAATAACGCAGGCGATAAAACTATTCTAGAAACCTGTCTAACAATATGCGCGATTACAAGAGGAACCGTACGCGATTATAAGAGTACAACCATGGAACACAATGATACCACTGGAGCGACTAAGGTCAAAATATGGACCATTTATTTGTTTACTAACATTTTTTGGTTTTCCCTCTCTTTATTATTAGAACACTTTCTCTGTTTTTCAATGGCCTTATCACGCCGCACATAAGAACGAATTATTAATTTATGAGGCCAAAAATATTTTTTACTGGATATTCTGATCAGAAATGTTTATGAGGATAATACTTTTCAGAATTAGTTGGAGTTGGAGTCAGGTGGGCGTATTTATTTATTTATTTATTTATTTATTTGGAATTTCACGCCCGGCTGGGCTTTTACATGCATTTTTTTAAAACAAAGAACATCTAAATCTAAATGTGCATTACAAAATAAAAAAAAAAACAAAATCATAAACAAAACAAAAACAAAATCAAAATCAAAATCAGAATCAATATCAATATCAATATCAATATCAAAATCATAATCAATATCAATATCAATATCAATATCAATATCAATATCAATATCAATATCAAAATCAAAATCAAAATCATAATCAAATATCAAATCTAAAACAAAAATAGAGTAAAAAACAAATTGAAATAAAAACAAAACACACCACCATGCAAGATGGAAAAACTGAAAACTGGGAAAAGTGCAATACATATGGAATAAATCGAAGCAGAGTTATGCAGTTGGATAAATGAGATTTGTGGTTCTTCTTTCTGATATAAATTCTACTATGGCTTGTTTATATTTAGTGAATGATGTGTTAAATATGTCAACAACATCTTTATAGTCATTACCCAAATTTTGTATACGGCGAACGGGGGTATACAATTGAGCAAGAGCTCATGGTTAACTCTGTCGAATGCTTTGCTGAAATCGGTATAGACTGAATCAACTTGTAACTTATTAGACATGGATTCGGATATATAGTTTTGGTAAATTAAAAGATTAGACAAGGTAGATTTTCCTGAAGTGAAACCATGTTGGTTAGGTAAAATTACTGGCTTGATACAGTGGATGATTTTATTTAAAATAAGTTTCTCAAACAATTTTGGAATGGTTGATAACAGGCAGATCGGTCTTTAATTGCTCACCTCGTTTTTGTCTCCTTTTTTAAATATCGGGGTGATGAAACTGTATTTCCATTTTTCAGGAAAATGTCCCGTTTGTAACGACTGGTTGAAAAGAAAATGTAGTGGATATGCAAGAGTGGTGGCACAATTCTTTAAGAAAACAGGTGGGATATTATCAGTACCACCGCTCTTACTTTGATCCAGTTGTTTTAGCTGAGTCAGTACATCGTTATATTCAATTGTTACATTAGATAAATTTAAATAATGATCTGAGGAAAAACTGGGCGAGCAATCATTGACTGCTGTTGAGTCACGGACATAAACACTTTTAAAAAAGTCTGCAAATAGGTGAGCTATGTTTTGAGTGTCGTTGGCTCTTTTACTTTCGTAGCACATGTTAGAGGGTATACTAACGTCATCATTTTTCAATGACTTTGTGAAATTCCAAAAATGTTTTATGTCACCATTAATTGAATTTTCTACTTTATTTATATAATTGTTGTAACAAATTTTTGACAAATTTTTGCATTCTTTTCTTATTTTACTAAACTCTATATAATTTGGAAGGGATCTCTCTTCTTTATATGTTTTATGTATGTTTTTTTTTTTAGCTATTAGTTGGATTAATTCCTTACTAAACCATTTTGGATGCTTTAATTCTTTGTATTTAATTAATGGTATGCAGTCTACGATAATTGCATTTAATTTGGAATAAAACGAATCTATGTTATAGCTCATATCGCTTTTCTCGAGAAACGACCAATCCACTTTGCTGAGATGTTCATTAATTTCATTGTAATTGGCATTTTTAAAATTATAACTAGAACTTTTTAGTTTATTAATTCTTTTTACATTGTTTGGAATAATTACTGACAGTGGAGGATGATGATTATCTATGGGAAGGATAGCTTCTGATGCTTTACTAACTACTATGTCTTCTTCATTTGAAAAAACAAGATCTAGTAGGCGATTATTCAAATTATGAACGTTATTAAATTGGGTGAGATTCAGAAATATTGACATGTCTAAGATTTCCCTTTCGCATAATGTTATTGATTGGGAATCAATACAGTTGAAATCACAATTTGGAAGATTGTAATCTCCGAAAATTATAAATTTATGTTTTTTATATTTTGATTTTAAAAGTTCAACATCTTCAGAATGGTTTTTATATATAGATATATTAGCTGAGGGAGGAATGTACACGCAACCAATGACGTAATTTAAATGTTTATCGTTTACTGTAATGAAAATTTGTTCAACATCACGATTTTTAGTTTTTAACACTTTTGATATTATACTTATTAAAATTGATATTATACTTATTAAAAAATAAAAATGATTTCGTATTAATTTATTTCTGTATTTTGAATTATAATCAAATATATATGTATTTATTTGTAATATTAACGCCTTTCGGCTTTTACATGATATAACATAGTGTATAGCAACAACATGAAAAATACAGCTCTAGTGAGCTTGTAAAACAGTAAGAAATAGTTTAGAAAGACATATGTAGTTGTGCAGATAACACATCGAAAATAAATTCTACGATATTTAAATATTACAATATTGCAACAATTAAATATACATACTATTATGTAATTAATTATGTTTATACTGTAAAATAATGACATCTTTTAAAACTTTTCATTTTTCAAACGTGTAGTTCTGTTCTCTTGATCCTCGTTTCCTTTAGAGCGGGGTCGCCAAGACAAGAGTGAGTTCGCTTTAACATAGGTGGACATTTTAACGATTTTAACGTAGAACTTTTTGCATAACTCTAGCTAAAGTAAATAGTTCAATATATTTTTAAAGAAAAATTGTATTTCATAAAACAAATGAAAGGGTCCACTGCAATAATGATGAATGTCCTTTGTTTTAAGATGATTGAGTTTTAAGTTTATAAACTTTATTTAAGTTAAAGAACATGTATCATCGTATTATTTCTTTGAAAAATAATCATTCTTTAGGTGTTATAAACTAATTCAAAATTATATAATCTTAAATAAGTCTTTAAAAAAATCAGTACTTTAATGATCACTGTCCACGTTTCCACCTGCGTTTACAGGTCAATAATGATAGGTGTCCAAATGATTGGTTTAATTAACTTCTGATTCTTTTGCAGCATAAGGAAATTCATTGTAAAAATACCAAACCAGGTAATTTAAATTCTCCCTCATTGATTCCTGCCTTCATAGACCGAAAAGAAACTGTTGTGTTGAGCACACTTGATTCCCATGGTCAATTTTTAATTTTCTGTGAAACATGAGTCGTGGCTGTTCTTTCTGGTATCTTAATTGATTGATATTTATCATTATTGCCGTGAACACCTGTGACGTTAGGCGTTCTGGCTGTGTAGTTAAATATTAAAAACATGTTTATCTCGGAACTGAAAACTATATTTCTGAGTTTATAAACAAGATTACTAACTTAATATATCAAGTGACCGAATGACATTACTCACTTAGATTTAAATATTTTTGGACATTCATTATTATTGCAGTGGACACAGTGGCGTAGCGTGGGTATCAGCCGCCCGGGGCGGAGGAAAATTTTGCCGCCCCCCCCCCTATATAGGTACTTCTTCAGGGAGGGGGGGGGGGGGGGGGGGGGGTAGTGATATATATATTTTTAATTTTTTAAAAAAATATTTATTTATTAAATCTGTATGCGGTGAATTAAAACTACACTCAGAACATGAAAACGGTTTTTCTTTGGTTCTGGCAGCACATAAATTGTCTGCAACTAGAATTTTATATTTGCACTTCGAAAAAAGTTATGTTTTCCTTCGAAATATGTCAGCAGATGAATACACAATTGGAATTTTACATTCTGAACAATAAACTGGCTTAAATTTTATCTGTATGCGGTGAATTAAAACTACACTCAGAACATGAAAAATGTTTTTATTTGACTCTGGCGGCACATAACTTGTCTGGAAGAATTTTATTAAGCACTTCAAATAAGTTTTTTCTTCGAAATGTGTCGTCGGATGAATCCAAAACTGGAATTATACATTTTGAACACAAAACTGCTTTTAATTAAATATGTATGCGGTGAATTAAAACTACACTCAGAACATAAAAATGGTTTTTCTTTGATTCTGGCAGCACATATATAGTGTGCATCTAGAATTTTATAACTGCAATTCGAATAAGTATGCACAAACCTGTCAGCTATTTAACTTTTCTGTGATAATAAATTTAAAATATATACACCGTGATATATACATGGAAGAAAACCGTATAAGTGTAATTTTTTGTGCGCTTTCACAAAGCTTCACGAATATAAAACACAAATCGACTATCAATTAGAGCTAAAATGATACTGTTGCTATTTACATTTTTATTTAAAAATAATGTATGTGTTAGAAATAAAAACAAAACGTCTGTCATCAGTATTTTGATTTTAACAGTATATAAAACTTTAGAAAGATGTTAAGAAACTATAAACTAGAAAAAACTTTTAAGTCCTAACGCGAGAATCGAACCCGCGACTTCCCCAATCCAAATTTTTACAAGATGAATATTGATTGTGAAATTTTGCCGCCCCCCCAAAAGTGCCGCCCAGGGCGGGTCGCCCCCCCGCCCCCCCCACGCTACGCCACTGAGTGGACACTTCATAATATTATATCTGTATTACTAGGTATTACTACAACTATTGGGCTGCGTAAATACATGCGAGCCAAATCTGCGAACTGAACCACGACTTATGGGAAAGGAACGAAGCAACCGCAAAATGTTTCGAAACGCCGCATGTGGCTGCTTCACTCCTTTCCTATAATTCGTGATTCGGCTCGCGTCATTCATTTGAACTGGTTTATTTAAAACACTTTAAAGGTATTGTGAGCAGTTTGAAGACAATTCTCTTACTTATTTTTGGCGCCGTAATTTACTTTGGCTGATCTTATGTGCGCCGCAGAAGCGGAGTTCAATCAGTGTTAGATAGTAATGTTATTATATTTTTGTACATAGATTACTCAGTGTTATGCGTTGGTCAGTGATGTTAGTTTGTGTGGTGTGAAATCATGAATAAGTCACTGGGAAATGGTGTGGGTTACTTATTAGCATTATTTTTATTCTCGGGTAAGTACCAGTCAACATAATATATTTAATCATAATTGTTTTGTAAGATATAAGTTTTTTACGGCCATTTAATTGTGGTGATTGCTTTGGATCTGGAGTGTCCATCATCAGTGCAAATTTGTAATATGTAAGAATTTGAAGAGGGAGTTTGGCTATTGAAATATGACTTCTAACCAAGACTAATGCCATTTCAAGGAACGTTTCGATTCTGAAAGGTGATCATCATTCACCAGATCGATGCGAAGGGGGAACGAGGTGTAAAAATGTTATGTTTGGACAAAATTTTAATCGTTTAAGAGAAAGAAAATAAAGTTTTTATTTGAAAAAAAATCGTATCTTTTTTTTTTGTAGACCAATAATATAATTATTAATCTACTCGTATATATATAAATCAAAATATGCTTGCTTGGGTGTATGTGGGTATATGAGTTGTCTATGCGTTGCTAACCATTCATCCGATTGCGATGAAACTTTGGAGATTTAATGTGTGCATGCCCGCTATAGTTTCTATATATAATAGTGAGCTCTGGCATTATGAAATTTGAATTTAAAAAATTCAATAAGTAGTATGCGAGCTGTTTGAAAATTAATGTACCGGGACCTTCGACCAAGTATATCGTCAATGACCGGGACTGAATGTATGGAATGCGGGAGGGAAGGAAACGCGGAGAGGAATGGGAGGTGGAAGAGGAACGGGACGAATAGGAAAGGACATGCAGGGAGAAACACTTTACTTATAAGTGGCTCACTAGTTTATTATAAAATAACTTTGAATAGATCTTTCAAAATAGGTAATTTCAATTTTTAAAATTTCCTTAAAAACACTATTTAATTTATTTTTGATTTTTCAAGAACAAATTCTCTTAAAATGCCCATCGTAAAAGACGCACTTGTTTTCCTAAAATATTTCGACAAATATTTTGAAAAGAAACGGAGAAAGATGACAAATTTAACTCATTTTTGGATTTTTTGTCCTTCACAGCATTTCAAATTTCCGCAATCGATACGCAGAAAGATTACTATGCCAAACTATATAACTCCATCCAGTTCACTAAATTATCTTTAAAATAGCCTAACAAAATTAAAGTATCTCGCGTTTTGGTGTAAAATTATCAGTATTTAATTGTGGTTTCCGTAAGAGGGAATAACCCAAAGATATTCAAATACAAAAGAGATATGCTATGATGTCCGCGCGACTGTCGCCGAACTACGGCCTAATGCGCGTAGTTTGCATACAAAAAGAATTTGTTCATTTTCTTGATTTTTTGAAGGTGTGCATTATTATTGGTTAACAATATGGTTTGAATACGGAAAGAATTTGTTCATTTAGTTTAGCGTTCGTTTAGTTTATTCGTTAATTGGTAAACAACAACGGCGACATCCGGAAGCGCAATCTCACCTAGTAAAAACGGCGGATAGCACATCTCCTTATATTTCAATATCTTTGAAATAACCTGACCAAACAGGAAATGTATTATTTTTAAATAAAATTTTTGCCGTGTTGACTCTTTTCCACAAACAAGTATAAATTTATTTCGAAAGATTGTTCTTTTATCTGGTAAAGTTATGTTTTAAATTAGGAGAAAATATGTTTATTTACCGCATAGGTTATACTTATACAGTAGGTCGTTGGCAGATTTGTTATATTTTCAAACAAAATTTTATATTATACAACAATTTTATTTATATTATCAAATCATATAATCATTCAGTAAAATAAATCAATAAATTATCTGGGAAATCTATGTTTCAGAACTTTAATTTTAGTTTAAATAAAATTAAAAAAAAAAAACTTCTTTTTGCGACGAAAATACTTCAGTTTGTCTATTTATTTACGGTCTTACAAACTAATATATTTAAGATTTTTTAACATTCTTATTTTGCTCAGACATTATTGAAAAATTATAAATACTTATGATCAAACAATAACTACAAAGAGTAAATAATGTAAATAGTTTTATCATCACGCCTTTTAGCATTTTTGAATGTAGGTATAAATTAAAGCAAATTTGGAATGAAATAAAATCAATATTGAGTTATTTTTTGAAAAAGCTGGTACGGAGAATAATTAATCTTTCTCATTGGAACCGCCCTGTAAGAACATCTTTCGACGAAATTTGAATTCTCGGTCGCCGGCTAGTTAACGGTTTCACTGGACATTTCCAAGGCCTTTGACCGGGTTTGGCATCGAGCGCTTGTCAACAAACTGCGTTCTTACGGACTTCCCGCATCCTTGTGTGAGTGGATTGCCGACTTTTTGAGGGGGAGGTCGATTCAGGCGGTTGCTGACGGTTTCACCTCTTCCTCGCATTCGATAAATGCTGGCGTCCCACAGGGATCGGTTCTGTCTCCGACTTTGTTTCTGTTGCACATCAACGACCTCTTGTCATGTGCACCGATTCATTGTTACGCGGATGACAGTACAGTCCATGATAGCTTTTTGTTTGACAAGCCTCCAAAGGGCACACAAACCCCAATAGCTCGGAGGGCTTTGAAGCAGAGAATGGACGGTTACCTCGAGAGTGTTGGGTTACTCTTGGGGTAAGAATAACCTCGTCGAATTTAATGTTTCAAAGACCCAATCATGTCTGATAACGTCTAAAAGGGATCGAAATGATAATCTAGTCTCCTTCAACGGAAGCATTCTCCCGAACAGGACCTCCATTGATATGCTTGGTGTAACTCTTAGTGACCAGCTCAGGTATGGGGGTTCCATCGAAACCAGAGTTAAGTTAGCCTCTCAGAAACTGGGCGTACTGTACAGGGCCCGCAGATACTTTAATAGTACTCAACTGCTAACCCTGTACAAATCGCAAGTGCGCCCCACGGTTGAATTTGGCAGCCACCTCTGGTCTGGAGCTCCAAAATACCTAAAAAAAACCCTTGACTCTGTGCAGAAACGGGCGGTCCGTTTGATAGATTCTCCCATCTTAACAGACGGATTGCAATCTTTAGAGCATAGGCGTCAGGTGGGAATGCTGTCCTTGTTCTACCGGTATTACAATGGAAGATGCTCCGAGGAACTAGCGTCATTGATCCCCTCGGCACCGGTGCATAGTCGGGAAACACGCCAAACACGCGCCCAACATTTGTACACAGTTGATATTAGTCACATGAGAACGGGTCGTTTTTACGATTCGTTCTTGAGTTCAACAGCTCGGCTGTGGAACGATTTACCGGCCTCTGTGTTTCCTCCCTCCTACAACATGAGTCTCTTCAAGACCCATGTTAACTCCTTCCTTTCCTCAAAAAGACCCTCCACACAGCATCCTCAAAGATGACATAGGCCCTGAGGGAAATTATTTTCCTCAGGGCCTCCTGTGTGGAGTTAATGTAAAAAAAAAAAAAAAAAAAAAGTTAACGGCCCAAAAGTTATTTACGTTTAATATATTATTAAATTTAAGAAAGGTTTATTTATTTAAACTTTCCTTTGAGTGACTATTATTCCACGCGACAGTTGTTTGGCCTATCGAAGATAATATAATCCAAGCTACAGTGGCGGTTCTTCAAAGGGGAACAATGGGGACAGTCCCCACAAGTTACACTCAAAACCTACTAAAGGAAATAACAGTCGATGTTTGGTCTTCGCCAAAATGAATGAATTATTTTTAAACATAAAAGTATAAACATTTACACAGAAATAAAATACAAACAATTATTCCGGATGATTTTAATAAGACCCTACGCCCTAAGTGAGTACAGCGAACAATGTACGGTGCAAAAAACTGCGGGTCTATTTCTCAGTACGCAGAATCTAATGCGCACTTGGGGGACGATCCGAACTATCCCTAGACTTTCCTTGCGTTGTTTCGCGATAGTATGCAACTGCGCATGCGCAGCCGTATGTGAATTCAAATACCCGCGGGGACAATCCTTCGGATCCCCTCAGAACCATTTGTTTGCGAAGTTACGGGCGGGAATCGCTCGCGTTCAAATTAGTTTGATAATAATCTTGCAAGATAAAGCTTTATTTTTATTATACTAGGTATATTGTAAATTGGCATATATTTATAGACATTTTAAATTATTTTGTGTTAAATATATCCGACAAGCATGATTAGAACATAAATTTTGATTTTTAAGGAAAAATTTTATATTATATTCTATGGGTGGTGAGATTACGGTACAGTAGATTACCTACATAGAAAATGTCGATCCCCACCACTAAAGAAGTGCTCGAGCCGCCACTGCCAAGCCAAATAAGTTTGTTGCCAGAATCTTTTCAATGACCGCTAATTTTATATTAAGCAATCGCGATCTTTCCCATTTCGTAACTATTTTTGAAATGAAAACTTCTTTGGCACCGTTGTGATTTGAAACTCGATGAAAAGAAAAAGCGAAACTAAAAAGAGACAAACACATACTTCTACGGGATTTAGCTTGCGAGAGAATGAGATAGATTAGTCGGCCTCTTCTTTGTGCAGTGATACGTTGCCTCCCCACTCTTGTCTGTAGTTTTTAGAGGTTTCGTTTATACCGCGTGTGAACTGCACACTTGAATTTTTTAATTCATATTTTATTTATTTTATTTTATTTTAGTTTATTAGGGAAACAAACAGCTATAAACATTATAAGGTAATTACATATTACATGCTTGCAATAACCAGCGAAGTTTCCGCAAAAAATATAGTCTAAAACATAGATTAAAAAATTAAAGAAAACATAAAGTGGTAGAAAAAAATATATATACAACACAAATTAAAGCATGTAGGATAGAAAAGATGAAGTTAAACAGTGGACCTATATAAAATTAATACATTTTCACATCATAAGATAACGTTCAAGGATGAATGATTAGCAATTTGCCAGCGTCCTTGAGGGGATTTTTCACAAAAACGGCGCTATATAAATCATTTAAATATTATTATTATTGTAAAAATAAGGAAAAACAACATAATGAGAATGAGATAATAACATTCAGCAGGGGTGGAGGGTTCGCAATTATCAATTTGTTTTAATTTTTTCAATTATGAATTTAATAAATTGGCCTGAGGACAAATGGAAAATATCAGCTTCGTAAAACATATCATTGTATTTTGTGCACGTCCTTCGAAGAAATGAATTTTTTATTTGAAATATACATATATATAACAGATTTACAGAAAGAAAATATTTGGTTCTTAAAAACTAATTACAGATAAAGTTATTTCTTGTTAAAGAATCTACCCAATTTAAAAGAGAAAACATTTCTCGTGTTTAAATTGAGGAGTTGTGTTATTATAGAAAAAGATAAAGAAAAAATAAAATACATATTTAATCTTTTTTTTTAAATCTTACTAATATTATAAATGCGAAAGTTTATATGGATGGTTGGTTGGATGGTTGGTTGGATGTTTGTTACTCTTTGACGCAATAAATATCGAATGGAATTTAAAAATTCTTTCACTAATCGAAAGCTACATTATTTGCGAGTAAAAACGGCTTTAAATATTGGTAAGCTCTGGCGTTATGAATGAGCTGTGGCGTTATGAAATTATGTATTATGTTTTCTGTCCCTAACAAAATCGAGTTATTGCAAACGTCAAACAAATTGTTACCTTGGAAACAATGTTTTTTTTTTTAATTTTTGGCTTAAAAAGAGTGCTTTGTTGTGATTAAAAGGAGTACTTTTTTGGCGTCGTAGATAATATCTACATATCTCTAAAAATGTTTATTCTCCGAACAAAAAGCATAACGTTCCTATAAAGCATAGCGTTTGAAGTGGACTGTCATTTTCTTATTTTTTAGGTTACTCTGGATTCAAATATAAATAAAATACTAATAAAGGGAGTAGGTACTTAAAATAAATTTCTATAATTTAAATACTTTCTAAAATAGAATTTTTATTTGTGAAATGTCATTCTCAAATTTTGAAATTTTCTTTTAAACGATAATTATTTTCTATTAGACAAAATAGCAAGAATAATAACAATTACGCCAATAATTATGCCCATAATTTTCCACTAATACTATGCGAGCGAAGCCGTGGGTAAAAGCTAGTTAAGAAAATAAACTTATGAATGGTAACAAATATTGATAAAGAAATTTACTAACAAAGCAGTTACTAAATTAGATATACATGATACTATGATACATGTAGTATAGATAATTAAAAGTAATAATATAGATGAAGTAAAAATAATATTATTACATTTCTCATAATTGGTAGGTGTTAGATGGTAAGTACATATAGTTGATTCTAACAATTGGATTAGTTGATAATATTGCAGGAGTAGGTACATAATGTTAAGTTACAACAATAATCGCTTAATTTAAGTTCAAATGCTGATGAAATATTTTAAGAGGTATGTGAAAACAAGAAGAATGCATTAATTAATATATATTTTTTGTTAATTAATGAAGGAATTAAATGGTTAATTTTGAACTAAAGTAATTAATTTTTTAAATTTTTACCTAATATTATAATTAAGACTTGATAAATTACTATTAATCGGTACAATATAATTAAAAAAATATACGGAGAAATTCGTTCTGTGAAATTAAAATTTATAATTAGTGTTGGGTTGATCTAGTAGTTGTTTTATTTGTGATTTAAAGGCTTTATAATTTTCTTCAGATTTGATTTTATATGGGAGGGCATTAAAATTTTTTATACCTTGGTAAGTATAGTGGTGTTGAAAAGCATTAGTTTTAATTTTAAGGATATCTAGGTTGCCAAGTTATCTTGATCGGTTACTTAGTTTTGTGATTGTTGTTGTAGTATTGAAATGATCTTTGTGGATTAGTAACAGTGAGTTCTTGTGAGTGAGTGAGTTCTAATGTTGTGTGTAATTTGTTTTTGAGTGTGGAATAGTTGGTTTGACCTCGTATTTCTTAATTATGCCATTCTTATGTATGCCACGTAAATAAATAAGTTGTTTTTCTCTGCGTGTCCCTTCCATGGGTCCCCGTTTTCTCTCCCGTTTCCATCCCGCGTCCCCTTTTGATTTTTATTTTTATTTTATTTTATTTCATCAGTATTACTTGATCCCGCAGACCTTTCACCTTCCTTGTCTTCCAGCCTCCCGCGTTCTTCTTCCACTTTCCCAGAATTCCCCCTTCACTCGTCCCCCATCCAGCAAACCCCCCTCCTGCGTTCCCCTTCTCCCCTCCTTGATTCCCCTCCCCTCCCTCTTTCCATCCCTGCCGCAAAATTATATGAAATACAAGCATTTTTCAAACAAATATCGTGCCACGGATTGTAAATTTGTTGTACAAACTTCATAACACCAGAACTCACCAATATATATAAAAAAAACTTCGCGGGCGTGCTCACAACAACTCAGCAAAGTTTAATCGCAATCGGATGATTGGTATAATGAATTAATAATTTCATAATGCCAAATCTCAAATTCGGGAGGCGGGTATGGGTACATTGGGTACCGCTGCCCCGAGAACCATTTATTGGATAACCAACACCTCTGCCGTAGGTCACCCTAAGTGGTTCGCTACGTTTTGTGACTTAGCAGGGGTGCCCGGGCTTATGGAGTGAGATTTGTCGAGGTCTTAGCGGCGGATGCGTCTGTCCATCTGCTGCATGGCAGGTCGGATTAAGAGAGACTGGTTTTGGGAGGCCTTTTGATCTTTTTAGCCGGACTCTCGAACCATCGCCTTGCACCGCGGTTAGAGGGATGGATTGATACGTCCGTCAATTCTGGATACACTGACCCCCAGATTCCTATCCTACCCTCACAACTTTTTCATTCCCAGAATTTCCTATCCTTCCCTTCCTTAAAAAGATCCTCCATACAGCATACCCTAAGATGGCATAGGCCCTGAGGGAAATTATTTTCCTCAGGGCCTCCTATGTGGAACTAAAAAAAAAAAAAAAAAAAACGATTGTGCTTTAGACCACACGACTGAAGTAAAACTTTACTAACTTATAAAAAAACATATGACATTGACATTGAAATTGACACTGACATTGACATTGACCTTGACATTGACATTGACATTGACATTGACATTGATATTGACATTCCAGACAATATGGTTTGTTGGACTTCGCACAGTAGTACACACTCATGCGTCTTTTTTTCGCTGGGCAAAACTTGCACATGCTCCGTTTCCTATTGCATGCTCCGTTTCATTTTTTAGCGACATTTTACCGTTCGCATCGATTACCGTTCGCATTACACTTTTCGTAACAATCACACTTTTCGTAACAAACACCACTTTTCGTAACGCATTCACCAGTTTACCCTCCAAGTTTCAAGCGTGCGTAAAGAAGCTTTGCTAAAAAAAACGAGTGTGCTTTAGACCACACGACTGAAGTAAAACTTCACAAACTTATGCCGTCCATTAAGAATCTAACAATAACAGGAACAAAAATATCCCCATCCCCTCAACATCCTCATCAACTCAACTCAACTTAACTCAACTCAACTCAACTCAATTCAACTCAACTCAACTTTACTTAACTTAACTTAACTCATATCGATTTTTCAACTCAACTTAACTCATATCGATTAGCGTTTCACTTTCATTATAGCGTTTCATATAGATTAGCGTTTCACTTTCATTATAGCGTTTCATATAGATTAGCGTTACATTACTCAACTCAACTCAACTCAACTTTACTTAACTTATCTTAACTCAACTCAACTCAACTTAACTTAACTCCAGTGTCCGAGCGGTTTCGGTTTCGGTTTCAGCCTAGTTTCGGCCAAAAAACGAGTTTCGTCTTAGTTTCGGTTTCGGCCGCCATCCAGCCGAAACCGAAACTGACTTCGGGAGGTTTCGCCCTGCGATCGGACATGTTCGGTGCACTGAACTGCGAGCTACGAATAGTAATTTTCGTGCGTCCGCGCACATAGTCGTGTCAGGACTTGATTCGTTTGAAAACTCTATTTATTTTCATGTATAACTTGCATTAAACATATTTTGTTATTGTAGATAGGTAAGTACTTTTTTATTTTAATTATATTGTAGTTCATTAAAAAGAGTGTCATACAATATGACCAAAGTTTAGAAGAAATTATTTTGTTCCTAAGATGAAAGCTCTTCATTTAGTTTGAGAGAAAACGATTATTTTTTTGTATATTAAGTATTATTTGCATTAAAAATATTTTGTTAGTAAGTAGGTAAATAGGTATGTTTTATTTTAATTATATTGTAGTTCATCAAAACGAGTGGCACACAATATGACCAAAGTGTAGAAGAAATTATTTGGTTATGTGGTTAAATACAAACGGCCTTACTAAAAAACCCCGTGAAAATTTTATTCAATTGACAAACGGCCGCGGATGTGAAAATATTACTAATTAAAAAATTGTTCTTGGAAAAAAATACACACTGGTTACACAGCCTGGGGGGATAGTTTGTTTCTGTTTTAGTAATGATTTCTGAACGAAATTTGGAATTTTCCAAAGTATTTTGAATATTTCCTATTTTTGAAAGTGTCGTAAAAACAAATACAATTTATAAAAACTAGATAAAATTACCTTTTAGATTTGGGTATTTGAAATACACTTTAGTTTAAAAAAACTGCCACATTTTAAGATTGAAACACGAAAAAAATGTAAAATAATTTCTTACCAAAACATTTATGATGAAAGTGTACAGAAATATTTGAAAATTAAAATTTAAAAAATACAGACCTTTTATATCATGAACTTGAAATGAAACTGTCACCTCAATTTTTCCTCGTGCATACAATAAAAAAATTATAAAAATTTCAAAGTGGTTTTTATTGCCAAAAAAATAACCTAAAAATATCTCTGACATTTCAACACATTTCTTGCATCACTGATGTTAATTTCTTTGATTAGTTTACCAACACATGAATTTGATATTAATATTTACAAAAAACACCACTTTTATGAAATTCTCATAAAATAAATATCATTAAATGTAAATATTAATTTTTATGTATCATATAAAAAACTTTTTGACATTTCAACTTTGAAAATACAATTATTGTTATTATAACTTCACTAAAACTTATGAAAAACCACAAAAACACGGTAAATATATCAATTATATGATTATAAGAGTGAATTAGTCATATTAATAAAAATTACGATCACTTTTGTAATATTACGAAACACATCGCCGTACCCAAAAAATCTTTTACGGCTTAAAATATGTTTTTATTGTGAACAGCGAATGCGCCGGCGCCCCCATCTAGCGGCCATGAATGAAAACATTGAAAACAATAATTTAGTATGAACATTACTAAAAATTGCACTGTTGCCAGATTTTAAAACCTGTTTTAGAGTGAAATTCGTTATTAGTAGTATTTCGTGTTTTAGTGTAAATTTGTTTTACTGATGTTGCTACAAAAACACAGGTTATCGGTCGTGCTGTAGTTTTTTTTTTAGTAAGGCTGAAAGTGTTTGTTTTAATTTTATAAGAAATTATTTTGACTTAAGATAAAAGAGTATTTTTTGTTTAGTGTACCTTAGAAATAAGGAGTGATAATTTTGTTATGTTAATTTTTAGTTCAAATATCAGAGACTGAATGATTGATATACGATTTAAAAATAAAGGCTGACTGATTAAGATTGACTTTTTTTTCCACGAAAACATGACCTTATGTGGAAGTTTCGGTTTCGGTTTCGGCCGTAAAAACTAGTTTCGGTTGGACACTACTTAACTCATATCGATTTTTCAACTCAACTTAACTCATATCGATTAGCGTTTCACTTTCATTATATCGTTTCATATAGATTAGCTTTTCACTTTCATTATAGCGTTTCATATAGATTAGCGTTACACGAAAAAGAACCATATAACTATTTAATGTGAAACGCTATGAAACGCATATATTTACGAAAAAAATATGAAACGTTACGAACGCTAATGAAAGTGAAACGCTAATCGATATGAAACGCTAATCGATGCGAACGCTAATTAAAGCGAAAGTTTAAAGTAGTTAAGATTTGTTATGAGTTGTTATGAGTTGTTATGAGTTGTTATGAGTTATTATGAGTTGTTATGAGTTGTTATGAGTTGTTATGAGTTGTTATGAGTTGTTGTGAGTTGTTATGAGTTGAGTTGAGTTGAGTTGAGTTGATGGGGATGTTGAGGGGATGGAGATATTTTTATTCATGCTATTGTTATATTGTTAATGGACGGCATAAGTTAGTGAAGTTTTACTTCAGTCGTGTGGTCTAAAGCACACTCGTTTTTTTCGTAACGTTTCATATTTGTAAAGAAGTTTTACTTCAATTAGCGTTCGCATATGGTTCTTTTTCGTAACATATTCATCATTTTACCCCGAGTGTCAAGCATGCGTAAAGAAGTTTTACTTCAAAAACTCAATATTATACATTATAATAATAATAATTTTTTTTTTTTAAAAGAAAAACAAACATTCCCGGGTTACGAATAACCCAACAATGTTTGAAAATCTCCTACTACCACCACAGAAAGCCGAAAATGTTGCTTGTGTTGTGATGGAGGACTTAGCCAGCCGAGGAATCGAACACGCGATGCCCAGGTGGGAACCAAGCGCTATGCCCACTCAACCACTGACCTTCGCGGGCATGCGTAAAACAAATCACCAAAGTTTTATCACCACAGGTTGAATGGTTTCGCGACAAACATAGACACAAAAATTTGTATGTATTGAGACAATGTAAATTAGGGGGTTAATGCCAAAAGTGCCTATCTCAGATTTGGTATTTTGATTAAGGCGCGGTTACCCGCTCAAAAAGAAGAAGATGGAGAGATATGTAAATACGAATGTTAGAGAGAGCGCGGTAATATTAAAAACGATAATTGTGAAAATGTTTAAAAAAAGACGACTCGTTTAAAATAGAGCAAAAATCCCGTGGGGGTTGTCTAAAATAGCATTTAACGAAACACTGTGAACTTTTCATAAATATAACTTTTAAAATAACTGAATGAAACCTGTTTATAATAATTTTCGGAGCATACTTTGCGATTTTTTTCTATCGGGGAAATTTCACATAAATGCCGTTACGGCATGGGGAATGTATAGATATTATCTTCAAAAATAACATTTATTTTTTTAAAAGCTTTAGAACTTATAGTATTTAAGGAAAATATGCATTAAATCAGTAGAAATGCGGGAAACAGGCCTTAAAAGTATTCTATTGATGAAGTTGGGGTCCATCTGACATAAAAGTCAAATTTTTAATCCAGCGGTTTTTTTTACATTACCTCCACACACAGGAGGCCCTGAGGAAAACAATACCCCTCGGGGCCAGTGTCATTTTTGGGGATGCTGTGTGGAGATTATTTTTTTAGAGAGAGGAAGGATTTTCTATTTGGGAGGTGGGTATGGGTATTCCCGCCCCGGAAACCATTTATTTGATATCCAACATAGGTTCAACACTCCTGCCCAAGTGGTTTGCTACGTTTGGTGACTTAGTAGGGGTGCCCGGGTTAACGGGGCGAGATTTGTCTAGGTTTTGGCGGCGGATGAGTTTGAGCTACTACTACTACTGAAGTACTACTGCAGGGCGGGCCGGATCGGGAAAGACTGGTTGAGGGAGACCTTTTTAACTCTAGTCTTCGAAGGTAGCGAAGCACTTGGGGTGATCTATGGCAGGGTTGTTGGTTATAAATAAATAACATACCCGCCTCCTAAATAGATAAAAATTTATTTGATAGAAAAATTCTATTGACAATAAGTATTCTCGTATTATTTGTAAGTAAACACTTAATTCATTTTGTATGTATAATTTATCTCTTGTCGTTTGCAATAAAACGTTTAATTATGTTATTTTATAAACAGATATTCTTCATATTTATATACATATGACATACTTGCAACCACACAGCTACCATTGGTGAAGAATTAAGGAAAAATTTCTTTATAAAAATATTATACATTTAATTTTATCTTGTTGGTGGCCTTTGACCAGAGATCTTACAGTTCAACACAGTACAGAACAGATTTTTTGTCATTTCGTTCTAGTGCTGTAACAACTTATTTATTCGCATGGTTTTCTTATTTTTTTTTTAAATTTAATTTATTTATTTATACTGGGTTTTTACACTCGCTTATGTGGGAACAATCTTGTCATAAAAACCGAGTTAATACACAATTAGGTAAAAACAATTACAACAATCTAATCACACAAATGACACTAAAACAGTTGTATTCGAATCCACTGTAACTGACCATTACTCAACCATTCTCGATCTACACAACTCTAAATCTTCTCCCTCTAAGGCCAGTAATCCTTCCCATAAAACTGTTGATATGGATCAATTGTTAAAGTCTGTAAAAGAAGCAAAATGAGAATCTACCCTGCTTTCTGAAAATGTCAATGACGCTATTTGAAAAATTTTCTGCATCACTAACTGCCCACATTAACCTTAATGGCTTCAAACAAAAAAAAGAAACTAAAACCATGGATTACAAATGGCCTGATCTTCTTTATACGTAAAAGAGACAGACTCCATAAACACGCCCTTAACAACCCAGACCTCCAACTCTTGCGCTTCTATAAAAAGTATCGTAACATTTGCAATAATCTCATAACAATAACCAAATAAAACTATTACAAAAAAATTGAAGAGTCAGGATATGACAGTAAAATAATCTGGAACGTAGTCAATGATATCTCAGAAAACAAAAAAACCTCACTCAAAATGCAATCACTCGCTATTAATGGGAAAAATATCCAAATCCATGATGACCCAAAAACCTTAGACGATCACGCCAACCATTT
This sequence comes from Limnephilus lunatus, assembly GCA_917563855.2. Classification (NCBI taxonomy): domain Eukaryota; kingdom Metazoa; phylum Arthropoda; class Insecta; order Trichoptera; family Limnephilidae; genus Limnephilus; species Limnephilus lunatus. The sequence continues at coordinate 45,476,617 of OU830603.1, read as the reverse complement.
TTTCAGTAACATTGGCACGAACTTAGCCAAAAAAATTCTAAAAGCAACAAACAAAACACAAAATCTCTTAACCTCACGGGTAAGACAACAGCGCTCTTTGCACCCTGAACTAATCCTAGCCCCTACCTCCAATAAAGAAATAGTTGACACAATACTCACCATTAAAACAAACAGTGCTGCTGGTAATGACAATATTTCTCCTTATATAATAAAACACATAGTTCACTTTATAACAACGCCGTTAAAGCATATCGTTAATCTAAGCTTTAAAAGCGGTTCCTTCCCACACTTACTAAAACATGCAACGGTTATCCCAATTTATAAAGGCGGCGATAAAACAAATATTGAAAAATATAGACCAATTTCTTTGCTAAGTTTAGTGTCCTGTCAAAAATCATTGAAAAAATTGTTAAAAGTCGGCTTGTCTCACATCTTGAAACCCATAAGATCCTCTCGCCTAATCAGTTTGGCGTTCAAAATTTAAATACAGAATCTGCAATCTTAGACTTGACGGATAAGATCACTAACAGCCTGGACAAAGGTGATTCCTGCTTAGCCATATTCCTAGACTTGGCCAAAGCATTTGACACGGTTTCTCACCCCATACTTCTAGAAAGACTATCTCTAATAGGCATCCGAGGTAGAACTCTTACTGGTTCTCATCATACCTAACAGACAGATCGCAAACTGTGAAAATTAACAACACAGCTGTAAGTAACCCCTTACCAATCCATTTCGGAGTCCCACAAGGAAGTGTTCTAGGCCCTATTCTGTTCTTCATCTACATCAATAATATCTGTAATCTTCCCATAACCGGGAAACTAATATCTATTGCAGATGACACTGTACTAATAACTAGACACAAAAACTGGAAAGGAGCATTCGACATAGCTCAAAACAACATAGGCCATATAAAGAAATGGTTAGATGATAATTTCCTAACCCTTAACGCCGGAAAAGCAAAATTCTTAACCTTCAGTCTTTCTGCTGCAACCCAACCTACCAACAATCAGAAGATAATAATTCACTCCTGTCTAATAACTTGCTCTTCCTATAATTGCCCAAACTTGGAACAAGCCACCCACATAAAATATCTGGGGGTCATCATTGATCAATACCTTCGTTGGGATCAGCACTTGGCCAGTCTAACCCCACACATCCGCAAACTCTCTTATGTCTTTCGATCCCAAAGAATATTTTTTACGGTGCTCCAGATTTTATGTCCGGGTTAAATCTTTCCCAAATGAAAGACTAAACCCTTCCACACACTTTTCCACAAATGAATATCTAGTAAATTCACGCAATGTAAGTGCACTATTGTTAGCAATAATAAAACGCTAAGTTAATATTTATGATGAAATATATTGTCTCCACGTTAATTGACAATAACAACATTCAAGAATCAGCAAGATTATATTCCGTGTTCCGCCATTTGTAAATCCAGCCGTTGGCTGTCCGCAGGGGGGTAGGTCTTCTCCATTCCCGCCAGCCAGGAAGCGTCCCTTCTTTACCGACCGCAATAGCTGGTGTAGTTTCCTTGTTGGCCGCCAGAGGCGATAGCAGTACCTCTGGCGGCAGATGAGCGGCAATATTTAAATATGCAGCTAACACGGCCATACTGACCACTGCTTTGACCTCAAAGCAGGAAGCTAAAAGAAAAGAAAAAAAAATATTAGAGGGATTGAAACTTTTTCAACCCCACAATGGTACTGACAAACAGATTACCCTGCTCGCCCTTCCTGACCATTGCAGAAATTTGTTCATTTGGTCAATTCCTCATATTTTCATATGCGACCATCACTCTGTGAGTGCTGCCATTGGGTCTGGTACCCACCACGTCAAAACGATCCTTCGGCAAGACTTCTACCACCTTATAAGGCAAGCTCCGAAACCGACCTTTCGACTTTTGTACACGTCAAAACGATCGTTCGGCAAGACTTCTACCACCTTATAAGGCAAACTCCGAAACCGACCTTTCAACTTTCTGTACCCCGGATTTCCCCCTAGAAATCCGTATTAAAACTGTATCGCCAACGCGATACGAAGGTTTAAATAACCGTTTTGCATTGAATTGTTTCATCTGCCGCATTTGATCTGCATCAAAAAGCATGAATCGGTTCGAGTTGAACCGTTTCATCTACCGCCTTTGATATTTATCAAAAGAACCCGTGCCTCAGCACGTAAGACCATAAGGTCCTGCTACTCACCAACCTGTGAGTTTATGAATCGGTTCGAGATGAACCGTTTCATCTGCCGCCTTTGATATTCATCAAAAGAACCCGTGCCTCAGCACGTAAGACCATAAGGTCCTGCTACTCACCAACCTGTGAGTTTATGAATCGGTTCGAGATGAACCGTTTCATTTGCCGCTTTTGATATTCATCAAAAGAACCCGTGCCTCAGCACGTACGACCATAAGGTCCTGCTACTCACCAACCTGTGAGTTTATGAATCGGTTCGAGATGAACTGTTTCATTTGCCGCTTTTGATATTCATCAAAAGCACCCGTGTCTCAGCACGTATGACCATAAGGTCCTGCCACTCACCAACCTGTGAGTTTATGAATCGGTTCGAGATGAACCGTTTCATCTGCCGCTTTTGATATTCATCAAAAGCACCCGTGTTTCAGCACGTATGACGTATGACCATAAGGTCCTGCCACTCACCAACCTGTGAGTTTATGAATCGGTTCGTGATGAACCGTTTCATCTGCCGCATTTGATATTCATCAAAAGCACCCGTGGCACCCCAAAAAGGTACACCATCGCCAAAATTGTCATGATAACAACTTTCATGCTTGTTTCTGCCTTTGCCTCTAATCGGCAGTTTTTTTTCATGAAGCCATCCTGGAGAGCAATAACACGCAGCATTCCGTTCACGCTCTTCACGAAAGATCATAGTAAATTGATCTACCTGCTCAACGCAACAGCAAAAGACATCTCCATTTTCTAAAAACCCCCGGGCTCACATATCACATCGCCCAGTATCTCATTTTCCAACCAACATTTAAAATAGTTTTTCACATATTTTGTGATAACATTCCTCTTCCATGGAAACCAGTATTTGTCCCGGACGGCAGCCAGTGTTTGATTAACACCTCGATGTCCAATCTCATCATAAAGAATCCAAAGAACGCCACACCTGACATTTCTAGGGGTTCACCATTTAGAATATCTTCGAACCATTCAACATCGAATCATGTTGATTATCTCCGAATCATTTCAAACCACTTTGAATCATTTCGATTAATTCCAAACCATTTCAAATATCTTCGAACCATAATAGGTACTAGGTTTTGACACAGACAGTCGGCATAATTGTAATTCAACATGATTACAACTTCTTTTCGCCATACATAAACGGGCTTTAATTTTCGCAAACATATTTCCTTTTAGTTATTGCAATAAGGCATCTGCGATGTCCATACTCAAAAGCAAATCACCATATTGATCCTGTTTTGTCAGCTAGACGGCTACCAAGATCAGATTTTGTCATCGCCGCGTAAACTTTCAGCATCGTAATTTTGAAACATTTTGAAGTTCCGAATATTTCACCAATTGCCATCAAAAGATCATATGATCATATCCATCTGCTATCTTCTGGCCCTGAAGTCAGCTTTCCTCAGATTACGCGCGCAGCACAATGCTGGCGACTTTATTTGACAGTCCTTTGTCGACATTTTTGACAAATGTCTTCGATCGTCAAATTAGGCTCACGATGATAAACACGAAAGGGGAAGGTCTTTTGACGAATCCATTGAACCACAAATGAGTTTTCAAGCACCAAATTAATAATTTCAATGCGTCCTTTCACTCCTTTCGGCGGGAACACGATCCACGCATTCCTCCGACATCACAATAATACATCTGTCATCACTGTAATTACGCGACATTTTTACGTAAATTCACAACAAAGTCCAATCATTTCACATATTTTCAGAAGTCCGATACACAGATTGTCATTTAAATCACCGGCATCAAACATAAACAAACTCGAGAGACGCCATCGGACGCCATGATGGACGCCGTTTGTATACAAAACACGAGTTTTTGTCAGGTGAACGAAACAAAAGCCAATTGACACTTGCTTTTACGAATCCCACTTCTGATGTTAGCAATAATAAAACGCTAAGTTAATATTTATGATGAAATATATTGTCTCCACGTTAATTGACAATAACAACATTCAAGAATCAGCAAGATTATATTCCGTGTTCCGCCATTTGTAAATCCAGCCGTTGGCTGTCCGCAGGGGGGTAGGTCTTCTCCATTCCCGCCAGCCAGGAAGCGTCCCTTCTTTACCGACCGCAATAGCTGGTGTAGTTTCCTTGTTGGCCGCCAGAGGCGATAGCAGTACCTCTGGCGGCAGATGAGCGGCAATATTTAAATATGCAGCTAACACTATATAAGTATAATAAATACAAAACAATACAAGAACAATACGTCAATCCACCAGAAACATAATGGGAAAATATTTCACCGACTCCAGATATTTTCATATCAGAGGGTTCGGCTCTGATGAAATCCTAACTGGTCCGATAAATCCTACTGATCCCTCAATATAAATATTTAAAAAATCTTTCGTAATCCTACATGTATTTAAAATGACCGACTTTTGCATTTTTATGTACAAATTTTTTGACAAATCTAATACTAAATTTTGAATGAGAGAGCTAGGTATAATGCCAGTAGCCGAAATAACAAATGGTAATATTTTTATAGTCTGAGAATGCCAAATTCTTTTAATCTCATTTCCTAAATCTGTATATTTTCTTATTTTTTCAGAAACACTTTTCTGAATATTACAAGAATTTGGAATAATTAATATTATTATATTATTATTATTTTTTTTTTTATTAGCAATTTTTTTTGGTACATTTAACAAGTAATACATAATAACAAAAAAATATATATATAAGTAACAAAAAAAATCCCACAAAGGCGAAGCCTGTGTGTGGGTATTATATTATGTGGATAACAGTGGTAGTTAAAATAAAATTTAAAAAATATATATGTATATGGGCTATAGAGATCAATCAACATGATTGATTATACTGGAGTTAATTTTTTATTTATTTGGATATATATATATTTCAAAAATAAAATATTTAAAAAAAATTTTTCGCATATCTACACCCTTACAAAAGTACATTTACATTTCCTTTTTAATTCTAAAAATTCAGAAATACATGGAATATTTTAGCAATTTGGAGGCTGTTTGTTTGAATTACTGAAAAAAATTACTCAGTTCCAAATTATTTTTTATCCAGATTTTAACAGTTTTTTTATATTCGTTCAAATTTTGACACATGTTGGTGGAGTGAGGTAGGGAATTGAACAATTTTGGGGCAATATAATTAATGTGTCTTTGGGCCAGCCTGGTTTTGCAGTGAGGCACTGTGAACACGCACGTGTTATGTCTCTGGCTAGAGCGATTTGTGTTTTTAGTGAAATTGTTAGGACGAGTAAATATATATTTGAGACATTGGGTACAGTAGATCCGCCTTAGTTCCATAATTTCGGTTTCTTGAAATGATTGGTGGGATATGTCTTGGGCTTTTGGTACATTACCTTAATGATGGATTTCTGAGCAATTTCGAATGGTTTTACATGGTTATTGTATGTTCCACCCCAGGCGATTATTCCATAGGAAATGGACGAAAGCACCAATGCGTCGTAAACAAGTTTCATGATTCTTGTACTGACGATATTGCTCATACTTTTGAATATGTAAATTAAGTATCTCAGTTTATTTACAGTTTTTTCTATATGGTAAGTCCATTTGAGTTGGCTGTCTATAGTTACACCTAAGTACTTGATATATTTTCCAAATTTTACATCTTAGCAGTTTGAGCATGTCTCAAAGTTACAATTAACATTATGGAACTTCAAGTTAATGTTATTTTTAGGGGATGACTTATGGGAATTATAAAAGGGAATAAAAATAGTTTTATCATAATTTGCTGAGAAGATTTCTATCTAGCCAATCTTTGACTGTTGCAATGCATTTATTGGCTTTACTGATTGTATCTTCCCACGTTTTACCTTGTACTGTGATTGCAGTGTCGTCGGCAAAAAATAGAATTTTACCTGGTATTACAATATTGCATAAGTCATTGATGTAGATTAGAAAGAGTAGTGGTCCTAAGACAGTTCCTTGAGGAATACCATGTTTTACTAGATCATAAGTGCTTAAGCTTGATCCTATTTTTGTGCGTTGTTGACGATTTAATATATAGCTTTTTAATAACATGAGACTTTTGTTTTTAATTCCAACGTTAAAGATTTTCTTTAATAGAATTCTATGGTTGACTGTGTCGAACGCTTTCTTTAGGTCCAAGAAAATGGTTAGAGTTTTATTGTTAGAGTCTAGGTTAGAATATATGTTTTGGGTTAAACTAAATACAGCGTCGTTGGTGCACAGGTTAAATCTAAAACCATATTGATTAACTGAAAGGATTGCGTTAAATTCTAGAAAGTTCATAATTTGTCGTTTTAAACATTTTTCGAAGATCTTGGAAAATTGTGAAGTTAAGGTTATTGGTCTGTAGTTGTCTGTTTTACATTGGGATCCGGATTTATGTATTGGAATAATGTGAGCGAGTTAAAAATTTTTGGGGTAAATGCTGTGTCTGATGCAGTTGAAAATGTGATGTAATGGAATGATTATGTGTTTTTTAATTGATTTGATGGTGGTATTGCTTATGTTATCTGGGCCCTTTGCAGACCTATCTTTAAGGTTGTCAATTTGTCTTGAAATTTCGAGTTTTGTTATTTCTTTGAATGTAGAAAGCTCAGAGGTAGAGTCGTTAGACTCTAAAAGGTCGGGAGGAATTTGATTTGAGTGAATATTATGACTTGAGTTACTATCTATAAGAGTTGAGGCAATGTTTGTAAAGAAGTGGTTGAAATTGTTTGCGATGCTCTCAGCGTCTTCAATGGTTGTGTTATTATCGGTAATGATTTTTTGTGGAATTTTGTCAACCTTTTGGTTCCTATTCGAAATTTCATTTATTACGTGCCATGTTTTTTTTGAGTCGTTCTGAGCATTATGTAGTTGTGTAGAGTAGTATTGTTGTTTTCGTTTTTTTATGACTGTGTTTAGGTAGTTTCTAAATAAAATGTATTCATTCCGTTTGGTGTGAATCTGTGCTTCGTTTATGGATGTGCAATGGTTTTCAAGGTTTTTGTAAATTTTGAAAAGTTTGTTTCTGTGTTGTATTGAGATTATCAGTCCACGCGTAATCCATGGTTTTATGTGCTTATGCTTACTTTTTGGTGGTGCTATTTGTTCTTGACTTTTTAGAATATGTTTTTGAAGTACTTCATAAAAGGTATTCAAAATTAAATTTGGGTCATCATTAGATAGGACCGCGATCCACGATTCTTCGTTCAGTAAGGTATTTAAAGTTGAGTAGTTGATTTTAGTAAATGTTTTGTTAAAACTATTTGGTTCAGCAGAGATGGGCAAAGTTGGAGTATGGTGGCCGTAGAAGGTAGGATAGTGGTCAGTTATGTCAATTTTTAGTGTAGCTGATTTATAGTGGTTATTTTTATTTGATTTTAAGAATATATGATCAAGACAAGTATCATTAGGATGATTAGGTCTGGTGGTGTTATTTATGTATGATAGATATCCTGAGGAATGCATAACGTTTAGATTTGATGCAATACACTTTATACGAAATTCAATGATGATGGCCTCATAGGGTGGTTTACCCGTGCTGAGGCCTCCATTTTATATACAAAATTATACACAATACATATAAATATATATATAATATTGATGAAAAATATATAATATTGGTGAAAAATATATAATATTGGTGAAAAAAAGTAAATAACAAACATACGATTAAGATAAATTAAACCTAAAAATTAGAGATTTGAAATTAACGTAAAAATAAAAATAAATAATATTATATAAGGTTAAAAACGATATTTTTAATAAGCGTTTGTGGGTGATTGTGTTTTATATTGGTTTTGTGTGTTACTTGTATGTTTTATTATTTTATGCTACGATATTTTGGTAGTATTGTCTATTTTGGTCTTTAATCCATTTTGTAATTTTGTGTCGGAATTTATTTTTGTTTTCCTCAATTTTATTTTCAAGTGTTAGACTGTTGAAAGCTTTTATAGCGTGATATTGGTAGTGTCTTTGTCCAAAGCTTGTATTTACCGTCGGAGTTTTTAAGTTTTCTTTGTATGCTTGTCTAACTGGTCTGTTTGTAATATTTTGTGTTTGTTGAAGATTGTTTTTTTGGTCAAAAATGTAATTTAGTAGCGATTTAACGTATAATTGTCGTACGTCTAGTACTTCACAACGGTTGAATATTTGGTCTGTATCAGTTAGTCTATGTTTTTAAGGATTACCTTTAAGATCGTTTTCTGCGCAATTTCCAGGTTTTCGATAGCTGAGTTTGTTGCTCCTCTCCAAGCAATTATTCCATATTCTATTATAGACTGACATAGAGCAAAGTATATAGTTTTCATTTGTTGTATTTTGTATATGTTTCTAATGTTTAGGAAAATGTGTATCGTTTTGAGGAGTTTATTTGTGATTTGTTTGGTGTGATGTGTCCATCTAACGTTATTGTCAATTATTATTCCTAGATACTTTATTTGTTCTTTTTTTCTAGAGGAGGGCAAACGCAGATGTTGGTGTTTAAACATTCGTGTATTTTTATGGTGTTTGTGTTTTTTTTGGCTGTCCTGTGCTATTTATACTGTACGTTGTGAATTTTGTTTTCGATATGTTTAGTGTAAGTGTGTTTGAGTCTAGCCATGATTTCACTCGCTTGATTCCTAAATTCGCTATGTTGTATGCATTTTTCCAATCCTTAGATTTAAAGAGTAAAACTGTGTCGTCTGCATAACTAACTATTTCACCATCTATTTTCATGCTGCAAAGTTCATTAATGTAAATAATGAAAAGAACGGGCCCTAGTATGCTTCCTTGTGGAACTCCATATGTAATTGGTAGTGGCTTGCTGATATGGTTGTTAATTTTTACTTGCTGTGTTCTGTTACTCATATAACTTTTTAATAGTTGGAGTTCCTTGCTTTGATACCTATGTTTTCTAATTTTTTTAAAAGCATTTGGTGGTTGATTGAATCGAAAGCTTTAGCTAAATCTAGATATATCGCTATGCATTAATACCCTTGATCTAAATTGCTATGAATTTAGTCTGTTGTACGCGCCAAAGCTTCTTTTGTGCCTATTTTTTCTCTAAATCCTTATTGTTTTTCCGAGATTAATTTATTTTCTTCCAGGTATATTATAATCTGATTTTTTATTACTCTTTCGAAAATTTTTGAAGGCGAGTTTAACAATGTGATAGGTCTATAATTAGTTATTTACATTTTGTCTCCGGATTTATAAAAAGGGATCACCAGTCCTTTTTTAAGAGTACCAGGGAAGCAGGAGTGTGTTATACTTAGGTTGATTAAGTGTGTTATGGGTTTTAAAATTTCGGTTTTTATTATCTTAATGCAATCCGTCGTTATCTCATCTATTCCAGGAGCAATTCGGTTTTTTTAATGTGTTTATTATTTTGTCAATTTCCTCTTCCGAAATTGTTTATATTGCAAATCTGTGTTGTGTCGGTTGTGTATTGATGTTTGAACTGTTTGTTTGTGATATTTTGTTTGTGTTGAGAATTTTACGGTTCGCTAAGACTTTTCCTATACTTGCGAAAAAGTTTTTTACATGATTTGCTATAGTTTATTTATTTGTATTGGCGTCTACTTTTTTTGAGTTAATGTTAAGATATTCGATTGTATTTTCTTGTTTGAATTTTTGTGTATATGTAACTTCTTTTAATATTTTCCATATTTCCTTTGGGTTATTGTTTTTTTTTTTTTTTTTTAAGTTTTTCTCTAAAATACAACTCCTTAGCTACTCTAATAATTTTCGTGCAGATGTTTCTATATCTTTTGTAGTAATTAAGTTGTTGTATGTCATACGGCATATGTTTAATTTGTTTGTGAATTCTGTCTCGTTTACGAATACAGTTTAATATTCCCTGTGTTATCCATAGTTTAATTTTTTTAGCTTTGTGTGTAAATTTTACTTGTTTAAGAGTAGTGTTATTATTTATTTCTTGCGCTAAAACTGCTGTAAATTTGTCCCAGGCCTCTTCGACCTTTTCCATTTGGTATATTGTACTCCAGTCTATTTTTTGAGTTTTTCTTTTTTGTGTAGTCAATTTGTTTTGTGAATATTTTATATTGGTTAGATTTTGTGTTTTCGGTACAATTGCTATCATATTCATGTAGTGATCTGTAATAGTGCTTCCAAGTACTATGGTTTCTTATTCTTATTCTTACTACCTCAACTCTTAAAACCGTTTACTATGCTCTCTGCCAATCCCTACTAGCATACGGCATTATAACTTGGGGTGGCTGTGCTCAATCAATTGTCGAACCTCTACTAAAAGCCCAAAAAATAGTAATACGTGTCATTAACAAGCGACCGACTAGATACCCCTCCAAACGACTCCTCATCGAGTATAACGTCGTAAACGTATGGCAACTCCATCTAAAATTTATGCTTATACATTTCCTGTTCAAATACAAAAACAAAACTCTCTTATAACACAACTACACCACCAGAACAATAACCAGCGGACACTACAATGTACCTAAACTACACACCACAACAGCTCAAAGACAACTTTTCTTCCTAGCTCCTAAAACCTTTAACCTTATCCCTGAAAACTTAAAAACGTTGAGCCAACCCCATTCCTTTAAAAAACAAATAACGAAATGGATCCTTACACATGGAATACATTACAATTTTAATACCCATTCAATTTACACTCTATCAATTTAATCACCTTTCAGACAAAACATAATATATGTATCTCTATTTTCTAAATTAGCGGCATTGTATGCACAAGATTAATTAATAACTTAACTTAATTAATAAATAAATTAGTGTGATCTATATCTAACAACTCCTCAAATTTTTCATTTTCTAAGAATTCTCTAACTTCCTCATCTTCTTCTTGTAACCCAACCTAACTATATATCAATTTCTTATAGAAGATCTGTGTGCATAGTATTAAGAGCAGGCATAACATGATAAATTTTTTACATATTTTTATTTACTATCTAAGCAGCTTTGTATGTATGCATAAGACTGATTACTGTGACTTTATATATTAATAATAACTTCTCTTTTCCAATAACTCTTTAACTTCTTTACCTTATTCTTATAATCCAAAATACCAACATAAACTCTCTTATTGTAGAAGAATCTGTGTGCATAGTATTAATTAGTGAACATTTTCAACCAATACTAATGAATGTAATCCGAAAACTGTAAACTTCACCCGCCATAACACAGGGTCATCCCTAGCATGTACTTTCGATTTTTCATGTATTAAATAAATAAATAAAATTTATCTGCGTGGTGGGTCAGATCTGGAGATCATACGTCAGTCAGATGATAGACACATTGACCCCCAGATTCCTACCCATCCGTCACACCTTTTCCTTCGTAGAATTTCCTCTCCTTCCTTTCTCTAACAATACCCTCCACACAGATTCTCCAAAAATGACTTTGGCCTAGAGGTATTTTTTCCAGTGGTGTTCTATTAGATAAATTTGATTTCACCCAGCGAAATATGTGTCAATCAATTTTATCTATTTGATCAAGCTTAGTAAGATGAAGTAATTAATTTTTTCAAAAACTTTTTGGAAATCAGTATAAATTGCATTTATTTGAAATATTAATTACAAAATTACATACACAGTTACAAAAATCCAAAAGATTTAAATTTAGATCCGCGAGGAACAAACCCATGTTGCCTAGTGCCGAGAAGGGGCTTGATGTGTGAAAAAACATTATTTAAACATGATAGTATACTAATTGGTCCATATTTTTTATTAAAGATTAGCCACCTTATTTGAATACTGGTCCCACGGAGCTTCTTTCAATAATTGAGGAATAGTCCCAGTGGTTAAAGATCCATTAAAAATAACAAAAAGCGGTAAATATAAAAAATCTGCACAGCAACCGACAAAGAAAGGAGGAATTTTATCAGGTCCTGGACCTTAACTCGAATCTTGTTTACTAAAAAAAATTCAACAACTCCACTTTGTATTTTACCGAGATTTTTGGTTGTATTCAGTAATGTTTGGCATTGAATCGTTAGCAGGTGATTCCGACTTAGTATAAACAGATGAAAAATATTTAGAGAATATATTCGCTATTTCTTATATTTATATAATACAGTTGGTTTTTCGTAATGATTTTGAGTAAGACCAGAATGCCATGTTATGTTATCTTGCAGACCTCTTATGTTATCGTGCAGACCTCTTTCGACAGAGTTGAGGTATGATTTATAACATTCATTTGGCTTTTTTTGGCTATTTTCTTTAATCTCTATAATCTGAAGTGTTATCATGTTTTTTTCCTTAAGTCTTATTGTAACAAATATAGTTGTTTCGAGCGCATATTGACAAGTATCAATGATCGAATACTTTCCTTGTCTAGCATTGCTGTCTCTTAGAGACGAGGGATTCCATTGGCCAGATGTGGCATCCCGCCGCTAGGGTTTTTTCACATATGGATCGACCCATAAAGGTCGTGTTTGATCGTAAAACTTTAAGTCTGCCTTCCGAGACCAGCTCGCGCGGCTTCAAGATACTTGTTAATATTTTGTATAAAGTGACGAGTAATTAAAGGATAATTAGTGTCCTTTGGAGTTATTATTATTGGAATAATAACCATAAAGCTACTGTTATAGCTTGTACGTTTAAGTTACTACTGTTTTTTTACAATTATTGAACTGTCTACTTGTGTTTTTGATTGTACACACCCAATAAAGACTCATTGTGTTTACAGAAGAAAAGAATCCACGCTTTTTTTTCTATAAACACAATGAGTCTTTATTGGGTGGGTACAATCAATTACACAAGTAGACAGTTCAATAATCGTAAAAACAGTAGAAACTTTAATCTATAATAGTAGCTTTATGGTTGTTATTCCAATTAAAATAACTTCAAAGGACACTAATTATCCCTTAATGAGACCTGAAGTTACGCGAGACACCTTGGCGGGTAAACTTCGACTTTTACTATGTCCTGGAGCTCAACGCGGGACTCCCTGGCGGGTCAAAACTCAAAACTCTAAAGTTACGCTTGTCTTTATATACCTATTGCCCCCTATTGGCCCGCTGCCCTAGCGGCTCAAAATAAAGAGATATGTTATTTATTTTTCTTAAGAAGAGCAATCAATTGCTGATTAAAATTTTGTTATTTAAAATTCAGCGTCGACTGGTTTTTCCCCGTCAGCAAATTAAAACTCGTAACAAATATTACATTTTTTATTTGAACAAAACAACCTTCACAACAAACATTTTTATGTTTGTTATTTTTTTTTAGGATAGAGGAAAAGAATTCTAATTTTAAAAATAAGTGACCAAATATGTGAAATAATTTTTTAAATTTTGGGTTTTCGAATGTAGCCACTACTTTATGGTTATCCAGAACTAATTAATCCCCTCCTACAGCCCCTACCTTAAGCCTCCTCACAAGGCTACCCAACCGGGTGGCGACATAGTTCACCAGTCTTTACACTGTACAAAGAGGGGAACTCTTGTTAGGTGTCACCAAAAAACAACTTCTGACAGTTAAAAATTTTTGTTCGGTATTCACATAAAAAATGTGGGTGGCGTATTTGAATCCTTTTTTAATTTTTTTTTTATTAACATTAAGATATTATAACATTATACACTGCTCAAATAATGAAATAGACATTTTTAATGACCCGTATACTATTGTTTTCCATCATTTATATAAAGCTGATACATGTGTTGAAGCCCTTTATTTAAAATCAGGCAATATTGGGATTGGTTTATTTATGGTACCAACTAAATCATTGTCTCATCAACACAGGTGCCAATAATAAATTGTTTACTTTTGCATGTTAGCTAACCATTTTTTTTACTATTTTTGTTATTATTTCTAGTAATACATTTAAAAAAAGAAATACAAACATTCCCGGGTTACGAATAACCCAACAATGTTTGAAAATCTCCTACTACCACCACAGAAAACCTAAAATATTGCTTGTGTTGTGATGGGGGACTTAGCTAGCCGAGGAATCGAACACGCGACGCCAGGGTGCGACCCAAGCGCTATGCCCACTCAACCACAGACCATGGTTTTGGGCATCATGCCTGTTTTATGTACTAAAATAAAATAAAAAAAATATAGAGCAGAGATGGTTTACATGGTAATGCGCATTTTCATCCCGCGACAAAATAACCCGCGAGAAAGTATCCCTCGACAAAATATCCCACAGACAAAATATCTTTTAACAAAATATCTGCTAAAACCTAATCGAACCTTATTTTATATTTTAAAATCTTTGAAAAATAATTTATTGTCTTAACAGGATGTATGTATTATTTTTGTCCCATTTTTGTTAGGTTAGGTTTTAGTAGATATTTTGTTGGGGGATGTGTTGTCCGTAGGATATTTTTCGGAGGATATTTTGTCGAGGATATTTTTTCGCGGGTTGAAAGTTGCGGAACCGGTTCACATGTAATTTCTGTGAGCACTACGGCCATAGGCCCTACTATTTTACTACTAGCTCATAAATCTATTATTATTACTATGTTAAAAAAACCATATCTTCAAGCCACTGAATGCCCGACGAGGGAAGAGAGCCTGATCTTTCCTCTCTACTCCCCCATGATTCCCCGAATGCCCGACGAGGGAAGAGAGCCTCAACTCTCCTCTCCACTCCCCCATGATTCCCCGAATGCCCCACGAGGGAAGAGAGCCTCATCTCTCCTCTGCACTCCCACATGATTCCCAGAATGCCCGACGAGGGAAGAGCGCCTCATCTCTCCTCTCCACTTCCCGATGCTCCCCGAATGCTCCACGAGGTAAGAGATCTTCATCTCTCCTCTCCACTATCCCTTATTTTTATTTGAACCCTTACTATTATATATTTTTATGTATAGAATTTAATCTCTTTTTTTTCCCGCAGTACAATCTAAGAGTGCCTCATCGCTGCATCTGAAAGCTGACTTGATCCAGGTGCGGTAAGTTATTCATCTTCTTTGGGAGAGAAAATTTACAACACAAAATTTTAAATTAATTTCAATGTATCAATTATAAAATATTTATGAACAGCAGAGGAAAGAGGTTCTTGCTTGTGTAGTGGTGTACTGTATCTTAGGACTCTGCGGGTTAAGAAGAGACTGGGAGCTGCAAAATAATGACACCCGCAAACTGTTTCTAACCAATTTGAACTGCCATTGGTATTTTTTAATTATTAATTAATTCATTTTTATTAATTCTAGACTTAAAATTTGTGATGTCCTATGCCTGTCTCATTAGGAAAACCTGTATTGAAAGGTGCTTTAAAATATGAAAAGTTTAGAATAAAAATAATAACACATATAGTAAAAATACCAATATTACATTTAAAGTAACAGACAATCATCATCGTCCCATTGAAAAAAACACATACTTTCGTTTTTATAATATCTTTGAAGTTGGATCTGTTACTGATCCAGGACTTCTTGTCAGATTTGTACATTGTGTTTTGTCTAATGGCCAGTGGAAGTGCATTTATAGTTTGGTTGCAAAGTACCTACAATTTCTTTGGCTAAAAGTTGTTATCGCAAAAGGGATAAGTAAGAGATTATGGTCCCTTTGGTTCTAGCATCTCGAGCAGTTTGGACATTTTCAAATGTAGTTCTGTGTTTGAAGAGGCATCCTAGTATGTTCTTGGCGTAAAGTTGCCTAGTGTCCAAGACACATATTCTCCTGAAGATTTCATCCGAACTGCTCGTTATAGGTAATTCTAATATAATCTTTATGATTAATTTCTGAGCTTTAAAAATCAGATCAATGGCGACAGCGTTAGCTCCTCCCCAGGCTATAGTACCGTACTCGATTAAAGATTGACATTGTGCAAGTAAATTGTTTTGAGTTGATTCAAGTTAAGAAAGTGGCGAGTATGTTGTACACAAGCAATAAATAAAAATAAATACATGTATACGGTCTCCGGAAACTCGTGGTACAAGCGATAAGTGGTGAATTTACATAGAAGTTCTAATATAAAGTTTTAATTTTTTTTTACAATGTTTTAACTTTGCATTAAACCTTTAATAATTGCCTTTTTGTTTGAATCTAATAGTTAATAGTTTTTACGAGGTGCAGTGTAGATATGTTCGATAGAGTTCTAACATTGTCTTACCATGTTCCAATGATTTTTTTTTTCATAACTTTTAATGACTTTTCAAAGGAGGTGTTGAAGTTGCGTGATTATGAGTTGTCCGGTCACCGTTTATGGTTCCATGACAGTGGGTCCGCCAACAATTGCCCCCCGGCGTACTTATACACATTGTGCAGTGTGCAGTCGGTTTAGGGAAAAAATGGTATACCTCAAATTTCACAAAACGTAACTAGGTGACCCTAAAGGAATAGAGAGGAAGTACCGCCGAATATCAAAAGTATAAAACTAATTTTCATTCAAATGCATCAAGAAAAATCTGCTTCTTTATATACCGTGTATAACAACGCATAAGTACAAAAAGACGATTGTATTTTAGACCACCCTACTGAAGCAAAACTTCTGCTCCATCTATATTAGGGGTCTCCAAACTTTCCAAACTTGGCCATACTGATTATTCCAGTAAGTTCCAAGGGCCAAAACATTTTTAATTTTCCTGCCATTATCTATATTTTCTCGACTAGTCGCCGAGTACGCGCCCCGAGCGAGCATTCGCTTGCTAAATTCGTTATTTCAATTACAATTAGGTACTACCTATTATCAATTTGCTCAAGGGCTGTTTTCTGTTTTTGGAACTACCTTACTTGTGTAAGAAAACATTCTCTAAAATGAAGTACACAAATAATGTTTACATCTTAGTTAACCGATAAGCATGTTAAATCTCTTTTAGTAATATTTTTTTAAAATTAGCTCCACACAGGAGGCCCTGAGGAAAATAATTTCCCTCGGGGTCTACGTCATCTTAGGGGGTGATGTGTGGATGGTTTTAAATAATTGGTATAAGTAAAATTGATCCACAACAACTAACTATTGTTAGTGGAAAATAACAATTACATAAATCGCATTAGTATTTTACATGTTATAATGTTTATTAATGGGTTTTTTTATCCAATTTATCACAACAACAATAAGCCATTAGCTGTCGCGGATCTGATTGATGACACCGGTCATTAGCTGTCGTAGCTGGTTATTAGCTGTCGTAAGCCTGATTGATGACACTGGTCATTAGCTGTCGTAGGCCTGATTGATGACACTGGTCATTAGCTGTCGTAGGCCTGATTGATGACACTGGTCATTAGCTGTCGTAGGCCTGATTGATGACACTGGTAATTAGCTGTCGCGGGCCTGATTGATGACACTGGTCATTAGCTGTCGCGGGCTGGATTGATGACACTGGCGGGCCGGATTTAGCCCGCGAGCCGTAGTTTTGAGACCCCTAATCTATATGATAGGAAGGAAGAAAGAAAATGCGCGCGCGCACTGCTCTATCTTGCTCCTACAATGTGATACAGACAATAGGCTTGCTCTGTGTAACGTAACTGGCTATGAGAGAAAGAGAGAAAGAAAATGTGTGCTCGCACCTCTGACTCTCCAGCCCCTACTGTAATATACGAAGCGTTCGCCTCGCTTTTCGTAACGCTCTCGTCACGCATTCGCCACCGACATTGACACTGTGTATAAATTCGTTTGATGTTTATTGCAACTTATTATTAAGGATATTTTTAAGTCGATTTAACGTTTGAAATTGATAAATGAATTTAACTGTTGGCTTATCACTATTTAACGACAGGAGGTTATCGCCAACCCATATTTTTAGAATATTTTTATCTTCTGGGCTTTTCTCACGTTTTTTCTTTTTTAAAATAATCAGCTTTAAAGATAAATTGTTCATGTAATGGTTAAATAAATGTCATTTTCTTACAAAATGATTTATGTTGACCCCTGAACAGTGTGACGGTGAAGGAGGCGTCTACTAATATCTACAGGAATTCCAAAAACTGATCAAATCGGACTAATATCTATGAGAACCAAAGTGAGGACGAATATCTACAGCTCAAACTGCTGACTAATATCTATGTAACAGGTGATGTCGACGAATATCTATAGCACTGGCAAAGGTTGGATTTGAAATTATGTAAAGCATATTGGCATAACGTTATATTGCGTATTCAATTTAAAAAAAACTTAATTTATGTTAAGTTAGGTTAGGTTAGGTTAGTATTACGTAATTGAAGTAATTTATGCTTTTCCGTACCGTCCTTGCTCAGCTGCCCTCTGTAGATATTAGTCCCACCTACATTCCATAGATATTCGTTTTTTCCATAGACGGTGAACGAGAGTTTTGCAGAAGCTTGGGAGGAACGATAAGGAAGGCATCATTTGACGATGATTCATTCACCTCCATCACCGAGGCATCGAAGACCATTTGCAACTTAGTGGTAACAGTACCCGGACGAAGAATGCAATGACGAAGTATGTGATGCCTTTTCTTGAGTAAATCTTTCCCAGGAACACGTGTCATGTGACCACTGTGCAAGTAGTCAGTCATAAAAGCGAAGTACGGTTGTAATGGTCCGCCACTCTTGGCTTTTGACTCCAATTGTGATGAACCCTACCTAGCTGATTTACTTTTCTAAGCTTCTACCTCGTAGTTTAAATCTCGTAGCTCCTGTCTCGTAGCCACGCTCATAATTCTACCCTTATGTCCTACTGATCACACCACTAGGTATGATGGCCTGACTCAACCCTCCTTTCGGTTTATTTCTACCTCAGGCTCGTGATTTCTAAACCCCTATACCTTATAATCTAGCTAAACCTACCCTATCTTCTTAAATCCCTGCGATTTTCTCACAGTAATCAAGATTTAAGATTTTAGTTAACATTATTTCTATAATCTGCGTTGTGTAATTTTTTTTGTTTTAGATTTTACATCTGTTTGCATACTTAATATGCACACATATGTAGAGAAGATAATGTATTACGTGTGGTAACCCATAGATTCTTTTAGAGAAAGGGTGAGAATTTTCCGATCAATTTATTTATTATTATTTTAGAATATTTAACCGAGTTTGATAAAATACCCCCGCCCTAAACCTTGTGTCTATTTGATTTCCATAGGAATTTAGTGTGTTTATTTAATTCTTCCTATCACCGCTGATACATCGATAACATAAACAACAGTTAATAAATTAAACATTTCAAGAAAGCAAACCTTACCTTAGGATGATCGAACTCGAAGGTCCAGTTTTCTCAATTGAAGTCCTTGTCTGCAACTTCTCCTAACATAATGTGTTTGTAGTCATAGTTAGTGCTTTTGGTTAGTATTCGCAAAATTGTTGAAAGAGCAGGAATGGAGGGATATGGGGAGGGGATAATATGTTTGCTGAAAAGTCGGCTCCTCCGCTAACCAAGTGAAAACCGATGAACAACAATTTCAAACCGGATTCTCCCAAGTACGTTTGCTAAGCTTATCCTTAAGTCCGAGTTTTACTCTCTTCGACGAGCGTCTCTTGTTACGAAAGGGGCTCTTCACGCCAGATGGGGGAATACCAAGTCTTCATGCCGTTTTTCTGCCTCACTCCGACTTCCATCTCCGCCGGATTGAATTTAACTCTACTGAGTCTAGAAGGGGTATTTCATGTCTTCCCTTATCATGCCTCTATCCGTTAAACGTGGCGTAAGCTTGTGACGGGCAGATCCTTCCTCCCACGTAACCGACCCAGCGTTACATTCCACCTCTGATTAGCTGACATAAAACTCACCTCGTGAACCTTATGTTTGCTTTCAGGTTCGACAAGACTCACGGTATGCAAATAACCTGTGGCTTTAATGCCGCGTCAGCGTACTGTCCGCATACGTCCTTCCTCTTCCCCGCATGCCCACCTCGACAATACCGCCACAAGATCAAAGCCGTCCGTTCGAGAAAGGTTGACACTTACATTTCCAGATGGCTCATACCTACATACAGAAGCCTTGAAGCTTACGTTCGAAGACAAGTTAGGATTCAGGACTGTATGAGTATTTGAACACCAGTGTTGTTTAAATGAGGTCACTAGCTCCTCGTGTGTTAGGTATTTAGGATAATGGGTATTTATGGGTTCTTGGATACCTACTTCCTATAAGAAAGATTTAAAAATGAGATAAATCAAGTCGACATTGAATCAACGACCTCCTGAATAATTGTGATGTGCTCTCTTAGAGTTTGAAGCTAGTCGCAGTACTTTACTTTGCGAAATTTTTGCATGCTGAATCAATGCTACCTATTGGCGATCGCTCTAGTAAAATCAAGTCGTTTAGAATTGAGTGAATTTAAACGTCAATGTCGCCTTCACATATTGACCGCAGATTTCATCTCAAGCTATAATTGATAAACTTGTCCCTGATGTTAAGTTTTGTTTTGTTTATTCGTTAATGAATTTAGGTGACTGGGTCAATGGATGGCCTTGAACTCAAATCGAAATTTTGGTACACTATCGAAGGTCATATAACCATACCCTAATCGTGCTAGTGAAAAGAAACGATAGGTATTTATCTTACAAATACGCTAAGATACCAAAATTGATTTAGTGATGCGTTTCTATCTAATTATGTGTTAAGTATTTGTTTAGCAACATTTCATTCTGTATGGGAGGTGTGACATGCGAATGCTAATAAATTGGTTAGTTATTTATTTACCCTTACTTGGCGTTACGTCCATCAGTGTCAGGATATCCACAGGAACCTGTAAAAGCTTAAATATTGTAAGGACTCACCAAGCTCTAATGTCTTAATTTCAGCTCCCCCGGGTTACTATCATCGGCGAGAAACTTATTAGAGCATCCAGACTACCTGTGTAACTTATCGCACTTTTATTTCGACTTCCCACTTTTAACGATTTAATCCTACAAGATCCGGAACTCATCTCCTTCCTTTCTCCTTTGAATAGATCTCTGATGTAAAAAATCCTCACGTTTTCCTTTAATATCTGCCGTTATTATTGAAGAAGAACGATCCTATCTAATTAACCCCGACAACCCTCACCTCCCTCCCCTTTCCTTCCATATTTGATTCCAATCTAAAGAGGGGAATCGATTCTTAATAATCGTTCGCTCGAATATTATTTTATTATGTGGTATATAACTATACCTATTTACTCTTTAATAAATTAATTTATTAATTTGAATTTCCTTTAAATTTGTATTATTCCACTTTATAAAAATATTTAAGTTTTATTTATTTTTTTCTCAATTTAAATTATATATTTTTTTTCATAACAACTAAAGATTTTCTTTAAATTTGAATTATTCCACTTAAGGACAAAGCTAAAGTTTTATTTATGTTTCCAATTTGGACTAGAATCCCTTTGTAACGAATAACTAAATATTATTCGTCACTCAGATTACAACAAAACTGAAAGAACCCCTTCCACTTTATTTTATAACACTTTTGTTTAGCAGCAAATTAATCACTTGGATTATTCATTTAAACTTCAGCTAAGTATTTTCCAGATTTCGGATCAATTATTATTATTGCGTTGTCACCTAACGATAATTAATATCTCGTAATAAAATTTCCAACTTTCGACCTAAACGTAAATTTTTTATTTAATGAAACTTATTAGACTGTAATTTTCTTTATATAACCTCGGACTAAATAACTCTATTTTAACCTTCATAGAACAAATTTAAAGCAATTCAAACACACTATATTAAACTCCTCCCGCATTGAATTTGTAATTAATTAATTAATTATTAGATTTTATTGAATCGGAAATTATTGCAAACACTGATTTTAGATTTATTATAAGATCATACACTCCGTTAAATTGCACGATTAACCCTATCCGGGCACTTCACTCCCTGTTTTATCAAAGTATAAAACTGATTGTAGACTCTATTTTACCACTGAATTTTTTTTTATAAGTATAAACTGACTCTATTTTTCCACTGTATTTTTAAAGTATAAAACTGACTCTATTTTTCCATTGTATTTTTAAAGTATAAACTGACTTTATTTTTCCACTGTATTTTTAAAGTATAAAACTGACTTTATTTTTCCACTGTATTTTAAAAGTATAAAACTGACTACTTTTCCACTGTATTTTTAAAGTATAAAAACTGATTCTAGACTCTATTAATTAATTACCAGGGTAATTCTCACGACATGCGCGACGTTTTAATCAACCTTGCCAGTTGTCGAAGGACCCCCCGAATCATCCCAAACACGCTAATTTATACCCATCACAGCTCCAAAAGGGCATAATCGTATATTCCTTGACGAGGAATTATAATCTGTAATCACTCGAAATTTTTTGAAAACCCCATCTCGTTATCGTTTGTTCCTACATAAGATCTTTCGATTTTTCCTCTTCCTAAATCTCGGTTCGTCCCACAACTTTGTCTCGCTTTTCTAAGGTTTTTAGTCCCGGACTTAGTAAGCTGCCATCCAGTTTGCCCATTTTCCACATGTCTTCTGTCTTCATAATATGTTTTATAAACATGGTTTTAATCTTGTTTTTTTTTTTTCCAATTTGAACATGCCCATAAGTGATCTGCTAAAACTGTGTTTTAATTGGCATAAATATTAGGGAAAACGTAGATTCTTCAGTCTCCTAGTTTTAAACGCTAGTTGTCCTGTATAAATTTCCACGAAAATTATTTCTTTTCCCCTAGTCTACGTAAGCAATTATGTCTCAGAACCGTATTTCCATTATTTATGTGGCATATTCAACTTTTCCATTTTCCCACCTAATTTTCCTTCAAGTAACGGTGTTTTAACAACTATTCTTAAATGATTTTCCCTTCGTTGTTAATAAGGAATCATATCCTGGTTCCGTATCTACTCTACTTATAACGTTTTGAGTTTTTCCCATTTCCTTATCTGAGTTTTCCGGTTATGTCGGTTTTCCGTTCTCTCCCCCCACTCCTAACCCAATGATCCCTTATTGAAATTTGACGTTTGCCTTTTTGCCGTGATTCCATCTCCCGCTAAAACCCTTTTTTCCTTTTTTGATATATTATTTATGGTGTTTTCCGGCCCACTAACTATTCCTATCCTGGAATATCTGTCAAGTTAACTACTTCGATCAAATTCCGCCCAATTTTCCATCTCTCTCTTGTTCAAAATCCCATAAACTGCAAGCCCTGACGTGTGTATACATTACGATTTCTACATACTTGGCGATAAATCCATTTTAATGTGTTTATAATTAAATTTTACGGAAATTCTATAATCTAAATACTAGGTAAGAGCAATGTTAATTTTTATGACCCTTTTTAATGGATAATGGGCCTTAAATAAACAAAAGGCATGTTCGAATATTCCTTGTTTATATCAACAATATACATGTGGGGTCGACAACCGTTGTAATGTTTCATATTCCCTCGCAGTCTCGTGTAACTTTATGTTATGATCCCTATTTTAATTACGTAAAATGACTCCTTTTTATGAATTAAATCTATCGCGATGTTTGCAGTATTTCCACCCCCCCCTAGGTATACTATTCCAATTCCTTTCCAAGCACCTGCTACTGCACCAAACCCTTGTTTCGTCCTCTTGTTCAATCCTTAAACTCTAAATCTTTTTGAAATTTTCCTTCCCAATTCGCTTTCCTAATCTCTCCGTTCCGTCTAGAATTGATAACAATAATTTTCCATTGTGTTATGTATATTCATTTTCTTTTCGTACGTTTTTCCTCGAATTTAGCCTCTCGGCCGTCATATGTAGTTATTCTATAATTGAGAATCCTCCCGCAAGCATGCCCCGTTGTCCCCGCGTTTTCCACTCAATATATTACTGATAAAATTTTTTATCGTTATCCAAGTGTGTTTTTCCGCAACTAAAAACGCTCTAATGCACTCGAAACTAAGGTCTCCCGACCCCTTGAAGGTACCCTTTATTAATAACATTACTTGGGTTCGTTGTACTAAAAACCTTGAATAATTCGATATTTATCTCTTAGTTCATTCAACCCTGATCTCTGTGGGAACGTCTAGACCATAAATTTCTTCACTAATCACTCGGGTCAAAGTACAATCCTTTGTGTCCAAAATGGGCACGACCCCCTTCTTGCTGATAGGCTGAGTTGATTTTTAATTGCTTTTCCTGCTATTTAATTGGTTGTCTCAACTCTCGCGTTTAAAATCGTCCCTAAACCTGGGGTTCCCGTTAAATATCGATCTCATCACCATCTGTGTATATTTAAGGCAACTATAACACATCAACTTAACAATACCTCTTTTTTTCGAGCAAGTTTTGAATTTGACCATACAGATGTCGTAGCACTGCGCTTTTCTCCTTAGAATAAAAAAAAAATTCTCGTAGGCCTTCTCGTAAATTGGAGGTTACCATTCATCACACGGTTCACGTAAACTAAGCTTTACTGTCTGTTTACGTTCGAGTGAAAGGATGATGCGCGAAGGGGCTTCGCGCGAACCTGGGGAAGCGATATCCTTATCCTTTTCTCCAAAAGGTAAGGCTACGATGAATTGTCCCGAAGGGTCACGTGAGTGATTAGTGTGATGGAATTGCTCATCATGTTGTTCTTCAGGGGTGAGATGTGAAGACTGAGGGAATGTGTCCAACTCCTTCAGTTTCTTGACCTTTTCACGAAGACGGTACTGGTTGGTTGCGATAAATTGATAAGAAAGGTCACGTGAACGATCAATGCGATATACTTGGTCACGACGTTGTTTGGTGGGCTGTGAAGACTGAGGAAATATGTCCAACTCCCTCAGTCTCTTGACTTCTTCGGGGAGACGGTACTGGTTGGTTTCGATGAAGGAATTTGTTTGACGATCGGTAGCAAAACCAACCGAACCCAAAGGAAGCCAACCGAATGGTGAATTGTCAGCTGAAGGCTGGTGATGATCACCCTTTAATTGGGGTCTCAAAATCTCAACATATCGAAGTATGTCAGTCGGTCCAGTGTCAGTTATCAGTTTGTGATAGTCAGGGTCGGCACGAGTTATGTCTCGCAAGGGATGACATGATAGCTTGTCGAATTGAGTTGGCGATGGAAGTAACTTCGTGTTGACGACAATTTGCCCTTTATCCTCGACATTTAAATTGGTGACACCTGACGCGATTATAGAAGATTGGCCTAAGCCGCGAATTCTCTGAGAGCTGACTGGACGCTCGGCAGTGCGATTGGTTACGAAATGTGCTTGACTGTTTGAATCGGACAACGGACGAAACGTTTGAAATCTGCCGGAAGGATTACGAATGCTAATATGAGCAATTGACAAACGTACGATTGAGCTGTTACCGAAATTAGCGAGGTAAAGAACTGGAGGATCAGAAAGAGAAGCTCCTTGAATGGCGAATGTGGTGAATCGTTGGTACTCCTCTTCAGCAGGAATGTTGTCTTCCCCATGAAGTAGAGTGTGATGTTTACGATGACATTTCTGAGAATCAAACACCGATTTGCAAATTGTGAGAGAATGAGAAGGCGTGAGACAATTCAGGCACCAACGGTGTGCCTTGGTGAGTTGAGCGCGTTTCTGAACCCATATGTGCGTAAATGCTTTACACTTGGCGATAGAATGGGCTGCCTTGCAAAACGAGCACTTTGAGAAAGTGGAAGCAGTCAAGGACCAAATCCCAAAGAGCAGCGTTTCCTAACCTCGAGACCTACATATTCTATATAGCGAAAAATACCTGGACAAATAAATAAATATTGATAAACATTTGACATTTAAACAACACATAGAAAAACTAAAAGCAAAAATCATCCCATTAATTGGTGAATTTGGTAGAATTGCTTATCTTCTACCAACAGAGGTGAAGAGGGGCTCATACTTTAGCTTCATCCAGTCCCACCTAAATTATTTAATTGAAATATGACTTGCAAATAATACAGATTCTTCAGAGACCACATCGAAGGACGAAACTTCACCATTTATACGGATCACAAGCCAATCACCTTCGCTTTTAACAAGAAGCGAGCTTCTAGTTCTCAAGGAAAGGCAGTTGGACTACATAGCGCAATTTTCAATGGATATCAGACATGTTTCCGGACAACAGAACACAGTAGCTGACGCACTATCTCGTATAGAAGAGATTAATTGTCCTACTTCTATTGACTACAGGCAGATGGGAATAGCGCAATGTCAAACTGACGGTATTATGAAGGCAAAAGATGACAGCGCCCTCGCCTTGCGTCAAATGGTGATTCCTGGCACGGATTATTCAGTATGGTGTGACGTATCAACAGGACACATCAGACCATTTGTACCTGATTGCATGCGTGATCAAGTGATCGCAAGTGTACACAATGTTTGTCATTCCGTAATTCTAGGAACGACAAAGATAATTAAGCAAAGATTTGTTTGGCCAAACATGGCAAGGGACATTAAGAACTTCGTAAAACAATGCATAGCCTGTCAGAAAGCTAAGATTACCAGGCACACTATTGCTCCATTAGAAACGTGCGTACTGCCAGAGGATCGATTTAAAAATATCCATATCGACCTAGTAGGACCGCTTCCTACATGCAACGAGTATAAATATATAATTAATTTTTCGAAGAAAACTTCTTCGGAAAGGTTTTCACTTTGTGATGGCATTATTTATTTTAATAAGAAGACAAATAACTTTGTTTACATCACTTTTATTGGTACACAATCAACATGTTTCGTAAACAATGTTTACTTCATCAGGATCAAACGTATACATTGTGTACCAATAAAAGTGATGTAAACAAAGTTATTTGTCTTTTTGTAAATATATACTGACGATGATCGACAGATTTATTCGTTGGCCTGAGGCCGTTCCCTTGAAGAATATGACAGCGAAAACCGTCGCTACTGCATTAACTACACATTAGATCGCTCGTCATGGAACTCCTGACAGCATAGTTACTGATCAAGGACGGCAATTTGAGAGTTCCCTTTTCAAAAAACTTGCAGAGAAGTTTGGTATTAAACACCAAAGAACCACGGCTTATCATCCACAAGCCAACGGTATGATTGAAAGGTGGCATCGCACATTAAAAGCATCTCTTATGGCATGTGGAGATCAGAAATGGGTTGAGAAGCTCCACTTGTTTTGCTCGGCTTGAGAGCCACAGTGCGTGAAGATTTAAAATATTCACCAGCAGAACTGACATACGGTAGAACGTTAAAATTACCTTGCGACTTCTTCACAGCAACTCCACGTGAAGAGCCAGATACGTATATTGGACGACTCCAGAGAAAGTTCGATGACATCAAATCGACGCCAGCGAGCGCCCATGGTTCAGGAAAGTTCTTCGTTCATAAGGATCTACCTAATGCGACGCATGTGTTTCTCAGAACAGACAGCACAAAAAGGCCCCTCCAGTGTCCATATGATGGTCCATATAAGGTTGAGGAGCGCAATGAAAAGACATTCATCATTACCATTAACGGAAAAAAATGCGTTTCGATAGATCGCTTAAAGCCAGCTTTTATCCCCATTGAAGATAATGTACCTGTCTCTACAACTGTTACAGACTCTTCCGCCACAATACCAACAAGAACAACAAGATCTGGGCGAAAAGTTCATTTCCCAGACAGATTAGGGCACGCTTAGAGCATAAAAAGGCATTTCATTTTTATCAGAAATACATAAAAACCTTCAATAATTATTACTAAAGATCATAAAATTACTATAACAAGATTTATTTATTTATTATTGTTATACGCCCATGGGGGCTTTTACATAGATTATAAATAAGTTTTACAAAAGTTATCGAGTTAGAATTTATACCAAAAGTTATAAAAGTGAAAAATTAAAAAAATAGTATATACAAATAGTTTTTGAAGAATATGGCGTAAAGAAATATAAAAAAAATAATAATATTTGAGTTATCTAGTTAGAATTTATACCAAAAGTTATAAAAGTGAAAAATTTAAAAATTTAAAGAATATATATATATATATATATATATATATAAGTAGTTTTTGATGAACATGGCGTAAAGAAATATTTTAAACAATATAAAATTTGAGTTATCGAGTTAGAATTTATACCAAAAGTTATAAAAGTGAAAAATTAAAAAAATATATATATATATAAGTAGTTTTTGAAGAACATGGTGTAAAGAAATATTTTAAACAATATAATATTTGAGTTAACGAGTTAGAATTTATACCAAAAGTTATAAAAGTGAAAAATTAAAAGAAATATATAAGTAGTTTTTGAAGAACATGGCGTAAAGAAATATTTTAAACAATATAATGTTTGACAATAACATAATATACAACATTACAATAACACATCAAATGGTTAAATATACATATTAAACCCGTTACAATAATTTGTAGGATTCCACAAAGTGTTGGTTTAATTTGCATTTAAGATTATAAAGGGAATCAGCAAATATATCAATAATACCACCAAACTTGTTGCCCAAATTATGCATCCTATTGGTAAGCGTGTGTGATTGATAGTTGGTTGTGTAAGTGTCGCAAAAGAATGTTGTACTTTGCCTTGTCGGTACATAGATTAATAGCAGCAACGATGGCAGGGCTGTCAATAAGGTTGTTCATGACTCTGTATAATAAAATTAGATCTGAAATGGTTCTTCTGTCAGACAGCGTAATTAAATTAAGTCGATACATCAAATTTACATAATTTATGTTTTCTATTGGAATTTTGAGTTTGAAATTTAAGTACATAAGAAATTTGTGTTGAACCCGTTCTAATTTGTTAGAGTGTACTTTATAGAAAGGAGACCAAATAGGTGAATTATATTCCACTTGGCTTCTAACTAGTGAAATATAATTTTAATTTTAATTTATTTAAAAGGTAATACAATTTTTTTAGATTAATAAGAATAAAAAATAACAAAGTCTACAATATTTCACCCAAATGTTGAGCTTTTTGTTTATTATCATCATTCATAATTGAATATTTTTTACAACGTAATTAGAATACAATACTAATTTATGCAATTCATTGTTAAAGAAATGGTGCATTATCAATTGATGAAAAATTTCATCCTTCAAAATCATGTACCTGCATGTAATTAATTTAAGCAAATTTAAAACATTGTATATTAATCAATGAAAACTGCGTGTCTAGCTATAATCGCTTTTCACAACACTTGTAATTATTATGCTAAAAATAAAAAACCTTTCATAAGTGTATAACTCTAATGGCGTGGAATTTTAATGTATACTATATGGGATATGTATCCAATATAGCATATATTGACATTCATAAAAAATAGTATCTAGCATTGTGCGAATAGCTTTTAACTATCAAAGGTGTTAGATATTAAGAGCATTTAAACTAAAATAAAACATTACAAAATTATCAAGCTAAGTAGAGTAAAGTTTTTGTATTTAATAATTCCAACCATGATTACTCAGATGTACTTACAAAATACACACATCTGAGTGAGCATGTTGTTGAAACTGTCACATAAATATTATGTTATAATTCTTTTCAAATGTTTACGAAAACGAGTATATTTTATTACTCATTAATAGTTAATTGCAATAACCTCATAAAAAAACAATAATATATCTACTCTGGACGCTAAATCATAACCAGTCTAGTTACCTTTTATAAAAATCTCCTTAGTATGTTGAGTAAGTAATAAGCGAGAATCAGTAAACATTTGAAAATGATTTTATTAGTTAAGAATTTATATAATTGTAAAAATAAGAATGGTTGTCTGCGCAGTAAAGTATAGTATAACTTAAATAACACCTTATCATTTGATAACATTTCATTACATCTAATGTGTTATAAAGAATTATTTTCCATTTAACTCGCTCTACGCGAGATATCTTAGCGTTTATATTATAGAAAACAATAATTCAGGTAAAAATGATTATGTAAATGAATATATCTGCCCAATATTGCTGCATCGACTCTGACATCACTTGATGTAGCAAGTATTGAGTTTTTTATATAGTGTTTACTGAAGCACATCTGTTTTCCATATTTTGTTAAATCAATTAATTATTTACAATATGAAAACATACCATATCAACATAAACATAACAGATGATTACTATGTGTGCTTCAGTAAACATAGATTAATATATGTATATATATTTTTTTAATTTTTGGTATGATCATTCTTGTATACAACTAGACACTTTAGTTATTATTTTCATATTTTTATGACACAGAGTCATGAGTAAGTTGAATAATAAAAACATTATTTCAACGTTTAGTGTCAAGCTAACCTTCGCAATTAATGCAAAATATTGTATTTAGTGTAAGTTAAGTTAATCAAGTATGTAGTTAAAATAATAACCTAATGTAGGATAATTTACTATAGCGTACTACAACGTTTACGGTATAATATATTATTGTTATGTATGTTAGCGTTAGCTTTTGGAAAACTGATGGCAAATAAGCCAAATCTTTAACTAACAAGAATTATCCGAATCATTATTGTCGATGCAGTATACGCTCCAATAACAGCTGGTCACCTGTGATACTTATACCAGCAACTTAAAAAAAACATATTTCAATTTTTTTTTGTAGATGCAGTATATGCTCCAAACAAATAATTACATATATCAATATTTCCTAAATATTTTAAGCATTGAATACAAATAGGTTTATAATAAATTAAACACTCATTCATTTTTAATTATTAATATTATTTATATAACAGCATACATGTGTGTATCACAAAATAAGGTGAATCCAGTGGCGTGCACAGAGTTTTTGATCGGGGTAGGCAGTAGGAAAACCGCCGAGTTGATTCAAATAAATAAAAAATAAACTTACCACAGATAATTCCCTTCATACAAGTTTTCGCTAAGTGTGCTTGCTGCTAGCTGCAAATGATGTAGGTTTCGATTATCTAAGATCTAAGCCATATCAAATATCCAAATAATAATAATAAGTTATCGCTTCATTTATGCATATTATCACAAGCCAATTACTGGACATGCGAGGTGGCTTTGATAAAGGCTGTTGGCGTTGTCTCACACTTCATACATCAGATAACAACAGATGTCACTGTCGTCACTGATTGCCATTTGCTCATTTTGTTCCAGAAAGCACTGCCTAATACTAACAAAAAAACCTCATAGAAGCAAATTCAAAGCGACAGTTCTGCTCTATGCTAAGTGCATTTCGTAAACACTGATTATATCTTGTATGAAGTTAGCTCTAAGCTAAGCAGAAATAATTCCTGCTTAGGCCGCATTTTAGTGAGGCAGTCGGAGAGCGCGTGTAGTTTCCACGGTTGTAGTATGCCGTTTGATGTGGCGCTCGCGTAGTTTCCGTTGCTCAGCTTTGTCAAGCTTATTTTTGAAAGTGTCTATTTATTTTTAGCAATTATTTAATAAATTATAATATTATTTACACACTTATGTTTTACAAATACCGTAGGGTAGGCAGTGCTTATGTGCCTTTATGGAGTGCACGCTCCTGGGTGAATCAATTATCTTTTGTTAAAAAACATGCTATACATCATGCTATTTCTATAGAACTTGGCAACTTTTAACACAGCCAATGTTTGGTTATTAACTAATATAAAGATGTATACACAAGTAAAATTATATTTAAGAACTTCCAATGCGTTCACAAATTTATGGAGATATTATTCATAAAAATACCCTTCACACATATACTATATCTTTCTGAACGCATAGGAGCAAAATATTCTACAATGATATCAAGTATAGGATAGGTATATTATATTTTTGGTACTTTATTATGTTTTCACATGATCTCACATCGCATCAGGAAGCCTATTATAATTCAAGACACTTTTAACAGCGACTACCATCTTATTTATTAAAAAAACTCAGGCACTGACACAATGTGACGTCATAAATTATTTTTTCCTTTGTCTTGTCCGACATGCTACACTTTTTTTTTTTTTTTTTTTTTAAAAAGAAAGACAAACATTCCCTGGTTACGAATAACCCAACAATGTTTGAAAATCTCCTACTACCACCACAGAAAGCCGAAAATGTTGCTTGTGTTGTGATGGAGGACTTAGCCAGCCGAGGAATTGAACATGCGACGCCCGGGTGGGACCCAAGCGCTATGCCCACTCAACCACTGACCGGTCAAAACTTAAAAAATATCTTTTAGAATCCCTACCAAATTTTTATCATATCGTTTAGCAACTGGGGGGAAGGTATGTGGTGGTAACTACATTCGACATAAACTGAACAGCCATAAAAGATATTTTCTGAGAGTGCAACACCGAATATTAGAAACGCCGGTGACTTGCGTTTTACTGCGAGCTCGGGTTTCCATTCCCGCTGGAGACTCGCCTTCTCGTGGTTGTTTCGTGTAGCTCTTAATTATTGTCAATTCATCTTTAATTATTGTCGCAAGTAAAAATAAATATATTACGAATTTTATACAGCATGATAATAATTACTTTTATTACCTCCTGTGATTGAGAGTCTAATATCGAAATCCCTGGATGGCGAGGTAAGTATTACGGAAACTGCCGTCCAGCATTACCGATATACTTTCAATAATATTTCAGGTATACCATCAGGACCAGTGCTTGATTTGCTGGGAAGATTTTTTAAGTAGTTGAAGACATCTATAAGTGTGATTTCGCAATTATTAAGGTCAATAGTATTAGCATATTTAAGTGGAGGGATGGTACATTTGTCATCGGAATAGACGGAGGAGAAATGTTTAGCAAAAAGATTGGCAATATCGAAATCGTTGGTAGCGTGAGTTTCATTAAATAATAAACTTGAAGGGAGATCGTTAACAATACGTTTTTGTTTAACAAATTTCCAGATTGTTTAGGGTTAAGATTTAATTTTGTCTCAGCGAGTTCAATGTACGATTTGTAACATGTGGCAGATTCAATTTTGGATAATTCTCTTAAATGAGAAAAATTTTGATAAAGCACTAAGTTGTTCGTTAATTTGAAAAACTTGTGTATTTTATTTTTTTCAATAATCAACTGCTTTAATTTCACACTGAACCAAATAGGAAATTTAGGCTGGGAATAAGTTTCCCTTGGAACGAACAAGTCTATAGCATGAGTTAAACATTCATTGAATTTAAATACAGCATCGTTAATATTGGTGTTTGATATAATTATTGGGAAAGATACCTGTTCATGCCAGTATAGTCACCTTTGTTAAATTTGTAGTGGTATGTATGATTTTAGAGTATCACTTTTGAAAGGATTAGAAAAGTTAATGTCGAGTGGTGGGTGATATTTATCTATTGGTAATATTGAGTCAGTAGCTTCACATACACAAACGCTGGGCATGTTGGTAAATATCAGATCAAGACAGTATCCTACACAGTTATTGATTGAGTTTAATTGGAACATATTCATGTAGGTATAGAAATTTACTATTATAGAAGCTTAAAGGGAAACATTATTACGAGTTTTCACACCCTGACTATCATTAAGCCACACTATTTTAGGTAGATTGTAATCACCACAAATAAATAAGAAATCGGCATTAATGGAAATACGCTCAACTGCTTCAGTATGTGACTTATAGATTTCTGTTGAAGATGAGGGGGGAATGTAGACACAACCAATGACAAGTTTCTTGGAACCAAGTAGAACACAAATAAATAATTGTTCAGATACATTATTAGACGATTCTAGAAAGTGGCAAGGGATTTTTTTTAATACATATCATTACCCCGCCACCTCTACGCTTGTTAGATGATGCGAAAAATATTATAGTCATGTAGTCCAAGTTTGGTTGAAGCAATATTATCTGATAGCCATGTTTCAGAAAGACATAAAAAATCATAAGGGCATATATTAACGGAGCATTTAAAGGAGTTAAGCTTGGTATTGAGACCACGAATATTTTGATAATACGACGAAAAGTTAGTATTAATAATGTGTCGATTCTGATTCAGCCTAAAAAATTGACACGAGATAATTCGCGTCTCTCAGCGGCTTGGCGGGCAGGACAGTCAGGGGAGCCAGTGTTGTGTGTAGCCAGTTTTCTGAAGAATTTGCATGTGGCACAGGCTGGTTAAAGTTGCAGACTATGTGCTGCAAAGATCAGAGGAAAACCATTTTCATGTACTGTGTGAATTAATAAATAATTAAAGCTGGGGACTTACACCTTTACTATTTCACAATTGAAATTTCATCGTTACACTCTGAACACAAAACTGGTTTTACCTTAAGTATGGGTTATTAAAATTATGTTTTCATGCCAGCAATTGATTTTCGTCAGAATTTTGCAGCATATTAGAATTGAAGACTCCACTCGAAATTCTGTTATTTGTAGCTCTATGGCTCGGTCAGTGGGATTCCCCAAAAATTTTGTTTCGGCGCGGAGGAAAATCTCGCCGCCCCCTTATATTTCAGATTAAGATTTTCCTCTGCCCCGGGCGGCCGACACCCACGCTACGTCACTGGATTCCACAGCATTCTCGCATGAGCTGCCATTAATTTTCCTTACTTTACTAATTAGTGTTATGTTAGGGTCATTCGTTCGTTTATTGATTTCTAATTGTTCAAGAAAATCTAATCTAAGACGCTTTTGTTCTATATGGAATGGTTTTGGCTGGTTGTTTTTAAGTGGAACGTGATTATTTTCTAAGAGATGTTCTGCGAATTTTGAAGCGGTGTTTTTATTTTTATAACATCGTAAATGTTCTTTGAATCTAGTTGAGAATGCCCTACCCGTTTGTCCGATGTAAGTAGCGTTACAGTCGTTGTGGTCACATTTTATTTCATATATGCCACCGTTATTCAGTTTAAGATTTTTACTTTTTGAGTTTTTAAGGTTTGTTCCCATATTATTATTGGTTCTAAAAGCTATACTTAAACCACATTTTTTAATTTCTTTTGCAATTTTTAAAGATATTGGGCCGAGAAATTCGAGACATGCAAATTTTTCTAATTTTTTGTTTAGTACCGGATATATTAAATTAATTTTATTTTTGTATTTCTTGTTTCGGGGCGGAGGAAAATCTCGCCGCCCCATTATATTTCAAGATTTTCCTCTGCCCCGGGCGGCCGACATCCACGCTACGTTACTGGATTCCACAGCATTCTCGCATTGAGCTGCCATTACAGTGAATACAGAGTAGGGAGCATTTCAAACCCAACTTTCTACGTGTGCCCTTTCCAGCGCAACCTCTTTTGCATTTGCATGAAATAAAGTTCAGCAACGCCTGAGCTGCAGCCTCCTTCATCATTGGTACTGAAGTTAATAACACAACAGCGTCCTTCTTCCACCCCCATTTAAGTTGGATCTTTATGTTGACCAAGCCAAGTCTGCACTTGCAAGTATGTTCTGGAAGCATGTTGGTTGACTGTATCTTTGGTGGGTGGTAGCCTGGATAAATTGAATTTGTTTTTTTTTCACTCCTTTAACAAAAAAATGTAAGTACCTTCTATTTTCCAAATTTGATTTTTCATCGCCGCCATACAAAAGTGCAAAGAATTGTTCGGCAGCCAAAGTGATTTGCTTTGCTTTTGGATCTTGAAATAAACGAACGTTTTATTCACTGAGAGGTTCTTGAGAAGAATATTACAAAATTTGTATATACCTTGATCGAACGGAGCACCAGTTGTGTCGCAGCCGCTTATGGCATGAATGAATAAAATGTTTTCAACTATTTCAATGTGTTTAATACATTTGTTGGAGTACAACGCGTTGGGTGATTTACCTTTACCAACTTTTTGGTAATATGCGTTTGGAGGTTGTAGTATCCGCTAGCTTGCTTTAGCATGGCCTTCGATGGCACCCGAAGTCGGTAGTCGGAGGCAGGCAGAGCGCGGTAGAGAGGCCGCCCAGCGCTCATTCTCTCGTAGACCTTAGGATAGGATATACTGTTACACTGTAAACTTGATATCGTTAATAAACTCGTCTACTACGATTCTATACTCTTCATTACAAATTCATTAGTCTTGTCTGGATTCTAAGTCTATCCAGGACATTACAGAGGTGAAAGAACTGTGAGGAGTACGAACGTCGATATCTTGACCTGCCTAACTGACTGCACGAGTTCTCGTCAATCAGACTTAAGAGCGTAATTCACGAGCCCGATTTTCAGCCCGTTTCCAATTAGAGACAAAAGTCAACATTTTTGGATTTGCGCGATCGCTATTTTCACCTCTATTTTCATATCTAGGATTTCCATTGTCATCACTGCAAACAACACATGAACCATACTGTTTGTTGTGATGCCTACTGAAATCGTCGGTATGAAAATAGAGTTGAAAACAGCGATCGCGTAAAGCGAAAAATGTTGACTTTTGTCTCTAATTGGAATCGGGCTGAAAATCGGGCTCGTGTATTACGCTCATACCACTTCTTTAATCACACTTACACTTCTTTAATCACACTTACACTTTTTTACCACATCTATCTACCTTAATTAATATATTTATTTATATGCTGTATTTACATTGATGGTTAATGTTGCTATAATGTATGTTAAAACTTATTTCAACAATAATGGTTTTAAAAAAAAAGAATAATCAAGGTATTCCATGATTAAAACACAATTCTTCTGATTCAATTTTAATCGAATTTTTGTGAAATTTTTGTACTAGAATTTGGATACCTAATTGCGAAAACAACATTATAAATATACATAAATTTTTATAAAATTTTATTCTGTACAAAATTGATATCGATAATTTTTTCATAAAAATCTACTGGAAAAGAGATACGCACGAAAAACCAAACCAAGTCGAGCAATTTACCTATTTTTTATAAACTTATTCACAGTTTTAGGACTGCATATGTCGATATTTATTAGAGATATAAGAAAATTCTTTACATAAAAAATGTACGTAATTTCATGTTCTACTAAACTTGTGCATTAGCCGGAAATTTCATTGGAAACGAGATATTTGAGAAAAACTACATTTTGGCGCGATTTCGGCTGGTTTTTTCAAAATGGCGGTGAAAGCTCAAGTAACCCAAGGTCGAAACCTCAGATTTTACACCAGGAAATGAGTGAATAAAACATATAAAAAAATTGGAACTACCGGAAAAATTCCGATCGCGGATCGCTAATTGCACTGGCCTAATAATGAATTATTGGCATTTCTCGACCAAAATTTGTGTCAAAAGTTTTTTAAACAAACCATTAAGGCTCAGTTAACCGCGCGAAAAATTTCGATTTGGACCAGTCGTGATATTTACTTTTAAAACGGCTTCATAGGAGGTGTATCGAATAGCGCAGATAATAATTAGCGTGCCTCATTAGAGACATCTATGAAAATGACAGCAAACTAAATATGAGTTGATATATCGTGGTTGTGTTCTCCGGGCGTTCTTGATGTTCAACGAAGATTCACAAACTGTGGAATGAATTAAATATTTTTTAAATTTTATAATAAAATGTAACTTAATATATTTAAAAAAAAAATCGAAATTAATGAAAGTTTTTCTTATTAGATTATCTATACAGGGTGTCCGGGTGCAAAGTGCACAAAATTCAGAAGGAGATCCTACATGACAAATGAAGTAAAATACAACTTTTTTCGAAAATTTAATTTTTTTTTTTTTCCTTATAAAAATATTTTTTCATGGAAGAATATACTTTTTTCTATACAAACAATTCAATTTTTTACCCGAAAACTAGCTTAAAACGTTAGAATTTCGAAAAAAGTTATTTGATTTTATTTCTTTTATTGAACTATTGTGTAAAATCACCTTCCTTGCGCGCTTTACCCCCGGACACCTTGTAAAAAGAATATAAAATATGTATATTCATAAATTATCTACTTTTGAACATTTATATAAATTATATACACTCATACATTTTTGATGCTTATCATATTTTATTTGTATAACGAAGATAATTTATTCATATAAAAAAAATGAAATTTCGAAAAAAGTTGTTCATCTTTTTTACTTCCACCATCATGTAGTCATCTTATAAAGTTTCTGCACTTTACCCCCGGATATCCTGTCCATTATTCTAATATGAGATATAGAAGATAGTATTACAATCGAAGATATTACTCGTAACAAACTAACTAACCATCACGCCGTTTCCCCGCAGGGGTAGGCAGAGAGGACAGACCGCCAAACAATTCAATCGACACACTTCTTGCCTCGTTTACATTACATCGTCTCACACATGCTCTTCTATTATTTTGACTCTTGATATGGCCCGACTTAAGTATATGATTCACTTGGTCGTGCCATGTCTTCCTCGGGCGTCCCTGACTTCTTTTACCTTTGCGGATCTCCACGTTTAGAATTTATAATAACACGAATATTATTTACATTTTGACGACCGGCGCGTAGTCCAAAGGTAAGGCTCTTGACACGCATTCCGAAGGTGGCGGGATCGAATCCCGGCGTGGCAAATAATGATTAATTTGTGTTTTCACAATTTATTATAAAAATAATATACATATAGTATATTTGTGGCACGTTCCAGAGTGAAAGATACTCTCAGTATCGCTCTGGTGTAAGACCACCATTCAGAATTCGTTGCTTGAAATGGCACTAGCCGTGTTTGGTGACCAGATCTGAATAGCCAGGTACTTCCCCACCTTCCTCTACCCCATCTCCTTACCCTCTCCACTACCTTCAGCCTCACAACATACCCCAATTGGGGTCGCCATAGTCTCACTGGCTCCAGACGGGAGCAGCTGAGACTCTTGTGAGGTATTACTATAAAAAAAATATTTATATATTTAAGGTTTTTTTTTCATGTCAAAAGGATTTGCACACTAGGTACAGGCGTGTACTTGTACTCCAACAGAATTCGTTTTTGTGATTATTTAAAAAGCTGGGACATTATTCATGCACATTGGCGAGAAATGTAGTTTCTACTATTTTTAAGAGTTTAAGTTTTCAGAGTGCTGTCAATTTTATTTCGAATTCTTTTGGTTATATTTTTAGATGTTATTTTAAGTTTTTGTTTCATTATTTAATTTGTCAAAAATATTCATTTAACTATACACATGTAATAATTTATAGACGTCAGCAACAACAGGTGCATTAACGTGTTCATGTTCAGTAGAAAAGGCACAGAGGTTGATTCTAAAAGTCATTCTACGAAAACCATCTATATTTCCAACTATACAGTTATTTAACTCCTTCAGGGTTCTAAGTTTAAATAAAATTTTCAAAAAAACTCACTGTTACAAACACACAAAGATCAATTCAATACTATAACAACAATCACAAAAATAAGTAACCGATCACGATCACGTGGCAACTTAGAAATTCCAAAATATAAAACAAGTGCTTCTCAACTCCATTATACTTATCAAGGTATAAAAAATTTTAATGCTCTCCTATATAAAATCAAATCTGAAGAAAATTATAAAGCCTTTAAATCACAAATCAAAATACTACTAGATCAACCCAACACTAATTATAAGTTTTCATTACATAGAGCGAATTTCAATGTTTATTTTTATTACATTGCACCTACTAGTAATAATTGATCAAGTGTTAATTATAATAATATGTACTTAAGTTTAAAATTAAATATTTAATTTCATCATTAATTTTACAAAAAAAATGTCCTTCTCTGTTTTAACATATCCTCTTAAAATATTTTACCAGCATTTCAAAGTATAATCAAAGATTATTGTCGCAAAATATTATTATGTACCTAGTCTTACAATATTATCGGGTAATTCCATTATAACTGAATCATATTTATGTACTTACCACCTACCAACTACCTATTAATTGAAATGTAATAATATTTTTATTTTACTAGTACACCTATATCCTAACTTTTATTTATCTATGTACCGTACATCTAACTGTTAAGTTAGTAAATTTCTATATTTGTTATCATTCCTATAAGTTTTATTAAGTTTTATTTTATTTCTTACATCAAACAAAAACAAAGGTTTAATGTAATGACACGACCCCCCAATGTAAACACGAGAAATGTTTTTCTTTATTAAATTGGGTAATTTCATTAACAAAAAATTACTTTATTGTAAATAGTTCCTTGTATTTTTCTTCAGTAAATCTGTCATATGTATGTATTTCAAATAATAAAAAAAATAATAAAATGACGAATGAAACTTAGTAAAATGACAACCTAGAAATATCGCTTGTTATTTGTTGGGACCATAATAAAGAATAAGACTGGGACCATTACATGAACCGCTAGGCCAATACAAACGAAAACGTAAATTGAATTTTATAAATGTATTTATAAATTTTATAAAAGTATATGTAAAAGTTACATTTTAATTAACCGTATTATTAATCTTTAAAAAATCATAATTCATAATCAAGATTTCTGATTCCCCACAGTTTGACAGTATATCCGCGGCGCAGAATATGCTGGCCGCACGCAAGTCGCAAGTCCCGACAGAAGAATAAAATCTGACTGCGAGAGCCAATATCGAGTTTGGTAAAAAATATGTATTCTACTCTACGACAAATCAGTTAAAAATCCGGGCATAGGTCCGCTATGCAAGCTCTCCTGGTAGCGACTGGCGGATATTTGAAAGGCACATATGTTACACGCGCGTTAGACAGAGACGGCCTGTAATAATGATCTTCAGAATTAAAAAACGCAAGCGCCTGTTGTTAAAATATTTAATTAAACACGACTTACTTAAAAAAGTGCAAAAATCTCGCGATAATTGTCTTTAATTTTATTTAAAGAAACGCTGTGAATTTTTTCATACATATAACTTGTAAAATAACTGAAACAAACGTGTTTATAATAATTTTTGGAGTATACTTTGCGATTTTTTTCTATCGAGGGAATTTTTTATAATTTGCGTTTCGGCGCGATAAATCACTAGATATTATCTTCAAGAATAACATATATTTTTTTAAGAGCTCAAAATCTTCAAATGTTTAAGGGAGGTTTGCAAGAAATCGGTAGAAATTCGGAGAACCGTCTCTTAAAACACTTGACAACGTATCAAAATTTAGTTTTCTTATATAAATTTCTATTACGCGAACATGAATTTAAATTTAATTTAAAAGAAACTTCATAGAAAATATTTAATGTGGACGCAAAATTCAACTTCCTACGCGAGTTTATAGCTAGAAAACCCAGAGAATGTTTCCGTTTATAATGTTTATCATTTTTTAATAATTTTGTATAAATCCAAAAAATATGGAATGATTTAAGTATAGGTGAAATCATTGGCTATACAGCACTTTATTCGGTTTATGTGTCTCCTTATTAAAATTCGGAGGTATAAACTTGTCTTGTTCGACATGATTTTTAAACAAAATTGTTTTATTTTTTCCATCTGCGCCTTCCCCCGGGATAGGTACAAGTCCAAGGAATGACCGAACGAGCCCATGTCTCCGGCTCTGCCTCTAGTGAATCGACGCTTTTATTCTTAGGGTCTTTGGGTTTCCACTCCATTTTCCCAGTTACTTTTCTTCTAGGAACTACCGGGAAGCAGGCTTAAGGGCAAGGACGACGGGTTTCGTGCACGGTTATTCTGAAGCCCATGCACTTTCTCCCGGGGACTGCCAGCTGAATGGTGGAATACACACTCTGTATTAGTACAACTTAATAACTACTTCTATATTTATAATTTTTGTTATTCGTTTTTTATCTCTATTTGCAGATGCTTGCAGTCTTACAGACAGCATTTATTCTTCTTCCTTTCATTGGTCCTTTTTCTTGTGGTCACCAAGTGGCTCTTTAGGAATAAAGACCACTACCATCTTGTCATCTCTAATGACTACTAAAACTTTGCTATTCCGTGCTTTTAAGGGCACTTGCATACTGATATACTGTATGCTAACACTGTATGCGGGTACATATGGATGTCTACATAGCTTCGTTCAGACCTTGCGAGAGCCTTGAAGGAGTAACCATAATTTACTTATACCAGGGCGGAAAAGTGGTAGGGCCCTCCAAATGCTCCACACTTTGGGTAATTTACATTGATGGTATTATTTTTAGGATTACCTTTCAAACGTTATTATTTGTTGGTTTTCAGTAATGCCCGACAAGCTGAGACGGGATGCATGCTGCCACCCTACCCCGCCAACGGACGCTACAGCATCCTTGGAGCTGCTAATGTGGCGCCCGGACAAACCGTGGCTGCTTTTACCATCATCGAGATAGAGTGCGACTTCGGTTACAATGCAACCGCACCCCAAGCCTTTTGCCAGTTAACAAACACTTGGTCCAATCAGTGGCAATGTGTAAGGTAAGAATAGTATTCGGGTTATTTATATGGCGCCGTTTTGTGAAAAATCACCTCAAAGGCAGTGGATATATATATTTTTTTTATGTCTATCTAATTTTTTTTTAGTGCGAAAAACAACTGGTTATGAGACTACGGCATCCCCAATTGGAGTATGTTGGGAGACAGAAGGTAGTGGGGAGAGGAAGGAGATGAGTGAATAGGAAGGTGGGGAGGTACTTGGCTATTCAGATCTGTTCACCAAACATGGCTAAAACTATTTCAAGCAACGTTTCAATTCTGAATGGTGGTCTTACACCAGAGCGATACTGAGAGCATCTTTCACTCTATTTATAGTCTTAATTGTTTAATTCATTTTTAATTACTAAATCAAATTAAACTAATTAGCGCACACCAAAATTTAAACTCGCGACAGTCGGAATGCTAGTCGAGAGCCTTACCCCTCGACCACCGAGGCCGTCAATACTGTAGATAATTTGTTATAATAACATTAATTTATTTATTTATTTATTGATGCCCTATTGGGCTTTTACATATGAAATACAAGTTTCATTTAAAACAACAGTATAACACAAATAAAAAAGATAACAAAATATAAATAGGAATACATCTAACGCTAGTTCCAATTTCCACATGGATGACTTTAGAGAACTCGTAGGTACAATTCATATACCTACAAGCAACAAAAACATAAACAAATCAAAAGATATTAATTTTTACTTAATTACTCATTGTATGCTTTTGGAATACGAACAATAAAAAAACACAACAAATAAAAGAAAATCGAAATAAAATAAAATGATTTCTCATTCATTATTTACATTTAAAAAGTGGTGGACTAATTTGTCTTTAAATTTAACGAAGTTTAAATTAAATATGTCAGCTACATCAATTAGTTCATTGCCCAACCTGTGTATTCTATAGTAAAAACAATCCCTCACAAATTTAAACCTCCAACTCCCTGGATAAATCACACCATTACAAATTGTATAAGAAAAAGAAACTTACTCCATAAAAAAACTTCATTGAATCGTTCTGACACTATACTTAACAACTTTTACAAAAGATATTGAAACATATGTACAAAAGTCATCAGGAATGCTAAGGAATTATATTACAGACATAAAGTAGAAGAAAGCAAAGGTAATCCAAAAGAAATGTGGAACATTTTACGCGAAGCTAATCATACTAAGCCTAACTTAAATACTGACCTAAAACAACTCAATATTGACGGATTGACCGTCGACTTCTTAAAGAATCCGGAAAAAATCCTAAGCTATGCCAATGACTTTTTCACTAATGTCAGGAAAAAATTAGTAAACGAAATGTCCTCCCCGAATTCTAATACAAAATTATAGGAAAAACGCATATACCCCATTCTAAACAATTTAAATTTCAAACGGTTACACATGACGATATTAAGAATACAATTAACTCATTAAAAGACACAAAGTCTGGCGGTATGGATGCCATCACCGTAAATTTACTTAAGACATTTGTTCATGAACTATTGGAACCTCTCACTTACATAATTAACCTCAGCATATCACAGGGAATTTTCCCTAAACAATTATAGCAAAAGTGGTCTAAAAGTGGGCATTAACAATTATAGGCCCATAACAATACTCACTTTCGAAATTAGTTGAAAAAATAATTAACAAACAACTGAAAACATTTTGGAAAGCAAGCAGCTACTCTCCGAAAATCAATTTGGCTTTCGGACAAATAAGATCACTGCCGATGCTATTATTGCTGTTACAGACTTTCTTGTTTCAAATTTAGATAAGGGTAACAAATGCATTTCTATCTTCCTAGACCTCTCAAAAGCTTTTGAAACCATCTCCCTTGACATCCTTGTTAATAAACTAAATACCATTGGTACAAGTGGGAAAGACCTAGAATATATTAAAAGTTTATTTATTTATTTATTTACATA
Organism: Limnephilus lunatus; assembly: GCA_917563855.2. NCBI lineage: Eukaryota > Metazoa > Arthropoda > Insecta > Trichoptera > Limnephilidae > Limnephilus > Limnephilus lunatus. The sequence goes on along the minus strand of OU830603.1, from coordinate 45,432,626 downwards.
TATACGGCACAACACGTGCCATTAACATAATTGACATATTTATGAATAGTACAACAACATGAAGAATGTAAGCGAAATTAAAGAAAAAAGGTAAAAAGTTAGGTAATAAGCAGTGAATAAAGTGTAAATTGTATAAAGTTAAATTATAAAGTGTAAAGTATAAAATATAAAGTATAAAGTAAAAACCATAAATTATTATGTAAAAAGTAAAAATAAAAATTAAAGTGAGAAATAAAACAATAAAAGGTAAAATGTAGAAATAAAAGATATCTCTAAAAGTTACCTAAAAAGATTTAAATATAAAGAGTAAAAAAAAACCTGGATTATGTTATTCGATATGATAAATTTTACAAGTGCCTATGATTTCTAGTACATTAGTAGTTTTAGTGTGAAGTACCTACTGGTAGGCATATAATGTTTACATGATGTATTATAATATTTACGTGGTACTAGCAAACAAAATTTAGTTTAATGCATCTTTTGTATGAGGCCAGATTGCCGGCGGCGTGATCGATATTTGCATATTCATTGCCTAAAATATATAAGCGATTTATGATTGAGTTTTGTTCTGCGTTCGTCAAAGTATTGTCACAATGAAAAGGTGTTTTGAGTCGAGTCGGTCTAGAAGGTACATGATGATTTATTAGCGAAACCAATTCAGGGGAGTCAAACCAGTTATTGTTTATTTTAAATAAAAAAATAAGATGATTGAGTATTCTTCTATCTTTTAACGATAAGAGTCGCATTTTTTGAAAAAGAGAATCATAGTTTATGTCAACCGCGGGAATTCCTGATTTAAAATTAATTGATCTGAGAAATTTGCGTTGGATTCTTTCAATGGAGTTTGCGTGGCTTTTGTAGAAAGGGTTCCAAATGGGGGAATTATATTCTAAATGACTCCTAACCAAAGTTGTATATAGAAGTTTAAATGTTTGGATATTTGTGAAATCTTTACAAATTCTTAGAATGAAGCCCAGCATTTGCATTGCCTTACTTAACTAATCGAATTCAAAGTGTCAAAATCGAAAACAAATTCAGCCAACCCCTCAATATAACTTACGGAGTTCCCCAAGGAAGCGTCTTAGGCCCTACTTTGTTTCTTATATACATATAAATGATCTTTGTAACCTAATGATAGATGGAGAAATTGTAAGTTTTGCTGACGATACTGTGCTATTCATTCAATCCGACACTTGGTTAGATGCATATAAAATGGCTGAGAAATCAATTAACTCTGTTAAAAAATGGCCAGATATTAATTTTCTTGCAATAAATACTACCAAAACAAAAAACATCACTTTTAGTATGAATGTCGTTGGCCGACCTAATCAAGATGTTGAAATAAAAGTACATGAATGTTCTTGTATTCACGATACATTCTGTCAATGTCCTTGCCTAGATCGAATGGACCATATCAAATACCCTGGTCTTACATTTGATCAATACCTTAAGTGAAATACACATTGCCTACTTATCACGAATAAACTTAGAAAACATATTTATTTCTTCAAAAACATTAGAAACATACTAGATTCCAAATCCATGAAAATTGTTTATTACTCTCTTTGTCAATAAATCATTGAATATGGAATAATCGCATGGGGAGGTGCAACACTATCAGCTATAGATTCATTATCGAAGGCACAAAAAATAATTATAAAAGTTATTCTTATAGTTCCCATAATAACAAGTACTGTAGATATATCCAACAAATTCCATGTATTAGATATTCGACAAATTTAAACAAAAACAGTTTTAACTCACCTGTTTAATAATAAAACAGATACGTTTTATGAAAATACCCAAAATATCGTAAACACGCGGCACAAAACCAAAGAACTCTTACAAACACTTAAATCAAACACAACATTTGGTAAAAGAAATTTGAAATATACTGCGTCTAAAATAACAAATACAAAATTCTGACCAAACAATGGATCATCGAAAAAGGTCGTGAAATAATTATTCACATCACCGAAACATAATCCTCTTATATTATCTCATTATTGTTACCCACCTGAAATTTTTTGTCAAATATTTTTACTTTATTGAAAAATGTACTTAATTTAATATTTATAAAATATTTGTAAAATAGTCTGTCTCGACACAGGATTTCCTAGAGAGACAAGCAAGGCCAAAAAAAATGTAAACCTTTTTATATAGATGTCCAAATAAAAAAAAATTCTTTCCATCACAGAATTCATAGCGAAGTTATTGTTGTAAAATAAAATATTCCGTCTGGTATATTTTGGACGATAACAAGTGTATAGTGCCAGGGCAGTCCAACCTTGAATGAACAATTTTATACAATAAAAGGAGATCAAATATCTTTCGCTTTTCAGATAATTTCGATAAGTTCAGTTTACTGCGTAAATTGACATAATTGATTTCAATAATAGGAATACCAATTTTGAAATTAATACAACGTAAAAAAATATTTTGAAGTTTTTCAATTTGTAGACAATGATAGTTGAAATGAGGACACCAAATTCTTGAATGGTATTCAACCTGACTTCTAACCAAAGATGTGTACAGTAATTTTATGGATTTTATGTTATTAAAGGCTTTAGCGATTCTGAGAATAAATCCAAGCATTTGTAATGTTAATAATGTAATTCAAGAATCGTAATTTGGAGTCAAAGATAACGCCAAGGTCGTTGAATTCGAAGACTCTTTTTAGAGTCCCATTGTTAATTATATAGTCGAACAATAAAGGGGCCTTAGATCTATGGAAACTGATCGCTTGGCATTTATTGATATTAAGATTAAATTGTTGACGATGCTCCATTCATAAAGTTTATTTAAGTTCCTTTGTAAAGTTAAACAATCAGAAGAATTTTCGATCGATTTAAACATCTTTAGATAGTCGGAGAATAGAAGAAAGTGAATATTATCGAAAATTAATGAAATTTCATTAATAAATAGTAGGAAAAGAATTGGTCCTAGGTGGGAACCTTGGGGGACCCCACTTAAGGCAATAAAATAATAATAATAATAATAACGTAATATTTGTATAGCGCAGTTTTGTGTCATTTCACTTCAAGTGCGCTTAACTATAATAAATTTAAAAATAATCCTACAGTGTTCCTTACGAGATCATTATAAAATATTTATAAAATAATACCTATGAAATAAAGAATATACAGTTTTTACAGTGACAAGAGAACAAAGATTAACAAAACAGTGCTGTTATAGCACAGAGGAAAATAATAATATACAAAAACAGTGTTATTGTAGCACAGGACAAAGCAAGAACTTTTAAACTAAAATATAATACACTAACTTCTTACAAAAAATTCAGATATTAAACATAAAAGTACAATTAGGAGGAAACCGAAACCAAACGATTACCGGATACTTGAGAACATGACTTATTACTTGTATTGAAAAGATGTTAGGATTCATGAATGGTACGATTTTTTAAATAATTTTGTTTTTAAAGCCCGTTTAAATTCTGCCAAATTCTGGATATTAGTAAGAGCTGAGGGAAGTTTATTTCAAATGAGAGGGCCAGTTACACGAAAAGAGCGATCATAGTAAACGGCTCGATTTGACCGAGAAAGTTCGATTAAACGATTAGTAACATCCAGATCTGCTGACCTTAGAGTAAGCTGTCTCTCGCTTAAGTTTTGTCGGACACATAGTTCCGATATATAGGCAGGCGCCATTCCTTGCAATGCTTTGAAGGTCATTAAGCAGATCTTGAACTCTATTCTTTCAGGACATCTAAGCCAATGAAGACGATCCCTTAGAAGCGGGGTTATATGACAGTACTTAGATTCACCAAAAATCATTCTCGCCGCAGCATTGAAGATGGACTGTATTCTATTTAATTGTGTTTTAGGTAGGCCAGCATATGCACTATTACAATAGTCCATACGTGAGACAACGGACGAATTTATGAGGGACTTTGCTCCGTCAGAAGGAAGGCATCTCCTGATTGACTTTATCTGCCGTAGATGGAAAAAGCCAGAACTCACAGCTTTTGAAATTTGCGACTCAAGAGAAAGACTATTGTCTAGAGTGAAACCAAGAAATTTTATTTCTGTAGAAGGAATTATATTTGTGTCCTGAATACGGATTGGACTGAAATCTATGAGGGCTTGCCTTCCAGGAGAAGCTATCCAAATAAATTCCGTCTTTGTCGGGTTAAGTTTGAGTTTATTGACAGACATCCAACTTGAGACTGTGTTAATGAAACTAACCACCTCGTTTTTAAGGACGTCTTTTTCGTCCGGGGAGCAAAACTTGAAAATAAAAAAATCATCCGCGTAGCCTTGTGATTCAAAGCCAGCTGAGTGAATGAGTCGTTCGAGACGATTCGTATATAAAAGTGTAAGAAGTTGTGGAGGTAATTTTTACAGATAGTTTTCAATATGATAAGTAACTTCTAAGCCATTCGAGAAAATCCTGTTTGCCGCTTATTCCCAAGTGTTCTAATTTTTCCATTAAAATGCGATGAGAAAAAGAATCAAAGGCTTTGCTAAAATCAATATAAATAGTGTCAACTTGGTGACCCTTGGAGAGGGCATTAGAAATAACATTTTCGTAAAGCAATGAGTTAGAAGACGTAGATTTATCTGTCTGGCATAAAACCATGTTGAAATGTTGAAACTTTGGGTATTTGATATGCGCATGCCCGCGATAGTTTCTATAAATAATAGTAAGTTCTGGCGTCATGAAATTATGAGTAGCTAACCATTCATCCGATTGCGATGAAACTTTGATGATTTGTTGTGTGCACACCCGCGTTTTTTTTTTACATTAGCTCCACACAGGAGGCCCTGAGAAAAATACTTCCCCTCAGGGCCTATGTCATCTTTGGAGATGCTGTGTGGAGGGTCTTTTAAGGGAAAGGAAGGAGAGGAAGTCGTGGGAAGGAAAAGGGTATGAGGGATGGGTAGGAATCTGGGGGTCAGTGTGGCCAAGAGTTACAGACGTATGAATCCATCCCTCCTACTACGGTGCAAGGCGATGGGTTGAGAGATGGAAAGGTCAAAAGCTCAACCAGTTTATCTCGATCCGGCCCGCCATGTAGCAGGTGGGCAGACGCATCTGCCGTCAAGACCTGTACAAACCTCACTCCATGAACCCGGTCACCCCTGCTACTTCACCAAACGTAGCGAATTACTTGGGGTGACCTATGGCAGAGGTGTTAGTTATCCAATAGTGGTTCCCAGGGCAGCGGTACCCATACCCGCCTCCCAAAATGTAGATGCGATGGTTTCTATACACAATAGTGAGCTCTGGCATTATGAAATTTAAAAAAAATGCAATAGATGGTACGTGAGCTGTTTGAAAACTGAATGTAACGGGACTGAATGTATGGAATGCGGGAGCTCGGGAACTCCGAAGCGGGAGAGGGGAAGAGTGGGGAAGGCGGAATGGGAACGCGTGAAGGGAAGGGGAGGCGGAAGGGGGAAGGAGAAAGGGACGAATGGGAAAGGACACGCAGGGAGAAACAATTTCTTTATTATGTGACATAACAACGCATGCCGGGAACTCGCTAGTAAAATAATAAATATGTGTAGATTGGAAGACGGTTGCTTGGTACCCGCAGCGCCGGAGAACGGAAGCCACGAGCTGGAGAGTAAGGAGATACTGTCGCCAGGAAGATGGGTGCAAGATTACACCGTGCTGTACTATTCCTGCAAAACTGGATACAATTTGACGGCAACGATGTCGTCTATTTGCATTGACGGAGGATGGTCGTCGAATCCAAAGTGTGAAAGGTAAGAAAAATATTTATTCATTTAATTGGATTTAAAATGTTTTCAACCCATCGACCAAATCGTCGGCCTACTGGCAAAGTCCACTAAGTCACTAAAACACATTCCTGAGATAATCGCATTTCAATATTTAGCAATTTTGGAAAGGCTATGAGTGCATGAATATCTCCAAAATATGTATTTTTAAATATTTTATAATTTAGAATGAACCCTTAAGTATCTTATCAATACAAAATATTAGTTAAAAGCAATAGCAGCAACCTTTAATCAAAGATTTACAAAAAAATGAGCCGGACTTAGTGGGCTTTACCAGTCAATAATGACTTAGTATACTTTGCTTGTTAAGATTACTGTTAAATTGTTAAAATTAATGCCGCGAAATGCCTTTTAGATTATTTTAAAGCTGACTTAGTGTATTTTGCTTGTGTTTTAAATATTTTAAAGCTGACTTAGTGGATTTTGCTTGCGTTTTAACGGTCTGAATTGATGTATTTTTGACATTTAGAGTATAATGTTTGACTTAATGTATTATGCTTGTCAATAATATCGGATCTATGACTTATGGTAAATTAAAAAACACTTCTAAATCGAAAACGATTAAATATACGACTTAATGGAGTATGCCAGTCGAAAGAGGACGATTTTTTACATAAGACCTCATACTTAAGTCATTTCATGAAAAAACGTGACTTAGTGGACTTTGCCACTAGGCCTACGAAATATTATAGGTGATCTTAATATTAAAAAGTGCATAGGTATCTTGCAGCCGAAAAATTGGAAGAACAATCGCTTTTTAACTTTTGTTGGTCTGAACGGATCAAATTTTGGAAGGAGATGGGAAAGAGGAAGGTAGAGAAGTAACTGGCTGTTCAAATCTAATCACTAAACATGGCAAAACACGTTTCAATTCTGAATGATGGTCTTACACCAAGGCGATACTCGGAGAATCTTCCACTCTGGAACGTGCCGCAAATATACTCGTATCTTGAATTATTTTAATTTTTTTTACACAAACTCCACACAGGAGGCCCTGAGGAAAATAATTTCCCTTAGGGCCTATGTAACCTTTGAAGTTGCTGTGAAGAATAACATAAATCAATTTGAACCCGCGTCCTCCGGATCGCTAGTCGAGAAACTTACCCCTCGGCCGCAGAGGACATCAAATTTATATAATTAGCAACCTTTATTACGCCCGATTCGGTGTTTTACAGAACATAGTTAAATTAGGTACATATGAAAAAAAGATCTCTTACAAATATTCTAACAGACTGGATTTTAGTACTTAACTTTGACTGAACTTTGAATAGAAATTATTAGCAGACTTGGAGACACTATATGAGCTGTTAAGCCCACCTTCCATTGCGAGCGGAAAAGAGTCGAGCAGAGCAGGGTTGGAGATGAGCGAAATAGCTTTGATCTTCCACCAAAAAAGAGTCGCTAAGAAGGTGTTTGCCTTCCACTACCCGTGCGAGAAATGAGCGAGGCGAGCGGAGCGTAGTCAACGAACAATGAGAAATAGTTCTATTGAAAACTAGTTATTGATGCTCCGTCTCAAAGTGGACAGAGTGATTTCTGCGATTTCAAGAACTGATTCTGTGAGGATGATTTTTTTTGAGCATATGCAATGAAGAAATGTTTGCTTAAAAAAAGGCAATGAAATTTTTTTTAAACTTTCTTATTTCTGGCAATTTCATCTCAATGGAGGTTTTCCAAGCCGCATCCTTTTTGTGGACATTGCGACATTTTTTGTTAGTCGTATCATATAAACACGAAAATTGGCGAATGGCTTCAATAAATACCTCCATCTCGACAAAAACGCAGCGAGGCAAATGAATTGGATACAGTTTTGAGCGGAGTCCGCCATAAACTAGTCGGCGATGAAGTGCGCGAGCGGACTCTTTCGGACCTATTTTAACAAGTTCGGTCCGCTCCGCTCACCTCGTTTTTGATGGAAGCACTTTTATTGTACTGCATACAACTTGTATGCAGTTAACGTGTGCGAGTCGAGTGGAGATCGTACGGAGTCCGCTCCGCTAATGCTAGCGGAGCGGACTCGTTCAAACCTATTAAACTCCTTTAGTCCACTCCCCTCACCTCGTTTTTGATGGAAGCACTTGTATGCAGTTACCGTTTGCAAATCGAGCGGATCCGTACGGAGTCTGCTCCGCTCGCAGTGGAAGGCGGGCTTTATTCTTATGTCATGCGAAAGGAAAAATATTTTTTGTAATCAAAATGTGTATCAAATATCTAGTACAGATGAGAGCTACTTTTTAAAGATTTTTGTGTTTCATGAATTTAGTGGCAACTTGGGCAATTTTGAAAATTTGATGAAAAAATAAATAAAAAATAAAACATCGTTAAAAATTCATTTTTGGGTAGTCATTTTAATACACATATAAACGATAAATTTTTGTTCAGCCGTAAATAATTGAATTTGCACCCATTAAAAAGATTTCTTTTATTAATTTTTTGAAACATTATGAAATATGGTATTTTAAAAAAATATTTTTCATTTACTCACAAATTTACGCCCAAATTGCCTCTCAAATCATGAAACATTAAAACCTTTAATAGCCCATATCTTAAAATTTAAAGTAAAAATAAATAAAGTAGCTCACATCTGTACTTGATATTTGATATTTCTTTTGATTACAAAAATAATTTTTTGGTTTGGTTGTGTATTTTGATCTCAAATCCAAAATTAAGATTTGTATGAAACGCGCCGGAACGTGCCGCGCAAACGTTCTTATTAAATCTAAGGCATACAATCTGCAATTCAATATTTTTGAAAAGACACAGGTACTAAATCGTTCACTGTGCTCCTTGTCGATAGATCGGTTAAGTTAAGTAAGTTAATTAAAAAAGTAAAATTAACAATTTCGATCTTATTTCCAAATTTATAATTATTATTAAATGTCAGAAAGTTGTGCTGCACATTTCAATGTACAGTTGGTGAATTTATAAAATGAGCTCCGATTGTTAAATTATATTCTAGATTGCTTCTCACCAACATTTAGAGGAATTTATTAATTTAAAATCTTTCACCGTTCTCAACATGAATTCCAAGCATTTTATTGCCTCGTTAGTATTTAATTTATATAAGGAACAAAATATAATTTACTGTTAAAAATCATACCAAGGTCCTTAGTGAATGTCATTTGGTAGTTACGCCTGACATGTGTAATAACGGGATTCAATACTTAATTAGAGATTGAACAAGTAATAATAATAAAAAGAAAGAAAATGGAAGGGGGGGGGGGGGGATAAAGAGATGTTTTTAAAGGCAAGAATTATATGCTCACTAAATTGTAATTTACTGTTTGGTGAAAGGTTAAGTGTAAGTAGTTTTAAAGTTCATAATATGTATTTACATCACACCAGAATTTTTTTGTTTTTATTATTGTAAGAATAGTTATTACAAATCACAAACAAGTCCTGCTGAGCCAATTTATTTGTTTTTTTTTAAAATTATTTTTTATTTTCATTAATATGTTTTACATGTTGTTAAATGATAATTTTACTTCTTAGGTTTTTTACTACTTTTCCATTTAATGCATTTGCTTGTGTATGGAAAAGGAGTGTACATAAATATGGTTATTACTTAGTACTTAAATAATTCATTTACATAAATATATGTGTGTTGTAATAGTATATAATAGTATATATTTAAAGAGAAGAAAGAATATTATGGAAAACCAAGGATATTTGTATACATTTAAATAAAAGAAAGAATATTATGGAAAACTAAGTATATTTGTAAGGATAATTAAGTGGCATTAGTTTTTTCTTCAGAATATTTTTAAAATGTCTCTTGACAGAGAGCAGCATTTGGGTTTTATCATTAATGCTTCTGATTTCTTCTGGTAGACGAATGAAAAAAGTTCTTCCCTGGTAAGTGTAATGGTGTTGTGCAAAAGACGTATTTAGTTTTGGGCATATAAAAACATGTTTAAGTCGCGTTCTGTTTTCGTTTAAAAAATGATATTTATCTTTTCCTTTTATAATTTGAATTAATGAATTTTTAATATATAAATCTTTAAATGTAGGTACTTGGAATTCATCAAATAGGCGTTCTGTTGGGTAGTCCAAGGATTTTTTTTAATATAATTTTAATAATTGTTCTTTGTACAATTTCTATTGGAACAAGGTTACATTTATATGCGGTTCCCCAACTAATAATAGCGTATTGTAAAGTGGATTGAACTAAGGCATAGTAGATTAAATATAGATTTTTTATTGACAAAAAATTTCTAATTCTTAAAAATATGTATATTAATTTTCTAATTTTGTTTACTACTTGACATATTTGTTCCTTCCATTTCAGATTTTTATCAATAGTTACTCCTAGATATTTTATTTTATTTGTTGTTTATAATATTGTACAGTTTGATTTGCAGTAGTTTTGGCTGTGAATTTTAGTATTTTCATGTATGACAATGTAAAATTTTTGGGAGCATCGTTTAAATGTATTGCAAATGGAATTACAAATGTCTTTTCACTATTTAGTGATAGTAAATTAGTGTCGAAAAAATTCTTAAGCGTGTTAATGTCTTCTATGGCCTTTAATTCTACATTTTCCCAAGTCTTTCCACTTATTATTAATACTGTATCGTCGGCGTATAATGTAATTTGACCATGTAAAGGTTGAAAAAAATATCGTTTACATATATAGTAAATAGGATTGGTCCAAGCACTGTACCTCGGGGGATTCCAAAGCTTGAAAGCTCTTGATCGCTATTAACATGATTGATTCTTACCACTTGGGGGCAGTTTTTTAAGTAGTTGGTGATCCATTTAATCGCGTTGCCTTTTATGCCAATATTATTTAATTTTTTTAATAGCATCTCATGAGATATGCTATCGAATGCCTTTCTGAATTGGCTTGTCAGCTGGTGCTTATAATTAAGTTACATATAAATTTTCAATGGTATAATTTTACATCTTATAAATTCAACATTATTCATACAAATCAATCTAAATATAAATATTTTTTTTCAGATAGCCAATTTTTCAGCAAATATTTAACCTTATACATAGTATTACATTGCTTTATAGTATCAGGTAATATTAAATATTTTCGGAATGTTGTATTCAAATGTTTTCTGTCCGTACTTATTATTAAATTTCGGAACTATTAACCCGTCGTTGCGCGCGAATCTAGTGCTGTATTTATTTTCGTTGTTAGTTTTTGGGGTGTTATGCCATGTTGCGCTACCTCCTTCTATAGCCGATGTTTCGGACAGCGGACTGCAACGCTGTCCGAAACGTCGGCTATAAAAGGAGGTAGCGCAACACGGCATAACACCCCAAAAACTAACAACGAAAACGCTTTTGGCCGTGAAAATCTAAAAACTTATCTGCTGTATTTATGTTCTAATTTCTCTTTATGCTGCTGGGTAAATATATGCTGAATTATAATTTTGTGCCATAGTATTGTCTTAACAGGTAAAATTTTAGCACTCTGAAACAGTAATGGTGTATTATGTTTGTGTTTGAAAATATTAGGAACGACTAATTAATAAATTGGTTTTGAATGTTTGAAAGGAATCATGGAAAATTTCCAAATGTAGTAACTTTTCGTAGTGGGTATGGGTTGTGATTGCGCGAGTAATTGGTGAGTTACTAGCTGCATTAGTGTTGTTAGCTTCAATATGAAAAAGGGAAGTGTACCTGGTACGCCTCATTGGGACATTTAAACTAATGAGAGATAGCAATTCGGGATTATCTATTTTATTATTTAGCAGGTTATAAAGAAACAACAAATAAACCTCTTTTAAAATTAACTAGTATAACATTTAAAATGTTAATTATTAAGGCAATAAATAAATTATGATAATATAGGTACGGAACACCTTGGTACTGAATCTCCTAGTGCAATTATTAACGAAGCATAACAATGTTAATTCAAGTTCTCAGTAATTTCTCCCACATGCAAACCTTACACTCCACTAAAACATAACCGTTTAAATTATTTTGGCAAATGTTTTCTTCTTTCAGAAGAATTGGATGCATACTACCCAAGATGCCAAACAATGGAGCATATTTTATCCAGAATAATGACGGCGAAATCACTCCTGGCTCAACCGTTGATGATTCGACCACCCTTGAGTTCACTTGCAAGAAGGGTTTTGCAGTAGCCAAAAATACATCCGTATGCAAACGCACAAGATGGACTTCCACTCCAGTTTGTAAAAGTAAGTTTTCATGTTTTTTTTTCAACGTCCGATAAAGAAGATCTCATAGAATCAGCGTTTATTGATCTATATGAACATATTTTTTAAAGCCATAATATTTTTCACTGGATTTCCTTATTATCGAAGCGTATTCAGTGGTTTTATTTTAAAGGAAGTTTTATTTTACCAGGTCGCAATCAAAAAAATATTCTATTTTATTTTCACACATGACGACTTTGTAAATTTCAAATTACACAGTTAAAACATGGCTCGGCCCCTTATATTTCTATAGGAGCTGCTGGGTACATCGTGTACCTCATTACCGACTTAGCAAGAGAGAAATCTGCTTGACCATATCTGGGTAGTGATAGGTTTCAGCTAAGTACCGACCCAGAGGCTTTCAGAGGTTTTTAATCCACAGAGAGCGACGATGGTTGTTTATTGCTTTCAACAAAAGGAATTTATTTATCTATTGTGACAAACAATTAATGCGATAAAATTTCATAAAATTTACAATTAATAACATTCATTAATTACATACGTTAATTATATTAGTTGAGATGCAGCCTTGGGTTAAAAAAATGTTTATAGCAAACTTGAAGCCATTGAAGTTTTACTGAAAAATGTCTACATCAGGAGAAAAGTGGTTTAAGAGTGTAGTCATTCTTCCCAAAGGCTAGATCGTTAGTAAGTTGGTCCTGCCTCTTGGAAAAAAAGCCTGTCTGCCAACTGGAATCGTGGAAGTTATTGGGGATATAAAGCATCATGAATTCCAGACATCAGGATCGCAAATGGGCCCGCATGATCGTCTAGACCACGCAAGGCCGTAGCCAGAGAAAAATTTTGGGGGGGGTTTTGTTTGGTGGAACAGTGTTTATAGAAAAACGCAGTGGTGGACTAAGGGGGGGGGGGGAGGGGGTGGCCCGCCCCGGTCCCCTGGTCCTGGGGGAGCCCCAACCGCCTCCATGTTTCCTTGATCAAATCCCAAGCAAGGCTTTAAGGCACCAGGACACTAATTTTTTTTTAACGCGTTTTTGACTAACTTTTTAACTTGTTTTTCAACCTCGTTAACAACATATAAAGCTATATATCCGATTTGCATTCACCAAGTCTTATACTGTTCGAAAATCTAGTGTCTTTGGCACCACGTAAGGGAATTTTGACGTCTAAAAAAAAATTGCGGACCAGCGAATTTTATTTTCGATTTTTAATGGAAAATTTTCGTCGTTCATAAAAAAATAACATGGGTCCCTCTAATTGGATTTTCGAACAGCTTAAGACTCGGTGCATGCAAATCAGATGTTTATATTAGTTTTTCTAATAGAGAGTGATTCCGTATCTTTTGTGGGATCGTTATTGGATAACGGACGTTATCTCCTGTCAGATTTTTGTGTTAATTTTTCATATTTACTGTCACATATTTTAGTTTAGATCTATTTAAACACGAATTTCTGCAACTACGCATGATTATGTATTTATTTAATGTACGTTATACATATAAAAAGCAAATAACAGCCATAAAAATCACACAAATCTGACAAGAGATTACGTCCGCTATCTAATAACGATTTCACAAAAATACGGAATCGCTCGGCTGGTTGAAAAACGTAGTGTCGAGAAAACCGCGTTCGAAGTTTTGATGGGTAATTCAACACAAAAACTGTTTAAAATGGTTTCATATAAAATGCTGTATCTTCGTCAATTTTACGAATTTCCTTAAAAAAACCTGGTGTTAGCATTATTAACAAATGCATCTTTCAGAAAATGAATTAAAAAATTACTTTTTTTTATAGTGTCCTGGTGCATTAAAGCCTTATTTAGTATTTGATCAAGGGGACATGGAGGCATTCAGAGGCCCCCCAGGACCAGAGGCTTATGTGAACTGAATAAAAAGCTTGTATCAACTCCTTACATCAACTCCTAAACTGTCAGAAGCTGCTTTACTGTCAGAAGCTGCCAGATGATTTGCAACGTTAAAACACTTATTGTATATTGTTATGCCCATTGTCTGGAAATAAATATATCTAACAAATATTATAATCAATAATTGTCAGCCTGAAACACTCATCTACATTGAAAAAATCTTCCGAGAAAAGATACTGGCCGCCAACGGGAATTGAACCCGTGACCTTCTGATTGCCGGTCAGCAGCTCTGACCACTGAGCTATGGCGGCTTATCTAATACCCGCCAAATAATTCAATATATACTAGTGTTTCATTCGACAATTACTTATTATTACATTTTTCCAACTGAAAACAACCAACTTTATTTTTGTGAGAGAGGTATTGTTAATACTAAATCTCCCGCTAGGTGGCGTCGAGACTAATTATGTCTGCATTTTTTGCTGAAATACTTTAACTTGTCAAATATTAATTATTATTTTTAATTGATAAACTAACGTTTAAACAAGATTTTTATGCATAGCACAAAGGGTAGATAACAAATATTATAATCAATAATTGTCAGCCTGAAACACTCATCTACTTTGAAAAAATCTTCCGAGAAAAGATACTGGCCGCCAACGGGAAGTGAACCCGTGACCTTCTGATTGCCGGTCAGCAGCTCTGACCACTGAGCTATGGCGGCTTATCTAATACCCGCCAAATAATTCAATATATACTAGTGTTTCATTCGACAATTACTTATTATTACATTTTTCCAACTGAAAACAACCAACTTTATTTTTGTGAGAGAGGTATTGTTAATACTAAATCTCCCGCTAGGTGGCGTCGAGACTAATTATGTCTGCATTTTTTGCTGAAATACTTTAACTTGTCAAATATTAATTTTATTTTTAATTGATAAACTAACGTTTAAACAAGATTTTTATGCATAGCATAAAGGGTAGATAACAAATATTATAATCAATAATTGTCAGCCTGAAACACTCATCTACATTGAAAAAATCTTCCGAGAAAAGATACTGGCCGCCAAACTCAGATCATGTAAAATTTTAAAAGTCGAACAGACTTAATTTTTAAATTTTTGCATTTAAATTAAATTTTAATCCAACATCGAGGTCGTTGGCGGCCAGTATCTTTTCTCGGAAGATTTTTTCAATGTAGATGAGTGTTTCAGGCTGACAATTATTGATTATAATATTTGTTATCTACCCTTTGTGCTATGCATAAAAATCTTGTTTAAACGTAGTTTATCAATTAAAAATAATAATAAATATATCTACATAAGTGGTTCATCGTGCGCTTCACCAGAAATAAAAATATATTTATCCACGAATACTCAATTAATCATCAACCATTATCCATCAAATCAGAAATTAAGGACCTTGGGAATATACTTGATAGTAAACTGAATTTCAATAAACATATCGACCACGTAGTCACTAACGCATCTTCTATGCTTGGTTTCATAACCAGTTCCTGTAAACAATTCAAAGATCTTATTAATTTCAAAATACTACGTTCGTAGTATCCTTGAATACGCATCGCAAATGTGCAACCCAGGCTGTGCAATACACAAAAATAGAATTGAAAGTGTTCAAAATTTAAGGTACCTTAACTTCCGCTCTTTCGATCTCATGCTAGTAATGAAGACTCTGCAAAGTTTTTCAATATACAGACGTTAACTTGCCGAAGAAATATTGCAGATTTGGTAATTTTATTTAAAATTAAACATAACTAATTGATAGTCCTGATCTTCTTCAACGCCTATCACTCCATTTTCCAAATCGCAACAGCAGGCAGTCGCTTACTTTTAATCTCCCTCTTTGCAAGACCAACTCCAAACACAAATCATTTATCTACAGATCCACACACTCATTCAACTTAAATTATTACCATATTGACATTTTTTACTCGACTTTACGTGACATAAAACGCAAACTCACTAAGCAACATGACTCAAACTAAAAAGTTCTATATATTCCCGTTATTTGCCTCTTAATCCTAATTCTATGTTCCTCCTCCCATCTCTCCTTTCATATATTGCAACAAAAAAATAAATTAATTAAGAAAACACCCTTATAATGTCACACTTTAGCATTCATTCACTATCATCAGTGGAATGTTCATAATTGGCATAATTAACTATCTTACTATTGTATTTTTGTGTTATCTCAGATTTGCTGTCAACTTTCCCTAAAAAAATAAATAATAATAATTAAACTAGGGGGGGGGGGGTGGCTCATTCAGCTCTGGCGCCCCGGGCCTCTGACGGCCTTAGTCCGCCACTGGAAATACGTTAAGTTTTTAAAAATATTTTTGAATAAAAGAAATTAAATGGTGTTATGTATCAATCTTATCACATATTTTTATAATTACAAAATTAAATTTAGTCTTTTCTTTGCAACGAACAAATCAATTACCTCGTCGGTGTCAATGTCAATTCTGCATTGTCTTTCCTGGCCTGTGGAATTTCTTAAATAAGTTTTGAGGCGTTTCAGAGAAGAAAAAGTCCTTTCAAGGGTGTACGAGGAAACAAGCAGTGTCACCAAGATTTTTAAAAGTTTGTGAATGTTTGGAAATAAGGCCTGGTTGCATTCTCCGAGAGCTGCAATAGCACATGTTGGTCGATTTAGTTCAGATTATTTCAGCCATTTTATCCTCCACGTTTCAATTCAGCTTTTACAGAGTCTCATTCCAAATATTTTTTACAGAGCTCAAAGTAGTATTCTTGATAATTAAGTTGGTTTTTGCAACACATAGACTGAATTAAAATGTTGAGAGATGATAATGTGGATCTATGATTTTGGAATCTAGAACGAAACTGATCAATCGAATCATCCAAAAGTGAAATCATGACAGTAACTCTAAAATAAGTTTCAGGATCATTTGTATTGTAGTTTGCCCTATGCTTTTGGCGTGACGATATTTGGTGAATTTTGATTTCCTCGATTATAGTTCTGAGCAAATTCTGAGCGTTCTTGTAAAGTTCAGCAACTTTGGAATCAGTATTTTGACGAACATCTATCTTCAATAGTTTTTATAATTAAATCGACATGTTGATGTAAAGCAGCTGCTAAATAGCACAGGGGAGATTGAAGTATTTTGCACACAGTCAGTGTGCACGGAAACAACGATGTTAAAAATATGTTTTCCCGCAAAATTTTTGATCAATTGTATTCGGATAAAATTAAGTCCTTTTTCCATAGATATGCATCTTTCATTATGAAGTATATCACAGACTATATGCAAAAATCGAAAATATTCTATGTTGACTCGAATAAGTATCCCTCACGGCAGTTTCACGCAGGATTCCCGCGAAAATAAGCTTTAGGTACGATTTTTTCATATTTTTTTTATAAATTCTACAAATAATAAATTAACTTTAAAATACAGGTCAATTCATTGACTATTTAGCACTATAATAAGTTGTCTCCTTGTTAGAATTCGAAGGAATGCTTTTTTAATGTTCGAAAATATAAAAAATTGAATTCTGGGAAATCGCGAGCAATCGAGGCAAATTTATTTATTTCGCATGATTGCTCCAGTGGCTAAGCAACATAAGCTTATTGCAAAATTACTTGAAATGACTGATATAAGAAAAGAATAAGCCTTTGATGGTGTTTCAGAATCCATGACACTGTTTAAGTCTTGAAGTGTATCAACAATAACTTTATAGATTTCCTTGAATCTCATCAACCCATCATGATTTTCAACGGGTCTCGCGCATTGCCATAAGGGTTTTCCATTGTGTTTCAGGGAATTAAAAAAAATAATTTCTTCTAATCCCTTAACAGTTCGTCTTGCCGAGGACATGATAAAATTTCCAATCGATATTTTAGTACCAATAGAATCTCGAATAGGCTGAACCTGGCAAGAATGACATAGAGCCAAATTCAACGAATGTGAGCTGCAATGAACGTATAAGGATTCTGGGTGTGACTTACAAATTACTGCCTGCACACCTTTAAAACTTCCTTTCTTCGAAGAAGCTCCATCATATCCTTGTCCGATTAAATATTCGCAATCTACACCCAAAGATTTTAATTCAAATAAAATTGCATTAGCGAAATACTTTCCTGTTGTATGCTAAAACCGTTTAAAAAAAGGTAAAAAGTTAAAAGTTAAAAAATCTTCAAAAATTCTTCGGCGCACCGTAGGTACAGTCAATTTCGGGGGGGGGGATCAAACCCCCTCGATCCCCCCCCTGGCTACGGCCTTGAGACCACGCCTGGAAAACCCAAATTGTTTCACGAGCCGCATTGATAACCTCAAATTTTCCAAGGGAAGCACAGGTTAAACACCCACAGCCTTACTAAAAAACCTCGTGAAAAAATTATTTAATTGATACATGACCGGGGATTTTAAAACATTACTAATTAAAAATGGAAAAAAATTGTTCATGGAGAGATATACACATTGCTTACACAGCCAGAGGGGTGGTTTATCTATTGTATACGTTTGTTTTAATAATAATTACTGAAAGAATTTTGGAATTTTTCGAACGTATTCTAAATGTCTTGTATATTTATTATTTTTGAAGATGTCGTAAAAACAAGTCCCAATTTAGAAACTAGATAAAATTATACCATTTTAGATTTTTGTATTAAAAATATACTTAAGCGTTTAAAAGTTGTGATATTTCAGCTTCAAACACGAAAAAATGTCGAAAAAAAGCTTACCACAAATATTTTTAACCAAAATGTACAGAGATTTAAAGAAATACAAAATTATTAAAAAACACAGTCCTTTTATTTAACGAATTTGGAAGGAAACTGTAACCTCATTTTTCCTCTTTGAAACATTTTATTTATTTATTGTAAAGTTCGCCTTTAATGCTAAAAAAATAACCTAATAATAAACTGACATTTCTCATCATTAGATATATCTACTACACTATATAAAGAGGTAAGATTTGTTTGTTTGCATTGAATAGGCTCCGAAACTACTGAACCGATTTGAAAAATTCTTTCGTTCTTGGGAAGCTACACTATCCTCGAGTGACATAGGCTATATTATATTTTCAAAAAAATTAGGGATCCTTACTAAAACTCCAATATGCAACCCAAGGTGTAAAAAAATTACCTAAAATATTCTTTACATCGCGTGCGCTGCGAAAACTATTGATGATAGAATAAAATAAAATACTACGACTTTGTAGAACACATCATAATTTACAAAAAAGATCGCAACAGCATATGTCTAACTGTGATGACCGTGGCCGGTTATCCCGTAATAATCTGGACTCCCTTGATGGATCCAGATTCCTCTGTATATGATGAACCACCCTTTTATACGTTCCTCATGTTGTCTCACTCATACACGCATGTCTCTTTCATACCGCAAGACATACGTTCACCACATCCCTCCACACTTAAATATGAAGACAGTTACACAACATGATGATGATAATAATAATTACAATGCATACAAATATTCATTATTTACAGTAAGTAATTCATTTTCATGTGGAGTCGAGAGCTGAGTCCTGTCTTCATTGACTCATCTGTGTGTCCGTGGTCGTAATCGGTCCTTCCAATTTCCCGACGTGGAAGCCACCGGATCACTGGAGCTGGAAGTAAAAGGAGAATCACCCATTAGATTGTCATCCGGCACAAAGCTGGAGACATCGTAATCATCATACGACAGTCTCTTCGTCTCAGACGCGATATAAGGATTGCTGGTATTCTTTTCCCATGATACACACAATTTAGACAACTGATCAAAATGCCTTTTCCAATACATAATTTTTCCATTTAAATTAACCTCAATTAAATACAATTTTTTTCCTAATTGTTTATGTACTTCCCCTCGTACCCATTTATCATTGTTTTGGTCTCTAAAATCTCTAACCATTACTTTTTGATTAATCGAAAAACCTACCGATTCTTTATTATTTCTCTTATAATAATATTTCTGATTTTCCTGACATTTAAACATGTTAATTTTAGTTTCTTTATTAATTTTATTATCCTTATCTCTCCCCCCTCTTGGTACAAAACTGTTCTAGTTAGACCTTAGTTTCCTTCCAAACTTACTATAATTATTCGGAACTAAAATACCTTCCGATTGCAAACGGCCTGATTCCGTTTCAACCTTTGCTTTTAAATCAAAAGGTATATTCCTCGGATTGCAGAATTTTGGTTCGGCGTTCTCTTTTAATTTCAAATGCACTTTATTTTTATTAAATTTACCTAATTTCTCCGAAAAAATCTCCCGGAATTTCTAATTAATTTGTCCAATTCACTTCTATTATTCTCAACTACATGTGAGAAAAAATATCTCTACCCTCCTGGGTTGAAGTGGATTCTAACCCCGTAAATCCAATATAATTTTTTTTTATAAAGTCACGCCCTAGAACATTAGTTGTTCCATTTTTTACAACGCAAAATTCTAACAATTCCCTATAACCGTTATAATCAACTGTTAATACAATACAACCCAATAAATTCAACTTACAGTTAGCGTAACCCGTTAAGGTTAAATCCTTTGGTTTTAAATCCAACTGTTTGAAGTATTTAACATAATCTCTGTCTGTTAAAATCGAAATTGCAGCTCCTGTATCAAGTAAACCAATTAACTTGATATTATTAACTAAGATTTTGCACAATATTGGCTCAGAGTACACTGTGTTTATCCATAACTTTTTTTATATTTCCCTGCGCGTTCACAAATACAGAAGAAATAACTTTTTTACTATCACTGCGACAAATTTTACTTATGTGACCACTGCGATTGCATTTATAACATGTGACGTCTTTAAATTTACAAATTACCGATTCGTGATACTTCCCACAGGTCTATTGACTTCGATCTGGACAATGTAACATTTTTATCTGTAGGCCTGAAAAAATGTTTCCCAGCCGGTAACAATTCGTTCCGATTATTATTTTTAGCAACTTGATTTACACTTTCCGAATTAATTTGCTCATTAATTACATGAAACGAATCCATCGCAATAGCACACTCTAAAACTTTTTTTAATGAAAAGTTTTCAGCCTCGACAAATAATTTTTCTTTGATACGACCCATTTGAAGACCGGTGACAAAAACATCTCTTAAATTATATTCTAGTCTGTCTTCGAATTTGCAAAATCTAACTAGCTTCCGTAATCGCGCTATAAAATCATTCACCGATTCTGTAACTTTTTGTTTCGTAGCAAAAAAAAATTCGCGTTCCTTGAACACATTCCTTTTTATATCTACATGATTCTCTAATAATAACAATAAATTTTCGACCGTAATATCCGTAATTTTTTTTGGAAAACACAAATCAATCAATAAATCTATTGTCTCTGTGTGCAAATGAGATATTGAAACCGCTCTCTTTTTCTCAACCGAATTAATTTTGTCACCATTGACTAGGATGAACTGCTCGTACTGAAGAACGAATGTTTCCAGCTTGTCACTCAAATGACAAAACCTGGGCAGTTCTCCTCCTTCCATTTCCACACAGATGCAATCAATAAAAAGCAGAAAAAATTACTAACAGCACTCAACTCACGACTCTGATGACTGGATGCTGCCCGATCTCGCCCTTCCGCGAACCGTCTCTCGCTCCTGAACCCTGGTCTTCCTTCTAATGCGCCTTCCGTGAGGTCTGCACCAGGTCCCAGCTCTTCTCCTGAAGATCCGGAACTGCTGTATCCACGCCTTACGTGATACTCCTCCAGGTTCTCGGCACTGAATAGCCTTATCCAGCGCCTTGATGTTCCTAGGATACTTCTTCTGCTGCTCTTCTTCTTCCTTGCTCCGCAATTATGTGGAGTCCACTATAACCTTTATCTCGATCCTGATAATAGCCAATGTGATGGCTGTCCTGTTTCAGCTGCGCCAATATGATGGCTGTCCTATTTCGGCTGCGCCAATGTGGTGTGATGGCGGTCCTTTTTTAGCTGCGCCAATGTGATGTGATGGCGGTCCTATTTCGGCTGCGCCAATGTGATGACCGTGGCCGGTTATCCCATAATAATCTGGACTCCCTTGATGGATCCAGATTCCTCTGTATATGATGAACTCAGTACAGGGTTTCAATACAATGCGAAGACGTAGGTAGTCTCGTGATGTTTATTCCGGGATAAGGTACAATGTTATTTCTTAGGAAGTCTGATGGTAAGAGGACGAATGGACAACAATCA
This sequence comes from Limnephilus lunatus, assembly GCA_917563855.2. Classification (NCBI taxonomy): domain Eukaryota; kingdom Metazoa; phylum Arthropoda; class Insecta; order Trichoptera; family Limnephilidae; genus Limnephilus; species Limnephilus lunatus. The sequence goes on along the minus strand of OU830603.1, from coordinate 45,410,684 downwards.
CACCCTTTTATACGTTCCTCATGTTGTCTCACTCATACACGCATGTCTCTTTCATACCGCAAGACATACGTTCACTACATCCTGTGTACTTATTGTGGCATATGATTATGCCGCAATAAGTATTCTTTTATTTTTAAAATTTAATTAATTTGTCGCCGCTTGAAAAGGATCTTTATTTGTATCTTGGTGTTAATTCTTATCAAAATAAATTACTTCATATTCAAGACAGATTTATTAACATTTATTTAACTTTTTGAATTTTTCAATTCGGATATTTAATTAGAAAGATATCACGAGTTTAATAATGTTAGTATTAGAAAAAAGTTTCGGCTAAGGGCCGGGCGGGAGAGAAGTCAAGAAATGAAGTGCGGGGAAGGTGGAAGTGGAACGCTGGAGGGGAACGCACGGGAAAGGACATGCAAGTTAGTTATTTGAATATGGCATTGCAACGCATGCCGGGAAACAGCTATATATTATAAATAGGCTTCTCGCTAAACAAAAAGGTTACCAATTTGTCTGGACAAAAAACTGCCTAATTCACGCACGACGAAATACGACCTCAGCGCCCATCATAATCTCAAAGGAGGCAGACTTGAAGAAGATGGACCGCGAGCCTTTAGCAACAGGACCCAACCGAGCAGATGCAGAAGATCCTCAGCTGAGCAAAGCCTCAAGATAAGGCTATTAAAATTTATTGTATTTCTTGAAATTAACTTCACTTTAATTTTTCATATTATCTCATCATACTTAGAATGTTCCTTTCCCTCCCTCATCCCCAGTACCTACCTTACGGATCTTTTCACTCTAACACGCTCTTTTATTGTGTCAATTTTATGTACAATTATTTGGGAACTATATAAAAACGAACATAAATCCGTCAATAATAAAATACAAGCATGGATTCAAATCGATTTCAAGTCTGCACTTAATCATAGATTCACTTGCCTCAGCCAATGACTTTGAATTTATATTACCAAAACGTAAGAGGGCTTCGCACTAAAACTGATACGTTGTTGACGGCTGTTCGGTCCAACGAATATGATGTTATCGCTCTGTCTGAATCGTGGCTCGTTGATGGAATCCGCAACGAAGAACTATTTGATGATCGCTACGACGTACACCGCCGAGATCGAGACTACGCTCGTACAGGACAGCGCTTGGGTGGGGGTGTCTTACTCGCTGTTCGTCGTGAGCTGGTAGCTTGCGAGCGCCCGGCGTGGCACTCACGAGCTGAAGACGTCTGGATAACATTAGAATCCAAAGGACCTAAACACACACATCTTCATATATGTTGTGTTTATCTCCCTAAAGGACTGACATATCGTGAAAATATGGAAAGCTTTCTCACCCAAATTTCTACACTTACGTTGCAGTTTCCCTCGGACAAATTTATTATCTTAGGTGACTTCAACCTCACTGAAATTTCATGGAGTAAGTCTCCCACTAACACGTCCTTTATACCTAGTGATCGCTTATCACCTATTAGCGCTTCATTCATTGACTGCATGCATTTTTCTGGATTGTATCAATATAATGGAATTCCAAATACTAATGGTCACTTTCTCGACCTTGTCCTATGTAATGACTTCCTTACGGTCTGTGCTTGTGACGAACCATTAATTTTAGAAGATTCTCATCACACCTCCTTAACGATGGAAGTTATATTTTCTGAACCCGTTACACTAGTGGAGGAGCTTAGAAGGGCTTACGTCTTTAGGCGCGGCGATTATGAGCAAATTAATACATCTCTCGATCAGGTAAACTGGCGTGATCTTCTCTCGGTTGGTGATATGAACACGGTTTTAAAAAAATTCTATTCACTTTTATATCAACTTATAGACGCCTATATTCCGAATAAACTATGTAGGAATTCTAAATACCCACCATGGTATAATTCGGCCCTAATTAAATTAACTAAAGAAAAGTACAAATACTTCAAAAAGTTCAAGACTTACAAAAACTCCTCAGACTATGCCTCTTTCTCTCTTCTAAGATCACGTCATAAAAAACTTAATTGGGAATGCCACAATAAATATTTAACTCAAATCGAACATGACATATCCTCCGACCCAAAAAAAGTATGGAATTACATTAAATCCAAGTCCAAATCCCATGGTGTTCCAAATATCATGACATTCAAAGACGAAAAAGCTGAAAATGGGTCTAACATCTGCAACTTATTCTCTAAATATTTTATTTATTTGATTGATTTGTGTTATTTCACAATTAATTCATTTAAAATAATATATAGTATATTTGCGGCACGTTCCAGAGTGGAAGATACTTTCAGTATCGCCCTGGTGTAAGACCACCATTCAGAATTGAAACGTTGCTTGAAAATGGCTTTAACCGTGTTTGGTGACCAGATCTGAATAGCCAGGTACTTCCCAACCTTCCTCTTCCCCACCTCCTTCCCCTCCCCACTACCTTCAGCCTCACAACATACCCCAATTGGGGATGCCATAGTCTCACTGGCTCCAGACGGGAGCAGTTGAGATTCTTGTGCGGTATTCACTCTAAAAAAAAAAAAAAAAAAAATTTCTGTCTACAACAATAACGCTCGAAGCACCCAGATTCTACCGAATAACCCCAACGAGCCCTGTGTTGCTAGCATTCATAATATTGACATCGACCAGCATCATATACAGAAACACCTTGAAGATCTAGATCCCGAAAAAGGTGCAGGCCCAGATAAAATTCCCCCTATCTTCATAAGCAAATGTGCGCGCAGCCTGTCTAAGCCACTATCCATAATTTTTAGTCGCTCCCTTAAAGAGGGGATAGTGCCAAACACCTGGAAAACAGCCTTTATAACTCCTATCTTCAAAAATGGCCAAAAATCTGACGTCGAAAATTATAGACCAATATCAAAGCTATGCATCTTCAGTAAAGTTTTCGAAAAAATTGTGTATAACCAGATGTTTTCGGCCTTGAGATCATCACTCAATATCAACCAACATGGATTTATGAAGGGAAAATCTACAACAACGAACTTAACGGCGTTCACCGAATTCTTACAAGACAATATGGACCAGCGCATACAGGTAGATGCAATATACACAGACTACAGCAAAGCTTTTGATTTAGTAATTCATGATATATTATTGATCAAACTCTCACAAATCGGCGTACATGGAGACCTCCTCAGATGGCTCTCGTCATATATAGCAAACCGCAGCCAAGCAGTAGTTGTTGGTGGCTACAAGTCAGACTGGGTAACCATACCGTCGGGAGTACCCCAAGGTTCATTATTGGGACCATTACTCTTCAATATATACATTAATGACATTGGAAAATGTTTTCGCCATTCCAGGACGTTGTTGTACGCAGACGACATGAAAATATTTTCCCCTGTCACGTCTACCAACGACTGTACCGGCATACAAGAAGATCTTAATCGTCTCAATATTTATTGTGCACAGCACAACCTTCAAATAAACGTTAAAAAATGCAGCGCTATCAGTTTCACCCGCAATAAAAACCCGATCACTCTCAATTATGCCCTAAACGGTACAGTACTTACAAAAATGACGGAGGTCAAGGACTTGGGAATAGTGTTAGACCAGAAACTACTTTTTGACCGCCACATCGAATCCATGGTATCAAAGGCTTCCAAGGTTCTAGGCTTTGTACTTAGAACCTGCAAAGATTAAAAAAAAGTAAAAACCATGAAAATGCTTTACTTTGCGTACGTACGCAGTTCTCTGGAGTACGCCTCTCAAATCTGGAATCCCAAGTACATATGTCACATAGAAAGGATTGAGAAAGTGCAAAACCGATTTCTACGATACCTTGATTTTCGGAGCTATCGTCCTCATCTAAGCCACGAAGAGTCAGCCACGTTCTTCAAGATATATTCTTTGGAAAGTCGAAGAAATTTGGCAGACGTACTATTTCTACGAAAAATAGCTACCTCTATGATAGATTGCCCGGAATTACTAGAAAGAATTCAACTAAGAGTGCCAATCAGACAAACAAGACAAAACCACGCATTATACATTCCTCAATGCAACACTAACTCTAAACAAAATACATTCATTCACCGCGCTTCACTCATCTTTAACATGACATACAGTGAATTCGACTTATTTAACACAGCACCTAACATTTTCAAATCTAAAATGAATAAATAACATTTAAACATACATACCACTATTTACACAGAATAGATCCATCCCTTTCCCCTCCCTTCCACTATCCCATCCACATAACCTAATTTAACTATTTTTCTTTATACTTACGCACTTAATAATTTAATATACATCAGTGAAAACCTGTTATTGGTTAAATTTTTATTCATATGTATTTCATCAAACATTATTGTTATAAACTGTTGGTTTTCCAAATAAAATAAAATAAAATAAAATAAAAGAAAATCCAAAAAAACGTGCGGACCGCAAAAACTCAGAAACGAGTCTTGGTACGATCAAGGGAGTTATAAGGTACCCGTTTTTACCTAAAGGGCATGTATTTGAAGATATAAGGGCTGGAAGTTTCGCCCTCTTGAAATTCCAGAAAGTTCAAAAAGGTTCTATAGAACTCTAGAAAGTTCTGGAAGGGGTGGTGTAGTATGTCGTGGAATGTTCGGAAATAGGGAATCGGGATCATCATTGTGAAACATTCCATAACACTCTCAAATGTTTTCCTGAGCGAAGCCGGGTAACCCAGCTAGTATGTTATAAAAAACATCACTTTCAAGAAGAAGCCTGATGAATAGATAAAAAAAAAACATAAAATTCAACATTATTACGGCATAACCCCAATTTTGACAGCACGAAAATTTAATTTTAAAACACGCAATAATTCTATAATTTCTAACAGTAAAACTAACGAAACAAAGAACAAATAAGTTTTAAATATATTAAACTACGCAAATATAATAATAAATTCATCGTTTTATGAAATAAAAACATCATTCCCGAAGAAATTGCGGTTAAAATTTTTTTAACGCACATCTTAACCCTCGACCCGTCAAGCGGGGTCTTTAAAAGCCCAGGTTTCACAGAAATGCTAATTATGTATATTTTAAATATACCCACTGATTCCTTACTTTAGGTAGTTTCCTAAAAGGGACTATACTTGACGCTAGCACCGAGAAAATTCAGTCCGCGCATATGCGATGTGAGATTTGACACAGACTTGTGTTTCGGCGTGAGGCTAAAAAAAATCAACAAAATACCTTTGAAAATCATGTTTATATGTTTTTTCATTGTATTTTGTTGATTTTTTGTTGTTGTTATAATAATAAGTCTTTAACAATCTCAAATACAGTTTTCCATTAAAAAATATGATTCAAAATTACAAAAAAATGTCCCTTGTTGATTTTTAAGCTCTTGCATTGAAAATAAATATCTAATTTTTAATATTTCTTTTTATTTCAAAGCAGTCATTATCACCTGACTGTAATCAGTTAAAATAACATATAAAATGTATGTTATAACAGCAATTTAAATAAATTTTTTTGGGGTCTTAAGCGACCCCGCGCGACACCTCGCCTTACAAAAAACGCGCGACGGGCCGAGGATCAAGCGTGCCAATTCATATTCATACCTGCAAAGCGCTAACACTTTGCGTGGCCAGTATGAAAAATAAATTTAATGTTTTTTTTTATTGCAAATTATTGAGCTTAAAAAGCAACGTTTGTGGTGATATACTCGTATAAACTAGCTCAAACTAAATATCTTAGCCTCAACCTGTACTTTGCCATATTTTAAATATATAAAAGAACAAAAAAATCTTTTCCAACGGATACAAATTTATCAATCATTTATCTCATTAAAACTGATATAGGTATATCGAAAAAAAGTGAAGCTTTCGATTTATGAGACGGTCTTGTTCCGGGCCATTCCCTAGGGCGAAGTACCCATAGTATTTATTATTTTTTCTAGCCTAAATGTGTGGATTCAGCAAAGGGGAAAAGGCCGGGGCTTGAAATAGACATGGAAAGCTTCAAAAAGAAGAAAGAAAGTCACCAATCTGGATGCATATCTGGTGGGATCTCTCTGCTGCCACGAAAACACTCACTTTTGGTAAACCGGGAGATGTGCGCCAATTACAGTTGGAAACAGTCGAGTTGACGCTGGAATACTTGGCATGTGTGGCCAAAATTTTATCATTGCGCTAGGTGCTTTTCTTCAACGGCAATGACGGTTCACAATTTGGCTTTCGGCACAATTCGCGGATTGTTTAAACAAAAATATATCCTAGTGCGCAGGGATCAATGATTCTGAGAGGTACCAAGTTATAAAAATGTTTCATTCTTCCAGAACTCTGTAGCAAGCCGGAATCGGACTCTGTAAGGCTGGAGTGCAACCCTGTTATGGAAGACGGCTGTCCTTTCGGATCTGTTATCGTCCCTTCATGCAAAGCTGGGTACAATTCGAATAGAACTCTAGAAACCATGACGTGCATGGGTGGAACGTGGAATGTGCCAACACCAAAGTGTAATCTGAGTAAGAAAGATTTTAAAATAACATTTTCCATATATATTTATTCTTGATCGTTTTCTATTTCCGTCTGTACTTCAGAGTATGTAACGCCTCGATGCTCTGTATATTATTTATATTCTTAATTCAATTAATTTAAAAAAAAACTTGTTTTTATGTATATCTAATATATATGTATACCTGATATATTATCTAATAGGTGGTTTTCACTTCAGAAAACTAAAGTCGACATGAGATTTTTTGTATATTTATTGTTGATTTTTGTTGATAATCTGTTTCTATAATTTTATTTTTTTATTTTTTTTTAAATGCCGGCAACCCGGGCGTTTACTGTAATAATAATATATTATACAAAATAACTAAGTAACCCGCCTCACTAGACTAAGTCTGTTCCGAGACGGGTACATATTTATATATTTACATTTACACATATAACTTACACACACATATATACACATACATACATACAGATATTCGCATACATGTAAATAATCATACACATAGATACGTATAGAACATAAGTACATATAATCAAATGAGAATTAATGGGAGTTGTTATAAAGTTATCATGGAATTGACATATTTTCATAAAACCAAAAATTCATCATATAAAACATAAGTACATTATATTATATGTACTTTTCTTATTGTACAATATTTTGTAATATTTTGCGGTATTTTTGAAAATATTATTTTTCCATTTTTGTAACTAAACATATTATTATCTATATATATATATATATAATTACGTAGACTAGCTCCCCAGTTAGACCCGAGAATATTTCTCTACTTATTGGGTAACCAAAAAAGTGATGTCTGATATGAAATGAAATTTGATATGAATTTTTTTTTTATTAAAACCCTGATGAAGTAAGCTGGGCTTACGAAACATGTCGGTTTTTTATAATCAATTATAGTGGTAAAAACAAAGTAATTTTTTGTATTTCTTGGGCATTAACTATGTAACAATTTCTAGACATTTTCTTTTGAAGAGTTTTAATTTTCAATGTACATTTTGTGATGAACCTGTTTCACTCCGGTATAGGTGGGTAAATTTTTTTTTTTAAATATAGAATATGATCACACTATCGACATCTTTCGGGTGGTTTTAAAATCAATATTAAAGGAATCTTTTTTAAACTTTTGGAGTTTCCTTGCCACGAAGGGGTGTAAACAGTTAGGAAAAAAAACGTCTATCCAATCAGAATAGAGATGAGGACAGTAGGTGCGCTTTAAACCAATCACAGGCTGGGGGCGTGGGATGAGGGATTTGAAAAATTAAGATTCCAAGATTATCTCACGGTTTGGCCAGACAGCAATTTTAACCACTTCTAACTTGGTCATAAATCGCATTTTTATGGGAGCAGAAGGGAATCGACAACAGTTGATTTCACGTCTGGAATCGGGAAGTCTTGCGGGGATCTCGGTGGCGGAAAGTTCAAAAGAACCAAGATCATGCACTGATTAACTAAAGTAGCAAGCGATCTCGATTACTTAGTAATCGTGAAACGGGAGTGGACATTGACGGTCTTAACCGCTTTTTCCAGACAAATTTCTAGCAGATTCTGCAGGTAGACGATGGGGGAAAGTGTTAGACGTGGAAAACCCACAGGAGCCGATCTCTTCGAGGTAGTCGAGGGAAATCAATTCATGTTAGTGACCATATGAAATCTAAGATTTTGTATTGGATTTTTGTCCGTTAGTTTAGAGGGGAGGGAAGGTTTACGATCTCTTGTTACTTAAGTGGGTCTCGAGTGTGAGACATCGGACATGATTTTGGGTCTCTAAGGTACGCATTAAGCTGAAATCACCACTTGATTTTACATACAGATGATAGGAGAAAGAAATTAGTGAAAAAGCATAAAATTTAACGACCTGTCAGGATTTTAAATTATTTGAAAACTCAAGTATTTTCTTGATCGCTAGGCGAATAATTAAGGGGGATTTATCGGTTTTGGTGCCAGAGAGGGATGTAAAATGTAGGAGGAACTAGGAAAAGGAAAAAAAAAACGTTCGAAGGCAGGATTGGAATGGGATCTTGGCAGTAGTTATAGCCCATAGGAAAGGAGAATCGAGGTTATAAAAGTTTAGATTATTATAAAATAAGGTTCTAAGAGCATCACGACTTTGCGGGGAGGTAAATCAAGGGGTTAGAGATTGCACATGAGCGGTTGCAAACGCGAGAAATATTAAAATTGTATACGAACACAAGAAACGCGACATGTAGCCAGAAACGGACACGGCTGAGTGTGCACACTAGCGGTACGTTCGATACAGGATATTCAGTCACAAATTTATTAGAAAATCCATAGCCAAATGTTAGAACGTCGGAATATCTAGGCAGTGACGTGTTGGGAGAAGTTTAAAATAATGAATGCTTAATAGATAACTGTCGGGGTATGTTGTAGGTTAAAGAGTTGAAATTGGATTTGAGTTAAGCCAAGAAAGTAGGGCAGTTATATCGAATATTCAGGATACACCGTATTTGGAAGCAAATTAAAAAGGAGTAGAACGGACACTATAGATTTTCGAGAAAAGTTTAATTAATTAGTCACATGATAAAAGGTAGATTATATTAACTAATCATGCGGAGATTTGAGTGGGAATTAGATGTTTAGACCCAAATACGCCCCTGATCGATTGCAACAGAAGAGTATCATCGTACGAAGGCGGGTCGATCAGAACGGGACCTTAGAGGGAAAAAAGGTGAACCGACGGTATGGGATATTGGTGTGGAACAAGGACGATATCACGCGTTCATAAGGTTGTAAGTTGCAAAATTTAAATTTGATTGATGGGTGAAACGTGGTATTAAAAGGGGTAGTTCGGGCGGAGAGGGGAGTTCGATGCTAGATTTCGGGAAAGGAAGGACTGTGAAAATCGTGCGTGTATCGGAGAGTGACTAAGGTTTATAGCTGGACTTAGAGAAAAATCGAGACTGTGTACTGTTGGATTAACTCTGTCGATTATGCTTGCAAGTGTTAGTGAATTAATCAAGTGTTAGTTAATCGATTAAAAGGGGATGAAAATTAAATCAATAAATTCTAATAATAATATTTAACCTATCGATCGGACGAAATAAAAATCGGAAAACACGTATTATGAGAATGACGGTCTTATATCTTATCTGGTGTTGTGTTAATTATTCACATAAATAATCGTCGGTAAAAGTTCGTGATTGTTATCGTTTATTATGTAGAGAGATAAAAGATATCTATAAATATTTACCCTAGAAGAAAAATATCGGCCTTGAATTTTAATAATAATAATAAATGGTGCAAATTCGGGTGGGGGGAGGGAGGACTTAACTAACTTAATTTAAAGTAATAACGGATCAACGAATAAACAGTCGTTCTAGGTTTACAATAATGTCCCCAGTTTTGCGATAATAAATTTCATTCCTTTTATAAAAATGTCGTGATAGACCGCGAAAGAACGAAATTAATAATAAACTTAACTAGATTTAAATAATCTCAGCAAGGGCTCGGGAGTCAGGAACGATATCGAATTTGATATAATTAAATTTCAATAGTTAGAACATATCTAGTAATCTACGAAAACGTTCAATTTGCGAAAGCTCACATAAACGGCGTCGAGCGGTTAATTACCATATTTAGTTTACAAATAAAAGTTTAGAAGTTCGTAGGAAGTTTTGTTTTCTCCACAGGTCTACGGCATACGTAATTAAGAATTGGTCGTGTATATCTCCGACCGGGATTTTTAGCAATTACGTATTCGGTAAGTGTTATACATAATTTAAATTCCCAGGCCATTCCGGAACGCGACGCAGAGATGCCAGAACCGAAGCTGCCTCGTGAAACTGAAGATTTAAATAAATGACAAAATTTCATAATATTACTTCAGGATATGTTCAACGGTGTTATCACCAAGGGCAGTGACCTTTTCTTTCAGACAGCTGATGGCACGGGCGAGGGAGCAAAAAGGTACGAGTGTCGTACCCTCAACCAAATGGAGAGTTCGTCGGGGTATACGACATATCCAATAGAAAGCGACTGTCTGCAACCTAAAGAAACGTAAATTTTAAAACTAACAGGTACTCCTTTGAATTCCTATTTGTTGAATTGCGCCTTTTAAACTTTATGGTTGAACAATGTGACGACGACACCGAGGCTATACATATGTGTCAATGTCTGGTCCATCGGTAAGGGTCTTCCCACATTGTCCTGTTAGGAGGTGATGCTCACCATAGACTGATCGGGTCACGCGAGATGCTGGAAGCAATTCCCTTTCGCGGGACCGTGTCGAGAGAATGGGCGTGACGAGACGGATATGAAATGAGTTGCCAAACGGTATGTAAGGACGCGGTTCGCTGACGGAGGCGTCTTGGCCAAAAGCATCTCGGGTTGCCGGCAAGGTAGTGTGGGAGGAGCGTAAGCAGTTCATTTTGTGGAAGCAACCATGCAGCGTCTGCATATTTTTAAATTCTATCGACCTAGAAGCAAACATAACGTCTAGACAATACTTAGGTTGTATGTTCGCTGCTAGAGGTGGTTTATTCGTTGGACCGGTCGCGCAGGAGGAAGGATCTGTCTATCACAAGCGGTAGCCACATGTTCGCGAGTAGAGCCGTGACAAGGGACGAATTGGATTACCCCTTCTAGAGCCAGTAAAGTAGTCCTGGAGGCGTTCGATACTGGGGTTGATTGGGAAAGGTTTGAAGGCATGCCGTCCTTCCTTGGTTATGGAAGGGTCCGGGTATCTGGTTGGTCGTCAAGAGATCTTCTGGATGCCATGGGTATAGCCTTGACATGCTATGGTCGGGAGGTTGTGTCCGGAGAGCCGACCACCTGGTCAATTTGGTCAAGTGGAGGAGCCAGTACTAGATTGCAAAAAATGCATGATCCATTCTATCCATCCCTCCCTTATCCCTTCCATCTTAGGTACGAATTTTGCGTTTACTAACAATATAATATTATCATAATTATGTATAGGAACCAGCCATGGAGAGCGATGCGAATGAGCCGCCAAATAACTAAATGAAACATTCTAGGTATGTATTTTAAAATCTATTAAGACGTCTAGTAGGATCAAAAATCAACTTTATAGACTTCCAAGAATTACAGGGGGTACTGCGAGAGTATTAAAACAACGTACAACATTAGAGACGTAATGGGGATATATTTAGGATAGATTTAGACAATAAGTATCCTTCATACGTTCAAGAGATACAGAGAAATTCTTCCACACCTTACCTAAAAGAACCAAAAGTTACCACATATAGACATTAAATACCTATTCTAGATTTTCTAGTACCTTTGAAACAAAAATAAAACACAACGTAAAGGAAAGGGTTTATTGTAAAGTTTTCCCGGAAGGAGAAAGCCTTTTGCTGTGTTCAGTCACAGGGGTGGGAAAAACGAGTCACGATTCAAGACATTATTGGCGAATCAAACAGTACGAGAGAAGGGTTTACCGTCCGGAGATCGAAACGCGAGAGAAGAGAGGTATTAAAACCCAAGTCGGGGTTTGACCCATCACAATTTGTAACTTAAATTTAAGTAAAAAATGTACATTGAAAATTAAAACTCTTCAAAACAAAACAAAGTAATTTATTAATTTGAAATATATTATTATTTATTGTGAATATTTACTTTTTTTTCTAAAAAAAAAATGAGTGGAGTGGCTACGAAGCACCCGCACAAAGAGGAAACCGTAAGGCTACGAAAAACTGCACAAAGAGGAGACCGATAATACTAACTCATTCTCTCGCAGACTACATCCTTTAGATGCATGTGTTTGCCTCTTTTTAGTGTCGTTATTTTTCGTTTCCTCGAGTTTCAAATCACGGTGCTAAAGAAGTTTTCACTTAGATATTATTTTGCAAAAAAAAAAACAATTTTTGACAAGAAAAATGTATTTATATTAGGCTAGAAATTAAATCATAAAAATAAACAGTTTTTGTGGTTCACCCTTAAAGTTTTACTAATTTTATTTTATTGACTGATGTTTTGTTTACGGCTAGGTGGACAGATACCATAAAAAACAATAATATAAATAAACATCGTTTTGTTTCTAAACGCATTGCATAATTTACGCATGCGTAAGAGAGAAAAAATATAGGATTAACTTTCGCTTTTTAGTCTTTTTATTAGCAGAAGTTCAAGGTCCGAAGTGGGAAGTTTCTCTAAGATGACGGCTTGGCCGCGCGGGTACTAACGACGAACCGATTCTCTGCGAGCATAAAGGAATGAATTAGGAACTTCTGACTAAAAAATGTCTTTTGTCTTGCTTTGACTTGAATAACTTGCATTCCGCGGACCTAACAAGAACTCCTCTTCAACAGATTGGAATTGAGTGTCCGGAGGTCCGGCCGGATCGACTTGATACGTGGGGACATGGGATTTGCGACGACGACGTCACAAATGAATAAGAAATAAATGTTTTGATTCCTTGAATAAGTGAAACATAGATTGGGGTTGAGGATTGAGCACTTCACTCCACACAGACTTGTAGGACTGACGAATAGTGGGATTGGCGGGACGACTGTGAAACAGACGCGACACTCTTGGCTCTCGGCTGACTCGCTTATCGGCTAGCGGTTTTGTCGCTTGGACTGGGGACGGGGACTCTATGGCCTACGGGTTTTTTTTGTATAGATTTACTGCGCGGGATACTACACGCGATAGGCAATTTCGGGGCGCGTGCCGCCTGTAGTAGGTATACCTATCCGCACAATAAATATCCAGAATAATATTATTTAATTAAATTCCTAGAAAAAAACACTAGGTACTATATTAACAGAGTACATTATTATGTTCTTACCTCAATATAACATGAAATATTTAACTGTAAAATAAATTATTAGAAATATGATGCTGTTTAAAAACTTTTTTATATTTTTCAGATCCCCCGGCCCCCACTCCAACAATAGTGCTAAGACACAAAAATGAGTAAGAATATTTATTTATATTGCTACTTTTCTCAAATGTAATTTGTTTTGCAAATTAGAGCAACATCATTTTAAACCACATGGTATGACCACATCATTTATTAAGTACTAGCTGGGGTACCCGGCTTCGTTCAGGTTCGGCACTTGCCCCCCCTTGGATTGTAATTGAAAATAGTCGAATAATGTTACTTTTATTTTAAATCAATTTGTGTTAGCCTAAAGAAAGTGTGCCCTTCATTCCTACAGTGTCCTGTCTGTTCGTTCACCATACAAATACGCTAGAGTAAATTAAAACTACATTAAAACATTACTAAAAATATTTTGCCCCCCCCCCTAGAAAAACACGTAAGGCAGTGTAGGTAGGCCACTACCTAGGGGCCCCGATATGTTTAAGCCGGCCTTGGCAGGAACCCAATTGTCATAAAGGCAGTGTAGGCCTCTGCCTAGGGACCCCGCATCGAATAAGGGGCCCCTAAGGTAAAGGGGCCCCGAGGCGTGCATTGTATAGGGGCCCCGACATGTTTAATCCGGCTCTATGACCCTACTTAGAAATTTTTAAATAAATGGCCCCCGTCCTTTTTTTATGAACGATGAAAATTTACAATAAAAAATCTAAAATAAAATTCACAAATAAAACGCATTCAAAGTTTTGATGAAGGATAATTCAACATACAAACTGTTTCAAACGGTTTCAAATAAAATGTTGTATCTCCGTCAATTTTTCGAATTTATTTTTTAAAAAACTGGTGAAAGCATTTTTAACAAGTGCATCAATCACAAAATGAAATAATTTTTTTTTTTTTTACAGTAGTGCCTTAAAGCCTTATTTAGAATTTGATCAAGGGAACATGGAGGCATTTGGGGGGGGCCCAGGACCGGGGACCCGGGCGGGCCGCCCCCCCCGCCCTCCCCCCTTAGTCCACCAATGCATATTATATTATAATAGGTTGTATTTTATTTGTAAATATTTATACAAATACTTTTTTTATCGGAACAAAGCCGTCAGATCCTACGATGGGAAACAAAATACAACCGGATATTTTGACAGTTGTTCTGATTTTAAGATTTAGTTTGGGTGTAAATAATATTTCGATGCGTTTTCTAACATAATTCCGAGGAATATTCTGCTTTTTAGACTGGCCACACTAACAACTATTACTTTAGCGAAAATACACTTGAAACAGCGCGTGGTCCTATTTACAACCCTTGTTACTTTAACTGACAGTTAAAATTTAACTTTTCAACACGAATTAGCTGTCTTTTGAAACAGACGGCCCTAAGTAAAGTTTATTGTTTAAAATAGTCTAAACAATCTATTTTTATAAGAACCTTTCTATATCTTTTAAGGTTATTCCCATCCATGTAATTTTTTTATTTCAAAAAATATAATTGGTTACCGATTTTTTGTTTTTTTGGGCTACCACACTAGGCTAATGCCCGTGTTGTGGTAGTCATACATTTAATATTTTAAATAGGAATTAAATATCATTTTATTGAAACAGATAATTAAACGTACTAAATAAAAATTTAAAAAATACATAAAAGTAAGTGAAAAGTAAGGAAAAAATTATAAAAAGGAAAATTTGAATATGGAAACGCCGCCCGGTCCTACCGTTGATTTAGTTCGTACGTATATATTATTTTAATATATGTCTTTGTCATACATGAACAACGTTTGAGTTAAAAATTTACTTAAAACGTGAGTTTCTTACTTGCCACATTTAATTTTGAGTTTGTGAGATAATTGCAAGTCTAGATGTATTGTAACGACGCGACGTTGAGTTAATTTATGATATGTGCTTAACCTATTTAGCGCATTATAGAATCTACGGTTTATTATTTAAAATATTTAAAAAAAAACATCAGTTGATGATCTCCTGAAAAATAATAAATTTGAATTTGAGCTTTTCTTTCCAAGGTCTTTCGATGAAGACAAAGTAAACAAATTGTAACATGTGTTTTTTTCTTAAAATATGAACATTCATTCTTTCTCAGATTTCAATGCGCCTTGCCAAACTATCATTCTCACGGCAAGTTCACGGTGTCGGGTCCTGACAAGAACTTGCCGCCTGGAACTATCGTGGATGAGTTCACCTACATCACCTACTCTTGCGATACCGACTACGACGCTGACGCTTCTACAGGAAGTTTGTTAGCCTGTTGCGAAGAGGGCAAATGGAGCATTGAACCACCAATTTGCAGGGGTAAGGACTTTTTTCAAGGCCGCTATATTTGGAATCTTTCGCAAAATTTTGTAAATGAAAACTAACACTTGATGTGTAGAATCAGTCCGTTTATCTAGTGCAGTGATTCCCAAAGTGGTCCGTACGGACCCCCTGGGATCCTCAGGATCATTCAGGGGGTCTGAAATTGAGTTGGTGGTCCTTGAACAACATTAGGGGGTTCGCGCCAGATTTAATACATATATTTTTTTTTACATGAGCTCCACACAGGAGGCCTTGATGAAAATAATTTCCCTCCTAAGGATGCTGTGTGGAGGGGTTTTTTTAAGGAAAGGAAGGAGAGGAGAGTTCTGGGAAGGAAAAGGGTTTAAGGGGTGGGTTGGAATCTGAGATTCAGTAAGTCCTGGTCACCCGCTTCCAAGACCTACACAAAGTTCACCCCATGAACCCGGGCACCTTGTTGGTTAATAAAGGTTCCCGGGGCGGCGGTACCTATTCCCGCCTCCCAAATATAAAATAAATAAAAAACTGTGACACATTTTTATTAATATGGAAGTAATGTTTTTTTTTTTTTATTTATTAAAAGTATACAATACAGAATACTAGCTTATGCCTGTTGCAAATGCAACTAACGGGTTAAAACACATGAGATTTGATGTGTGAACGTGGATGAAGCGAAGAGCGGGTGTTTAATTAAATATATGAAGAAAAAAACGATTTTTGAATGCGGATGAAGCGAATGTGCGCCTACAATAGGGCACAGGTAGACGATGGCTCAATTTCGTATACCCGCTCTCGAGCCGCTTTGGTCGCCCGGTTCTAGGCGTTCAGTACGGGCCTTTTCTCGTAAAATAGGGCCAAGAAGCTTCCTGCTCAATTTTTCATTGCGCCAATTGGGTTGTGCAGATCGATACGCGTAATTTGATACCCGTCCTGTTGCAAAGAAGACTCTTCCCACTGAGCAACTTTAATCGACGACATTTTTAAAACGGCCCAAGGAGCTTACCGCTCAATTCAGTACATCTGTTACTGAAGCAATTCAGCCTCCCGACTCGGAGCGTTCAGTATTTCATTTTATTAAATTAAGAAAACCAATAGAGCCTTATCTCGAAAAAGGGGGCCTAGGAGTTTACCGCTCAATTTTTTCACTCATCTCTTTGGATTGTACAGGTCGAGACACGTAATTGGATATCCATCTCGGGTACTGTAGGGTTCCATGAATAACATATCTTTAGAAAAACAGTTCCTACTTTCAGTACCTACTCACTGAGTACATCAATTTATTTTGAGACAGCAGATTGCCCGTTGCAAAGCAACTAACGGGTTAAAACACTATGCGATTTGACGTGTGAACGTGGATGAAGCGAGGAGCGGGTGTTTAATTAAATATGTGAAGAAAAAAAAACGACGTTTGAATGTGGATAAAACGAAAAAATAGTTCCCACTTTCAGTACCTACTCACTGAGTTCATCAATTTATTTTGAAACAGCTTTTGCCCGTTGCAAAGCAACTAACGGGTTGAAACTATCCACATTCAAACATATGTTTGGAACAGGCAGTCGACCGCTCAATTTCGTACACCCGCTCTCGTAAAAGGGGGTCAAGGAGCTTCCAGCTCAATTTTCACCATTAGGAATTGAAACTTTGCTTGAAATGGCTTTAACCGTGTTTGGTGACCAGATCTGAATAGCCAAGTACTTCCCTACCTTCCTCTTTCCCATGTCCTTCCCCTCCCTACTATCTTCAGCCTCACAACGTACCCCAATTGGGGATGCCATAGTCTCATTGGCTCCAGTAGTTGGGACTCTAGTGCGGTATTCACATTAAAATTGAATTAAAACTGTACAGAACAAATAATGTAGTTCCAGTGTATTATTCAGGTAGGTATCTACACCATTTGGCAAAAAAAATTGGATCATTCTTAGTAATTAACAATATATTATTACCTCAGCAAAATTCTGTGCTCCTGGTACATTTTCAAAGGGAGTAGGGTAAGGGAGCGTCCTTTAGGTGATTTTTCACAAAAATGGCGCTATAATTTTTTTTTTATTTATGGAAAAAAATACTTGATACTTTATTTCATTTTACCATGTTAACAATATGTTTACAATATTTTAAAATTTTACAATATTTTACATATCGTCTTTTCACAAAAAAAATTATTTGTCAATAAATATTTAATTTAATTCAGAACATTATGATACTGTAACTGCTCCTATTTCTATGCACCTGGTATCGAGCACTGGGCTCTTGGTGTGATTTTTTGCAGAAATGGCGCTATAGAAATTATTGCAACAACGTAGGAAAAAATAATTTTATCGAGTTTATTTAATTTCTTAACAAATTACCGCAAAAAATGGCAATAATCTTGGCTATTCCTGAGGAAAAAAATAATTATATCGATGTACAATGTTCCAGTAGGTACCTATGTACATCATTTTTGACAAAAAAATGGACCATCTTTAGTAAGTTATTTAAATCAACTCATTTTATTATTATCTCAATATTTGAACGATAATGTTCCCACATGAGTAGGTACTACTGGCCCGTTTCTAATTGAATTTATAGAAATTCACCAACCTAAAGCTTTTGACTACAAATGTGGATGCAGCATTAAAAAAACTTAGCAATTAATTTATTTTCAATGGAATTAAGTAGGTACCTACGTAAGTACTCATCTTATTTGGTTTCATGACTCTTATGAATGCTTCATTACCTAGGTACTATTTACTTTGTGCATGTAAATCGTTCGCCTTTCAACGCCGGTAGGTACCTACCTCGAATTCATTTTAACTGGCCGCAAAGGTTTTTCATTGTCGAGGACAGATCAATTTCAACAGATGTCAGAATTATTACAATGTTTGATGCAAAATTGTGACACATTTTTAATGAATTGCGGGACATGTCGTGGCTTTAAAAGTTCCTAAAACTTGTATCGTTTATGATTATTAAAAAAAATCTCCGCCGGAAGGTGTACTTTTAACGTAATCTTTAATTCCGTAATGCCCCTATAAAATGTCAATTTTTCTCAAGAACTTTCTCGAAGCCGTTTAATTAATTAGTATAAATTCCTAGCAAAATCAGTTTTGTACGGGAAACTAACTTTTTTTTACTTACATTTTCGATCCGACGTTTTTAAAGGGGCGAACCTGTCGGCGGGAATTATAACCTAGCCGAATTGAGTGATTTAATTAGAGGTTCCAGTTTGCGCCGTCGATTCGTATGAGAGAATAGATCCCTAGCGACATTAATTTTGTCAGGCTTTTTTTCCGAGGCTGAATTTTTCGAGGCTTAATTTTCGGGCTGAATTTTTTCCTCAAGCGAAAATGAACCTTGAGGTGTGTGAAACTCGAAGGGCGGTGCGGTCGATTTTCGCGTAAAGAGTGAGCTTTCGAGGCTTCATTTTTCGCACTGAATTTTTTCCTCAAGCGAGAGTGAACCTTGAGGTGTGCGAAACGCGAAGGCGGTGCGGTCCCTTTTCGCGTGCGGGAAAAAACGATCTTCACGCGAAAGTGAACCTTGAGGTGGGTGAAACTCTAGGGGGGTGCGGTCGATTTTCGCATCCGGAAAAAAAGTGAGTTTTTTCAAAACCAAGCAATACTATATAGTACTAGCTTATGCCCATTGCAAATGCAACTAACGGGTTAAAACTAACTTGACTTACTAACTAACAGAAAAAAAAATCAAAGTAAGCGGGTAAGTACCTACGGTTAAACATACAAATATATATAAAGCCGCCCACAGGGCCTAGCAGCAAAAATCTGCTATTCGTTAGTATATAAACACCATTGTATAAATGCACACATCAAATCCCCAAAGTTTCATCACAATCGGATGAACGGCTTAGCAATGCGTAATTTCGTGTTGCCAGAGCTCACTATTGTATACAGGAACCAGGAATCCCCCCCCCCCTTCCTCACCAGCGTCCTCTTCCCCTTTCCACTCCACCTCCCTCACCTTCCCTCACCCCACTTCACTCCTAGGCTTCTCCGTATCGTAAACCCCCTCCCGAGTTCCCCTCCCCCCTCTTAGGCTCCCCTCCCCCTTCCTGTTTCCACCCCCCCCCCCCCCACCTGCCGCATTACATATACTAATTCCCGGTACATTTAGTTTTCAAATAGCTCGCGCGCCACCTATAATTTTTTTTTTACAAATTTCGTTATGCCAGAACTCACCAGTAATTTTATACAAACCTTGTACTAACAATAACGAACACAACAAAAAAAGAATTTTTCAAATTGTTGGAGTCCTTCGGAAGTTATGAGCCTACGTACATTTTCATACAAATTTTATAATGCCAGAACTCACCTGTAGTTTTACTGCTTAAAATAAAGCGCTATATGAATTTAATACTTTTAAAAAAATATTCCGTTCAACTTCGAGTAATTTAATTGTAAAATTAGAAAACTAATAGGTATGCAATATAGTTGGATGATATCGAGTTTTTATGTGCAGATGGGTACCTACCTAAATTCTGAGTGCAAAAAGAGTGAGTAAGAAAACACATATTTAGGCTGGGTTGTTTAACAAAATTAAAAATTCTTCAATTTTTCAAGTCAATTTTAACGTTCCGTAAAAGTTCGGTTCGAATTCTATTCAAGTTCTGTAATTATTTCAGTTTTATGATGCAACTGGCATTTACTGATAAAAAAACAGAACTTACACAGAAAGTGAAAATGAACTTTAAAAAATTGTTAAATTATTCAGTATCGTGGAAACAACATTACCTTAGTAAATTAAATTGCATCAAAAACCTAAATAATTGTTAAACTACCCATTCCGGCAGGTA
The DNA here is from genome assembly GCA_917563855.2 of Limnephilus lunatus. Classification (NCBI taxonomy): domain Eukaryota; kingdom Metazoa; phylum Arthropoda; class Insecta; order Trichoptera; family Limnephilidae; genus Limnephilus; species Limnephilus lunatus. The sequence goes on along the minus strand of OU830603.1, from coordinate 45,390,356 downwards.
CCGGCGCATCTCCTTACAAAATTCCGGCAATGGTTTTGCTTTTTTCATCATATTTGCAATACTACCGAGATAAGTAGGTACCTACCCTGAATTAATAACATTTCAATGTACTGGCCGGTAAATATCCACCCTACTGAAGTGAATCTATGGACACCAATTTTCTTGTTTTTTTTGGAAAATTTTATAGGTTTTTCGGCGACCCTGAACTTTTTTACATGAGACGGACACTTTATATCGTTATTAAAAGTTGCCTTATATTGCCGGGTACCGAATTTTTCAAAAACATCTAACCGGGGATCGTTTTTTCGGCTGCAATGCCATTTTCCAAAAAACAACAACCCAAACCGCTGAGAGATCCGTTTTGTTTTGACATCTCGGATAACTGATAACTGACCTGTCTCAAAATTCTCTCTAGTATTTTCCATTGCATTGAAACTAAGGCCTAATTTGTGGTTGTTTTTTTTAATGCGAACCTGTCGGCGGGAACTATAACTGAGCCGAATTGGTTGATTTAATGAGTAGTTCCAGTTTTCGCCGCAAATTTATATAATTTTCGCTCTTAAAATGTGTCAGTTCAATTTTATGTGAGTTTCCTGTCTGGTCTATTTTTTTTGTGAAAATCGTGAAGCTAGCGTATTTATTTAAATTCAGACGAAGCTGCCATTTCGAACGGATGAAAATAGAACTACAACAGTATTCGATAGACATTTGATTTTTTCTAATGTGAATAATCCATACTTGTATTCCGCACCGCTAGAAGTCTCCCGTTAAGTTTTGGCAAACATATTGATAACGATGAAAAATGTTTCCCCTATCAAAAAAAAAAACAACTGCTAGTGGCTGGAAAATAATCGACTCTTCGAAGGATTGTGAACTTTGAAGCGTTCCAAAATAGCGAGCGCTAATGTCCATTCTCGCGTGTCAGCCGTTGGGACAATTTCCTTCGAACAAAATTGAACCTTGAGGTGTGCGAAACTCGAGGACCGGAGAGGTCGTTTTGGCGTGCCAGCGGCGTTTTTTGCGTCGCCAAGCCAAAGTGAACCTTGAGGTTGGTGAAACGCGAGGGGCGGTGCGGTCGATTTTCCCGTCAAGCGAAAAGTGAGTTTTTTGAAAAACCAAACAATACTATATAACTAGCTTATGCCTGTTGCAAATGCAACTAACGGGTTAAAACTAACTTGACTTACTAACTGACAGAAAAAAAATCATAGTAAGCGGGTAGGTACCTACGGTTAAACTACAAATATATATAAAGCCGCCCACAGGGCCTAGCAGCAAAAACCTGCCATACGTTAGTATATAGACACCATTGTAGGCATGCACACATCAAATCCCCAAAGTTTCATCGCAATCGGATGAACGGTTTAGCAATGCGTAATTTCAAAATGCCAGAGCTCACTTTTGTATACAGAAACTGTCGTGGGCATGCACACATTAAATCTACAAATTTTCATCGCAATCGGATGAATGGTTTAGCAACGCTTAGCGGTTAAACACAAAACTATGTATAAAGCCGCCCGCAGGACCTAGCAGCAAAAACCTGCCATACGTTAGTAAATAAACACCATTGTAGACATGCACACATCAAATCCCCAAAGTTTCATCGCAATCGTATGAATGGTTTAGCAATGCGTAATTTCATGATGCCAGAGCTCACTTTTGTATACAAAAACCGTCGTGGGTATGCACACATCAAATCTTCAAATTTTCATCGCAATCGGATGAAAGGTTTAGCAACGCTTAGCGGTTAAACATACAAATACATATAAAGCCGGCCGCAGGGCCTAGCAGCAAAAACATGTCATACGTTAGTTATAGTTATAGACATCATTTTAGGCATGCACACATCAAATCCCCAAATTTTCATCGCAATCGGATGAACGGTTCAGCAATGCGTAATTTCATTATGCCAGAGCTCACCATTGTATGCAGAAACCATCGCGGGCATGCGCACATCAAATCCCCAAAGTTTCATCGCAATCGGATAAATGGTTTAGCAACGCATAGCGGACATACATACATACTTACTTGCAAATATTTTTTTGATTTTTATACATATAGAAGATAGCTGGTATCCGGCATGCGTTGCTATACCATTTAATAAAGAAAATGTTTCTACCTGCGTGTCTTTTCTCATTTGTTCCAATCCCCTTCCCCCCCCCCATTTTCCTCACCAGCGTCCGCTTCCCCTTTCCCCCACTTCACTCCTACGCTTCTCCGTCTCGTAAACCCCCTCCCGAGTTCCCCTCCCCCCTCCCAGGTTCCCCCTTCCTTTTTCCACCCCCCCTGCCTCATTACATTCACTAATTCCCGGTACATTTATTTTTCAAACAGCTCGCGCGCCACCTATAATTTTTTTTTTTACAAATTTCGTAATGCCAGAACTCACCAGTAATTTTATACAAACCTTGTACTAACAATAACAAACACAACAAAAAAAGAATTTTTCAATTTGTTGCAGTCCTTCGGAAGTTATGAGCGTACGTACATTTTCATACAAATTTTATAATGCCAGAACTCACCAGTAGTTTTACTGCTTAAAATAAAGCGCTATATGAATTTAATACTTTTAAAAAAATATTCCGTTCAACTTCGAGTAATTTCATTGTAAAATTAGAAAACTAATACGTATGCAATATCGTCGGATGATATCGAGTGTTTATGTGCAGGTAGGAACCTACTTATATTCTGAGTATAGGTACTTGCATACATACGTAAAAAAGAACTCATATTTAGGCTGGGTTGTTTAACGAAATTAAAAATTCTTCAATTTTTCAAGTCAATTTTAACGTTCTGTAAAAGTTCGGTTCGAATTCTATTCAAGTTCTGTAATTATTTCAGTTTAATGATGCAACTGGCATTTACTGATAAAAAAAACAGAACTTACACAGAAAGTGAAAATGAACTTTAAAAAATTGTTAAATTATTCAGTATCGTGGAAACAACTTTACCTTAGTAAATTAAATTGCATCAAAAACCTAAATAATTGTCCAACTACCCATTCCGGCAGGTACCGGCGCATTTCCTTACAAAATTCCGGCAATGTTTTTGCTTTTCTCATCATATTTGCAATACTACCGAGATAAGTAGGTACCTACCCTGAATTAATAACATTTCAATGTACTGGCCGGTAAATATCCACCCTACTGAAGTGAATCTATGGACACCAATTTTCTTGTTTTTTTTGGAAAATTTTATAGGTTTTTCGGCGACCCTGAACTTTTTTACATGGGACAGACACCTCATATTGGTATCAAAAGACGCGAAATGTTTTCGGGTACCGAATTTTTCAAAAACATTCAAGCCGGAATCGTTTTTCCGGCCGCAATGCCGTTTCCCGAAAAACAACAACCCAAACCGCTGAGAGATCCGTTTTCTTTTGACATTTCAATTTGCTGTTGAAGCGCGGGTAAATCTAGCGCTTTTGTATTAGGTACTTACCTACTATATAATACACAGACAGATAATATTCCATAATTATATTTTTTAAACAGGCAAGACCGATGCACAAATTTGCACAATTCCCGCTAAAATTAAGGCCCTGCCGAACCACACAAATTGAAATCCGCCATTAAAAAAAAAAATTCTTCATACAAAACCTATTAGGGCGGGGTCTGCTTTTTTTTAAGGTGGTAGTGGATTTTAACGCCATCACGACTCCATCTTCAGTGTTGCAAAGTTCGAGAAAAATTATAAAATTTTAATATACCAGCCGATTTTACAGGCTGCAAACGATTTGCATTTATCGATGAAAGTGAATTTTTCGCAAATGTCAGAAAAATGTCGAATTTGAATGCAATATTGTGAAACATTTTCAAGGGGGAGCAAAACATGTTTTGGTTTTAAAAGTTTCTAAAACTTGTATTGTTTATGTTTATTAAAAAACATCTCCGCCGGAAGGTGTACTTTTAACGCAATCTTTAATTCCGTAATGCCCCTATAAAATGTCAATTTTTCTGAAGAACTTTCTCGAAGCCGTTTAATTAATTAGAATAAATTCCTAGCAAAATCAGTTTTGTACGGGAAACTAACTTTTTTTTACTTCCCTTCTCGATCCGACGTTTTTAAAGGGGCGAACCTGTCGGCGGAAAATATAACCTAGCCGAATTGAGTGATTTTATGAGTAGTTCCAGTTTTCGCCGCAAATTTATATTATTTTTCGCTCTTAAAATGTATCAGTTCAATTTTATGTGAGTTTCCTGTCTAGTCTATTTTTTTTGTGAAAATCGTGAAGCTAGCGTATTTATTTAAATTCAGACGAAGCTGCCATTTCGAACGGATGAAAATAGAACTACAACAGTATTCGATAGACATTTGATTTTTTCTAATGTGAATAATCCATACTTGTATTCCGCACCGCTAGAAGTCTCCCGTAAAGTTTTGGCAAACATATTGATAACGATGAAAAATGTTTCCCCTAACAAAAAAGAAACAAAAGCTAGTGGCTGGAAAATAATCGACTCTTCGAAGGATTGTGAACTTTGAAGCGTTCCAAAATAGCGAGCGCTAATGTCCATTCTCGCGTGTCAGCCGAAGGGACAATTCTAGACTTCGAGCCAAAGTGAACCTTGAGGTTGGTGAAACGCGAGGGGCGGTGAGGTCGATTTTCGCATCAAGGAAAAAGTGAGTTTTTTGAAAAACCAAGCAATACTATATAACTAGCTTATGCCCATTGCAAATGCAACTAACGGGTTAAAACTAATTTGACTTACTTACTAACAGAAAAAAAATATATTTCATAGTAAGCGGGTAGGTACCTACGGTTAAACATACAAATATATATAAAGCCGCCCACAGGGCCTAGCAGCAAAAACCTGCCATACGTTAGTATATAGACACCATTGTAGGCATGCACACATCAAATCCCCAAAGTTTCATCGCAATCGGATGAACGGTTTAGCAATGCGTAATTTCAAAATGCCAGAGCTCACTTTTGTATACAGAAACCGTCGTGGGCATGCACACATTAAATCTACAAATTTTCATCGCAATCGGATGAATGGTTTAGCAACGCTTAGCGGTTAAACACAAAACTATGTATAAAGCCGCCCGCAGGACCTAGCAGCAAAAACCTGCCATACGTTAGTAAATAAACACCATTGTAGACATGCACACATCAAATCCCCAAAGTTTCATCGCAATCGTATGAATGGTTTAGCAATGCGTAATTTCATGATGCCAGAGCTCACTTTTGTATACAAAAACCGTCGTGGGTATGCACACATCAAATCTTCAAATTTTCATCGCAATCGGATGAAAGGTTTAGCAACGCTTAGCGGTTAAACATACAAATACATTTAAAGCCGGCCGCAGGGCCTAGCAGCAAAAACATGTCATACGTTAGTTATAGACATCATTTTAGGCATGCACACATCAAATCCCCAAATTTTCATCGCAATCGGATGAACGGTTCAACAATGCGTAATTTCATTATGCCAGACCTCACCATTGTATGCAGAAACCATCGCGGGCATGCGCACATCAAATCCCCAAAGTTTCATCGCAATCGGATAAATGGTTTAGCAACGCATAGCGGACATACATACATACTTACTTGCAAATATTTTTTTGATTTTTATACATATAGAAGATAGCTGGTATCCGGCATGCGTTGCTATACCATTTAATAAAGAAAATGTTTCTACCTGCGTGTCTTTTCTCATTTGTTCCAATCCCCTTCCCCCCCCCCCCCCATTTTCCTCACCAGCGTCCGCTTCCCCTTTCCCCCACTTCACTCCTACGCTTCTCCGTCTCGTAAACCCCCTCCCGAGTTCCCCTCCCCCCTCCCAGGTTCCTGCCTTTTTCCACCCCCCCTGCCTCATTACATTCACTAATTCCCGGTACATTAAGTTTTCAAACAGCTCGCGCGCCACCTATTCAATTTTTTTTTACAAATTTCGTCAAGCCAGAACTCACCAGTAGTTTTATACAAACCTTGAACTAACAATAACGAACACAACAAAAAAAGAATTTTTCAATTTGTTGCAGTCCTTCAGAAGTTATGAGCATACGTACATTTTCATACAAATTTTATAATTCCAGAACTCACCAGTAGTTTTACTGCTTAAAAATAAGCGCTATATTAATTTAATACTTAAAAAATATCCCGTTCAACTTCGAGTAATTTCATTGTAAAATTAGAAAACTAATACTTATGCAATATCGTCGGATGATATCGAGTGTTTGTGTGCAGGTAGGAACCTACTTATATTCTGAGTATAGGTACTTGCATACATACGTAAAAAAGAACTCATATTTAGGCTGGGTTGTTTAACGAAATTAAAAATTCTTCAATTTTTCAAGTCAATTTTAACGTTCTGTAAAAGTTCGGTTCGAATTCTATTCAAGTTCTGTAATTATTTCAGTTTAATGATGCAACTGGCATTTACTGATAAAAAAACAGAACTTACACAGAAAGTGAAAATGAACTTTAAAAAATTTGTTAAATTATTCAGTATCGGTGAAACAACATTACCTTAGTAAATTAAATTGCATTTAAACCTAAATAATTGTCCAACTACCCATTCCGGCAGGTACCGGCGCATTTCCTTACAAAATTCCGGCAATGTTTTTGCTTTTCTCATCATATTTGCAATACTACCGAGATAAGTAGGTACCTACCCTGAATTAATAACATTTCAATGTACTGGCCGGTAAATATCCACCCTACTGAAGTGAATCTATGGACACCAATTTTCTTGTTTTTTTTGGAAAATTTTATAGGTTTTTCGGCGACCCTGAACTTTTTTACATGGGACAGACACCTCATATTGGTATCAAAAGACGCGAAATGTTTTCGGGTACCGAATTTTTCAAAAACATTCAAGCCGGAATCGTTTTTCCGGCCGCAATGCCGTTTCCCGAAAAACAACAACCCAAACCGCTGAGAGATCCGTTTTCTTTTGACATTTCAATTTGCTGTTGAAGCGCGGGTAAATCTAGCGCTTTTGTATTAGGTACTTACCTAATATATCATACACAGACAGATAATATTCCATAATTATATTTTTTAAACAGGCAAGACCGATGCACAAATTTGCACAATTCCTGCTTAAATTAAGGCCCTGCCGAATCACACAAATTGAAATCCGCCATTAAAAAAAAAATTCTTCATACAAAACCTATTAGGGCGGGGTCTGCTTTTTTTTAAGGTGGTAGTGGATTTTAACGCCATCACGACTCCATCTTCAGTGTTGCAAAGTTCGAGAAAAATTATAAAATTTTAATATACCAGCCGATTTTACAGGCTGCAAACGATTTGCATTTATCGATGAAAGCGAATTTTTCGCAAATGTCAGAAAAATGTCGAATTTGAATGCAATATTGTGAAACATTTTCAAGGGGAAGCTAAACATGTTTTGGTTTTAAAAGTTTCTAAAACTTGTATTGTTTATGTTTATTAAAAAACATCTCCGCCGGAAGGTGTACTTTTAACGCAATCTTTATTTCCGTAATGCCCCTATAAAATGTCAATTTTTCTAAAGAACTTTCTCGAAGCCGTTTAATTAATTAGAATAAATTCCTAGCAAAATCAGTTTTGTACGGGAAACTAACTTTTTTTTACTTCCCTTCTCGATCCGACGTTTTTAAAGGGGCGAACCTGTCGGCGGGAAATATAACCTAGCCGAATTGAGTGATTTTATGAGTAGTTCCAGTTTTCGCCGCAAATTTAAATAATTTTTCGCTCTTAAAATGTATCAGTTCAATTTTATGTGAGTTTCCTGTCTAGTCTATTTTTTTTGTGAAAATCGTGAAGCTAGCGTATTTATTTAAATTCAGACGAAGCTGCCATTTCGAACGGATGAAAATAGAACTACAACAGTATTCGATAGACATTTGATTTTTTCTAATGTGAATAATCCATACTTGTATTCCGCACCGCTAGAAGTCTCCCGTAAAGTTTTGGCAAACATATTGATAACGATGAAAAATGTTTCCCCTAACAAAAAAGAAACAAAAGCTAGTGGCTGGAAAATAATCGACTCTTCGAAGGATTGTGAACTTTGAAGCGTTCCAAAATAGCGAGCGCTAATGTCCATTCTCGCGTGTCAGCCGAAGGGACAATTCTAGACTTCGAGCCAAAGTGAACCTTGAGGTTGGTGAAACGCGAGGGGCGGTGAGGTCGATTTTCGCATCAAGGAAAAAGTGAGTTTTTTGAAAAACCAAGCAATACTATATAACTAGCTTATGCCCATTGCAAATGCAACTAACGGGTTAAAATTAACTTGACTTACTAACTAACAGAAAAAAAAATCAAAGTAAGCGGGTAGGTACCTACGGTTATACACACAAATATATATAAAGCCGCCCACAGGGCCTAGCAGCAAAAATCTGCCATACGTTAGTATATAGACACCATTGTAGGCATGCACACATCAAATCCCCAAAGTTTCATCGCAATCGCATGAACGGTTTAGCAATGCGTAATTTCATGATGCCAGAGCTCACTTTTGTATACAAAAATCGTCGTGGGCATTCACACATCAAATCTACAAATTTTCATCGCAATCGGATGAATGGTTTAGCAACGCTTAGCGGTTAAACACACAACTATGTATAAAGCCGCCCGCAGGACCTAGCAGCAAAAACCTGCCATACGTTAGTAAATAAACACCATTGTAGACATGCACACGTCAAATCCCCAAAGTTTCATCGCAATCGGATGAATGGTTTAGCAATGCGTGATTTCATGATGCCAGAGCTCACTTTTGTATACAGAAACCGTCGTGGGCATGCACACATCAAATCCTCAAATTTTCATCGCAATCGGATGAATGGTTTAGCAACGCTTAGCGGTTAAACATACAACTATGTATAAAGCCGTCCGCAGGACCTAGCAGCAAAAACCTGCTATACGTTAGTATATAAACACCATTGTAGAAATGCACTCGTCAAATCCCCAAAGTTTCATCACAATCGGATGAACGGTTTAGCAATGCGTAATTTCGTGTTGCCAGAGCTCACTATTGTATACAGGAACCAGGAATCCCCCCCCCCCTTCCTCACCAGCGTCCTCTTCCCCTTTCCACTCCGCCTCCCACACCTTCCCTCAGCCCACTGCACTCCTAGGCTTCTCCGTATCGTAAACCCCCTCCCGAGTTCCCCTCCCCCCTCCCAGGCTCCCCTCCTCCCTTCCTGTTTTCACCCCCCCCCAGCTCCCGCATTACATACACTAATTCCCGGTACATTTATTTTTCAAACAGCTTGCGCACCACCTATAATTTTTTTTTTACAAATTTCGTAATGCCAGAACTCACCAGTAATTTTATACAAACCTTGTACTAACAATAACGATCACAACAAAAAAAGAATTTTTCAATTTGTTGCAGTCCTTCGGAAGTTATGAGCGTACGTACATTTTCATACAAATTTTATAATGCCAGAACTCACCAGTAGTTTTACTGCTTAAAATAAAGCGCTATGTGAATTTAATACTTTAAAAAAAATATTCCGTTCAACTTCGAGTAATTTCATTGTAAAATTAGAAAACTAATACGTATGCAATATCGTCGAATGATATCGAGTGTTTATGTGCAGGTAGGAACCTACTTATATTCTGACTATAGGTACTTGCATACATACGTAAAAAAGAACTCATATTTAGGCTAGGTTGTTTAACGAAATTAAAAATTCTTCAATTTTTCAAGTCAATTTTAACGTTCTGTAAAAGTTCGGTTCGAATTCTATTCAAGTTCTGTAATTATTTCAGTTTTATGATGCAACTGGCATTTACTGATAAAAAAACAGAACTTACACAGAAAGTGAAAATGAACTTTAAAAAATTTGTTAAATTATTCAGTATCGTGGAAACAACATTACCTTAGTAAATTAAATTGCATCAAAAACCTAAATAATTGTCCAACTACCCATTCCGGTAGGTACCGGCGCATCTCCTTACAAAATTCCGGCAATGGTTTTGCTTTTTTCATCATATTTGCAATACTACCGAGATAAGTAGGTACCTACCCTGAATTAATAACATAATTTGTACTGGCCGGTTAATATCCACCCTACTGAAGGGAATCTATGGACACGTATTTTCTTGTTTTTTTTGGAAAATTTTATAGGTTTTTCGGAGACCCTGAAATTTTTTACACGGAAAGGACACAAAATTTTGGTGTTAAAAGTTGCCTTATATTGCCGGGTACCGAATTTTTCAAAAACATCTAACCGGGGATCGTTTTTTCGGCTGCAATGCCGTTTCCCGAAAAACAACAACCCAAACCGCTGAGAGATCCGTTTTGTTTTGACATCTCGGATAACTGACCTGTCTCAACATTCTCTCTAGTATTTTCCATTGCATCGAAACTAAGGCCTAATTTGTGGTTTTTTTTTAATGCGAACCTGTCGGCGGGAACTATAACTGAGCCGAATTGGTTGATTTAATGAGTAGTTCCAGTTTTCGCCGCAAATTTATATAATTTTCGCTCTTAAAATGTGTCAGTTCAATTTTATGTGAGTTTCCTGTCTAGTCTATTTTTTTGTGAAAATCGTGAAGCTAGCGTATTTATTTAAATTCAGACGAAGCTGCCATTTCGAACGGATGAAAATAGAACTACAACAGTATTCGATAGACATTTGATTTTTTCTAATGTGAATAATCCATACTTGTATTCCGCACCGCTAGAAGTCTCCCGTAAAGTTTTGGCAAACATATTGATAACGATGAAAAATGTTTCCCCTATCAAAAAAAAAACAACTGCTAGTGGCTGGAAAATAATCGACTCTTCGAAGGATTGTGAACTTTGAAGCGTTCCAAAATAGCGAGCGCTAATGTCCATTCTCGCGTGTCAGCCGTTGGGACAATTTCCTTCGAACAAAATTGAACCTTGAGGTGTGCGAAACTCGAGGACCGGAGAGGTCGTTTTGGCGTGCCAGCGGCGTTTTTGCGTCGCCAAGCCAAAGTGAACCTTGAGGTTGGTGAAACGCGAGGGGCGGTGCGGTCGATTTTCCCGTCAAGCGAAAAGTGAGTTTTTTGAAAAACCAAACAATACTATATAATATATATAATAGTATATTATATAAAGCATTGTACTCCCAAGAGTTAATAAACTCATTGCGGGAATGATACGCATTACATGAAACATATAGCTGTATGTATTAAATGGACATATCATAGGACATACACAACATTATTATTTCAGATAGTCATTCATAAAATGAAGTTTGAGCATTTTAGTTTGGGTCTTTTTACATTGACTTGCACATTTGATCTCGTTGGGTAGTTGATTATATTTTGTGTAAACTATGTATTCTAGGGATCTTAGTCCATATTTTGTTGATTTGATTTTTGGTATATGAAGTTTGTTGTGATTTCTTGTGTTGTGTTGGTGTACGTCGCAATTGTAATTGAGTGTAGTGTTGGAATGTGCCGAGTGTTGAATTACTTGTAATATAGTTTTTGTTATTTCAAAAGTGGGAATGGTGTTAAAAGGAAGTATTTGGGTGTTTCTGTAGATGTCTTTGACGTGTGTATCCCAAGGTAAACTGAATATATTTCGCAGGGCTCTATTTTGGACGACTTGGACTTCTGAAATCATTTTTTTTGTAGCAAATCCCCAGATTCCGGCGAGATATATTAGATGTGAGTGAATCATAGCATGGTAAATCGATCTTAATAGAGAGGGAGGAAGTAGCCCGTAGTATGTTAAGTTACTAATGATATTTGATATAATATACCCCAGGTTAAATTTTCCTTGTCTTGGAAAAAGAGAAGTATAGTTTTTGTATTGTTGTATTATTGTTATTGTTGCATGAAAAATAATGTAAATTAAAGTGTTATATAAGCGTTTGTTGCAAAAAAAATTGCTTTTTTATCCATAAAGGTGGGACGGTGTAGCGTCTTTCTCAACACCTTTTTTAAAAAGTCAAGAGTTGCCAACACATTGGGCGCGTACTGCGTGTACTACAGTCAGGTTTCAACTGCCGACCACCGAATGCGCGGTCCCGCGAACCCGGAAACCCCTGTTAAGTCACCAAACGGAGCGAACCTCTTGGGGGTGACGGACTGGGTAAGAGACTGGTTGAGGGAGAAATAACCTAGACTTCTCCAGCCGGACTCTCTCGACCCGTTGCCCTCCACCGCAGTGAGAGGGGTGGATTTATGCGTCCATCACTTCTGGATACATTGATCCTCAGATTCCTACCTACCCCTTATATCTTTTTTTTTCCTTTCCCAGAACTTCCTCCTTTTCATAAAAAGACCCTCCACGCAGCATCAACAAAGATGACATAGGCCCCGAGGGATGTTTTTTCTCGGGCCTCCTGTGTGGAGCTAAAATAAAAAAGTCTCTGATTATTGATTCGCATACCTGTACTAAAAAAATAAATTTCAGAAAGATGTCCTATGGTCCAATCCTTCAGTATGGACTTCACGTGCTATAAATCAGGAAGCGAGATGGACTGTCCCAAGTTTTTGCCTTATGGGTCCGTGATTACTCCCTCTTGCAAGTCCGGGCACGAAGAGCACAACGATTTTCTTGTAGACCTGAGGTGCGGGGAAGACGGGAAATGGGACAAACCTACCCCTTATTGTAAAACAGGTGGAGTATTTTGTTTTAATTTGCCTTGCTCGTTGAAATGCTTAATAAACTTTTTCACTCTGATGCATAAATGGAACATTGGAAAGAAATTTCAGGGTCCAATTAAGGCTCTGTTCCCGGCCCCAAAAAGAAGAAGACGGAGAGATATGAAATTACGAATTTTAGAAGAGCGCGCTAACATTTACGACGATAAAATCGACGCAAAAATCATGAAAATCTTTAATAAAACACGACTCGTTTAAAACAGAGCAAAAATTTCACGATAATTGTCTTCAACAGCATTTAAAGAAACGCTGTGAATTTTTTCATACATATAACTTGTAAAATAACTGAAACTAACGTTTTTACAATAATTTTTGGAGCATTCTTTGCGATTTTTTTCAATCGAGGGAATTTTATATAATTTGCGTTTGGGCACTAATGTCTAGATATTATCTTCAAGAATAACATATTTTTTAAGACCTTAAAAACATAAAATGTTTAAGGGAGGTTTGCGAGAAATCGGTAGAAATTCGAATACCGGCCTCTTAATAAACGAAAGGGCTATTTTAAGGAGGTTCGTAACACTCTACTCTGCGGTGTGAGTCGCTTCAAAATATTTTAGGTTTATATTTAGGTACTACATTATCCGAATTTGAAAAATCCATTATTTATTTAATTCCGGTTTTGTTTGAATTTTCGTGTGTTATAAGTGACTTGGTACCGTGGCACTAATAATATATTACATAGATCAACAAATTTTAGGACTTTATTCATAAAATCGAAAATAAAGATTATTCATCAAAATCAATATGGTCCCCTTGAAAGCACTGCCCAAAGACTACAATGCACTTACGCCAGCGCTTCATCCAATCCTCGAAACACCTCCCCTACTCAAATTTCGGTATGTCCATGAGAGCCGTTTTAGATTTTTTGAAGATGTCCTCTTGGGTGCTGTAAAGCGTTCCGCGGACGGTTTTTTAAGTCGGTTGAACAGGAAAAAGTTGTAGAGAGCCAGATCAGATGATTTCGAAGGCTGCTGGATAGTATTTGTATTGTTTTTAATTAAAAAACTCACGGATAAGGATCGCGTTCTAAGGCGGTGCGTTATCGTGGTACAACATTGACGCCATTTTCAAAATTCTAAAACACGCACAAAAATAGATGTATTCAGTACAGCGTAACTTTTACAAATATTAGCTATGACGCTGACATTTGGAGGGAAATGTTAATAACAGATGTGTTAACCTAAAAATAAATAAACAAAAATTTTAACAAAACAGAAAACGACTTAAAAAAATGCACTAAAAAGTAAAAAAATAAATTCGTACGATAGTCGGTGTCAGCCAAGGTAACTACATAATAGGTAGTTATAGGTGAGATTTGGAGATGTTGGCTGACACCGACTCCAAAAATAACAATCATACGTAATTATTTTTTTACTTTTTAGTGCATTTTTTGAAGTCGTTTTTAGTTTTGTTAAAATTAGTGTTTATTTTATAAATAATACGCTTTGTTCAAAATTGATTAATAGTTTCAGGCGTCAAATAAGTTACATTCTTTTTAGAAGTTAATAAAACAGTTTTTTTGCAGATTGCGGTTTAGAAAAGCCTATCGGTGAAGTACAAATTGTAAAAGGTATTACTGCTAAAAAGGACAATTTCCCTTGGCACGTGGGGATCTACCAGTGGGACGAAACAACAAATGCCATCACACAGATTTGCGGAGGTTCCATTATACATACTAATCTTGTTATCAGTGGTAAGTCTTTTTCAATTATATATATGTAAAGGAAATATACTCCCTATATCAATGACGTTATATAAATAGACTCGCCATAGTCTCACATACTCACAAAATAATGTGGAAAGTAAGCAACACTCTTGATTTCAGCGGTTTTCAGTAATTTCTTAATTCAAAATTTATTCATAGTTTAAAAGGATATGCTACTTCCACACCGAAGCCAAACTTCGATCTCAAACTTCCAACGCACGAACTACCCTTCTATACAATCGTCCGAAAGTTTGAAGTTGGAAGTTAGCCTCAGTGTAGCCGTACCATAAGACAATCAAAGAATGTGTGTTTTTTCTCTAATGACGCATAAAATTGTCAGATGGTAAACATGAAAATGAATTGTATTGCTTATAATAATCGATAAATATTAATTAATTTGTGTTACATATAAATCAAATGTTATTTCTTCACTTTTACAATTGTTTGCCGGGTAATCATCACACAGGAGGGCATTTTGGTACTTTTTAAATGCAATTTTCCTACTGGTACGACACGACCTTACTCGACGAGTGACAGTTTAGTACTAAAGTACTAGAAATCGAGACTAGTGCAATTGTCTTGCTTTTGGCTTCCCACTTTGAGATTTCTACCCCTCGTCTAAAGTATATAACGTCATTTCCCTATATTCCCTATGAATCCTATAGTGTCTGTTAGAATGCAATTATCAATTGTCACTTGTTTTATTGTTCTGTTGTAAAATATGAGTTTTTTTAAGAAGAAACCATTCAAAGGAAAGTCATATAAAAAAACATAAATGTCGTTTCTTTGTTAAAAAGCTGAGCAACATGTGTTTTATTTATTAATTAATATGAATTAAATTTTTCCTAAAATTTGTTATTTTACATAACTCTAAGATTTATTAACCGCATTCATTCACAGTCCAATCCACCTCTTGCTAATTACCGTGACAATTTATAATGAATATCCCCTAATATATAATATTTTCACATTTGCTTTCAAACAAGACGTGTTTATCTTTTCAGCCGCGCATTGCTTCTTTGATCCGGTTAACCTGAACCAGATAGATGCCAAGTATTACAAGGTGGCCGCCGGGAAGTTCCTCCGGTCCTGGGATAACGATTTGCCTGAAAACACAAAACTCGTCCAGAAATCAGATGTTGGTAATTTTTTTTACATTAGCTTCACACAGGAGACACTGAGGGAAATAATTCCCCTCAGAGCCTATGTCATCTATGGGAATGCAGTGTAGGGGGTCTTTTTAGGGAAAGGAAGGAGAGGAAGTCGTAGGAAGGAATAAGGTATAAGAAGTGGGTAGGAGTCTGGGGGTCAGTGTGTCTAGGACGTATGAATCAATCCCCCCACTGCGGATAAGGCGATGTTCCGAGAGTCTTGTTGGAGAGGTCTACAGGTCTTCCTCAACCAGTTTCTCCCGATCCGGCCTGCCACGCAGTTGGTGGGCAGGCGCATCCGCCGCCAAGATCCAGACAAACCTCACCCCATGAACCTCAGCACCCCTGCTAAGTCGCCAAACGTAGCGAACCATTTGGACTGACCTATGGTAGAGGTGTTGGTAATCCAATAATTATTTCCCGGGGCTGCGGTACCCATACCGGTGACCGGCCAACTCAAAACCACCTCAGAAAGGTAGTTAAGAGTGATGATAAAAAAATGGTTAAATAGGTTAAGTTAGGTTAGGGTTACCGGCTATTTTAAAATTATTTTTTCATAGCTTTTAATGTCGTTTCTGAGGGGGTTCTGAGTTGGAAAGAACCATTCATACCTATCTCTCAATTTTATTTTATTTTATTTATAATTTTTAAATTTAAGTTTTTTTTAGCAAACATACAGTTGTACATAAAGTAATTGAAAATTAAATAGTGATTTGAACATAATATAAACCAGTTAAGTTCCATTTATCCCTGATGATGTGATTATGAATCAAGTGGTTATTAAACAATTATAGTAGGTATATGGTGAAAGCAAGCTGTAAAAAAAACAAAAAGAAGATCAATACAATAGTTTCAAGTAGTTGTTTAAAGTGTTAAGTTAAAAGTTATTAAAATAGAAAATAATAAACCAGAAATAATAGTTTTGATTTACGTACATCGTAAGGTTAGTTTGGGGTTCAATGGAAAATGCCAATATCTCTTGTAAGATTTGCAGATACGCTCGAGCAAGAAGTTTTGTGTATATTTCGATTTGAAATGTTGGGTTTGAAATAAGGTATTCGATCTTCTATTGTGTTCAGGACAACAAGAGACAATCCTTTCTAACAGGGCTGGGGAGAAGTCAATGAAGCAGTTCGCAATTTTGTACAGAAACGGTACGTCAACATTTTTTCTCAGTTTGTGAAGAGCAATAGGGTTAAACTGATGATTTTCAAAACGATACGACAGGTGTTTCAAAAATTTTGTTTGAATGTTTTCAATTCGGTTAATAACGGTTGATTCGGTTAATGAATGTTTTCAATTCTGTTTTCAATTTGGTATTGAAGATTCCAAATGACAGATGCAAATTCGAGATGAGATCTTACATGAGCCGTATATAGTAGTTCAACTGTAAAATGTTTATTAAATGGTTTTGTGACGCGAAGAATGAAGCCCAGTTGTTTGTATGTTTTTTAGATGTGTTAAATATGATTTTTAAAAAGTAATTTTGAATCAAATAATACTCCAAGGTCTCCGATTTTTTCTACTCGTTCAAAGGGAATATGGTTCAGATGTGAAGTAGGGCTGATTGGATGGCGTTTACGTGAAAATATTATCGCATTACATTTAATTATCTTTAGAAATAATTATGTTATGATTACGTATTATTACTTTTTATTTTGTCAGTTTGTATGGAAAATAGAAAAGCAATAAAATATAATACATTGAGAACAGGGTTAACTTCAGTTAACTTTATGGCTGTGATGTTTTGTCCCACAACTGATGCTAGAAAAGATACGGGGAGCAAGAGTCGCTCCACAAGGAGGCCATAAATGGGAGGAATAAATCGCTCTGGACCTCTAATCTAGACCTCTCCGGCCGGACTCTCCCGACTCCCGACCCATTGCCTTGCACTGCAGTGGCAAGGAAACGTCCTTCACTGCTGGACACATTGACCCCCAGAATCCATTAAATACCTTTTTTCCTTCTCAGAACTACCTTTCCTTTTATTTCACTAAAAAGATCTTCCATACAGAGACCCCAAAGATGATATAGGGCCTTCTGTGTCCAGAGTCTCGTTGTTTAACGACTCAAAACATTTATGTACTACACTCGTAGCTCGAACTTAATCTTATCCTGCCATCTGTAAAAATGTTCAGACTCTCTCAGATCTTCAAATTATTCAAAATAATCCCTTGTACAAATTAAAACATAGTCACGTCATCCTATCACCAACAATTTTAGAAGAGATCGGCATCCTTAAAAATACATTCCAATCTCCCGGTCCGTACTGTCTATAATATGTTCTATGACATTCTTTCGTCTAAATGGCCCAACTCTTCTCTTTTATTTACTGATGGCTCCAAATCTCCAAAGCTCCAAATCATTCTTGACTCCACGATCGATTAACCCGTCCACAACCGAGACTCGGAAATATTGTAACAATACTAACCTGTGGTATACTTGCGCTGAGATTGTTGGTTTTTATCAGGCTGCGCCACTGTTATTTTCAGCTGTGCCACTGTTATATTATGGATGATTGATAAAATAATACTCTGGATATTAGAGCGTTCTTGAGTTCAACAGCTCGGATGTGGAACGATTTACCGGCCTCTGTGTTTCCTCCCTCCTACAACATGGGTCTCTTCAAGACCCATGTTCACTCCTTCCTTTCCTCAAAAAGACCCTCCACACAGCATCCTCAAAGATGACATAGGCCCTGAGGGAAATATTTTCCTCAGGGCCTCCTGTGTGATAAGGGCCCTTTCAATGATAACGAACACCTATCGGTGATCTTTTTTGAGGGCTTATATGTGAGAGATGAAGAGGGAGATGAAGATAATACACTTGCTTATATACATACTATACCGTATTTCTATCTTGGTCTATACTATTTATGGAATCATATTGAATTTTTTTATTTTATTTTTTTTTATAAAAAGAAAGACAAACATTCCCGGGTTACGAATAACCCAACAATATTTGAAAATCTCCTACTACCACCACAGAAAGCCGAAAATGTTGCTTGTGTTGTGATGGAGGACTTAGCCAGCTGAGGAATCGAACATGCGACGCCCGGGTGGGACCCAAGCGCTATGCTTACTCAACCACTGACCGGTCATAAATAAATACTTTCTAACACCACAATATGCATTTATAATTTGTAGGTGACCGAAATTTATTTTCACCGGCGCTATCGCGGGGATGAACACAACCAACAAAGTGACCTGGCCCTACTGCAGCTGACGACTCCCTTTAGATTTGCAAACTCTGTCCGGGCCGTTTGCTACGATATTAACAAGGAGGGGTTTGACAGAATTCAAACACAACCTGGAAAATTAGGCAAGGTAATATGTTTTTTTTTTGTTAATTAGTATTTCCAAGAGTTATGAAAATCAACTTTTATAATCAACTAGCGAGTCTTCCTTCTCCCCTCTCCCGCTTCCCCGATTATTTTAAGTCTGTGTATTGTTAGCAATAATAAAACGCTGAGTTAATATTTACGATGAAATATTTTGTCTCCACATTAATTGACAATAACAACATTCAAGAATCAGCAAGATTATGTTCCGCAATCCGTCATTTGTAAATCCAGCCGATCGCTGTCCGTGTTGTAGGTAGTTCTTCTCCATTGCCGCCAGCCAGGAAGCGTCAGTCGTTCCCTTCTTTACCGGCCGCCATAGCTGGTGTAGTTTCCTTGTTGGCCGCCAGAGGCGATAGCAGTACCTCTGGCGGCAGATGAGCGGCAATATTTAAATATGCTGCTAACACGGCCATACTGACCACTGCTTCGACCTTAAGGCAGGAAGCTAAAAGAAAAGAAAAAAAAATTTAGAGGGATTGAAATATTTTTTCAACCCCACAATGGTACTGACAAACAGATTACCCTGCTCGCCCTTCCTGACCATTGCAGAAATTTGTTCATCTGGTCAATTCCTCATATTTTCATATGCGACCATCACTCTGTGAGTGCTGCCATTGGGTCTGTTGCCCACCACGTCAAAACGATCGTTCGGCAAGACTTTTACCACCTTATAAGGCAAGCTCCGAAACCGACCTTTCAACTTTTGTACACGTCAAAACGATCGTTCGGCAAGACTTCTACCACCTTATAAGGCAAACTCCGAAACCGACCTTTCAACTTTCTGTACCCCGGATTTCCCCCAGAAATCCGTATCAAAACTGTATCGCCAACGCGATACGAAGGTTTGATTAACCGTTTCGCATCGAATCGTTTCATCTGCCGTCTTTGATCTGCATCAAAAAGCATGAATCGGTTTGAGTTGAACCGTTTCATCTGCCGCCTTTGATATTTATCAAAAGAACCCTTGTCTCAGCACGTAAGACCATAAGGTCCTGCTACTCACCAACCTGTGAGTTTATGAATCGGTTCGAGATGAACTCTTCATCAAAAACCATCAAAAACCATCAAAATTCATCAAAAACCCGTGCTTCAGCACGTAAGACCATAAGATCTTGCTACTCACCAACCTGTGAGTTTATGAATCGGTTCGAGATGAACCGTTTCATTTGCCGCTTTTGACATTCATCAAAAGCACCCGTGTTTCAGCACGTACGACCATAAGGTCCTGCCACTCACCAACATGTGAGTTTATGAATCGGTTCGAGATGAACCGTTTCATTTTCATCTGCCGCTTTTGATATTCATCAAAAGCACCCGTGTTTCAGCACGTAAGACCATAAGGTCCTGCCACTCACCAACCTGTGAGTTTATGAATCGGTTTGAGATGAAAAGTTTCATCTACCGCTTTTGATATTCATCAAAAGCACCCGTGTCTCAGCACGTATGACCATAAGGTCCTGCCACTCACCAACCTGTGAGTTTATGAATCGGTTCGAGATGAACCGTTTCATCTGCCGCTTTTGATATTCATCAAAAGCACCCGTGTCTCAGCACGTATGACCATAAGGTCCTGCCACTCACCAACCTGTGAGTTTATGAATCGGTTCGAGATGAACCGTTTCATCTGCCGCTTTTGATATTCATCAAAAGCACCCGTGGCACCCCAAAAAGGTACGCCATCGCCAAAATTGTCATGATGACAACTTTCGTGCTTGTTTCTGCGTCTGCCTCTAATCGGCAGTTTTTTTCATGAAGCCATCCTGGAGAGCAATAACACGCAGCATTCCGTCCACGCTCTTCACGAAAGATCATAGTAAATTGATCTACCTGCTCAACGCAACTGCAAAAGACATCTCCATTTTCTTAAAACCCCGGGCTCACATATCACATCGCCCAGTATCTCATTTTCCAACCAACATTTAAAATAGTTTTTCACATATTTTGTGATAACATTCCTCTTCCATGGAAACCAGTATTTGTCCCGGACGGCAGCCAGTGTTTGATTAACACTTCGATGTCCAATCTCATCATAAAGAATCCAAAGAACGCCACACCTGACATTTCTAGGGGTTCACCATTTAGAATATCTTCGAACCATTCAACATCGAATCATTTTGATTATCTCCGAATTATTTCAAACCATTTTGAATCATTTCGATTAACTCCAAACCATTTCAAATAACTTCGAACCATAATACTAGGTTTTGACATAGATATTCGGCATAATTGTAATTCAACATGATTACAACTTCTTTTCGCCATACATAAACGGGCTTTAATTTTCGCAAACATATTTCCTTTTAGTTATTGCAATAAGGCATCTGCGATGTCCATACTCCAAAGCAAATCACCATATTGATCCCTTTTTGTCAGCTAGACGGCTACCAAGATCAGATTTTGTCATCGCCGCGTAAACTTTCAGCATCGTAATTTTGAAATATTTTGAAGTTCCGAAGATTTCACCAATTGCTATCAAAAGATCATATGATCATATCCATCTGCTATCTTCTAGCCCTGAAGTCAGCTTTCCTCAGATTAAGCGCCCAGCACAATGCTGGCGACTTTATTTGACAGTCCTTTGTTGACATTTTTGACAAATGTCTTCGATCATCAAATTAGACTCACGATGAAAAATGCGAAAGGGAAAGGTCTTTTTGACAAATCCATTGAACCACAAATGAGTTTTCAAGCACCAAATTAAAATTTTCAATGCGTCCTTTCGGCGGGAACACGATCCACGCCAATCCATGCATTCCTCCGACATCACAATAATACATCTGTCATCACTGTAATTACGCGGCATTTTTACGTAAATTCACAACAGAAGTCCAAACATTTCACATATATTCAGAAGTCCGATACACAGATTTTCATTAAATCACCGGCATCAAACATCAAAAGCAGTAAACAAACTCGAGAGACGCTATGATGGCCGCCGTTTGTATACAAAACACGAGTTTTTGTCAGGTGAACGAAACAAAAGCCAATTGACACATGCTTTTACGTATCCCACTTCTGATGTTAGCAATAATAAAACGCTAAGTTAATATTTACGATGAAATATATTGTCTCCACATTAATTGACAATAACAACATTCAAGAATCAGCAAGATTATGTTCCGCAATCCGCCATTTGTAAATCCAGCCGTTCACTGTCCGTGTTGTAGGTAGTTCTTCTCCGTTGCCGCCAGCCAGGAAGCGTCAGTCGTTCCCTTCTTTACCGGCCGCCATAGCTGGTGTAGTTTCCTTGTTGGCCGCCAGAGGCGATAGCAGTACCTCTGGCGGCAGATGAGCGGCAATATTTAAATATGCTGCTAACAGTATGAAGAGAATATACCTTGCAACGAAATTCCCAAATTATAATCGAATCTTAGTCTGGATGTATCTGAAGTACGCATTTTCTATCTGTCAATATAGGCGCTCATATCTAAAAGTGAATGAAGTGCTAGCTTACCTGACTCTAAGGTAAGGTTTATCTGACAGGACGCGAAGTAATCCGGTTTCTGTTGAATGGAACCTCCTAAACGCGGATTGATGATCGGTAAATAATTTATTTATGTTTAAATGGGGGGTTATTTTAGAAGCTGCAATTTTTTTTTATATGTATATGTTGATGTTTATTTTTTTATATATGTATATGTACTGGAGATACGGCGCTAGTTATTTTGCATGAACATATTTTTTATAACATGCATTGTTTGCGCCATTCAATGTTTTTTGCTTTTTTTTTTTTTTTTTTAAGATATTAGCTGAAATAACTGCTTATTTTTTTACCCAGTTTCTACCTTTCATTCATCCTACGTCAAGACGAAACGAAATAGCTTCGTTCTTTTTCTGTGTGTTTTGTTTCTTCACTTGTCGCAAAAGCTAATTTGTGTGTAATTTGCGCAAGTAATTTTTACGCAGCTGTGTTTGGTATTGTATTGTGAAACTATCCGTCTAACTAGCCATCGCATGTGAATCTATCTTGCTACGCAGTAACATTTCCGGTTAATGTATGATCTGTTTTGATCGTTCGCCTGCCACTGAAGAAGTTGCATTTAAACGCCAGTGTATTTGAACTGTTATAAAGACTAAAGTGAACCCTTGACTTGTTATAAGGACTAAACAACCAGCGGCAAATGACCATAGAAGGTGGACTTTGTAAGTCTTGGCTCCAATAATCCCTTATTTTCCTTTGGACACTTTTTATTAGTGAAATCGTTGTTTTGTTAGATTCGTGGTATTCTCACCGAACCCGCCTGTGAACGAAATTACTCAACCATGCATATATAACTTTTGACTGGTGACATGGTTTTTGTGTAACGTAACTAGTGACGAAAGGCCTGAGAGGCCGCTGCCGTATCCGGTCTATGATATAGCAATTAGGTAATGTAGCTTATAGCAGTCTTTAAAAACAGTGTAATAACATATAAAACGATAAAATAAAACTAGTCAATAAACTCTAAATGTAATTTTTAGTGAAGAACTTGTTATTAAATTGTATGTAGTAACTAAAATCAAAAAAAGTAGAGACGAAATCAGTAATCACAAACCAAAAAAAAAATCAACATATTATAACAAAAATACTAATTTTCCTTATAGTTAAGATACTAATCAATAAATAAAAAAAAATAATGCCCTAATCATTGGTATAATTTTATAAAACTGGCAATGGTCAAACATTGTTTACTTTTATTGACAATCAGGGCATAATTGTTTGGCATATTGCAAGCACACATTTTTTTATTTATTTTTTTATTTATTTAAGGAACATAAACAGTCATAGTAATAAAATATACATAAGAGGATGGCAAAAAAACAGACCAATTATTAATGTTCACAGATAGGTATTTAGAAATATAAAAGTAACTGAATGTATACTAGAAAATTTAAGAAAAACAGAAAAAATAAAAACAGAACTAAGCAGCAATTTAAAAAATAATAATAATACAGATGTTAAGTCAACAAGTGATAAACATGTTATACACAATAATAAAATAATTAAAATAATACTTAAATAGACTGCGAAATAGGTATTTGGGTTGGGACGGGTAAGGGGAGGAGAGGGATAAGGGAAAGTTGCCACGCAAGTAATATAAAAATATTAGGTACAATAAATTTAGTCATGAATATGTGTTATTCGAACCTACATAGAATGTAATAAAGAAATTCTGTAACGACAGTAACTAGCAGTGAATATGTCAGCAAGTGTGTCTATATGTGCAAGTTTATTATTATAGTATTTCCATGTCCTTTGTATAAATTCATTTTGGTTGGAATTAGTGTTGCATCTATCAATGTAGAAAAGGGTATTTTGTCTGCTGTATCGAGTCGGCGTGTGGAAATTTATTTTATTTAGCAGCTCCGGGCAGTCAACTTTAGAATTAATAATTTTGTACAGGAGCATCTGATCAGCGACAAGCCTCCTATTGAGCAGTTTCGAGATTCGAAAATGTTTCTCGATTTCGTCGTAAGAATTGTATATGTTGAATGATTTAAAATTGAGGAATTTGAGAAATCGCTCCTGAACTCTTTCTAACCTGTTAACATAAACAATATAGCGCGGGTTCCAAACCTGTGAACAGTATTCCAGGTGAGGACGAACATGTGAATTGTACAGAATCAGATAAGTCTTAGTGTTTTTGAAAAATTTGCATGTTCTCAGTACAAAGCCTAGACTCTTTGTTGCTTTGGTGACAATATTATCAATGTGTTTATCAAAGGTAAGTTTAGAGTCTAAAATAACCCCGAGGTCACGTATATAATCTTTATTTGTTAACAGAGATCCAGAAATTGTGTATTCATGCAGTATTTTTTATGGTTACGTGTGAATGTGACTTTGCAACATTTGGAAATATTAATAAAAAGCCTATTTCTGAGACAGTAATCCGTCAGTCGGTCAAGATCTTCTTGTAAACGCACAGAACAGTTATGGGAGCTTATAGGAAGGTATATCTTCATATCGTCGGCAAATAGTAAAATTTGAGCGTTGTGAAAACATGTCGGAATATCATTTATATAGATAGAGAAAAGCAAAGGACCCAAAATGGACCCCTGAGGCACACCAGAAGTAATGATTTTCCAGATGGAAGAAAATCCACCTACTGTCACAGCCTGGGACCTGTTTGTTATGTATGAAGATAACCAACGAAGGAGATCTCCATGAATACCATGATTAGCAAGTTTTCTAAGCAGGATCCTGTGGTTGATCTTGTCAAAGGCTTTGCTATAGTCAGTATAAATTGTATCAACTTGCACACGTTTATCCATAGAGGCAGATAAGAAATTTATAAATGTTATAAGATTTGTAGCAACAGAGCGACCTGCAAAGAATCCATGCTGAAATTCGTTGATCGAATTCTTTACCACAGGGAATAAATGGTCATAGACTATGTTTTCGAACACCTTTGAAAAAATGCAGAGCTTGGAAATGGGTCTATAATTATCTGCTTCGCACTTAGTTCCCGATTTATGAATTGGTGTGATGTAGGCTCTTTTCCATATATCTGGAAATGTACCAGTCTTAAGCGATATATTATACAGTATTAATAGCGGAATTGACAAATGATTTGCACACTCGGTAATGAACAGTGGTGGGATACCATCTGGCCCAGCACCCTTGCTGGAATCGAGCCGTTTTAAATATTTAGATACAAGATCAGCATCGATAAAAACTGATCCTATCTCACAAACCTGATTAACTACGGAGTCGTGGCAGGAAGTCCCCAGAGGGTCAGCCGGTTCATAGACGGAATGAAAATATTCAGCAAATAAATCACAGACTGCCTGGCCACCCTCGGCTGTCTTCTTTTAATAATACCTTAAGATTTAATACGCTAGGAATAGATGCTGATAGTTTTTTTGATTTAACATATGACCAGAATGCCTTGGGATCTTTCGATATTCTCTTCAGCATTATTAATAAAATCTTCATGACACTTCTTGGCCATTTTTTTCTGTCTGGTGCGTAGCCTAGAAAAAGTAATGTAATCGGAAGGGTTCTTATAAGTAGTATATAATCTGTGAAATTTCTGCTTTTCGCGAATAAGTTTTATTAATGATGAGCTATACCACGGGGGATAGGAATGTTTACCAGAACGCCTCAATGGAACCTTATCAGAGATCAAATTATTAATAATATTATAAAAATGTGATAGTGCAGGATTGACGGAATCGGTTAAGTTAAGTGTGTTCCAATCTACTTGCGCCAGGCTGTCTCTTATGTCATCGTAATTAGCTTTGTGGAATGAAGGCCTTTTAATTGAGTTTTCCTTTATGACCGGGGGTTCAACAAACTCAGATGATGGATTTATGGTGAGTATTATTATTGTAAGAATAGTTATTACAAATCACAAACAAGTCCTGCTAAGCCAATTGAATTGGCTTGTCAGCACGTGCTTATAATTAAGTTACATATAAATTTTAAATGTTATAATTTTACATTTTACAAATTCAACATTATTCATACAAATCAATCTAAATATAATTTTTTTTTCCGATGGCTAATTTTTTTTGCATATATTTAACCTTATTCATAGAATTACATTGCTTTACAGTATCAGGTAATAAATTAAATATTTTCGGTATGTTGTATTCAAACGTTCTCTGTCCGTACTTATTATTAAATTTCGGAACTTTTAACCCGTCGCACATACATAGATTTTAATGATTTAGGCGGCCAAAATTATTTTTGGGGTTATTTTAGTTCTAAGTTCAATTAAAATAAAGAAAAGGTATATATTTATAAAAACATACATATATTTGTCAGGTTATAAAGAACAGTATTATATAACAGAGCTATATTCACTAAAAAATACAAATGAATGGAAACAGAATTTAACAAGTTTTCTTTAAATATAAAATTACATTAAAAATCGGTATCTGCAGGTCCAGATGTCTCTACTGACTCTGTGTTTGGGTCATCAGGTAATAAAAGTTTAACCGTTACGGGTATAAATGCGTTACGTGAAGGTTTTCTTATTTGTCTCAAGCAACTAATGAAGGGATCTGAACTTAACAAAAGCCTATAATATACATCTAAGTTATATTCTTCCCTAGAAAACTTTCTGGCAACGTTTAGCCGGTACGATATCGGAAATGCTTGTTCCGGGCTTCTGCAGCTTCTTCCGATAGCTGTCCAATGGGAAGGAGCCCCGAACTTTTTATGATTTGGCTTCCATGCACCAATATCTTGTGCATGGTAGGCGTCATTGGGTGCCAACCATACTGTTTTACGTACAATTTTGCTGTGTCGTACGCATATTTATCATGTTTTTCAGCATCAATTTTATGGCCACTAGAAATAGTTTCTAAAATAACCTTGAATCTGTAAATCAGTTCAAAGTTAATACCTGTGATGTCTGAAGCCAATTCGGGGTGAACAATCACTTCATCACCTACAGAGGCCCTTATCTCTTCCGTTTTTCTTCTTTTACTACGCTCACTTAGTTCTCCAAAAGACTTGGGTGGTCGACCTTGCGAGGAGGCTGATTCAATGGGAATTTCGAATGTTCCCTCTAACCATGATTGGTGTATTTTCAGGAAAACATATTGGTGTTTATTTGCCTTTGCCCATCGTTGCTTAATTTGTGATTTTACATAAAAAAATCTTTTTTTTAAGTCTTCTTTAGCCTCTTTGTTGTGCCCGTAGCGCATAAGGAGAAAATTCTCATAATAGTCAAGTTTTTCATTTAAAGTTGGTAAATTTTGACTCTGTAGTTGGTCAAATATGTATTGACGAGTCACTACTTTAGTACCCGAGGTAGTAGGTAGACCTGAAACAAATAAAAAACAATTTTAATACAAAATATCGCACACTCAGTTTTTCCTATATTTGACAAAGAGCCTTTCAAAAGGGCTTAGCTCAAAAAAGCGCGATTTTGCGCGGCTATTTCTTATGGAATTAGTTAGTTACATATATGAACTATATAGTATAATGAAAATTAATACAGGGACGGACTCATAAGTACATTAAAAAGGCACCCGAATTTAAATATATCTAAAAAAATAAATTTTGGACAGAGTGATGTTTGTCGTGTTAAAAATGAATGACAGAGAATGTTAATTAAATTTTTCTGTAACGAAAACAAATTGTTCTTACCTGTATTATCGCAATCCATCACAGTTAAAACGGAAATATTAGCTTGAAATGAATAATGCTCTTTGGAAAGTTATAAGTTTAGGAGAACGCCGAGACCCGACATGTACACACTTGTTCACTATCGAATTCCGACTGATCAAAGTCGACTCCAGCGCTTCAAAGGCGGGGGGAGGGGATGTTTTATTGTACATAGAACTGTTGACTAACCAATTGCATAGATACCTTACCATTATATTGATTTAAAAAAAAATACTTTTGGCCGTCTAAATCATTAAAATCTATGTATGTGCGTCGTTGCACGTGAATCTAGTGCTGTATTTATGTTCTAATTTCTCTTTTTGCTGCTGGGTAAATATATACTGAATTATAATTTTGTGCCATAGTATTGCCTCAACAGGTAAAATTTTAGCACTCTGAAACAGTAATGGTGGATTATGTCTCTGTTTGAAAATATTAGGAACGACTAATAATTTTAAAGTTGCGTTTTGTACAACTTGGACTTTTTTTATCCAAATTACATTGGTAATTCGATTTGCGATTTAACTTCGGAGAACAACTACTAGCACAGGTTTTTCGTGTTTTTGGCCTGTCATTAAAAAAAAACAATGTATCAAAATTGCTTTAAAAAGTTACGTAAGTGGTGACACAGGGTCTGAGAGACCGCTGCCGAACTTTATATCGATGTATCTTACCGATTTGGGACTGTCCAATGCAAATATCCTTCTCCACGGCGTAGATGCAACTAAAGTTGAAGCTACTCAGGCGTTGGAATAAAGCAAGCGCGGGGAAGGGGGTGACATAATGTTTCACTGACGCTGCTCGGCCTGTGAGACCGCTTGTCACCAGTTAAAGGATAATAATATACATCGCAATAAAATTAATGCATTGCGATTTATTTTCTTCACATGATGCGGGTCCATTTGTCAGTAATCTATTTGTCACTAGCGGAATACGGAATAACGTCTTCGGGAAACTCGGGAAATAATGCAAATAATCTTCTATACAGGATGTTAAGGGACGTACTTGACTTACTTTAACCAGTGATCCCTGACATTATTTGGAGTATAATATGTACATTAAATTATAGTCTCCTGTGACATTTCGGATGTTTTTTTTTTAACTTAAAACAAAAAAAATTTACTAGGTATTGACATTTAGACGTTAAGAAGCGGAGAGAGAGGTTGGTTGGTTAATCACTAGTTAAAGTATGTCGAGTACGTCCATTAATGACTATATATAAATATGCCTATGAATGTGTTTAAATATGTTGTGTGCCTTTAAGTGTGTGTGTGTGCCTGTGTTATATCTATCTGTTTACGTATTTTATGCCTTTGTATCGTAGTCGCTTGAAATATTATTATTCTATTTCTATTTTCTATTTTGTGGTTTCTCATTATGCGTGTGCTTTAGTGGTGTAATAAATATTGTGAAATTGACCTGCTGACAAACAAATTTGCAGTTTAGCGGGTGCTTATAATGAAAAATAAAAACAAAAATAAATTTAAGTGCGCTGTTAGTTTGGAAAACATGCTGGAAGTTCTAAATTTCCTTAATGATGAATGCATTCATAACAACCTAATGATGAATGCATTCACAACAACTTAATGATGAATGCATTCATAACAACCTAATGATGAATGCATTCATAACAACCTAATGATGAATGCATCCATAACAACCTAATGATAAATGCAGACAAGCGTGAATGCATTCATAACAACCTAATGATGAATGCATTCATAACAACCTAATGATGAATGCATTCATAACAACCTAATGATGAATGCATTCATCATTAGGTTGATAACAACCTTCATAACAACCTAATGATGAATGCATTCATAACAACCTAATATTTTTTATGCTTACCTTTTTATTGAGGGAGTGAAAATTTAATAAGATTGCATTTTCCTTGGATTGAGGATATTCACTAAAATAACATTTATTTGTAGGAGTAGCGAAATTCAGAATTCTAAATTTTTTATTTAATGATTGATTGTTTTTCTTTTAATGTTATTATAAAGATGATTGTTTTTAATTAGTGTTAGACAGTGGTAAAAGCAATATTAATATACATAATATCATTGACTGAAATTTTGTAATACAAAAATTAAATTGTGGGCAGGTCGCTGGCTGGGGAAGGACAGAGAATGGAGAGCCATCAGAGGAACTGAAGACCCTGGAACTGCCAGTCATTGATTACGAGGATTGCCGCAAAGAGATGTCCAAGTACCACTTCAACAATTTCCTCACCACGGATAAGCTGTGCGCTGGACATCGCAATGGTAAATACTATACAGGGTGTGATGGGATCAACTTTTTGTATTTGGCATTACGCCCAGTGGGACTTTTATATGGATAAAAAATTACTGTTTACAATGTCTAAAATATATATTTTCTCAAAATACTCTTTTTACAAAAAACGAAAACCGATTTAAGAAAATGTAAATAATATATTTGAAGTTCCACCGTGTAAAACTAGGCTTGCGCAAAGACATGCGTATTTTATTGCACCAAAAATGTATAATGCTCTCTATAAGAATACAGAAATTTAATGTATAAATATATCCTCCTTCAGTATATATAAAAATGTAATAAAGTCTTGGATGAATACCATTGATACAAACATTTACTTGCTATAACATCTGACCTTTTTTTTTGAATTTTTAATCTTTATTAACATGTTGTTTGAATTGTAATTCAGTAAACACTAATTTTATTTATTTATTTTATTTTTTGTTTAGGATTTAATTTTATGCTTTAATATCAACAAAGATGATGTATGTATATGAGTCAAAATTAAACCGTTTTAAAAACACAAGTATACCCACGAACAGGCGATGCCTATGTGGGATTTTTTTGGTTAATCTGCCAATTGTTTTATTCTTTAATTTTGAAATGTTTATATATAAAAAAGCCCTTAAGTATTGTAAAATTTTACCAATGTATGTACCAAAAGAATAATTAATAAATAAATAAAAAAAAATAAGAAAAAAATTAAGGCGCCGTATCCCCGCGCAAAAAGAAAAAGATGGAGAGATGTGTAATTACGAATGTTGGAGAGTGCGCTAATATTTAAAACGGTAAAATTAAAGCGAAAATTGTGAAAGTGTTTAATAAAACACGAAATAGAGCAAAAATCTCTTGGGGACTGTCTGAATCAGTGTTGAATACATATAACTTGTAAAATAAGTGAAACAGACGTGAAAATAATAATTTTGGGAGGATACTTTGCGATTTTTTTCTATCGAGGGAATTTCATATAATTTGCGTTTCGGTATGGAGAATGTATAATTATTATCTAAAAAATAACTTATATTTTTTTAAGAGCTTAGAAATTTCAAATGTTTGAGGGGGATATGTAAGAAATCGGTAGAAATTCGGGTTTAAAAACAGAATTAAGTGAGCTATCGAAAATAAGGAACTCCAGTGAAAAATATTATGGCTTTAAAAAAAATGTTCATATGAACTATAGACCATTATGAATATATAAGTGTTTTTTAATAATATTAAACGTACAGTTTTTTAAAAAAAAATTATAAAGTGCATTTTTAATATTCTCGTTAAGGCTCAGTTCCCGGCCCCAAAAAGAAGAAGACGGAGAGATATGAAATTACGAATGTTAGAAGAGCGCGCTAACATTTACAACGATAAAATCGATGGAAAAATCATGAAAATCTTTAATAAAACATGACTCGCTTAAAATAGAGCAAAAATCTCGCGATAATTGTCTTAAACAGCATTTAAAAAAACGGTGTAAATTTTTTCATACATATAACTTGGAAAATAACTGAAACAAACGTGTTTATAATCATTTTTGGAGCATACTTTGCGATTTTTTTCTATCGAGGGAATTTTATATAATTTGTGTTTGGGCGCGACTAATATCTAGATATTATCTTCAAGAATAACATATATTTTTTTAAGAGCTTAAAAACTTCAAATGTTTAAGTGAGGTTTGCAAGAAATCAGTAGAAATTCGAAAACCGGCCTCTTAAAACACAGCGTTAAGTTGGTATGCTGTGTAATGCTGTATGGTGACGTCACGATGGTAATCACTGTACGTCATTTGGGTCATTTGAATGGGAATTTAGGTATGACGCAAGCGAATGTTCTGTATATTTCTTATTTTTGAAGATGTCGTAAAAGCACATACCTTTAAAGAAACTTAATAGAATTGCCTTTTAGATTTTTGTTTCTGACATATACGATTGTATTTGAAAATTGCAGTATTTTAAGTTTCAAAATGAAAAAATTAAAAAAAAAACACAGCTGACTGTAAACATATTCTATTAAATGGTCGAAAAACTTAGGAAAATTCAAAATTTAAAAAATACAGTCCTCTTATGAATTTGGAATTAAACTATCACTTCACTTTTTATCTCGTTCATACAATTAAAAAGAATAAAAAAAAATTATAATAATTCCGAAAAAATAACTGAAAAAATCAGACATCTTGGACTCGATTGTACGCAATTAATGCGTTGATTTCTCGAGTTTGTATTTATTTTCAAATGCATAAGGCTTTTACATTATTAAATAATATTACTTTTATGGAAGTTTTATTAAATTCACGCGGAAAAGTCATAATTTTTTTTTTCAGAAATAACCTTTGATTATGTAATGTCTGTAACCTAAAAACCTATCGTTAACGAAACTAAATCACCAACAAAACATTATTTAGGACTAAAACTGAAAAAAAGTAAAGGCAGCATTGGTACTTATGCTGAATTACACTAATATCACAGTGAATTAATCATTTAAACGAAAATTATCTCAAAAAACATAAAACTGCAAGTAAAATTCATCAACGTCATTCATTGTTTCGCGAATAATTTGATTTCGCTATTTGCAATAAATAAGCCAATCAACGCGTAATAATAAACAAGATGGCCGTGCGCTTGCGCAAATCTATGTGAGATTCAAGAAAACCAACATAAATATCATAAAATCTTTATTTTAGTAGATGGCGTCACAAAATTCATCATAGATATGGGTGTTTTCGAGGGATCTCCAAAAATTAAAACTTTGAAAATTATTTTAACTATTAAAACTGACTCTAAAAAAAAAGCAGTAATTTAAGTTAGAAGGTCATTATTCATAAAAAAAAATTAAAAAATGGACTGGACTTCTCCATTATACAAAAAGTTTTAAATCATGAAGTAATGTGAAACTGATTAACCAAATATGTAGAAAAAAAAAACAAGTTAAATTACTCAATCAAATCAGCGACTCAAAATATAGCGACTTTTCGATACCCCAAGGTACAGTTTTGGGACCGTTGTTATTTATTATATATGTCAATGATATATTTAATATTTCCAAATTTGGAGACATTGTATCCTACGCTGATGACACAGTCCTACTACTAAAAGCAAACACCTGGTCTGAATTAAATAAAATGGCAAATACAGATATCAATGCACTAAAATTATGATTTGATAAAAACCTGTTGACTTTAAATTCTAAAAAAACCTATTATTTACCATTTTTCATTAAAAAACAAGAAACACCTAAAGAAATAATCATAATAATCCACTCTGTGACAAATACAGAAAACCACAAATGCAATATATTATGTACAAACATAGAAAGCAAGACCGATATTAAGTAGCTCGGCATAATAATAGACCAGCGTTTAAAATGGTCCCCACACATAAAGATTCTGAACAACAGAATAAGGAAAATAACATATTTATTTAGATGTTTAAGAGATATTTTAAACGAAAAATTACTTAGAACCACATACTTCGCTTTCTGTCAATCAATTATACAATACGGCATTATAGGATGGGGCGGTACATATACAAATCAAACACAAACAATTTACATATCACAAAAAACTAATAATAAAAACAATATTTAGAAAACCCTACTCATATTCGTCAGAACTTTTATTCCAACAATTTAAAGTCAATATTTTTTTATCATGCAACATTACAAATTTATAAAGATAATATTCAAAATAAAGTTGAACCATTTAAAAACAACAGAAATCTTAGACAAACATCAATACTTCCTACTCCAAAATGTAAAAAAAACAGTAGGACAGTTAAGTCATAAATATCTCGGAGTAAAATTTTTTAATTCACTTCCTGAAAAAATCAGAAACATGAATAGTAATATCAAAAAATTTAAAACTCACCTTAAAAATTATACCGAAAATTTGAACTGAATATAAAAAATAAAACAATTAAACCAATATAATAACAACCCCATACACACAAGCCCTGCTTTTTTATGGGGATAAATCAAATATGTACACATATTTTGTAATTAATTATTATATATCGGACTTATGTTCTCTATATTGACTGTAAAATACGGGTGCTGGTTTTCTAGTCGGCGGGCTGCTGTGCACGCTCAGGGCCTGGTCCGGTTGCTGTGAGTATCCGAGGAGAGAGAATTCAGCTGTCCAAGGAATTGGACTTGCGTAAATTCAATATTAATCTTACACAAAAATGTCCTTATAGGGTTGTTACGCAACTGATGGCGGCCATTTGGAAACAAGCTTCGTCATTGGCTGGCCGTTGTATAGCGAAATACTGGGAGGGGGTGGGGTCAATCTACGTCCCTGCGGTTGGCCTGGGATGGTCAGAGTGGGGGTTATGGCGTATATACCCGTGGTATCTTGAAGACGCCATCATTGTCCACGCGCCAATCATAGAGTTCAAATAACGGTGTTTGTAGGATGTCACGGAGTGGGAGGACCGTAAATAGATATGGCGTCTTGAAGATGCTACCATTCCTTCTAGGGCGGCCATTGAAATGACATATAAAGCTGTTTATTGGTAGATTCCACGTTCGATATAATTATATTGAATTTATTGTAATTTATGTATCTTTCTCTGAATAAAAAAATAAAATAAATAAAAAAATAATATTAGTTTAACATGTAAAACTAATGTGGAAACTAAAACAATACTGTGAGATAAATTAATATAATTACATATAGCGTATACCATAATTTGTAGGATTCAACAAAGTGCTGGTGTAAATCATGCTTAATTCTATAAATGGAGTCCGTAAATGTACCAAGTAAACTTAGTTTATAAGAGAATGGGGAAAATTTTCAATGGAGCTAGAAATGGTTGTCTTATAGATTGCTTTTTTTAGTAGATTTAATAAATATTTTTTTAATTTTTTCAGGAAGTTCTATGTGCCAGGGTGACAGCGGTGGGGGGCTGGTCTTCCCTGCCCAGGACAAGGAGTTAAACACCCGCTGGTATCTCCGCGGAGTGGTGAGCAACGGGCCCCTCAATGATGAGAAAACTTCCTGCCGATCCGACACCTACACGGCTTTTACACACATCTTCAAGATGAAGAGCTGGTTAAGGAATACTCTTATAAATCTACGTGATACGACCCAGCCGGCGCCCATAAAGCGCCAGATTTAAGTAATTTTAAATGGATATAAATCATTGGCTCTTGGAAGAGCGCTGTTGTAAAATTTTCGTGAGAATTTGCTGCAACTTGGTTTTTATGTTGCGTAATAATTTGGGGCTGTTGATGAACGACTACTTCAATTATGAAACCTTCTTCTTCTTCACATGATTTTTCACATTTCATTTTGGTTTAATTATGCCGTATTTTGGTGTTGTTTCAAGCTGATTAAATAATACAAATACTATCCGATCTTCTTTGTTGTGAAGTAACTTCGATTTTGCACTGTTTATGAAGGATGTTATTATAACGTTGAAGATGACACTTATAATCTAAATAAAAATATGAAAGAGAACAAGACACAGAAAAAATAAAAGATAACGGACGCAATTGGGACTAGTGTTGGGTAGGACACGACATCAGGATTAGGACAATATTTTAGCTTACGGGTGCGAGCGAATGAGCGAAGGGGGGGGGGGGGGGTGGGGGGGGTGGCTGGAGAATTTCAGCACAGGAGGCCCTGAGGAAAATAAAATAATTTCGCTGAGACGCATCCGCCGCCAAGACCCAGGCAAACCTATTTTGGAGCAGTTAAGACTCTTGTGCGGCATTCAAACAATGGGGCAGTTGGGACTCTTGTGCGGTATTCATATAAAAATAATTCAAATTAATTTATTTTTTTTAAATGGAGCGGTTGGGACTCTTGTGCGGTGTTCACATAAAAATAATTTACAATAAAAAATATAAAAAAATATGTATATATTTGGGGCAGTTGGGACTCTTGTGCGCTATTCACATAAAAATAATTACAATAAAAAAAAAAATTAAAAAATTTAGGCAGTTGGGACTCTTGTGCGGTATTCACATAACAATAATTTACGATAAAAAATATTTCAGTTGGGATTCTTAACTCGGTAAAATATTTAAAAACAACAAAAAAAGATTTACCTCGCCATCTCACACCTCACGGATCTAATACAAGAATTAACTCACCTCACCACCTCATACATTTGTACCAGCTCACACCTCGCCTCACATTTGTCCCATGCTTGATAACGTGACATGACATGCAGTCCAATACACCAACCACCTCACACCTCACCTCATATTTGTCCCATACTTGACATGACATGAATGTAGTAGAATACACCAACCAACTCGCACCTCATATTTGTCCCCCATTCATATTTGTCCCATACGTGACATGACATGAATGTAGTATAATTCACTAACCACCTCACACCTCATATTTGTCCCCCCTTCATATTTATTCTATACGTGATAACGTGACGTCCCGAATTATTAATTCTAAAATTTGAAAAAAGAGATTGACAAATATGATGGTTTAATAAGAGGTGTCAGTAGCCGAATTGGTAGAGGCGTTCGTCTCAGTAAGGCGAGTGGTTCTGAGTTCGTGTCCAGTACAATGTCATCTTCTTCTTCAATGATATCTTACATTGATGGGAATAAACTTCAAAAGATTTAAAAAGAGAGATGTTTTAATAAAAATTGCGTATTATAACGACTAATTGTTTCGTCAAAATGCTTTCTTTCTGTTGTAAAGTCCGCTCATTCAATATCAGTCGTGCATTCATTTTAGTGTTCATTATTTTTTCAGTTTCATTTCTCATGTTTTTCATACTTATTCGTGTTTTTTTTTTTAATTTTACGATTATTTATGTGTTGTTATTTACTTTTAACCTTAACCTACATATTATTTGTCTAATTTCTTTTGCTATTTCAAAACATGGAATGTATTCCTAGCATTACCCCGGTGTACATTCTGGAATAAACTATTATTAAAATGATTATTACATTATTATAATGCAACGAGAAGTGTTGGCTTTAGATGAAGTTTCTCTCGGTGTTCTCTTCTTTATACCTTATATCGCTAATAAAGGATCATGACTTATTTACCCTAATGTAGCATATCTCCACCATATTCAATTTGCCTGTGAGCTTAGAAGATTATTTGTAATAAAATATTCTGGATTTCATTTTTTTAATAGATTAATTCTGATGGGCTCAAGGGTTATCTTGTGTTAGTTTATCCTGTGTATGAACATGCTGTTACAATTATATTTAGAAACACAAAAATGTATTTATTCTTTGTTAGCCAATTCCTCAAGGATGCATTTAAGGAACTCCTTTAACTCTTTCCATTACATACCCGTGACATTTAAAGTTATATATATTTTATATATATAACTTATTTGTAATATTTTAATTGTTTTATTTAAACGAACTATTTATGTAAGTATTACTCTTGGAATCTTTTCTCATGGGGAAACATGAAAAGGGTTTAAAAAGACTCCCATACTTAGGTCCCACTTAACCCTTAAAAAATTTGGCATTTTTTCAGATGGTCAAAATATTTTCGCTTTACAATAAAATGCAAATATTTGGAATATTTCTGAGCACATTCAAAAACTAAAAACTATTTTAGAAAGGTAATGAAATACGCTTACGAATTATATAATTCGAAATAAACATTTATTTTTTTAATCATAAAATTTTTGCATACAAACATAAAAATGGCTCACCTTACATTTTTTCTAACTAAAGTTACTGATAATAAAAAAAAATAAAAACACATACATATTTTATTAGACAAATGTATAACAAACACATTGTAATCTCACTTTTTTGTCAAATAAAAATATGTTAAATAATATTTCAATTTTTTTTTTTAAATTTGCGATTCAAAACTTTGTATACATAAAAGTGTAAATTTTACTTTTTTGGTGGCATATTTTAGATTGAAATATAAAACGTGGTATTTTCCCTTCCTAACACTGTTTAGAACATATTTCTCACTATTAGTAAGGGAGTTACAGCGTTTTATACGAGACCTATGTGCGTTGGGACAAATATGGTCTCCTGCCATTCAAAGGGTTAAATATACTCCCTAGTAGCCCAAGGGTTATGGCATCCAGTGACCTGTTATTCTAAAAACATCCTCTAAATTCACGCAACGGAAAGGTTTACACTAACGTGGCCTATATTTTACCTATTCAACAACCTGAACCTATTTATTTTAAAGTTATTGTGAAACTCGGCAAAATAGAATAAATGTATTTATGGAAATGTGTCTTTCATTTTCTCCATCAATTATGCCCCGACGACGTCATAAAAGTAACTTTAATGAAGAGATACTACCCACCCCATTTTTTTATATACATAGATTAGAACACACTGTAATCCATTCTTTACATACGATACTTACACAATTTAAAACACAGTATAATCCATTTTTTGCACACGAAACTACCACATGTTAAATTCAGTATAATCGATTGCCTAAATACAATACTTACACATTAAAACACAGTATTATCGACATAATCTATTTTTTGCATATAAAACTGCAACATATCAAAATACAGTATAATTATTTTTGAAGTAAAACTTCTTTACGCACGCTTGACTTGGGGAGTAAGCTGGCGAATGCGTGACGAGAGCGTTACGAAAAGCGAGGCGAACGGTAGTTGAGAGGGAGATAAGTTAGTGAAGATCTAAATTATCATCTCAAAAATCTTATAACTCCAAAACAGCATGGTTCCACTCTTCCAGAAATCAACATCCTCTAATTTACTTTGCTATGTCAATACCTTAACCGAAGCTGTCGATAGAGGTCAACAGATAGACACAATCTACACATATTTTAGTAAGGCCTTCGATAAAGTAAATCACAGATTATTAATTCGTAAACTCAAACAAATGGGTGTTCATGGTACCTTGCTAAACTGGTTTTACTCCCATCTAACTGACCGCATACAAAGAGTAGTATTAGATGGCTATGAGTCAAGAGGATTAGACGTGCCATCTGGAGTGCCGCAAGGGTCCCATTTGGGCCCAATCTTATTTCTTGTTTTTATAAATGACTTGTGCGATGTTATTTTGGATTCAGAAATTTTGTTGTTTGCTGATGATTGTAAGATATTCAAAATTATCCATACATCACTAGACTCAATACTTCTCCAAAATGATATTAACAGAGTTTCAAAGTGGTGCAACAACAATAGAATGTTTCTAAATTCTTTAAAATGTGTTCACATAACTTTTACACGTAAACACAATCCTATTCCAATTCAATATTTTATCGGCGGTATTAAACTCTAGGAAGTCGCAACCATTCAGTCGTTTTCTTTGATTCATTGTGTTTTTAAAATTGTGCGAACTCTAAATAATAAATAAAATATCGGGGGAGAGTAGAGTTCAAGTTCAGTTTGAAGTACAATTTTATTTTGTATACACCACCTCACTAGGCTAAGCCTGTTTCGAGGTGGCAGGAATTTAATTAATCATTGATTACTTAATCTTGTATGAAAAATTAAGATACATTTTTAAATTTATATTTGAAAAAATAAATAGAATGAAGGAAAAATAAAAAGAAAAGAAAAAGAAGAGAGACGAGAAATATAATAAATAATCTTAAAATTAATAAGAAATATAAAAATATAATTCAATCAGAGTTCTTGGAATTGCGGGGAGACAAAGGGCTAGGCAACTTTAAATACAGCCCTAATAGCTCTGGACCGACAGAGACCCTGCAAATTCACTCAACACATCAAGACATCTCCGCCTGTCTGTCTTCCCCGATCAACTGCAACTTGGGCTTCTTCTTTCTCCTGACCGACCAGTTCTCCTGAAGACTCCAATACAATTGTTTGATCGCCTTTCTCAAGGCGCAGGTTCCCCTTCACCCTCCTACTCCCTGCCTTTGACCTTTTCTCCATTTTTTCCCATTTTTTCCTTTTACTTCCCCATTTTACCCTCATTTATCCCTTCCTTTTTATCCCTTTCTTTCCCCATTTTTTTTACAACATGGGTCTCTTCAAGACCCATGTTCACTCCTTCCTTTCCTCAAAAAGACCCTCCACACAGCATCCTCAAAGATGACAATTATTTTCCTCAGGGCCTCCTGTGTGGAGTTAATGTAAATAAAAAAAAAAATGTGTCAGAAGGGTTATTTTGTGTAGTTTGTGTTATCTTTTGCGCTTCCCGCATTTCTAGCGATTTATTATATATTTTCCATAAACGCTTTAAGTTTTAAAGCTTAAAAAATAAACATTATTCTTGAAGATAATATATATACATCCCCCACGCCGAAACGGCAATTTTATGAAGTTCCCTCGATAGAAAAAATCGCCAAGTATGCTCCGAAAATTATTGAAAACACGTTTTATCCGTTATTTTATTTAAAATATTCAGTATAAAAACATTCACATTGTTTCTATTTGTGCTATTTTGTGCTATATTGTGCTATTTTATTATTCCCACGAGATTTTTGCTCTATTTTAAACGAGTCATGTTTTATTAAACGTTTCCAGAATGTTTGCTTAAATATTACCATTTTTAATATAAGCTTGCTCTCTCTAACATTTGTATTTACATCTCTCCATCTTCTTCCTTGTGAGTCGGTACACCGGACCTTGAGACAGCGTTACGAGACAATTACATAAGACAAAAAGGCAAAATCCGTCACGCAGTATCGCTTGTTTTTGACTGTCGTGTGTTAAATGGATCAATTACCTGTTTAAAAACACGAATAACTGAATAGTAATGGATATTAATGATTAAAACTACTTAGATATAAGCCTAAAAGGCATTCATAAATATGTCAATCCATTTGTCTTATTAATTTGATGCTCGTGTGCGATGACAATCGATTTGCAAATTTTCTAGCGGCTGACATCTGTTAACAAGGATTACGAGTCAAATTCCCGTCATCTCTGGCATCACGGTAACTACTTGTAAGAGTTGGTTTCACGGAAAAACTGTCAAAATGTTTCGTGTCACAAAAGATATAGAATTACCCATCAGGACGAAGCTCATTTGAAAATAGTTTATGTAATTTTCCATTTCACTGTAGAAGCCTTGCAAACGTATATATTGATCAAGTCCATTTGTATAAAAGGTAGGTATAGAAAAAAAAGTAAGCTACAATCATTTTATTTTATTTTAGTAATGCTTCTGTAATTTTTATGGGAATTATTTAGCTGTAGGTAATGGCTTCATTCAAATTAGAGTGAAATTTTATGGTCCCTGATGGTGTCTCATTATTCGTCTAATAGGTTTTTAATGGCCTTATAGGAAGAGCATGGTATTTTAATATATAAAATTTTTTTAAGGAGATAATATTTTAATAGTTAGAAATAACTTTTATGACTACGTCGATATGACCAGTTTTTGATTAAATTGTTTAGGTCTGAATAGTGAGGTTCACATCCAGGGGACAAGGGTTCGAACCTTTCCAAGTCCTTCAACAGAGCAATTTTGTTAAAAAGAGGGATCATTTTTCAGAGTAATAACTTACGATTTGGCGGGCGCTGCTCCATGAAGCGTATTTCCTTTACCGTGTTCAATAGGAGGCAACCATGCCTCGATATCAATACGGGTTTGTAACGCATTTCTCCTTCCAAACCCGTGTTCAATAAAAGGCAAGCGGCATCCAATTGTGACGAGTTTATAACGCCAATTCTCTTTCCAAAACTATGTTATTTTTTATTTTATTTTATTTATATTTGGGAAAGTTGACAGCAAATCATAAATTACATAATAATACAATTATAAAATGGTTAATTATGCCAATTATAAACTTTCCACAGATAATAATGTGTGACATTTTAGTTAATTATGCCAATTATAAACTTTCCACATTAATGATTATAATGTGTGACAATTTAGTTACATTATGTGAGGGGGGGAGGAGAAATATAGGATAAGTATTAAAAGGCTAAGGACGCGAATATATATGGGGACGGGTAGATTGAACTTCCTAGTTTGAGTCATGTTGCTTAGTGAGATTTTGTTTTATGTCATGTAACGTCGAGTTAAAAATGTCAATGTGGTAATAATTTAAGTTGAATGAATGTGTGGATCTGTAGATAAATGAGTTATGTTTGGAGTTAGTCTTGCAAAGAGGAAGATTAAAAGTAAGCGACTGTCTACTGTTGCGATTAGGAACGTGGAATGATAAGCATTGAAGAAGATCAG
This sequence comes from Limnephilus lunatus, assembly GCA_917563855.2. NCBI lineage: Eukaryota > Metazoa > Arthropoda > Insecta > Trichoptera > Limnephilidae > Limnephilus > Limnephilus lunatus. Next base: position 45,348,104 of record OU830603.1, on the reverse strand, counting down.
GACTATCGATTATTAAGTTATGTGTAATTTTAAATAACATTACCGAATCTGCTATATTTCTTCGACAAGTTAGCGTCTGTATTTTGAAGAATTTTGCGGAGTCTTCATTACTGACATGATATCGAAAAGAGCGAAAATTGAGATACCTTAAAAATCTATTTTGAACACTTTCAATTCTATTTTTGTGTACTGCATAGCCTGGGTTCCATACTTGAGATGCGTATTCAAGAATACTACGAACATATGAGAAATATAGTGTTTTGAAAGTAGTAAGGTCTTTGAATTGTTTACATGAGCGGATTATGAAACCAAGCATAGAAGATGCATTAGTGACTATGTGGTCGATATGTTTATTAAAATTCAGTTTACTATCAAGAATAACCCCAAGGTCCTTACTTTCGAATTTGATAGATACCGGTACAAGATTAATCGAGTTATTCCTAGTAAAGCGCACAACGAAGCACTTAGATATATTTATTTCCAGACAATAGGCATTACAATACCTGCTGAAACATTGCAAATCATCTTGCAGCTTCAGACAGTCCTCTATTGACTTTATAGGTGAGTAGATTTTCATATCATCGGCATACAGGATGGTTTGCGAGTTTAAGAAACAGTTACCGACATCATTGATATATATGTCTGAATCTGATTTAAATCCTGCAACCACTACTATTTGACTACGGTTGGAGATATAAGAAGAGATCCAACGATAAATATTGCCGTGAATACCAATTTCCATGAATTTCAATTTGTATGTTCAATACGAGGCACGCGTCCTTGGCGGTGCATGAAACATAAAAAATATTATTGCCATGTAAAACAATAATTTATTCATGATATTAAATGAATGCATCATTGACAAGTTTGTACCTGTATTTATAACAGCAGAACATGGACATAAATGTATTAGAATAATTAAACATACCCGCTAGCAAATTCGGCTTTGCCAAACAAACCATTAAAAAATAAGCCTCCAAAAAGGATATGCCTCCGGGAACCATTTACTGGATAATCATAGGTCACCCCAAGTGGTTCGTTATGTTTGGTGACTTTGCAGGGGGACCCGCGTTCGTAGGGGTATGTATGGATCTTGGCGGCGCATGCGTCTGCACACCAACTGCGTGGCAGGCCGGATCTGAAGATACTGGTTGAGGGAGACCTTTTGACCTCTCCAGCAGGACTCTCTCGAAATATCGCCTTGCATCGCAGTGGAGGGATAGATTCATACGTCCATCACTCCTGGACACTTTGACCCCCAGATTCATGTCCATCCCTCATATCTCTTTTATTTCCAAAACTTCCTCTCCTTCCTTTACTAAGAAGACTCTCCACAGATGACATAGGTTCCAAGGGGAATTATTTTCTTCAGGGCCATTATTTTCCTGTGTGAAGCCAATGTGAAAAAATGCATTCATTCAGAGTCCCAAAATTGATTTAAAGTAAGAAGAAAAAAAAAGAAGAGCTCAGAACTGTTACTTCAAGATTTTTCAAATTACATAAATAACGAACTAAACGATAAAACACAAATATTAGTTTTGTTTATAGATAATTCCAAAGCTTTTGATACTAGAGATCCTACAAAATTACTTAAAGTTCTAGAGGCGATAGGGGTGAAAGGACGTTTTCTTAAACTTTTGAAAAACTACCTAAGTGATCGTAAAATTCAGGTCAAAATAAATGGAAAATTGAGTAAAGTGGGAACATTGTCTACTGGTGTGCCGCAGGGTTCTATCCTAGGTCCAACACTATATATAATATTTGTCTCTCTTATGAATAAATTATTTTCTTTTATCAAACACTACGTATACGCGGATGACACAGCACTTGTCATCTCACATAGGGATCTGCTCACGGCCATGAATATGCTACAGCAGGACTTCATAGCATTACTAAAATGGTCTCACGAACTCACGACTCTGGCTTAGTTATAAATGCACAAAAAACAAAACTAATGCACATAAGATCGCCTCATGCCAGATATACAATAGCACCTTCAATAGTATCACATAACTTTGACTGCATCTTATAGATATTATAAAGGCGAAAGTTTGTATGGATGAGTGTTATTCTTTCACGCAATAAACACCGAATAGAATTTTAAAATTCTTTCACTAATCGAAAGCTACATTATTTGCGAGTAACATAGGCTATATATTGGTAAGCTCTGGCGTTATGAATAAGCTGTAGCGTTATGCAATTATTTTTCATACGTTTTCTGTCCCTAACAAAATCGAGTTATTGCAAACGTCAAACAAATTGTTACCTTGGAAACAATGTTTTTTTTTAAATTATGCAATTCACCCTAAAAATAGTGCTTTGTTGGCGTCATAGTTAATATCTACCTATCTCTAAAAATGTTTATTGTCCGGACGAAAAGCATAGCGTTGCTATGTAATTATTTGACGTGGGCTGTCATTTTGTTATTTCTTTAGGTTACTCTGGATTCAAATATGAATAAAATACTAATTCCTACTTGAGGCGAAATCATCAGAATAAATTAGGGGAGTAGGTACTTAAAATAAATTTCTATAATTTAAATATTTTCTAAAATAGAATTTTTATTTGCGAAATGTCATCATCAAATTTTGAAATTTTCTATTAAACAATAATTATTTTTTATTAGACAAAAAAGCAAGAATAATAACAACTATGCCAATAATTATGCCAGTAATTTCCCACTAATACCATGCGAGCGAAGCCGCGGGTAAAAGCTAGTGCATAATAACTGTACACAGCCCTGCGCCTGTGGAAGTATTGACCTAGTAAATGAATATGTCTACTTAGGGGTGACGGTGGATTGTAATATGAAATGGGATATCCATATTGTTAAGCTATGTAAGCGCCTTCGAACGATTGTAGGCAAACTGTATAAACTTAAATATGATGTGCCCATCAAAACCATGAACCAAATCTATTTGTCCCTGGCTGAGTCTAATGTGAGACATGGTATAACTTCTTAGGGGCACTCATGTAAGACAAATATCCAACATGTACAGTCAATTCAAAACGCCATGGTCAAATTATTCGTCAGCAAAGCAGTTTATGACCAGCGTCAAAATATCACAAGAATGTATAAATCCATAAATGTTTTACCTATTAGAGCTCTTTTTTGGCATAATATCTGTATGCAACATATCCTAGATAGCCCATACAAAACAATGGTGGATCACGTGCACAATACTAGGCTTTCACAAAATGAAGGTATGATAGTACCTAGATTTTCTAATAAACATGGCCAACGAACTTTTGAATACATTTTACCACTTATATTTAATATGCTGCCATATGATTTGAAAAAATGTTGCTCGACACCCAAATTTGCACTATTGTTAAAAACGTGGCTGTTGGAATCAGATTTTCTGTATTAACTGACTCCTCGTGCATTTTAATTTTTTTTTAGACGTTGTCTTCATATTTTAATATTTTTTTATACTTATTTATGTTTCTATTATGTACTCGTATTTTATTAAATTGCAATCTTTTTTTCTTCTATTGTAAGACATCTTATACTGTACTATGTTTTTGTCCACACTATTTTCCTGCCGACAAGCTACTTGCAGTAGCTTTGCAGGTGTAATGTAAACAAGAAAAAAACCTATTTTCTGTAATAAAAAATAAAAAATACAAATGTGCCGTTTTCTGGGTAGTTACAAAATATCTGCTAAATGGAAGGCGATCCTTCTGTCAATACTCTAATTGGTGTATCTATGGACCAAGGTTGCCAGTTCATGGGTAATTCCCCAAACTGTGTCTTTTTTTAGGAATTTAAACCGATTTGGGGTTTTGTGAGGAAAATGCGGGATTCTTCAATATGAGAACTAACGTAACTTATACTGATTAAATAAATCATTTCCTAATTGCCAAACATATTTTGAGTCTGAACGAATAGAGATATCACATATGTATACGTCGTTAATGCAGGTAGGTATTAAACAAACACTTTTGCAGCCTCAAGGTCGAGACCCGGAATAGTTCCTACCGCTTGCTAAGTAAGACATCTGAGGTAAATGTAATCTATCACAAGTTAAATCCAAAGTGCATTGTTGACCACGGATTTAATTTAAGAGTTTTTGAAAATTCAATTAGATTAAGGTCGTGGGTTCAAATTTGAACCCGCGACATTTGGATTGCTAGTCTCGAGTCATACCTGTTTACCACGCAGGCTGTTTAAAAAAATATATTCGTTTTTTTCTATTCGTAACCTTGGATTGCTCATCTTTTAGGTGAAAAACAATTTTATCGTGGTTATGTTGATATTCCTCTGCGTTCATTCGTTATAAATAATATATTATGAAGGTGGTCTAAGGAAATCAATCTGTCTAGTCGAAGTGCAAACACCAAAGCAACACGATGTGGCATCTTCAGCTGGTTCTCGGCTATATTGTTTTAATGGTAGTTCAGAATAACTATGCGGAATACATAGCAGACTCTCTAATTCCTCAATGTAAGATGTACATTGTATATTGCTTTATCTTATCTTTATATATAAAACAAAGTAGGGTTAGTTACACCATTTATAACTCGTGGACGGCTAGACCAATTTTCATGATCTTTGATTTGTTGGATTTGTGTCCGCCCCTAATAGCAGAACAGAAAATATTGAAAAAATAAATGATGAAGAAAATTAATTTTTTCATACATTTTGTATGGAACGGATTTTTATCTTTTGAAAGAGCTGTAGCAATATTGTGATAAATATGAAATTAAATAATGAGTGAATAAGTGAATTCCAAAAATTCAAAAACGTCAAAGGTCAATAATTGTTTGCTTTTATTCTTAATCATATATGCCGCCCCTCTTTCTTACACACTAAATGTCAACAGTTGAAAATGGGACAAACGGTGAACGTACGTCTGCACCCCTCCAAAGGAAAAATACAATAATTTTAATAAATCTACCTCACACGTATAAAGGAAATGAAACGCAATTCCCGTAAGTAAGTGGAATAGTAAGAAAATCACAAAAATTATAAATCCGTACACAATGCCATCTAAAATGTAAAACTGCCAATTTAGAACTAGATCTCACTGAGCTCAGTCAATGAGGCCAGATATAATAGCAAAACTTTTTTTATATGTCTTTCAGGTTCTCCTCTGATAAAGCTGATGGATGTGATACTCTCCAATGAGGAGACAGACGCTCTGCAACTCTATTTCGTAGAGCAGTCTAGTCCCGTCAGTCTGAAGGTTTACAACATCAGCAGATCAATGGAGTTGTTGGGTCACAAACACTTCAACAAGGACTATAAGACCGTCATCTACTCCCACGGATATCTGGACGCTCCCGACTCGGCCAGCACCTATGAAATTATAGAAGCTTATGTCAAAGCTGGTGGATACAATATCATTATTTTAAACAGCAATCCAGTGGTGACGCGCGTGCTTTACTTCAGGTATGGATGGTCTGATGCTCTGTAGGAAACCCGTTTGCATCGCGTAGGTGTAAACTGTGCACCGTAAAGTTAAGTTATTATTTACTAGCGGGTTCCCGGCATGCGTTGCTATGCCACTTAATAAAGAAATTGTTTCTCCCTGCGTGTCCTTTCCCATTCGTACCGTTCCCCTTCCTCTCCCACGTCTCATTCCCCTCACGCGTTCCCACTCCGCCTTCTCCACCTACCCTCTCTCTACTCCCCTCTCCCGCTTCCCCTCTCCCCCTGCCCCTGTCGCGTTCTCCTCCCCCTACCGCATTCCATTCATTCAGCCCCGGCACATTCAGTTTTCAAACAGCTCGCGTGTCACCTATTGAATTTTTTTATACAAATTTGATAATGGCAGAGCTCACCAGTATAAATAAAAAAAAAATTGCAACAACAACTCACCAAAGTTTCATCGCAGTAGGATGAATGGTTTAGCAACGCTTATAAGAAACACTTATACTCGTACAAACATATTTTGATTTATATATATATATATTTTTTTTTTTTTTTGAGTTTCTTTATACTACGTGAGAATATGCATAAGGTAAGAGTAGTATTTCATTTTATAAATTTGAGTATTTTTTCAGAAAGCATAACATTTCTTTTTAAATACATTCATTCTTCATACTTTCAGGCATTTCATCATGCATCTTTAGTCCTCTATAAATTAGGCAGTTCTGTGATTTAGATTTTTCGTATCTAACTCAATTTTTTTTTCTGGTTTCGTAATTATATAAGTATCTCTTTCAAAAACTTTTCATCCTTAAAATATTTTGACATTTGGGTTTTCATAACTTTATGCACAAAATTTAACACATTAAATAGTAGTCTCTTTTTTATTGGAATCCTATTTAGCTCCTCTCTCATTTGATTAACCCTTAAGTATTTGCATTTCCCCGTAGCTCTGTTCTTTATTAATTTGTTATATAAAAAAACATTTACAGTAGATATAAAGAAACTTTGACTGACCAAATACGAAGGGCTAAATAGGACAGTCGAATTGATAGGTTTCGTACATATTAGATAGGTAGGTACATGATGATTCATATAAAATTAAATAAAGTTTAATAACTTCCCCCGAGCCGACAGGTCCTCGTGGGGGAAAACGACCGAGACCATTTAAAGATAAACAAAAGAACTTCAGATATACATATAGCAACATTTAACTCAAGATCGTTAAGGACACATTCAAGAATTTTAAGAACTTGAAACGGCTATATCGGAAATAAAGTGGGACATAATAGGAATTAGCGAAACAAGGCCGTAGCCAGAGAAAAATTTCGGGGGGGGTTTTGTTTGGTGGAACAGTGTTTATAGAAATACGCAGTGGTGGACTAAGGGGGCGGGGCGGAGGGGGTGGCCCGCCCGGGCCCCTAGTCCTGGGGGCTTTAAGGCACCAGGACACTGTAATTTTTTTTTCATTTTTTTAATTTCATTTACTAAAAAATCCACTTCTTAAGGATGCTCTCACCAAATATTTGAAAGAAATTCGTAGAATTGACGGAGATACAGCATTTTATGTGAAATCGTTTGAAACAGTTTGTATATTGAATTATCCTTCAGAAAAACTTTGAACGTGTTTTTCAACCTTGTTGACAACCTATACAACTATATATCCGATTTTCATGCATCAAGTCTTATACTGTACGAAAATCGAGTGTTTTTGGCACCACGTAAGGGAATTTCGATGTCTAAAAAAAAGAAAAAATGGCGGACCAGCGAATTTTATTTTCGATTTTTGTATGGAAAATTTTCAGCGTTCATAAAAAAATAGAATGGGTCCCTCTAATTGGATTTTCGAACAGTTTAAGACTTGGTGCATGCAAATCTGATGTGTATATCAGTTTTTCTAATATGTTGTTAACCAGCCGAGCGATTCCGTATCTTTTGTGGGATCGTGATTGGATAACGGATGTTATCTCCTGTCAGATTTGTGTGTCATATTTACTGTCACATATTTTAGTTTAGATCGATTTAACCATTGGAACGCTTTTTGCTGAATTTCGGTACCACTTACAAAACATAAGTTTGCTTAGTTGTTTAATTTCAGCAAATTCGCTCTAGATGCATTATTCCTGCAAGTACGCATGATTATTTATTCATTTAATGTACGTTATACTTAGAAAAAGCAAATAACGGACACAAAAATCACACAAATCTGACAAGAGATTACGTCCGCTATCTAATAACGATCTCACAAAAAATTCGGAAACGCTCGGCTGGTTAAAAAACGTAGTTTCAAGAAAACCGCGTTCGAAGTTTTAAAGGATAATTCAACTTACAAACTGTTTAAAACGGTTTCATATAAAATGCTGTATCTCCGTCAATTTTACGAATTTCCTTAAAACATCTAGTGTTAGCATTATTAACAAATGCGTCTTTCAGAAAATGAAATAAAAAAAAACTTTATTTACAGTGTCCTGGGATCTTAAAGCCTTGATCAATTTGAATCAAGGGAACATGGAGGATGGAGGCGTTCAGAGGCCCCCCAGGACCCATGTGAACTGAATAAAAAGCTTGTAAAATTACATCAACTTCTTAACTGTCAGAAGCTGCAAGATGATTTGCAACGTTTGAACACGTATTGTAATACCCATTGTCTGGAAATAAAAATATCTAAGTGGTTCGTCGTGCGCTTCACCAGAAATAAAAAACATGTTTATCTACGAATACTCAATTAATCATCAACCATTATCCATCAAATCAGAAATTAAGGACCTAATATAATTTACTTGATAGTAAACTGAATTTCAATAAACATATCGACCCTATAGTCACTAACGCATCTTCTATTCTTGGTTTCATAACCAGTTCCTGTAAATAATTAAAGATCTTATTACTTTCAAAATTCTTTACTTCTCATACGTTCGTAGTTTGCTTTAATACGCACCTCAAGTGTGGAACCCAGGCTATGTAATAAACAAAAATAGAATTGAAAGTGTTCAAAATAGATTCTTAAGGTACCTCAACTTCCGCTCTTTTTGATCTCATGTTAGTAATGAAGGCTCTGCAAAGTTCTTCAATATACAGACGTTAACTTGCCGAAGAAATATAGCAAATTCGGTAATGTTATTTAAAATTACACGTACATAACTTAATTGATAATCCTGATCTTCTTCAACGCCTATCATTCCATTTTCCAAATCGTAACAGCAGGCAGTCGCTTACTTTTAATCTCCCTCTTTGCAAGACCAACTCCAAACAGACTCATTTATCCACTGATCCACACACTCATTTAACTTAAATTATTACCACATTGACATTTTTAACTCGACTTTACGTGACATAAAACGAAAACTTACTAAACAACATGACTCAAACTAAAAAGTTCAATGTCCCGTCCTTTGCCTCTTAATCCTAATTCTATGTTTCTCCCCCCCCCCCCCTTTCATATATTGTAACAATTTTTTTTATTTTTTTTTAATTTTTAATTTTTTTTTTTTAATGTAGCTATAACTTTGTGGTAATCCATTATAGATAAATTAAACAAACTAACATTGTTTAATTTAAAAAATAAATTAATTAAGAAAACACCCTTACAATGTCACACTTTATCATTCATTCACTATCATCAGTGAAAAGTTCATAATTGGCATAATTAACTATCTTACTATTGTGTTATTATGTAATCTCAGTTTTGCTGTCAACTTTCCCTAAAATAAAATAAAAATTTAAAAAATAAATAAAAATTAAACTAGGGAGGAAGGGGGGGGGGGGGGGGGGGTGGCTCATTCAGCTTTGAGGCCTCGGGCGTCTGACGGGCTTAGTCCGCCATTGGAAATAAGTTAAGTTTAAAAAAAAATGATAAAAGAAATTAAATGGTATTATGTATAAATCTTATCACATATTTTTATAACTACAAAATTAAATTTAGTATTTTCTTTGCAACGAGCAAATCAATTACCTCGTCGGTGTCAATGATTTGACCACCATAACACGGGCATCAGCCCTAGCATGGTGGTCGAAAAATCCATAAATAATGAAAGCATAATATTTATGCCATGAATAAAGTAAAATTTAAAAAATGTTAATTCTGCATTGACTTTCCTGGCCTGTAGAATTTCTTAAATAAGTTTTGAGGCGTTTCTTTTTTTTTATGAATGTTAGAGGAGAGCGCTAACATTTTCAGCGCCAAAATCGATGCGAAAATGTTTAATAAAACACGACTCGTTTAAAATAGAGAAAAAATCTCTTGGGGAGCATCTTAAGTATCATTTAAAGAAAAATTGAGAATTTTTTCACAATTTTCACGGTTTTTTAATTATTTTTGGAGCATACCTTACAATTTTTTTCTATCGAGGGAATTTCATATAATTTGCGTATCGGCTTGGGAAGCATCTAGACATTATCTTAAAAAATAACATATATTTTTTAAGAACTTAAAAACTTCAAATGTTTAAGGGAGATATGTAAGAAATCGATAGAAATTCGAGTTGCGGCCCCTTAGGGGGCATCCATTAATTACGTGAGCACAAAAGGGGGAGGGGGGGGCAGCAAATCTCACGTTACTTGAAAAAAATATACGAATTGGCCCAAATTTATCTCACTGAGGGGGACGGGGGGGTCTAGATTGGAAGAAAAACTTTTCACGTAATTAATGGATGCCCCCCTTAAGACATGGATTATGAAGTACATAATAGATTTCCTTGAATCATATCAACCCATCATGATTTACAACGGGTCTCGCACATTGCCGTAAGAGTTTTCCATTGTTTTTTAGGGAATTTTTTTCAATATTTACTTCTAAGCCCTTAACAGTTCGTTTTGCCGAGGACATGATAAAATTTCCAATTGATGTTTTATTACCAATAGAATTTCGAATAGGTTGAACCTTGCAAGAATGACATAGAGCCAAATTTAACGAATGTGAGCTGCAATTAACGTATAAGGCTTCTGGATGTGACTTACAAATTACTGCCTGTACACCTTTAAAACTTCCTTTCATCGAAGAAGCGCCATCATATCCTTGTCCGATTAAATATTCGCAAACTATACCCAAAAATTTTAATTCAGATAAAATTGCATTAGCGAAATACTTTCCTGTTATATTCTCAACTTTTAAAAAAGGTAAAAAGTTAACAAATCTTCAAAAAATATTCGGCGCACCGGTCAATTTCGGGGGGGGATCAAACCCCCTCGATCTCCCCCCTGGCTACGGCCTTGTAGCGAAATGAGATGAGAAGATATGGGGAGTAGATAGAAGACCATGGAAATTACATTTTACACCACATAGGCGTGACGTCGGTACAAAGTAAAATTAACAGAAATAAAAAACAGAACTCAATTCAAACAGGTACATTCTGTACATCGAACACTAAAATGGCGATGTACTGGACATATGTTGAGAGAAAGGCAAGAGAAATGGACCATCGTAACAGAGTGGTATCCAAGAGACGGTAAAAGAAACAAAGGTGGTCAAACGAAAAGATGGGAAGATGATCTAAAAAAGGTGGCTGGTCCAGATTGGATCAGAGTTGCAAAGGATAGAGATAAATGGAAATCTTTAGATGAGGCCTATGTCGAAAGACAAGTTGTTTCTAAAAATAATGACCTGAACGTTGATAATTTAGAGTAATATTTAAAATTGATTAGATTAGAAAAATGTTTATAAATTTAAAAGCAATAAAGGCTATTTATTAAATAAGTTAAAATTCACAAATTCCATTTACCTACATAATTGTGATATAAGATACAGTCGAGTACAAGGTTCTCGAATCAATTACAAGAATAAACAAAAAAATTTACAAAACTAAAAACGACTTCAAAAAATGCACTAAAAAGTAAAAAATAATTTCGTACGATTGTTATTTTTGGAGTCGTTGTCAGCCAAGGTAACTACATACAGGTGAAATGTGGACATCTTGGCTGACACCGACTCCAAAAATAACAATCGTACGAAATTATTTTTTTGCTTTTTAGTGCATTTTTTGAAGTCGTTTTTTGTTTTGTTAAAATTTTTGTTTATTTTTTGATTTTTAGTGACGAGCGTGCGTAAAGAAGTTTTTCTTCAATAAAAGAATCATCGAAATCTGTTGGCGTAATATTGAGTTATTCGTCCATTTGTCGCGCATATACTTATTGAAAATTTAAGACATATATGGTTTTCTCATGGATCCCATTGTCAGAACTGGACCAAATTAAAATGGGACCACACGGGAAGCACCAGCTTTCTAATAAAAAAGAATCATCAATATCGGTTCACCCAATCGAAAGTTCTGAGGTAACAAACAAAAAAAAATACCGTCGAATTGATGACCTCCTCCTTTTCGAAGTCGTTTAAAAAGTGTATTTGAAGTGAGTAAAACAGTAAAAGAAAAAACTTATTCTATAGCTTGTTCAAATTTATTAATTGGCCAAATATTACATTTAGAAGCACTATAGTTTTATAAATGAGCTCTGCAGTGTTTCCATTTAATTTACTTTTTAGTCTTCCAAAAATTGTAATTTTTTTGATACCTTTTTTAGCACAAATTCTGTGACAGTTTTGAATCGAGTATTACATTCAGGTATTTGTGTTTAGACTAACGGAATTTAAAACTTCGTTTGCATAAAAGCACTATGATATTAAATAACGTACTTGAGCCCTTAAAAGGAAGCCACAAGCCAAAAATGTGTATATTTTGAATAAAGGTAACAGACATAAAAAAAATCGCTTGACAAATGGAACCTAGAAAAGCTCGATTTCTAATGCAAAAGTGGTTTTTCCATTTTTTTATTATTTTGCAAATAGTTTTATGTAGACTGCCAACGCGTATTTAGGTTAGTATTGCAATTCAACATTGCGAATTTATGAATATTTTTTACATACTTGTTTGGAGTTTGATGTTTCGGAGTGTGAATTAATAGAAAACACCTCCAACGTTGCCAGCTTATATCGGTTTCTTACTTCTTCCCTGTTCCCTTCGGTTCGGTTCCCTTCCCTGTCCCTTCGGATGGCTGTCAAGAGTGAAACCTTATACGTTATATTTGTATAAAATCGTCGAATCAATCGATTCTCTGTTACTTGACCCCCAGGGAGGTAATGGTAAGAAGACCAGATACAAGCAGATACGTCCTTTTAGTTACATCATGCTATTTCATTCATTTAGACACACGTTCATAACATATATTATAAAATCTCTCTATAATTATCTACAGAGATTCTATTTTGTTTGTACTGGGCAGTATCTCAGAACTATTTTGTAATTATTGAAAGACTGGCAGTTCCCTGAGATCACAACCATTGTTTTTAGTTATTTAGTACACGAATTTGCTTTAAGAAGTCACTCGTTCTTGTAACTCGGAAGCTAGATTTTGCCTGAAGAGCTATCGCAAAATAATGACTTGCCTGTCCGTCTTCGGCAATCTTCAACAAACGAGAACATGTGCTCCGAACATAGCATAGACAACGGAAAATAATGTTAGAACTGATCATAGACTGATATTATGATGCATTACAGATATTATGTTTTCATTTAATTTTAGAAGCGTCCGTGCAGCTCGTTATGTCGGGAACCGAATCGGAATCATCATTGGTCAGATGTTGAGAGCTGGTGGGCTGAAGCTAAACAGTTTGGAACTTGTCGGGATGAACCTTGGAGCTCATATCTTGTCGTTCGCTGGCAAAAACTTCAAGAAAACCACCGGTAGGAGACTACCAGTCCTCGTGGCCCTTGAGCCCAGCGGGCCGTGCTTTGCCGAAGCCTCAAAAGGTGAAAGACTGGACAAAGATGATGCAGACTTTGTGATGGTGATTCATACCAACGGGGAAGATCTCGGGATGCTGTACCCATCTGGTCACGTAGATGTTTACGTAAATGGGGGTAAGAGGCAACCTGCGGAAGAAGGAGGGTTTAGGTGTTCACTGATATGTAGTCACTTGAAGGTGCTGAAATATTGGAGCGTTGCCGTTGCTAATCCCAAAGGTTTGTACAAATCAAAATTTCCAGCTTTAAGAGTGAATAACCAGCACATGACAACTTCGATTCCGACACTAGCGCTAACACATCAGGGCTCGCGAGCCGGCGTTTTCAGAACTAAATTTCGTTCCGCGGCAATCCGAGTTTTGAGGGTTTTGTTCACGCGAGCTAGGGCTGCCCGCTACTATTACTACTTTATATTACTATTCTCGCTTCCAGAATTTTAATTAGTAGTAGTTATTTGTAATTTGTATATCGAAGTGCATAAATATAAATAGATTCAAGTGAAATGCGTAAACACAGTAGGTATTAAGTAGATACCTACATGAATAAACAATTTGTTATATTCTTTTTATAATTTTGGTTTTTTTGTTTTTTAATTGTATTTTACGGCCATTAGAGTGGAAGATACTCTCAGTATCGCCCTGGTGTAAGACCACCATTAAGAATTGAAACGTTGCTTGAAATGGCTTTAGCCGTGTTTATTGGCCAGATCTGAATAGCCAGATACTTCCCCACCTTCTTCTTCCCTATATAGTCCAGTCAGCCTGTGTCGTAGAACATCATTTAGACCAACTAAATAGTATAAAGCTAATTTTTTCCCCATCGACTACTACCATTGAGACAAGTGTTTAGAAAAAAGTCCCCGCCCCTACCCCCCTTGCTTCCCCCCTTGTGCCCCCCCAAACATGAAAAGTGTAAGGGTTTCGTAAATCGCGTCTATCTCAATTATTAAACAACATATCGGATTGGAATTTTTTTTATTCTCTTTGCTGTAACATTTTCTACAAAAAAAAATTCAGTTAACTTTCGTCGTAACTTTTACCGTTTGTTTGTAATTCGTATGATAAGGTAAAAATTTGTATATTTTTTGGCACATAATTTTACATTTTGTCACAGAACTTTTCAGGCCGACATTTTATGAAAAAATATTTCCTACAAAAGTTGTAGCCCCTGTTATTACCTTTAAAATGATATAAAATAGTACTTACTTTTTCGGAGATCCAGCGAGATTATCATGGCGGGTTCGGTCGAGGTGGGGCCGGCCGGCGCGGCGCAATGCAGATATTGTTGTATAGTGATAGTGTTTTTTATCTTCAAGGTACACTATTGCATTTTCCATAAATAAAACTAATCGAGTCTCGGTGAAACCTAAATTCCCCACTTTTTAAATTTGTTTCAAATAATAATAAGTCCTTGTATACAGCGAAAATAGGTATTTTAAATAGTTTTTGGTTTGAAAATGCATGTAATATTTTTTAAAGATGTTATTTTAGAACAAAATAATTGCGGTATCTTAATTTGATCATATCCTAAACTTCCGTGAGAGGTTCTTCATTTTCCTCGACTTCAACCAAAGTTACATTGCTGCATGATCCACCACAGCTCCCGCACATTTCTGTGCAATCAAGTGATGCTTTAAAGCAGCTACAATTATTTTTGCAAGCCTTTTTGCAGTTGCAGGAAACTAAGTTTATAACTTCTTCAGGTGCCGGTGGTTTTTTTGAGTGCACTGGGTACAGCATGTTGTCTGTTAAAATCCATCCCCAGTCCGTAGCGCTGATTTCCTTATCTCCAATCCATTTTTGAATCTGATAGTATGTTCGATAGGCGTGTTGTTCAGCAGCATCAGATGTTGGAGGGAGGAACGCCATGTTAAATTTGGATTTTAATGACATTTTTGCAACAGCTTTAAGGTACATTGAATATCTACTGTCATTCAGACTTGCAGACCTTGTGCATCCATATAGTTTCAAGACAAAAGCCTCTCCTACCTCTTTGAGAATATTTTTGTCTGCCTGTTTTTCATAAAACTGTAAAACTTTTGTGCGGAGATCATTTGATGAACTTAGCAATTTGTACGCGTTAATTTTGCCTTTGCCGAATAAATAAGATGTGGTATCACATCCTGTGATAGCATGCAAAAATAATACCACATCCTTCATATCACCAATCTCTTCACGAATCTTGCTGATGTCATACGTTGATGGTGTGCCAGAGGGTTTGTGAAAGAATAGTTGCACATTTTGACACTGTGGTAGCCCTAACAATAGAACGAAAAGATCAGTATCCTTTTATTATTTTTATGTAAAAAAACATCTCTAGAAATGAAATTCAACGTTAATATGGAATGCTCTGTGAAGCAAAATGAATTTTTGGCAAATCCAAAAAACAAAAGCCAGCTTATTGAACAGCTCTCTCAGAAGCTTAATGAAGCAAACATTCCAACCATTGTGGCGGAGGAAGATGCAGATAATAAAGTGGTCGGAAGAGCAATAGATGTCTCCCAGATTCAAAGTGGGAGGCCTGTAGTTGTTGTCGGACAGGATACTGATCTTTTCGTTATATTGTTAGGGCTACCACAGTGTCAAAATGTGCAACTATTCTTTCACAAACCCTCTGGCACACCATCAACGTATGACATCAGCAAGATTCGTGAAGAGATTGGTGATATGAAGGATGTGGTATTATTTTTGCATGCTATCACAGGATGTGATACCACATCTTATTTATTCGGCAAAGGCAAAATTAACGCGTACAAATTGCTAAGTTCATCAAATGATCTCCGCACAAAAGTTTTACAGTTTTATGAAAAACAGGCAGACAAAAATATTCTCAAAGAGGTAGGAGAGGCTTTTGTCTTGAAACTATATGGATGCACAAGGTCTGCAAGTCTGAATGACAGTAGATATTCAATGTACCTTAAAGCTGTTGCAAAAATGTCATTAAAATCCAAATTTAACATGGCGTCCCTCCCTCCAACATCTGATGCTGCTGAACAACACGCCTATCGAACATACAAAAAATATATAAAAACCACCGGCACCTGAAGAAGTTATAAACTTAGTTTCCTGCAACTGCAAAAAGGCTTGCAAAAATAATTGTAGCTGCTTTAAAGCATCACTTGATTGCACAGAAATGTGCGGGAGCTGTGGTGGATCATGCAGCAATGTAACTTTGGTTGAAGTCGAGGAAAATGAAGAACCTCTCATGGAAGTTTAGGATATGATCAGATTAAGATACCGCAATTATTTTGTTCTAAAATAACATCTTTAAAAAATATTACATGCATTTTCAAACCAAAAACTATTTAAAATACCTATTTTCGCTGTATACAAGGACTTATTATTATTTGAAACAAATTTAAAAAGTGGGGAATTTAGGTTTCACCGAGACTCGATTAGTTTTATTTATGGAAAATGCAATAGTGTACCTTGAAGATAAAAAACACTATCACTATACAACAATATCTGCATTGCAACGCCGCGCCGGCCGGCCCCACCTCGACCGAACCCGCCATGATAATCTTGCTGGATCTCCAACAAAGTAAGTACTATTTTATATCATTTTAAAGGTAATAATAGGGGCTACAACTTTTGTAGGAAATATTTTTTTATAAAATGTCGGCCTGAAAAGTTCTGTGACAAAATGTAAAATTATGTGCCAAAAAATATACAAATTTTTACCTTATCATACGAATTACAAACAAACGGTAAAAGTTACGACGAAAGTTAACTGAACTTTGTTTGTAGAAAACGTTACAGCAAAGAGAATAAAAAAAATTTCAATCCGATATGTTGTTTAGTAATTGAGATAGACGCGATTTACGAAACCCTTACACTTTTCATGTTTGGGGGGGCACAGGGGGGGAGGCAAGAGGGGTAGGGGCGGGGACTTTTTGCTAAACACTTGTCTAGATGATAGTAGTCGATGGGGAAAAAATTAGCTTTATACTATTTAGTTACATATAAAAACACAGGCTGACTGGACTAATATCCTTCCCCTCCCCACTACCTTCAGTCTTACAACATACCCCAAATTGGGGATGCAATAGTCCCACTGGCTCCAGACGAGAACAGTTGGGACTCTTGTGCGGTATTCATGAAAAAAAAGAGTAGTATTCAGTTGGATTGTAAAAAATGTCGCATTTTAAAATATTTATTTGTGTGCATAATTAATAATAAGCACATCAACAAACAGAATTAAAGCGCACAAACCCTTTCTTTCTTTGAGTGGCCTTTCAACGCATGCCGGGTACCCGCTGTATATAATGTTATATAGTGCAGGCGCTTGCATTATAATTCCCGTGACTTGTGATGGAACCATAACAGTTTAGTTGACCGCGAGGTTACAGTGCCCTTGAAACGCATGCCGGGTACCCGCTGTTTATAATTTATTTATTTATTTATGGACAAATAGTCCATTAACAATATAACAATAACACGAAAAACAAGCGTGCGTAAAGGCCCGACCCGCCGAGCAATCGATCACCGTTCGCATTGATTACCGTTCGCATGTCATTTTTCGTAACAATCACCACTTTTCGTAACCCATTCACCAGTTTACCCTCAAGTGTCGAGCGTGCGTAAAAAAGATTTACCCCAAAAAATATTTTGGAGCAGTTGGGACTCTTGTGCGGTATTCACACAAGAATAATTTAAAATAAAAAAAATATTCGAAATTATAAAAATTTTTGCATAAAAATATTCAATGAACATGAAAAATTGCATTCGGGCAACCCTGTAGATTTAACAAACGTGAATCAAGGAATTCGTGTTTATTTCAAATTTCGTTTTCAAATTTCATTTCCAAATATTATTATTCAAAGCGTCGCGAAGACGTGCTCTCCTGGCCGCGTTTGGGCCCGTAATGAAATCTGAAATTTGTGTTTACGGGCTGCGATAAAAATGGTGAAATGCGATGTTCAAAATTATTTAAAATTAAATACTTCCTGAAATTATTTTACGATCAAATTATTTATGATTTGTCAATAACGTCTTAGCAAAATAAGTATGTAAAAAAATCCGAAATATATTTGTTTGTAAGTGCACAAATAAATGCACAAACCGACCAATTTTCGTCAAGAAACACATGTCCGTATATATTTTTTAATAATTTTATTTAAACTAAAATTAAAATTCTGAAAAATAGGTTTACCAGCTAATGTATTGATTTATTTTACTGCATGATTATATGATTTGAAATGGGTGTTGTATAATAAATGTACTTTTTTGAAAATTGAACAAATCTGCGAACGACCTATGGTATAACCTTATTATTCTAAAAATAAACATTTTTTCTCAAAATCTAAAAGATACGTTTACTAGATAAAAGAACAATCTTTTGAAATCCTTTTATAGTTTTTTGTGGAAAAGAGTCAATACGTCTAACCACTGATTTAAAAATGACATATTTCTGGTTTCTCTGCTTATACACTCTTAATTAATTTCAGAATGTTTCGTCATCGTCTTCTCTTATAGGCTTCCAAACACTGCTATGACCTGTAAATCTGAGAGAAGACTCCTTAGTTCGTTTATATTATAATGTCATATTTGGAGTTGCTGTGTGGAGGGTCTTTTTATGGAAAGGAAGGAGAGGAAGTTAGGGAAAGGAAAACGGTATGAGGGGTGGGTAGGAATCAAGGAATCAATGTGTTTAGGAGTGACGAACATATTAGTCAGGCTAGAGATGTCAAAAGGTCTCCCTCGACCAGTTTCTACTGATTCAACACGCCACGTAGTAGGTGACCTAGACAAACCTCACCCTACGAATCCCTGGTAGCCCACCAGTATAAGTCACTAAAGTAACGATGTAAACACAGTATCACTTCTGCACACAAACACATACTCCATCATACTTCATCGCACATCTGCTCTGATGACTATTCTGATAACACTGCCTGAAAGTTTGTTATGAAAAGAATTCATAACACGATTTATTTAGTTACTGGTTTTATTATTCTTATTTCATAAGTCGTTTAAAGGGCTTTATTTTTTGTACGCTTGTAAAATTTTGGGTAAGGTTTTGGGAGCGAGTTCCGTTTCCGCACTTTTTAAATGTACGACGAAGGGAAGAGCGTCGTAGATTCGAGAGTCGGTTTGAAATCCTAAAATTCCATTACAATCCGCAGTTTGAAGTTCGATCCGGTTCGCGGACAGTGAAATGTAACACTGGTAGTAACCGAGGAATTGTTATTTTCATTATAAACCTGATTTTGTTTTTTTTGTTCCGTTCCGCCGATGTGGGTGGATCTGAAAAGTTCACCGCGTGCCTCAGTTTACGAAATTACGGGTGTGAAATCGGGCTTGAGTTACCTACCGGGCTGAACTTATAACTTCGGAACTCCTGGTTGTATTCCAGGGAAGACATATTATCCGGGCGCGCGTGGAGTCAAGAACCTGTTTGTATCCACCAGGCTGAGGGCTTTCTCGCTAATCCTTGACAAAATGTTACCGGCTCGTAACCTGCAGTCTACGGAATTTGAAACTTTTTTATTGAGGGAAGCAACTAAGGCGTGACCTTCGCCAGGACGTAAGCAGACGCCTCTAGGGCGTGACCTGCATCAAGACGGGGGCACGGATTCCGACCTGGAGCTCCACGGTTCTACGGCATCGCACCTCAGATGAACGCCGAAAGATGACATTATTTAAAATTAGATAGCTAGGCCTAAACCTGTTGTTCCGGGGGTTAGTGCGTTATTAACACTGTTTGATCTATGTACATTCAGTCCTCTTTAAATATACCTTTTATACTTTCGATGATAATCTAGTATATACTTATTTATGGTCCACGAAATGGAGGAGAAACCATTTAGTCCCCACGATCCTTTGAAAAGATAACACGGTCTCATGACTAAGCTATGCAAATTCTACCTCTCTTAATAACGGCATTCTATCACCTTAGATTGGCGCGTATAGACCATTAAAATGTTTTACAAAGCTGTTTCCAAGGGAGGTACGATTTCACCTGCTTGACCATCTATAAACAAGATGATAAATATTTCATCCTATCAATTCAGTCCTCAACACTCAATGTACAAATGCAATTATCAATTTGCCACCTAGTATTATACTTCATCCTATCAATTTGCCACCAAAGTATAAACCTATCAATTTAGCGCCCAACGTAGTATGGCTCGTGTCATTGGTTTCCTGTGGATTGTAATGATTTATGTGTTATTATTTTGTCATGATTTCTAGTTTATTTGACGACCGGCGTAGCGCAGCGGTAAGGCGCTTGACTTGCACACCGAAGGTCGTGGGATCGAATCCCGGCGTGGCAAATAAATTTTATTTGATTAATTTGTGCTATTTCACAATTTAATCATTTAAAAATAATATATAGTATATTTACGGCACGTTCCAGAGTGGAAGATACTCCCTGTATCGCCCTGGTGTAAGACCACCATTAATTGAAACGTTGCATGAAATGGCATTAGCCGTGTTTGGCGACCAGATCTGAATAGCTAGGTACTTCCCCACATTCCTCTCCCCTATCTTCTTCCCCTCCCCACTACCCTTAGCCTCACAACATACCCCAATTGGAGATGCCATAGTCTCACTGGCTTCAGACGGAAGCAGTTTACATACGAAATGTCAATATGCCTAACCTCAATTTCTAAAATCATTCATCATTAATTTAATAACAAGATTCGTGTTCAAATAGGTATTCTAATACTACTACCACCGCGCATAATGCGACTTACAGAATAATTCGGCGTAGTTAACTAAATTGTTGAGATTTAATTTTAATTTAAAAAAATAAAATGAAATTAATCCTGGTTTCAAAACATCGGAGTTCTTTTTTATAACCAGGTTTATAACTTGATTTTTCAAATTAATTTGACCATACACACTACAACATAGATAACTTTTTAAAAATTAAAATTAGGTTTCATCTAATGGAATACATTACTACCTCGATTAATTTGGTTATAACTTAATTTTATTACCATCACAATAATTTCAAAATCCAGGGAGTCACAAGTTGATGAACTGCATCCAAAATAAATTAAATCGAAAAACAGGGTTGTCAAATTTTTTTTATTTTTAATAATTTTGAAAAACAGGGTTGTCAAAAAAAACCGGGAGTTATACGTGTCGTAAGAGAATGTGTGTGATCAAAAATGTCAGAATGTCGGGTCGTTTCAACTCGGTTGATCAAACCAAATTGAATTTATACATACATGTTAAGTGTACGACATTGTTTTAATGATTGAATGGGCTTGAAAAATAATTGGCTCTTTTTTACTAGTCCAATATATTATTATGTATGTGACTGGATTGTGTACGCTTTGACTTGTTTTATGAGAATGATCAAGTGATATTTTAATCACTTGTGGTATGTCCAATAATGATCAGCGTAACAACGGACCTTCTATCTGCTGCAGCCTAATCATCTGCAGGCAATAGATCCTCCGTCTTCACTCTGATGCTGGAGCATACGGTTCCGAAACGTCAGGCAACGGCCCTGCTATGGCACAGACTCTATCATCTATCCATAGTTACACCGTCTCCTGGAATGAAGATGATATCAATCTCCGAATTGTACTTCCATAATTTTTATAATGATGTGTTAACTGAGTGTAAAAAATGTTTCTCGCGGTACCTCGAGCACGGCACATGGCAGGAAAACAAAACTCTATTTAACTACATCGACGTCCATAAAATTTTTTGGTCCAAAAAAGTCCACGAATTTCCAAAAAACATTATGCTGGTTTTTATAAATATTTAATATTTATAAAATTTATAAAAGTGTCACGATTGACAAATTATTGATTTTAATTTTATTTTGTAATTATATATATTGGTATACAATCAATGACTTCACTCGATCTCGAATTCTGTGGTGATGGGCCCACCACCTCAAAAAACTAGACGGAAAGAATTCATCTAACCAGTATGGGCAACCCTGATATTTCTGCATTCCTTGCGCAAAGAATGAGTAAAAATCAAGTGACTCCATTCTAACTATATGCATGCCTTTATTTAAAAAAAAATTATAATAAATCTTTATTAGATTTGTTAATGATGACGTAAACGAATTGACACCTCGAAAAAAATAATATATATTTGAAAACACTATGTCTGAGAAAATAAAAAAAATAAATTTTTGTTGTTGTTGTTGTTTTTGTTAACATTGTTAATGTGTTTAACTATTAATTATACAAAAGGTAATAATTTTTTTGTTGTTGTTGTTAATAATTATTGTCGACGTTGTTCTTGTTGACGTTTACAATTGATCAATGAAGTTGATCGAGAGAATATTTTTTTGTTAAAAAAAAAATTGGCAACCCTGTTTTCCAAAATTATTACAAAATAAAAACTTTGACAACCCTGTTTTTCAAAATTATAAAAAATAAAATCTTTGACAATCCTGTTTTTCAAAATTGTCAAAAATAAAAAAAAATTGGACAGCCCTGTTTTTTTATTTAATTTATTTTGGATGCAGTTCATCAACTTGTGACTCCCTTGATTTTGAAATTATTGTGATGTTAATAAATTTAATTAAGTTAAAACCAAATTAATCGAAGTAGTAATGTATTCCATTAGATAAAGCCTAATTTTAATTTAAAAAAAGTGTTATCTAGGTTGTAGTGTGTATGGTCAAATTAATTTGAAAAATTAAGTAATAATCCTGTTTATAAAAAAGAACTCCGATATTTTGAAAGATTAATTTAATTTTTTTTTAAATAAAAATTAATATCTCAACAATTTAGTTAACTATGTCGAACTATTCTGTAAGTCGCATTATGCGCGCTGGTAGTAGCATTAGAATTAAGGGTCGACCGAGATCTCGGTCTCGGTCTCGGTCTCGGCATTCTCGGCTACAAATTCTACCGAGAACTCTGTCTCGGTTCTCGGCAAAAAATCGCCGAGAACCGAGACAGTAACCGAGACCGTTGTAAGTAGGTACGGTATAGGATAATGGGATTCAAATCTACCGCGCGCGTCCAAATTCGTCACTTGATGTCACGACAGCTCTAGAAAAAAGTGAGTTCTTTTATATGTTGTTGTGATTAATTATAATTACTTTACTAGCCAGAATAACTACATAAACTTGTTAAGTGAATATTAAGATCATTACGTATTATTTTATACGTATGTTGGAAAGCTGGTAAGTGTACGAAGATTTTTTAGATTCACTGGCCACATTCATCCGAACTCAGAACACATCGATTCGCTGATTTGTATGTGCTATTTTTCTTAGAACTTTGTTCATAATAAACTGCCAAAAACAGCAATGAACATACAAATCAACTAATCGACAATCTCAAATTATTGTTTAATAAAATATTTAATATTAGATACATTATATAAAATCTCAAATTATTGTTTAATTAAATATTTAATATTAGATATATTATATAAAATCTCAAATTATTGTTTAATTAAATATTTAATATTAGATATATTATATAAAATCTCAAATTATTATATAATTAAACATTATTACATTCTTAAAAATATAGTATATTATGCAAAAATAGCGCTATTTCATTTTTTTGTTCAATTTATCTATTCTCGGTCTCGGCTCTCGGTCTCGGCCGAGATTTTAATTTATTCTCGGTCTCGGTCTCGGTCTCGGCCGAGAACGAAAAACCTGTCTCGGTCGACCCTTAATTAGAATACCTATTTGAACACGAATCTTGTTATTGTATGAATGACCTGTATATTGTACGACGGAAGTAATTATAACTTAATATAATTTATATTGTTATTTTATATTGGTAATACGCTTGATAATATTGAGTGATAATGTTGCATTATGATGATTTTGTAAACACGATATAGTGACGTCTTGTCACTTTGACATTTGTCATTGGTTGTCAAATGCAAACGGCGGATGTTTACTAAAAGATGGCCACCATATTGGACCATAGACTATAATAACATTTCAATCATTTCAACCAATTAATGTTTATATTATTAGTTTTTTTTTATCATAGAAGAAATTTTTGTCATAACTTGAAACATCTATGAACGTAACATTTTAGAAAATGAGGTTAAGCATGGGTAAAACATATTGACATTTTGTATGTAAACTTGATACCTACAAACTACTGAGCACGAACAAACTACAAACCATGACAAAATAATAACACATAAATCATCACAATCCACAGGAAACCAATGACACGAGCCATACTACGTTGGGCGCCAAATTGATAGGTATATACTTGGGTGGCAAATTGATAGGATGATATGATACTAGGTGGCAAATTGATAATTGCATTTGTACATTGAGTGTTGAGGACTGAATTGATAAGATGAAATATTTATCATCTTGTTTATAGATGGTCAAGTAGGTGAAATCGTACCTCCCTTGGAAACAGCTTTGTAAAACATTTTAAAGTTCTACGCGCCAATCTAAGGTGATTCCTGTAGAATGCCGTTATCAAGAGAGGTAGAATTTGCATAGCTCAGTTTTGAGACCGTGTTATCTTTTCAATGGATCGTGGGGACTAAATGGTTTCCCCTCCAGTTCGTGGACCATAAATAAGTATAAAGATTATCATCGAAAGTATAAAAGGTATACTTAAAGAGGATTGAATGTACATAGATCAAACAGTGTTAATAACGCACTAACCCCCGGAACAACAGGTTTAGGCCTAGCTATCTAATTTTAAATAATCGCGGAGAGACATGGGGAAATCTTCCGCCGCTCATCTGAGGTGTGTCGCCGTAGAACCGTGGAGCTCCAGCTCGGAAACCGTGCCCCCGTTTTGGCGTAGGTCACGCCCTAGAGGCGTCTGCTTACGTCCTGGCGAAGGTCACGCCTTAGCTGCTTCCCTCAATAAAAAGGTTTCAAATTCCGTAGATTGCAGGTTACGAGCCGGTAACATTTCGTCAAGGATCAGCGAGAAACCCCTCGGCCAGGTGGATACAAACAGGTTATTGACTCCATGCGCGCCCGGATAATATGTCTTCACTGGAATACAACCAGTAGTTCCGAAGTTATAAGTTCAGCCTGGTAGGTAACTCAAGCCCGATTACACAGCGCGATAACCCTTAATTTCGTCAACTGAGGCACGCGGTGAACTTTTCAGATCCACCCACATCGGCGAAACGGAACAAAAAAAAAACAAAATCAGGTTTATAAGGAGAGTCTTGGCGAAGGTCACGCCTTAGCAGCTTCCCTCAATAATAAGGTTTCAAATTCCGTAGACTGCAGGTTACGATCCGTTAACATTTTGTCAAGGATCAGCGAGAAAGCCCTCGGCCAGGTGGATACAAACAGGTTCTTGACTAGACGCGCGCCCGGATAATATGTCATCACTGGAATACAACCAGGAATTCCGAAGTTATACGTTCAGCCCGGTAGGTAACTCAAGCCCGATTACCAGTGGCGTAACGTGCCTCGGAGGGGCCCTGCATCAAAATAAATAGTTGGGGCCCTTATTTTTGCTCGGTACAATACGGAATCTCGGTACAATACTTGAAGGTTGCCATTGTTCTTTCAAAACACAAATTTAACCCTTCGCTACTGGTAGATAAATAGGTAGTACCTACCATTGCAATCTAAATCACTCTCAGAAGCTGATTGCTGAAAAAAATCGAAGAAATTTTTGGGCATTTTTTTAAAACCTCTTCCCTTTTCTGTTTACTTTTTCTTTTCATAACTCCACTGGTATAATCTCTTTTCCTTTCGCTAATAATTTTCACAAATCAAACTAATTAACCAATACAAAATCAGAAGAACAAGATTGTATTGTATTACAGTGTAATAAATAACGTTTGAACTGGAATGAAATAAAAAGCGTACATTTTACTCTCCGTGGTTTGTCATTGTACGGAAATATTAGATACGGTGAATCCCGAAATAACCGATTTAGTATGTTGCCAACTTTTGGGCGCACGCTTAACCCGGGGAAAAAGAGATTGCTTTTTTTACTTTTTTTATTTCTGAAGTTCTATAGGCACGTATGAGTTTTTTATATTTTTTTCCCGGGAAGCACGTTAAGCCTCCGCTACCCGAATTTCTTACATATCTCCCTTAAACATTTGAAGTTTTTAAGCTCTTAAAAAAATATATAGAAGCGTTCCACGCCGAAACGCATATTATATAAAACTCCCTCGATAGAAAAAAAATCGCAAAGTATGCTCCGAAAATTATTATAAACACGTTTGTTTAAGTTATTGTTATGAAAAAATTCACTAAGTTTCTTTACATGATTCTTGAAATAAGTTGCATGAGATTTTTGCTCTATTTTAACGAGTCGTATTTTATTAAACATTTTCGCAATTTTCGCATCGATTTTATTGCTTCAAATATAAGCGCACTCCTCTAACATTCGTAATTTCATATCTCTCCATCTTCTTCGTATTGAGCTCGGATGCGGCGCCTTAAGTGACAGTGTGGATAACGTTTTACTAATTTTTGCTTACACACGTTAGGGGGCCCTGCAGCCCGGGTATGTATCATTGATACGGTGATACGGCGGTAGCTACGCCACTGCCGATTACACAACGCGATAACCCGTAATTTCGTCAACTGAGGCACGCGGTGAACTTTTCAGATCCACCAACATCGGCGGAACGGAACAAAAAAAAATCAAGTTTATAATGGAAATAACAATTCCGCGAACTGTTATTGACTAACTGTCCGCGAACCGGATTGAACTTCAAACTGCGGATTGTAATGGAATTTTAGGATTTCAAACCGACTCTCGAATCTACGGCGCTCTTCCCTTCGTCGTACATTCAAAAAGTGCGGAAACGGAACTCGCTCCCAAAACCTTACCCAAAATGTTAACAGCGTACAAAAAATAAAGCCCTATAAACGACTTATGAAATAAGAATAATAAAACCAGTAACTAAATAAATCCAATATTACTGCACAACTTCGTTAATAATATTTAACGAAAACAAAATTTAATATTGGTTAAATATTTGTTAACACAAATATTGTTAACCAATACTACTGCAAAACTTCAAAAAATCAACTAAATGAACGATTCTTTCCATATTCAAAGCTTATTGTTAACCAATACTACTGCACCACTTGGTTAACAATGTAGCAAAGATATTCAAACACAAAAGAGATATGCTATGATGTCCGCGCGACTGTCGCCGAACTACGGCCATTAATGCGCGTAGTTTGCATACAAAAAGAATTTGTAAATTTTCTTGATTTTTTGAAGGTGTGCATTATTATTGGTTAACAATGTAGTTTGAATACGGAAAGAATTTGTTCATTTAGCTTAGAGTTCGTTTAGTTTATTAGTTAATTATTCGTTCGTTTAGTTTATTCGTTAATTGGTAAACAACACCGGCGACACCCGAAAGCGCAGTCTCACCTAGTAAAAACGGCGGATAGCACATCTCCTTATATTTCAATATCTTTGCAATATAGTTTGAATATGGAAAGAATTCGTTCATTTAGTTGATTTTTTTGAAAACGAAGGTGTACGTGTAGGTACAGTAGTAGGTATTGGTTAACAATATCGGCGACACCAGGAAATATAGTCCCGCCCAGTAAAAACCGCGGATAGGACATCTCTTATTTTTCAATATCTTTGTCTCCGCTCTTGTCTGCTTTGGTTTTCTAAAGGTTTCACTTCTACTGCGTGCTAATTGCAGACCTTGTTTTTTTTTATTACTTTTTCTTATTATTTGTCTAATTATTTATTGTTATTTCGAAATATGGAATGCATTTCATAGCAATACCCCTGCATACATTTTGGATTATATTGTTATTATTATTGTTGTTTTCAGCATTCAAAGCCACGCAGTGTGGCCAACTAGTAGAAGCACTGGATGAAATATGCAAAGACGAAGCGAAGGGCATCACGATGGGACCTCTGACTGACAGAAAGGCGAGAGGAATCTACCACTTGAGGACTACCAATAAATATCCATTTTTTGCCAACGAAACAGTAGCATAGTCAGAAGAAAAATATTCTTACTAATTTTTATAAAGCAGCGAAATATTTAAAATTATTATTTTTGATGTGATATTTAAGAAGAACTTCAATATATATCGGTGGAGCGATGCCATGAGGTGGGTAAGGTTTTTGGGAAATACTTTGGAAAAGAAATATAAAAGAAATGCAATCAAAAGGCACTTTTAATATTCGCACGTTTACGAAATGGTGACTGTACAAAAAAGGTAGTAAACATACGTTCTGTACAATAATGCTCTTTCTTACACATTAAATAATGATGAGACAAAAATGAGACACGCAATGTACGTTTGTCTGTTTTTTTTACGTGAGCTCCACACAGTATGTGAAGGGGCTTTTTAAGGAAAGGAAGGAGAGGAGAGTTCTGGGAAGGAAAAGGGTTTAAGGGGTAGGTAGGAATCTTAGGTTCAGTGTGCCCTGGTCATCCTCCAAGACCTAGGCAAACCTCACCCACATGAACCCGGGCACCCCTGCTAAATCACCAAACGAAGCAAACCACTAGGGGTGACCTATGTTTGCTCTTGGGAAAAAAGTAGTACTTTGGAGGAAACAGACACACGTACATTGGGTGTCTCATGTTTTGTCTCACCATGATTTAATATGTTAGAAAGAGCTGCAGCATTATTTTGATAAGTAACGTATGTTTATTGAATTTGTGGGAATATTAAAAGCACCTAATGCAGTTAGCTTATTCCAAATGGGAATATTGAATCGGCGAAAAGATTTTAACTTTTTATTTATGTTGTTTCAAAATTGTTGATTTTATAAGCACAATGTTGTAAGCATATTTAGATAAAATAAAAATCACAATTTTAACACTTCAAAAGGATGATAAAATATTTAGGTATATAGACTACAAAGCAACTTAACTATATATTACGTCTGGTCAAAGACAATTCATCTACCTAGATCCAACTCCAAAATATAGAAATCTAACTCCATACCCTCAAAAAACAAATATTGATCGTCCAGTTGATTAGAAGGACATATCAAAAAACTAAATTTTAAGAAAATGAAGAAAAGCAAAATTCAAATGCTCACCATATATATCAGTGTCTGTATCTACATTTTAAATATTCTATAAAACAATACAGGGAGGCATACCGGTCCGACAGGTACATTAGTTGCCATTTTAAAATATTCCACTAGTGGCCCAGATAACATCAAAATTTGGTTAAATTCACTAAAAGTTTTCTGCATTATAATTGATTTTATGGTGTTTATCAGTAATCTGATTATTATTTCAGATAAAGGGTACTCTTTTACATATGATTGTACTAGGCGTGTAGTGACGTCTTGCGTTCGCCAATTTAAATCACATTTCCATGAATACATTTGTTTTGTTTTGCCGGATAAGTGTAGGGCAGGGGTCGGCAAACTACTACAGGGGGAGCCAAATCTATTTATTCATTTAGAAAACATTTATTATACAAGAATACAAGTGATGTTCAGAAAGCAAGTGTTCTGTGACCATAACGGGCTGTGGTTATTTGTTTTTTTGGTATTGGCATCACCGAGTGGTAAAAGGGGGGTTTCCTAACCAGAGCGAACATCGCAGCAACATTATAGTACGTATATTCATATTGTGTCTATCTATTGTGGTATCTAGCATGGTTGATCGATATAGGTTTTATCGAAAATGTCGGTAACTTGTCATCGCTTCCGAGCAGGCCTGCAGTCATGCCACTAACGTGAAAGATGCAGACAAAAAGTCTCGTCCAGTGCTGTGATCCGTTTTTTACTCACGTAAGGAATAACACCTACAAGAAAAAAAGGTGAGGATTTCTGAGCTCTATTGTGACTGGAGATGATAGTGGATGATTCATTACGCACCTGAAAAAAAAACAGCCTTTAAAGTGGCATCACACCAATTCTCCATCTGCCAAAAAATTCAAAACCACAATTTCGACCAAAAAAATTATGGCATATCTGTTTTGGGACCGAAAAGGCATCATTTTGGTCGAATTTCTCCCTCAGATGGAGACCATTAATGCACAACGATATTGTGATACCTTAAAAAACTCAAAAGGAGCATTCAAAACAAAAAGAGGGGAATGCTGACCAGAGAAGTGTGCTTGTGTCATGAAAACGTCTGTCCTTACACAGCCTTAGCCACCAATACGCTCTTGGTCTCATTTGGTTAGAATGTTTTGAACCACCCCCCGAATGCCCCTGCTTTGGCTTCTTCAGATTATTATCTTTTCACCTCCATGAAGGTATATATATATATATATATATATACGGGTGAAAATAAAATTTCAACCGATGAGCAGGTGCAGAAAAAGCTTCTGAAGTGGGGGAAGGAAGGAAGGGAAGGGGTTGAGTTCTTCGAAGAGGGTATAAAGAAATTTGTGCCACGGCTCATCACATGCATTGACAAATAGTCAACAAGTGTATCAACAATATCCTGTATTTTTTTTTTCAAATACACTTTTTCTAAAAATATATAAAAATCTAGTGCACTTGCTTCGTGATCATCCTTTGGGGATTAAGATGTTCTACGTGTAAGCGTGTAAAATGTTGAGGCAAAGCGAATGAGTAAGACGTCGGTTCAATACTTATAAGTTTATTAACAACTAGCTGGGTTACCCGGCTTCGCTCAGGACAACATTCGAGAGTGTTCTGAAATGTTGCACAATGATGTTCCCGATTCCCTATTCCTGATCATTCCACGATATACTCCGCCACTCCTTCCAGAACTTTCTAAAGCTCTATGGAACCTTCTAGAACTTTCCGGAAAACTGTTCTAGAAATTTCAAGAGGGCGAAGCTTTCAGCCCTTATATCTTCAAGCACGCCCTTTAGGTAAAAACGGATACCCTTATTCCCTAGGGGGAATAGCGATCTACCACACCACATAACTCCCTTGATCGAACCGCGACTCGTTTCTGAGTTTTTGCGAGCTGCACGTTTTTTTGGACTTTCTTTTATAATATATGCCATATTCAAATAAATAAAATGTTACTCCTTACATGTCCTTTCCCGTGCGTTCCCCTCCAGCGTTCCACTTCCACCTTCCTCGCCACCGCTCTCCCGCTCCCCCGTCCCGCCAACCCCCCTGGCACTTTATTTCTTGACTCCTCTCCCACCCGGCCCGTAGTCGATACTTTTTTCTAATACTAACAATTTTAAACTCGTGATATCTTTCTAATTAAATATCCGAATTAAAAAATTCAAAAAGTTGAATAAAGGTATTGAAGCTGTCTTGAATATGAAGTAATTTATTTTGATAAGGATTAAAACCAAGATACAAATAAAGTGCCTTTTCAAGTGGTGACATTTTAATTAAATTTTTAAAATAAAAGAATACTTATTGTGGCATAACCATAATAGTTAGACATATGCTGTCGCGAACTTTTTTGTAAATAATGATGTGTTCTATAAAGTCGTAGTACATTATTTTATTTTATCATCAATAGTTTTCACAGCGCACGCGATTTAAAGAATATTTTAGGTAATTTTTTTACACCCTGGGTTACATTATTGAAGTTTTAGTAAGGATGCCTATTTTTTTTTTAAATATAATATAGCCTATGTCACCTAGGGATAGTGTAGTTTCCCAACAGCGAAAGAATTTTTCAAATCGGTTCAGTAGTTTCGGAGCCTATTCGATGCAAACAAACAAACAAACAAATCTTACCTCTTTATATAGTGTAGTAGAAGTAGATATAGTGTAGTAGATAGTAGATTTACAAGAGACACATAAATCAACCTCCAATTTAAATATTAGAAATAATAATAAATGTGAAGG
The DNA here is from genome assembly GCA_917563855.2 of Limnephilus lunatus. Classification (NCBI taxonomy): domain Eukaryota; kingdom Metazoa; phylum Arthropoda; class Insecta; order Trichoptera; family Limnephilidae; genus Limnephilus; species Limnephilus lunatus. The sequence goes on along the minus strand of OU830603.1, from coordinate 45,316,348 downwards.
GCGAACAAATACGATAGACAAGTGACTCTTGACAGAGAATTTAGAGCAGAATGAATCTGTGGTTTTTGATGCAGCGCGAGGAAAGTGGCTTGAGATAAAGCTTGAATCCTATTGGTGCCTGGGGTACCAATCGGGTGGCCAGACGCTGCAGATCGTTGTCCTTTGTTCAACCTCCACAATCCCTTAATTTTAGCAGGGTATTAAATTACGGGTACACTGAATAAAACTTGATTTCATATTTAATAAAGATTTTATTTACTGATAAAAAATAATATGTCATTAAGTTAAAACATGACAATGACTGACAACCACTTAAAGCAAACAACGTCCTTGCATCTTCTTTGAAAGTTTGAGTACGTCAGGTTTAAGTATGTTGTTATTCTTAATTTTTACTTTTTTAAGATTCCAAGTTCTCATCAATAAGACGATTTCTCAGTTCACTCTTGAAAAAGTTCATGCTTGAAAAAGATTGTTCGCACAATATGTAGAACCGAAAAGGGATACACCAGCAAACGCAATTTTTTTCAGCTGATCATAATAATCAGAAATACTATTCCAGGCGTTGAAGATGATCATATCTTCCTTCTCCGGGCCTTTCAAAGCAGACCACTTATGTTGTGAACTAAGCTCACAGTAAAGTTGTTCTTCCCCAATATTTCCAAATCAACATAAAGACGTTCAAATTTAGAGCTCCACATTTCCTTTTTTTTTTAATCCAGCAAATGTATTTCAAAGTTAACAATGTCAAAGTCAAAACGAGATAATTTCAAATCATATTTAAAAGGTTGTATTGAAATAGTGTTTGTCAATGGAGGAATTATTTTCTTGGTGATGATTCAGCAGAATCGGAAAGTGAAACAATATTTCCCTTTCAAAATCTTGGGCAAAAAAGATACCATCGCATTTTATTTATTATGGAAAATTAAAAGATAGTTTACATTAAAAAAAATAACATTAACCATCGATCAATTAAATACCTACACATAATATCCAATAAACGATTTTCACATAATTAAAATTATAATTAAAAAGTAAGGGTCCTGTACCCGTAAGAAGTTAACAATAATATAACCTTGAAAATTGTAGAAAAATAAGATATAAAAACACAATATAAACTTTGAAATAAACTAATAATCTGCTTACTAAATTTCAAAACATAATACAGAATCATAAATCTATTCTCACTACACAACAGCAATAATAATATGTACTTACCTACAACTCCGAGTGAATATAATAGTGTCGAATGGCAAGTAACTGGAAAGGATTCACAGCAATAATATGATAACTTGCAAAACGGTTCAAAAATTATTTAATGTTAGCTATGACATATTTTTTACGGTACTTAAATTACATGGGCTGGTTGTGAACTTCACAATTGGTGGTTTTTCTCTAGGTAATTCCTTGACCCTTGTACGAGAAATACCGTCAATATCATTCGGGAGAACATCAATACCTGCCTTGGTTCCCAGCAATTTTATGACTTCTACTAAATTTTCGTTCTGTTTTTCAGGAACACCAATAATTTCTACGTTGTTTTTTAATGAGGTTTGCTCCAGGCGGTTTAATTTGGATAAAACCAGATTATAATTTTTATCTAGTTCATTATTTTTATAGTATGACATTCCCTTAATTGCTCATTCAATGTTTTCAATTCAGAAAACACTTTAAAATTTTATTGTTTTAGTTAATCTTTGAAAGAAATTAGTGTGTTACTCAAGTCTGACTCTGAGCCAGTGACGTCAGACGAGTTATCCATGACAGCGATGCGTCTTGATTTGTAGGTACTTGTACTATTTGTAGGCTGCAATAATATGGTAGGTACTGTCTTGTTACTGACCTGCCTGGAGTATGAAAAGAGATTACATATAATAAATCAGGTGTATCAAACATTGAATTAATGATTTTATACAAACAGGTTAAATCGGAAATGATTCTACGATCAGATAATTTTATTAAATTTAATGAACAAAGTACGTTATCGTAATTTAGGCATTCACTAGGAATGCCCATTTTAAAATTTACATATCTTAAAAATTTATTTTGGATTCTTTCAATGGCATGTGAATGAACCTCATAATTTGGGGACCAAACCGTGGAATTGTATTCTATATGACTCCTTAATAGTGACATTTATAATGTTTTTACAGTATTGACATTATTGAAATCACTAGATACCCTTAAAATAAATCCCAACATTTTCAAAGCAAAGCTTTTGTGAGTGTATGCACACACTTCCTTTTTTATGTTATAATCACGTTGGAAGGACGCGTGCGTCGTACCGAACACGGGTTTGGGAAGGGATTGGCATTACAAACCCGTGCACAGTAGGATGCCGCTTGCCTTCTACTGGACACGGGTTGGGAGAAAAAAATGACATTATAAACCCGTGTTGATTTTGAGGCATGGTTGCCTCGTATTGAACACGTAAAAGGAAATACGCCCCAGGGTGTGGTCTCCGGACAATCTGCAGTGAGGCGTAAATTGAACTGCTTTTGTTAGACTTCTTCGTTGTCCATGTCCATAGATACAGGTTACAGTTTGAGAGGTAACCTTTTGTAGTAAAAACACTTATGTTTTATACTGGACTAGCGAGTTCCCGGCATGCGTTGCTATGCCACAAATAAATAAATTGTTTCTCCCTGCTTGTTTTTTCCCATTCGTCCCGTTCCCCTTCCATCTCCCTTTCCCCTCCCATTTCCCCTTCCTCTCACGCGTACCCCCTATACCTTCCCCGCCTTTCCTCTCCACTCTCCCGCAAACCATCCTGCCGCGATCCCCTCCCCTCTCCCGCGTTCAATATATTCATTCCCGGTACATTCAGATTTTCAAACAGCTCGAACGTTTTCGGACAGCTCGCCACCTATTGCAATTTTTTTTTATAAATTTTTATATTTCACATGTTACAAACATTCATTTTTGGATATTATTAGAACAATAAATCAAAGTTGCTACCTTACATAGGTACCTATATAAAATAATATCATTTTCAATATTTAAAAAATTCGATTTTGATTAGTACCATAAGTGAATACTTCGATTAAATTCATTAATTTAAAAAGTTTATTCGAATAATCAATTTTGATTGCACAATCGATGTTTGAAGGATGTCATTTTCAAATTGTGACATTTTTGTAATGATTAAAAAAACTTTTCAGATGTATTGTCATGTGGTTGTAATAATTTAGAAACTTTCGCGGGGGTGGAAAAAAGGTATTAGGAAAAATTACAACACCGCATTTTTTTACATTAACTCCACACAGGAGGCCCTGAGGAAAAAAATTCTCGCAGTGGCCTATGTCATATGAGATGCTGTGTGGAGGGTCTTTTTGAGGAGAGGAAGGAATGAACATTGTGAAGAGACCCATGTTGTAGGAAGGAGGAAACACAGAGGCCGGCAAATCGTTCCACAGCCGAGCTGTTGAACACAAGAACGAGTCGTTTCTTCGACTTCGACTTCATGTGACAAATGTCAACCGTATACATATGTTGGGCACGCGTTTGGCATGTTTCCCGACTATGCACCGGTGCGGAAGGGATCAATGACGCTAGTTCCTCGGAGCATTTTCCATTGTAATACCGGTAAAATAAGAATAGCATTCCTACCCGACGCCTGTGCTCTAAAGATTGCAATCCGTATGTTAAGATGGGAGAATCTATCAAACAGACTGCCCGTTTTTACACAGAGTCGAGGGTATTTTTCAGGTATTTAGGAGCTCCAGACTAGAGGTGGCTGCCAAATTTAACTGTGGGGCGCACTTGTGATTTGTACAGGGTTAGCAGTTGCGTACTGTTAAAGTATCTGTGGGCCCTGTACAGTACGCCCAGTTTTTGGGAGGCTAACTTTACTCTGGCTTCGATTGAGCCCCCATATCTTAGCTGGTCACTTAGGCAGATTGCTTCCGTTGAAGGAGACTAGATTTTCATTTCGATCCCTTTTAGACGTAATCAGACAAGATTAGGTCATTGAAACATTAAATTCAACGAGATTATTTTTACCCCAAGAGAAAACACTCTCGAGGTAACCGTTCATTCTTTGCTTCAAAGCCTTCCGAGCCGTTGGAGTTTGTGAGCCCTTTGGGGGCTTGTCAAACAAAAAGCTATCATGGACTGTACTGTCATCCGCGTAACAATGAATTGGTGCACATGACAAAAGGTCGTTGATGTGCAACAAAAACAAAGTCGGAGACAGAACCGATCCCTGCGGGACGCCAGCATTTATTGAGTGTGAGGAAGAGGTGAAACCATCGACTACCGTCTGAATCGACCTCTCCCTCAAAAAGTCAATCCACATACACAAGGTTGCGATGGAAAGTCCGTAAGAAAGCAGTATGTTGACAAGTCCTCGGTGCCAAACCCGGTCAAAGGCCTTGGAAATGTCCAATCCAACCGTTTGGGTCTCACCGAAACGTTCCAGGCACCGCCTCCAAACATGCGTCACATACGCGAGAAGATCACCGCACGAGCGGTTCCGCCGGAATCCGTATTGAGGGTCGTTAATAATTTTGTTCTTCTCGAGATATGTGAGCAGTTTGTCGTTGATCACACGTTCCAATCACCTTAGACAGAACTGATGTGATCGCTATGGGACGGTAGTTGGCCGGGTTGGAGCGGTCACCCTTCTTTGGAATAGGATGGATAACCACTTTTTTCCAACCAGAGGGCACAGAGCCAGACTTTAGGGACATTTTAAAAAGCTTCGTCAAAATTGGAGCTATTTCTGCAGCGCACCTCTGCAGTACCAGGGCAGGTATTCCGTCAGGCCCGCTAGCTTTATTAACATCAAGCCCTCGTAAAACATGGAGTACTTCCCGATGCCGGATCCTCAGTTTTTTCAAATGAAAACCGCATTGAATAACCGACGTCGGGACAGCACCTTGGTCATCGAGGGTTGAGTTATCCGCAAACATTTTTCCTAATAGGTTAGCCTTTTCGATGGCGGTGTTTGCTAGTGAGCCGTCAGGTCTGGTAAGAGGTGACAGACTGGATTTGCAGAAATTGCAACCTATTGAACCCGCAAGCAACCAGAATTGCCTGCTGCCATGCGGGCACGCAACCAGCTTTTTGCTGATCTGCAGGTCGTACTCGAATTTTGACCTATTTATGATTCTCTTGGTTTCCTTTGCCATTTTTTTGTAGGCTGTTCTGTTTTCGGATGTTCTAGAGGTGTTGCACGCATAGCGGACATATATACATACAAACATTATTAGATTTTTATATTTATAGATTTATTTATTGATGAACTTTAATTTAATTATTCAGATGAATAGCAAGTTTTCAGAGATTTAATTCTAATCTGAGCAGTAGGGTTTTAATTTGCGGAATGAGTTGCGAGAATGAAAACACAGATTTTTTTTAAGATGAAAAATGAAAGTTGACAGAATAACCACAGATAAACTAAACACAGAAAAAATTGCATAGAAATGTTTATCAGAAAGGTAACATACACGTTAAAGTTATGAGTAAAAGAGGCTTCAGATCGAAGTTAAGAAAAATGATGAAATAAGTACTAAATGATTTTAAATATTAGATATAAGACAACCCAACACTCAACTATGATTGGTCGCGTAAAGTGAATTTTGAGGCTGTCATCTGACCCCCGCTCTTCGCTCGATGACGTAAGCGCGCTAACAAGCAACGACATAGGGCCGGTATATCAGTCTTTGCTAAGGACGACATTCCTCGCTCACCAAATCGGCCGCTTAAGCCATGGTAAGCCACAGAATAGTTCCTTTGCTAGACGCTGCGCGCTGTGGCGCTATTGGCGGTAGCACATCTGTCATCGGTCAGATTTCACATTGCTTCGATTTCGATCTGGTACGCACGGACGCAATAAATTACATCGGAGGAATAAGTTTATGGAATTGAAACTTTCTTCGAGTGATGACGATTTAGACATCCTTAATTTCGTCGAACGTCGATGTTTGACGTTTGGTTGTTTGATAATAACCACAGAGTCCATAGATATATAAACAGATTGGTTCGGCATAGAAATCCTCGATTCATATCATAAACTAAACGTTTAAAATTGGTCAACTCTAGGTTTACGGCCGATATACAGATTGTGTGCTAAGCCCCGCTTAAGCTCCACATTTCGTCACAGCCAACTGATAAACCGGCCCATAGGTCTATTTAAAAAAAATATACGTCTCTCAGCGCCACAACCCTTGGATCACGAGCTATTTTTAATCATTTGGCAACAACAACACAGTTTCTTCGTTAAGTTTAGCGGAACCTTAGGATGGCAGCCCTTTTAAAAACATTTTTATGTTTGTGAAGCAAATATCCTATTAGTATAACTTACTTAAATAATGTATTCAAATAAAACAATTGAAAGATGATAAAATAGTTTAAATTTAATTTCTAACGTCAAGAGTAGGTACCTAATACAAAGAGTTTTTTTTTTTTTTTTTAAATCATGTATATTATCGAGGCTTCTGACTCACACAATGTTGTCATTTTTTGCCTCATCTGTTTTTAAATTATAATATTATCTATAATCTCTAATGATCTTTAAAAGGTGCTTAGTCCTTTTATATTCATTTTGTATAAAAATTCACTTTCAAATATTTTCCAGTTTACATGATCTAATAAATTTCATTATTCTCGATATGGCATGAAACTCGGTTGAGGCTATTAAATTCTGAACTTCCGATGGGTTCGAGGTCATTAATATTGTCACTCTCTGTCGTTCATATTTAATGCACTTTGATAATGTGTGCTCCACATCTTCAATTTGTTCACATATCGAGCACATTGGAGAATCAGAGAGGCCTATCAAACACAATATTCTTCCCATTAGTGCATGTCCGGATCTTAATCTAAAAATGATTCTCATTTCTGATCTTTTCAGATTAACCTCAGTGAACCATGGTCTTTTAAACGGTTCATTTTGGAGCTTTCTGTACCATATTCCCTTATTGGTAGACAATGTTTCAAAATGATTATTCCACATATTATTATATATGGAATTTATCTTTTGGGAGTAATCTTCAGCGTCTGGCGTCCAGTCGTAGATGCTTCCATTCACACATGCTTCGTTTGCCAACAAATCCGCCTCTTCATTCCCATGTATTCCTACATGAGATGGAATCCATTGCAAACATATGGACACATCTTTCTGCTGTAGCCGCCTTATTTTTTCAACAATATTGTAGCCTATTTTCCTACAGGGAACTCCTTTCGGAATACTTTTAATATGTTGAAGTGCACTTTTAGAATCGCTTAATATTACAACTTGTTTCCACTTATTTTTAATTGCATATTCTACTGCTTCTTTGATTGCTATCAATTCTGCATTCATAATAGTGCAATTTGTATTCAATTTTATTTGATGGGAAAAATTGTTTGGTATTGAAATGAAAGCTGCTCCAACTTGGTCTGATTTTTTTGATCCATCAGTGAAGATCTGGCTGAATCCAGAATATTTTTTAGTTAGCATATCGCTTACCATATTACTAATTTCATTTGGTAAGAGTAGTCTTTTGGGGGAATTAAAATTGTCAATCTCAACTGAAATACATTCCAAATTAAGTGCTCCTACCCAGGTTTCAAAGGAGTACATATCTAGACATTTATTTTTATTTATTTTCCAATCAATTGTTTCCGAACAAATTTTAATCAACATTGGTAATTTTGTATTGTTCCAGAATCTGTTTTGTATCAAGGATTTAAGTTTGAGAACCTCTAAAACTAGTGGATTATTTTCAATGGATACAGCTCTAAGCCAAAATCTTGCAGCTAGTTTCCAAGTTCTTATATGCAAAGGAGGGGCACTCATTTCACTTTGTAAAACATGCACTGGAGTTGAGTTCAGGAAACCTCCACATATTCTTAAAGCTCGTGATTGTATTCTCTCTAATTTTTCGAGATTGCTTTTGGCAGAGTTGTAAAAAAGTATACTGCCATAGTCTAATCGACTTCTTATAAGAGAAGTATACAATCTTCTCATGTGAAGAGGATGAATTCCCCAGCTTTTTCCTGACAACACTTTCAAAATATTCATTGGCTGATTCATTTTTAAACAGGTGTTATTTATATGTTTATTCCAAGCGAGTCTGTAATCCAACCATACCCCGAGGAACTTATGTTCATCTACTCGTTCTATAAGTACATCATTTATTTTTATATTCAGGATATTTCGTCGCTTTCCTTTTGCAAATATACATATTTTTGTCTTATTTTCCGATATTTCAAGACCTTTTATTTTAAGAGCATTCTGTAATTCCAACAGAGCTTTTTGAATAATGTTTTCGCATGTTTTTACTTTTGAGCTTGAATAATAAATACCAAAATCGTCAATGTACTGTACGCGTTTCACTTGGGGATAGTTTCCTATACCGGAAGTTCCAATATTGAATAAGAGGGCAGACATGGGATCTCCTTGTGGTAGTCCTCTCGTGCACATTTGTTCAGCGAATATGTTAGGTTCCTTAATAATAATCATTCTTTGTTTCAAATATTCCCAGATATATTTTATAACTTTCCCTTTGATACCTTTGGAAATAAGAACTTTAATGACCTCTTCGATCTTTATATTATTGTATGCATCTTTAATGTCTACAAAAGCAGCAAGGGTAACGGCGTTGGTTGTTTGGGCAACTTGGATCTCTGTAACCATTCTTCCCAGATTATCCATTGTTGACAGTTTTCTTCTAGATCCTATTGTAGACTTATCAAACAAGAAATTATTTTCTAAATACCACTCCAATCGCCTTGTAATTATAGTGTTGAAAGTTTTGCAAAGACATGAAATTAATGAAATTGGTCTTATAGAGGTCATGAGCTTTGGATCTCTTCCGGGTTTAATTATAGGAATAATTTGTACCTGTTTCCATTGTATTGGTATAGTGGAAGTTCGCAAAATTAGATTAAATATATCTACAATAATTAATTGGCAAGAAGTAGGTAAATTTTTTATCATTGAGTAGGATATCAGATCTATTCCTGGGGAGGTATCTTTGGATTTTAATACTGATTTTAATTCAGAAGCTGTTATCGGTTTGTGAATACCAGTAGTCTCCGAGGTTTCTTCTTCGGTCCACACATGTTCGATTAAATTTTCCTTTGGAGCTAGATATTGTAGATATTGTAGCGCCGATTCGCTGTTCTCAAAGATATTTGGACGAGAAGATCCTATTCCCTTATACCATTTCATTTTCTTCCACATATCAGAATAGGTTGTATTAGTAATATTATTAATAATACAAAGAGTATTGTTGTATTATTAATACAAAGAGTTAAAGGTGTTCCTTCAATGCATCCTTGAGGAATTGACTAACAAAGAATATGTAAACACATTTACATATTTTGGTTTTCTAAATTATAATTGTAGCAGCATGTACATTAGGGTCGGTCACGACTGCGGGGGGAAAAAAATCTTGTTTTGATTGTCTAATAGTGATAAAAGGGTGTTAAATGGAAATATAAAATCACGTAATTTTATAAATAATTTTTGGATATCATCTTCATCCTCCGGATTGAATTTGAAACTTCACATGATAGAGAAAAACACACCCTTGTTAAATCTTTAAAAAAATTTACATGAACCTTTAAAATTTCACTATTTTTAATAAAATACGAAATAGGGGGAATATTTTGATTTATTTATTAACAAATATTCATGAATATAATTTAAATTATCTCAAGGCTGTGTATTCAAATATTAGTAAAATCTTTCTTATTCACAAATATTGGCATTATTTTGCGAGACTCAATCTTGGGACTTTAGTAAATGATTTCGTAAAAATATACTTAATTTACTATGGAAGATTACAATACACTAGAAATAACCCCATGAAATGAATAAAATTTTGTGAATCCGGAGGAAGAATATCGTATCAAAAATTTGGAAAATTTTAAACACGTCGTTTTGAACCCATTTGGCACCCTTTTATCACAATTAGAATTTAAAAATAACATTTTTATGTACATGCATAGGCTAAACGAACACAGACGACAGAATTCATCTATTAAAAAAATGAAATCCAGAGAATTATATTAGAAATAAAATTGAATATTGAATACAAATTGAATTGAATACAAATTGAATACGGTGTGGAGATATGCTACAATAGCGTAAATAAGCCATTGTAATATATGGTATAAAATAGATCACACGACAAAGAGGAACTTTATCTAAAATTATAGATTCCAATAGAAAATTTAAATAAATTATGAAGCACTCAATGATTACAACACTAGACTACATGCTCCATTTAATTGCTTCTCGCACTAATTGTATGTTCAACTCTTGTTTTCAGAGATTGCTTCGTGTGGGGAATAACACTTGCTCTGTTGATATATTTTTTAATAAAAACATTGCTTCCTTTAAAAAGCGTGTATGTAATATGTATGCAGATATTATGCAAAAATCCTTAAATGTTTCAGATTGTTAACAGTAACAAATTTAATACCCACTGCTCAGTAACTACTTTCATAGTACCTATTTACTTCTTTATACATGTAATTATTGTATACTTTTTATTTCTTTCATAATAATAACAAACTTACAAACGTACACTTATAATAACAAAAAAAATTGTAAGAAATTTACCTACTTTTATATTAATCGCTATTTATTACCTATAAATGTTTTATTATTTTTTTTATATTAATCGCTATGTGTATAAATGTTTTACACCACTGCCAACCAGTATGCTTCGAGTATGTTTGTAATCATGTGTTGTGTAATATTGTGACAATAATTACTAAATCTACTGTGGTCTGAGCCCTACTACGAATCTGTTGGTTGAACTCCTTTGTACAATTATTTACTTATCGAATACTCTTACCTACTTGTGCTGTGCCTACTTATGTCTTTCATGCTCAGTTTATTATTTTATGTACTATATACTTGATATGATGCTATACACTTGTTATAATGCTCCTGTACAATTACAAACTTACACGTAAAAGCCATCAAGGCGTAAACAAATAAATAAATATTTTGTCCTTACATATGAAATTGGCGTTTTGCTGTACTGGCAAGTTTGATCTCAAATATCTTCTCTTTGGTTAGGAATTCCAAATTCTATACTATTTACTCATGCATTTGTGTTTCGAAAATTATAATTCATTTGTTTTTCGTTAATTGTTTTATTTCTTTGCGTCACTTAGTTTACAAAATGGAAAACTTGAAATATCGCGTTATTTACGAGTACGAGTTCCACCGTGGCACCAGTGTGGAAGCGGATCCATCGCAAACCACGTCCGAGTTAGCTGCAGGCTGCGGTGTTAGTGATAAAACTGTTTTAATCCACTTGAAGCAAATTGGGAAGGTGAAAAAGCTCACATACAAAACTCCCATACAAAATTCCTCCCATACAAAATGCAAATTTCATGTGTAAGGACCTAATATATAAAACAAACACTCACTCCATTTTGTATGTCTGTTGTTAAATGAGCGGACTGTATAACAGAAACAAAGCAATTTGCCTAAACAATAAGTCGTTTTAATATTCTTAACAACAAAGAAGATCGGATTGTATTATTATTATTTGATCAGCTTGAAAACACCAAAATACGGCACAATTAAACCAAAATGAAATGAGAAAAAATTATGTCTCCTTAACAAGAAGGTTTCATAACTAGATTACTCACTCCACCAACAGCCTTAAATTATTGTACAACCTAAGAAACAGGTTGCAGCAAATTCTCACTAAAAATTTACATCTGCTCTTCGATGATTCATAATGATATAATTTAAAATGACTTAAATCCGGGGCTTCATGTGAGAAATCCATTTTTATTTGTTCATATCGTTAGTAAAAGTGGATTGTGTCACATTTCTAATAATATTCCCTAGCCAGTCCCTCATCATGAAGATGCGTGTGAAAATCGTGTAGGTGTTGAGGGGTCCTTTGCTCGCCACTCCGCGGAGATAATAGCGGGTATCGCCCTCGTTGTACCGGACAGGGAAGACCAGCCCGCCACCGCTGTCACCCTCGCTCATAGCGCTTCCTGAGAAAAGCAAAAAATTAATTAATAAATAATGTACTAAAAAAACAATTCACAAGAAAACAATTTTTAGTTCCATCGAAACTTTTCCCTCTTCTCTTCGTAACTAACTGCCAATAGGCCACTTGCATGGATATCATAACGAGTTAGAATAAATCGTGTAGATAGATTTTTTTACTAAGATTACGAAAATGTTAGTAAAAAATTTTAGAAATGTTTAGTTTTTTTTATTTTTAAATAAATAAACCCATTATTTCAGCTCGTGACGTCACTACATGAAAATTTCCCGTCTCCGATTATGTTCCCTTAATTTTGTAAAATTCCACACTGATTTTTTTTTTGTATGGTAACACTTTGATTTCCGGCGAATTTTTGAATTTGCGTTTAACGTTCACTAGATTTATTGTTTGTTCTATGCGAACTTATCCTTTGGTTTGATTTTTTGATAAAGATGGCGGTGTTTTTACAGATGTTACGAAGAGAACCCCGGACAATTTATTGCTATTCGTGTGGAAAACGTTATTTTTTTAAATGATTTTCGGCTACGTAATTATCGTTTTTTCGCACCCATAAAATTATGTCCCGTCTTTCCGGTTTAATGGTCTGTGATTTTTCGGATTGAAGTTTTCAAAAAATCTCCACGGTTTCAAAAATATGATTAAAAAAAAAAATATATATATATATATATTCATATATATGTATATATAGAATGTCTTAGAATATTTGCCTAAGCCGGATTTTTTTTTAAAAATATGTGATGCAAGTGGCCTATTGCAATTCAATTGCCAATCCCATTATTTAAAGTAGTTTGGAACATTTACGCACTCCATTTATAGAATAAAGCGTAATCTACTCTAGCACTTTGTTGAATCCTACAAATTATAGCAGCGTAGTAAATGTAACTTTATTGATTCGTATTAGTTTTGTTTTAGTTTCCACATTATTTTATGATGCTAATACATGATTTACTAATATTGCTACATATTTAGTTCACATTACTTCACAATTTAAAAACTTTTTGTATAATTTTCGACAGCTCACCTAATTCTGTTCCTAATCTACGTAAAAGTCTAGCTGTGTGTAAAACCAAACACAATAAAATGTTACACAATTACACTCCGTATAATGTTTACCTTCGAGATATCCAGCGCACAGCTTATCTGTGGTGATGTACCTGCTGAAGTGGTATTTGAACATTTCTTTGTAGCAATCCCCGTAACCAATGATTGGCAAACTCAGGGTCTTCAATTCCTTTGATGGCTCCCAGTTCTCTGTCCTTCCCCAGCCAGCGACCTGCCGAGATTATAATTTTTGTATTACAAAAACCTTCGACCAAGTGACAAAAACTCAATCAATGGATATCACGAATATTAATATTGCTTTGACCATTGTTTAAAATTACTTAGAAACAATTGTCTTCAGTTATTATATTTAAAGAAAACTTGGAATTAATCAATCAATTTAGAATACTGAATTTCTTTTTTTTTTTGTTAGTTTTTGGGGGGTTTAAAAAATTAACTGAATTTCTTGTTCGTTTTCTCAGAAAATTTGTTGTTTGCTACACCTAAAAATAAATTATATTTGGATGTTTTATTTTTATTTTAATATATCTTTTTTTTAATCAAATTTTTTTTTTCTTATACTGGTCACTCAGCCTTCAATAGAAATAAAAATTAGAAACAAAAATAAAAGTCAATATTATACCCACGCACGGGCATTGCCCTTGTGGGATTTTTTGTTCACACATTTATTGTATTAATTTATTTTTTATTTAAGTTTTTATTCCAGCAAGACTGGGAGGGTAGTGCAATCCCAGTCTGCCATATTACATACGGAGTAAATAAAAATCATATTATTAGGTAGGTACCTAATGAAAATAAAATTTGAACATAAATAACAACAACAAAAAATAACCATAAAATTAAAAATAAAATAAAATTAAACAGAAATTAAGCTTTTTTACATACTTTTCATTATTTTATGTAAATCTTATATGTGTTGTATCAAAAAAAAATAATAAAAATCAAAATAAATGATCTTGGTAACTGTTTTTCAAACTTGCAGACCATCCTGTATGCAAATGTCATGAAACTCTTTTCGCCTATAGACTCAATCGAGGACTGTCATTTATCGTAATGCCCACTGTCTGGAAATAAATATGTCTAAGTGCTTCGTCGTGAGCTTTACCAGAAATAAAAACATATTTATCTGCGAATACTCAATTAATCATCAACCATTATCTATCATATGAGAAATTAAGGACCTTGGGGTTATAGATACTTAGGAGTAAACTGAAATTCAATAAACATATTGACCACATAGTCACTAACGTATCTTCTATGCTTGGTTTCATAATCCGTTCCTGTAAACAATTCAAATCTACCTTCTCAACAGAATCCCTTTTTAAATTGTTTCCAGTACCAAATTAATGTCGATGATTTATTCAAGCAAGCTTCCATTATAAAAATTTGTGAAGAAAAAAATAACAAAGAATTTTACAAACTAATGAGAAATGGAAACCAATTTATTACAACTAATTTTAAAACAACTCAAATGCAAAATCATTATATTTTCAAAGCCATAAGAAACTTTTATAACCTTCCTTATGAATTACGCTGTATCATCAACCAATCAGAAAAAAAAATAACAATTGAAAAAAAAAAAACTTACAGTAAAAAGGAATTTTTTTATACAAAATAGATTATAACTTGCAACTTAAGTTAGAATCGTGACTTCCTTATCAAGCACAATAGCTCCTCTTTTTCTGATAAGGTATACATGACCAAAAACGACCTTTAATTTAATATTTTGTTAAATATATTTGTATATACGTAACTCATATTTTTTATATTACAATAGTTTGATTTTTTTCTACTAATTAAGAGGGATATTCTATATTTTGTGCCCTTAAAAGTATTAAAAAATGTGCCTTATTGTGTGAAAATTGCTAAAGTGCTTTAAAAATAATTTTTATGTGAATAGTGTGGACGTATAACGAGTTTTTAATATTATGTACCGAACAATATGGTTAATTATAAGATAGATTTTAAATGCAGTGCTTCAAAGCCCAGAGAGAGATCGAACATTCCCCAGATGTGACCATCCCTTCGGCTGTTGGGTAACCAAGGGGTGCCCCTCCCCTACCCCGCACCAACATTGTAGTCTGCACCCCCGCTGCCGCCGGCATGCCGTATATATTATGACCGTTATGACCTGCCCGTTGCTTCGGCCACTGGACCGGCCTTTCGCAGAAAGAAAGAGAAAGTCATCTGGTGGCCTCTGCACTATGAGCTGCACACCCCGCCCCCGCAGCCCTTCCCGTCCCGCCGCCCCCTCGCACACAGAAGGATGACATCGGTCGAAGTCCGCATTCTGCGTTCCCCAAGAGCGAATTTACAGTGATAAGACATTATGTGTGACACAAACATTATGATATAAGAACTTTACAAAAATATTAACATAATATAAAAACAATTATAGTGATAAAACATTATATATTTTTTCGTTGGTGTAAGTTAATTAAGTTGATAATGCAGTGCAGTAAATTGTTAATTGTTTGTTTTGATTTCCACTATTGTTAGGTATTATTTGTATATTTATTAGAGGTAGGTTTGAATATGTGTAACGGTGTTTTTATGAGGTTAAGGTAGTTTTTATATGTAGTCCTGGGACGAAGGGAATGGCCGACACAGGTGTCGATGAGGCTCGCTACCCATCACATCACCAACCCTTTGGTAGCGCAAAGAGGAGGACGAAACGTGAACAATGTCGAATTGGTACGTGGAATATCAGAGGAGGGATGGAAAGAAAGATGAATGAATTATGCGATACAATGGATAGTAAATGTTTGGACGTACTTTGTGTGACAGAGAGTATGAAAAAACAGAGCGGTACAATGCAGCATAACGATAGGCTCGTCATCTGGTCTGGGAGACCAGATACGGAGAGGGCTTGTCAGGGTGTTGCAGCGCTACTGTCTCCCAGAATGGTAGAATGTATGTTGCAATATGAATGTGTAAGTCCGAGAATAATGTGGATCCGATTCAAAATTGGTTTGACAAGGGTGTTTCTGGTTATTTGCTATGCTCCTGTTAATTCTGAAAGCGACGAAGTGAAAGATGATTTTTGGACTGGTGTGAACGACGTAATGAGATTAAAAAAATTGAATGAAAGGATTATAATGGCGGGCGATTTGAATGGGTGGGGGGGAATCGGACGTGACGGATTTGATTCAGCCTTAGGTAAGTTTGGGGATAAAAGAACGAATGACAATGGGAACAGAATACTTGAAGTATGTTTAGAGTGGAACCTGTTTGTATCGAATACTTTTTTCGATCATAAAGGTGTCCACCAATATACGTGGGAAAGAGGAAATGAAAGATCAATAATTGACTTTGTGGTAATTGACTCTAGGTTGAGAGCCGTTACCGAGGACACAAGAGTTTTCAGAGGGGTGGAGGTTGAAACTGACCACTTTCTGGTGGTGTCGAGAGTAAACCTCTTTCGCGGCTGGCGCTCTAAAGTGAAAACGATATCGACTCCAACAAGAGTCAAAGTAGAAAAATTGCAAAACGCAAATGTCAGAAGTGAGTATGAGAATTGTGCAGAGATGAGATTGAATGAGAAGGAAATGGACGGTCTAAGCATTGATGAAACATGGAACCACATAAAGGTGAGTCTTTGTGAATCTGCTAGAGATGTATGTGGAATAAGTACGCAAGGTAGGAAGAAAGGTGACGCATGGTGGGATGACGAGATCAAAGCATTGGTTTCAGAGAAGAAGAAAGCATGGTTATGTCTGATAGCGGCTGGCACCGCTTCTAGCGAAGAGAGAGATAGAGCGAAAGAAGTATATAAGGGATGCAAGAAAAGAGTAAGTGTTGGAGTGAAAGAACGAAAGAAACGTCTGGAAGAGGAAGAGGGAATAAAAATGACAAAACACTTCCAAGAAAACATTAAACTGTTTTGGAAGGAGGTCAAAAGGTCCCGAAGTGGTTCAGAGAACGGAAGTGTGAAAGTGATAAAATCGAAAGATGGAAGAATGTTGACGAATGAGGAAGAAATAAAAGAGAGATGGATGAAATATTTTGAGGAAGTCTTCGAAAGCAACCCGGGTGACAGTGAGACTAGTGGTGAATCGGGTATGAACGATGACGGAGTGAATGTTACTAAAATCAGCGTGGATGAAATTAAAAAATCGATAAAATGCATGAAGAATGGTAAGGCTGTTGGTTTCGACAATATTGCTGCCGAATACTTTAAAGGAGATAGCCATATTATTCTCACATGGTTGTGCAAACTTTTTAATCAGTGTCTAGAGGAGAGTTACACGCCATTAGATTGGAGAAGGGCTGTAATCATGCCATTATACAAAGGTAAAGGGTCGCGTATGGAATGTGGAAATCATAGGGCTATTAGCCTGCTAAGTTCAGTCGGTAAGCTGTACGGAAGAATATTGATTGAAAGGGTAAGAATGGAAACAAAGGATAAAATATGGGATGTGCAAGGTGCCTTTATGAGTGGAAGGGGATGCATGGACCAGATTTTCTCCTTGCGTATGCTCACTGAGAAGTTTCTGGCGAAAAACCAGAAACTTTTCTGCGCCTTTGTAGATCTACAAAAAGCATACGACCGAGTTGATAGGAAAAAGCTTTGGAAGGTGTTGTCCAAGTATGGAGTGAATACAAATCTCATACAGGCAATTGCGTCTCTGTACGAGGGAAGCGTTGCATGTGTTAGGGTGAACGGTGGTTTTACGGGGTGGTTTGACATCACAAAAGGTGTTAAGCAAGGCTGTGTAATGTCACCATGGTTATTCAATCTGTACATGGATAATTGTATGCAAGAATTGAAAGAAGTGGGATTGGGCGCGAAATTGAGTAATCTGAAAGTATGTTGCCTGTTGTATGCTGATGATGCGGTGCTGATTTCTAACACTATGGAAGATCTACAGTCTCTCGTATCTAGGATGAACGAAGAATGTATGAAGAATGAGTTAATGATGAATGTAAGTAAGTCTAAAGTCATGGTGTTTGAAAGACAGAGTACGAAAACAGTATGCAATATAGTTGTGAATGATGAATACTTGGAGCAGGTGGATGAGTTTGTGTATCTGGGTAGTATGTTTACGAGAGATGGGAAGGCTGATAGGGATATTGAAAGAAGGGTGAATGCTGGTAACTCCATTAATGGAGGACTGAATGCTGTTGGCGCTAATAAAAAACTGTCAAAAGAAGCGAAACTAGCAGTCCACAATGGAGTCCTGGTACCTACCCTGATGTATGGCAGTGAGGCATGGAACTGGCAGAGGAAGGATGAAAGTAAACTGAATGCTGTTGAAATGAGATCCCTGAGGCGTATGTGTGGTAAAACAATGTATGATCGTGTGAGAAATGTGGATATCCGCAAAGAATGTAAGGCTGATGTATGCATAATGAGTAAGATTAAGAAAGGGACCCTCAGATGGTTTGGGCATGTAGAGCGAATGAACGAAGAAAGCAGTGTAAGAAGAATATACGACGCAAATGTGAATGGTAGAAGAAGTCGTGGACGTCCGAGGAAGACATGGCACGATCAAGTGAATCAGATACTTGGGTCGGGCCATGTCAAAAGTCAGAATAATAGAAGAGAATGTATGAGACGATGTATGAATGTGAGTGAGGCAAAGAGTGTGTGCCAAGACCGAGTTGTTTGGCGGTCCGTCCTCTCTGCCTACCCCTGCGGGGAAACGGCGTGATGGTTAGTTAGTTAGTTAGTTTAGTTTGATTTTTTTAATGTTATTACTTTCAAATACTGTATTTCTCAAACGTTCGTAGTATCCTTGAATACGCGTCTCAAGTGTGGAACCCAGGCTTTGCAGTACACAAAAATAGAGTTGAAAGTGTTCAAAATAGACTTTTAAGGTACCTTAGCCTTGCTATTTTTGATCTCATGTTAGTTTTGAAGACTCTGCAAAGTTCTTCAATATAGAGACATTAACTTGTCGAAGAAATATAGCAGCTGTGGTAATGTTTTTTAAAATTTCACATAACCTAATTAATAGTCCTGATCTTCTTCAATGCCTATCATTCCATGTTCCAAATCGCAACAGCAGACAGTCGCTTACTTTTAATCTCCCTCTTTGCAAGACCAACTCCAAACAGAACTCATTTATCTACAGATCCACACATTCATTCGACTAAAAGTATTACCATATTGACATTGTTAACTCGAATTTATGTGACATAAAACGAAAACTCACTAAGCAACATGTCTCGAACTAGAAAGTTCAATCCCTATATATTCCCGTATTTTGCCTATAAATCCTAATCCTATGTTCCTCCTCCCCACCGCTCCCCCTTCATACATTGTAACTAAAAAATAAATTAATTAAGAAAACACCCTTACAATGTCACACTTTATCATTTACTATCATCAGTGGAAAGTTTTTTTTTGTTTAAGGCAATTCACCCTAAAGAGAATGCTATGTGCAGTGGAAAGTTCATAATTGGCATAATTAATTATCTTATTATTGTGAAATCCAAGATTTGCTGTCAACTTTCTCTAAATTAAATTAAATAAAATTTAAATTTAAAGTTGACTTTCTAACTGTGGTATTGTTCACTTAAAAAAATCATTTTACCTTGCCCAATTGTCTAGGTTGTGTTTGAATGGCATCAAACGTCCCATCGTTAAGATCGTAGCAAACGGCCCGCACAGAGTTTGTCAGTCCAAAAGGAGTCGTCAGTTGCAGTAGGGCCAGATTATTTTGGTGGTATTGTTGATTTCCTCTATAGCGCGGAGGAAGATAAATTGCGGTCACCTACAAATAATAAATGGTTTTTGTGGCATTAGAAATTATTCAACATGACTCTGCCAATATTATGGAACGAGATAGAAATACGGTATAGTCATAGCCGATAAACCTGTTGAGTAAATCTGGCCCATGTATAGGCCAAACAACAATTTGACCCATATATGGGTCAGCTCATCCGGTCTTATAAAAGTCGTTTTATCTCCCTTACTCTAATGACGATATATATGATATAAACAGTGATAGAAAGAGACAACCCTACACTACGATTTGAGTTCCATAGATATCCGCAAAAAAGATAAAAATTATTCGGATTTATGACGTCAAACGTTCACCAAAATGTTAAGTGAAACTTTTTAATGTTTGCATTCAAAATTTTAATTTTTCAAATATAACATGCTTACTTCTAAAATACAATTTGAAAGCGTATATTGACTATTAAAAAATTAGTTTCTTTTTACGTTATCAGTTATTTTAGTTCAGTTTTTATAGGAAACAATGTAAGGTGAGTCACTTTTAAGACTTTTTAATGTTTGCATCCAAATATCAATATTTCAAAAATAAAATGCTTACTCCTAATGATACAATTTGAAAGCTTATTTAATCACCTTTCAAAAACAGTTTATAGTTTTTGGAAACGTTCAGAAATATTGAAATTATTTTGATTATATTGAAATGCGAAAATTCTCAAGAAATCACCGGCATTTATCAGCATTTTTATGAGCGGTATCAAAAATATAACTCCAATCCTGAGAGGTAAGTGTTAACAAGACATGTTGTTAGACTTGACAACACTGCACTTTGTAAGTTATGTGAACCAATGTTATATTTGACAGATGAAAGACTGTTATTGTATTTCATGCGTTTGTAGTAGGAAATTTGAAGAGAAATGTATATTTCTGTTCATTAATGCTAGAATTGCCTATGTCAATTTTGGTCATTTGATTTACGTACTCTCTGAAGTACTCTTATTTGAATGTTCTGAATACTTATGTTAGGTGCTCTGTATATTCAGAGCACCTAACAGTGATGAAATTGTGGCCCATCTAATGTACAAGACAAAATATTGATTCAGAATTTCTTGCGCCAAGAAATTGATAAACAATCATTTTCCGCGGGCGATTCAGAAATTGGACATCGCTACTTCTAGCATTCAAATTTATTTATTGTAATGGAAGAAAGCAATTATTGTCTTTTAAAACAACAAAGTTATCGAATGGATTACCTGCATATTATGATGTCAGATGTCATCACTTAAAATCTTTATTTATTTTAAATAAATGCCAAAAGGATAACTGTTTGTGTAAATTTTGAAATAAAGGTCATCAATAAAAAGTTAGTTCCACTTTCATTAAAAAAGAAGATACCTTCCTTATTGTGGTTTTACAATAAGGATACTTTACAGTAAAAAGTAAAGAATCTTTTTTTTTTCACATGTACGGTAGCAAACACTTTGTGGGTATACATAATTATAATAAAGTCAGTAATATATCTTTGTATTCCACTTAACAAAGTAGAAGTAGACAAAGTTATTTTATTGTCATCATTATAGTAAAGAATCAGTTCGGTAAGAAAAACTATGGTAATTAAAATAGTATATGTGCGCACTTATTAAATAAAGCAAAAATATACTGTTTTAGTTCACTATATTTTATTTAATTGTCGACCAGTTTCAGAAGAACCCTTCCTTCCTCAGGAAAAATAAACTTTTTTTTCAATTATTATAAATTATAAGCAATAATTATTAGCCTGAAACACTCATCTACATTGAAAAAAATCTCTCGAGAAAAGATACATGCCACCGACGGGACGCGAACCCGCGTCCTTCTGATATCCGGTCAAATGCTCTACCACTAAGCTACGTCGGCTTAGTCAGGCTAATAATTATTGCTTATAAACTTATAATAATGGATTCCCTTTGTGCTTTGCATAAAAATCTTGTCTTAAACATTAGTTTATCACTTAAATTTTTTTTTTTCATTTATTTATGGCTTTCACTCTTCAAGGGTGTTCTAAGCCATGAAAAATTAACAATTAAGTACAATTTAAATTAATTACAATAAACAAAATGCAAGCTAAAGATAAAAATAATCCAAGATTATATTTTATTTGATGTTAGGGGCCATCCATTAATTACGTCACACTTTAATAAGGGGGAAGGGAGTAGAGAAGTGTGACAAGGGAAAAGTGCGGGAGGGAGTCATTAGCTTTGTGACGTCACATTCATAAAATGACTGCGACCCATGCAACTGCTACAAAAATATTTTCCCTATCCCATTACGCCCCCTCTTGTGGTATCCCAATACACCCCTTCCGTCGTGGTATCCTGTTACGCCCCCTCCGTTCAGGGCCGTAGCCAGAGTTGAATTTAAGATAGGGCAGCGGTAATTACAGGTAGGGCGCAAATAAAAATGTGCTGGTGAATCGATTTTCATCGTACATGTGTGAGGCAATACTTAATTGGATGATCAAAACATTTAGTTATTAAACAATGATAAAGGATTACCTTGTGTTCTTTCACCAGGTACATAATAAGTATTTGTACACAAGGTAATTATTTATCATTGCTAATAAATATCAGGTCGTATTTCGTGGTTAAGTTGATGATACTGATGACAAACCGTTTAGTATGGAGAAGGCCCGAAGATATTGAGGATTGATTTATTTATGACTCAACCGTTTAAAAGCACCTATAGGTAAAGAAAAAAAATGAATTATAATTAGAAGTTATGCACTAACGTTTGAAATATGTCAAATGATAGTTTTCATCACATTAAACGTAATTTTTACTATAAAAAATGAGAATAAACGTTACTTTGATGATTTATCCAATGATGATTAAAAACTGAGTCAAGTCTGAAGAATCACGTGTATTCTGTAAGGAAAGAATATGAAAACAACATTACAGGTCATGCGTTGACACTTGAAATGTGTAAAGGGATATTATACATCATATTAAATGTTATATTTACTGCAAAAAATGTGTATCAACGTTACCTTGATGTTTTATTCAACAAAGATTAGAAACTGAGAACAGAATCGTAATATTTTAAATAATAACCACTAACTCAATTAAAGCAATGCGCACATGTCGTATAGGAACATAAATATACCAAACCATGTATAGGAATATGAACGAATGACTGAGAATTGTACGACTACACGCAACGTTTCCAGGCTTCCAACAGCATGGCTAGTGTAATCCAGAAGTATAGTACATAAAGCAAATGTATTAACTTTATTGTGAGCGTTTATTAATTGACTAAATCGCTCCAACATCCCCAGTATTATTTTGTTAATCATCCTCCAATATATGTATAACTATAACAGTGGCACAGCCCATGGAATATGTCAGCAAATAGTTAACGTCTTAAATAAAGAGGGGGATCAGAACATTCCACTTGAAGGGAACAGATGGGTGACGAATGCATCGCTACAGTTATTCGAAAAGATTTTGATTGAATTTTGTCTAATTTACTGAGAACTTTTTTGAGGCTGTAGGTACCTACTGAGAAATGGGCAGAGTTAATATGGGTTTGAATAAGTAAATTGTAATGTAAGCAACTTTATGCAAGTAGGGTGAGCACCCTATCAAACGCTTAAACGTAAATAAAACTTTTTTATTCGCATTTAATAACTACTTTCGCATTTAATGACTATCGGAAGACTATCTAAGTTTCCTATCAAATTTTGCAAAAATTTAAAATTTGGAAGCATTGAGAATTGAAGAGTTTTAAATAAAATTTTAATCAGGGGGAAGGGGGTTAAGACGGTTTGATAGAATACCGACGTGGGACAAATAAATTTTGTTTGATTAATTTGTGTTATTTCACAATTAATTAATTAAAAATAATAAAAAGTATATTTGCGGCACGTTCCAGAGTTGAATATACTATGAGATCTGAATAGCCAGGTAAATATCCATCTTCGTCTTTCCCATCTCTTTCCCCTTCCCACTACCTTCAGCCTCACAACATACCCCAATTGGGGATGCGATAGTCTCACTGGCTCTAGACGGGAGTAGCTGGATCTCTTGTGAGGTATTCTGTGGTTGGTAGGATGCTGGGGGTCAATGTGTCCGAAGTGACGGCGTTTCACTGTCTCATCAATACAATGCAACGGGTTGAGAGAGTCCATCTGGAGAGGTCTAGGGTCTCTTGACCCATCGCCTCGCACCGCGGGGAGAGGAGTGGATGCCTGCATCCATCACTCCTGAACACATGGACCATCAGATTCCTATCCATTTCTTATACCTTTTCCTTCACAGAACTTTCCCCCCTTTCTTTCCATAAAAATACCCTCCACTCAGCAATTCTACAGGTCCAGAGGGATTTTTCCTCGGAGCTTTCCTCTTTTCTTGCCTCAGTTGTGGGAAAACATATCTCAACCATAAAGTTAACTTAATTACCCCCTGTTCTCAATGTACCATAGTTTAACGCGGAAACCATGTTTGAATCCTTTTCCACTTTCCATACAAACTGAGAAAATAAAAAAAAGTATAAAATAATACGTAATTTTACCAACACCTGATTTCTGGACGAAGTTAATGTTTTCAGGCAAATCTCTGTTCCAGAACCTGAGGTTCTTCCCGGCGGCCACCTTGTAATTCCTGGCGTCTATCTGTTTCAGTGTAACCGGGTCAACGAAGCAATGCGCGGCTGAAAATATAAAAATTTCTTGTTTTAACGAAAGTGAGAATATTAAAAAAATATCAACATCATCATCAAATAATTAAAAAAATAAAATATTAAGAATATACATTTATTTTATTTTAAATTAATGAGTAAAACCTCAAATTGTAATGTTTAAACAATGAAGACAGTCAAAAATCTGAAACTGAAAAAAATTAGAAAAAAGATACGGTCTCATTTAGGAATTGAACCAAGGATATTAGCCTCGCCAGAACGCTGCTCTACCACTGAGCCAATTGGACCCTACCCCCTTCGGTCATATTTAACTGCATCATACTTCGACTAGGAACTAACAAAAATGTCTTCATTTTCTTAAAGCATATATTCATCTTTATGCACGATTGCAAGAAGGAGGAAGGGTCCCATTAGCTCATAGAGCATTGCCCCGGCAAGGTTCTGTGTTCAATTCCTAGATGTGACCATATCTTTTTCTGATTTTTCTGTTTCAGATTTACGATTGAGAATCTTTAATTTTGTCTTTATTGATCTAAATTTTTTTAAATATTTTTATTAAAAAAAGAAATTTAAACCATTTACAATTCATTAGCAAGAGTTGGACTCACTAGCGTAGCATGGGGGGGCGGGGGGCCGCCCCGGGCGACACTTTTAAGGGGGGCGGCAAATTTTCACAATCAATAATGTCTAATAATAAAATCTTGTAAAAATTTTAACCTTCTCATTTCATATTTTTGTCGCACATACGATTAGGACGACTCAAATAAGCATGAAAGTTTTCATAACTTATTCTTTCTTTTATTATTTATCAAAAATTAATATCAATAATTTTAATTTTTTAAGCTGCAAATTTCGTAATTCGTAGGAAAACCGTTCGCATATTATGAAAGTAATACTAATTAAAGCAGGAAACTCGCAAACAGCTTCATTCTTAATTAAAACCCGAGTTGTGTTCAGAATGTAACGATTGAATTTCAGTTGTGTATTAATCTGCTGATATATTTCGAAGGAGACCATTATTTCATTCGAAGTGCAGTTATAAAATTCTAGTTGCAGACTATGTATGTGCTGCTAGAATGAAAGAGAACCTATTTTCATATTCTGAGTGTTGTTTTAATTCGCAACCTGTGGATTTAATTTAACCCGTCTTACAACAGGAGATGAAAATTGTCCCACGCATTTAATTTTAAAATAAAATGTATGAACACGATAAAAAGTGAAGAGACAGTTTTGTTACAGTTTTGTTACAGTTTTATTTAGGAATTTGTATTTAAAATTTTAAGTTTATTCTATTTTAAGTACCTATTTTAATTCGAATATTGGCAGGTGTTTATTTTTTAACCTATTTACATTTCCAATATCAAAATTCTAATATTTAGAAACAAAAATGTTCTAATAAACACGTCGGAAAAATTATTTTATATAGATTCTAGAACAATTATGTTTTTCGCAAAGGGTAAAAAAAAAATTACCAGTACAAAGGAACATTTAAAATGCATGATAAGAACTGGGAATTTTGTGCGCAAACCTTGACAGGCAAACATTTATAGATAGAGTTTGGCAAGAAAGTGTAGAAATTTATTAATTTGGAACTAAATTTTTTCATTACTATGGTAACACCGAAATACTTGATTTGTCAATGACATTTCGTATGGCTCTTGGCTTTACTGACTTTAATCGTGTTGAACACACTGAATTTGACACTTCTATTTGACAGTTAATATGCGGCTAAAGGAAAAAGGAAATAACTCAATTTAAAAAAAATGCAATTTCTAAACTCATACAAACGTAACTTTTTTCTTAATTTTCTCTTTCTTTCTTTCTAAATGAATATTATATAGTGTGTTTTTTTAAAATATTATATTACTTTCTATAGAATAATAATTTTAATGATGTTTTCCAAATCTGAATCAACGGTAAGATGAATCGTCAAGGAAGGGGAAAAGGCAGAAGGAAAATTTAAAACACCGGTAAACGGAAAATAGCATAATAATAATATGTAATAGCATAAAAGTTCTGATGATTGGAAAAATTGCTGCAAAACATGTGATGAAAATTGAGGCAGAATATTATGCACGAGGCAGTACTATATATGTTGATATCGATGAACTGATAATACGTTTAGATGAAGATACAGAAGAAGAAGAATCACATGAGGACGAAGACAGTAATGTCGGGTGTTCAATTAATAGACCCAAAATTTTAAGTACCTACGTTTTTATATTGAAATAAACGCCCACTTAAAACTTGTTTTGTTTTATTTTACTTCCATTAAATTCCAGTTTTCTGTGCAAAATTTTTGAAAGTACAAATACGCTATGAAATATTATGCATTTTGGCCCTAACATTTATAAGTGTTTTTAAAAACATACATTCATTGTCTTATGAGCCATCTTGGTGTTGCCATTTAAAACCTAAAAAACGATCGCAGCGCCATCATTTATTTTCTACACTTTCTTGCCAAACTGTATTTTTCAGAATGTAAAATTCCAATTGTGGATTCATCTATTGACACGATTCGAAGGAACTATAAAATTCTATTTGCAGATGTGCTGCCAGAATCAAAGAAAAATCATTTTTATATTCTGAGTGCACTTTTAATTCGCCGCATACAGACTTAATGTAAACCAATTTTGTGTTGAGAATTTACATTTCTCTTTGTGAATTCATCTGCTGACACATTTCGAAGGAAAACATTATCTTATTCGAAGTGCAGTCATGAAATTCTAGTCGAGACTATGTATGTGTTGCCAGAATCAAAGAGAAACCATTTTCATGTTCAGAGTGTAGTTTGAATTCGCCGCATACAGATAAAATTAAAACTAGTTCTGTGTTCAGAATGTAAAATTTGTGTTGTGGGTTCATATGCTGACACATTCCGAACAAAAACATTTCCAGTTATAATAATTCAGTTATAAACATGCAGTTATAATATTCTAGTTGCAGACTATGTATGTGCTGCCAGAATCAAATAAAACCATTTTTATGTTCGAAGTGTAGTTTTACTTCGCCAGGTACAGACATGATTTAAACCAGTTTTATGTTCAGAATGTAATATGAATTGATTTGCTGACACATTTCGAAGGAAAACATTATCTTATTCGATGTGCCGTTAATAGATTCTAGTTGCAGACTATTTATTTAATGACAGAATCAAATAAAAAAAACATTTTCATGTTCTGAGTGTAGTTTTAATTCACCGCATATAGATATAATTTAAACTGGTTTTGCGGTCAGAATACAACGACAAATTAAATAAGGAGTTGCAGATTCATCGTGTACCAAGTGAAGCTTTACATTTGAGTTGCATACCAAATGCTGCAAAATTCTGAGAAATTGATTGTTCCGTTTGTAAATATTATTTAGGGACTGTAATAAACGCAGAATCAATCGCAAGTTAAAACCTGCCTTGCGTTCAAATCACTGGAGCGACAGCGCAGTTTAAAACTTTTTTCTATTATGCTCGAGATTTTTTGGTGATCATTTTGAATTATTTCCGCCCACATTAATTATTTCCACACACATCTCCGAATTTTAGTATGGAGTCATACAAACTGATTATTATAGTTCTACATAGCCAATGAATTCACCTATCTTTTGTTGATTATCACAAATTCATAGGATTTAAAAAAATTATATTTTAAAACCGTAAAATTCTACCTAATTACTTGCAAATAAAGGAAAATTAGCTAAAATTGGCAGCAAAACAATCCTAGGTATTTTAAATAGTGCCGTGTCGTGGCAAAAAGTGGCGAAAAATCCTTTTACATGGATACCATTCCATTCCGACAGCAGTTATAAACTTTGTTGTAGGATTTATAAACATGATTTTCGTTGAAAGGACACTTGTCAAGTCAAAGGTGATTATTCAAAAAATCGCCTAGTATATAAACAGGTCGCAATAATGGATTCCCCCTCCCCCGCCGGCACTTGAAGTACCCAAACAAGGGGGCGGCGAAGTGTTCCTCCGCCCCGAGCGGCCGACACCCACGCTACGCCACTGGTTGGACAGTTGGACTGACTGCGTTGAATGAGGTAAGAGTAGAGTCTGTTAGAGTACTGTAAAAGAACAAAGCTGATAAGAAAAAAAAAATTTATAAGAAAATAAAACTTACCACTGATTACAAGATTAGTATGTATAATGGACCCTCCGCAAATCTGTTTGATGGTATTTGTTGTTTCATCCCACTGAAAGATCCCCACGTGCCAAGGGAGGGTGTCTTTTTTAACAGTGGAACCATGTACTAATTGTACTTCACCGAAAGCCTTTTCTAATCCGCAATCTGCAAAAAAACGATTTGTTTTAAAGTATCAGATTCTAGATATACATAAATTATATCGTATTCGTAATTGGACGTTCATTGGTACTCGTAATACCCTAGGTGGCCTAGGTGTATACATAAACTAAAAAATAATATGGATTCAAAAAAAATATTTTAGGATAGCAGAGTAACATTTTGGTTGCTTTACAAATTGTTATTTATAGGTTTATTTTTATTATTTTTTTTTTATGTTTTTACATTATTATCAAGTCAAAAGAAATATAATATTTTGCTTTCTTACCTTACAGAGTACATAATACAGTAATACAGTACAGAGCATATATGGTAAAGTAGTATATATTATATAGTTCGTTGTCCTTAACGTAGTCCTTAAAAGTACTTTTTAACACCTGACGTTTCGGACAGATCTCACTGTCCATCTTCAGAGGACTCGTCTTGAGTTTTGTCTCAAACTGATAGCTTTCGCATGTCTGTTCGTTCCAGAGGCTAAGACTTAAGTGAGTGCAAATCAAAAATAAAAAAAAAATATAAAAAAATTGTTACGCGAGCTGTTTGAAAACAGAATGTATTGGGACTGAACATATGTAACGTGGGAAGGGGAATTTGCGGGACGGGGAGGGTGAGAGGGGTATGGGAAGGTGGGGAAGGTGGAAGGGGAACGAGGGAGGGGAACGGGGACGCGGGAGGGGAACGGAGACGCACAGGAAAGGACATGCAGGGAGAAACAATTTATTTTTTGAATCTCTGCAACGCATGCCAGGAACCAGCTACTTGTATATGTTATTTAGTGCCACAGTTTCAATTCTTAAGCTAAAAGTATTTTTTTTATTTATTTTTGGGGTGTTATGTCGTGGTTTGCTACCTCCTCCTTTAGCCAACGTTTCGGACAGCATTACAGTATCCATCATCGGGGCAGATGTGTGACACATCATGACACATCTGCCCTGATGATGGACACTGTAACCCTGTCGAAAAGTTGGTTTAAGGAGGAGGTAGCGCAACATGGCATAACAAACAAAAGATTGTTCAAATTCTGTTAATGTTCATCTGATGAAATACATTCAAACTAATATTATTTGTTTAATATTTTAAAGCGACTCGCACTGTAGTGTCTAGTGTTAGTACTTTCCTTAAAAGAGACCTTTACAATATTTTCCTAGAAAAAACACATTCCGTAGCACGCTTTATGACTTAGACTTCAAATTACTTTCTAATGATCCATTTATGCCTCCATTCTCAAATTAAAACAAAATACACCACCTAGTCTACAATGTGGGATGGGTCTATCCCATTTCCCATCTTCTACGCACGTCAGGTCTTCAAGATCATCGCTGGAATCTTCGTGCCCGGACTTGCAAGTGGGAGTAATCACGGACCCATAAGGCAAAAACGTGGGACAGTCCTTCTCGGTTCCTGATGTACTCGTATAGCAGGTGAAGTCCACACTGAGGGATTGAATCATAGGACATCTTTCTGATTTTTTTTTTTAAACAGGTATCAACAAATTACCCAGACAGTTGATGCATAGAAACCATTGCGATTCTGACCTAGTCGCGGTGGTGGGAACACTGGATTGCACCACGTAAAAGATGCCACCCTGCTCTCACGTAAATAATTAAAATGAAATTATTTGAAAAACAGAAATTCAATTTTATCATAATCAAAATTTTACGTTTATTGGTAATGCCCTAGGTGTATACATAAAATTAAACAAATATATCGATAAAATTTTTTTTTTAGGGTAGCCGATTTAAATTTTGTATATTTTTTTCTTCTTCTTCTTCTCGTCCATTCAAAGGACGTTGGCTATGCAGATTTCGTTTACTGGGGCTCGGAACAGCCCTACTGACAAAACACTATCTCAGGTTTTTCAGGCATGATGTTCTCCTTCTTCCAGGGCCCCGTCTTCCGACAATCTTTCCCTGGATTATAAAGCGCAACATTTCGTACTTTTCTGGATGTCTCTTCATATGTCCTAGCTAGATAATGAAGTTTTCGGATTTTGGTTGTTTGAATAATTTCTCTTTCTTGATTCATCCGAACCATAACATTTTCATTCGTAACACGGTTCATACAGCTTATTTTGTCCTCTGTAGATCCACATTTCTACAATGATGAATGCTTTACAAATTATTATTTATAGGTTAATAGCTGAACTTTGATTGGGTTTTTTAAAACGTACCGCCGCCCGCAAAGCATTTATTGGATTATCAACACCCCTGCCATAGATCACCCCAAGTGATTCGATACTTTTGCTATGCAGTGCCCAGCTACTGCGTAGTGGGCCAGATCCGGAGGGACTGATTAAGGGAGACTTAACCTAGACCTTTCCATCTGAACTCTCCCAACCCATCGGCTTGCACCACAGTGGGAGGGGTGGATTCATACTGTCATTCTGTCATTTTTGGACTGACGCCCAGATTCTTTCTCAGGAGGTAAACGCACCCTTAGGGAGTGGATTTCGCCAATAGTTGTGTGAAATTTAAGTATTTAAATATTTACTCTTCTATACGCTCATGGGTACATAATAATAAATAAACAAAAATAAAAAGCATTTTATTTCTTGCAAATAGGTAAGTTACCGAGTTATAAAAAAAGTATAATTAATGTTATTTACAATTTTGTTGAAAAATGTTATATAGATATCTTAAATTATTCATAAGCAAGAACCCCTCTCTCAGGCGAAGGTGAAGGCCTCCTCTAAAGAATTCCACTTGTCTCTCTCTTGAGCTATTTGCGGCCAGCAGGGGCCAGCTATTTTTATTATTTCATCTGCCCATCTCGTGTGATCGAAAAACATTTGAAACAAGCGGGAAGCTCAAAAAAAGCTCTTAAAGAATTAAGAACACATAAAAACTCTATACAGTGCCCAGGGAAAAGAGCGTACCAACCATAGTTACGCCTTTCCTAAAAACATAAACAAGAGCGGAAATATAACACCAATATCTGAAAACGAAGTAATACAAGAAATAAAAAGGTTAAAGATAGATAAAAGTCCAGGACCAGACGATATTATGAATGAAGCCATAAAGGTCGCCTACGAATTACTGACTCCACCCCTAACATATTTATTTAACCATACATTAGAAACAGCTAAGATACCATCGCAATGGTTGGAGTCAGAAATAGTATTAATTTACAAAAAAGGAGATCCAAAAGACATTGCGAACTACAGTCCTATAAGCTTACTCTCGTGTATCTACAAAATGTTTTCTTCCATCATAAACAAAAGAATAAGTGTTACACTAGAAGCAAAACAACCAATAGAACAAGCAGGTTTTCGAAAGAGCTTTTCGACAATCGATCATATACACACACTAGAACTAATAATGGAAAAATACCAGGAAAAGCAAAGAGTGCTCTACATCGCGTTCATCGATTATACAAAATCTTTCGATACCGTGTCACACTCAAGTATATGGACTGCTCTGCAGGCTCAGGGAGTTGAACAAGAGTACATAGAAATAATCAGAAATATTTACAAGAGTAGCATAGCCAAAATAAAACTAGAATCTACTGGTCCTACATTTCCCATCAAAAGAGGAGTGAAACAAGGAGACCCGTTGTTCCCAAAATTATTTATAGCTATTTTAGAGTCAATAATAAATAGATTAAATTGGGAAAAAACAGGGCTCAACATTAACGGCAAATATTTAAGCCACCTGCGCTTCGCAGATGATTTAGTACTCTTATCAGAATCTAGCACACAACTACAAACCATGCTTGATTCGCTAAACGCAGTCAGCAAACAGGTAGGACTGGAAATGAATCTTTCCAAAACAATGGTCATGACAAACAGCATAAACAGAAGAATATCAGTAGACAATGAAACTTTGAAATATACAGAAAAATACATCTACCTTGGAAAACAAATTGGCTTCGACAGAAAACAAAATGAGCTAGAAGTAGAAAGAAGAGCACAAATTACTTGGAATAAATACTGGTCCTTAAGAGAAATATTTAAGACCAACATGCCAATAAATATCAAAACAAAAGTTATGACATCAAGCCTCCTACCATGCCTAACCTACGCATGTCAAACTTGGAAATACACATCCAAAATCAAAAATAAAATTATAACCTGTCAACGCGGAATGGAACGAAGCATGCTTGATATTAAAAAAATACAAAAAATTCGCCACACAAAAATCAGAAAAATCACCAAAGCGAAAGATGCTCTGAACTACGCTAAAAAACTAAAATGGAAGTGGGCAGGGCACGTAGCGAGGCTAGAGGACGACAGGTGGACTAGCAGGGCAACAAATTGGAATGGCCCACACGGTAAGCGTCTCAAAGGCAGACCTCACACGAGATGGGTACATAATATAGAAACATAATAAAATTCATAATAATAAATAAACAAGTTGAATTTTTTTTTTTTTTTATTTTTTTTTTATTTATTTATTTATTTCATCCAAAAAATATATGAATACATTATATAATATCATATTACAGTCGGTATTGGTTACATTTTAAGTACATTTTCCCTTTTTATTTTCTTCCTTTTCTTTTACACAGTAGTAATAATAACATAACTTTAATGACAATAACATGTTACTTACAAAGTTAAAAACATAAGGTAATGAATGATGCATTAGTAAGTAAATATCTATAAGTTAATAACATTGTTATAAGAGTAATGTTATAATAATAATTGATGCCAATAAAGCTGTATCAAAATAGGAAAAGAGATATGGAGGTAAGAACTGTTATATAGAAGTACATACATACATACATACATCTTCTTCCCCTTGTCCTATTCGGGTCGGGGACCCATTGCATCGACAAGGCTCCTCCATAAGTCCCTGTCTTGTGCTGATTGTTCGGCTTCTGTCCATGGTAGACCCATCCTCTCCTCACACAGTTTCAGGAGTTGCCTCGCCCAACTGTGTCTAGGGCGGCCCACTGGACGTCTTCCTTCTGGAATCGCACTCAATATTTTCCTCGGAATTCGGTCATCAGACATTCTTAGTACATGCCCAAGCCACCTCAATTGTGATTTTTCTATGAAGAGTAGCAGTGGTTCAATGTTTAGATCATCTCGGATCGTCGAGTTTCTTATATGATCCCATTTCGTAACCCCTGCCACTCCTCTCAAGTATCTCATTTCGGCAGCTTGGACTCTGGAGCGTGTTCTTTCATTTAGCATCCATGTCTGGTGGCCGTAAGTGAGCGTTGGGCGGTATACCGTTTTAAACACTGCCATCTTTGTCTTGGTGCTAAGCTCGGCTTTTCTTATTACTGAGCTGTAGAGAGGACGCAATACACTGCTTGCCGCACATATTCTTCTATCAATTTCTCCGTCTTGCCGACCATCGCTGGAAAACTCGACCCCAAGGTATTTGAACCTGTTCACCTGTTTCAACTGAGTCCCATTAGCGAGTATGTTGCATTGAGTTTTGAGTATAGAAGTAACATAATATATATTTTAAGTTGCGCATAGTCTGCCTCACTAGGCGAACCTGTATTGAGGCAGAATTTTTAGTAAAATTGTTTCTCGTAATTTTGTCTATGGTTTACTTATGAATGTATAATATAATGTTCTTATACAGCAATACTTTGTTTCTGTTTACATTATTGCTGATACACAATACAAAAACAGCAATTTTATTACTACAATAACCATTAATGACAAGGCGTTTGGGTGAGGGCACCAGTAAAGGATCGATCATTAGAACATATCCAAATTTTAACTTTTTTTTTAAAATTCTTTCTGTGTTTGACTCAGTTTGATATTATCAGGAAGCATGTTAAATATTTTTGTGGCAAAGTATCTAAAACTACGTTGTCCAAAGGTGGTGGAGAGTGCTGGAACTTGCAATGTATCTTTGTTAGAATTACGTGTAAATCTTAAGTATATATTTTTTTCGTAAAGTACGTGTTTGTTTTTAAAGAGATGCATGAGGATAGTTTTTACATATATCTGTCGAACATCAAATACTCTCATTATATTAAATATTAAGTCACTGTTTGCAGTTAGAGGAAGTTTGAGAATAATTTTCATAATTGTTTTCTGCGCCTTTTCAACAGCATCTAGAACTGATGAAGTACCCCCTCCCCATGCAATGATACCATACTCAAGGATAGATTGGGTGATTGCAAAATATATCGTTTTTAGAAGTTGTAAGTTAAGAAAGTTCCTGATGGATCTGAAGAAGTGTATTGTTTTTCTAATTTTATTTGCAATATTCTGTGTGTGTAGATTCCATTTGAGGTATGGGTCAATGGTGAGCCCTAGGTACTTCATCTGTGATGTGCGCTCTATAATGGGGCACTCACTGCATTCATTGGAATTCGTACATCTATGTATTTTAATGGAATAATCATCATTAGGTTGGCCTGTAGTATTGATGCTTGAAGTGACATATTTGGTTTTCTTCGTGTTAAGGGTAAACGTGTTGATATCTAACCATTTTTTAACGAAGTTAATATTTCTTTCAGCTTTTTTAAATACCGCTGGCCAATTGTTGTCTTCGAATAATAGGACCGTATCGTCTGCAAAGCTAACAATTTTTCCTTGAATTTCAAGGTTGCAAAAGTTGTTAATATACAGTAAGAACAGAGTCGGTCCCAAAACGCTCCCTTGTGGAATTCCATAGTCAGTTGAGCGCTGATCACTAAGGGTATTCTGTATTTTAACCTGTTGTTTGCGTCCATTTAAATAGCTTCTAAAGAAGTTTAGCTCTTTGTCTGTAATGCCGATTTTTTCTAGTTTTTGAATTAGTTTAACATGTGATATTGTATCAAAAGCCTTAGAAAGGTCTAAAAATATTGAGATAATTTTTTTCCTTTATCAAGGCTTTTTACAATGAAGTCTGTCACACTAGCAATGGCATCTGAGGTACTTTTATTTTTTTGAAATCCATATTGGTTTTCTGAAAGTATTTTATGGCTCTCGATGAATTTTAAAAGTTGTGCATTAATGAGGTTTTCAAAAACTTTAGACAAGCTATTCAGTAAAGTAATTGGTCTGTAGTTATTAGTATCTGACTTGTTTCCAGATTTGTAGATGGGAATTACGATACTTTGTTTTAAGTTAGAGGGGAAGTAGCCCTGTGTAATGCTTAAGTTTATAAGATATTCCAGAGGTAATGTGATATCTGAAGACAGCATTTTAAGGATTTTGGTTGTAATTTCATCTGGTCCAGCAGAGGAAGTGTTTT
The DNA here is from genome assembly GCA_917563855.2 of Limnephilus lunatus. Lineage (NCBI taxonomy): Eukaryota > Metazoa > Arthropoda > Insecta > Trichoptera > Limnephilidae > Limnephilus > Limnephilus lunatus. The sequence goes on along the minus strand of OU830603.1, from coordinate 45,280,506 downwards.
TTAGAGATTTAATTGTCCTGAGAATGTCTTCCTTTGAAACAGTTTGAAAGAGAAATTTTATATTTTTGTTATTTGCTTGATCCTCTGTATCGGTGGATCGGGTGATTTCACTCTGGGGAATTTGAGAAGCAAGATTAGGACCAATATTAATAAAAAAATTGTTTACATGATCAGCAACGAGTTTAGGATTTTTTGTGGTTTCAACAATAAGTCCATCAATAGAGAGTTTATTTATGCTCTGTTTCTCTTTTTTAGTTTGCGAGTTTGTGACTTCTCTTAGTATTTCCCATAATTTTTTGGGATTGTTGTTACTTTCTTTAATTTTTTCTGAATAATAAATTTCTTTTGCTTTTCTGATGACGTTACAACACATGTTTCTATATCTTTTATAGTAGTTGAATGTTATTTGGTCATATGGATTATCTTTGGTTTTTTGGTGTAGCGTATTTCTTTTGTGTATGCAATTTATAATAGAATGGTTAATCCATGGTTTTAGGGGTTTTAGTTTATTAGATATATTTTTGGTCAACGTCGTGGAATGGTTGTGTAATTCGTTTTTCAAGTAGTTAACAAAGTATATCCATGCGTCCTCCGATTGTTTAATTTGGAAGAGTTCGTGCCATGATTTGTTCTTAAAGTTGGTTATTAGGTTTTGAAAATTGATTTTATTGTATACAAGAGGCAGATTACATTTATTTATTTTGGTAGCTGTTTGTATAGCAAAAATGGTTGAATAATGATCAGTGATTGTTGATTGGTATACGATACTTTTAGATGGTTTTTTAGACTTTACCATAATGTGGTCAATGCATGATATAGATCCATTTGTCGTCCTTGTTGGTGAGTTGACAGTACTTACTAATCCGTGAAATTCTAGCATGTTAATATAGTCTTGGCTTTGGTGGTGTTGGTTGCTCGGTAGTATGTTGATATTTAAATCGCCTATTATTATAATATTTTTAGCATTGGAGAGATTTGAAAGTATGTAACTAAGACTGCTTAGGAATGGCGTAATGTTGTGAATCGATGGCGAGCGGTATATAGCCAGGATTACAGTATCATTGTTGTATTTTATTTGTGTGCAACTTGCATTCTGAATTTTTAGTTCGGTTACTGTAAAGTTTACGACGATTCCATCGTTCTGATTATCAAAAATAGTTGAGTTGTGCGATGTGTAGTCTTTGAGGATTTTAGGTGTATAAGTGTTTGACAACCAGCATTCGGTTAGGATGATTATGTCGAAATCAACATTTATGTGGTGAAGTTGTATTAAGAGTTCATCAAAGTTTTTATTTATAGATCTTATGTTTTGGTGCATAATTTTGGTATTGATACCATTTCCAATCAGGCGTTTACATATATTAGTATCTGAAGTTGTGTAAGACAGGTTTTGGTTATGTACTTCCTCATCAAAATATTCCATTGTGAAAGGCATGTTGATATAATAATTATACAAAAATAAAAAATAGTTTATTTGTTTATGGGAGCTCAACTGTCCGTGGCAATCACCGGGAGTTTCACCCTAGTTGTAGATAGAGAATTAGCTAAGTGGGTAATTATTGTTGTAGTTGAAAACAATAAGTGTAAAGCTTATCCTTACCATTTTATAATGAAGGGTGATCGGGCAATAACTAACCGGAACTGGAGCTCTCCAGAAACAACTAGACCATTTTTATTAAATCGTCAGCTTGTTTGATGTAGATAATTTTTTCTCCTTCCTTTTTTCTAATCATAATTTTTGAATCCTTGTACCATACATAATTAAATCCCGTTTCTTTTGCCTTTGACTTTGTTCTCCATAGAAGGTCTTTGTAATGAGGACTGAGAATTTTGCGGATGTAGATTCGTTGACTTCCTGGATCCTGCGAGGTGGCTGAGTTTAAAAGTTTCCTGTTGGTAAGAAGTTGGAATCTCTTTTGTCGATTGTTTAGTTTAACGTGAAATTTTGGGGGTATTCCGGGCCGTTTATCAGAGATCCTCTTCACTTCCACGATATCTTCTCCTTTTATATCAACTCCTGCAATTGAAGCGACCCGTTTTATAGCATCGAAGGTCTGCTCGTCATTTTTAGGAATGAGGCCGGCAAACTCCAACGAGTCATCTTGTGATCTTTGGTCGACTTCTGCCAGTTTGACTTCTAGAAACTTTATTTGTTTGTCCTTTTCTAGAAGTGTATTCTTCAGTGACTCCACTTCGGAAACCAATTTAGTAATGGTTTCCATTTTAGCAATTAGATCGTCATATTGTCGGCTGATGAAATCCCTCGAGTTTCTACTCTCTAGGTTTTCATCCTCAATTTTTTTTATAATCGCCGATTTAAAAGCTTCCAGTTTTGTTACCATTTTTTTTTCTATTTTATCGACTAGCATGTCAATTTGAGAAGATACATCTGTGGTCAAGCTAATTGAGGCGGGCATTTGTCCTTTGCTTCGAAGATTTTTGTCCGCAGACATTTTTCACGGATATTTTCTTCTTTGTAGTAGGAAAGGATGGACACCGGCACTACTACTCTATGTTATTATTGTATTATATCTATGTTGTTATTGTGATTGACATTTGGTTTATTTATGTCAAAATAAAGAGTTTGGACACTAAAAAACTCACAGATCACTCTGGTATAGCGCTACCATTTGAATAACAGATCACTGGTTATGTATTTTTAGCTGGGATTAAAGTTTTAACTGTATTTTTAGCCAGATTGACGTTTGTTTTTTTTTATGTCAAAACAAAGAGTTTGAGCACTAAAAACTCACAGATAACTCTGCTTTAGCGCTGCCATTTGAATAGCTGATCACTGGATATGTATTTGTAGTTCAGATTTAAGTTTTGACACTGATTTCAATTAAAATTTGCAGATAGAACTACGACTTGACTTTCATTACAATGTCCATAGACAATGTTCTTAATTTGATCATAAATAAAACAAAAATAAAGAAATAGGCAATAAAACGCACAAGATTAGGTTAAATTTGACAGAAAACGATGAAAAAATTGGAAAAATACTTTAATCAAATATCTTGGTGAAATTTTGGATTTCAAACTAATGTCACATCTAATTTTTAATATGTGCTAAAGAAAGTATCAAACAGTCGCTTTTCTAAAAAAAAATAGAAACATTACAGAGCTTCTTTTTAAAACCATAGTCGCTCGATATTTAGATGAAACTTGAACATTTATATAATTATACTAGCTGGTTCCCGGCGTGCGTTGCAAAGCCATGTTCAAAGAAATAAATTGTTTTTCCCTGCATGTCCTTTTCCGTGCGTCCCCTCTCCCCTTCCTTTTTAATTCAAATATTCATTTTTCATGTATTACATGTATTCATATGTACAGTGCGGCAAGCGGTGTGTTGCGTCCTCTCTACAGCTCAGTGATAAGGAAAGCCGAACTCGGCAATAAAACAAAGATGGCAGTGTTTAAAACGGTATACCGCCCGACGCTTACTTACGGCCACCAAATAGGAATGCTAAACGAGCGAACACGCTCTAGAGTCCAAGCTGCCGAAATGAGGTACTTGATTGGAGTGGCAGGGGTTACGAAATGGGATCATATAAGAAACTCGACGATCCGAGACGATCTAAACATTGAACAGCTGTTATTCTTCATGGAAAAATCGCAACTTAGGTGGCTTGGACACGCACTAAGAATGTCTGATGACCGAATTCCGAGGAAAATAATGAGTGCGATTTCAGAGGGTAGACGTCCAGTGGGTCGCCTCAGACACAGTTGGGCGAGGCAGCAACAGAAGCTGTGTGAGGAGAGGATGGGACTGCCATGGACGGTGGCTGAACAATCAGCACAAGACAGAGACGTATGGAGGAGCCTTGTAGATGCAATGGGTCCCCGACACGAATAGGATAAGGGGAAGAAGAAAAAGAAGAAATATATTATAAGGACAATTAAATATTATAACAACAATCAATCAAATTTGGTACTTAACATAGGTTCCTATTTAAAATATCAATAATTCTTGATTCGGTTCAAATTATTACGTAATTACTTCCAATTCATTCATTAATGTGAAGAGTTTTGGAAATAGAATTTTGATTTAACAATAATTATTTTGAAAAAATGTCATTCTTAAATTTTTGACCATTTGCAAGAATTTTTGTGATGATTAAAAAACTTTTCAGATGTATTGTCATGCGGTTGTAATAATCCAGAAACCTACGTGGATTTTATAGAAGGTATTTTGAAAGTTTCAAACATTTCTATGCTATATATAGCAATACTCTCTCTCTCTCTCTCTCTCCGATGCCGTTACAGCCCATATCGAGCCTTAGCCTCCTGCAATATTCGCCTCCAACTCCTCCTATCCTCAGTGGCTGTACTGTACCGTACCATACCGTAGCCGAGGACCATAAACAAATCGAAGGTGACTTATGATATTACCAAAGATTCGGTTGACTTTTTGGATCGGTGTTATACCCGCCTGGCCGCGCGGCACTTCATTTCTTGACTCCTCTCCCGCCCGGCCCGTAGCCGAGCGGAGTGACCGCGACCACGCAACTTTTTTCTAATACTAACATTTTTAAACTCGAGATATCTTTCGAATGAAATATCCGAATTGAATAATTCAAAAAGTTAAATAAAGGTATTGAAGCTGTCTTGAATATAAAGTAATTTATTTTGATAAGGATTAAAACCAAGATACAAATAAAGAGCCCTTTCAAGCGGTGACATTTTAATTGAATTTTTAAAATAAAAGAACACTTATCGTGGCATAACTATAATAGTTAGACATATGCTGGCGCGACCTTTTTTGTAAATACTGATGTGTTCTACAAAGTCGTACTACGTTATTTTATTCTATCATCAATAGTTTTCGCAGCGCACGCGATGTAAATAACATTTTATTTAATTTTTTAACACCTTGTGTTACATTTTTGGAATTTTAGTAAGGATCCCTCAATCAAACCTCCATCAAGTTCACAATACCATCAGTATTATTGCTATGGCTGCCATTTATGTGCCACCAAGAATTGGTGGCCCGAAGGCCCAAACTCTTTAATGCAAGAATGAGTTCGCAAATATGTGTGTGCAAGGTTTTAATAAATTATGCCATTGCTAATTTATTGTCCTGAGTGACGGGCTTAGTGTGTGTCGTTCATAAAGTTAATAAGTTAAAAGTTAATAATATTATATAAAAGTGGTCAGTTACAAATAATAATAATAATAATAATTGGATAATTTATAGAGCGCCGTTTTTGTGAAAAATCACCTCAAAGGCGCTGTGTATGTTGTAATTCGGAGCTGGACTTCTTTATTGCTTCCCTTTATACACCAAGGATAAAAGTAATATACAGGGATTTGAGGCATTACATACTTTGATGAACAGACGGGAAAAAGAAAGCGATCAAGAATAAACATACGTTAAAATTGTTATTTTTAAATATTCCTTACTAAAATTATTCTTTGGTTTTTGAATATCCCACGTTCCACCCAGGCACGTCATGATTTTTAGAGTTCTATTCGAACTGAAACCAGTTTTGCAAAATGGGACGATAACGGATCCGACAAGACAGCCCTCTTTCATATCAGGGTTGCGTGACAGAATTACAGAGTTCGATTTCATAATGATATATTGAACTCTATACGTCTATATAATAAGATATAGTGTGCTAAAGTAGATATTTTCGTCGATAAAATCTATATGCTTTCAGAAAAATGTTTTGCGATTGCTTAAAAAATATGATGTGCTAATTATATTATGTATCATTTATATCTCTAATTGTATCTCTTGTGTATTTTGCCTCTCTTTGTATTATTTGTCATTTGCGTGAACTTTATATTTTCATAATTTTTTTTATTTCTAAGTACTTTGTAATTTAATTTTTATAAAATCTGAAAATTTACAAATTCTTAATTTGACTGATTGATTTGTGTTATTTTAAACCTATTTGTGTATTGACTGAGTTTTTATAACTGGATTGTTCTCACGTGAGTGAGAACATCTGGAAAAACCCAGTATGAATTAATGATTAAATTCTATTTGCTAAGTTTAAGCTCGATCGGATGTCGGTAAGTGGATTATTTTTAACTACCAAGACTTGCATTTATTCATGCATTCTCGAATACAAAATTGGAATTTTAATAGACGTAACTATTTTGAAAATGATTGAAATGAGCATTTGACTTACTTGGAGAGCACTGGGGTATGGGTATGTCCCACTGGCCGCCGCTGCAGAACATCCTCCCGTAATTTCCTTCAACGCGACTGTAACCTTCCTTACAAATAAAGTCAACGGTTTCCCTATCCACTATGTTATTTGAGCAAGGTATGGCTCTATAATAATTATCGTTGCACATGAAGTTCACAGAATTTGATGTCTTCAGTTCGCAGGTGGCTAGAAATAAATAATGTATTCTTAAGCTTTCCCCGTGATTTCTCTTTGTTTACAACTAATTATGTTTTCTATTGATTTCTTATAAGGCTTTAGTACTTAGAATAAAAAATATACTCGTAACCCTAAGGGTGCTTTCCATACAAATTTGAATGGAAACGAATGTGCAAATGACTTAGTACCTTCTGGTTCTAAACAATTTAGCCTGAAATTGTGTATCGCCATTCCATTTGAATTTTATAGTCATGGTGAAACACAGTTTTATTTTGAAATGTAAGCCCAAAATGGGCCCCCCCCTCCCACCATGCCCCTCCCCCACCCACCTCTCACACTCCACATATTCATTCCCGGTACATTCAGTTTTCAAACTGCTCGCGTGTCACCTATTACAATTTTTTAAACAAATTTCATAGTTTTATGCATAATAACGAACAAAAAAATAAGAATTATCCAATTTTGTGCAGTCGTTCGGAAGTTATGCGCATTCATACATTTCGGCGATCCATTTTTAGAGATTTTTTTTTTTATTTATTTAATTATTTTCATATTACATTAGGTTATAATAATGACGTATTGCCCATCTCACTAGGTGTGAAACACCTGTGTTGAGATGGCAATTTACAGAGTGGTTATAATCTATGATTTTGTTTTATTAATATTATGGACATGACAGCTTGATATAAAATCTTTTTTTTCTAAGTAATATACACTTCAAGTATGTTATATGAACATTGCAGTAGGTACATGGTTACATATTTACACACAGTAGGCATAAAGGTAAGAATGTTATTAAATACTCCTGATAAATATGTTTATTTGAGGTGATCAATGATTCTACTTTTAAATGCACTTTTGGTTTGAGTGTTTCTTATTTCAGTAGGTAGAGAATTGAATAGCTTTGTTGCATTATATTTAAAAGTTCTTTGTCCATAAGAGGTTTGACAAACTGGGATGTTAAAAGATTTTACATTTGACTCTCTTAGGGCTCTAGTGTTTTTTCGTTCCTCAAACATATGTGTATTTTTAAATTGGTGAAGCAGAATATTTTTTGAATACAGTTTTTGCAGGTTAGGAACATTTAGTGTATTAAAAATAAAATCAGTGCTCGTTCTCAACGGGACTTTAAGAATAACCTTCAAAATTAGTTTTTGAATCTTTACTAAAGGCTCCAGGCAAGTATTTGAGGCACTTCCCCAGCTAATAATACCATATTCAAGTGATGATTGTATGAGAGCACAGTAAACTTGTTTCAGTTGTTTTATATTTAATATATCTCTAACATTTTTAAAGAAATAGACGAATTTCCTCAGTTTTGTCGTTAAGTTTGTAACATGTGCGTTCCATTTAAGAAGATCATCTATTTGAATACCAAGATATTTAATACTGTCAACTCTACTTATAGAAGGACAGGTACATGGAGTTAATGAGGGGTTACAGCTGTGAACTTTAAGGCTTTTTTGTGAAGGCATGAGCTTATTTGATATTCGAAATGTTAGAAATTTGGTTTTGTCTGTATTCAGGGTTAATATATGAGCATTTAGCCAATTTTTAACAATACGAAAGCCATTTTCTGCCATTTTAAAGACTTCATCCCAAGATTTGGCGTAAAATAGCAAAACCGTATCATCGGCAAAAGTTGTGATTTGTCCACAAATTTGTAAGTTACATAGATCATTTATATATACTAAGAATAATAAGGGTCCTAGGATGCTACCTTGTGGAACTCCACAAACTGTTTTTTGGGAACTACTACAGGTACTGCTTATTTTAACACATTGCATTCGATCAGTTAGATAACTATGAAGTAATTGAAGAACTGTATCTGATATTCCTACCCTCTTAAGTTTATCTAAAAGTATTTTGTGGTTCACAGTATCAAACGCCTTTGCAAGATCAAGGAAAATTGCTATACATTTATTTCCTTTGTCAACATTACTTGTTATGAAGTTTGTAACGTTAGCGATGGCATCTGAGGTTGATAAGTTTTGGCGAAAACCAAACTGATTTGCTGATAATATTTTACTAGAGTCAAGGTAAGTAGTTAATTGATTTCTCAGTATTCCTTCAACAATTTTGGAGAGTGCACTTAGAACACAAATTGGTCTGTAATTGGTAATTTCAGATTTGTTCCCACCTTTAAAAATTGGAGAGATAATACCTTGTTTTAATACATTTGGGAAGCAACCTAGAGTGAAGCTCTTATTAATTAGGAATTTGAGGGGAACGGCTATATGAGATTTCAGTGATTTTAGTAGTTTACTTGGTATTTTGTCATGTCCAGGTGAAGTCCTCTCTTTCAGTGAGTCGATTTCTTTGATGATATCCTCCATCGATACATCTTTTAGAGTAAATTTTGCGTAAGTTTCTTCTCGGAGATTATCATCTGGTGGTGGAGTTTTAGTATTGCAGTTGATGTTTTCTTTTATTTTACTGGCCAAATTTGATCCAACGTTTGTAAAAAAAGTATTTGCATGATCGGCAATAGTCTTCGGGTCCAAGTTAAAATTCACATTCTTACCATCAATTGTAAGTTCCTCAATTTGATCTCTGAATTGCCTTGCATGTGTTATCTCTTTAAGAATTTGCCAAATCTTTCTGGAGTCATTATTACATTCAATAATTTTTCTTGAATAGTATTTATTATTTGCGTGTTTAATTAGTTTAATATATTAGATATTAACTACGACGCCAACAAAGCACTCTTTTTAGGGTTAATTGCCTAATTCAAAAACAAAAACATTCTTTCCAAGGCAAAAATTTGTATATTTTTCTTCTGACCTTTGAAATAACTCGATTTTGTTATTCTAAGCACTTTATATGGGAAAATAATATTGTTGTTTTTACCATCTTCCTTGCAATTTTTCCATATTTTTTCACCTTTTAAAGCTTTCCTGGACTACGACAAACATTTCAAAAGCAAAATCAACTAAATTGGTTCAACCGTTCTCGAGTTTTAGTGAGACAAAAGAACACCAATTGATTTTTATTTATATAGATAGATAGATGTAAGCCCAAAATGAGACTGTAATTGGATCACGAAATACATCCACCAAGCACTTCTTATATTGTTCTTTATTCTATTGTGTAGCATATGCGAATTTTGAAGAGTGAGATACTCTTAGGTGATTTTTTGTTTTACAATAACTCCACATAGGAGGCCCAGAAAATTAATAGCCCGAAGGCCCAAACTCATTGATGCAAAAATGAGTTCGCAAATATGTGTGCGCAAGGTTTTAATAAACTATGCCATTGCTTATTTATTGTCCTGAGTGACGGGCTTTGTGTGTGTCATTATTAAAGTTAATAATGTTATTTAAAAGTGTTCAAATGTATGTAAGTAACAAATGCATGTTGTAATTCTGAGCTGGACTTCTTTATAGTTTCCCCTAATACACCAAGGATAAAAATTATATACAGGGCATTGAGGCGTTACATACTTTGATGAACAGACGGGAAAAGAAAGCGATCATGAATAAACATACGTGGAAATTGTTATTTTTAAATATTCCTTACTCAAATTATACTTTAGTTTCTGAATATCCCACGTTCCACCCAGGCACGTCATGGTTTCTAGAGTTCTATTCGAACTGAACCCAGTCGATTTCATAATGAGATATTGAACTCTGTAAGTCTATATAACAAGATTGAGTGTGCTAAAGTAGATATTTTCGTCGATAAAATCTATATGCATTCAGAAAAAATGTTCTGCGATTGCTTAAAAAATATGATATGCTAATTATATTATGTATCATTTATATCTCTAATTTAATCTCTCGTGTCTTTTGCCTCTCTTTGTATTATTTGTCATTTGAGTGAACTTTATATTTTCATAATTTTCAATTTCTAATTATTTTGTTATTTCATTTTTATAAAATTTCAAAATTTACAAATGCTTAATTTGACTGATTAATTTGTGTTATTTTAAACCTATTTGTGTATTGACTGAGTTTTCATAACTGGATTGTTCTCACGCGAGTGAGAACATCTGGAAGAACCCAATATAAATTAATGTTTAAATTCTATTTGCTGAGTTTCAGATCGATCGGATGTCGGTAAGTGGATTATTTTTATCTACCAAAATTTGCGTTTATTCATGCATTCACAAATACAAAATCGGAATTTAAATAGACGTACTTATTTCAAAAATGATTTAAATGAGCATTTGACTTACCTGGAAAGCAGTGGGGTATGCTTATGTTCCACTGGCCGCCGCTGCAGAACATCTTCCCGTTGTTTCCTTCAACGCGGCTGTAACCTTCCTTACAAATAAAGTCAACGGTTTCCCTATCGACTATCTTTTTTGAGCAAGGTATGGCTCCATAATAATAATCGTTGCACATGAAGTTCACAGAATTTGATGTCTTCAGTTCGCAGGTGGCTAGAAATAAATAATGTACCTATTCTTAAGCTTTCCCCATGATTTCTCTTTGTTTACAACATATTATGTTTTATATTGATTACTTATAAGGCTTAGTACTTAGAATAAAATGTATACTCGTAACCCTAGGGGTGCTTTCAATACAAATTTGAATGGAAGCGAATGTGCAACTGACTTAGTACCTTCTGGTTTTTACCAATTTATCCTGAAATTGTGTATCGCTATTCCATTTGAATTTTATAGTCATGGTGAAACACAGTTTTATTTGGAAATGTAAGCCCAAAATGGGCCTGTAATTGGATCACGAAACACACCCACAAAGCATTTCTTATGTTGTTCTTTATTCTATTGTGTGGCATATGTGAATTTTGAAGAGTGAGATACTCGTAGGTGATTTTTACACTAACTCCACATAGGAGGCCCAAAAAATTGAGGGCCCTCATTGATGCAAGAATAAGTTCGTAAATATATCTGCGCAAGGTTTTAAGAAATTATGCCATTGCTAATTTATAGTTCTGAGTGACGGGCTTTGTGTGTATCGTTTATAAAGTTAATAATATTATGTAAAAGTGTTCAGTTACATTGTATGTTGGAATTCGGATCTTGACTTTTTAATTACTCACCCTAATACATCAAGGCTAAAAATAATATACAGAGCATCGAGGCGCTACATACTCTGATGAACAGACGGAAAAAAGAAAGCGATATAGAATAAACTGTATCGAACGTGTCGACGAAAGCGTATGACAACCCTGAGAATTCAAGAATGGAATTTACGCTTCCACATAATACCGTGCCGCTGCGCGTTACCCCTTCCAATAACCTACGAAACAAAGGGAGTGCTCTCATTGGCCAACGAAACACTGTGCATTTGGAATGATGTCTACAATGCTATTACATTCTACAATTAACTTATCAATTGAAAACATAAACGCAATTGATAATAAATACATGCTGCAGCATCATTGGACTCGAAAACACATCTGAATAACCACGTAATACTTCCACCAGGGACCCCAGACAGCAATGATCAAAATCAAGGAAATGATTGAGTATTTACGTTATCCCCACCCTGCTACCAGACGCGGCGCCATTGGTCAATGCTGAACAAAGGAAATGTTTGAATCGTAAATATTTACGACAGCCAATTTACATTCCGAAAAACTCGGAGCTAAATTTCGGGAAATCGGGAATAATTTGAATCAAGAAATATATATCATCACCTAAAAATAGGTATATACTACAATAACACCTCAAAAAACTGTCGTCTACCAGTGATTATTGCACTTTAAGAAAATATTTACTTCTAGATATTGTATCTTGTATCACATTTGTAAACTTGTACCTTTTCTTGTTGAAACAATAAAAATTATGTGAGACTTCGGTTTATTGGAACAGGACTGTCTTGGCAAAGGTTATCACACAGATTTTTAACACATCTGCTCGAAAATCATAGCGATTGGGAAAAATACGTAAACGCAAGCACCCTTCAGAAACAGGGAGGTTCTGTGTTCCAAAAGTCCAACCCGGATTTGCCCTATAAAACAAACGGCAAACCGGTAGGAAATCAGTTCAAAAACTACCAGCCAAGAAGTCACAAGTCTCCAAGAAACTGAAGTCTCCAAGTTCTAACCTACTTTAAAAGTGTTTTTTAATCAGTTTAAATTCTGTTCTACCTTTCTCTCAGTATCCCATTATCCTGACCCCAACAGTCTCCAAAAGTCTCCAAAAGTCTGCAAGTCTTTTAAGTGTTTTTACAACAGTTATAGAGTCAGTTTTTGCTAATTTAACTTAGAATCATTAAATCCAGAAGTTAAGGACATTGGCGTGCCAAGTTGTGTCCAGCTCCCTATTTTTGCAATTTGTGTACAAAACGTCTAGTACATTTGGTCCTTCGAGCCGGATCTACACATAACACGCCTTCAGTCTTACCCAGTGGAAATGCCGTCTCTTCGCAGTGGCCGTAAGACCCCGACATCTTCTGATACATCGCTGTCTAAATCTAAACCTGACGCCCCGGGGACAAGCCGAAATATGCCAGTGGCGCCCCTACGGACCCCGGGCCCACACACCGTAGACACCGATGAGACGCCATCTAGAGGACCCCGCCAGGTCCACGATCTATCTAGTGCGAGCCCAGCCAGGAACTCTGATCTCATCACGCTTGACCGACCAGCTCCAGAATCTGTCTCCGAGAGCCTCCACGAATCCAACAGTAAAAGCAGCGAAACAACTTCTGAATCAACTGAAGACTCCCTGCGATTACTGCGCCGAGAGATGCGCATTCGGGACAGACGTCACGCCAAGCAGACAGCCAATCTGCTCGCAGCCCTGAACGCTGCGACACGCCAAGCAGTCAGCCAACCTGCCGAGGAGCCAGCACCAACCAGCCCGACCCTGCGAGCCAACCTCGGTCAGGCAGTAATTCAAGTCCAGGCACCAACCGGCCCGTTTACTAACGAGTTCGCAACGAGATATGCCACTCAAGTACACACGTCAGACGGCCCGTCAACCGGAGAGTTTGCAACTAGATATGCAACAACTCAAGTGCCCGCACCAACCGGCCCTTCTGCTAATGAGTTCGCAACGAGATATGCCACTCAAGTAAACAAGCCAGCCGGAGAGTTTGCAACGAGATATGCAACAACTCAAGTGCACGCACCGACCGGCCCTTCTACTAATGAGTTCGCAACGAGATATGCCACTCAAGTAAAAAGGCCAGCCGGAGAGTTTGCAACGAGATATGCAACTACTCAAATGCACACACAAGTCGGTCAGCCTACCAATGAATTTACAGTAACCGATCCAACTGGATATGCCGCCACCCAAGGCTACACACTACTGACGGGCCCTGCAAAAAACATCCCTACGACCGAATACAGCCATCTCGGACCCGAGCGCCCACTTTATAATACAACGGGGTACCAGCAACAGCCAGCCTCCTCCGGCCAGGATTCCCCATTGTTTACACCACCGCATACAGCCAACGAGACAGCACGGCACACCCGAGAATGGTTGCAGCACGGCAACGACCCACTGGCCCAGATCGCCTCTGTGATGGCAGAGGCGCTCCGCTCCTCCAGAACGCAAGATAGCCCTCGCACATTAGAAGATGACTCAAGAATGGCAGCCCTAATCGCCAGGCAATCCACAGCAAAAGATTTACCTACCTTCTCCGGAGACCCCCTCGAGTGGCCTACCTGGAAGGCACAGTACGCTCAATCCACCGCCACCTGCCAATTGACTCCGAGCGAAAATCTCATCCGGCTGCAGCGTGCCCTCAAAGGCAAGGCGCGAGATACCGTGGGTCCCCTACTAATGGATCCTGCGCAAGTTCCAGAGATCATCAGCGTCCTCGAGCAGCGATACGGCAGCGCTAACTCCATAGCAAAATTTATGCTAGACAAGGTTAAAAAGCTACCTTACCTCACGACCGAGGTATCACTCGAGGACCTGGCAGATTTCTCCGGGACGGTGCAAAACCTGGTGGCATCCCTCCGGATCTTGAAAACCGAAGGTTATCTCACCAATCCTGCATTACTGAACGACGTCACTGACAAAATGCCGAGTTCCCTGCGGCTGGCATGGCTAATCGAGATCCGCAAACAACATGCCCCGGCCACCATAACCCAGCTCGCTGCCTTTCTGAAAGAGGTATCAAACGCAATTCCAAACAGCGGGATGGTGGACCACATACGATCCCGACCACGCCGTGAACAAATACATGCCGGGTACCAGGAGGAAGAAGATAGTGATCGCATGCGACTTCTACCGAGCCATGAGCAAATACATGCCGGACATCAAGAAGAAATCGGGGACGGCCCAAAAGAAAAGATCGCCCCGATGAAACGCAAAATGAATGAGGCACATACTTACCCTGGACCAAGCCGAAAAAGAAAAACAGCCGACGAAAGCTGCGCCCAATGTGGCGGCGATCATAAAACCCGCGAATGCAAAGAATTCGCAGCCAAAGATGTTGAACTTCGATGGGAAACTGTACGCATGGGAAGGTTATGCCGCAAGTGCTTAGAAAAACACCACTCACGAAGCTGCAAAATAAACCAATGGTGCAAAGTAGGGGATTGCCGATCCCCACACCACCCCCTGCTACATAATCCCGAGTTCGTACGAAAAAGCACCGTGGAAAATGTCAACTTGTGACGCCAGGACTCCGGACAGAGAGTACTGTTAAAAATTGCGCCAGTAATATTAAGCGCTCCCAACAAAGAAGAAGTGTCAGTGTTTGCTCTCCTGGACGAAGGATCCACAGTAACACTTGTTGACACTGACACCGCAATACAAGTCGGAGCAAACGGCCCAGTTCACGGACTGCGAATCCACGGTGCCAAAGGAATGTGCACTTCTGACAATCTCTCCCAACGAGTGAGACTAAGAATACGAGGTGCGGGCAACAGTAATACATACCACATCTCTGCCAGCACAATAAGCAACCTCAACCTGCCGGAGCAACAGATCCAAGGAAGGTCTGTCGTCCCGAAGCTGCTAATAGGCCAAGACAACGCTCACCTAATTGTGTCAAGGGAAGTTCGTGAATGCAATGATACTACGCGAATAGCATCACGCACCGCACTAGGATGGATCGCTCATGGGGGAGTCAACCCCAGAGATAATAACACGACTACCACTTTGGCACTACAACCAGAAACGGCCGCAGACATACAATTGAGGGAGCTAGTAAAAACCAACTTCGCCATCGACTCGCTCGGAGTAACATCAGCCACCAGAGTCAATGCAAGCGAACAACAGGCCATTGCACTTATGAATGCAACTACCCGTCCTCTTCCTACAGGGAAGTGGGAAACTGGTCTACTATGGCGCAATCCAGAAGCCTCGCTACCTGACAATCGGCAGTGTGCGCTGAAGCGACTTCTGTCTCTGGAGAAAAAGCTAGCAAAAGACAAAAATCTAGCAGTGGCCTACAATGACAAAATAAGTCAACTTCTCAACAAAGGCTATGCCAAGAAGCTATCAGGCCATGAAGCTTCCACCACCACACCTCGCAAATGGTACCTGCCTCACTTCGCAGTAATCAACCCAAATAAGCCAGGAAAAATCAGAGTGGTATTCGATGCTGCAAGCCGATGCCGAGGAACCTCCCTCAATGATCAGCTGCTTACTGGTCCTGACCTGCTGTCCTCCCTCCTGGGGAATATAATACGCTTCCGGGAAGGAAACATCGCCATTGCTGCAGACATCAAAGAAATGTTCCTGCAAATAAAAATAAGGCGAGAAGACCAGCCGTCCCAGCTTTTCCTGTGGAGGACATCACCCCATCATGAACCAGACACCTATCAAATGTCATCAATGATGTTCGGAGCCACCTGCTCCCCAAGCAGTGCCCAATTCGTCCGAAATAAAGTGGCCGAAACATACGAGCACGAGTACCCGGCCGCCGCAAAAGCCGTACGCACCAAGTTCTACATGGACGACTACCTAGATGCAACAGACACACCCAATGAAGCTGCTACACTCGCCCAAAGCGTAAGTGCCCTCCTCGCGAAAGGAGGGTTCCACTTGACAAATTGGGCGTCTAATAGCCCGGTGGCCCTGGCTGGCGTACCCATAGAAGACCGTGCCAGCTCCGCGATACAGATTAGCAGTGGAGGTCCAGAGACAGAACGAGTGCTTGGTTTGATCTGGGACCCCACCACAGACCGCTTCCTGTACTCATTTCGCGAGGCAATCTCACCCGACACGGCCACACAACCTACCAAGCGGCAACTATTATCCATAGTAATGAAGATCTTTGACCCAGTCGGCTTCGTTGCCTGCCTTACCATCAGATCTAAGATGCTACTGCAAGCAGTGTGGCGCTCAAGCGTCGGCTGGGACGAACCCATTACCCCCGAACACGCCCAGAGATGGACAGACTGGCTGAGCCTGCTGCACACAAACAGCATCTCAATCCCGAGACGTTGCCTCTCAAACAAACAGAACAACGTAACTCTACACCTCTTCTGCGACGCATCGGAGCAAGCTTGCTGTGCCGTGGCCAGGGCTGGGCAGTATTTGAAATACTTGTAATTGAAATACGTATTTGAAATACAAATACGTATTTTGTATTTGTATTTCAATTACTTCCTCAAAATGTATTTTGTAATTGGTATTTCAATTACCTGAGGCTGAGGTATTTTGTAATTTGTATTTCAAATACTTATGGCTTCAAAATACATTTTCAAATACATTTAGCGATCTTAATAATGATAATGAAAAATAAACTGACATAGATAAAACATAGACTGAAAACGCTAGAATCCAGAGCAATATATGTTAATATTTAGAGTTACAACACTGTTGTATTATACTTGTCATTGCTTTGTATTGTACATTTTTGTGTCATAGTATTATATCAAGCGCTATAGTAATAATTTTACTGAATACTAGATTAATTTTAAGTTAATTACAGTAGAGCGCACTTGAAGTAAAATAACACAAAACTGCACTACCTATGCAAATATCATGTTATTATAAATTATTATCTAACACTTCTGAGAATGGGATCCATGAGAAAACCATACGTGTTTTTTTTTTTTTTTAATGTTTGTTACCTCAGAACTTTTGATTGGGTGAACCGATATTGATGATTTTTTTTTTATTAGAAAGCTGGTGCTTCTCGTGTGGTCCCATTTTAATTTGGTTTAGTTCTTAGAATGGGATCCATGAGAAAACCATACATGTTTTAAATTTGCAATAAGTATGTGCGCGACAAATGGACGAATAACTCAATATTACGCCAACAGATTTCAATGATTTTTTTTAAGTAAAACTTCTTTACGCACGCTCGTCACTAAAAATAAAAAAAATAAACAAAAATTTAACAAAACAAAAAACGACTTCAAAAATGCACTAAAAAGTAAAAAAATAATTTCGTACGATTGTTATTTTTGGAGTCGGTGTCAGCCAAGATCTCCACATCTCACCTATAACTACCTATGTATGTAGTTACATTGGTTGTCACCGACTCCAAAAATAACAATCGTACGAAATTATTTTTTTACTTTTTATTGCATTTTTGAAGTCGTTTTTTGTTTTGTTAAAATTTGAAAACCTTTGTTTTAAAGTTTGAGAAAATATGTTTATTTTTAGCACAATAAGGTTTTACCGTAGGTTGTTTGCAGATGTTAAATTTTCAAACAAAAGTTTGTATTATACAACACACATTTCAAATCATATAATCATGCAGTAAAATAAATCAATAAATTATTTGGAAAAGCTACTTTTCAGAATTTGAATTTTAGTTCAAATAAAATCATAAAAAAAAGATCCGCGCTCAGTTTGTCTGTTTTTTTTAAGGTCTTACAAACATATGATATAACAAATACAAAATATTTTGCTTACCACTGGAACGATTATGGTCGAAAAATGAACCACTTTAATTTTTCTACGGTCCAAAATTGGACCTCATTTTCCTACCATTCGTAACACATTTATTGTAATTATTTCAAACATTTCCACGGCCAGCCATTTATTTTAAAACGTGCTATTGAAATGCTTTATCTATTATGACCATAGATGTCGTAAATCCGAACTTCGTAGATTATTTTAGAGCGATGTTAAAAATAAATTCTAAAAATATTTTTTCACATCCAATTTTTGATCAGTTGTTTACGATAAATTTTTTTTTCCGTAGATATGCACCTTTCATTAGTATACCACAGAAATCGAAAATATTCTATGTTGACGTGAATAAGTATCTCTCACGGAGTTTCAAAGTAACAAACACGCAGGATTCACGCGATTATAAACTTTATGATTTTTTTTTATAAATCCTACTATTATGAGATAAATGGTAAAATATGGGTTAATTTATTGGCTCTCTAATAATTATTTATGTTTTCATGTTAAAATTCGAGGGTATGATTTTTTAATGATTGCGAAAAATTTAAAAAATTATCTTCTGGGAAATGGCGAACAATTAAGGCAAATTTATTTATTTCACGTGGTCGCTCCAGTGGTTAGACATAACGAAAAAATTATAAATACTCATAATCAAAAAATAATACAAAAAGTAGATAATTTTAATAGTTTTATCATCATGAGTTTTGAGCATTTTTGAATGTAGGTATTTATCAAAGCCAATTTTGAATGAAATAAAATCATGATTGAAGTATTATGTTAAAATGCTGGTATGGAGAATAATTAATCTTTCTCATCGGAACCGCCCTGTACAGTTGCAAGGGTACGATCGCAAGACCATCGTTAGACGAAATTTGAATTCGCTGGTTAATGGCTCTTAACACTGCTCAGCTTTGCTCCTATGGAAACGCACCCTTAGATAAGGGCACTTACGACAATTTATTGCAACCAAAAGTTCTACCAAAACCAAATGTATTTTGTATTTTGTAATTTGTATTTTGTATTTCAAATAAAAAAATGGTTAAAATACTGTATTTTGTATTTTGTATTTCAAATACATGGCTTGAAAGTATTTTGTATTTCGTATTTTAAATACATTCGAAAAAGTATTTTGTAATTTGTATTTTAATTACAGCAAAGCATGTATTTTGCCCAGCCCTGGCCGTGGCCTACTTCACCGAAGAAATAAATGGATCCTTACGAGTAACATTCCTTGCAAGTAAATGCAAGGTAGCACCACTGAAGCCTCTCTCCATTCCACGCCTCGAGCTTCAAGCCGCCCTCATAGCAGCGAGACTAGCCCAGACGATCCAAAAGGAAAGCAAAGCCCTGATATCCCGCACCTGCTTCTGGACAGACTCCACAACTGTACTATGCTGGTTACGCACCGACCCACGCGCCTACTCAACCTTTGTGGCAAACCGATTGGGCGAAATAGACGAACTAACCAACATACCCGACTGGAAATGGGTACCCACAAAACTCAATCCAGCTGATATAGGAACACGAGACTTAGAGGTGCCAGACCTAACACCAGAAGGAAGGTGGTTTACCGGCCCAGCCTTTCTCACTTCCCCGGAGGGTGCATGGCCGAAAGAACGGGCACCCGCCCACAGGCCTGACGACCTAACACTAGAAGTCAAACCTCACTACGTTGGCCTTGTGTCCACCAAGGGCGAAGCACTCCCATTAGTAGAGCGGTTCTCCTCATGGCACCGGCTAATCCGCTCCACAGCTTGGATCCTCCGTTTTATCAGACGATGCAAGATGGGGCCCAACAAACCAGTAGAAGGCCCACTACTAGCCGAGGAGATAAAAGCAGCAGAACAAAAATGGATCAAAAGGTCCCAGGAAAACGCTTTCACAACTGATCTACACACCATCCGACAAGGTCAAAAACTACCTACTGGCAGTCGCCTCAACTCGCTGAACCCCTTCTTTGGACCAGACGACCTTCTACGAATGGGGACCCGACTACGAGCCTTGGAAAGAACAAAGAGTGTGGCCCGAACCCCCATAATACTGGACGGCGACGAACCCTACACTCGGCTCCTAATCAGTCACTACCACAAAAAGGCGGATCATCCTAGTACTGAGAAAACAATTGCAGAAATACGCAATCATTTCTTCATAATACGAATACGCACAACAATCAGGAAAATAACGCACGTCTGCCCCACTTGCTTCATACGACGCAGCAAACCGACTCCACCTCTGATGGGCGCATTACCACCACCCCGCCTGATGCATCACGTCCGTCCATTCACACACTGCGGGCTTGACTATTTCGGCCCTATGGCTATCACGGTCGGTAGGCATCGAGAAAAACGATACGGAGCCATCTTCACCTGCCTCTCAACGCGCGCCATTCACCTAGAACTAGCCGCTTCACTGACTGCCGACTCGGCCATCATGGCCCTTCAAAGAATGACCGCCCGCAGAGGTCAACCCACAGCCATGTACTCGGATAACGGAACAAATTTTCACGGAGCTGACACCGAGATGAGGGACGCCCTGCTGTCAATAAGTCAAGACGCCAGAATGATTGACGCAATAGCTACCCAGGGCATCGAGTGGCACTTTATACCACCGCTGAGTCCCCACATGGGGGGAGCTTGGGAGAGACTAGTACGATCAGTAAAGAAAGCCCTAAGCGCAACACTCAAAGAAAGAGCACCAAAAGAAGAAACTCTACGCACAGCACTTGCAGAAGCCGAGTTTGTGGTAAATAACCGACCACTCACCCATATTTCAGTCGACCCGCGTGATGAAGAACCTCTAACACCCAACCACTTTTTGCTGGGATCGGCCGGGAAGCGCCCCCAATTATCCTTCTACGACAAAAAAGAAGAGGAAGTATGCCTACGCCGCCAGTGGCGCATCGGACAACAACTTGCAGACACCTTCTGGAGGCGATGGCTGCGCGAATACCTACCTACCATGGCTGCCCGACAAAAATGGCACCATCCAACTACACCAATTAAGAAGGATGACCTAGTGATCATCATGGACCCAGCACTGCCTCGAAACAGTTGGCCACGTGGCCGTATCCTCGAAGCAACACCTGCAGCTGATGGACAAGTCAGAACTGCTCGGATCCAAACCAGTACTGGGATATACGTAAGGCCGGCAGTCAAAATCGCCGTCATCCTGCCTGCCACACCAACAACTAACGAAACTGTACCAGTTGCGAAGACACCCGATTCAGAACTCAGACATCGGAAAAGGACACGCCCAACGAAGTAGCTGAGCACAGTCGAGACTGCACTGGGGGGAGTGTATCGAACGTGTCGACGAAAGCGTATGACAACCCTGAGAATTCAAGAATGGAATTTACGCTTCCACATAATACCGTGCCGCTGCGCGTTACCCCTTCCAATAACCTACGAAACAAAGGGAGTGCTCTCATTGGCCAACGAAACACTGTGCATTTGGAATGATGTCTACAATGCTATTACATTCTACAATTAACTTATCAATTGAAAACATAAACGCAATTGATAATAAATACATGCTGCAGCATCATTGGACTCGAAAACACATCTGAATAACCACGTAATACTTCCACCAGGGACCCCAGACAGCAATGATCAAAATCAAGGAAATGATTGAGTATTTACGTTATCCCCACCCTGCTACCAGACGCGGCGCCATTGGTCAATGCTGAACAAAGGAAATGTTTGAATCGTAAATATTTACGACAGCCAATTTACATTCCGAAAAACTCGGAGCTAAATTTCGGGAAATCGGGAATAATTTGAATCAAGAAATATATATCATCACCTAAAAATAGGTATATACTACAATAACACCTCAAAAAACTGTCGTCTACCAGTGATTATTGCACTTTAAGAAAATATTTACTTCTAGATATTGTATCTTGTATCACATTTGTAAACTTGTACCTTTTCTTGTTGAAACAATAAAAATTATGTGAGACTTCGGTTTATTGGAACAGGACTGTCTTGGCAAAGGTTATCACACAGATTTTTAACACATCTGCTCGAAAATCATAGCGATTGGGAAAAATACGTAAACGCAAGCACCCTTCAGAAACAGGGAGGTTCTGTGTTCCAAAAGTCCAACCCGGATTTGCCCTATAAAACAAACGGCAAACCGGTAGGAAATCAGTTCAAAAACTACCAGCCAAGAAGTCACAAGTCTCCAAGAAACTGAAGTCTCCAAGTTCTAACCTACTTTAAAAGTGTTTTTTAATCAGTTTAAATTCTGTTCTACCTTTCTCTCAGTATCCCATTATCCTGACCCCAACAGTCTCCAAAAGTCTCCAAAAGTCTGCAAGTCTTTTAAGTGTTTTTACAACAGTTATAGAGTCAGTTTTTGCTAATTTAACTTAGAATCATTAAATCCAGAAGTTAAGGACATTGGCGTGCCAAGTTGTGTCCAGCTCCCTATTTTTGCAATTTGTGTACAAAACGTCTAGTACATAAACATTCGTTAAAATTGTTATTTATAAATATTCCTTACTCAGATTATACTTTGGTTTTTGAATATCCCGCGTTCCACCCAGGCACGTCATGGTTTCTAGAGTTCTATTCGAACTGTACCCAGTTTTGCAAACTGGGATGATAACGGATCCGACAAGCCGTTTTTCATATCAGGGTGTCATGACAGAATTACAGAGTTCGATTTCATAATAAGATATTAAACTTCGTAAGTCTATATAATAAGATAGAGTGTGCTAAAGTAGATATTTTCGTCGATAAAATCTACATAGATTCAGAAAAAATGTTCTGCGATTGGTAAAAAATATGATGTGCTAATTATATAACGTATAATTTATATCTCAAATTGTGTCTCTTGTGTCTCTTGCCTCTCTTTTTATTATTTTTTATTTGAGTGAACTTTCTATTTTCATAATTTTCAATTTCTAATTATTTTAATATTTAATTTTTATACAATTCAAAAATTTACAAATGCTTAATTTGACTGATTGATTTGTGTTATTTTTAACCTATTTGTGTATTTATATCGGACTTATGTCTTCTATATTGACTATAAATACGGGTGCTGGGTTTCTATTCGGCGGGCTGCTGTGCACGCTCAGGGTCTGATCCGGTTGCTGTGAGTATCCGAGGAGAAATATTTCAGCGGTCCAAGGAAGTGCAAGGTCGGAAGTCAAAGGCGATTGCAGAGTTCAGGCAGGAAGAAGCGGTACGAGAAGATAGAGGCGGTCAGAGTAGAAGCGATGATCAAAGTTCGGATTAGACTGATTTGAACAGAGTTTGGCGCTCATATATATGCACATATATATGCTGCGGCTTAGCCGTGCGCGATATTGGTTCGCGCTGAACAGAATTACCCTTTGAATGTTGGTACATTTCTTTGCAGCTTCGTGTATCCTTATATAAGAATGGAATGATAATATTGAATTATATAAGCAAAACTACTCTTTTTGCCGCTCTATCTCATGTAAACCATTCCTTTCTAGCTCTTTATTAAAAATTTCATTTTAATTTTCTTTCTTATTAGTACAGGCGTTTTAATGCGCACTGTTTATTGTCCGGCAGGCGTGTATTATCTGATTTCCACAGAAGGCCAGTTTCCCACCGCCCGGTGTCATACGGCCGGGTAGTGTTTTTCATTACGGCCTCTGTCCGTTGTGTGGCGGTATCTGTGCGCGCCGCTAACGTCACTCCAAGCGAGTCGATATCGAAATTTTGTTTCAAGAGGTCTGAGAGCTGTTGGTCTCCCCTCTCGATCTCGCCAATTATGTTGAGCGTTATGTGCTCCGTAAGATTAATGCCTCCATGCGTGATCCAGCCGAGTGCAGTGCAGGACAGCATCCGTTTCTCCGTGTCTTCACGGACCTCTCTCGATACAATAAGATGAGCGTTGTCTTGTCCCAATAATATTTGTGGTTTTACTTGGCGCCGACCGGCTATGGCTTGTTGCGGTAGGTCTAGATTACGTACCGTATTCGCCATAATGCCATATTTGGTACCATCTCCGCGTACTGAAAGCTTAACTCGCCGGGACGTTTTATCTGATGCACACATTCCACCAGCACCGTGAATACGGAGACTACGAGTCGGTCCACTTGCTCCCACTTTGTTAGCAATTTCAGTGTCCAGCAGGGTCACCGTTGACCCCTCGTCTAGTAGGGCATGAACTGACACTTGCCCGATCGGGCCACATATGGTTACCGGTATCACTTTTAACAACACTGAATCGTATCTGCACCACGTTGTATTTGTCACGGTTTGACTGTCATTATTTTCGCACGACGTGCCGGCAGATTCGACACGAACCCACTCCGCACCATACGCGATATTTATACGCACGTGTGTGATGGCTTTCGTCTAAGCATTTGTGACAAAGACGGGCACTTTTCACTTTTTCCCAGCGTCCGGGAACACTTTTCTCTAAAAACACCGGACATTCCCGTATCTTGTACGAGTTTGCACACTTTTCGATTTTTAAATCACTTTGCGCAAACACTTGCTCCCGTCGTGATTTCACTGGGGGCCGAACATTGTCAACTAGTCCCGAATGCGGAATCGCGTTTGTGAGCCTCTTTAGGAAGGCGGCTAAGTGTTGAATAGTTGCACTTGTAATTTGATCGGCAATTTTGTCCAACCACGATACTCTTAACACAAGGGGCATTTTTGATGCTATTTCACTTAGTAGTAGCGCGGGATTAGAGAGATAGTCATACTTTAAACTGCTGAGCGAGGCCACTACATTTTGCACAGTACCCGAGAATTCAATTAACACGTCGTTTGATGCATCTTCAGGAAGCCGTGGTAACTTTTTTTATTTTTTCAAACATCAGAGTTGCGATTGTGTGAGCACTCCCGAATCGATGTTCTAAAACGTCCATTATTTCCAATACTTGAGTCGGGTCCATAAGAAGTGGGCTCACAGCTTCGCGCGCCTTGCCTTTCAAAGCTCTCTGAAGACGCATTCAGTTTTCAGATTGCGTCATCTCAGATGTAGATGTTGATTGATAGAATTGAGCGCGCCATGCGGGCCATTCCACGGCGTCTCCGTAGTATGGTGGGAGGTCCTTGGCGCTTGATTGGCGTGCAATGAGGGACGCCAGGCGGTTTTCCTCTTCGGGTTGCTGCCGTGGAGTTGCACCGTTTTGTGAGGCGCGAAAGGCCTCCGCCATGAATGCTGCTGTGTGAACGGATTTGCTGGGGCTGATTGTTCCGCTCCATTATTTACCCAATCTTGAGTGTGACGCGCCGTGTCAACCTCCGTAAGGTGACCCGGGAATGTCGCGTATGTGTTGTTTGCTGTGGTATGGCCGAACTGCATTTGTGGAGAACCCGGTTGGTTGGAGGCTGCGGGGATGTGTAAGGCCCCCTGAGCTGAGGTTTGTGCCAGCTGTTGTCTGAATGATGCGCCTGAATACTCTGTGTTGATGATGGTAGGCTGCTGGGGCTGCAGAGGGGTTGTTTGGCCTTGCATCGTGACGTTGGATGCTGAAGACCGGTGCTCTACGCTGTGCGGAGCACCTTGTAGGAGGCCTTGCCCACTGCCTTGTTGTGCGGCGCCTTGCATGGAGCCTTAGTGTGTAGTCGCCTTCTCCGAGGGGGTTTTAGGTTCCACGGTAAGCGCTTGTTTAGTTATAGGAACTTCCATTGAAGCGATGAGGGCATCTTGTAATTTCCGGTTGCGACGCCTCTCTGCTCTCAATTCTCGCAGCAGTTGCTTGAGTAAATCTGCATTCAAAGCCTCGCTGTCTGATGATGAGTATGGCTGAGCATCTGTACCAGAGAGTGATCATCAGCGGGGACCGCATTTGCAGACGGCAGGATCGCAGATGGGCCAGCGGGGGTCTCGGTACTGTCAGCGTCCTATCCGGTTCCCTCCAATGTACTCTTCCCGGAGTGTAGAGTTGGTGTCATCTTGGCAGCTGGAGACTAGAACATCCGGCTCGAAGGACCACAATATATCGGACCTATGTCCTCTATATTGACTTTAAAATACGGGTGCTGGGTTTCTAGTCGGCGGGCTGCTCTGCACGCCCAGGGCCTGGTTCGGTTGCTGTGAGTATTCGAGGAGAGAGAATTTAGAGGTCCAAGGAAGTGCAAGGTCGGAAATCAAAGGCGATTGCAGAGTTCGGGCAGGAAGAAGCAGTACTAGAAGATAGAGGCGGTCAGAGTAGAAGCGATGATGAAAGTTCAGATTAGATTGATTTGAACAGAGTTTGGCGCTCCATATATATGCTGCGACTTGACCGTGCGCGATGTGGTTCGCGCTGCACAGAATTCCCTTCGAATGTTGGTGCATTTCTTTGCAGCTTCGTGTATCCTTATATAAGAATGGAATGATAATATTGAATTATATAAGCAAAACTACTCTTTTTGCCGCTCTATCTCATGTAAACCATTCCTTTCTAGCTCTTTATTAAATTCATTAAAAAATTTAAAATGTTAACCAGTGGGTTTTTAGCCCAATGTCAGTATGAAAAAACCCTTATATATATTTAATGGAAACATTCACATATTTTATTTTACCTCAACAATACGGACGCAAGTCCAGCCTTTTAATCTATATATTTTTATTTGAAGTAACTCTAGTAAGACTTGCGAAAATTCAATATTAATTTTACACAAAATGTTCACAAAGATATAATTTACAGTCATTTTAAGAACGAGCTCTATGATTCGCTGGCCGTTTTAGATCGAGGTAGAGGGAGGGGGTGAGGTCAAACCTACGGAAGGCACGCGGTTGGCTGGAATGGTCAGGGAGAGGGTAATGGCGTAAATACCCATGGCATCTTGAAGACGCCATAATTAATTCTAGGACAGCCATAGAGATCACATAACGCTGTTTCTAGATAACATAACAGAATGGTCAGGGAAGGGGTGGACCGTAAATACCCATGGCATCTTGAAGACGCCATCATCATTTCAAGGGCGGCCATGAAGATGACATATATAGCTGTTTGCTGTTTATTGGTAGATTTCACGTTCAATATAGTATTGACTGAGTTTTTATAACTGGATTGTTCTCACGTGAGTGAGAACATCTAGAAAAACCGAGTATAAATTAATGAAAAAATTCTTTCTGCTGAGTTTCAGCTCGATGGAAT
Organism: Limnephilus lunatus; assembly: GCA_917563855.2. Lineage (NCBI taxonomy): Eukaryota > Metazoa > Arthropoda > Insecta > Trichoptera > Limnephilidae > Limnephilus > Limnephilus lunatus. The sequence continues at coordinate 45,253,343 of OU830603.1, read as the reverse complement.
GTCGGTAAGTGGATTATTTTTAACTACAAAGATTTGCATTTATTCACGCATTCACGAATACAAAATCGGAATTTAAATAGACGTAGTTATTTAAAAAATGATTGAAATGAGCATTTGACTTACCTGGAAAGCACTGGGGTATGGTTATGTTCCACTGTCCGTCTCTGCAGAGCATCTCCCCGTTGTTTCCTTCAACGCGGCTGTAACCTTGCTTACAAGTAAAGTAAACGGTTTTCCCATCGACTATCTTATTTGAGCAAGGTATGGCTCTATTGTAATAATTGTTGCACATGAAATTCACAGAATTTGATGTCTTCAGTTCGCAGGTGGCTAGAAATAAATAATGTATTCATAAGCTTTCCCCGTGATTTCTCTTCGTTTACAACTAATTATGTGTTTTATGGATTTCTTTTAGGGCTTAGTTCTTAAAATAAAAATATATACTCGTAACTCTAGAAGTGCCTTCCATACAAATTTGAATGGAATCGAATGTGCAACTGACTGAGTACATTCTGATTTTAAACAATTTAGCCTGAAATTGTATATCGCCATTCCATTTGAATTTTATTGTCATGGTGAAACACAGTTTTATTTGGAAATGTAAGCCCAAAATGGGCGTGTAATTGGATCACGAAACACACATACAAAGCACTTCTTACATTATTCTTTATTCTATTGTGTAACATATGTGAATTTTGAAGAGTGAGATACTCGTAGGTGATCTTTTTTTTGTTTTACATTAACTCCATATAGGAGGCCCAGAAAATTCATGGCCTGAAGGCCCAAACTCATTGATGCAAGAATGAGTTCGCAAATATATCTGCGCAAGGTTTTAAGAAATTATGCCATTGCTAATTTATTGTTCTGAGTTACGGCCTTTGTGTGTCGTTTATAAAGTTATTCATATTATGTAAAAGTGTTCAGTTACAAATGTTTATTGTAATTCGGAGCTGGACTTTTGAAGTAAAACTTCTTTACGCACGCTCGACACTTGGGGGTAAAATATGAATACGTTACGAAAAAATATGAAACGTTACGAAAAAATATGTAACGCTAATCTATATGAAACGCTATAATGAAAGTGAAACGCTATAATGAAAGTGAAACGCTAATCGATATGAGTTAAGTTAAGTTAAGAACTTAAGTTAAGTTAAGTTGAGTTGAGTTGATCGAGAGGTGAGGGGATGGGGATATTTTTATTCCTGTTATTGTTAGGTTGTTAATGGATGGCATAAGTCATAAGTTTGTGTATCTCTAATTGTATCTCTTGTGCCTCTTGCCTCTCTATGTATTTCTGGTCATTTGAGTGAACTTTGTATTTTTTATATTTTCAATTTCCACTTATTTTGTTATTTAATTTTTATGCAATTCCAAAATTTACAAATGCATAATTTAACTGATTGATTAGTGTTATTTTTGACCTATTTGTGTATTGACTGAGATTATATAACAGGATTGTTCTCACGTGGGTAAGAACATCTGTAAAAACCCAGAACCAATTAATGATTAAATTCAATCTGCTGAGTTTCAGCTCGATCGGATGTTGGTAAGTTGATTATTTTTAACTACCAAGATTTGCATTTATTCATGCATTCACGAATACAAAATCGGAATTTAAATAGGCGTACTTATTTCACAAATGATTGAAATGAGCATTTGACTTACTCGGAGAGCACTGGGGTATGGGTTTGTCCCACTTGCCGCCGCTGCAGAACATGCTTCCCTCGTTTCCTTCAACGCGCCTGTAACCTTGCTTACAAGCAAATTTAATGGTTTTCCCATGGACTATCGTATTTGGGCAAGGTATGATTGAATAATAGCACATGAAGTTCACAGTATTTGATGTCTTCAGTTCGCAGGGGACTGAAAATAAATAAATGTATTTATAATGATTTATAAGCTATCCCCCCTTTTTTCTCTTCGTTTACAACATTTTATTTTTTCTATTGATTTCTTATAGGGCTTAGAATAAAGAATATAACTATAGAAGTGCCTCCCATACAAATTTGAATGGAAAAAAATGAGCCACTGACTTAGTACTTTTGGATCTAGACAATTTAACACGTGGTCTGTATCTCTAAAACAATATCGTAACACAATCGCCTAAAATTGTATTTCGTCATCCCATTTGAATTTTATAGTCATGGTGAAACACAGTTTGGTTTGGAAATGTAAGCCCGAATTTGGGTATATAATTAAATCACGAAACACGCCCACAATGCACTCCTTGCATTGTTCTTTATTCTTTGATGTAGCATTTGTAGGTAAGTTTTGAAGTGTGAGATAGGTACTTGCAGGTGATGCAAGAATAAGTTCGCGAACTATTTATTTTGGCTAATTGAGGGTTATTTATGAGTGACGGGCCTGGTGAATGGTGTTTATAAAGTTAATATTATTATGTAAAAGTGTTCAGTTACAAATGTATGTTGTAATTTCGAGCTGAACAGGGCATTGAGGCGTTACATACTCTGATGAACAGATAGGATATAGAAAGCGTCCAGGAATAAACATATAATAAAAACGTTATTTTAAAATCTTCCTTCGTTGGTTTTTGTAAATCTCACGTTCCACCCAGGCACGTCATGGTTTTTAGAGTTCAATTCAAACTGTATCCAGTTTTGCAAACTGGGATGATAACGGATCCAACAGGACAGCCGTCTTTCATATCAGGGTTGCATGACAGAATTACAGAGTTCGATTTCATAATTAGATATGGAAATCTGTAAGTTTATATAATAAATAAAATAGAGTGTGCGAGGGTAGATATTTTCGTCGATAAAATCTATATGGATTCAGAAAAAATGTTCTGCGATTGCAAAAAAGTAAGTCGGGCTAATTATATTATATATCTCTAATTTTATCTCTTGTGTCTCTTGCCTCTCTTTTTATTATTTGTCATTTGAGTTAACAATTTTTTTTTAAAATTTGTATTTCCAATTGTTTTGTTATTTATTTATGCAATTTCAAAATTTACAATTGCATAATTTGATTGATTTAAGACATTTTTAACATATTTGTGTATAGACTATTTTTTTATAACTGGAATATTCTCACGTGAGTGAGAACATCTGTAAGAACCCAGTATTCATAAATTAATAAATTCTATCTCAAGTGAATTATTTTCAACTACCAAGATTTGCATTTTTCCTCGCATTCACGAAAACAAAATCGGAACTCAAACAGATGTACTTATTTTAAAACTGATTGAACTGAGGATTTGACTTACTTGGAGAGCACTGAGGTATGGGTATGTCCCATTGGCCACCGCTGCAGAACATCCCCCCTTTGTTTCCTTCAACGCGGCTGTACCCTTCCTTACAAGAAAAGTAAATGGTTTTCCCATCGACTATCTTATTTGAGCAAGGTATGGGTGAAGAGTTAGAATCGTAGCACATGAAGTTCACAGAATTTGGAGTCTTCAGTTCGCAAGGGACTGTAAATAAGTTTTTTTTCATATTCTCCATTAAACAATTACACACCAAATTATTACGGAGAAGGTTACAAAATTTAAAAGGAGAAAAAATAAAAAAGTTTATGGTGGCAGTTTTACTGTGTTGTGACGTATGTAAAAAATGTTTACTGAACTATCTATAGGTAACATTGATGATGTCGATGCTCAATGCAGAATCGTTAAGCAGTTGAATTGCTCTTTTTAATGGTGCATTCTGAAAGTAATGTAATGTATTATGTGGTAATACATTCATAAGCTTTCTCATGGTTTCTCTTCATTTACAACATGTTATTTTTTCTATCAATTTCTTGTAGGGCTCAGTATTTAGAATAAGGAATATACTCATAACTCTAAAAGCGCCTTCCATACAAATTTGAATTATAAGTGAAGAATTAGTTAGAATTTGATGTCTTCAGTTCGCATGTGACTAGAAGTAAATAATGTATTCATAAGGTTTCCCCGTGGTTTCTCTTCATTTACAACATATTATTTTTTCTACCATTTTCTTGTAGGGCTCAGTATTTAAAATAATGAATAAACTCATAACTCTAGAAGTGCCTTCCATACAAATTTGAATGGAAACAAATGTGCCCCTGACTTAGTACCTTTTGGTTCTAGACAATTTAGCACTCAGTCTGTACTCTTCTCTAAAACATGCCTGAACATGTATGTCGTGTTCCCATTTGAATTTTATAGTCATGGTGTAACACAGTTTTGTTTGGAAATGAAGAAAATTGTAATTGGATCACGAAACACTCCCACATAAATGGAGAATGAATACACAATGAAGTGAATACACAAGACACTTCTTGTTTTGTTCTTTATTCTTTGGTATAGTATAGGTGAGTTTTGAAAAGTGAGAAGGGTGATGCAATAATGAGTTCGCAAATGTGTGTGCGTAAGGTTTTTATAAACTTTGCCATTGTTAATTTATTGTTCTGAGTGACGGGCCTGGTGTGTGTCGTTTATAAAGTTAATAATATTATGTAAAAGAGTATAGTTACAAATGTATGTTGTAATTCGTAGCTGGACTTTTTAATTGCTTCCCCGTATACGCCAAGGATAAAAATAATATACAGGGCTTTGAGGCATTACATACTTTTATGAACAGATAGTAAATAGAAAGCGATCAAGAATAAACATGTTATGAAAATGTTTTTTTTTAAATCTTCCTTACTCAGATTACACTTTGGTTTGTGAAAATCCCACGTTCCACCCAGGCGCGTCATGGTTTCTAGAGTTCTATTCGAACTGTACCCAGCTTTGCAAACTGGGATGATAACTGATCCGTCAGGACAGCTGTCTTCCATATCAGGGTTGCATGACAGAATTACAGAGTTTGATTTCATAATGAGAAATTGAACTCTGTAAGTATATATATATATATATATATATAGATATATGTAATAAAATAGAGTATGCTAGAGTAGATATTTTCGTCGATAAAATCTATATGGAATCAGAAAATTGTCTGCGATTGCTAAAAAATATGTTGTGCTTAATATTTTATGACATGTATCATTTGTATTTCTTGTGTCTCTAACCTCTTTTGTATTATTGGTCATTTGAGTAAACTTTATATTTTATAATTATCTATTTCTAATTATTTTGTTATTTAATTTTTATACAATTCCAAAATTTGCCAATGTATAATTTGACTAATTGATTTGTGTTATTTTTTACCTATGTGTGTATTGACTGAGTTTTTATGAATGGATTGTTTTCACGTGAGTGAGAACCTCTGTAAGAAGCCAGAATAAGTAAATGAATAAATTCTATCTGCTGAGTTCCAGCTAGCTCGGATGTCGGCTAGTGGATTATCTTCAACTACCAAGATTTCCATTTATTCATGCATTCACGGAAACAAAATCGCAATTTAAATAGACGTACTTATTTTTAAAATGATTGAACTGAGCATTTGACTTACTTGGAGAGCACTGGGGTACGGTTATGTCCCACTGGCCGTCTCTGCAGAACATCCTCCCGTTGTTTCCTTCAACACGGCTGTAACCGTCCTTACAAATAAAGTCAACGGTTTCCCTATCGACTATCTTATTCGAGCAAGGTACAGCTCTCTCTTTATAGTAATAATCGTAGCACGTGAAGTTCACAGAATTTGATGTCTTCAGTTCGCAGGTGGCTAGAAATAAATAATGTATTCATAAGCTTTCTCCGTGATTTCTCTTTGTTTGCAACATATCATATTTTCGATTGATTTCTTACAAGGCTTAGTGCTTAGAATAAAAAATATACTCGGAACTCTAGGGGTGCCTTCCATACAAATTTGAATGGAAACGAATGTGCAACTGACTTAGTACCTTCTGGTTCTAAAAAAATTAGCCATATAATATGCATAATATCCCACGTTCCACCCAGGCATTTCATGGTTTCTAGAGTTCAATTCGAACTGAACCCAGTTTTGCAAACTGTGATGATAACGGATCCGACAAAACAGCCGTCTTTCATATCAGGGTTGCTCGACAGAATTGTAGAGTTCGATTTCATAATGAGATATTGAACTCTGTAAGTCTATATTATAAGAAATAGTGTGTTAAAGTAGATATTTTCGTCGATAAAATCTATATGGATTCAGAAAAAATGTTCCGCGATTGGAAAAAGTATGATGTGCTAAACAAAATCGAAATTCAAGTAGATGTAGGCACTTATTTAAAAAATGATTGAACTGAGCATTTGACTTACTTGGAGAGCACGAAGGTATGGGTTTGTCCCACTGGCCGTCTCTGCAGGTTATCCACCCGTTGTTTCCTTCAACGCGGCTGTACCCTTGCTTGCAACTAAAGTCAACGATTTTCCCATCGACTATCTTATTTGAACAATATGCTGAATCCGAATCGTAGCACACGAAGTTCACAGTATTTGATGTGTTCAGTTCACAGGTGACTGAAATTTTTTTTTATTTAATTTAATTTTTTTTTTTTTAGCGTTATAAACATTCAGTATAAATGCATAAATGACAGTGATAATAATATGTATGATATTGACTGATAAAATAACGACAAATAGAAATTTAGAACCATAATACAGAAATACACAACAATACCTATAGCTGATATAAACAATTCTGATAAAGTGCATCTTCTTACTTAAATCTACAAAAAGTTTTAAATTAATTTTGTCAAGGGTTTACATTTAAATTATGGTAAATATCAATAAAATCTTTCAGGAAGTGATTTAATTTGAATTCGAACTGCTAAAGGTATGAGAGAAAATGTGGTGAACTAAAAATTAAAAATAAAAATACAGAAATTAATGAAATATTAAGTATGTGGCATTCAAAACAGTGTTATTTTTTTATGTATGCATGCTTTGAATTTATCAAGGGTCGTGTTAAACAAATCGATATTAGGGCATATTCTGTTAAATGTGCTACAGCTTCTTCTTATTAATACATTTTCGAGATAATTTGTGCTGCTCTTAGGGATATAAAATGTGTCCGGAGATCGAGTAACTCTTAATGGACATCTGAAATGAATATTTTGTTGTAAGTATGGGGTATCAATGAAGTTATGAATAATCTTATAGACAGTAATAGGTCTCTTATATCTCGGCGTTGATCAAGAGATTTAAGGTTTACGGGGACATAGTTTTCATCATTTCGCAAATATAATATAAGCTTTCCCCGTGATTTCTCTTTGTTTACAAAATATTATTTTTTCTTTTGATTTCTAATAGGGCTTAATACTAAGAATAAAGAACATAACTCTAGAAGTGTCTTCTATACAAATTTGAATGTAACAAATGTGCCACGGACTTTTGTTTCCTTTGGTTCTAGACAATTTAGCACGCAGTCTGTATCTCTAAAACATGCCTGAAATTGTATATCGCCATTCCATTTGGATTTTATAATCATGTTGAAACACAGTTTGTTTGGAAATGTACGCCCAATTTATTTTTTATTCGCGCAATTTAGGCCGGCGTAGTCCAGCGGTAAGGCTCTTGACTCGCTCTACAAAAGTTCGCGGGATCGAATCCCGGCGTGTCAAATAAAATTTATTATATTAATTTGTGTTATTTCACAATTTAATTATTTAAAAAATAATAAAGTAAATTTGCGGCACGTTCCAGAGTGGAAGATACTCTCAGTTTCGCCCAGGTGTAAGACCACCACTCAGAATTGAAACGTTCCTTGAAATGGCATTGGCCGTGTTTGGTAACCAGATCTGAATAGCCAGGTACTTCCCCACCTTTATCTTCCCTATCTCCTTCCCTTCCCCACTACCTTTAGCCTCACAAAATACCCCGATTGTGAATGACTTAGTCTCACTGGCTTCAGACGGGAGCAGTTGGACTGTTGTGTGGTGTTCATAAAAAAAAGGCCTGTAATAGGATCACGAAACAGGCCCACAAGGCACTTCCTGTATTGTTGGTGTAACATGTGTAGGTGAGTTTTGAAGAGTGAGATAGGTACTCGTAGGTAATGCAAGAATGAGTTCGCGAAAATGTGTGCGCAAGGTTTTGATAAACTATGCCATTGCTAATTTAGGGTTACGAGTAACGGGTCTGGTACGTGTCGTTTATAAAGTTAATCACTAACTAAATAACCACACGCCGTTTTCCCGCTGGGGTAGGCAGAGAGGACAGACCGCCAAAAGACTCGGTCTTGGCATACACTCTTTGCCTCATTCACATCCATAGGGGAGACTGGGGATGGTTGAAACACTTTTACTTTAACTAGGCCTAGTAATATTTCTTCTGTATTTATGGAAAATATGTTTATACCAGATGTTCTATGATCTATCTAGTTATCAAATTAAATTTATTGTATGACCACAACTCGTACAGGTAAGCTACAATGACCACTTAAAGACGATGGGGAAAACTGTTTCAATTATCCCCATAGTGTGGACGATTGAAACAGTATGTGGGGATAATTGAAACACTCTAAATATCTATGGAATAATTGGAATAATTTTAATCAATGTTCAACATTTTCATTATTAAAACAGTACTCAATGAGATCATGAATAGTGATTAAACATATCACAAGTATTTAAAAAATTATAAACTTAAATGTCTTGAAATGAAACAACTTTAAATATATTTTTTATTATTTATGTTTACGTGCTCTTAGTTATACTTATTATGAGTATTTGGCATAATCAACCTACTTTTACTGCGATATTATCCTGGAGCAGAATAGAACGGTATTAAAATAAGTTTTTTGCTTTCATACAAAAGTGCTTGTTTCAACCATCACACTGTTTCAATCATAACAATGTAGAATTTACCTCTGAATTAAGAGCATTTTTTGTGTGCAAAATTCAACAATTAAGAAGTCGAAAAAATAAAAATTTATTGAATTTATGGTTTGGGATGTGACATCCTTATACAAAATATCGCAATATTTTAGATTTTTTTTAAATAATCTGTTAAATGGCATTAAAATCTATTAAACAAGTAAATATTATCTATTAAAAGAAAAGAAAAATCTGGATGTGCAATTCACATGCGGTAGAAGTGAAATATACAGAAAACCAAAGTAGACAAGAGTGGAGACTACGAAGCACTTTTTTTATCAATGGGTGATTTTTTTTCATATTTTTGTCCTCGGATTCCAGTGCACCTTTTCCAATACATTGGTCATCTTGTTTGTGGTTTCTTCTTCGGAGTCTCTAGGTGTAGTTTTTTTTGCCTGTTCATTTTGGAATGGTTTGAAGACTAAATATTGATTTTACAAAATAATATTCTTTTTTGATTTCGTAGGATTCGACCGCGATGAATGATTATCAAGTTATAAAAGAACTTTGCGATCTAAGGACGAAATGGTGAATTTTTGAAAATGAATAAGAAATTTGGTAAAATCTTCTTCTTGCATCCAGACAGATTTGTTCGTGGTACCGATACTACCAATCGGACTATCTTTTAAGAAATGGCCATTGATACGTAGAAATGTGAACATCGGCGGAATTGAGTTGCCAATTGCATTTGCCGCTACAGACAGTTATGAAAGTTCCTCGTTCGGCCGACGTTACTGCATCTACTTGCCGAGTTCCTCTCCTGGCTATAAACCGATAAGGTTTTTGAACAGTTGTGACACCGGTCTCATCTACGTTATAGACGTCCTTTGGTTCCAATTTAAAACTATCCATAACGTTCGCTAAATTGTTAAAAAATTCATCAACATTATGTCAATTAAAACTTGTTGCTTGTGCCATATCTACTCGTGGCTTGGGCACACCTTATATATAATAAATTATGGATGGCGCGCAAAAATCCTCGGAGCCATTCTATTCCAGCCATCCCATTTGTGTACCATGAATCTGGCCTTGTGTGGTCAAATCAAATGCCAATTGTCTTAAATCTTTTGAAGATAGCCCAAAATAGGTAAATGTTGGCTGTTTTTTTAGCATAGTTTGCAACCTCGGTTTCTTGAGAAGGGGAACACACTTTCTTCATAACATAATTTTTTTCTCTGTTGTTTTGTACTTACATAATTGATAAAACAATGTATACTATTAACGTTGATTTTTTTAAGTTATAAATGTAAGAAAATCAATAAATATATGTTATTACAAAATTGTCACGTGAGGGTGTGTGACGTCGAATGTGGTCGAATGAGATCGACTTCATCAACCAAGATCACAGACGTTCACCATTCAAGATCACAGAAGTACATTAGACTTAATGATTTGAATTTGAATAATACTTAATGATTTAAATTTCTGACCTTTTTTCATTATAACTTTTAAATTTTCTCTCAGTGTGGACGATTGAAACATGGTTATGATTGAAACGTTGCAATCATCCCCACACGAGTTGTTTCAAACATCCCCACGCTGCATTTTCTGCTTCAAAGTCAAAAACATGGCTTTTAAATAGACATTAACGCCAAGCAAATGCATTATAAATACTCTTAAATAGATAAAGAAGAGAATGTAATGAAACATTTCGTCAAGCTGCCAGAGTAAAATGAGTTATAAGATAAGCAATAATGTCTTAAATATTTACGTTTTAGTGCGAAATTCAATAATGTCCCCTATGCACGATTGAGTCACTCGCCGGCTACTGCGCTTTTGTAGAAACGTCCCAACAGACCTGACGGAGTTTCGAGTATTGTATCACACTCTTAGGTATTATAGTTTTCGAGTAAATTGAGATGTTTCAATCATAACGTGTTTCAATCGTCCCCAGTCTACCCTATATCATCTTATAAATACTCTTCTATTAATCTGACTCTTGACATGGCCTGTTTCAAGTATCCGATTCACTTGATCGTGCCATGTCTTCCTCGGGCGTCCCCGACTTCTTCTATCATTCACATTTGCGTCATATATATTCTTCTTACACAACTTTCTTCATTCATTCGCTCTAAATGCCCAAACCATCTGAAGATCTCTTTCATAATCCTACTCATTACGCTTACATCAGCCTTGCATTCTTTGAGGATCTCAACATTTCTCACACGATCATACATAGTTTTACCACATATACGCTTCAGGGATCTCATTTCAACAGCATTCAGTCTGCTTTCGTCCTTCCTATGCCAGTTCCATGCCTCATTGCCATACATCAGGGTAAGTACCAAGACTCCGTTGTGGACTGCTGACTATATTGCATACTGTTTTCGTACTCTCTCTTCCAAATACCGTGACTAACTTACATTCATCATTAACTCATTCTTCATTAACTCGTTCATCCTAGACACGAGAGAATGTAGATCTTCCATACTGTTAGAAGTCAGCACCGCTTCATCAGTATGCAATAGGCAACATACTTTCAGATTACTCAATTTCGCGCCCATACCCACCCCTTTCAATTTTTGCATACAATTATCCATGTACAGATTGAATAACCGTGGCTAAATTACGCAGCTTTGCTTAATACCTTTTGTGATGTCAAACCACAACTAACACATGCAACGCTTCCCTCATAAAGAGAGGCAATTGCCTATATGAGATTTGTTTTCACTCCATACTTAGACAACACCTTCCATAACTTTTTCCTGTCCACTCGGTTGTATGCTTTCTGTAGATCTACAAAGGCGCAGAAAAGTTTCTGGTTTTTTGCCAGAAATTTCTCAGTGAGCATACGCAAAGAGAAAATCTGGTCCATGCTCCCCCTTACACTCGTAAAGGCAACTTCTTATCCCATATTTTGTCCTTTGTTTCATTTTTTACCCTCTCAATCAATATTCTTCAGTACAGCTTGCCGACTGAACTTTGTGTAAAAGTGTTCAGTTACATTGTATATTGTAATTCGGAGCTGGACTTTTTAATTACTCCCCCTTATACACCAAGGATACAGGGCATTAAGGCGTTACATACTCTGATGAACAGATGGGAAATAGAAAGCCACAAGAAGAAACATATTATGAAAGTGTTATTTTAAAATCTTCCTTACTCAGTTCACACTTTGGTATTTGTAAATCCCACGTTCCACCCAGGCACGTCATGGTTTCAAGAGTCCTATTCGAACTGTACCCAGCTTTGCAAACAGGGATGATAACGGATCTGTCAGGACAGCCGTCTTCCATATCAGGGTTGCATGACAGATTTACAGAGTTCGATTTCAGCTTTTCACAGAGTTCTGTAAGAATGAAACATTTTTACAACTCGACACCCCTCAGAATTAAAATATGAATCTTATTATTAAATTTTAATCTCCACATTTTTTCAATTCTCTATCCTTACTATTTAAAATATATTTTTAAAGTTTGTTATTTGCATAAAACGGAGGAAGTATTTCATTCTTTACATTCTTCGTTAGGATATTAAAAATTGTATTATTTAAGAAAATTATTTTCCTCCTTTTTCTCTTTTTCTGATATTTTTGAACAGGATAAATATAAGATTTAAGGAATTTATTATTTTATTTTTTGTTATGAATGTTTTCAATTATTTTGGTTTTACATACATTATTAATTGCAATTTGTTTACTGAGATTAAGAACTATTAAGAAATTATTTGGAGATAGAGATACATTACAGGTGTATTGTATAGGGCCCACAGATACTTAAATAATACACAACTGCTAACCCTGTACAAATCACAAATGCGTCCCATGGTTGAATTTGGCAGCCACCTCTGATCTGGAACTCCAAAATACCTGAAAAATACCCTCGACTCTGTGTAGAAACGGGCGGTCCGTTTGATAGACTCTCCCATCTTAACATACGGATTGCAATATTTAGAGCACAGGCGTCGGGTGGGAATGCTATCCTTGTTCTTCCGGTATTTCAATGGAAGGTGCTCCGAGGAACTAGCATCATTGATCCCATTGGCACCGGTGCATAGTCGGGAAACATGCCAGACGCGTGCCCAACATATGCACACGGTTGACATTTGTCACATGAGAACGGGTCGCTTCTTCGACTCGTTCTTGTGTTAAACAGCTCGGCTGTGGAACGATTTGCCGGCCTATGTGTTTCCTCCTTCCCACAACATGGGTCTCTCCAAGACCAATTTCATTCCTTCCTCTACTCAAAAAGACCCTCCACACAGCATCTCAGATGACATAGGACCTGATAGAAATTAGTGTGGAGTTAATGTAAAAAAAAACACACACAAAAATTAACTTACCTATTATAGGATACATAGAATGGAAATCCAACATTTTTTTAAGAAAATAGATGTTTTGATATGTTATGGCTTATTATATCTGTATGCCAATCTTTATGAAAATTATTAAACTCATATTTATTTTTAATATTTGAAATATTAAAAGGTTGTATTCAAATTTTGTGATTTTTTTTTTAATTGGATGGTTTTATGAAGCTTGTATAAGAAATTATGAAATATATTGTGTATGTTTTACTGTAACAATCCGAACAATGGCGTAGCTAGTGGGGTGGCCCGCACCGGGTGACACACGATATTAAAAAAAAACTTATGAAGGTAGAATATTGCAACAATAATATTTTACACGTGAACACCGTCAGTTATTTATATTTTTGTTTCTATGGCTCGGTCGGTCAGGGATTCCCCAAAAATTCTGTTGTTTTATTGTAATTCCTAGCTTTAACTATTGCATGGTTGGGAATTCCCCTGAAATATTCCTTGCTTAACACCCGTGTCTTTCTCATTTCTTTCGTACATTGTGATTGATGTGAACTCGTGAAGTGAATTGTTAAGTATTGATTGATGTGAATTTGTGAAAAAGTTTTTATTCTGTCAGTGCTAAAAGTGTTAAAAGACGATTTTCAACAAAAAGGTAAGTGGATTGGATAGTCCATTTTTTCGTAATAAACGATAACTAATAAACGCAAAACCTCAATGTAATTACAGCAGAATCGATCGATAACTGACTTTATGTTTTTTTTTGTGCACATAAATAAATAATTAAGGATTAATAATATACCTATATCATGTAATTTGGAGGATTTCGAACCTCCCCTCACCCTCGCATTACTAACGACGCCATTATACCTAAATTATTTTCTAAAATATTAGGTAGGACATTATCCAAAATCTAGTTCGAGCAATACTAATTTCACATTCCACATTCATTCTTGGGGAAACACCACATGATCCGCACCGCTTGCCCCCCATGCTTATAAGCTACGCCACTGAGCCCGAAAACTTTATTCTTAACATTCTTAATTCTTTATTTTATTAATTTTTTTTAGGTTTATTATTTTGGTTCATCTACATCTTATCTATATCATCTATAATTATATCTTAAAAACTGTTTTTATTTTTTCATATTTCTTGAGTAAAAATTTTTATTTCTAAATTAATTTTCAACCAAAACATTATATATTACGCTGATGTTTTTTTCATATTTTTTGACATCGTTTGTCCATTGTATACGCAGCCTAGGAACACCTGCTTTTGTTTTTTGGGGTCTAAGATTATCATTGTTCATCTGTATAGATGATTAATATATTTATTCTTATTTGTGTTTCTATTATCCTTAAAATATTATTATTTGTTTCTTTTATTTTTATTTGTTATTCTATTTTATTTTTATTGATTCAAGATTCACCTACTTAAACTCCTTTCCTGTATGTGATCATGTACTTAATACTAGTATGAATATTTTCCTTAATATGTATGCTATATGTTTTTACTTTCATCAACATATACGGATGATTACTCTTATTATTTTATACATAATATAACATCTTATGAATCTCGACTACCATAATACGGGAATTTGCCTAACTTTGTAGTCGCATGCATGTATGTATGTTCCTTATGCGGTCCTTACGTATGTTCATCCATCCGATTTCAATGAGAGTTTGGGGATTTGATGTGCGCATGCCCGCGTTGGTTTCTATATTTAATGGTGAGCTTTGACGTCATGAAGTTAAGCGTTGTTAAACAATTCAACCGATTGCCATGAATCTTTGGTGAGTTGTTGTGAGCACACCCCCGATGATTTTCCATGTATACCGGTGAGCAATGGCATTATAAAATTTTAAATTGGCAAATAAAAAATTTCAATAGGCGGCACGCGAGCTGTTGAAAACTTAATGTACCGGGACCTGAGGAATGCAACGCGAGAGAGTGGAGAGGAACGCGGGAGGGGGGAGTGAGAAGAGGGAAGGCGAAGAAGGCGGAGTGGGAACGCGTGAGGGTTAGAGGACGTGGTTTGGGAAGGGGAGGCGAAAGGGAAACGGGACAAATCGAAAATAATACGCATGTAGAAACAATATCTTTGTTAAGGCGATCCACTAGTACAGGAAAAAATCTAAATCGGAATTCACGCCCTTTTATGGGAGGAGTTTAAAAATACTTGAGAAAAATCTTTTGGAAAGGTTGGAAAAGATATTAGAGAATTTTTTTACATGTTGATTTCGTAAAGGCCTGTTAAAAACATTAATTCCTTTTTTATGCATTCTTTATTGTAATAAAACGGAATTCTTAAATTGATTTCACGAAAACAAGCAGCGCGGACCCTAACACGTTGTTTCGCTCCGTCCGGAGGAGTAATGACTGAAGAATGGGGCGGCTGCCAGTCGTTCTTCGGTGGACGGTATAAGGTTCACTTTGATATAACAAATTCATCGACTGCCGTATTGTCGCCGTGATGTCAAAAATACCAACGCGAAAATGCATAAATATTATATGTTATTTTGTGAGGTTCGGGCGTAAATTTTATTTTTTTTTGCGATAATTATATAAGAAACTGAATTTGCCACATTATGCAATAAAACCATATCCGAAAAAGTGTTTATAAGTAGGAGAGATTGCACTACAAAATGTTTTTTATAGACCTAATACTTTATTTTTTTCTAAGCTTATTAAAAGACTTATTAAAAAAATGACCGAAAGTTTTAAGGGCCAAGGTATGTTCTACATGCAGTATTTAATTGAAGCATCTATAATACTTCTAAGCGGTCAAATTTTCAAAACAAAAACATACGATTTTGTATGATTTTGCATTATTTAGTATGGCTTCATCTAAGTGGCATTACAACGCATACCGGGAACTCGCTAGTATTGTATAAAATAAGTTATTTCTTGAGTAGTATTATCACATTTAATATTAGTTTTGTCGATATTTTATCTTGAAATTTATTATTTTTAGAACACGACAAACTGGATTATATTCACTATAACTGGATTGTATTCACGTTAGTAAGAACATCTGTAAGAACCCAGGATACATTCTTGAATAAATTCTATCTGATGAGTTTCAGCTAGATCTGATGTCGGCAAGTGGATTATTTTCAACTAATAAGATTTGAATTTATTCTCGCATTCACGAAAACGAAATCGGAATTCAAATAGACGTATTTAAAAATGATTGAACTGAGCATTTGACTTACTTGGAGAGCACGAAGGTATGGGTAAGTCCCAATGGCCGTCTCTGCAGTACATCTCTCCGTTGTTTCCTTCAACGCGGCTGTAACCTTGCTTACAAGAAAAGTAAATGGTTTTCCTATCTACTATCTTATTTGAGCAAGGTATGGGTGAAGACTTAGGATCGTTGCACATGAAGTTCACAGAATTTGATGTCTTCAGTTCGCAGGTGACTAGAAATAAATAATGTATTCTTAAAATAGACATATGAATATTGATAGACCAGAACATAAATGTGAGGGGTAGAAGCCAACTACAGCGGGACGAAGGGCAGGAAGATGGCTTTGGTGATACGTGATTCGCCAAAACTCAATCTGACAGTATATAGGCATCTCGCACTATATAATCATCATTTAGTTCTTAAAAGTAAACTCTGCTTTTTGAATGAATAGACCTTTTTACATGGGAGCGCAAATTGCTTGCCACGCAATGAACAAATTTGAAGTTCAAATACGTCAAAGTAAGGTCGCCTATAAGGTCTAGTCCAATTTACAAATGTTTCATAATTTACTTACCCCATTAAACAGTGACGGGCACACGCCATGTATCTCGGTGTGATAGTGTATGTATGAGTGGTTTGGTATATTTATGTGTATGTTCAAAAACGATCATATTATGTGATCTGAATTAGCATAAAATAGTGTAAAATAATGCTTGCTTATGGAATGTAATACTACAATTGGGTTTATTCTCTTTTTCTCTTCTATGTTTACACGTTTTTATAGCACAAGCCACCATTTTTATCGTGTTATTTACGATGAGAGCTCGACACTGGTCCGGACACGAATGATGACGTCACATTTTTTAGATTGACGCATGGCTCTCGCAAGCCCAGCCGGTTCCGAAAAATGGTTCCAATGGGAGGGGGAAATAATACGCCTTTTATCGCTTAGGGCAAGTCCTTTTTTTTTGTACGTCCGTGGTTCTTAAGCTTTCCCGTGATTTCTCTTCGTTTACAACATGTTATTTTTTCAATTGATTTCTTATAGGGCTTAGTACTTAGAATAAAGAATATACTCATAACTCTAGTAGTGCCTTCCATACAAATTTGAACGTAAACAAATATGCAATTAACTTAGTACCTTTTGGTATTGTCTACTCCACCTCAGTCCCTGTATCTTTCAAATGACTTTACTTGTAATCTTAGTATTTTTACATTTATTATGTATCCATTGTTTTGAGTGATGGTTTTGTTTTTTCTTATGTTTTTCTTTTATTTTTCTACAAACTTTTGTAATATAATATTAATCATATTCTCTGTATTTATCTCAAGTTATGTTTATCATTCATTACACTAAAACAGTGATTCTTAACGGGGGCGCCAGCGCCCCCCGTGGGTGTTTTGGAGGTCAGGGGGTGCGTTTTTAAATTTTTAGCATTTAGGGGGCGCTGCAGAAGTTCGAGTGGGCATTGTGTCAAAATAGAAAATAAGCTCATCCACGAGCTATGTACATGTACACTGATACATTTACACACTTTCTTAAGGTGTAACAATTTGACAATTTCAGTAAAATAAACTACACTTTCATGCACAAAAATTTAAACTGAGGCCATAAAACTATTTATGGCCTCAGTTTCTCAACTACTATCATTTTTTTTTACTGTAATAGGAAGTACATTACTGCATATTAAATTTCGTTTCGGGGGGGGGGGGATAATTTTACTGCGGTAAAAAGGGCGATTCTTTCAATATGGTTATATATCTGCTGAGATCGATCGCATGTCGGTAAGTGGATGATTTTCAACTACCAAGATTTTCATTTATTCATGCATTCACGAAAACAAAATCGAAATTAAAAAAGAAGTACTTATTTTAAAAATAATTGAACTGAGCATTTGACTTACTTGGAGAGCACTGGGGTACGGGTATGTTCCACTGTCCTCCTCTGCAGAACATCCTGCCGTACATTCCTTCAAGGCGGTTGAATCCCTTTTTACACGCAAAGTAAACGGTTTTCTCATTGGCTATCTTATTTGAGCAAGGTATGGGTGAAGAGTTAGAATTGCGGCACCCGAAGTTCACAGTATTTGATGTATTCAGTTCACAGGTGACTGGAAATAAATAATGTATTAATAAGCTTTCCCGTGGTTTATTTTCATTAAAAACATATAATTTTTTCTATTGATTTCTTGCCGGGCTCAGTACTTAGAAAATGAATGTACTCATTATTCTAGAAGTGCCTTCCATACAAATTTGAATGGAAACAAATGTGTCCCTGACTTAGTACCTTTTGGTTCTAGACAATTAAGCACGCGGTATGTATCTGTATGTCTAAAACGTGCCTAAAATTGTATTTGTGAAACCCAGTTTTGTTCGGAAATCTACTCCCAAATTAGGCCCGTAATTGGATCACGAAACATGTCCACAAGACACTTCTTGTGTTGTTCTTTATTATTTTATATAGTATATGTGAGTTTTGAAGAGATAGATAGTTGATGTAAGAATGAGTTCGCGAATGTGTGCGCGCACGGTTTTAATAAACTATGCCATTGCTAATTTAGGGTTATGAGTCACAGGCCTAGTGTATGTCGTTTATAAAGTTAATAATTCATTTATTTTTATTTACGCTCTTATGGGTTTTTCCAATCAGGAAAAGTATACTAACAATAATAATTTTTTTTTTTTTTTTTATCCTTTATTCCAGATCTCGGGGAGGGTGGTGCAGTCCCACGAGTTCCATATAATACATATACAATATATCAAGTAAAATAAAAATATTGCAAGATGAGAGAAAAAAAAAATTACATGGTAAAAGAAAATAATAGATAGATAATAATACAAAACAAAATAAGAAAATTTAAATTAAGTTAACTTTTTGTTATACATCTATGTCATCAGGAAGTGGCTCCACCGCTTGTAGATGGGACCCTGTATTATATACTATGTACTATGTACTATAATTATGTACTCGTAGGTTACTAAACCAATAAATAAGAAAGCAATCATCATCACAAGGTACAGAACATTATAACAGAAATTAAAAACATAAAAGAAATGAAATAGTATGAGTAATAAGAAATAAATCAGTAATGAGACCTGAAATACAATAAAGTGCAATGTGTAAAAGCTAGTTAGTAGGTATAAACAAATTATTGTAAGTGTATAATAATGTAGCATGATAAACGTAACTAAATAATAGAACAGCAGAATTAAATAAGATTACCAATTACTGGTAAGGTTTGAGATGAGAGAAGGTTTTATGCAAATAACAAAAATAAAAAAGTTAATCATTAGCAAATAAAATAGAGTTAAGTTGTCTCTTGAAAATTGCAAAACTGTCAACACCAAATATATCTATAAATTCACTTTATTTGCAAGGCTAGGGATTGGTGAATTAATAGAATAGTTAGTATTGAGGGTATCATTAAATTTGAAAATAATATTATGTTAAACTGTTCAGATACAAATGTATGTATTCATTACATGCTTCGCATCGAAGGAGTACAGTCGCGAAATTTTTGTGACAAGTAAAACAATAAATATAGTTCACTATTACATACATTAATAACCCGCCCATCTGGGCGATCCATTCCAACCAATATGGAAACAGAAGTAATATTTAGAAACATTAAAGAGTTAATAAATAAAATAACTTCAGTGAAGGACTCAAAAATTAAATCATCACTAGAAATATTACAACACTGGAAGAAAAAATTCAACACGAACTAATTAGTCTTCAAAAGAAGATTATAGATTTACATGAAACTAATATTAAAAATAATCATCACTACACACAGAAACTTGAAGAATTTCATCATAATAACAAATAATCCTATGCAAATGTCACGCAAATGTCAGGTGACAATAAAAACTTTGTAAAAACATCATACAACACAGAACAGAAATATGCCATATCATTTACCTCAAAAAACACCTTGAAGGCCGAGGATATAAAAATAAAAATTTAAAAAAATATTAATTTATCAAAAATAAAAGTCGGAGTTAATGGAGTAAAAAAGATCGGAGAACAGAAATTACTGATTTCATGCCAAAAAAATAAGAAACAGAAAAATTAACTGAAGAAATAAATAAGGTAATTGGAAAAGAAATATCAGCCGAAGAAATAAAAAAAAAGAAACCGTTCTTAATGTTGAAAAGGCTACAATGCCAATTGTCTGAAGAGGAAATTATAGATGGGATTGTTCATCAAAATGAAGGATTAACCATAGACGACAAAAATAACATTAAACTCATCGAGGAATTCAATGAAGGAAAAGAAAATGACACCACCAACTACATTATTGAAACAACCGGTAAATTAAGAAAAATACTTATTGATAAAAAAAAAAAATCAAATTCCAAAGAGTGTACGCAGAGGACTGCAATCCGATCACCCAATGTTATCATTGCCTCAAATTCGGTCACACAGCACAAAGATGTCTCGCCAGGACGCAGCCCCCCATTTGCCCACATTGCACTAAGGAGCACACACTTTCTAAATGTGAAAATTAAAGAACAAATGCCAATATGCAACAATTGCTGTTTCCATTTTTTTTTTTTTTTTAAATTTATTGAATAAATATTATATAATTTATCTTTAAAAAATGGAACATATTATAATAATACTTATCTTCCATTAAAAGCATTTGCTTGTGGATGGAAGAAGAGTTTACATTTCACATATGTACAGTTAATACAGTCACGTGTGTCACATATATAGTTAGATACAGTTAATATATAGTTAATATACATAAATCACATAATCAAGACCCTTTAACTAAAAAACATAAACATCCATGTACTCAGTAAAAGAAAAACAGGTACAGTTTTAATGTGACATTCATGTGGAAATAGGGGAAGCAGCAGTTTTCCCATTGATTATTTCTCTAAAATACTTTTTAATACAATTCAACAATTGTACCTTGTTATTAATGCTTCTAATTTCTACTGGTAGGTTATTAAAGAAGAATTTTCCTTGGTGTGTATAATGGTGTTAGGCAAAAGAAGTGTTTAGTTTGGGGCATACAAATACATGCTTAAGTCTTGTTCGATTTTCAGTTATGAATGAGTATTTATCCTTTTCTTTTATAATTTGTATGATTGAATTTTTCACAAATAAGTTTTTAAATGTTGGAACTTTGAATTCTTCGAAAATGCGTTCAGTGGGGAATTCTGGAGGTTTTTTAAGTATAATTTTTATTTTGAGTTTTTGAAAGATTTCTATTGGGGTCAGACTAGTTTTGTAAGCTGCTCCCCAACTGATAATGGAATACTGAAGAATAGACTGTACTAGTGCGTAGTATATTGAATATAGAATTTTTGTGGATAAGAAGTTTCTAATTCGTATAAATTAATTTCCTAATTCTTTTGATTGTATGGCCGATATGATCTTTCCATTTTAGATTTTTGTCAATAATTATTACAAGATATGTAATTTTATCCGTTATTTTCAGAAGTGAACATATTTGTCGGCAGTGATTAGTATCGTGTTGTGCGAGAGGATGATTATGTAAGAATATTTGAAGATTTGGGGGTAAAATGTTAGTGTTAATTTCGAAAGGAATGACATATGTTTTATCACTATTTAACGACAAGAGGTTATTATCAAACCATATCTTTAGATTATTTATGTCTTCTGTGGCTTTTAAATTAATTTTTTCTCATGTTTTTCTTTTATTAGAATAACTGTATCATCGGCGTAAGAGATAATTTGACCATGTAACGGTTGAATAAATATGTCGTTTACATACAAAATGAACAATATTGGTCTGAGCACGGTGCCCTGTGGGATACCAAAATTTGATGTTTCTTGGTCGCTAGTTTGGTCATTTATTTTAACAAATTGTGCACGATTGTTCAAATAACTTTCTATCCATTGGACGGTTTTATCGTTGATGTTATTTAATATCAGTTTTTTGATAAGCTTTTCGTGTGAGATACTATCGAATGCTTTTCTTAGGTCTATGAATATTCCTGCGCATTTATTGCCTTCATCAAGTGCCGAGTATATAAATGATGTTACATTTGCTATTGCGTCTTGTGTGCTTTTTGTTTTTAAGAATCCGAATTGATTGGAATGTAATATTTTATTGCTCTCTAGAAAATCTATAACCCGTTTTTTCACAATCTTTTCAAATATTTTTGCTATATTCGGTATTAGTGATATCGGTCGATAATTTGAAACATTTTGCGGGTCGCCGGTTTTGAAGATAGGGGATATTATAGATTTTTTATAATTTGTTGGGAATATGCCTTTAGTCAGACTGAGATTAATAAGGTGGTTTAGTGGTTTCAGTAGATACATTTTCATTGTTTTAAGAATTTTCACAGAAATGTGGTCAAAACCTGGAGAGGATCCGTCTTTCATGTTTTCTATTAAAAGTTGTATTTCAGTTTCAGTAGTTTTTTTAAAAGTGGATAGTGTATTTTGTTTTTGTGTATTAGTTGTTATAGATTTTGGCGTGTGTAAAGGTTTAGAGATTATTTCAGCGAGATTATTTCCTACTTTAGAGAAATAAGAATTAAAAATGTTTGCTGTTAGTTTTGGGTCTTTGGATACATCTATGATATTATTTTCATGTTTAACATATTTTATAGAATTATTTTTTTTCTTATTTTCAATTGCATAATTTACCGTTTTCCAAATAACTTTAAGATTGTTGTCTGAAGTAGAGATAACTTTTTTAAAGTAGTCGTCTTTACTTTTTTTAATTAAAGCTGTTAATTTATTTCTATATTTTTTGAGAACTATCTTAGCATTTTCATCGTGTGGATTTTTAATTGTATTTTTATATAGGTTTTCTTTTTGTCTAATAGATCACTCTATCTAGACAATCTCTTAGATCTAATAGATTAGATCTAAGAGATTGTCTAGATAGAGTGATCCAAGGTTTTATACGTCTGAATTTTGAATTCGTGTATAATGAGACTTCTGTTGTGGAGGTTTCAATACGATCCATAAGTTTTTTTTCAAACATATTTGAGCAATTTTCGACATCGTTAGATTTAATATCGTACACCAAGTTTCTGCTTTCAATTTTTTCTCTAAAGTGACAATATTTGTGGTTTTTTTTTATAGTAATTGGAGCATTTATTTGTGATTTCATTTCATTATTTTACAATAATAAGCAAGTGTGGTGGTCAGTAATATTCGTTTGCCAAACCATTGTTTTGATTTTATATAGATTTTGTAATTTTATGTTTACCCAAATATGATCTAAACAAGACGATTTTTGTCCGTTCATTTCTCTAGTATTTTTGTTTGTTTGAGAAATGAACGGACATTTCTCTAGTATTGAAATGAACATTTCTCTAGTATTTTTGTTTGTTTGAGAAATGAACGGACAAAAATCGTCTTGTTTAGATCATATTTGGGTAAACATAAAATTACAAAACCTATATAAAATCAAAACAATGGTTTGGCAAACGAATATTACTGACCACCACACTTGCTTATTATTGTATAATAATGAAATGAAATCACAAATAAATGCTCCAATTACTATAAAAAAAACCACAAATATTTAAAATCTAATTCAGTCATACAATTTAGGTACTCATTTTTGAAAATATTTTCGGATTTTTCGTTAATGTTAATATTAAAATCGCCCGCAATAAAACAGGTTTTATTTTTAAGCGGTAGTAAAATATTTTTCAGTTGAGTTATAAAATGTGAAATATTTGATTCGTGTGTTCTGTAAATGGCAATAATGTGATAAATGTATTTATCGAGTTTAATTTCAATTTGAATACAGTTAGTCAGTAATATTGGGTGTTCTAAAATCGTGACAATACTGAATTTGGTGTGAACGAATATTGCGATTCCACTATTTTTATTGATATTTATTTTGGTCGTGATGTATGTATAGTTAGGTAGCTGATAAGCTGGTGACTCATCATTTGTAAATGTCTCTGTTAATATTATACAGTCTGGTTGAAATATTAGGTTATTGATTTTAATAAAAAATTCATCAAAATTTTGGAAAATACTACGAATATTTTGGTGTAATATGAATAAACCATTAAATTTGTATGGGAAAAATTCAGTACACGTCTCTGTGCTTGCGCATTCGTACTCATGAATTTTGTAGAAATTTTCTATTTGGCTAGCTATGAAATCATCCATTTAAAATTAATTGAGTTGAAAGTTTCTATGGGTATTACGATTTTATACTGAGTTGTAATAGTTATTGGTTTTGCAAACTTTGACACACATTTTTTCCAATTGTACCTACGATTGAATATTTGGTAGTTGATCGGTTTGGAGATTTTTTAGTTTATTTATGTAATAATTTGAGTGGTTTGTATATACGGCGGGGAGCAGCCGGTCTAGAGATTTACATTTCCAATATTTAATACATATTCTCAAATATCCTATGTTAATGTGATGCTGATTTTTAATTATTACATATAATATAATAATACAATAAATTATAATATAAGTAATCCTAATGTAACAAAGACACAAGAAATATATTTGTTGTTTATAAGACTTATTATTTGTTCGTATTTCATTGTGTTGATATTTAGGATGTGGCATTTTAGTTCAGTTCAGAGTGGTGGCATGGTGGAAATGAGTAATGGAATCGATAGTTAGTCATAGTTTTGATAGAGCTAATTCAGAATCTATTATAAATGGTCGTGAATTGTCATCCTGTTTGAGCCCGGCTTTAGTCCAAACGTATTTGTACTTACGATCTGCTGCGAGCTGATACAAATAAATAAAAGGTTTGATACAAATTATTCCACTGAATATAGAGTCGATATCATAAAATGTCTATACCGTCAAAAAATGCTTCAAATTGCTAGAGAGCGCATTGATAATGAATACATTTTGGAATTTTTTATTTACTCAAACTCAAAAAAAAAAAAATGAATGATTTTTTATGTAACGCACTAGATAAAAAAAATGTGTATAGAAGAAAAATTATATCACTCCTTAAGAGATTTCAATTTAATTTGTACTGAAAAAGGATTTACCCTATTTCATATAAATATTAGAAGCATAGAAAAAAATCTAGAAGAATTAATAATATCATTAAAAGATTTAAATTTTTTCCCGGGCCTGATTGTGTTGGCTGAAACACATTCTGCAGGCGAATTGAACTACTCTATTCCTGGGTACTCATATCATACAACAATAACAAAAATTAACAAAAACTCTGGTATTGGAATATTAATTTCAAACCAATATAATATTATCAATATTAGAGAGATAATTAATATTAGTAATGTTAACATTTTAAATACAGAAATTAAAGATGTAAATAAATATTATAATTTTGTTGCTATTTATCGTACGCATAAATCGATACTACCACAATTTATAGATGGATTAAAAAACATTTTACTAAATTTTAGAATTAAAAATAATATTCTTGTGGGAGATGTGAATTTAAATATTGCAAATGATTCCTCTAGTAAGAATAAAGATGATTACCTTAATATGTTGGCCGAACTAAACTACATCTCGTGTATAAATCATTATACAAGAAACGTCCGAGGTCAACGACCTTCGTGTCTAGATCATATATTTACAAATATCCCTTGCATTAAAAATATTTATTTATTTATTTAAACGCCATAAATTTGGCTTTTACATTCAAGTGATACATGATACAATGGTTCACAGGAGGATATCAGTATGTTAAAAATAACAGAAATAAAATAGTTAAGCAATATTTAAATAATATGCGAGGTTTATAAAAGACCTAACATAAAAAAAAGTGAAGTATGTATGATAAAAGCTAGTATATACATAGGTATATGATACAAGTATTTGTTACAACCAAACAAATAATGTGGGCATTAACATTATATTTGCGCAGAATAAAAATATGTAAAATAAAGGTGGCTTGTTGGCAAGTACAATCGAGCAAAGTCTGGTATATCATACATTCACACATTCGCGTTTATTTGCAAATCTAGGAGTTGATTATAAATAGAATAATTTTGCAGAGTTACCTTAAAAATGAATGTTACCTTAAAAATTAACTTTGCTTTAAATGACTGGGCAGGTATAGTTAGCAAATTAGCTCTTTGGTTTAAGGGCTGTCAGTTGGAGATTTGATAATAGTTTTGGATTAAAAATAATAAATTTTATTAAAATAGTGCACTTATTAGCTATGACACTTGTGTCTGATGGTTAAGATATCTGAATTAAGTAGTTCTGAATCTCTAAACCTCAGCTTCATACATACGACAATCACTGATCATTATTCATGTATATTAAATTATAAATGCAGTAATTCATCTTCTCCATTACCTAACCAAATTAATGCCTCAAAAAAAAAACTTAATATGGATATGTTACTACATAAATTTGAATCAGATAACTGGAATAAATTACTACAATGTAATGATGTCAATATTTGCTGCAATTTGTTCGAAGAACAAATATCTACATACATAAACGATTCGACAAAAAATATTAATATTTCCAAACCAAACTATCTAA
Organism: Limnephilus lunatus; assembly: GCA_917563855.2. Classification (NCBI taxonomy): domain Eukaryota; kingdom Metazoa; phylum Arthropoda; class Insecta; order Trichoptera; family Limnephilidae; genus Limnephilus; species Limnephilus lunatus. The sequence continues at coordinate 45,226,728 of OU830603.1, read as the reverse complement.
GTACAAGCCTATAAAACCGTGGATTACCCATGGTCTTATAATATCTGTACGACATAAACAAGCTCTTTATAAGTTAACTACCCAACAACCAAATAATAAATATTTACTAAACTGTTTTAAGGCATATAAAAACAAACTTTCATATATTATAAAACACAGAAAAGAAAGGTATAATAAACAAAAGATTGATCAGGCGGAAAATGAAAGTAAAAGAGTGTGGACGGTTATAAATGAAATAATTGATAACAAAAAATGCAGGAATAATGAAATCAATGCTATTACTCACGATAACTCGAAAATATGTTGTAAAGAAAACCCGTCAAAAGCTGCAAATATATTTAACACATTCTTTGCAAACGTAGGAAAAAATCTTGCAAATCACATAAATACCAACCCAATTTCAGATTGCAATATTGATACAGAAAATAAAATAGCAACATTTCAAGTCACAACAGAGGATGAAATAGTATCTATCATAAACGATATGAAAGGAGGTTCTGCACCGGGATTTGATGGAATTACGGTTAATATTTTAAAAAATATTAAAAATCAAATTTCTAAACCATTAGTGCATATAGTAAATTTAAGTTTCCAAAACGGTGTGTTCCCATCTATTTACAAACAAACTATCATTACTCCAATATTTAAATCTGGTAATCCAGAAGAAGTAAGCAACTACCGACCAATATCAGTAATTTCAAATACAGCAAAAATTTTTGAAAAGATATTAAAAAAAAAGAATGAACCAGTTTATAAAATGTAATAAAATAATTAATGAAAATGAACTAGCCTTGTTCTCAATTCATTAGATAAATCATTAAAATGTATTGGAATTTTCATAGATCTCAAAAAAGCGTTTGACAGCATATCACATGACAAACTCGTAACTAAATTAAGAAACATTGGATTAAACGGTACAGCTCTAGAATGGATAAAAAGCTACCTTTTCAAACGCCCTCAAGTCGTAAAAATCAACAATGTGCTTTGCCAACAAGATACGAGTAATTTTGGTATACCTCAAGGTACAGTCCTGGGGCCGTTACTGTTTATCATCTATGTAAATGATATATTCGCACAAAGAATAAATGGAAAAATAATATCTTATGCTAATGACACTGTCATAATAATTGAAGGTGCTGATTGGAATACTGTGAACAACCTAGCGAATATTTACATCAATACACTGAAAAACTGGTTCGATAAAAATCTCCTCTTTTTAAATATCGAAAAAACAAACTTTATCCCATTCTCTATCAATAAATTTAAATCTAAACCAGAAATAAAAATTCTAATACATCAGAGTAAATGTAGTGGAACTAATTGCACTCCAGAATGTTTTACACTTAATTCAACTTCCAAAATTAAATACTTATTGTATATACAATAAGTATACATAGATCAACATTTTAAATGGAAAACACATATTTGTGAACTTATCAAAAGAATTAGGAAATGTATATATATATTTATAAGACTCAGAAATATCCTTAGACTGGAAAACTTAAAAAGTGTGTACTATGCAATTGTTCAATCTATATTACAATACGGTATTATAGGATGGGGAGAAACATATAATGTTATTTTAAATCCTCTCAAAATATTTCAAAGATTAATAATTAAGATTATATTGAAAAAACCATCTACATTATCAACTGAAAAAATCTTTTCAATATTCAAAGTAACTACAATAGACAATTTATATAAAAAAATATTCAATACTACAAACTTTCAAAGAAATACAGCTAAAAAAATTACATTTCAAAATCTCAGCAAGATATCAAAACAATATTAAAATCCCAAAATTTAATACCAAGCACATCCAAAATTCCTATCTGTATCATGGTATAAATTATTTCAACAAACTCCCATTAGAAGTAAAAATTATTGAAAATAAAAGTAAATTCAAAACTAAATTAAAAAATTACCTGAAACAACTGTAAGAGTCACATTACTATTTCACTTCGTTTAAATCTGTTAATCGACAAGTTTCTCTTACTAATACTAATTACTAATTACTAATAATACTAATTACTTACTCTTGTTAATAGTTGCAATATTATTATTCACCTACTCAAATGATAACATTGATAAGATAATTGAGTATGAATTCACTCACCAAACACAAGAGCCTTGTCTCTTTATGGTGAGGAAAGGCTTTTATTACATTAATATTACAAATCTGTTTAGGTAATATGTAAAAAAAAAAAGAATAATTATTGTAAAAACAAACAAATATTAAATTTTAAAAAAAATGTTGTAATTCGGAGCTGAACTTCTTAATTACTTCCCCTTATACACTAAGGATAAAAATAATACAAAGGGCATTGAGACGTTTCATACTCCGTGAACAGATAGGAAATAGTAAGCGATCAAGAATTAACATATAATAAAAACGTTATTTTAAAATATTCCATACTCAGATTACACTTTGCTTTTTGTAGATCCCTCGTTCCACCCAAGAACGTCGTGGTTTCTAGATTCTATTCGAACTCTACCCAGCTTTACAAACTGGGATGATAACGGATCCGTCAGGACAGCCGTCTTTCATATCAGTGTTGCATGACAGAATTACAGAGTTCTATTTCATAATTAAATATATAGAACTCTATAAGTCTATATAATAAAATAGAGTGTGCCAAGGTAGATATTTTCGTCGATTAAATCTATATGGATTCAGAAAAAATATTCTTAAATGCAGTGGCGGACTAAGGGGGGGGGGCGGCCCGCCCCGGGCCCCCGGTCCTGGGAGGCCCCCAAACGCCTCCATATTCCCCTGATCAAATTTTAAACAAGGCTTTAAGGCATCACTGTAAAACAAATATTCTTTTTATATCATTTTGTGATTGATGCACTTGTTAAGAATGCTCTCACCAAATTTTTAAAAAATAAATTCGAAAAAAAAACGGAGATACAACATTTTATGTGAAACCGTTTGAAACAGTTTGTTTGTTGAATTATCCTTCAGCAACACTTTGAATGTGTTTTATTTTTGAATGAATTTATTTTTGATTTTTTATGGTAAATTTTCCCCTACCCGATGCGGGGCCCCTAGGGCCTACACTGCCTTATGGAAATAGGGTCCTGCCAAGGCCGGTATAAACATTCGGGGCCCCTAGAAAATGTACGTCTTGGGGCCCCTATACCCCAGGGGCCCCTACCATTTTACGTTTACACTGTCTTATGGACAATAGGGCCCTCCCAGGGCCGGCTTAAACATGTCGGGGCCCCTAGGCAATGCACGTCTTAGAGCCTCTTTATCCTAGGGGCCCCTATCCATTGCGGGGCCCCTAGGCAGTTGCCTATACGGCTTATGGATAATACGGCCCCGGCTATAGTGATTGGATTTTCGAACAGTTTAAGACTTGATGCACGGTGCATGCAAATCAGATGTATAATTTTTCTAATATGTTGTCAACCAGTATGAAAAACGTAGTTTTGAGAAAAACGGGTCCAAATTTTTGCTGAAGGATAATTCAACACACAAACTGTTTAAAACACATATAAGAGGCTGTATCTCCGTCAATTTTACGAATTTTCTTTACAATATTTGGTGAAAGCAGTATTAACAAATGCATATTTTAGAAAATGAATTAAAAAAGTGTCATTTTTTGTGAGCTGGTGCCTTTAAAATATGCTTAGTACCTATCTAAGAGGTGTTTTGGTGTTGGGAAGTCCAATACAAACATCGTCCCATACAGATATAATAGAAATAAATAAATACAGCCTGAACTGGTAATTTACAATTTTTAAAAATAAATGTCCCCGGGGGGCGTATTTCATTTTCCGTGTTCTATAGGAGGCAACCATGCCTCGAACTCAACACGGATTTATAATGCCATTTTTTCTTCAAACCCGTGTCCAGTAGAAGGCAACCGGCATCCCATTGTACACGGGTTTGTAGGGCCAATTCCCTTCCCAAACCCGTGTTCAGTACGAGGCATCCTCAAAACGTAATTATAATATAAAAAAGGAAGTATGCATACACGCAAAATATAATGGATGGGCAATAAAACGCAAAGACTTACTTATAAAATAAATAAAATAACTTTATAATATATGTAGTACTTATAACACTTTATAGTACTTATAAAATAAATACTCTAAAATAAACTCGCATGTCATCATAATTTAAAAAAAACATCCCAGGTTTTGAATGGTTTGTTTGGCAAAGCAGGGTTTGTCTAGCGGGTATGTGTAATTATTCTAATACATTTCTTTCCATGTTCTGCTGTTATAAATACAGGTACAAACTTGACTATAATGCATTCACTTAACATGCCTCGTACTGAACACGAGTTTGGGAGGAGAATTGGCGTTACAAACCCGTGCACAGTAGGATGCCGGTTGCCTTCTACTGGACACGGGTTTGGAGAAAAAATGGCATTACAAATCCGTGTTGAGTTCGAGGTACGGTTGCCTCGTATTGAACACGGAAAAGGAAATACGCCCCCGGGGGCCTCCATACGCGCGCCTCCATGTTTCCTTGATCAAATCCTGAACAAGCCGCGAACCGCTACCCGAATTTCTACCGATTTCTTACATATTATCCCCCTTAAAAATTTGAATTTTTTAAGATCTTAAAAAAAAGTTATTTTGGAAGATAATATCTATACATTCCCCACGCCGAAACGCAAATTATATGAAATTATCTTGAAAAAATCGCAAAGTATGCTCCGAAAATTATTATAAACACCTCTGATTCAGTTATTTTACAAGTTATATGTATGGAAAAATTCACAGTGTTTCTTTAAAGGCTGTTTTAGATAGCCCTAAAGAGCTTTTTTCTTTATTTTAAACGAGTCGTGTTTTATTAACACACTTTTCGCTTAAATTTTTACTATTTTAAATATTAGCGAACTCTCCCCAACATTCGTAATTACATATACTGTAAAAAAATGTTAATATATTTTTTTAAATTTCATTTTCCGAAGTTGACAATGCTCTCACCAAATGTTTTTTACGGCATTTTTGTGAAGCCGTTTGAAACTGTGTATGTTAAAATAACCTTCAGCAAAACTTTGATTTCGTTTTTCTCGAAACTTTTTTACTCGTTTTTCAACCAGGGGGCCTAGTCCCTATCTTTTACGTTTTGCTAACAGCCTGTTAGCTTAACTTGGTGGTTTGAGCAAAGTTGTCGCAACTGGCTAAAATGGTAGTCAGTAACTTTTCTGTTGAGGTTTAGTATATTTTATCGTCGCGACCAACAGAAAAGAAACAGAAAAGTTACTGACTACCATTTTTAGCCAGTTGCGACAACTTTGCTCAAACCACCAAGTTAAGCTAACAGGCTGTTAGTAAAACGTCAAAGATAGGGACTAGGCCCCCTGGTTGACAACATATTAAAAAAACTATACATCCGCCTGCATGTATTTTTATTGCATTTGCATGTACCAACTCTTAAACTGTTCGAAAATTCAGTGTCTATGGGACCACGTAGGGGAATTTTCATATCTAAAAAAAGAAAAAAAAAGTTCTTAAAAAAATAGAAGGAGGCCCTTTATAAAAAAAATCCCTCTGTGGTGCCATAGTGACTGGATTTTCTAACAGTTTAAGCTGCCGCTACCCGAATTTCTACCGATTTCTTACATATCTTCCTTAAACATTTGAAATTTTTGAGCTATACATATTATTATATATAAATATGTTATTTTTGACGCGTTCCACGCCGAAACGCAAATTATATGATATTCCCTCGATAGAAAAAAATCGCAAAGTTTGCTCTGAAAATTATTATAAACACGTTTGTTTCAGTTATTTTACAAGATATAGTTGTGAAAAAATTCACAATGTTTCTTTAACGCCTTCCACGAGATTTTTTCTCTATTTTAAACGAGTCGTGTTTTATTAAACATTTTCACAATTTTTTGCATTGATTTTATCGCTTATATATTAGCGCGCTCCTCTTTCATTCTTCATTTCATATATCTCCATCTTGTTGTTTTTGAGAGCAAATGCGAAGCCTTAAGACTTAGTGCATGCAAATCGGATGTATAGTTTTTCTTTTAGAATTTCCTTAAAACATGTAAAAATGCATTTTTTAGAAAATGAAATACAAAAAAATGACATTTTTTTACAGTGAGGCCCCCTTGGATCAGAGGCCCGTGTGAACTGAATAAAAATCATGTAAAATTACATCAACTTTTTATACTAGGGGGGGCCTCATTCAGCTTTGCCGCCCCGGGCCTCTGACGGGCTTAGTCCGCCACTGCTTAAATTTAAATTGCACAGGTATACTTATAGAGATTATAAAAGGTCAATTTTACTGCAAAGTTAAATCTAAGAAATTCTTTTCACCTATTTCACAGTGATTTAAATAATACTGCAGAAAAAAGAAGAAAAAAAATACATCAGGTTCTAAAGGCAGATGTTCTCACCACTCTGCTACCAGCTGTCTGTAGCTTAGTGGGAATTATGTGTAATATAAATTGTTTTTGCAAAGGTATATTTATGGAGAGTATAAAAGGTTAATTTTACTGCAACAATATTGACACACTTCACAATTGAATTAAACACTATTTAATCACTGTAAATTTAGAGCGATTTAATTCCACACGTACGGGTTTCACTTCAGGGATACGTTTAACGATAAATTATGTTGTTATTTGGAATTTTAGACAATAAATTTTGAATATATATGTGGAGCGATTTAAGACATGCACTCTGTTGGTAAAAATAGTAATGAATGAACTGAGCATTTGACTTACTTGGAGAGCACGAAGGTGTGGGTACGTCCCACTGGCCGTCTCTGCAGAACATCTCCCCGTTGTTTCCTTCAACGCGGCTGAAACCTTGCTTACAAGTAAAATAAATGGTTTTCCCATCTACTATCTTATTTGAGCAAGGTATGGGTGAAGACTTAGGATCGTTGCACATGAAGTTCACAGAATTTGATGTCTTCAGTTCGCAGGTGACTAGAAATAAATTATGTATTCGTAAGCTCTCCCGTGATTTCTCTTCGTTTACAACATATTATTTTTTCTATTGATTTCTTATAGGGTACTTAGAATTTATAATTAGAACTTAGAAAAAAGAATATACTCATAACAATAGCAGTGCCTTCCATACACATTTGGATGAAAACAAATGTGCAACTGACTTTTGTTATTGTCTACTCCACCTCAGTCCCTGTATCTTTCAGGTGACTTTACTTATAATCTTAGTATTTTTACAGATTTTATTTATCCATTGTTTTGAGTAATGCCTTTTTTAAATGGTTTTCTTTTATTTTTCGACAGACTTTTGTAATATAATATTAATCATATTCTCTGTATTAATCTCATGTTTTTTTCATCATTCATTACACTAACCCTAACCCATCACCCCATTTTCAAACTATCCCGTGTTTTGCAGGGACATTTGAGAGACCTAGGGGTGGGGCGGGAGGGGGGGGGGGGGCAAACGCCTCCATGCTCCCTTGTTCAAATTCACCGCTTTAAAAAAAAAGATTTTTTTTATTTCATTTTGTGATTGATGCACTTGTTAAGAATGCTCTCAACAATTGAAAAAAAAATCGGAAAATTGACGAAGATACAACATTTTATGTGAAACCGCTTGAAACAGTTTGTGTGTTGAATTATCCTTCAGCAAAACATTAAATGCGTTTTATTGTTGAATGAATTTTATTTTCGTATTTTCATCGTTCATAAAAAAAATGGAAGGGGGCCATTTATAAAATAATCCCTACGAAGGGTCATAGTAAGGGCCGGATTGAACATGTCGTGGCACCTAGGCAAATCACGTCTCGGGGCCCCTACCCGATGCGCGGCCCCTAGGTAGTGGCCTTCACTGCCTTATGGACAGTAGGGTCCTGCCAGAGCCGGCTTAAATATATCGGGGCCCCTAGGCGATGCATGTCTCGGGCCCCCTGTACCCCAGGGGCCCCTACCCGATGCGGGGCCCCTAGGCAGTGGCCTATACTGCCTTATGGACAATAGGGCCCTGCCACAGCCGGCTTAAACATGTCGGGGCCCCTAGGCAATGCACGTCTTGGGGCCCCTTTACCCTAAGGGGCCCCTACCCAATGCGGAGCCGCTAGGCAGTTGCCTACGTCTTTTGAATAATATGGAATATAATGAATTTTATTTTCGATTTTTTATGGTATTTTCATCGTTCATAAAAATAAAAAATAAATGGAAGGGCGTCATTTTTAAAACAATCCCTACGTAGGGTCATAGTCAGGGCCAGATAAAACATGTCGGCGCCCCTAGGCAATGCTCGCCTCGGGGCCCATTTACCCTAGGGGCCCCTACCCGATGCGGGGCCCCTAGGCATAGGTCTACACTGCCTTATAGACATTAGGGCTCTGCCAAGGCCGGCTTAAACATGTTGGGGCCCCTAGGCAATTCACGTCTCGGGGCCCTAACTAAGTCCATATAATAAGTTAGAGTGTGCAAAGGTAGATATTTTCGTCGATAAAATCTAAATGGATTCAGAAAAAATGTTATGCGATTGCCAAAAAGTAAGTCGAGCTAATTACATATATTATGCATCATTTGTATCTCTAATTATTGTGTATCTCTTGTGTCTCTTGCCTCTCTTTGTATTATTTGTCATTTGAGTGAACTTCATATTTTTTTTATGTTTTCTATTTCCAATTAATTTGTTATTTAATTTTTATGCAATTTCAAAAGTAATAATTATTGCATAATTTGACTGATTGATTTATGATATTTTAACCTATCTGTGTATTGACTGAGTTTTTATAACTGATTTGTTTTCGCGTCAGTGAGAACTTCTGTAAGAACCCACTATTTATACATAATAGATTACTTTCAACTAATAAGATTTGCATTTTTTCTCGCATTCACGAAAACAAAATCGAAATTCAAATAGACGTACTTAAAAATGATTGAACTGAGCATCATTTGACTTACTTGGAGAGCACGAAGGTATGGGTACATCCCACTGGCCGTCTCTGCAGAACATCTCCCCGTTATTTCCTTCAACTCGGCTGTAACCTTGCTTACAAGTAAAGTAAATGGTTTTCCCATCTACTATCTTACTTGAGCACGGTATGGATGAAGACTTAGGATCGTTGCACATGAAGTTCACAGTATTTGATGTCTTCAGTTCGCAGGTGACTAGAAATAAATAATGTATTCGTAAGCTTTCCCGTGATTTCTCTTCGTTTACAACAAGTTATTTTTTCAATTGTTTTCTTATAGGGCTTAGTACTTAGAATAAAGAATATAGGTACTCATAACAATAGTAGTGCCTTCCATGGAAATTTACTGGAAACAAATGTGCAACTGACGTAGTAACTTTTGGTATTGTCTACTTCACCTCAGTCCCGTATCTTTCAGGTGACTTTACTTGTAATCTTAGTATTTTTACAGTTATTATTTATGCATTGTTTTGAGTGATGGCCTTGTTTTTTCTTATGTTATTCTTTTATTTTTCGACAAACTTGTGTAAAATAATATTAATCATATTTGTTCATTGATCGTTCAGAGGGCTTTTAGATGTTTGGTAGTACAATTAATTCATGACAGATGATTTTCAAACAGATAAAGAAATAATAAAAATAAAATTAGATAAAAAATGCTCACCAGTCACAAAAATACAGCTATTTTATATGTTTACAAAAATATAGATATGTTTAGGAATAGTTTTGAAATAAGAGTTTTACAAGATCCACAAAATTCACCAGGTTTGTGTTTAATTTTTTCTTTTCATTAACTCCGCACAGGAGGCCCTGAGGAAAATTATTTCCCTCAGGGCCTATGTCATCTTTGGGGATGCTGTGTGGAGGGTCTTTTTGAGGAAAGAAAGGAGTGAACATTGGTCTTGAAGAGACCCATGTTGTAGGAGGGAGGAAACACAGAGGCCGTCAGAGGCCGCGTTAAATATGTCAACATCACCTAAGTACTGATTTCCAATAATGTGAAATCGTTGTATCGGAGAGTGGGCAATGTAGTTCCGCTTATGAATGCTGCAGTAGAATAGTGTATTTTGTTGTGTGGTTACTGTCGGTATTCGTAAGTTTATGAGTTGCGGGAGTTCGCAACAGTCGAATCTAGAGTTAAGTATTTTGAATAAAAATGTTAAGTTGTTTATTTTACGTCTGTTATCTAGTGTGTAAATTTTTAGAATATTTAGTAATAGATTATATTTTAAGTCTTCTAGTGGGATATTTAAATATTATTGTGTAAAAGTGTTCAGTTACAAATGTATGTTGTAATTCGGGCTGAACAGGGCATTGAGGCGTTACATACTCTGATGGACAGATTGTATATCGAAAGCGATCAAGAATAAACATATAATGAAAACGTTATTTTAAAATATTCCTTACTCATATTACACTTTGGTTTTTGTAGATCCCCCGTTCCACCCAAAAACATCATGGTTTCTACAGTTCTATTCGAACTCTACCCAGCTTTACAAACTGGGATGATAACGGATCCGTCAGGACAGCCGTCAAAATTACATAATTCTATTTAATAATTAGATATAGAACTCTAAAGTCTATTTAATAAGATAGAGTGTGCCAAGCTAGACATTTTCATCGATAAAATCTATATGGATTCAGAAAAAATGTTCTGCGATTGCCAAAACGTAAGTCGAGCTAATTACATATACATATTATGCATCATTTGTATCTCTAATTATTGTGTATCTCTTATGTCTCTTGCCTCTCTTTATATTATTTGTCATTTAAGTGAACTTTATATTTTTTATGTTTTCTATTTCCAATTGATTTGTTTTTTAATTTTTCAAAATTTACAATTGTTGCATAATTTGACTGATTGATTTATGATATTTTTAACTATGTGTGTATTGACTGAGTTTTTATAACTGGATTGCTCCCAAGTTAGTCAAAACATCTGTAAGAACCCAGTATTCATACATAAATACATTGTATATGCTGAGTTTCAGCTCGATCGGTTTACGGCAAGTGGATTATTTTCAAATAATAAGATTATATTTATTCCATATAGATTTATTCGCATTCACGAAAACCAAATCGGAATTCAAATAGACGTATTTAAAAATGATTGAACTGAGCATTTGACTTACTTGGAGAGCACGAAGGTATGGGTACATTCCACTGACCGCCTCTGCAGAACATCTCCCCTTTGTTTCCTTCAACGCGGCTGTAACCTTGCTTACAAGTAAAGTAAAGGGTTTTCCCATTTACTATCTTATTTGAGCAAGGTATGGGTGAAGACTTAGGATCGCTGCACACGAAGTTCACAGAATTTGATGTCTTCAGTTCGCAGGTGACTAGAAATAAATAATGTATTCTTAACTTACCCGTGATTTCTCTTCGTTTGCAACATGTTATATTTTCTATCGATTTATTATAGGGCTTTGTACTTAGAATAAAGAATATACTCATAACTCTAATAGTGCCTTCCATACAATTTGAATGGAAACAAATGTGCAACTGACTTACTACCTTTTGGTATTGTCTACTTCACCTCAGTCCATCTATCTTTCAGGTGACTTCACTTGTAATCTTAGTATTTTTACAGTTATTATTTATCCATTTTTTTAATAATGGTTTATGTTTTTCTTTTATTTTTCTACAAACTTTTGTTATATATTATTAATTATATTATCTTTATTTATCTCATGTTATGGTCATCATTCATTACACTAAACCATCACCCCATTTTCAGACTAAATCCTGTTTTACACAGACATTTAATTGTATTTCTTGTGTCTCTGACCTCTCTTTATATTTTTCATTAGAGAGAACTTTTTCTTTTTATGTTTTTATATTTCTAATGATTTTGTTATTACATTTTTATACAAATTCAAAATTAACGAATGTATGATTTGTGTTATTTTTAACACATTTTTGTATTAACTGAGTTCTTTTATAACTGGATTGTTCTCATTTGAGTGAGAATATCTGTAAGAACCCAGTGAAAATAATTAAATAGATTCTATCTGCTGAGATCGATCGGATGTCGGTTAGTGGATTATTTTCAACTAACAAGATTTTAATTTATTCATGCATTCACGAATACAAAATCGAAATTAAAATTGAAGTACTTATTTTAAAAATAATTGAACTGAGCATTTGACTTACTTGGAGAGCACTGGGGTTCGGGTAAGTCCCACTGGCCGTCTCTGCAGAACATCCTCCCGTTCGTTCCTTCATCGCGGTTGTACCCTTCCTTACAAGTAAAGTAAACGGTTTTCCCATCGGCTATCTTATTTGGGCAAGGTATAGGTGAATAGTTAGAATTGTAGCACACGAAGTTCACAGTATTTGATGTATTCAGTTCACAGTTAACTGGAAATAAATAATGCATTTATAAGGTTTCCCGTGGTTTATTGTCATTTAAAACGTATAATTTTTTCTATTGATTTCTTGCAGGGCTTAGTCTTAGATATATACACCTATTATTTTCATACATACATATATATACACAAACATTCACCATACATACAAATACGTATTCACATAATGTATAATCATACACATACATACAAAAACATAATTACATATAATCAAAGAGTAATAGGCCACTTGCATGGATTTCATAACGACTTGGAAAAAATCGTTTGGATAGATTTTTTTACTAAGATTACGAACATGTTAGTAAAAAATTTTAGAAATGTATAGTTTTTTTTTATTTTTAAATTAATTAATCCATTATTTGAGCTCGTGACGTCACTACATGAAAATGTTTCGTCTCCGATTATGTTCCCTTGTAAAATTCCACACTGATTATTTTTTTTATATGGTAACACTTTGATTTGCAGCGAATATTTGAGTTTGCGTTTAACGTTCACTAGATTTATTGTTTGTTCTATGCGAGCTTATCCTTTGGTTTGATTTTTTGATAAAGATGGCGGTATTTTTACAGATGTAACGGAGAGAACCCCGTACAATTTATTGCTATTCGTATGGAAAACCTTCTTTTTAAAAAATGATTTTCGGCTATGTAATTATCGTTTTTTCGCACCTATAAAATTATGTCCCCTCTTTCTGGTTTATAAAAAATGGTTTGAATTTTCGGATTGAAATTTTCAAAAAATTGCCAGGGTTTCAAAAATACGATTTAAAAAAAAAAACAGATTGTCTTAGAATATTTGCCTATACCGGAAAAAAAAAATAAAAATGTGATGCAAGTGGCCTATTGTTGGAGTTGACATAGTTTCATGCAACCAAAATTCATTATATAAAATGCAAGCATCTAAAACTATTAAAATTACGATGAAATAATATAATCAAAGAGGAATTTTTGGATATGACATAGTTTCATATAACCAAAAATTCATTAGATACACATAAGAATATATAATGGATGGAAATAATTATACAAAGACAGTGGACATCTTCAAATTTATCTTTAAACAAATACAAGACTCCGTTACTGAGGCAGTTTAGTTATGTACAATACATACTTAATATTTCTTTATAAAATAAATTTATACCTATTATATTTCTTTGTAAAAGAAATATAAAGTATTTATATTTTATTTAATTTTTAAATTTTAAATTTGTAATTTTCTTATATAAAAGCCCCGAAGAAGGGCGTAAATAAATAAATAAATAATTAATGCAAGAATCTAAATCTAAAACAATTTAAAATTTCAACAAAATAATATAAATAAACACAGTCAGTAATAATAATATAAGCAGGCGTAAAACATAAGCAGTAGTGATGAGTAAGAATACATCTCTATACATGTAATAACACATATTTATATTTTATTTATAAGAAAAAAAAATTATAATGAAAGAAGAATAAAAACTAAGATGATATTATTAATAGCTTGGTAATGGATGGCCTTTTTTGTATAGTAACCATGAAGTGAACTGTTTATATAGCAGTTTAGGTTTTTTTTTGTGATGCAATAAGTGGTTTCTTTTAGGAAGGTATTGAAAATGAAAGGTGCGAGGTAGGATTCGTACTTTTGGGAAAAGTTGATAATTTTTGGCGCTAGAAGTTCATTGTGCGATTTTGTTCTTGTGTTTTTTGGGTGAGTTTTTTTTAAAACTTTATTTATTCCCATTTCTTTGTACATATAATGTATAATAGCAAATAGTGTATAATAACATAATATATAATAACAAATAGTATGAACAAGAAATGAAAACTCACTAAGGAACTGCCTGAGTGTGGGTAATATTATAACGAAATACTATATTTCCAAGTACCCAAAGTATAAAATAGACATAAAAAACATATAAAATATAAAGTTGATATAGAAAGTTAGTATTACATAGGTAGAATAAGTGAAAAATTTTTTTTACGGCTATTATAAAAATAAAATAAAAAATATGGAGAAAAATATATCTACTGATTTTTTTTTTTTTTTTTTTTTTAGTTATTATAAAAAGTAAATAAACAGAAAACATATTGTACTACAGTTTAGAAAGTAAGTTGTAGAAGGATGGATAAATTTATAGAAAAAGCGTTTCAATATCTATATTATTCAACCATAATTTTACCTCTTTTACATATTTTATCATTTTATTTATCATTTGAGTTTGCAGTGGTAGAAGGTTAAATGTTCGAGGACCAATGAAACTGTTATGTGTCTGCAATAATTTAGTATTGGTTTGTGGGGTGTAAAATATATTATTTATTCTTTTGCTCATCTGTTTTCATTTATTTCAAAAAAATTTTTTTTTTTAAATACATATTTCAAGTTTTTTTTAAAAAACAATATCGACATGTTTCAATAACAATGTTATATTAACATATTAATTATTATAATAACATATCCTGAAGAAGATATGATATTCTTCAGGATATGTTATTATAATAATTAATATGTTCATATAATTTTTTTTTCTATTTTATTAACATATCCTGAAGAAGATAACATTGTTATTGAAACATGTCGATATTGTTTTTTTTTAAAAAACGTGGTTTATACAAAGTGATTTGTTATTAATTAAATAATATATAATGCCGCAAAGTTATTTTGCTAAGTTTGAAGAAGTAAAACATATTTCAAGGTTTGTAATATAAATAATTTACGTGTATATTAAATATTTTAGTTTCTTTGTATAATAAGTTGGTCGAGAATGTTTTATTTTTGTTATATATGACTTTGATTATGTGTTTTTGAATTATTTGTAGAGGCTTAATAAATGTATCAAGTGCACCACCCCATCCTATAATGCCATAAGTGATTGAAGATTGCACCAGGGAAAAGTAGATCATTTTCAATTTCTCAATGTTTAGAACTTCCTTAAGTCTATAAAATATGTAGGTCAGACAGTGCCGTAGCGTGGGTGTCGGCCGCCCGGGGTGGAGGAAAATTTTGCCGAATATAACAATCGTTATATTCTGAAAAAAAATCTGGTTTTAATAAAAAGGGAATCTGTTTTTGAGTTCCCAGCTTTAATTAGTATTACTCTCATTTTAAGCGTACGGTTTTCCTACAAATTACGAAATTTGCAGCGAAATACGATTATTGACATTTATAATAAATAATAAAAGAAAGAGTTGGATGCTTAAATGAAAGTATTGTAGAACATTTTCAAATAATTTTTATACGTTTAAAAAAAAATAACATTTACTGAAAATTATTTTTCTGATTTCCTTTATTAATAAATAAAAGCTTGAACAACGAATCAGAATAAGTATACGAATTTTTTATTTTCAAGATTTATATCTATTGATACTCCTAAAGATTTTATATTTTCGACATAAGTGAGTTCGTTGCACATGAAGCACATTTCTTGATTGCAACTAGTATTATAGATTCTAATTTTAAAGTTGTCTTTAGGTTTATTTTTAATGGTTTTATAAAAAGGTAAGTAAAATGTTTTGCTATAGTTTAAAACGAGTTTGTTGTATTTTAGCCATGTTGAAACCAGTGAAATGCAATCAATTGCTTTCGAAAAAGTTTCTTTCCAATGATTACCATCCACTATTATTGCCGTGTCGTCTGCGTAAGAAACAATTTTACCAGGGATTACAAAATAACATAAATAATTAATATATATTAAGAATAAAATCTGGCCAAGCACAGTTCCCTGTGGAACTCCATTTTTTATCTTTGACTCTGAACTATAATTATTCCCAATTTTTGTTTTTTGTGTTCTGTCTTTAAGATAGTTAGAGAGTAGTTTTAGTGTGTATTTTTTGAAGCCTAGTTGATTTATTTTTGTAATGAGTAAATTATGGTTTACAGTGTCGAAAGCTTTACTTAAATCTAGGAATATGGCAAGACATTTTTTTTTTTTTCGATAGATGAGTATATCTTTTTTGTCAATTCATATATCGCATCCTCGGTGCTTAGGTCTTAACGAAAGCCGTATTGGTTTTTCAATAGAATTTTATATTTTTCTAAGTGTTCAATGACTCTAAACTAGATTCATTTTTTGAAATTTTCTAGAGGTTTGAAACAAGAGATATTGGTCTATAATTGTCTAATTTATTCGTATCTCCAGATTTATGAATGGTTATTATAGTGGAGATTTTAAATTGCTCTGGAAAATGACCATTTTTGAGGCATATATTAAAAATATGTTGCAATGGAGTTAGGACATGTTGTTTTTTTTTTTTTTTAACGTATCACAAGATAATCCATCAATTCCCTTAGAGTTGGATGGTTTTAGGATATCAATACATTTTTCAATTTCATTAAATGTAACAGGAGAAAAATATTCTATAGAGTTAATTGAATCATTATTTGAATCTAATTGAGGAGATGTCTCCATATAAGTATCATTAACATTAATGCCGGATGATTCAAGTACTACATCTACTACATTTGTAAAATAGATTAAAGCTTTCTGCAATGGTCGATTTGTTAGTTATTATTTCATTATTTATTATAACCTCATTTACAATATTTGAAGATTCACTTTTTTGTTGGCAATTTCATTTATAATATTCCAAGTTTTATTTTATTTAAGTTATTTTTAGCATTTTCAAAGCCTATTGAGTAAGTTACGATACATTAGATATTTTGTTTTCAGATAAGGCATTATTCTGAGATTATTCTTTTGGCAATCTATTTGATATTTAAACATTTATCTGTATAATTTATCTCTTTGTTTAATTGATATAATTAATCCAACTGCTAACCTAATCCAAGGCTTAATTTTTTTATATTTATTGTTAGTGACAACTATTTTATTTTCACCTTTAAGAGTATGAACTCTACGAGTTTTATAGAAATTCTCTAGTGCGAGATGTGGATTTTCTATTGATATCACATTTTCCCAGTTTTCTGACCGAAGTAAAGAGTTAAGAGTTTCATAATCAATGTCTACAATTTCTAGATCTTCAGAATTTCGGTTTGGAGGAGTATTTTTGAAATGGTGTCCATAAAAGTCGGGTAATGATCTGTGATATTTGTTTAGAGAATTGAAGAGATGATATTAACCGCCTTGTGCGACTTGACAAATATGTGGTCTTAACATGCCGAGTGACTTAAGGTTACTCTTGTTGGTGAGTTAATATATGAAATATGTCCAGAGCTTCACAACAATCAAGATACTCATTTTTACAATTCACATTTGTATTATTATCATTAATATTTATATTAATGTCTCCTGTCACAATGGAAAAAGTGAAATTGTTTCTATCAAGTTTACTTACAAAAGATTTTAGTTCTTTTAAAAATAAAAAAAAATCATTTAATGAAGGGGATCTATATATGGCTAGTATATGATACTTATAGAGTTGTTTTGACAAAAAGTTACTTTTATTGCTGTTTTAAATTCAATAAATTTAGGGGCAACATTTTTCAGAGTTTTATGACAGAAGACAGTAACTCTATCATGACCAGTATGCTCACAGGCAGATGAAATTGTAATATATTCTGGTAAGTTATATGGAATTACTTTTTTTATTTGAGTTTCAGTTAAAACAATTACGCTTGGAGAAAAATCTAGGTTATTAATAAGTACACAGAGCTCATCGAAGTTTTTCCTTATAATTCTAATATTCATGTTTAAGATCGAGAAATGAACATTTTTAAATAGGTGATTTAGTCCACATGGGTTTTTACATTTATAATTTTCGTGTATATAGTTTTCTTCAGACATTTTGAAAGGTTGATAGCAGTTTACTATGTGGTTTTATTATCCTTTATTCGGAGGGGATGTCTTCTGGCATTCTTATGATTTAGCTAGGTATAGCAGATGTATATTAAATTGGGTCAGTTGTTCGTTAATATATATTGTGTTGTTTTCTTCAAAATTTATGTTTTTTGCGTATAAAATACCATATTTTTTATGTGCTATAATTACGTCTTTACTTTTTTTGTTTTGTAGAGATACTTCTTATTTTTCTTTGATGGCGCTACAGCCCATATCGAGCTTTGGCCTCCTGCAACAGTCGCCTCCAACTTCTCCTGTCCTCAGCGGCTGACTTCCAATTTCGTACCTGGAGAAGCTGTGCTGCATCCCCTCTTACCTCGTCTTCCCACCTCAGTCTGGGTCTTCCCACTTGTCTCTTTCCACCTGGGTGTCCAGTAAAAATTCTTTTTGGGACGCGTGTATCCGGAATTCTCTGTATTGTATTATACAATTTTAAATGTTTTGTGAGCGTTGTTTATGTGAGTTTTTATTGTGGTGTGCTTCGTAGTATACCTTTCCAGAGTTAATAGGAAAGCATTTAGAGCTTTGTTCGTGTTTTTTTCTTTCTTGTTGTAGTCCAGGATTCATGACTTATTTCTGCCTTAAGTGATTTGAAGTCTTACACGTGTTGTGTGGTGTTTGTAGGCATTTTCGTTTTTTTTTCGATGTTCGATCTAATACCGAGAGAAGTAGTGTTGTGATAGTTGACCATTGTGTGAATAATGGATAGTATGGGTATTTGCTTAGTTTTAGCGAAAATATGATCAATGCAAAAGAATCAAAGAGTCTGCACAGTAACTAACAAAGAAAGGAGGAATATTATCAGGTCCTGGGCCCTTATTGGAATCTATTTTACTCGAAAAATGTTTTTTGAGTAAAAAAGATTCCTTTCTTTGTTAATTGCTGTGCAGACTCTTTATTTTTACCGCTTTTTATCATTTTTAAAGCATCCCTTACCACTGGAACTTTTCCCAATCTGTGGAAAAAAGCACATGTGGTGCCAGTATTAAAATCGGGAGACCAATCTTTAATAAAAAATTATAGGCCAATTCATATACAATCCTGTTTTGCTAAGGTTTTTTGATCTCTGATATATAAAAATATTTTTTCACATTTTAAGCCCTTTTTCTGCGCTAGGCAACATGGGTTTGTTCCTCAAAGATCAATCAACTCAAATCTTTTGTAATTGTGTTTGTAATTCTTTTAATGAAAGATTACAAGTAGATACAATTTATACTGATTTCCAAAAAGCTTTTGATAAAGTTAACCACTCAATCTTTCTAAAAAAACTTGAACAAATTGTAATACATGGAGACCTATTTTGCTTGGTGAAATTATATTTGTATAACAGAACTCAATTAGTTCTTATTAATGGATGCAAATCATCCCCTATAGTTGTAACTTCTGGTGTATCACAGGGTTCCAATCTTGCCCCCCTGCTTTTTCTTATATTCATAAAGGACCTTGGCTCGAAATTAGACTGTGATTATGCTTTTTTCGCTGATGATCTTAAATTTTTTCGTAAAATTAAGTCTATTTCCGATCATCAGCTGCTTCAAAATAACCTCAATAACTGGTGTACTGTCAATGATATGCACTTAAATGTTGAAAAATGTTACATTTTAAACTTTACTAGAAATAGAATTATAAAGAATTTTTCTTATTTTATCAATAATATTATTCTCAAAAAAGTTTCTTCAATAAGGAATCTAGGATCACTCTTGATTCTAAATTCATATTTGATGTACATATTAACAACATTAAGTGCAAATCAATAAAAATGATGGGATTTATTCACAGAATATGTAAACCTTTCAAAGATCCTCAATCAATTCTAACTCTTTACAATGCCTTTATTAGAAGTAAACTTGAATATGGAAGCACTATTTGGAATCCACATTACTGCAAATATGAAAACATTGTTCATAAAAAATTGTTAATAAAACTGTTCATAAAAATTTGTTCATAAAACATGTTCATAAAAAATTACTAAGAATGTTATCCTTCAAATGTGGACTACATGGCCATCTTAGATCATATGATGTATGTCGTGATTACTTCAAGATTGATACACTTAAAACTAGAAGGCAATTGACTGATCTAATATGTTTACATAAAAATTTCACAGCCATCTTGATACTACATTATGTCTTAACAGTATTGAAATAAATGTCCCCAATTCCCATTGTTTAAGACGCCATAAAATTTTTCATATGATTACATTTAAAAATAATATCGCCCACTTTAGCCCTCTGTCCCAGATGTGTCGACTGTATAACAAGATAGAGTGCGCTGATGTGGATATTTTCGTTGATAATTTGGTCGGATTTAAAAAAAAGTTTCTGGCGCTGTTAAAAAGTACTAACTAAATATAATGTGTGAATTTTCTCTCTATGCATGCTCGCGTATTTCATATGTCTTTTACCACTCATTGTTATGTGTTATTTGAGTGACATAATTCTGTATTTTTATTTGTGATGTTTTTGTTGGTAAATTTTGGATAGGGCCTGACACGCTTATTACGAATAATTTTTAGAAAAAAACTTTATATTCGCCTTAATTACTATAAAAGGAAACTTATTGCACTCCGGGAGGCGGAAAATTATGCATTTTAATTTTCAATTGCGTAAATCCAAAATTCACTTCGCGAACCGGTCGGCGACTGTCAGCGGCCATTGGTACGTCACTGTTATGTTGGTATCACTGATGCATTAACAAGAGCTAAATACGACCTTAGCCATCTTCGTGGGATATACAAAGAGGCGCGGAATTATAAAAAACAGAATTAATAATGTAGATAAACGAACCTCTAATCAGAATCACTTCAGAGTCTAGCTGAGGCACTGGAATCATGTTGGATGTCATCGTCATTATAGTTGGAGGTGTTGGTATTCGTCGCATTATAATTGAAGAATAGAAATAATAATAATAATAATAAACAATACTCTAAAACGGAATATTTTTTATTCAGACAGTTAGACTTAGCTTTATTATCACGAAAAGTGAGTATTTATGTCGCGGGAGGCAAAAAACATGCAAAAAATATGCATTTAACATTTTAATTTTGTTTTTATTTCACAGACAATCAATCATAATTACACAAACCCGCTAGACAAACCCTGATTGCCAAACAAAACATTCAAAACCTTTATTTTTTTAAATTACGATGACATGCAGCTTTCGTAGTTTAACCTCAAAGTTCCGTATTATCCGTGAGGTGGACTAAATGCAAATTTACCATTATTTGTAATTTAAAAAAATAAATTACATTAAAAAAAAAATTTTACATTGAAAATTTTATTTATACATTGAAAATAATTTTTTTACTTAAAAAAATTATTTTCAATGTGAAAATAAAATTTTCAATGTAAAAAAACTTGCCTAAAGGCCTTTATTCATTTTATTTTCGGAATTTCTTCAAAGTAATGCTTACCTAATGCGCATGTTTTATTTTTATTTTACGTAACTTCTAGCTAATCGTTATTTTATGGTAATAATAAATATATACGAATAGAGGTTTGTTAACATTATAATTCTGTTGTGTTTTCATAATTCCGCGCCTCTTTTTGTGTCCCACGAAGATGGCTACGGTCGTATTTAGATCTTGTTAGTGCATCAGGGATACCAACATAACAGTGACGTACCCAATGGCCGCTGACAGTCGCCGGTCGGTTCGCGAAGTGAATTTTGGTTTTACGCAATTGAAAATTAAAATGCATAATTTTCCGCCTCCCGGAATGCAGAAAGTTTCCTCTTATAGTAATTAAGGCGAATCTAAAGTTTTTTTCTAAAAATTATTCATATTATGCGTGTCAGGCCCTATCTAAAAATTACATTTTTGTTTTTCTAATTGTATGTATTTGTATATAATTCTGTATTTTTATTTGTGATTTTTTTGTTTTTCTAATTGTATGTATTTGTATTTAATTGTAGACTCTTATAATTGTGTAATAACTGAGTTTTATAACTGTATTGTTCTCACGTAAGTATTAACATCTGTAAAACCCAGTGTAAATAAATAAATAAATAAATGAAAGAATTGCATTCAAGGGAGTTTCTTGTGGCAGAATTAATAGTAGATTTAAGGCCATAGTGACTTAAAAGACTTAGATTTTCGTTGTTTTTCGGATTGCAATTCGGAATGCTTACGTTCAGATCTCCCGCTAAGATGAATTATTGGGTATTTATGTATATCCAGAAGTTTTTGTAGAGAATTTAGGAAAGGTGTGAGATTTTTAAAGCACGTAGGTCTATAAATAGCAAATACAGATAAATCTAGAGATATTTTGATGCAATTTGCTTCCGTTAAGTTTATTTCAGAGGTACAGGGATTCAGTGACTCTGTTAAGAAGATAACTATCCCATCATTTTGGTTGAGTTTAGTAGTAGAGTGGAATTTCGAATATCCAGGTAAGTAGATTTTTGGTATAAGAGTCGTCTGTCCAGCATTCACTTAAAATTATTATATCAAAGTGGGAGTCAAGGTCTTGTAAAAGAACTGTAAAACTGTAAATGTTATTGCGAATGCTTATTATATTTTGGGATATTATATTTAAAGAGTTATTTGTGTGGAATACTTTGAAATCTTGACAATTTTTTAATATATGTTCTTAATTATGGGGTGGTTCAAAATCAATATTTAGTAGTTAGTCCATTTGTAATAGATGGAGTAACCTATACAGTAGACAGTTAAAAATAATGTTAACAATTAGATTATGAGCTGTAAGTAGCTGAAATGTTTAATATTTATTATTTTTGAAGTATGGTCAGAGTTTTTTTTTTGTGAGGACTTTATTATTTTTAAACCAAGTATACAGATAATTATTATCTTTAGCTTTTGCTTGGTCTTCCACAGCAGCTCTTTGAAGTAAGGGGTTAATAGTTCGCCTACAAATATATTCTTTTCTCTAGTTCTAGTTCAAAACTCTCAGCTGAGCTTCTTCATCTTGAAGTAGAACTTTGTATCTGTAAGTTCCGCCATCCTTTTTCTGTGACCGATCTTGGTACCTGATTATTCTTTTTTATCTTATGGGGTTCGACATTAATTTGTGTTTCCTTAAATAATTAATTACACCCGTAAACTCCGCCCAGTTGAAGCTCGTACTGATTTGTTCAATTTCAGCCAGCCGAGTTTCGAGGTTATTGATTCTGATTTATTTGATGTTGTTAGCTTCTTCTAAAATTTCAACTTTTTTGTTTTTTTCGGTATTGTGTCAACCTTTGTTGTAATATTATCATATTGCTGGCTTATAAAATCTACACTTTTTCATTTCTAAAATTTCATGTTCTAGATTTTTCTTTATGTTTAATGTCTCTTGTTCTATTTTTTTGAAGAGTTGCTGCTTTTTGATTTCATCCATCTTTTTGTCTACATATTTGATAAATTTTTCATAGCGCTCTTCACCGACATCAGTGTGTGGTGGTGTCTCAATAGGTTTTGATCGTGTTTGCACTTTTACTAGAAGTAGCCATTATGAACGATGTTGATGGATGGTATTACTAGTGTTCGAATCAAGGACCTTCGGATCTCTATGCAGATGCTCTCCCACTCTGCCACCAGCTATCCGTAGCTTAGTTTTAATTATGTGTTATATAAATTGTCTTTGAACAAGTATATTTATAAAGATTATAAAAGTTCAATTTTACTGCGAAGTTAAATCTTCGAAATACTTTTCACTTATTTCACAGTGATTTAAATAATGTTGCAGAAAAAAGAAGAAAAAAATACATCAGGATCTAAAGGTAGATGTTCTCACCACTCTGCTACCAGCTGTCTGTAGCTTAGTGGGAATTATGTGTAATATAAATTGTCTTTGCACAGGTATATTTATGGAGAATATTAAAGGTTAATTTTACTGCAACAATATTGACACACTTCACAATTGAATTAAACACTATTTAATCACTGTAAATTTAGAGCGATTTAATTCCAGACGTACGGGTTTCACTTCAGGGATACGTTTAACGATAAATTGTGTTGTTATTCCGAATTTTAGACAATAAATTTTGTGTATATTTGTGGAGCGATTTAAGACATGCACTCTGTTTTGATAAAAATAGTAATGAATGAACTGAGCATTTGACTTACTTGGAGAGCACGAAGGTATGGGTACGTCCCACTGGCCGTCTCTGCAGAACATCTCCCCGTTGTTTCCTTCAACGCGGCTGAAACCTTGCTTACAAGTAAAATAAATGGTTTTCCCATCTACTATCTTATTTGAGCAAGGTATGGGTGAAGACTTAGGATCGTTGCACATGAAGTTCACAGAATTTGATGTCTTCAGTTCGCAGGTGACTAGAAATAAATTATGTATTCGTAAGCTTTCCCGTGATTTCTCTTCGTTTACAACATATTATTTTTTCAATTGATTTCTTATAGGGCTTAGTACATAACGCTAGTATAACATAAGTAGTGCCTTCCATACAAATTTGAATGAAAACAAATGTGCAATTGACTTAGTACCATTTGGTATTGTCTACTTCACCTCAGTCACTGTATCTTTTAGGTGACTTTACTTGTAATCTTAGTATTTTTACAATAATTATTTTTCCATTGTTTTGAGTGATGGCTTTGTTTTTTCTAATGTTTTTCTTTTATTTTTCGACAAACTTTTGTAATATAATATTTCATATTCTCTGTATTATGTTACACTAGATGAAAATTGGTCCGTTTGTGCATTTATTTGCGCACTTACAGACTAATATATTTCAGATTTTTTTACATTCTAATTTTGCTAAGACAGTATTGAAAAATGATAAATACTTATGATCAAAAAATAATTACAAAAAGTACATAATTTTAATAGTTTTATCGTCATGCCTTTCAGCATTTTTGGATGCAGGTATAAATTAAAGCAACTTTGGAATGAAATAAAATCGATATTGAGTTATAATTTAAAAAAGCTGGTACGGAGAATACCTTATCTTTCTCATTGGAACCGCCCTGTACGATCGTAAGAACATATTTCGACGAAATGTGGATTTTCGTCCGCTGGCTGGTTATGCGCTCTTAAACTAACCAATCACTCCAGTTTCAGACTTACCTACTCCTGTTATAAGGGACATTTGAGGATTTAGCTTCGTGCATCATAAGTGTATCTTCGATAACAAAGAGGTCAAAATGCATCTGTTACTTATACCAGGGGGGAAAAAAGTTGGATTACCTCAAGCACCTTATGGTTCTAAATAATTTAACACGCAGTCTCTATCTCTAGAACGTGTCCGAAATTGTATGTCGCAATCGCATTTGAATTTTATAGTCATGGTGAAACACAGTTTTATTTGGTAATGAAGGCCCACATTGGGCCTGTAATTGGATCATAAAACACGCCCACAAGACACTTCTTGTCTTGTTCTATATTCTTTGGTGTAGTAAATGTGAGTTTTGAAGAGTTACATAGATGATACAAAAATGAGTCTGCGAATGTGCGTGCGCACGTTTTTAATAAACTACGCCATTGCTTAATATAGGGTAATGAGTGACGGGCCTGGTGTGTGTCCTTTATAAAGTTAAAATTACTTATTTATATATTTACTGCGCAGAAAGCATTTACATGTTTGGTAATACAATTAATTCATGACAGATGATTTTTAAACAGATAAAGAAATAATTCAAATAAAATTTGATATAAAATAAACACAGGTCACAAAAATACAAAAAATATACAAATACTGCCATATTTAGGAATAGTTTTCGAATAAGTGTTTTACAAGATCCACAAAATTCACCAAGTTGATGTTAAATATGTCAAAATCACCCAAATACTGATTTCCCATAGTGTTAAATCGTTGTATCGGAGAGTAAGCAATGTAGTTCCACTTTTGAATGCTGCAGTAGAATAGTATATTTTGTCGTGTGTTTACTGTCGGTATTCGTAAGTTTATGAGTTGCAGGAGTTCGCAACAGTCAAATCTAGAGTTTAGTATTTCGAATAAAAATGTTACGTCGTTTATTTTTCGTCTGTCTTCTAGTGTGTGTATTCTTAGAATATTTAGTAATAGATTATATTTTAAGTCTTCTTGTGTGATATTTAACTATTATTATGTAAAAGTGTTCAGTTACAAATGTATGTTGTAATTCGGAGCTCAACGGGGCATTGACGCGTTTCATACTCTGATGAACAAATAGGATATGGAATGCGATCAAGAATAAACATATAATGAAAACGTTATTTTAAAATATTCCATACTCATATTACACTTTGCTTTTTGTAGATCCCCCGTTCCATCCAAGAACGTCATGGTTCCCAGCTTTACAAACTGGGATGATAACGGATCCGTCAGGACAGCCGTTTTTCATATCAGTGTTGCATGACAGAATTACTGAGTTCTATTTCATATTTAGATATAGAACACTGTAAGTCTATGTAATAAGTTAGAGTGTGCAAAGGTAGATATTTTCGTCGATAAAATCTATATGAATTAAGAAAAAATATTTTGCGATTGCCAAAAAGTAAGTCGAGCTAATTATATATATTATGCATCATTTGTATCTCTAAGTATTGTGTATCTCTTGTGTCTCTTGCCTCTCTTTGTATTATTTGTCATTTGAGTGAACCTCATATTTTTTTATGTTTTCTATTTCCAATTAATTTGTTATTTAACTTTTATGCAATTTCAAAATTTATAATTATTGCATAATTTGACTGATTGATTTATGGTATTTTAACATATTTGTGTATTGACTGAGTTTTTATAACTGATTTGTTTTCGCGTCAGTGAGAACTTCTGTAAGAACACATTATTTATTCAAAATGGATTACTTTCAACAAATAAGATTTGCATTTATTCTCGCATTCACGATAACAAAATCGGAGTCAAATAGACGTACTTAAAAATGATTGAACTGAGCATTTGACTTACTTGGAGAGCACGAAGGTATGGGTACATCCCACTGGCCGTCTCTACAGAACATCTCCCCGTTGTTCCCTTCAACGCGGCTGTAACCTTGCTTACAAGTAAAGTAAATGGTTTTCCCATCTACTATCTTACTTGAGCACGGTATGGATAAAGACTTACGATCGTTGCACATAAAGTTCACAGTATTTGATGTCTTCAGTTCGCAGGTGACTAGAAATAAATAATGTATTCGTAAGCTTTCCCGTGATTTCTCTTCTTTTACAACATGTTATTTTTTCAATTGATTTCTTATAGGGCTTAGTGCTTAGAATAAAGAATATACACATAACACTAGTAGTGCCTTCCATACAAATTTGAATGAAAACAAATGTGCAACTGACATAGTACCATTTGGTATTGTCTACTCCACCTCAGTCCCTGTATCTTTCAGGTGACTTTACTTGTAATCTTAGTATTTTTACAGTTATTATTTATCCATTGCTGGAGTGATGGTTTTGTTTTTTCTTATGTTTTTCTTTTATTTTTCTACAAACTTTTGTAATATAATATTAATCATATTCTCTGTATTTATCTCATGTTATGTTTATCATTCATATCACTAACCAATCACTCCATTTTCAGACTTACCTACTCCTGTTTTACAGGGACATTTGAGGATTTACCTTCGCGCATCATAAGTGTATCTTCATTAACAAAGAGGTCAAAATGCATCTGTCACTTATACCAGGGGAAAGCGGTTGGATTACCTCAAGCACCTTATGGTTCTAAATAATTTAACACGCGGTATCTATCTCTAGAACGTGTCCGAAATTGTATGTCGCCATCGCATTTGAATTTTATAGTCATGGTGAAACACAGTTTTATTTGGAAATGAAGGCCCACATTGGGCCTGTAATTGGATCACAGTTAAGTATTTCGAATAAAAATGTTAAGTCATTAATTTTTTGTCTGTCTTCTAGCGTGTGTATTCTTAGAATTTTTAGTAATAGATTATATTTGAAGTCTTCTAGTGTGATATTTAATTATTATTTTGTTAAAGTGTTCAGTTACAAATGTATGTCGTAATTCGCAGCTGAACAGGGCATTGACGCGCTTCATATTCCGATGAACAAATAAGATATAGAAAGCAATCAAGAATAAACATATAATAAAAACGTTATTTTAAAATATTCCATACTCAGATTACACTTTGCTTATTGTAGATCCCCCGTTCCACCCAAGAACGTCATGGTTTCTAGAGTTCTATTCGAACTCTACCCAGCTTTACAAACTGGGATGATAACGGATCTGTCAGGACAGCCGTCTTTCATATAAGTGTTGAATGACAGAATTACAGAGTTCCATTTTATAGGTAGATATAGAACTCTATAAGTCTTTATAATAAGATAGAGTGTGCCAAGGTAGATATTTTCGTCGATAAAACCTATATGGATTCAGAAAAAATGTTCTGCGATTGCCAAATAGTATGTCGAGCTAATTATATTATGCATAATTTGTATCTCTAATTACTGTGTATCTCTTGTGTCTCTTGCCTCTCTTTGTATTATTTATCATGTGATTGAACTAAGTATTTTTTATGTTTCTATTTCCAATTGATTTGTTTTTAAATTTTTATGCAATTTCAAAATTTACAATTGCATAATTTGTCTGATTGATTTATGATATTTTTAACCTACTTGTGTATTGACTGAGTTTTTATAGCTGGTTTGTTCTCGCGTCAGTGAGAACTTCTGTAAGAACCCACTATTTATATATAATAGATTAACTCAACTATTAAGATTTGCATTTTTTTCCATTCACGAAAACAAAATCGAAATTCAAATAGACGTACTTAAAAATGATTGAACTGAGCATCATTTGACTTACTTGGAGAGCACGAAGGTATGGGTACATCCCACTGGCCGTCTCTGCAGAACATCTCCCCGTTATTTCCTTCAACTCGGCTGTAACCTTGCTTACAAGTAAAGTAAATGGTTTTCCCATCAACTACCTTATTTGAGCACGGTATGGATGAAGACTTAGGATCGTTGCACATGAAGTTCACAGTATTTGATGTCTTCAGTTCGCAGGTGACTAGAAATAAATAATGTATTCGTAAGCTTTCCCGTGATTTCTCTTCGTTTACAACAAGTTATTTTTTCAATTGTTTTCTTATATGCTTAGTACTTAGAATAAAGAATATACTCATACCAATAGTAGTGCCTTCCATGGAAATTTGACTGGAAACAAATGTGCAACTGACGTTGTACCTTTTGGTATTGTCTACTTCACCTCAGTCCCCGTATCTTTCAGGTGACTTTACTTGTAATCTTAGTATTTTTACAGTTATTAGTTATGCATTGTTTTGAGTGATGGCCTTGTTTTTTCTTATGTTATTCTTTTATTTTTCGACAAACTTGTGTAATATAATATTTATCATATTTGTTTATTGATCGTTCAGAGGGCTTTTAGATGTTTGGTAGTACAATTAATTCATGACAGATGATTTTCAAACAGATAAAGAAATAATAAAAATAAAATTAGATAAAAAATGCTCACCAGTCACAAAAAAACAGCTATTTTATATGTTAACAAAAATATAGATATGTTTAGGAATAGTTTTGAAATAAGAGTTTTGCAAGATCCACAAAATTCACCAGGTTTATGTTAATTTTTTTTTTCATTAACTCCGCACAGGAGGTCCTGAGGAAAGTTATTTCCCTCAGGGCCTATGTCATCTTTGGGGATGCTGTGTGGAGGGTCTTTTTGAGGAAAGAAAGGAGTGAACATTGGTCTCGAAGAGGCCCATGTTGTAGGAGGGAGGAAACACAGAGGCCGTCAGAGGCCGCGTTAAAAATGTCAACATCACCTAAGTACTGATTTCCAATAATATGAAATCGTTGTATCGGAGAGTGGGCAATGTAGTTCCGCTTATGAATGCTGCAGTATAAAAGTGTATTTTTTTGTGTGGTTACTGTCGGTATTCGTAAGTTTATGAGTTGCAGGAGTTCGCAACAGTCGAATCTAGAGTTAAGTATTTTGAATAAAAATGTTAAGTTTTTTATTTTACGTCTGTTATCTAGTGTGTGAATTTTTAGGATATTTAGTAATAGATTATATTTTAAGTCTTCTAGTGGGATATTTAAATATTATTATGTAAAAGTGTTCAGTTACAAATGTATGTTGTAATTCGGGCAGAACAGGGCATTGAGGCGTTACATACTCTGATGGACAGATTGTATATCGAAAGCGATCAAGAATAAACATATAATGAAAATGTTATTTAAAATATTCCTTACTCATATTACACTTTTGTTTTTGTAGATCCCCCGTTCCACCCAAAAACATCATGGTTTCTACAGTTCTATTCGAACTCTACCCAGCTTTTCAAACTGGGATGATAACGGATCCGTCAGGATAGCCGTCTTTCATATCAGTGTTGCATGACAAAATTACATAATTCTATTTAATAATTAGATATAGAACTCTAAAGTCTATTTAATAAGATAGAGTGTGCCAAGCTAGACATTTTCGTCGATAAAATCTATATGGATTCAGAAAAAATGTTCTGCGATTGCCAAAACGTAAGTCAAGCTAATTACATATACATATTATGCATCATTTGTATCTCTAATTATTGTGTATCTCTTATGTCTCTTGAGTCTCTTTGTATAATTTGTCATTTAAGTGAACTTTATATTTTTTATGTTTTCTATTTCCAATTGATTTGTTATTTAATTTTTATGCAATTTCAAAATTTACAATTATTGCATAATTTGACTGATTGATTTATGATATTTTTAACTATGTGTGTATTGACTTAGTTTTTATAACTGGATTGCTCCCAAGTTAGTCAAAACATCTGTAACAACCCAGTATTCATACATAAATACATTGTATGTGCTGAGTTTCAGCTCGATCGGATTACGGCAAGTGGATTATTTTCAAATAATAAGATTTGAATTTATTCTCTCATTCACGAAAACAAAATCGGAATTCAAATAGACGTATTTAAAAATGATTGAACTGAGCATTTGACTTACTTGGAGAGCACGAAGGTATGGGTACATCCCACTGACCGCCTCTGCAGAACATCTCCCCGTTGTTTCCTTCAACGCGGCTGTAACCTTGCTTACAAGTAAAGTAAAGGGTTTTCCCATTTACTATCTTATTTGAGCAAGGTATGGGTGAAGACTTAGGATCACTGCACACGAAGTTCACAGAATTTGATGTCTTCAGTTCGCAGGTGACTAGAAATAAATAATGTATTCTTAACTTACCCGTGATTTCTCTTCGTTTGCAACATGTTATATTTTCTATCGATTTATTATAGGGCTTTGTACTTAGAATAAAGAATATACTCATAACTCTAATAGTGCCTTCCATACAATTTGAATGGAAACAAATGTGCAACTGACTTACTACCTTTTGGTATTGTCTACTTCACCTCAGTCCCCGTATCTTTCAGGTAACTTTACTTGTAATCTTAGTATTTTTACAGTTATTATTTATCCATTTTTTAAATAATGGTTTTGATTTTCTTATGTTTTTCTTTTATTTTTCTACAAACTTTTGTAATATATTATTAATTATATTATCTGTATTTATCTCATGTTATGGTCATCATTCATTACACTAAGCCATCACCCCATTTTCAGACTAAATCCTGTTTTACATAGACATTTAATTGTATCTCTTGTGTCTCTGACCTCTCTTTATATTTTTCATTAGAGAGAACTTTTTCTTTTTATGTTTTTATATTTCTAATGATTTTGTTATTACATTTTTATACAAATTCAAAATTAACGAATTTATTTATTTTTAACACATTTTTGTATTAACTGATTTTTTTATGACTGGATTGTTCACATTTGAGTGAGAATATCTATAAGAATCCAATGAAAATAATTAAATAGATTCTATCTGCTGAGATCGATCGGATGTCGGTAAGTGGATAATGTTCAACTACCAAAATTTTCATTTATTCATGCATTCACGAAAACAAAAATCGAAATTAAAATTGAAGTACTTATTTTAAAAATAATTGAACTGAGCATTTGACTTACTTGGAGAGCACTGGGGTTCGGGTAAGTCCCACTGGCCGTCTCTGCAGAACATCCTCCCGTTCGTTCCTTCATCGCGGTTGTACCCTTCCTTACAAGTAAAGTAAACGGTTTTCCCATCGGCTATCTTATTTGGGCAAGGTATAGGTGAATAGTTAGAATTGTAGCACATGAAGTTCACAGTATTTGATGTATTCAGTTCACAGTTAACTGGAAATAAATAATGCATTTATAAGGTTTCCCGTGGTTTATTGTCATTTAAAACGTATAATTTTTTCTATTGATTTCTTGCAGGGCTTAGTCTTAGATATATACACCTATTATATTCATACATACATATATATACACAAACATTCACCATAAATACACAAACGTATTCACATAATGAATAATCATACACATACATACAAAAACATAATTACATATAATCAAAGAGTAATAGGCCACTTGCATGGATTTCATAACGACTTGGAAAAAATCGTTTGGATAGATTTTTTTACTAAGATTACGAACATGTTAGTAAAAAATTTTAGAAATGTATAGTTTTATTTTATTTTTAAATGAATAAATCCATTATTTGAGCTCGTGACGTCACTACATGAAAATGTTCCGTGTCCGATTATGTTCCCTTGTAAAATTCCACACTGATTAATTTTTTTTATATGGCAACACTTTGATTTGCGGCAAATATATGAATTTGCGTTTAACGTTCACTAGATTTATTGTTTGTTCTATGCGAACTTATCCTTTGGTTTGATTTTTTGATAAAGATGGCGGTATTTTTACAGATATTACGGAGAGAACCCCGTACAATTTATTGCTATTCGTATGGAAAACCTTCTTTTTAAAAAATGATTTTCGGCTATGTAATTATCGTTTTTTCGCACCTATAAAATTATGTCCCCTCTTTCTGGTTTATAAAAAATGGTTTGAATTTTCGGATTGAAATTTTCAAAAAATCGCCAGGGTTTCAAAAATACGATTTAAAAAAAAAATACAGATTGTCTTAGAATATTTGCCTATACCGGAAAAAAATAATAAAAATGTGATGCAAGTGGCCTATTGTTGGAGTTGACATAGTTTCATGCAACCAAAATTCATTATATAAAATGCAAGCATCTAAAACTATTAAAATTACGAAGAAATAATATAATCAAAGAGGAAATTTTGGATATAACATAGTTTCATATTACCAAAAAATCATTAGATACACATAAGAATATATAATGGATGGAAATAATTATACAAAGACAGTGGACATCTTCAAATTTATCTTTAAACAAATACAAGACTCCGTTACTGAGGCAGTTTAGTTATGTACAATACATACTTAATATTTCTTTATAAAATAAATTTATGCCTATTATATTTCTTTGTAAAAGAAATATAAAGTATTTATATTTTATTTAATTTGTAAATTTTAAATTTGTAATTTTCTTATATAAAAGCCCCGAAGAAGGGCGTAAATAAATAAATAAATAATTAATGCAAGAATCTAAATCTAAAACAATTTAAAATTTCAACAAAATAATATAAATAAACACAGTCAGTAATAATAATATAAGCAGGCGTAAAACATAAGCCGTAGTGATGAGTAAGAATACATCTCTATACATGTAATAACACATATTTATATTTTATTTATAAGAAAAAAAATATTATAATGAAAGAAGAATAAAAACTTAGATGATATTATTAATAGCTTGGTAATGGGTGGCCTTTTTTTGTATAGTAACCATGAAGTGAACTGTTTATATAGCAGTTTAGGTTTTTTTGTGATGCAATAAGTGGTTTCTTTTAGGAAGGTGTTGAAAATGAAAGGTGCGAGGTAGGATTCGTACTTTTGGGAAAAGTTGATAATTTTTGGCGCTAGAAGTTGATTGTGCGATTTTGCTCTTGTGTTTTTTGGGTGAGTTTTTTTTTAAACTTTATTTATTCCCATTTCTTTGTACATATAATGTGTAATAGCAAATAGTGTATAATAACATAATATATAATAACAAATAGTATGAAAAAGAAATGAAAACTCACTAAGGAACTGCCTGAGTGTGGGTAATTTTATAACGAAATACTATATTTCCAAGTACCCAAAGAATAAAATAGACTTAAAAAACATATAAAATATAAAGTTGGTATAGAAAGTTAGTATTACATAGGTAGAATAAGTGAAAAAGATTTTTTACAGCTATTATAAAAATCAAATAAAAAATATGGAGAAAAATATATCTACTGATTTTTTTTTTTTTTTAGTTATTATAAAAAATAAATAAACAGAAAACATATTGTACTACAGTTTAGAAAGTTACAGAAAGTAAGTTGTAGAAGGATGGATAAATTTATAGAAAAAGCGTTTCAATATCTATATTATTCAACCATAATTTTACCTCTTTTACATATTTTATCATTTTATTTACCATTTGAGTTTGCAGTAGTAGAAGGTTAAATGTTCGAGGACCAATGAAACTGCTATGTGTCTGCAATAATTTAGTATTGGTTTGTGGGGTGTAAAATATATTATTTATTCTTTTGCTCAACTGTTTTCATTTATTTCTAAATTATTTTTGTTTTTAAATACATATTTCAAGTTTTTTTTTTAAAAACAATATCGACATGTTTCAATAACAATGTTATCTTCTTCAGGATATGTTATTATAATAATTAATATGTTAATATAATAATTTTTTTTCTATTTTATTAACATATCCTGAAGAAGATAACATTGTTATTGAAACATGTCGATATTGTTTTTTTTAAAAGTGGTTTATACAAAGTGATTCGTTATTAATTAAATAATATATAATGCCGCAAAGTTATTTTGCTAAGTTTGAAGAAGTAAAACATATTTCAAGGTTTGTAATATAAATAATTTACGTGTATATCAAATATTTTAGTTTCTTTGTATAATAAGTTGGTCGAGAATGTTTTATTTTTGTTATATATGACTTTGATTATGTGTTTTTGAATTATTTGTAGATGCTTAATAAATGTATCAAGTGCACCACCTTATCCTATAATGCCATAAGTGATTGAATATTGCACCAGGGAAAAATAGATCATTTTCAATTTCTCAATGTTTAGAACTTCCTTAAGTCTATAAAATATGTAGGTCAGACAGTGGCGTAGCGTGGGTGTCGGCCGCCCGGGGCGAAGGAAAATTTTGCCGAATATAACAATCGTTATATTCTGAAAAAAATTCTGGTTTTAATAAAAAGTGAATCTGTTTTTGAGTTCCCAGCTTTAATTAGTATTACTCTCATTATAAGCGTACGGTTTTCCTACAAATTACGAAATTTGCAGCGAAATACGATTATTGACATTTATAATAAATAATAAAAGAAAGAGTAGGATGCTTAAACGAAAGTATCGTAGAACATTTTGAAATAATTTTTATGCATTTAAAAAAAATAACATTTACTGAAAATTATTTTTCTGATTTCCTTTATTAATAAATAAAAGCTTGAACAACGAATCAGAATAAGTATACGTATTTTTTATTTTCAAGATTTATATCTATTGATACTCCTAAATATTTTATATTTCCGACATAAGTGAGTTCGTTGCACATGAAGCACATTTCTTGATTGCAACTAGTATTATAGATTCTAATTTTAAGGTTGTCTTTAGGTTTATTTTTAATGGTTTTATAAAAAGGTAAGTAAAATGTTTTGCTATAGTTTAAAACGAGTTTGTTGTATTTTAGCCATGTTGAAACCAGTGAAATACAATCAGTTGCTTTCGAAAAAGTTTCTTTCCAATGATTACCATCCACAATTATTGCCGTGTCGTCTGCGTAAGAAACGATTTTACCAGGGATTACAAAATTACATAAATCATTAATATAAATTAAGAATAAAATCCGGCCAAGCACAGTTCTCTGTGGAACTCCATTTTTTATCTTTGACTCTGAACTATAATTATTCCCAATTTTTGTTTTTTGTGTTTTGTCTTTAAGATAGTTAGAGAGTAGTTTTAGTGTGTCTTTTTTGAAGCCTAGTTGATTTATTTTTGTAATAAGTAAATTATGGTTTACAGTGTCGAAAGCTTTACTTAAATCTAGGAATATGGCAAGACATTTTTTTTTTATCGATAGATGAGTATATCTTTTTTGTCAATTCAAATGGAGTTAGGACATGTTGTTTTTTTTTTAACGTATCACAAGATAATCCATCAATTCCCTTAGAGTTGGATGGTTTTAGGATATCAATATATTTTTCAATTTCATTAAATGTAACAGGAGAAAAATATTCTATAGAGTTAATTGAAACATTATTTGAAACTAATTGAGGAGATGTCTCCATATAAGTATCATTAACATTAATGCCGGATGATTCAAGTACTATATCTACTACATTTGTAAAATAGATTTAAGCTTTCTTCAATGGTCGATTTGTTAGTTATTATTTAATTATTTATTATAACCTCATTTACAATATTTGAAGATTCACTTTTTTGTTGGCAATTTCATTTATAATATTCCAAGTTTTTATAGTATTATTTTTAGCATTTTCAAAGCCTATTGAGTAAGTTACGATTCATTAGATATTTTGTTTTCAGATAAGGCATTATTCTGAGATTATTCTTTTGGCAATCTATTTGATATTTAAACATTTATCTGTATAATTTATTTCTTTGTTTAATTGATATAATTAATCCAACTGCTAACCTTATCCAAGGCTTAATTTTTTAAATATTTATTGTTAGTGACAACTATTTTATTTTCACCTTTAAGAGTATGATCTCTAAGAGTTTTATAGAAATTCTCTAGTGCGAGATGTGGATTTTCTATTGATATCACATTTTCCCAGTTTTCTGACCGAAGTAAAGAGTTTAGAGTTTCATAATCAATGTCTACAATTTCTAGATCTTCAGAATTTCGGTTTGGAGGAGTATTTTTGAAATGGTGTCCATAAAAGGTCGGGTAATGATCTGTGATATTTGTTTCGAGAATTGAAGAGATGATATTAACCGCCTTGTGCGACTTGACAAATGTGTGGTCTAAACATGCCGAGTGACTTAAGGTTACTCTTGTTGGTGAGTTAATATATGAAATATGTCCAGAGCTTGATAAACAATCAAAATACTCATTTTTACAATTCACATTTGTATTATTATCATTAATATTTATATTAATGTCTCCTGTCACAATGGAAAAAGTGAAATTGTTTCCATCAAGTTTACTAACAAAAGATTTTATTTAGTTCTTTTAAAAATAAAAAATAAATCATTTAATGAAGGGGATCTATATATGGCTAGTATATGATACTTATAGTTGTTTTGACAAAAAGTTACTTTTATTGCTGTTTTAAATTCAATAAATTTAGGGGCAACATTTTTCAGAGTATTATGACAGAAGACAGTAACTCTATCATGACCAGTATGCTTACAGGCAGATGAAATTGTTATATATTCTGGTAAGTTATATGGAATTACTTTTTTTATTTGAGTTTCAGTTAAAACAATTACGCTTGGAGAAAAATCTAGGTTATTAATAAGTACACAGAGCTCATCGAAGTTTTTCCTTATACTCCTAATATTCATGTTTAAGATCGAGAAATTAACATTTTTAAATAGGTAATTTAGTCCACATGGGTTTTTATACATTTATAATTTTCGTGTATATAGTTTTCTTCAGACATTTTGAAAGGTTGATAGCAGTTTACTATGTGGTTTTATTATCCTTTATTCGGAGGGGATGTCTTCTGGCATTCTTATGAGTAAGATTGGAGATGATTCGTTTTTTCTCATCCATATTTTTCCATTTTTTTCCCATATAAATTTGTACCCAAGTCTTGACGATTTAGCTAGGTATAGTAGATGTTTATTAAATTGGGTCAGTTGTTCGTTAATATATATTGTGTTGTTTTCTTCAAAATTTATGTTTTTTGCGTATAAAATACCATATTTTTTATGTGCTATAATTACGTCTTTACTTTCTTTGTTTTGTAGAGATACTTCTTATTTTTCTTTGATGGCGCTACAGCCCATATAGAACTTTGGCCTCCTGCAACAGTCGCCTCCAACTTCTCCTGTCCTCAGCGGCTGACTTCCAATTTCGTACCTGGAGAAGCTGTGCTGCATCCCCTCTTACCTCGTCTTCCCACCTCAGTCTGGGTCTTCCCACTTTTCTCTTTCCACCTGGGTGTCCAGTCAAAATTCTTTTTGGGACGCGTGTATCCGGAATTCTCTGTACATGCCCAGCCCATCTCAGTCTGAGGAGTCTCATATGTGCTGAGATGCTAGGGGCCTTATAAATATCATACAATTCTGTATTGTGCCGGATGCGCCACTGTTCACCCTCTTTCACGGGTCCACATATTCTTCTCAGAATTTTTCTTTCAAAGGTATCCAGCATTTCAGCCATTTTTACCGTCAGTGTCAGCGTCTCACATCCATATGCCAATACAGTTCTGACAATGGTCTTATATATGGTTATTTTGGTTTTTCTGTGGACACTACATGACTTAAACACTGGCAGCAAAGAGAAGTATGTATTGTTGGCTGCTGTGATTCTCCTTCTGATTTCTGCTGGATCCTCATTGTTCTCTGTCAGACTAGAGCCCAGGTAGGTGAATTGATCGATCACTTTGTATGAGTAATTGTCTTTAAATTGTGCTATGAGAGATACTACTACGGCAGTATTTTTGTTCGTCGGGATTTTATTTTTGCTTCTGGAAATATTTGTCACGTTAATCGTTTCCTTATCACATTTGAGTATGTCTATTATATTATTAAATACATTTGTGATATTTTCATTTTCCTTAAAAGGAACACCCTGTATTTCAATACTGTTTTGTTTTTAATTTTGCTCCATTTTATTAATGTGTATTTTATTTCTTTATTTTCTGCTTGAAGTTGTTTAATCAGTATTTCTGTATTTTTGTTTTTTTCTTCATATTCAATTTCTCACAGCAAAATTCGACGGACTTCTTAAGTTCTTTTATTTTTTCATTAAAAGATTTCATAAGTTGATTAGTTAATTCATTAAATTTTTTTTCAATGCATTTGATCATTGTATTAGTCATTGTGTCTTCATTCTTCTGAGTCGCTAGATGGCGCCTTTTTGGGGTTTCTTCTGTTTCATTTTGAAAAATGGTTCAATGATCGGATATATTTAATTTATAAATTAAAATTAAAAATTAAAATTTTCTGTCGGCTTCAGTAGGATTTGAACTGAGGTCGCCAGAAAATGTCTGCGCAAACTTGGTCAATTGTTCATACCACTGATCTACGAAGACCGTGAAGTGATCCGTGAATATACCGGACTATAATAAATAAATATAGGAACCGAGCACCAAAGAAATAAAAATAATTGTTTATTGTTGTGTTCACTGATTGCTGTTAGTGGTGAATGATCACATCAATTGTTCAACTGTCACTTCACTTTATTATTAGTTCACAAATTTTTATTAACATTTCTTAGTATATAAGTTAGTTTAAAATTGAAATCTTTCACTGTAAATACTGCTATAACTTTTTACTTTGTGTTTCATGGGTTATAAACTTCGATCAATTAAGTCTAGATAAGCCCTACCTAACTAACTTGCCTGTGAATAATGACCCCATGTATATTAATGTTAACAATACAACTCTCCATCGTATTCCACCGCCTCGCTCAAAAAGCCTAGAGAAGCCAGTTCCTAAAACACAAAGTTCGTTCTCAAATCCCATTATGTAGTTTTGACATTCATCAACCAATCAGATGCCTTGAATATCACGCGATACGTATTGTGGAGTTGAATTTATCACTCCTACTTGGTATAAACTAGCCGCACACGCTCGCTAAGTCGCATGAAGAAATAACCCGAGGGCGTTCATTGTCTGACAAGATGTGGTCTTTTAATTTCAAACAAAAGTCGAGAAATATGTCGCGAAAGCGAAGCAAAGGGCTGAATCAGGAAACGATTAATAAATAACATGAAACATTTTAGTTTTCATTTTTAGTTTTTACATTCTGAACAGGTCCTGTAGAACCAAAAACGGTAGGTATACGTTTTCATTATTGGGCAAAGGTTTTTTTTAGTAAAAATCATTTTTATAAAATAGTACATAATTAACAAAAAAGTTTGTGGCTTGACATTATAATAAAATTGAGAGTTCTTTTATTTTTAACTACTTTATTGAAGTAAAACTTCTTTACGCACGCTCGACTTGGGGGGGTAAGCTGGTGAATGCGTTACGAAAAGTGGTGATGTTACGAAAAGTGTTATGCGAACGGTAATCGGGCGAGACGAACGGTTTTTTTTTAATTTTTAATTTGAGTTATTTTTACATTGTTAATGGAATATTTGTCCGTAAATAAATAAATAAATTATATACATGCCGGGTACCCGGCATGCGTTGCAAGTCTACTGTAACCTCGGGGTCAACTAAACTGTAATGGTTCCATCCCATGTCCCGGGAGACTACATGAGCAGTGCCTTTACTTTATAACATTATATATAGCGGGTACCCGGCATGCGTTGCAAGTCTACTGTAACCTCGGGGTCAACTAAACTGTAATGGTTCCATCCCATGTCCCGGGAAACTACATGAGCAGTGCCTTTACTTTATAACATTATATATAGCGGGTACCCGGCATGCGTTGCAAGGCCCCTTTAACCTCGGGGTCAATTAAACTGAAATGGTTCCATCCCAAGTGCCGGGAAACTACATTATAATGCAAGCGCCTGCACTATATACCTAGGGTCACCCCTTGACTCTTACAACAAATTTGTCGTACCCTCTTTTTATCTTGTGTACCCCGTATCTGTTGTACCCCGTACCTGTTGTACCCCGTACCCACTATCTACTTGTATCACGACGTGTAAAGAAAGACATGTTTCATTTGTAATTATTTAATACTCTCATTATTAGATGAATGTAACGATTAAGTCACACAAATACAATTAAGGCAATTTTATAGAGGGTTTTAACACGACTTCGGCCATTTATAACCAGTGATTCTATATGCAAAATTGAACAAATTTTGTTCCACGCCTATTTATTTTAGCAAAACAAAATCATGTTCTCCATACACAACTCCGTGTATTGAGAGGATCAATTTTGTTAAATAAATAAAAAATTGCAGAAAAAATGTTGCCACTAGAATCAGTAGTTAAAATTTTTTTCTGATTTCCTGTTACGCGTTCAACTTGTATAATCAATAACACAAATTAACATACAGTCAATGTGACTTTGAGCATGCTTTGCAAAGTTTCACAAAGTTTGGCTCGATTTCACACAGGTCTGTAGTCACAAGTATGGTTCAGCAATTAAGCGATTGCGATATTTATTTTTAATATACGTATATGAAGACTTGCATTTTCACACAAATACTTGCTTGTATACGGTATTGATATTTTTAGAGCTACAACTGCTATTATGGGATATTCCTTAGAAACTTCGGGACAGAAGTCTACCAGAAACCTTTTTTTTTCAAAGTAAGTTTTGAGATCAAAAGTAGTTGATACCTCGAACATACTTACTAGCTCAATCGGAGAGTTATTTGCGGTGTTTTCAGTTCGTTGAAGATCGATTTGGGAAATCACCACTCCAAGGTTGGAAAACAAAAAGATTGGTACATAAAATAAAGAAATGTTTATTAATAAAACTATGTCTTTTGATATACAAATGTCCCTTTAGAGACATTAAAGCAAATTATTTTCTGACGCTTCTAGGAAAAGTTTTAATCTCTTTGTGGACGGATCTGGAAGCTTATTTATCGATTTTAAATTTATTTCTTCGGAAGCGGATTTTTGAACAAACCAAAACTTACGTTAATAATTAAATTTACGTTACCCATCGAGTTGTTGCATCGCAGCCTGGGCAAAGGACGGCGCCCGGCGTAAACCGCTGAATTTATTTCCTACAAATTTAACTTTGATCCTTCTTTAAAATACACTGAAACTGACAAATGAAAATTCATGAAGTGTTGACGTAAAGTATCTATCTTACGGGGTTGAATAAACTTTCAGAAAATTCTTTTCATAACACTTTTCCAAAAACAAAACAAAAAAACCGCCATGGCAATGTAGGTTTTTTAAGATCAAAATTCTTCAAAGCACTTTAAGATTCTTTAAAACTACAGAAAAAAAAACGTCGTCCGCATAGAGATTCAACATTAAAAACCTAGGCAAAAAGTTACACAGTTAACACAAATAATAGTTCTCAGTTTATAGTTTACAAAAATACAGTGCATAAACATAATCATAACAGTAGCAACAGCAGCAACGCCAATACACAGGTATCACAGGCACCCGGAATGTTGGTTTTCTCAGCTCTCTATGCCGTAAACGACCGTGAGGAGAGAGGACCCTTGTTCGTCGGGGCATATGGAGTGGGGGTCCCGATATACGGCAAACGACTCGAGAAGAAGCGATAACATGAAAGCAAAATAATAGAATGTTTAAAAAAGTACAAATGAAAGGTATTCATTGGGCTGTTAAGTCAGCCAAGGAAAAATGAACAGTGATCAATGAACCAGAAGCATCAAATGATAATGGCCTCTGACAACACGGCAGTGAACGCAACCTTCCAGCACCAAGCGCCTTTCCTTAACAATTAATTCTTGTTAATATTTTAAAACATAACGTACAAAAAGTGTTTTTTTCCTAAAATAATTGAACTACCGCCATCTGCGAAAGATTAGATTTCCAATTCTTTTGAATATTAAGGATGTGTATCAAAACAGATATCCCTGATGAAGATATCCCAAACTTTGAGTCAGATATAAATTTACAACTATCTCAGATACATATTGAGATTAAAGAAATTGCAGTATGTATCAAACTACTGGAACCTAAATCTTGCTCAGGGCCAGATAAAATTCTCCCCGTATTTCTTAAAAACTGTTGGGCTAGTGTCTCTTACCCACTGTACCTACTATTTAATCAATCACTTTTAACAGGCAAGTACCCACAAATATGGAAAAATAGCTTTCTCACTCCAATATTTAAAAGCGGAGACAAGTCTTTAGTTGACAATTAAAGACCAATATGCATGCAATCGTCGATATCAAAAATTTTTGAAAAGTTAATTCTTCAAAAAATATGTTCTTCCATAAAATTTAACATCTCATCATTTCAACATGGTTTTATCTCTGGACGATCTACCTTAACTAACCTTACACTGTACGAACATTTTATCTCAGGTGCCCTTGCTAATAGAGAACAAGTTGACTCGATTTATACAGATTTTAGTAAAGCCTTTGATAAGGTTTGCATTAAAATTCTTACAAATAAATTGTCAAAACTAGGAATAAGTGGTAATTTATTACTCTGGATTAAGAATTATTTATCAAAACGTGTACTAACTGTCTTTATTAAAGAACATTTGTCTTACGAATTTGAAGCCACTAGTGGCGTGCCTCAGGGTTCGCACCTTGGTCCAATATTGTTTATTCTTTTTATAAATGATTTCACTTCCACATTCTCTGATGTTAATATATTATTATTTGGCGATGACATAAAAATATATAAAATCATAAAAAATATGTACGACTGCTTGTCCCAACAATAATTTTTTTTTAATTCGTAGAATGGTGTACCATAAACAAACTTACACTTAATATTAAGAAATGTCAAGTCATGAGTTTTTACAGAATAAAAAACCCTATCAAATGCAATTATTCACTGAACAGCCATAGTGTATTGTCAGTACCTGAAATAAGAGACCTCGGTATAACTTTTAATACAAAACTATTATTTACTTATCACATTAATATCATTACTAGTAAGGCAATGAAAATTTTGGGCTTCATTACAAGAATATCGAAAGATTTCAAAAACATCTATACATTTAAAATGCTTTATTCAATTCTAGTTAGAAGTCATATAGAATATAATTCTCCCATATGGAACCCCTTCTACAAAAGTCATGCAATTTCCATTGAAAGAATCCAACACAAATTTCTCCGATCAATAAATTTTAAATTAGGAATTCCGATGGATGAAATTAACTATGATTCTCTTTTACA
Source organism: Limnephilus lunatus (assembly GCA_917563855.2). NCBI lineage: Eukaryota > Metazoa > Arthropoda > Insecta > Trichoptera > Limnephilidae > Limnephilus > Limnephilus lunatus. The sequence goes on along the minus strand of OU830603.1, from coordinate 45,182,867 downwards.
AAAAATGCGACTGTTATCGTTAAAAGATAGAAGAATACTTAATGATCTAATCTTCTTATTTAAAATAAACAAAAACTGGTTTGAGTCCCCTGAACTAGTTTCATTAATAAATTATCATGTTCCTAGTAGAACAACTCGACTCAAAACATAATGTAACTCAAATAATCATGTAACCATAATTTGTCCTACCAGTACGCACTCTAATATCTATGGATTAGAAACATATCATTGGTACTTTAAAAAAAATTTTGTGTTTTTAAAATTTTATATTATTATTTTATTTATTTTGGCTCCAAAGAGCATTTCTAACTTTTTACTTTTTCATATTTATAACTTTTGTGTTTTTTATTATTTTTAAAGATATCTTGTAGTCTATACATTTTACTTTTTACTATATTATTTCCTGCATTTAAACTTTTTACTTTTACATTATACTTCAGATTTTATGCTTTATGTTATAATTTCATTTTATACATCTTACTTTTTTACTACTTATTATTTTAACACCTTTTTTTACCTTTTGTTTTTAAATTTAACTCTACATTTATATGTTACTTTCTCTGTTATTGTATTATATATATATATAATTATGTTAATGGTACATGTTGTGCCGCATGTTTTTGAAATAAATATCACCTTTAACGTAAATTTTAATTACCCGCCTTGAAAAAGTATAGTCTTATTGAATACTTGCCTTTTGCTAGCAAGTTTGTTAGCAACGTTGCTCATCTTGGCTATATAATGAAGTCTAATATTGACATATCTTTCAATTATTGCTCGTATTAAGTGTAATCTATGATTATGTGTAGCGGGTTGGTCCATTGAGTGAATATTGAGGGAATCAAAAATGTTTGAATCTAAAAAATTTTGTAAAATTTTGGTTGCTATATAAGAACTTGTATATTTAGGCATTATAGTTTTTCCATCGTTTTCATTCAGGAGTTTCCTAATTACGGATTCACATTTAAGGCAGGTTTCAAACACATCCAAAGAAGGATAGCATAACCCTCCCATGTCTCGGACTATTATAAATTTGTGAAACCACATCTTGGTTTGGGCAATGAGACTACCGTTGCATTCTTTACATTTTAGTTTTTTTGTTAATCCTCGCGCCACAAATCCCGAAATATAACCTACTATTTGACGACTATTGCCAGGTAATCTCAAAACGGTTTCGTCTAAATCAATAAAATCTACCACATCCAAGTTTTCATCAAATTCTTCATCGGAAGACATACCGGTTGATGTTACGTTTATTTGTTGGATAGGTTTACTACTTGAACAGTTTAATAGGGCTATATTTTCAAGGGGAATGCAATTACCGCTAAATGCTGATCTTAACTCAAGATGGCCGAGGAGTTTTTTATAAATGCTTTTAAACTGTTTAGCATTCGGGTTATTGTTGTGGCCTCCATGTGATCTTATATTGCCGAATAGTAACTCTATATGATCTTGACTTAATTTGTAAGAAGGTAAAAATTTTAAATAATGTTCCTCAATTAAATTTGTATATAAATGTTTCAGACTTTGTATGCATACCACAAATCCCAAGAAGCCGGTTTTGTTTGCACTGTCCACGAGGAGTTTTTCGGTTTTTGTTATTTTAAATGTTTTACTTTGTTTATTCATTCTTTTGGTTACTACAATTATTTTTAAAGTTTTTAGATAATCAGTGGCTTCATCTAAAAAATTAAATACAGTTTCTTTATTTAAGGGAGACAAGGGTTGTTTGAATCCAAATTGTTTAAGATTTCGAGAGTTTAAAACGTCGAAGAGGTCATTCAAGGTTTTAACAAATTTGCATGTGGCTTCTGAATCTTTGTAAGATGGCATTTTTAAATCTTCTCTACAAAATTCTATTGCTTTGGCAACACTTCGGCTCAATAATTGAGTTGCCAGTTTGACTTTCATTATTTGACTTCTGAAAAAAATGTGTTGGTAAGTTATTTTAGTGGCGAAATGAAGGCCTTGCTCCTCTTGGGTCCTAACAAGTTTTACAAAAAATTCCCATCGTGCCTCCTTGCCCTCTTTATCGATAATAATTTTTTTTTTATCAAATGTATTCCTGACTAACTTTATCATATGGCAAGCATCTAAAAATACAGCAACCTCCTTTCCAGTGGATGGGTGAGCAAAGGTAGTTTTTAAATTTTTGGAATCATCAATTTTACAACCGAGCACTTTCATGGTCGAAATATTGGCTCTACACCCATCAAAGGTCACGGAAACGGTTTCGATTCCAACCTCGTGACATTTTTGCAAACATACTCTAATTATGCGTGCTCTTTGCTTTGCAACTAACCCATTTATAAGAAAATAACCCAGAGGAAGTTTCCAATTTTGATTAATGCACACCAGCAGCAGGACATATGCCTCTTTAGCCAGGACTGTCTCTTTATCGTTTACTCCCATTCCCATATCTACATAACCTTGATACTTTTTACCGTCCCATACTTTTTGTTGCCTTATGGCCATTTCATCAACAGTTAAATTACATATTAATTTGAAATCGCTATTATCGGTTTTTTTTTTAAGTGCACTAAATGCTTCAGCTGTAAAACCAGGATCACCGTTGAAATTTTCGTACCATTTAGAAAGTGTTCGAGGATGGGGAAGACATGAATCAAACACTTTTCGCGTGTATTTTTACGCAGCAGGGGAATAAAAATGAAGAGTTAATGCCAGCTTACGGAGTGCAGGAGGGTATTGTTTAAATGGTTTTATTTTATTTTTCACATTTTTTAAGTACAAGCTCTGAAATAATTCAGCAGTTTCAGTATTTGGTGAAATTTGTGATATAATTTCTTTAGAAGGACTAACCTTTTTTTCCAAGGCAATGTTTTTAAATGATGTTACTTTTTTTTTTAATCTTGCGTTTTGTCGCTTCAATAATTTTATTTTACATAGGGCTTTCTTTAACGAAACACACTTTCTTTCCAACTGTTTTATGAGTTCTTTTTCTCTTGGTGTTTCAAGTAATGGTGGTATAGAAATAATTGATTCGTTGACATTATCAGAGTCTGCTATTGCTGGTTTAAAATCTGATATATGAGTTTGAATGAAAGGTACAGAATAAAAAGTAGAAAAAGAATCACTTACGGACATCGGTTGTTGCAATTCTGGTAGAGGAGCCGGGTCGTCAATTATGGTGGAAGTTTCAGCAGGATCGAGAATCGCTTTTGTTGGGGGAGAAACAATTACAGTAGCTCTATTCGCATGATCTGTGGCCGTGGCGGATAGTGATCGTCCGAGATCAGCCTGAAAACAATATTATCAATCAACACTTGATCAACCCTTGATAAACTTGCTTAAGTTTTCACACAAAAACAAATAAAATAATTACCGGATAAACAGGCAAAGCTTTGCAATCTAAACGTCGACGGCCGCTTGTAGTTCTGTGTATGTGTTTAGGATGGAAATGGTTAGAACACACACGGTTTCCTGCTGACGGTATCCAGTTATTATCAAACTGTTGAATTCGGATTGCTTCTATCCATTTCTCCAATTTTTCCGGTTTGTTGGGAAACCTAAGCAAAAATAAGTCATTTTATGAACAATTATCAGGATGTATACAAACAATATTTATCCTATACCGAACTTATTACATTTAAAATATTGCATACCTACTTGAACTTACCTTTTCATATACAGCATATCCTCAACCGCTATAGCAATAGGTACTAATCACAATGGGGATATGGTTAAAAACGTGTAGAAGATTTAAAGATTATTATTCAATTATAAAAAATGATCTATCTAACCACACATTCCTAAACGATTCCAACTGGGCAATATCGACATAATACAACCCTGTTTCGTTATTCAGCCGGACAATACGCACACTTGTGCAGTTCGTGGCGAGTGCCATTGTTGTGAACTAACACATCCACAATTTATCACGCGCACAATGTGTGACGTAGCGTCGGCTTGATAATTATTTAAAAACTAATAAGACATGTATTACTTACCGATGGAAAGATAAGCAAATATTTTTCCTTTTGCTGTTAAACGAATTATGGCAACTATTAATTACACATTTAGGCATTTTAAAGTGTATAATGACCAACACACGCGCCTTCACAAGAAACCAAAAGCCGTTATGTTTTGTTTTGAGCCTGTATGTCAATGTATTAGTGAACGAACCGGGCTACGTGGCATGACGTCAGAAATATTGCTCGACCAAAAGTAATTTCTTTAACATTATTATGTTTATTGAAACGCTGCCTAAAAGACATCTGTAAGGTATATTTTTTTTGTTGTATTCAGATAGCTGACTACATTTTCAAAAATAAAGTCCGCGGTGTGTACCTTGTACAGTGGCGTACCGTGGGGGGGGCGGGGGGGGCGGCCCGCCCCGGGCGGCACTTTTGGGGGGGCGGCAAAATTTCACAATCAATAATCATCTTGTAAAAATTTGGATTGGGGAAGTCGCGGGTTCTATTCTCGCGTCAGGACTTAAACGTTTTTTCTAGTTTATAGTTTCTTAACATCTTTCTTAAGTTTTATATACTGTTAAAATCAAAATATTAATGACAGACGTTTTGTTTTTATTTCTAACACATACATTATTTTTAAATAAAAATGTAAATGGCAACAGTATCATTTTAGCTCTAATTGATAGTCGATTTGTGTTTTATATTCGTGAAGCTTTGTGCGCCCTGCTGAAAGCGCACTAAAATTACACTTATACGGTTTTCTTCCACGTATATATCACGGTGATATATTTTAAATTTATTATCACAGAAAAGTTAAATAGCTGACAGGTGTGTGCATACTTATTCGAATTGCAGTTATAAAATTCTAGATGCACACTATCTATGTGCTGCCAGAATCAAAGAAAAACCATTTTTATGTTCTGAGTGAAGTTTTAATTCACCGCATACATATTTAATTAAAAGCAGTTTTGTGTTCAAAATGTATAATTCCAGTTGTGGATTCATCTGACGACACATTTCGAAGGAAAACATTATATTATTTAAAGTGCTTTATAAAATTCTTGCAGACAATTTATGTGCCGCCAGAATCAAAGAAAAAACATTTTCATGTTCCGAGTGTAGTCTTAATTCACCGCTTAGAGATTTAATTAAAACCCCTTTTGTGTTCAGAATGTAAAATTCCAGTTTTGAATTCATCCGACGACACATTTCGAAGAAAAAATTTATTTGAAGTGCTTAATAAAATTCTTCCAAACAAGTTATGTGCCGCCAGAGTCAAATAAAAACCTTTTTCATGTTCTGAGTGTAGTTTTAATTCACCGCATACAGATAAAATTTAAGCCAGTTTTATTGTTCAGAATGTAAAATTCCAATTGTGTACTCATCTGCTGACATATTTCGAAGGAAAACATAACTTTTTTCGAAGTGTAAATATAAAATTCTAGTTGCAGACAATTTATGTGCTGCCAGAACCAAAGAAAAACCGTTTTCACGTTCTGAGTGTAGTTTTAATTCACCGCATACAGATTTAATTAATAAATATTTATAAAAAAAAAAAAATTTAAAAAAAGGATCACTACCCCCCCCCCCCCTCCCTGAAGAAGTACCTATATAGGGGGGGGGGGGGCGGCAAAATTTTCCTCCGCCCCGGGCGGCTGATACCCACGGTACGCCACTGACCTTGTACAATATTCGGAAGTGGTATATTTTTGTGTTTTAAAAAAATTAACTCGGTCCGGACGGCTGACACACAAATTAGTTTCAGTGTAGATCTTGTAGACCGATAAAAGATACAATACAAAGCACTACGCGATCTGAACGGTGCAAAACAGTGCAGGCACTTTTTCATAAATTGGCCTTGGGCCTGCTTTTGCTGGCTTCTTGCGTCATTTTGAATTTCACAGGGCTTGTCTAGATATCATACGTCAATGGTTCGGAGCGATTAAGATGCGTGTATACTGTAAGCATTTAGTAATGTTATCTATACGTATACTGTAAGTACTTAGTTATGTGGCATGGTGAGGAATTTATGCAGTTTATTTGAACGATATTCTTAATGAATAGTTTCCTGATATCTAGTATGATATTAGTAATTAGGATGTTTTCCGTTGGATGAAGATAAGGTTTTTTGAACGCGATGGTAATTAATGTTTTATTATTTGTTTTAAACGGTTTAATGTACTTGTCAGCGGCTCCCTCCAAGCCGAAATTCCATAAGTTAAAAGGCTTTGACATAGAGCCTAGTGACATGATGTTTCTAATCGTTTTAAAAATGAAAGATAGTTTACGGATTTTTTAATGAATAAGTTAATATGAAGATCCCAGTTTAATTTACAGTCCACTGTTAAGCCTAGATACTTGATATTATCAGTATGTTCTATTTTTTTGCAGTTCTGGTTTGAGGGATTTGAGGTAATATCAGGGTGAAGGTATAAAGGCGGAAAGATTTTTGGTTGCCCAGTTGTGGTTTTGCTGAATGTTAAGAATTTTATGTTTTGGAGATGTTTAAGGTAAGTAGATTTTTGTCGAGCCAATTTTTTATTTCTAACATACAAGTTTCCACACTTTGAAGGCCTTTTCCCAACTCGGAGCTTTGAATAGAATTACTGTGTCATCTGCATAACTGATTACCTTGTAGTTGATAGATGCCATTTTAATATCGGTAAGTACATTTATGTAAATGAGAAATAGAATGGGTCCAAGTACACTACCTTGAGGGATATAGCATTTATTTAGTTCTACTATTTGTTTTCTATTTTTAGTGTAGCTAATAAATCATTCGAGCGGCGGTCCGTTGATGCCATTATTTTTAAGTTTCTCGTACAAAATGTCATGAGAGATAGTATCAAAAGCATTGGCCAGATCTAGAAAAACTCTGATGACTTTGGATCCTTCATCTGTGTTTTTAGAAATGTAATTAGTCATTTCGGATATAGCCTGTTCTGTACTCATTTTAGCTCGAAAACCGAATTGACAATCTGAGATTAAGTTTTGTTTATCGAGGTAGGATCTTTTTTTATTGCTTTTTCCAAAACTTTTGATAATGAATTTAAAGGTGATATAGGTCTGTAGATAGAAATTAGAGTTTTGTCCCCTAATATGTGAATTGGCGTTATAATGGCAATTTTTAGTTTATCCGGGACAATTCCTTGGCTGAAGCTTTGATTGAATATGTGCAGAAGAGGTATAATAACTGACAGTTTCTTAATATAATTGCTCTTCTTAGGTTTTAAATAAGATGCTTCATTAATGACTTTCCAAGTTTTTTTTGGATCCGTTCTGGCATTTTCAATCGCGTTTCTGTAAAATTTGCATTTAGCCTGCTTAATTAATTTATTACATAGTTTTCTATATAATAAGTAGTCATGATTAAGTTAACAGTCATATGGGTTTTTATTTACCCTTATGTGCATTGTGTTTCGTTTGTGAATACTCTTTACAAGCCCTGCTGTGATCCATGGTTTAATTTTCAATGTTTTGTGAGCGTTGTTTATGTGAGTTTTTATTGTGGTGTGCTTCGTAGTATACTTTTCCAGAGTTACTAGGAAAGCATTTAGAGTTTTGTTCGGGTTTTTTTCTTTTATTGTTGTAGTCCAGGATTCATGACTTATTTCTGCCTTAAGTGATTTGAAGTCTAACACGTGTTGTGTGGTGTTTGTAGGCATTTTCGTTTTTTTTTCGATGTTCGATCTAATACCGAGAGAAGTAGTGTTGTGATAGGTGACCATTGTGTGAATAATGGATAGGATGGGTATTTGCTTAGTTTTAGCGAAAATATGATCAATGCAAAAGAATCAAAGAGTCTGCACAGTAACTAACAAAGAAAGGAGGAATATTATCAGGTCCTGGGCCCTTATTGGAATCTATTTTACTCAAAAAATGTTTTTTGAGCAAAATAGATTCCTTTCTTTGTTAATTGCTGTGCAGACTCTTTATTTTTACCGCTTTTTATCATTTTTAATGCATCCCTTACCACGGGAACTTTTCCCGATCTGTGGAAAAAAGCACATGTGGTGCCAGTATTAAAATCGGGAGACCAATCTTTAATAAAAAATTATGGGCCAATTCATATACAATCCTGTTTTGCTAAGGTTTTTTGATCTCTGATATATAAAAATATTTTTTCACATTTTAAGCCCCTTTTCTGCGCTAGGCAACATGGGTTTGTTCCTCAAAGATCAATCAACTCAAATCTTTTGTAATTGTGTTTGTAATTCTTTTAATGAAAGATTACAAGTATATAAAATTTATACTGATTTCCAAAAAGCTTTTGATAATCCATCTTACTAAGAAAACTTGAACAAATTGGAATACATGTAGACCTATTTCGCTTGGTGAAATCATATTTGTATAACAGAACTCAATTAGTTCTTATTAATGGATACAAATCATCCCCTATAGTTGTAACTTCTGGTGTATCACAGGGTTCAAATCTTGCCCCCCTGCTTTTTCTTATATTCATAAATGACCTTGGCTCGAAATTAGACTGTGAGTATGCTTTTTTCGCTGATGATCTTAAATTTTTTCGTAAAATTAAGTCTGTTTCCGATCATCAGCTGCTTCAAATTAACCTCAATAACTGGTGTACTGTCAATGATATGCACTTAAATGTTAAAAAATATTACATTTTAAACTTTACTAGAAATAGAATTATAAAGAAATTTTCTTATGTTATCAATAATATTATTCTCAAAAAAGTTTCTTCAATAAGGGATCTAAATTGATGATTCTAAATTCATATTTGATGTACATATTAACAACATAAAGGGCAAATCAATAAAAATGATGGGATTTATTCACAGAATATGTACACCTTTCAAAGATCTTCAATCAATTCTAACTCTTTACAATGCCTTAATTAGAAGTAAACTTGAATATAGAAGCACTATTTGGAATCCACATTACTGCAAATATGAAAACATTCTTCATAAAAAATTGTTAATAAAACTGTTCATAAAAAATTGTTCATAAAACATGTTCATAAAAAAATACTAAGAATGTTATCCTTCAAATGTGGACTACATGTCCATCTTAGATCATATGATGTATGTCGTGATTACTTCAAGATTGATACACTTACAACTAGAAGGCAATTGACTGGTCTAATATGTTTACATAAAATTATTCACAGCCATCTTGATACTACATTATGTCTTAACAGTATTGAAATAAATGTCCCCAATTCCCATTGTTTAAGACGCCATAAAATTTTTCATATGATTACATTTAAAAATAATATCGCCTACTTTAGCCCTCTGTCCCAGATGTGTCGACTGTATAACAAGATAGAGTGCGCGGATGTAGATATTTTCGTTGATAATTTGGTCGGATTTAAAAAAAAGTTCTGGCGCTGTTAAAAAGTACTAAGTAAATATAATGTGTGAATTTTCTCTCTATGCATGCTCGCGTATTTCATGTGTCTTTTACCACTCATTGTAATGTGTTACTTGAGTGACATAATTCTATATTTTTATTTGTGATGTTTTTGTTTTTCTAATTGTATGTATTTGTATATAAATCTGTATTTTTATTTGTGATTTTTTTGTTTTTCTAATTGTATGTATTTGTATTTAATTGTAGACTCTTATAATTGTGTAATAACTGAGTTTTATAACTGGATTGTTCTCACGTAAGTGTTAACATCTGTAAAACCCAGTGTAAATAAATAAATAAATAAATGAAAGAATTGCATTCAAGGGAGGTTCTTGTGGCAGAATTAATAGTTGATTTAAGGCCATAATGACTTAAAAGACTTAGATTTTCGTTGGTTTTCGGATTGCAATTCGGAATGTTTACGTTCAGATCTCCCGCTAGATGAATTGTTGGGTATTTATGTATATCCAGAAGTTTTTGTAGAGAATTTAGGAAAGGTGTGAGATTTTTAAAGCACGTAGATCTATAAATAGCAAATACAGATAAATCATATCCTAGAGACATTTTGATGCAATTTGCTTCCGTTAAGTTTATTTCAGAGGTAAAGGGATTCAGTGACTCTGTTACGAAGATAACTTACTATCCCATCATTTTGGTTAAGTTTAGTAGTAGAGTGGAATTTCGAATATCCAGTTAAGTAGATTTTTGGTGTAAGAGTCAAGGGCGGATTTAGGGGGGGGGGGGGGGGGGCACGGGGGCACGTGTGTACTGTGGAGATTCCATCACTCACATTCCATCACATTCTTAGAAGCAAATTAAATTATTAGAGTTGTTAAAATAACAATAACTCCTCGTGCATTTTTAATTTTTTTTAGACGTTGTCTTCTTATTTTTATTTTTTTTATACTTATTTATACTATCTATTATTATCTATTATTATTTATCGATTATGTACTCGTATTTTATTAAATTGCAATATTTTTTTCTTCTATTGTAAGACTTTATACTATACTATGTTTTTGTCCACACTATTTTCCTGCCGACAAGCTACTTGCAGTAGCTTTGCAGGTGTAATGTAAACAAGAAAAAAAAACCTATTTTCTGTAATAAAAAAATAAAAAATAACAACAGAAAGAACATGAGTCAAACTTTTGTCTATTTCTGGCTGGAATTGCGAATTTTGTTCGTTGCATCCCATTCATGCACTTGCAAATGAAATATGATAATCAGCGTTTGCGAGAGCGGTGCGGTCGGGGGAAAGCGCGGTCGGAAAAGCCCCCCCCCCCATTAAAGTTGACAAACTCAAATTTCGAGTTCATAAAAATTGGTCCGTCTTGGGGGGGGGGGGGGGGAATTGTGCTCTTGAGGGGAACCCCCCATCGGTAGAGCGATTTAATTCCAGACGTACGGGTTTCACTTCAGGGATACGTTTAACGATAAATTGTGTTGTTATTCCGAATTTTAGACAATAAATTTTGTATATATTTGTGGAGCGATTTAAGACATGCACTCTGTTTTGATAAAAATAGTAATGAATGAACTGAGCATTTGACTTACTTGGAGAGCACGAAGGTATGGGTACGTCCCACTGGCCGTCTCTGCAGAACATCTCCCCGTTGTTTCCTTCAACGCGGCTGAAACCTTGCTTACAAGTAAAATAAATGGTTTTCCCATCTACTATCTTATTTGAGCAAGGTATGGGTGAAGACTTAGGATCGTTGCACATGAAGTTCACAGAATTTGATGTCTTCAGTTCGCAGGTGACTAGAAATAAATTATGTATTCGTAAGCTTTCCCGTGATTTCTCTTCGTTTACAACATATTATTTTTTCAATTGATTTCTTATAGGGCTTTGTACATAACGCTAGTAGTGCCTTCCATACAAATTTGAATGAAAACAAATGTGCAATTGACTTAGTACCATTTGGTATTGTCTACTTCACCTCAGTCACTGTATCTTTTAGGTGACTTTACTTGTAATCTTAGTATTTTTACAATTATTATTTTTCCATTGTTTTGAGTGATGGCTTTGTTTTTTCTAATGTTTTTCTTTTATTTTTCGACAAACTTTTGTAATGTAATATTTCATATTCTCTGTATTTATCTAATGTTATGTTCATCATTCATTAAACTAACCAATCACTCCAGTTTCAGACTTACCTACTCCTGTTATAAGGGACATTTGAGGATTTAGCTTCGTGCATCATAAGTGTATCTTCGTTAACAAAGAGGTCAAAATGCATCTGTTACTTATACCAGGGGGGAAAAAAGTTGGATTACCTCAAGCACCTTATGGTTCTAAATAATTTAACACGCAGTCTCTATCTCTAGAACGTGTCCGAAATTGTATGTCGCAATCGCATTTGAATTTTATAGTCATGGTGAAACACAGTTTTATTTGGTAATGAAGGCCCACATTGGGCCTGTAATTGGATCATAAAACACGCCCACAAGACACTTCTTGTCTTGTTCTATATTCTTTGGTGTAGTAAATGTGAGTTTTGAAGAGTTACATAGATGATACAAAAATGAGTCTGCGAATGTGCGTGCGCACGTTTTTAATAAACTACGCCATTGCTTAATATAGGGTAATGAGTGACGGGCCTGGTGTGTGTCCTTTATAAAGTTAAAATTACTTATTTATATATTTACTGCGCAGAAAGCATTTACATGTTTGGTAATACAATTAATTCATGACAGATGATTTTTAAACAGATAAAGAAATAATTCAAATAAAATTTGATATAAAATAAACACAGGTCACAAAAATACAAAAAATATACAAATACTGCCATATTTAGGAATAGTTTTCGAATAAGTGTTTTACAAGATCCACAAAATTCACCAAGTTGATGTTAAATATGTCAAAATCACCCAAATACTGATTTCCCATAGTGTTAAATCGTTGTATCGGAGAGTAAGCAATGTAGTTCCACTTTTGAATGCTGCAGTAGAATAGTATATTTTGTCGTGTGTTTACTGTCGGTATTCGTAAGTTTATGAGTTGCAGGAGTTCGCAACAGTCAAATCTAGAGTTTAGTATTTCGAATAAAAATGTTACGTCGTTTATTTTTCGTCTGTCTTCTAGTGTGTGTATTCTTAGAATATTTAGTAATAGATTATATTTTAAGTCTTCTTGTGTGATATTTAACTATTATTATGTAAAAGTGTTCAGTTACAAATGTATGTTGTAATTCGGAGCTCAACGGGGCATTGACGCGTTTCATACTCTGATGAACAAATAGGATATGGAATGCGATCAAGAATAAACATATAATGAAAAGGTTATTTTAAAATATTCCATACTCATATTACACTTTGCTTTTTGTAGATCCCCCGTTCCACCCAAGAACGTCATGGTTTCTAGAGTTCTATTCGAACTCTACCCTAATTTACAAACTGGGATGATAACGGATCCGTCAGGAAAGCCGTCTTTCATATCAGTGTTGCATGACAGCATTACAGAGTACTATTTCATATTTAGATATAGAACTCTATTAGTCTATATAATAAGATAAAGTGTGCCAAGGTAGATATTTTCGTCGATAAAATCTATATGGATTCAGTAAATAATGTTCTGCGATTGCCAAAAAGTATGTCGACCTAATTATAGTATGCATAATTTGTATCTCTAATTACTGTGTATCTCTTGTGTCTCTTGCCTGTCTTTGTATTATTTATCATGTGATTGAACGTTGTATTTTTTATGTTTTCTATTTCCAATTGATTTTTTTTAAATTTTTTATGCAATTACAAAATTTACATAATTTGTCTGATTGATTTATGATATTTTTCACCTATGTGTTTGTGTATTGACTGAGTTATTATAACTGGTTTGTTTTCACATCAGTGAGAACTTCTGTAAGAACCCAGTTTTTATGCATAATAGATTACCTTCATCTAATAAGATTTGCATTTATCGTCGCATTCACGAAAAAAAATCGGAGTCAAATAGACGTACTTAAAAATGATTGAACTGAGCATTTGACTTACTTGGAGAGCACGAAGGTATGGGTACGTCCCACTGGCCGTCTCTGCAGAACATCTCCCCGTTGTTTCCTTCAACGCGGCTGTAACCTTGCTTACAATTAAAGTAAATGGTTTTCCTATCTACTATCTTATTTGAGCACGGTATGGATGAAGACTTAGGATCGTTGCACATGAAGTTCACAGAATTTGATGTATTCAGTTCGCAGCTGACTAAAAATAAATAATGTATTCGTAAGCTTTCCCGTGATATCTCTTCGTTTACAACGATTCAATTTATTTCTTATAGGGTTTAGTATTTAGAATAAAGAATATACAATAGTAGTGCCTTCCATACAAATTTGAATGGAAAGAAATTTGCAAATGACCTACTACCTTTTGGTATTGTCTACTTCACCTCAGTCCATGTATCTTTCAGGTGACTTTACTTGTAATCTTAGTATTTTTACAGTTATTATTTATCCATTGTTTTGAGTAATGGCTATGTTTTAGAACTTAGTATCTTCGTTTGTTAAAAAAGAGGTCAAAATTCATATGTTACTTATACCAGGGGGAAAAGCTGTTGGATTATTTCAAGTACCTTTTGGTTCTAAATAATTTAGCACGCGCTCTGTATCTCTAGAACAAGCCTGAAACTGTGTGTCGCTATCGCATTTATAGTTATGGTGAAACACATTTTTGGATGGAAATGAAGGCCCACATTGGGCCTGTAATTGGATCAGGAAACATGCCCACAAGACATTTCTTGTGTTGTTCTATATTCTTTGGTGTAGTATATGTGAGTTTTGAAGAGTTAGATAGATGATACAAGAACGAGTTCGCGAATGTGCGTGCGCACGGTTTTAATAAACTATGCCATTGCTAATTTAGGGTTATGAGTGACTCGCCTGGTGTGTGTCCTTTATAAAGATAAAATTATTTATTTATATATTAACTGCGCAGAGGGTTTTCACATGTTTGGTAATACAATTAATTCATGACAGATGATTTTTAAACGGATAAAGAATCAATAAAAATAAAATTAGATAAAAATGCACACAAGTCACAAAAATACAAAGAATACAAAATTACAGCTATTTGACAAGTTTACAAAAATACAGATATTTTTAGGAATAGTTTTGGAATAGGTGTTTTACAAGATCCACAAAATTCACCAAGTTGATGTTAAATATGTCAACATCACCTAAGTACTGATTTCCCATAGTGTGAAATCGTTGTATCCGAGAGTGGGCAGTGTAGTTCAGCTTATGAATGCTGCAGTAGAATAGTGTATTTTGTCGTGTGGTTATTGTCGTTATTCGTAAGTTTATGTGTTGCAGGAATTCGCAACAGTCGAATCAGAGTTATGTATTTTAAATTAAAATGTTTAGTTGTTTATTTTACGTCTGTCTTCTAGTGTGTGATGTTTTAGAATATTTAGTAATAGATTATATTTTAAGTCTTCTAGTGGGATATTTAATTATTATTATGTAAAAGTTTTCAGTTACTAATGTATGTTGTAATTTGGAGCTGAACAGGGCATTGAGGCGTTACATACTCTGATGAACAAATAGGAAATAGAAAGCGATCAAGAATAAACATATAATGAAAATGCTATTTTAGAATATTCCTTACTCAGATTAAACTTTGGTTTTTGTAGATCTCCAGTTCCACCCAAGCACGTCATGGTTTCTAGAGTTCTGTTTGAACTCTACCCAGTGTCACGATAATAATTATTACGTAGTAATTATACATAATAATTATTTTCCTGACTTAGTTTTAATATTATGTTTTTTGTTACTAAGTATTAATTTTAATTGTTTTTTTAAATACCTGTTGGACCTATCTTTAGTAAGTCAGTTTGTTCAGTTTTTGCGGGCGTGGTTTTCATGTTTGTGGGCAAAAATTTTCGTGGGAAGGGGGGAATTGTCACGATAATCATTCTTACGTAGTAATAATTATTTTCCTGACTTAATAAACCTTTACCTGGCGCTTACTTTAATTGTTGAATCGCCGTATTTTAGATTTTTTTCGATTGGCAACTGTATTCATTAATTTCCCGCGTCACTTTTTGAATTACCGCCGTCCCCGGAGCCCGACGCTAATTCGACTGGTCGCCTAAAATATAAGTTTGTGTTCATTATGTGATAATATCATTTTTACGGGTTATTACCATTTATAAGAATTATGTTATTAATTCTAACCGCGAGCCGGAAGTAGTTCCGTGTGTGGAACGGGTTTTATTTTTAATTTTTCTAGAGCGACAGAGAGATCGCCATGTTTTCGATGGTAACACACCGCCGCGTTCAAATTACATTGTGAATTATCCACGGAATCGCGGCTGGCGCGTTCGGGAGATTTACGTGGGCAAGGCTGTATGACCTGCTACGGTCGTGGCGGTTCCTATTTGTGGCGGATGGAGCTTGATTGTAATTATCTCCGGGTGAAAGGTGCGGTACTCGGGGCCTACCGAGTGATCACCGGTGCGCTCAACCGGTACACTGGACCTGATGCTGGATCCTGCTCCCTGGTGAGGAGTCCCCATCCCCTAGAGCCTTCCTCGGGGTCTTTCTCGGTTGCTGACCTGGAGATTCCGTGCGTTCGTGGACCTCGTTTCCTCCATACGCTACGTGGTCACCGGTTAATATACGTTCGCGTCTAGTGGGATTAAAATAGATACATGGTCCGCAGGTATGCTCTTTTCTTTTTGTTTAACTTTCTTTCAGCTAATTTCTCAGTATGGTTTTTGCTTCTTTTGGGAATATGAATCCCAGTCCCTTGCATTTAAGAATGCATAAATATAGTAGTATTTGTTACTGTGAGATAATCTCTTTTATTCACCTAGCCTAACTAACCTAACCGGAGCGAAAACTGTATGTTTCCTTCACACCATCCTGAGGGAGATTCTCATGCTCTATATATGCTCTGGTACCAAGAAATCTTTATGTTACACTAGCTTTACAAACTGGGATGGTAACGGAATCGTCAGGACAGACGTCTTTCATTGCTTGACAGAATTACAGAGTTCTATTTCATAATAAGATAAAGAACTCTATTATAGTCGAACAGATACCAAATGCACTCCCAAAATTTCTAACGTACATTCAAAACTCCGAAAAACCCAAACTCGAAAGACACTCCACAGTAATATTAATATTTTTCATTTCTTATTATCTATACGACCCTCAAAAATTTCGATTTTCGGAAATACATTAAACTGAATTCTAAAAAAAATATTTCAGACGATACCTAATAATTATACGCTGCGAAACAAATTTTTGAAATTCCAATGGCGGTTATTCCCGTGAATTATGCGACTAAATCTATATCACGCTACTATAAAAGCAAAAAAATTTATGATTCTATATTTAGTAATAAGTGCATGGACTTCATAAGATCAAAAACCAGTCCATTACTTTATTTTCGATTTTATATACTTTATTTATTTCATTTTGGTGTGATTGTAATTACATATCATCTAATATCAGTGCATCTAGTAGAGAATACATATTTAAAATGGTGAATGTTCAACGATACGAATTGCAGGCAGGTGAAAAAACTATGGTTTATAATGTTATCAAGTTTTTCCAAAAAATCCTTGACAATCCAGAATACATCAAAACATTGAACTTCAAGCAAACTTGAAGCTTCTCATTTTCCGTACGCAGAAGAAGTAAAAATGTTCCATCAGCCTAGTAAAAACTACAAAAAACCTAAAACAGTAAAGGGATTGGATGATTTTGAAAAAGATGTTGTGCGTCGCAGTGTGATGGATTTTTATGACAATGGCCAATATCCCACTCTTGTAAATCTTAACAACGTGGAAAAATATTTTTTTTTCTTGATCTCGTTAGGCATTGCGATGTACGTGTATTATTATGATATTGGTTTATTTATTATGTTTATTTATTTATTATGCATGATATTTATTTTATATTATATTTTCATTATATTTTTTTTATTTTTGTTTATTTATTTATTATGCATGATATTGGTTTCCAATTCAAAATACGCAAAGACGGAAGAAAGTACTCATGAAATTATGCATTGCTAAACCGTTCATCCGATTGCGATGAAACTTTGGTGAGTTGTTGTGAGCACGTCAACGAAGGTTTCTATATGTGTACAGGTGAGCTCTGACATAATGTTATTTGCATAAAAAAATTGCAATAGTTGGCACGCGAGCTGTTTGAAAACTGAATGTAGATTTTCCCCTAAAACCATGCGAGCGAAGCCGCGGGTAATTGCTAGTAAAATATAAATTGCTCAACAGATTTTACAATATTTACATAAATGCAGCGGTCATTTTTATTGTACACATATATTTATTGTACACATACAGCTGTTTATTTATTTATTATGCATGATATTGGTTTCCAATTCAAAATACGCAAAGACGGAAGAAAGTACTTAATGGGAAGTTTAGACATTGCTACAGCTCGTGTAGACTTTTTGAGAAAAATAAATCAAATACGATCACCCAGCGACGGACGGCAAATAGTCTACTTGGACGAGACTTGGGTGAATCGAATTCACTCGATTACACACGTGTGAAAAGATAGTGAGGGCAATGGGGGTTTAAAATTAGCAGTTGGAAAAGGAAGCCGGCTGATCATTTTGGATTGTGATTCCGCAAAAACAGTTTTTATCACGGGGAGTAAATTAATATTCCATACGAAAAAGCTTATGTCGAATACAGATTACAATTCGGAAATGAATTCCAAAGTCTTCGAAAATTGGTTTGAAAATCAGTTTGTGGCATTCCTTGAAGAACCCTCTGTAATTGTAATGTAAAATACATATTTTTTAATAACAAATACAAATTTACTGATGTATCATGTATTGTAAACGGTATGTTGTTTTGTATTAATGTGCACATTTAGATATTTTTGTCTTAAAAAAAATAAATTTGTAAAACATTAAAAAGCCGGGGGTAAAAATCAAATATTATTTAAATTTTTTTTTTGGAATGAAAAATACTGGAAACAATTTGAAAAGTGATTCTGTTGAGAAGGTAGATTAAAAAAAATTAAATGTTTCATAAATTGGTTACCGCTTTATTAATTAGCATCAGATAAAAACTGTTTGAGAATTTTCTTGATTCTGAAATATGTATGTAGTATGAGTTACCGGACACCTTGTAGGTATTTTTAAACACCTACGCATTTTTGTTCAATCCTTATTAAGACTTAAAATCAGTCCCGAAGAAAATAAAAACCTCTTGTTTAATAAAATTAATTTTAAGTCGTGAACCTTCTCGTGTTGCTTTACCTGTACATTTTATTACTGACTTTGGACTTTGACCGTTCGTTTAGTTTCTGTTTGACTAAAGTCTATATAATAATAAAGAGTGTGCCAAGGTAGATATTTTCGTCGATAAAATCTATATGGATCTGGAAAATATGTTCTGCGATTGCCAAAAAGTATGTCGAGCTAATTAAATATATTACGCATCATTTGTATCTCTAATTATTGTGTATCTCTTGTATCTCTTGCCTCTCTTTGTATTATTTGTCATTTGATTGAACTTTGTGTTTTTTTTTATTTTATATTTCCAATTGTTTTGTTATTTTATTTTTATGCAATTTCAAAAGTTACAATTGCATAATTTGACAGATTGATTTATGATATGTTTAACCTTTTTTGTATATTGACTGAGTTTTTACAACTGGATTGTTCTCAAGTAAGTCAGAACATCTGTAAGAACCCAGTATTCATACATGAATAAATTATATCTGCTGAGTTTCAGCTCGATCGGATGATGGCAAGTGGATTATTTTCAACTAATAAGATTTGCATTTATTCTCGCATTCACGAAAAAAAAAAGAAAATAGAAAAGACGTATTTAAAAATGATTGAACTGAGCATTTGACTTACTTGGTGTGCACGAAGGTATGGGTACGTCCCATTGGCCGTCTCTGCAGAACATCTCTCCATTGTTTCCTTCAACGCGGCTGTAACCTTGCTTACAAGTAAAGTAAATGGTTTTTCTATCTACTATCTTATTTGAGCACGGTTTGAGTGAAGACTTAGGATCGTTGCACATAAAGTTCACAGAATTTGATGTCTTCAGTTCGCAGGTGACTAGAAATAGATAATGAATTCATAAGCTTTCCCGTGATTTCTCTTCGTTTACAACATGTTGGTTTTTAAATTGATTTCTTATATAGGACTCAGTACTTAGAATAAAGAATATACTCGAAACAATAGTAGTGCCTTCCATACAAATTTGATTGGAAACAAATGTGCAACTGACTTACTACCTTTTAGTATTGTCTACTCCACCTTTGTCCCTGTATCTTTCAGGTGACTTTACTTGTAATCTTAGTATGTTCATAGTTATTATTTATGCATTGTTTTGAGTGATGGCTTTGTTTTTTCTAATGTTTTTATTTTATTTTTTGACAAACTTTTGTAATGTAATATTAATTATATTCTCTGCATTTATCTCATGTTATGTTCATCATTCATTACCCCAATTAATTAATGATTACTGAAGACTTGAGGAAGGGCCCAGAGAGAGAAATAAGGGACCAGGTAGATTATGTCATGACCCGATGTGTATGTGTGCCTTGTTTGTATTGTTCGAGAATGCCCACTCCTGAATAAACCTGCGTTCTATGCAACACACTATTTTATTGTTAACTACCCGAGACATTTACCTGTGAATTGGGGTGTTGAAAGGATGAGGTCGTAGCTGACCCAAAAGGCTCATGCATTAGGAGATCTTCCACCGCTGAGAGCTAGCTGCGAATTGGATGCTGAGGGGGCCGAGTGCCGGATCCCTCGCTTTTATGGTAGTATTTAGCCTGTTATCTCTTGTCTATTGTACTTATTTTAAACCTGGATTACCGACAGGTGGGCCAAGCCCCACACTGTCGCCCCATGTGACGCAACAATTTAGCTCATGTTATATTCGTTATATTCATCATTCATTACACTAACCCAGCACCCCATTTTCAGACTAACTCCTGTTTTACAGGGACATTTGAAAGTTTAGATTCATACATCATAAATGTATCTTCCTTTGTTAAAAAAGAGGTCTAAATCCATCTGTTACTTATACAAGGGGGGAAAGCGGTTGACAGAGTTTTTATAACGGGATTGTTCTCATGTGATTGAGAAAAATCCAGTATTCATACAGGAATAAATTCTACCTGCTGAGTTTCAGCTCGATCGGATGACGAGAAGTGGATTATTTTCAACTAATAAGTTTTTCATTTATTCTCACATTCACGAAAACGAAATCGGAATTTAAATAGACGTACTTACTTTAAAAATGATTGAACTGAGTATTTGACTTACGTGGAGAGCACCAGGGTATGGGTACGTCCCACTGGCCGTCTCTGCAGAACATCTCTCCATTGTTTCCTTCAACGCGGCTGTAACCTTGCTTACAAGCAAAGCTAACGGTTTCCCCATCGACAATCTCATTTGAGCAAGGTATGGGTGAAGAGTTAGAATCGTAGCACATGAAGTTCACAGTATTTGATGTCTTCAGTTCACAGGTGACTGGAAATAAATAACGTATTCATAAGCTTTCCCCATGGTTTCTCTTTATTTACAACATATTATTTTTTCTATTGATTTCTTGCAGGGCACAGTACTTGGAATCTTATCTTACTAGATATTATAAAGGCGAAAGTTTGTATGGATGTGTGTTCGTTACTCTTTCACGCAATAAATACCGAATGGAATTTAAAAATTATTTCACTAATCGAAAGCTATGTTATTAGCTATAGCTAATAGGCTATAAACATTGGTAATCTCTTTCGTTATGAATAATAATTTTATTGGCAAAGCTTGTTGCTAAGTAAATGTTTGACGTCGGCTGTCATTTTGTCATTTGTTTAGGTTACTGTGGAGATTTCTTTGATAGCAAAAATTAGCGTAAAAATATAAAATAGATACTAATCTACATTTTGACCTTCTATTATTAATTCGAAACGGCGCGTATTTTATGGTTCATTTATTTTTGGAAGTGGTGAAGGTTGGAGTGGGGGGGTTTGGTGGATTGGGGGGAAGGTGGGGGGGGAGCAAATATGCGAGCGAAACCGGGGGCAAAAGCTAGTAAAGAACATAACTATAAAAGTGCCTTCCAAATTTGAATGGAATCCAATGTGCCATTGAATTAGACAGTATATTTTTTAGACAATTTAGCACTTGGTCTACATCTCGTCTGAAATTGTACATCACCATCCCATTTGAATTTTATAGTCATGGTGGAACATAGTTTTATTTGGAAAAGTACATTCAAATTGGGCCTGTAATTTGATCACGAAACACGCCCACAAGGCACTTCTAGTGTATTTCTTTATTCTATGGTGTAGCATATGTGAGTTTTGAAGAGTGAGATACTCGTGGGTAATGCAAGAATGAGTTTGCGAATGTGTGTGCGCAAGGTTTTAATAAACTATGTCATTGCTAATTTAGGATTATGAGTGACGGACCTATTGTGTGTAGTTTATTACGTTAATAATATTATGAAAAAGATCTTAGACTTTACCAAGGCTTTTGATACAATTTCTCATAATTTACTTGTCAAAAGATAAAGAATATTGGTATTGTAGGTACGCCCTACGAATGGTTAAAGAGTTAGTAGCCAGCTACTCAAAATATGGGCAAAACAGTGAGTAAATCACTAGACACTAACTTTGGGGTACCGCAGGAAAGCACATTGGGACCTCTTCTATTTATAATCTACATAAATGAGTTATGCGAGCTAACAGTAGGCGGAAAAAATATTACATTCGCTGACGATACAATAGATATATTTAATGGAGACGACTGGACTCAAACACATAAACATGCTGAAAGTGGAATCAAAGCGATGAAACAATGGTTTGACAAAAATCTACTTTTTTTATTTTTTATTTTTTTATTAGTGACTATTTAGTTACAGGTTTGATGACAATTACAAGATATGATGATGGATATAAATTTTCATCCGTTTGTTCTTAGTCCTCCTCACTAGGTAGTCCTGTGCTGAGGCGGACTGGTAGATTTCTTTGATTTTCCGTTATTTAGTTTCTATGATGTTTTTAATACATTCTCTCGTATGTCTGCATCAATTTCTTTCACCCATGTTTTGATTTTTTCCTTAAACTTATTTATCTTTATATCTTTTTCAGACTTGGAGGAAGGATGTTGTAAAGTTTAGTTGCCAGATATATGTGGTTTCTTTGGCCAAAACTTGTCTTGAATTTTGGAACATCTCGTATATCCTTTTTTGAGGCTCTTGTGTCATGTATCCGAGTTTCATTAGGAGATTTTCTGTTTTTAAATTGATGTATAAGAATATTCTAGGCATATATTTGTTTTAAATTTAGAATGTCAAATCACTTAAAAATATCTTTTGAGGGGGTTCTGATGGGTTTTTTTAGTATGGTTTTTATAATGCTCTTCTGAGCAATATCTAAGTGGTTAATATGATTTGCTGTAGCAGATCCCCATACTAGAATTCCGTACTCGAGACGGGAATGACATAAGGCATAAAATACTTTTTTGATGTCTTTCCTAGGTAGTATGTTTCTTAGGTTTTTTAAGAAATATACAAGTCTGGTAAGCTTTTTAGTGATTCCATTTATGTGTATGTCCCATCTAAGGTTTTCGTCTATTTCCACTCCTAGATATTTTATACTTTTAGCCTTTGTTATAATAGGGTAAGAGCAATGTGACTTTTGTTTTGACACTCGTGCAATTTAAGAGTGTATTCTTTACCCGGTTGACCTCTTGAGTTTATTGAAAAGGCTAGATAATTAGTTTTAATTACATTGAGCGTAAGAGAGTTCATCCGAAGCCAATTTTGAAGTACGGTTAGTCCATGTTCAGTTCATGTCCTTTTCATGGATATAACATAACAGTATCATCGGCAAAACTGATTATCTTTCCATTGATGGGAAGTTTGGTTATTTCATTTATGTAGATGAGAAATAAGATTGGTCCCAAGACACTTCCTTGAGGGACGCCGTAGTTTATTGCTTTTTTGTTGGCCTATTTGTACTTGTTGTGTTCGTCCTGTCAAGTTAAGGCGGCCAACCGTCCCGCATTCTGCGGGACCGTCCCGCATTGACAGTTGTTGTCCCGCATAGCAATATTTACAAAAATAGTCCCGCAAATCGCCCAAAGCGTCCCGCATGTCCCGCATTCCTATAATTTTTTTAATATTGTCTATGGTAGTCAAAAAATCTTTCTCTTTCTTTAGTCTATTTTATTCACTTAATTATGTTCAAGACAAAATTTGTCCCTAGAAAAGGTCCGAAGATATCGATCTAGGGATGAGTTTATTTATGTTACAAGCAAGAGTCAAAGAGCGCCAGTGTAGTAGTGTTTGAGTTGTTTTTTTACGAATTAGTGCATGCCGTGATACGTAATATTGATAACCCATATTTATCATTCAAATCAAATCAAATAATTTGTTGACCTTGCCGCCGACCTTGACAAAGCTATGTTGTAAGTTCAGTGAACACTTGCAAGAAGAATACCTTCATTTCTGAATGTTGTTTAAATTCGCCGCATACAGATTTAATTTAAACCAGTTTAGTGTTCAGAATATAAAATTCTGCTTGGATTCGTCTGCTGACATATTTCGAAGGAAAATATTCTCTTATTCGAAGTGCATTGGAGGGACCCCACTACTTTCCAGTAAGAAAAATATTTTCTATTTCGAAGTGCATTTATAAAATTCTAGTTACGTACTATGTGTATGCTGCCAGAATCAAAGATTAACCATTTTTTGTTCTGAGTATATTATTTTTTTTTATTATTATTTAGGAGTAAATACAGATACAGATGTCAATTGACAAGAATATACAAAACAATAACTAGAGAACTCACCTGCACCCAAACTATTTCTCACGAATTAACATTAACAGCAGATAAAATTAAAAATATATACAAAATTTTTACTTATAAATATGGAAAAGACGAATGTAAATATGAGAATATTATTTTACAAATAGAGAGATGAAAAAAGTGCGCAATAACCCTATAAAAGTTTGCAAATTATCTTTGGAAAAATTTTGATGGTAAGTCCAAAAACATATATATTGATAAAAAATAATATTATACAGAAATTAAAAAAAAAAGAAAAGTAGTTAAAATTTTAAGCCAAGTAATGTCTAAGTTATTATACTTTGTAGGAAAACAGCCTTCAATTTTCTACTAAAAGTACTGCGTGTATCGAAAAATAAGTCGGAATCCTTGAGGTTTTGATTTCGATTAAACAATTCGCACATTCTTCTGATTGGATCTCTGACACCAGCATTTGTACGCGTCCGGCTAATGTGGAATAAGTCGTTAAGCCTAGTTACTCTGGGTGGTATTTTGAAATTTATTAGTTTCAGTAGGTCAGGACAGTCAATAACGTTGTTGCAGATTTTATATAGAGTCATGAGGTCAAGGTATGTTCGCCGGTTAGATAGAGTAGAGACGTTATAATTCGAGAGCATATTTATGTACCCCCGTTTAGGTGCGCTCATTCTGTAATTGAGGCATTGCAAAAATTTCTTTTGAATACTTTCAACATTGTCTTTATAGATACCGTAAAGTGGAGTCCATATGGAGGTGCAGTATTCAAGTTGAGAACGGACCAGCGTGTAGTAAAGAAGAAGATAGGTTTCAGGTTTTCGAAATTCGCGGCTGTTTCTGATGACAAATCCTAGCATGCAGTAAGCTTTATTCACAATATTCTCAATGTGCGCATCGAAATGTAGTTTGGAATCAAAAAGTACGCCTAGATCTCTTATACAGAAAACGCGCTCGAGTAAATAGTTACCAATACAATAATTGTGTATGGTAGCGTTGTGATTTTTAGTAAAGCTTATTTGTTTACATTTGTTGTAACTTAGGTAAATTTTGTATAGTTTTAATTCGCCGCATACAGATTTAATTAAAACCACTTTTGTGTTCAGAATGTAAATTTTTAGTTGTGGATTCATCTGCTGACACATTTCTAAGGAAAACATTCTCTTATTCGAAGTGCAGAAATGAAATTCTAGTTGAAGACTATGTATACGTTGCCAGAATCAAAAATTTTCATGTTCTAAGTGTAGTTTTAATTCTCCGCAGACATATTGAATTTAAGCCAGTTTTAGGTTCAGAATGTAAAATTTCTGCTGTGTGCTGCATCTACTGACACATTTTGAAGGAAAAATTATCTTATTCGAAGTGCAGAAATGAAATTCTAGTTGAAGACTATCTATGTGTTGCCAGAATCAAAGAGAAACTATGTTCACGTTCTGAGTGTAGTTTAGTATACAAATTGAATTTAAGCCAGTTTTAGGTTCAGAATATAAGAAAAAATTAAATAACAAGGTGCATATTCATCCTATTACATGGATAGGTTACCAATCTCGATTTCTGAGATAGCAGTTGTCATAATTTTGTGGTAAAATTCATAAAAATGATTTTTATTGGAAGAATACTGTTTCTCTCAATTATGTGGTTATAAAAAATCGGTAGAAAGTGAGGTCGTATTAAAAAAATTCACAAACGATTTCCACCCCCACCCCCCCCCCCCCCCCCCACTGACACCCACGCTACGCCACATTGTCCCGCATTGATATTTTATAAAGTTGGCCGCCTTATGTCAAGTACGTCATCAGTAAATTTAGTGGAGTGCCAGATATGCCAATCTTTTTTAGTTTTGTGAGAAGAATTTTATGATCAATTGTGTCAAAGACTTTTTTAGGTCTATAAAAACAGCCAGACATTTTTTTCCATCGTCTGAACTTTTTATGGCTATTCTTGTAAAATGTTCAATGGCGTTCACGGTACTCAAACTTTCCCGAAATCCATATTGTGTCGGGGAATTTTTTTTATTAAATTCCAGAAAGTGAACGATTTGGATTTTCAAAATTTTTTCTAGGATTTTTGAGAAAGTGCTCAGGATACTTATAGGGCGATAATTATTTATATCATTTTTGCTTCCATTTTTATAAATTGGTAAAACTGTAGCATTTTTTAGACAAGAAGGAAAAATCCCCTTTGATATAGAGAGATTTATAAGGTATGTCAGGGGGAGGATCAAATCATCTTGGAGATGTTTTATAGTTTTGATTGAGATAGGATCATTTCCTGAAGAAGTGTTGTTATCTAGTGAAGCAATCACTTTTCTTAGTTCGTTGCTAGTTATTTGGTTTAGATTTAGTGTGTTATCTTGGATTGAGTCTTCATTATTTTCTATTTCCTTTTCATTAGTAATTGGTTTTGTGATTTTATTTGCCAATTGCGAGCCTATGTGAGTGAAAAATTTATTAATATATTCCAGAATTTTGTCAGGATGCTCTGCAAAGAAGTAGGAATCGTGTCAATGTTTAATTCTCCAATCATTTTCTTGTTGTAGGAGGGTTCAGAGTTAGTGATTTCTTTGATAATCTTCCATATTTTTCTGGAGTCATTGTTACATTCTTCTATTTTTCTTTTATAGTAGTTTTCTTTGGCGTTGCGAATAACATTTTTACATATATTTCTGTATCTTTTATAGAATCTTAATTTAAATATATCGTAAGGGTCTTTTTTAACTTTTAAATGTTTTTCATCTATTTTCCTTATACAGTTGATTATGTTTTGTGTAATCCAAGGTTTGATGTGCTTATTTTTATGGGATATCTTTTTTTCGATTAATGTGGTATTCAATAGTATTGTATGTTGTATAATTTCGTTAAAAAAGCTCCAAGCAGAATTTGTATCATCTATGTATTTCATAAAGGTTTGTCCACTCAGTATTTTGTAATTTTTTTTTACTTCCTTCCAATTGGTTTCTGATATTTGCAGTACAATTTTATGATTTTGAATTTTTCCTGTTTTATTTTTGTTAATGGAGAGAATTGTTGAGTAATGGTCTGTAATGGTGGATGTACATATATATGATGGCTTGAGTTTGTTTATTAGTCTTACTGAAAATATGATCGATGCAAGTTTTGCATTCATTTGATATTCGAGTTGGTTCATTTATGAGGCTTTTGAATCCATGGTAAGCAAGCGTCTGCATATAGTCAAATTTTTTTGGATGTCCATTTTGAAGAATATTAATATTGATATCACCAATAACAAAGACGTTATTAATGTTTTTGAGTAGATTTAGTTCATGAGATAGAGAATTAAGGAAAGGTTCTATGTTTTTGGTTGAGGGCGATCGATAAATTGCTAGTATGGCTGTATCATTCCCAATTGATAATTTTAGGCAGTTTGCATTATTTATACTGATCTCTTTAACATTAATTTCTATATCTTCATTAATGTATACAACTACACCATCACTTTTTCCCTTATTCATGAACGTTGAGTGAGGGATGTAATTGTCAATTTGTAAAGCAGAGTATTTATCGGTTATCCAGCATTCTGTAAGTATAATTATGTCCCATTTTAATTTTAAGCTTTTTATTAGTACTTGTAGTTCATTGAAGTTTTTATTAATGCTCCTTATGTTTTTATGTAAAATGTTAAAATTATGTTTAAGTGATGTTATGTTCTCTGGTTCAGATTTAGTTATTTGTTCATCCATTTTGGTAAATTATTATTTTTGGTATGCAGTATATATAGACAAATTTAATTAGATAATTTTGTTCGGGTCATCTAGGTGTTTTATGTATACATTTTTTTTCATTCTGGGCCCTGCGTAGCATTATTTATCCTTTTTGTATCCATACGTACCTACTGACATTTTTTTTCTTTGGCTATTTGTTTCGCCTCCCATAAAATTTATTTATGGTACGGGCTTATGTCCTCTCCAATAAATATCGAGTCTGTAGCCAGATCTTGAATTGAATTGTAATTAATGTCTTTTCTTTTTTCTAAAAGTACATCTCTTATTCTTGTGTCTAAAAACTTCACAAGCAATTTGGGGGTGCCTGGTTGCGCCGGTCTGTAATCTGGTTACTTCACCGACGTCAGAGTGCTGCACTTTTACACCGGCTGCAGCAGCAACTCTCCTTACTATTTCGATGGGTTGCTCTCCATTTTTCTGGGGGATACCCGCTATCTCTAAGATATTAGATCTAGATTTGTAGATTTGTACTCCAGTTCTGAGGCTCGGATTTCCATTTTTTTAATCGTTATGTTCTGTTCTGTGTGCTGTTTTTTAATAATCTCAAATTCATTTGTTATTTTTCGGTTATATTCATTTGCCAGGTCGTTTTTTTTTTTACACTAAATATAGCAAAAACTAAATTCATAAGATTCAGCTCTACTCTAAATGGACAATCTAGTCAAACATACACAATAAAAACACATAAGCCTAATTGTTATTCCGATAATATTGATTCTATCTACAACTGTGAAACTTTGAAAAGAATGGTAAACATCAAATGTGTAGGCGTTATTATAGACAATTATCTTAAGTGGAAATATCACATCGACAACCTTTTAATAAGGTTAAGTAATTTGATTTACATGTTCTTTTTATTACGAAATATAATCAAACCACAAGACCTAAGAAAAATATATTTCGGATTATGCAACCCCATCTTAACGTATTGGTTGGGTAGCGTCATGTAAAACAATTTTAGATTCACTAGTGAAGGCCCAGAAATCCATAATTAGAGTTATTATGTGTAAACCCTATAGGTTTTCTAGCTATCAGCTCTAAAAAAAATTTTATGTATGTGATGTTCGTCAAAACTACATAAAAAGGGTTAATAACCACGTACACAAAAATCTAGAAAATTGTAATAAAATTGATCACAAATATGTCACAAGAAGTCACACCAAAAAGGATTTCGTGGTCCCAGGAAGCAATAAGGTAAAGTTTCAAAAGACATATGACACCGATAATCTGGGACCGAAATTGTAACATGCAAAATTACACGCATCGGTTTAATAATAACTAAATGGTTGATTGGCTTAGGTAGGGTTGGGTCTGAAAAATTATTAAATAATTTCTCTTAAAACTTAAAATTTTACATGGTTAACTATTAAATGGCAATCAGTAAAAACTTAGTATACATTTAGACTACAAAAAAAAAACATCAATTTTTTTTTACAGAATACATTTTTGGCTTTTTTTACCAGCATTTGGTTCCTTAGAAAAGACAATCTGCCTAGCTAGGGATTAATATAGATATACAAGATATGATAACACTAGTACACATTTTTGATATTAACAGTTATTTTGAAATATTATTATTATGTTATTTGTGCTGTATCTTATATAATAAATTAATGAAAGCGTTCAGTTACAAATGTTTGTTGCAATTCGGAACTGGACTATTTAATTACTTCCATTTATACACCAAAGATAGCAATAATATACAGGGCATTGATGCAATACATACTCTGATGAAAATATGGGAAATAGAAAGCCGTCAAGAATAAACATATAATGAAAATGTTATTTTAAAATATTCCTTACTCTGTTCACACTTTGGTATTTGTAAATCCCACGTTCCACCCAGGCACGTCATGGTTTTAAGAGTTTTATTCGAACTGTACCCAGCTTTGCAAACAGGGATGATAACGGATCCGACAGGACAGCCGTCTTCCATATCAGGGTTGCATGACAGACTTACAGAGTTCGATTTCAGCTTTTCACAGAGTCCTGGAAGAATGAAACATTTTCAAAAGTTGGTGCCTCGTAGAATCATTGATCTCGCTCCTGAGTTTTTGTGTAAGCAATCGGCTGCCGCGAAAATAAGCACCAAACCAAGCCAAATTGTGAACTGTCATTGCCGTTAAAGAAAAGCACCGAGCCCAAGGACAAAATCAACCAAGCAGCTCCCGCTTCCTACAGAACTACAAGGAAACCGAGCCAAGTTTTACTCTGTAGATTTTTAATTTGCAGTCAAAACAAAAACATGATTTGTGAATATAAATAGAATACTTATTTGATTTTGACCCGACAAAATTATGAATAATACTCCCAAATGCGCTTCATCAATTGTTTGTAATTTAAAGTTCATAATTGTCGTAGTTATGACATGGGACGTTGAAAAAAAAACATGAAACTTACTCTCACAAACTGGTATGGGGGTCCATATTGTGCGTTGGCATACGGATATTGTTTTGGTTACCGCATAACCCTTGTTGCAATTGTACTCCAGGATGGTCAAATCTTTGACGGATGAGCCAGGAGTAAACACGCCGCTGTTATTCTGAATAACGTATGCCCCATTGGCTGGCATTTTGGGCAGTACGCACCCCCCGCTACTGACAGTTCTGTGAACAAGAAAATTGTCAAAATAGTTTTAAGGGTTATATTTTCGTGAAGTGAAAGGTTTACAAGTGAGTGAAATGACCAAGCATTTGAATTAACATTGTTATGCTTCGTGAATAGGGGAGAATTCACTGAGAGAATCAGTACTAAGGTGTTCCATACCTATTCTCAATCCATGATCAGAACAACCCGTGAACGCGCATGTCTCCGCCCCTTTTCCCCACTGCTACAAGAACGAACGCTTACATATTATAAACCCACTATTTAAATAAATTTAAATGTTTTATAAATTTATTTATTTGGTCGGACAAAAAATGACAACAATATACATTTAAATAATGGTGGTGATAGTATTACCAAATGCATATTGTACTTTATATGGCATGAGATTTATAAAATTGTCTGAAGAATTAAACCGAAGTTAAAAATATCATCATTTCCTTTTAAAAAAAAACTCAAATGATTCACTTGAAACATTAAAAGCCAATTAATCATCTTTGTTTTCCTCGAGGTTATGAGCAATATGATGGACATTTCAAATTTTTGGCACAATACCAATAATAAGTCGAATATAATTACTCTAATGCTTTGGTGTAACTTTTTCGATACCTTCTTACATGAGTGTTATTACATCATCTATGTTGAAGAAGATGTTGTTTACATGTTATGAGAGGGAGTGGTATGCGCAGTACAAACCAAATTTTGTACAATAACGGGTTCTAAATTTGGATCGAGAATATATTGTCATTATTTATTTATTTACAGCCTTGCTAACAAACCTCTTGTTAATTTTATATTAGTAAATCAATAACTCATTCCTAAAACGAGATATTATAAAGAATTAGGGACCTTCGTATTATTATATATTTACAATTTGGGAGACGTGTCTGGGTGCCGCCGCCCAGAGTGGAAGGTACTTTGTGTATCGCCATTCGAATTGAATCGTGTTTTGACGTGTTTAGTGATTAGTAGACATCGGATTATATGCATTTGCATATTTGCAAATGCATATAACTCTCAAATTACGGCGTTAATGCATATTTTAGCCTTTTTTCCCCAATCGTGCATATTTAGCATTTGAAGACGCATCCATTAAACAGAATATCGCCCTCATCTCAACACATTTCCACAAGTGACCAGATGCCATAGAAAAATTGGAAACAAAAACCTTCCTCTATTTAAATCAATAGAAATACTGGAAACAATGATTGAACTTGCCAACGCCCTTCCCAATTCAATATCAGAAAAGATTCGTGAAAAGTTAGACGCTATTTTGTTTAAAAATCCGAGTTTTGAAGACATTAAGAACTTTAATGCCTACATCAACGGCACAGGTCATACATACCCTGCCTCAACAGGTATCTCCAGAAATGGCGCCAATTTTTTAAATTTTGTCGGATGACGTCAGTTGACGTAGAGAAGTCGTTTTCGGCATTTTGGGTGACAAATATAAAAAAAAAAATTCCCGAATATTTGGAAAAATACTTAATTATATATTGTCACAAAAACAATGCATAATTTTAAGAATATTTCGCTGTTTTTGTATCGTCTTTAATTAAAATATACAAAAATAAAAATGGTATTTTGATTTTGCATTGTGCATATTTTAGGCACATCAAGAGTTTTTAGTGCATATTTCAGCCTTTTTAGTGCATATTTGCATGCATATTTTGGCACTTTGTTAGTGCATATAATCCGATGTCTAGTGATTAGATTTGAATAGCTACTTACTTCCCACTTTCCTCTTCCCCATTTCCTCCCCAAATTTGATCTGTGCAGACCAATAAAAGGTAAAAAACGATTGTTCTTCCGATCTTTGCGAGATAATGCACTTAATTTTAAGTTAAAATTAAATCTCTGTCTAGATAATATTTGGTCGATGGATTGAATACATTTAAAATCCAATTAAATTAATAAATATTTTTCTTACCTTTCACACTTTGGATTCGATAACCATCCTCCGTTAATGCAAATAGACATCGTTGTCGTCAAATTGTATCCAGCTTCGCAGGAATAGTGCAGCACGGTGTAATCTTGCACCCTGGTTCCTGGCGACAGTATCTCCTTGCTCTCCAGCTCGTGACTTCCGTTCTCCGGCGGATCAGGCACCACGCAACCATTTTCCAATCTACACATATTTATTATTTTATTAACGGGCTTCTAATATTTTTATCTAATTATACAATGCAATACTCAAATAAAGGTTACAGAAAAGGAACCGTTGACATAGCACTCTTTTTAGGGTGAATTGCCTAGAACAAAAAATGAACCGTTCACCTTCTTCTTATGTATATAGAAATGAATGTATATTTGATTGCTTGTTTGTTTGTTTGTTTGTTCTGTATATATTGCTATATTAAGCAGAGGAAATGTTTGAAACCTCCAAAATATATCTTTTTTCCACAATCGCGAAGATTTATGGGTTATTATAACCACATGACAAAACATTTGAAAAACTCTTACGAAATTGTCAATCATGTCACACCTTGTGAATGACATTTTGCAAACAATCGATTGTTCTTCAAAATTCAATTTTCGAATAAACTCTTTAAATTAATGAATTTCATCGAAGTACTCGCCTATGATACTCCATCCAAATCGAATACTTTGAATCTAATCAAGATTTATAGTTATTTTAAATAGGTACCTATATTAGCTACAAAATTTGATTGATTGTTCTTAACAATAATATATAAATATGAATGTTTGTTTGTCCCTAATGCGTTTCTAGACTATTCAACCTGTTGCGATAAAACTTTGATGATTTGGTTTATACATATAAACGGGAGCTCTCGACTCTTGTGCTTCACATTTAAAAAACGAGACAATAGAAACGAAAAAAACTTTCAACAAAATTGAGGTAATCTTTCACAAAAAGGCGCTATATGAATAATTTCAATACTCTTCTTACCTTACACATTGCCACTGATTAGACCAAGTGTTTGTGGGCTGGCAGTAGGCGTGGGGCGTGGTTGCATTGTAACCGAAGTCGCACTCTATGTCGATGATGGTATAAGCAGCCACGATTTGTCCGGGGGTCGCATTAGCTCCATGCGTGCTGTAGCGTCCGTTGGCGGGGAAGGGTGGCAGTTTGCATCCCGTATCAACTTGTTGGGCATTACTGAAAAGTAACAAATAATAACGTTTGGAAGATAATCCTAAATATATTACGTGTATCAAAACCGGTTCCATGCCAACTTAAAATCAATTCAACGCAACACCTCTTTGAAAAGTCATAACCATTACCTTTTTTTATTTTTTTTTAAATAAAGAAGCTTGTAATGAATGCACATTTCCTGAATGAAAAAAAATGCGCTGGGAAATTCAATATTTAAAAATGAACTCACTGGAGACCTCTACTGGAGATTGACAGACAAATACAGAGAACTGTAAAACAGAAACAGTTTGGTAAAACGCCAGTTACTTCCCTGCCTTCCTCCCCCCCATCTCCTTCCCAAATTTGATCCGTGCAGACCAATGAAAGGCAAAAAGCAGATTTTTCTTCCGATTTTTCGGCGGCGAGATAAAGCACTTTTTAATTTTAAGATCACCTTTGGTCGATGGGTTGAAAACATTTAAAATCCAATTAAATGAATAAATGTCTTTCTTACCTTTCACACTTTGGATTCAACGACCATCCTCCGTCAATGCAAATAGACATCGTTGCCGTCAAATTGTATCCAGCTTTGCAGGAATAGTACAGCACGGTGTAAGTTTCCACCCTGATTCCTGGCGACAGTATCTCCTTGCTCTCCAGCTCATGACTTCCGTTCTCCGGCGGATCGGGCACCACGCAACCATCTTCCAATCTACACATATTTATTATTTTATTAATGGGCTTCTAATACTTTTATCTAAATATACAATACATATAAATACAATACATAAAACACAAGTTACAGAAAAGGAACCGTTCATCTTCTTCTCATTTATGTAAAAAAATTAAAGAATGTTTGCTTGCTTGCTTGTTTGTTTGTATGTCCTTTATTTATTGCTATATTAAGCATAGGAAATGTTTGAAAATTAAAAAAATATATCTTTTTCCGCCCACGCGAAGGTTTCTGGATTATTACAAATTACAACCACATGACGATACATCTGAAAAGTTGTTTAGTTACGAGGCATGTTCAGAAAGTAAGTTTACCGAATTTTTATTTTTATTTTAAAAAGTGTATTAGAAAAAAACAATAATAAGGATATTGTTGATACACTTGTTGACTATGTTTCCGAATAATTGCCAACCCGTTGAATGCATGTGGTGAGCCGTGGCACAAGTTTCTTTATGCCATCCTCGAAGAATTCTCCCGCCAGCTCCTTCCCCCACTTCAGGACTACTTTCTGCACCTGCTCGTCGGTTGAAAATTTATTTTCATCCATACATGCCTTCAGGAAGATGAAATAACGATAATCTGAAGACGCCAAGTCAAGGGATAACTACTTTTCCAGACGTGTAATGAGTCACCCACTATCATCTCCAGTCATAATAGAGCTCATAAATCCTCACCTTTTTGTTCTTGTAGGTGTTATTCCTTCCGCGAGTAAAAAGCGGATCACAGCACTTGGCGGGAATTTTTGCCGACATCTTT
Source organism: Limnephilus lunatus (assembly GCA_917563855.2). NCBI lineage: Eukaryota > Metazoa > Arthropoda > Insecta > Trichoptera > Limnephilidae > Limnephilus > Limnephilus lunatus. The sequence goes on along the minus strand of OU830603.1, from coordinate 45,147,855 downwards.
CACGCAACTGGACACTAAGACGTGAGTTTACGTACTACAATATTCCTGCGATGCTCGTTCTGGTCAGGAGACCCCCCTCTAAAACTCAATGTTGCCAACCCTCAAAAAACTAAAAACCACCGCCCGTTATGGTCACACTACATTTACTTTCCGAAGATGCTAAGTATTTCAAAAACTCTTACGAAACTGTCAATCATGTCACACTTGGTGAATGACATTTTGCAAACCATCGATTGTTTTTAATCAAAATTCAATTTTCGAATAAACTCTTTAAATGAACTAATTTAATTGAATTACTCACCTATGATCACCCAAATCGAATACTTAGAATCTAATTAAGAATTATAGGTATTTTAAATAGGTAGCTAAAAAGTTTGATTGCTTATTCTTAAACAATATATAATATTAGAATAAGTTAACAATAAATATAGCAACTCATGTACTACATTGATAAAAATAAAATACTTAGTCCTAGCCAATTTGGATTTAGAGAGAAACTAGGCACTCATGATGCCATTGCTGAACTAACCTCAACTATATATAATGCATTAGATAAAAAAAATAAATGCCTTGGCATTTTTATTGATTTACGCAAGGCTTTTGATAGTATCTCCCATAAAAAACTAATTAATAAATTAAACGATATCGGTATTATTGGTAAGGTTAGGTATTGGCTACAAAGCTATCTAACTCAAAGAAGTCAAAAAGTAAAATTAAATAACTCACTAAGTATAGATGAAACATTAGAATTTGGGATTCCCCAAGGGACTGTTATTGGACCAATTTTATTTATAATATACGTAAACCAAATGTTTAAACTATCACTAAATGGAAAACTTATATCTTTTGCTGACGACACTGTAATAATTATCGAAAAAAAGACGTGGAATGATATTACCAATGCAGCCAATCAAGACATGAAGGTTATAAAAAAATGGTTCGATAATAATCTATTATCACTCAACACAGAAAAAACATATTATATTCCATTCTCTCTACAAGAAGATGTGCCAAATAATTTAATTAACATAAAAATTCATTCTAAAAATTGTGCAAATGACGGTACATGTAATACGGACTGCGCTAAGCTAAATCATAAATCTAGTATAAAATATCTTGGCATCTTAATAGATAAAAATGTTAAATGGAAAGATCATATCAATCTCACTGTGGAAAGAATAAGAAAACTTATCTATGTATTCTATAACATACGAAATATTTTAAACAAGAAAACCATAAAAATTGTATATTTTGCATTAATTCAGTCCTTATTACAGTACGGCATTATTGGGTGGGGAGGGGCCTTTAAAGCTTCCTTACAACCTATAATCATAATTCAAAGAATAATTATTAAAATCATCCTTAGGAAACCATACGACTTCCCTACTCTAGAGATATTTCGAGAATTTAATGTACCATCCATCACAGAATTGTATAAGAGAAACGCCTTATATCAAATTTATAAAGAGTATTTTATTAAAAAAATTCACCCCTCTGATAGCATAAGCAATAGATTTAAAACGAATGGCTTAATAGCCATCCCTATGCTTAGAACTACCACGGCTCAGCACCACTATCTGTATCTAGGTGTAAGATGGTACAATATATTATTATCTAAAAACAAAATTAGTGTAACTGAAACATTGAAATATGAACAATTCAAAAAACAAATAAAGTCACTGAAATTGGATAATGATATATTGTACCCTTAATTTAATTTAATTTAATTTACCCTTACTTTAAATGTAATATTTAATATTTAAAAAAAAAGTATTGACCTTGTATAACAATTTTTTTTCCTAAATTACGAACCAATGTCAATTAATATTTGTATTTACCTCATAAGTTCTTTGAATATTATTTAAACATTTAATTAGAACATTATTATTATTTTATTTTTTGCGTGTGAATAAATACTCCTCCCATAAACACGAGCTCCCAGAGCTCAACTTATGGAGTAGTAGAATTAAAAAAAAAATGTTGTTTAACCTTGCAAATGTTACCATTTTTTAATGTAAAAACAAGTCTTGAAATAAATAAATAAAATAAAAAAATAAAAAAAAAATATCTAAACGAAAATATAAAAGAGAACAAGACACAAAAAAAGACAATGGTCGCATCTGGGACCATTGTCTCATATGACGGTTTGACAGAAGGTGGCAATAGCGAAATTGGTTAACGCGCTCGTCCCGACTAGACGGAGAGGTCTGGGTTCGTGTCCCAGTTGCGACCATTGTCTTTTTTCTGTGTTTCTTTGTCTTGTTCTCTTTCATATTTTCGTTTAGATTATTATTGTTAACTTATTCTAATATGATATATTTCACTGATGGGAATAACTTTCAAAAAAGTAATAAAAAAAAGTTTTTCTTATAAAAATTGAATAATATATAAAAAATAATGTTTGTTTGTCCCTAATGCGTTCCTAAACTATTCATCCGGTTGCGATAAAACTTTGGTGATTTGTTCTACGCATGTCCGCGTAGGTTTCTATATATAATGGGGAGCACTCGACTCTTGTGCTTCGCATTAAACAAAATTAAGGTAGAGACGAAAAAAAATGTCCACTGCCTTTGAGGTGATTTTTCACAAATAGGCGCTATATAAATAAAAAAAAAAATTTCTATTTGTTAATGATGTCAATACTATTCTTACCTTACACATTGCCACTGATTTGACCAAGTGTTATTTGGCTGGCAGTAGGCGGCAGCTGCGGATGCTTTGTAACCGAAGTCGCACTCTATCTCGATGATGGTATAAGCAGCCACGGTTTGTCCGGGCGCCACATTAGCTCCAAACGTGCTGTAGAGTCCATTGGCAGGGTAGGGTGGCAGTTTGCATCCCGTCTCAACCTGTCGGGCATTACTGAAAAACAACAAATAAGGTAAGCCTAAAAATAATACGTGTATCAAAACCATCAATGTAAATTACCCATAGTGTGAGGCTTTTGGAGGGTCCAATCACTTTCCCGCCCTGGTATAAGTAACTTATGGTTAGGTACTTCTTCAAGGCTCTCGCAATGAAGTAGGCCTCCAAATGTCTCCGCATACAATATTAGCATACAGTATAGCAATATGCAAGTACTTACGAAAGTACAGTAAAGTTAGTAGTCATTAGAGATAACAGATAACAAAATGGCCGCTCTTTTGAGCAGTGGCCTTTATTCCTCTATATTCCCGGTATAATGCAAAAAATTGAGTTTTATGTCCCCGACAACTTCACAAGAACGCGCAGACACAGAACTTTTGTTGTTCCGAGATGCAAAACTGACTTACCATTAGTAATGCCGCTCGGAAAAATGATTCTGTTTCTAAATTACCTGTCTCCTGATATAGATATTTTTCACCTTAATAAAATGAAATGTATGTATATTATTGGTTATGTATAACGGTAAATGTGCATGTAAAATAAAATAAATAATTAAATTCCTAAATAGCCCCTTGGACTCAGAAAAGGACAAAAACCAAAAAAAAATTGCTGCCTGAAGGAGTGCATGCATCTGCAAATAAGAGATAAAAAATGAAAATAAAAATAAGATATGTAAAAAGTAGTTATTTTGATGTACTAATTCAGATAGTGTATTCCACCATTCAGCTGGCAGTCCCGGGGAGAAAGTGCATGAACTTCAGAATGATCGTTCACGAAATCCATAATCCTCGCCCTTAAGCCTGTTTCCCGGTAGTGCCTAGAATAAAGAAAACTGGGAAATTGGGGTGGAAACCCGAAGACCCTGAGGATAAAAACGTCGAGTCACTAGAGGCATTGGAGGTTGAGTCCCCGGGGGAGGCTGGCAAGATAACATTACCATCTAATAATCCAACCTATTCAGTGCATAGCCCCCCGGCGCGTATCCCATAAAGTTAATGAGAACAAAAATAGCATAAATAAAAAATATTGTGTAGCAAATTAAATCATCTGACCCCAATTCCCGTGACCATTTCAAATATATCGATGACTGGCGCACAGCACTATGTCATGGGTTTTCATTTTTGGCACATGGGAACACTGGTTCTATCTATGCTTTAGCTAGAATGGTTACGTTCGAGGGCGTATATCTCCGCTCTAACTTTGAAACTGCAAAAAAAGAGCGAAATTCTTGTAGATAAAAAAAAAAATATATAAAAAATAAAATAAAATAAAGCTGATTTTTAGATAGGTCTGTAATTTTGATTTCTTCCCGTGTCTCGCCCTCTACGTGGAACCGGTCAGTGTCCGAGTGGGCACAACGTTTGGGTCCCACCCGTGTCGGCGTCGCGTGTTCGATTCTGCTGGTTAAGTCCTCCATCACAACACAAGCAAAATTTTCGGCTTTCTGTGGGGGTAATAAGAGATTTTCAAACTAGATTTGGTTATTTAGCTAAGCATTCGTGATGTGGATCTTACAAAAGAATATCTACTTAAAATAAGCGGGATGGACAGGGCTACGAATGAAGATGTTATGGTTCGGATGAATAAATAAAAATAAGTTATTAAAACTATAAATATCCGAAAACTTAAGTATCTTGAACATGTGATAAGACATCCAGAGAAGTACGAGATCTTGCACCTCATAATGCAGGAATAGATTGCCGATAGACGGGGCCCTGGAAGAAAGAGAACCTCATGGCTGAAAAATGATATGATGATGACGTTATAAAAGGCTGTCTTACATGTTTAGTCACTGTCTATTAATTTTGAAATTTTATTTGATATTTTGAAATTTTATTTGATATTTTTACAAAATATCAAATAAAATTTCAAAATTAATAGACAGTGACAAAAAATGTAAGACAGCCTTTTATAACGTAAATTCTTTGGGTAAAATATTTATAAATAATAAAGATAAAAGAGGTAATCTGGAAAACTCTGGCGTCTACCAGGTGAACTGCTCGAATTGCCCCGCGTATTACGTAGGACAAACAGGAAGAGCAGTATCAACCCGTATAAAAGAACATTTCGCTAGTTGGGTTAATCAAAAAGGAGATTTATCGAACGTCGCCTTGCATCTACTAGAAAATCAACATACTTTTGACAAAGATAGAGATGTAAAAATCCTTCATGTTTGCAACAAAGGACAAAAATTAGACAGATTAGAGTCATTAGAAATCAATCGCTTAACGAAGAAAATAGATCTTAAATATGTTATGAATAAACAGTTAGAACATAATGCTCAATCACCATTAATTTACCCATTATAATAATCTTAGAATAATTTTACTTCAGAGAGCAGTGGTATAATTTAAGTATGTAACCCAAATATGTGGAGAACCCTAACAATAATAATTACTTTAGTGCTACCAATATTTGACAATAAGCCCTAAGCAACACCCCCGCGAATATCCCAACATTACAAAAATAAAATTTCAGAAATCACAAACCTTTTTAATTATATAAATTCTTTTATATTCATGTGAACTAAAAATATTTACTTACTATGTAACATTATTCATAATTTTTAAAAATACACTTTATAATTACCTAATGTACCCTAAATTAACAAAATAACTTATAATACCTTAAATTAACACAATAGAATCATTCAGCATATATAGACAATGTTGTGTACCCCTGCCTAAGTTTGTATAAAATCAATAGCATAAGAGTTTCAACTACCAGTCTGAAAATGTCCGTAGTAGGATGAAACCGGTCCTGGTAATAATAAATAAGTGGAACAAAGTGAAAAAGTTTTTTAATTTCAATTCTATTACAATGGAATTCCACCACGAATTAACAGTGCAAAAACTAGACTCATTAACATTCAGCTTAATTTATCCGTAAATCAATTTGAGGTTATCCCGTAAAGACCGTAGTTATAAGTAAGAATCCTCATTTTTCAAAGGACCTAAGGAATAATGTTTCTCTGGCCCCCAGTATGGAGCTAATGTAAAAAAAATACTATTTTTCATCATCTGTTACGCACTACATAGGTGCTTTATTAAATCTGCTGCTTGACATATTTATCTAAAATTAAAATTAATAGTCAACGGCCTCCGTAGTCTAGGGGTAAGGTTCTTGCTTCGCAATCCGAAGGTCGCGGGATCGAATCCCGCAATGAGCAAATAAATTTTATATATTTTTTTATTATTTATTTACTTATTCGGCAATTATGATTTAAAATACATACAAAATTACATCGATTACATAAGTTTTTAACAATACAAAAAGCAGCCGGTGCATAATCACACAACAAGATTCACTGAAAATAAGGGCCTCATTACTCCAAGAGTAACAAATAAGTATGGAAGCCGAACGCTTAAATACTTAATACCAGAGATTTTCAATAAATTCAATAATTTTTTTAAACCTCAGAATAATGAGAGACCCTGCCCCAAAAACACTAAGCGTTGGCTAATAAGCGACGAATCAATGTATCTCTGAACACTATTATTGATGTATCCCTGAACATCTCAACGTACCTGCCTAAATAATTTGTATTTAGGTTGGTACATTGAGATATATTATTTTGTGATATTGTTTATTGTATAATGTATTAAAAATTTAAAAAATATATATATTTTATTTTGTAGAACCTACAGACAAGCTGTCATGTGTGACAGCTTTGTGGGACTGCATAAAACTTGTATTTTAAAAATTTATTTTCTTGTATTCAATAAATAATTAAAAAAAATAAAAAAAGCCAAAAATTGCCTTTCCTCATCATAAATTAAGAGACAATGCTCTTGTGTTTGGTGAGGGAATTCTAGCTCAATTAGTAAATTAAAAGATCGTGTAAGTTAATAATAACGTCTATTAATTGTAAATAATAAGTAAGGTTAGAAAATCATGTAAAAATTTAAAAATAAAAATCATGATAAGTTTAAAAAATCATAATATAAATTAAAACATCATTATGAATGAATGAATCACGTAAGTTAGTAACAAAAATTATTATAATTAGTAAGTGAAGGATATGTAAGAAAGAACGCAAGATTTATACAATAGTAGACTTAGAGATATAGAAACTAAGAAATGATAGAGAATGAAGGAATAAACGATTTATATAATAGCAGACTTTAAGATATAAAAAGCAAACATATTTGTGACTCTTATAGTAGATTAAGGTTTTTTTTTTAATTTGGGATTAAATTCCTGCATATTTTCGATAGTTTTTAATTTTAATGGGAGGTTGTCATAATAGATTATGCCTAAATAAAGATAGGAATTTTTCAACGTGCTTAGTATTAAATTTTGGGATTTTAATAGTTTTCTGGTATCTTGCTGATGTATTGAATTGTAAATTTGAAGCATTGAATATTTTTTGTACATTTTGTCTATTGTAGGTACATTGAATATTGAAAAAAGAATTTCAGTAGAAAATTTCAGTAGAAAATTTCAGTAGAAAATTTCAGTAGAAAATTCAAGATTACCTTAATAATCAACCTTTGCACTATTTTCAATGGATTTAAAATATTATCATTTTTTGTTCCTGAAGTGGCGTACCGTGGGTATCAGCCGCCCGGGGCGGAGGAAAATTTTGCCGCCCCCCCCCCCTATATAGGTACTTCTTCAGGGAGGGGGGGGGGGGGGGGGAAATTTGTTTTTTTTTTTAATTTTTATGAATTAAATCTGTATGCGGTGAATTAAAACTACACTAAGAACGTGAAAACGGTTTTTTTTTGGTTCTGGCAGCACATAAATTGTCTGCAACTAGAATTTTATATTTGCACTTCGAAAAAAGTTATGTTTTCCTTCGAAATATGTCAGCAGATGAATTCACAACTGGAATTTTACATTCTGAACACAAAAGGGGTTTTAATTAAATCTCTAAGCGGTGAATTAAGACTACACTCGGAACATGAAAATGTTTTTTCTTTGATTCTGGCGGCACATAAATTGTCTGCAAGAATTTTATAAAGCACTTTAAATAATATAATGTTTTCCTTCGAAATGTGTCGTCAGATGAATCCACAACTAGAATTATACATTTTGAACACAAAACTGCTTTTAATTAAATATGTATGCGGTGAATTAAAACTTCACTCAGAACATAAAAATGGTTTTTCTTTGATTCTGGCAGCACATAGATAGTGTGCATCTAGAATTTTATAACTGCGATTCGAATAAGTATGCACACACCTGTCAGCTATTTAACTTTTCTGTGATAATAAATTTAAAATATATCACCGTGATAAATATGTGGAAGAAAACCGTATAAGTGTAATTTTTTGTGCGCTTTCAGCAGGGCGCACAAAGCTTCACGAATATAAAACACAAATCGACTATCAATTAGAGCTAAAATGATACTGTTGCCATTTACATTTTTATTTAAAAATAATGTATGTGTTAGAAATAAAAACAAAACGTCTGTCATTAATATTTTGATTTTAACAGTATATAAAACTTAAGAAAGATGTTAAGAAACTATAAACTAGAAAAAACTTTTAAGTCCTGACGCGAGAATAGAACCCGCGACTTCCCCAATCCAAATTTTTACAAGATGATTATTGATTGTGAAATTTTGGCGCCCCCCCAAAAGTGCCGCCCGGGGCGGGCCGCCCCCCCCGCCCCCCCACGGTACGCCACTGTTCCTCCCCAGCCAATAATACCATATTGTAATATAGATTGAACAATTGCATAGTGCACTCTTTTTAGGTTTTCTAAGCTAAGAATATTTCTAAGTCTAATAAATAATAATAATAATAATATATATCTTTATTTAACAAAATTTGCAAGATTTATAACAAAAAAAAAGAAACATACATATTCAGCGTTAATATTTACAATGGTTTATGTAAGTACAAAAGATTAGCAACAGAAGATAAATAATATAAATATGAACAGAAGGTACCTACTTGAAGAATAGAAAATAGTTACAAATTATGGTTTTTCGTAATCCACCTCACTAGGCTAGCCTGTGTTGAGGCAGTAATTTTTAAGTCAATTTATATTTCTTATTAACATACCTACACTTATATTAAAATATAATCATACAAACGATTGGTTGCATTGACAATAAATTTTGAATAATAACAATCAGTATATTGGTTTAGTTACGAATTTGGGTGAGCGCACCGGTAAAGACCCTATCATTATTTTTTATCCAAATTTTTATGTAATTTTTGAAATTTTTTTGTGAATCACATTTTTTTATTCTATATGGAAGAATGTTATAAAGTCTTGATGCAAGGTATCTGAAGCTTCGTTGACCAAAAGTAGCATGCGTTATGGGAATTTGAAGTAAGTCTCTTCTATTGTTGCGTGTATAGCGTGTATTTAATCTTTTTTCATAGTATTTATGTATATTTGTGTACAGATGATTGAGGATTGTTTTTGCGTATATCTGCCGAACGTCAAACACATTCATAATATTAAAGATAAAATTCGAGTCTGTAATTAGAGGTAGTCTTAAGGATTATTTTTATAATGGTTTTCTGTGGCTTAATGATTGGGTCTAGTGCAGATGCAGTGCCACCTCCCCATGCTATGATGCCATACTCAATAATAGATTGACAGACTGCAAAATAAATCATTTTCAAGTGTTTTAAGTCGAGGAAATTTCGTATTGTTCTGAAAAAATGCTTTGTTTTTCTTATTTTGTTTGCAACTATTTGAGAGTGAAGATTCCATTTGAGATATGGATCAATGGTGAGGCCGAGGTATTTCATCTTTGTAGTGCGCTCAATGTAAGGACACTGGCAATATTCATTGGAATTTAAACATGTGTGTATTCTAATAGAGGCATCATCGTGAGGTTGTCCTGTAATATTTATGCTTGATGTGACGTATTTAGTTTTCTCGGTGTTCAGTGTGGGTGTATTCGTATCTAACCACTTTTTTATAATGCTTATATACGTTTCAGCTTTTTCGTAGACAGCTTGCCAAGTGTCAGCTTCAAAGAGTAGATATGACAGTGTCATCGGCAAAATTAACAATTTTCCCCTGAATATTAATGTTGCATAATTCGTTAATGTACAAAAGGAACAAAGATGGTCCTAATATGCTACCCTGAGGAATCCCATAGTTAGAGGAGAACTGATCGCTAAGTGTTTTATTTACTTGAACTTGTTGCTTGCGATTGTTAAGGTAGCTTTTAAAAAAATTAAGTTCGTTACCTGTAATACCGATTTTTATAAGTTTGTTTATTAATTTACTGTGTGATATTGTATCAAAGGCTTTGGAGAGGTCTAGAAAGATTGAAATACATTTTTTGCTTTTATCGAGGTTTTTGACAATGAAATCAGTTACGGCGGCAATAGCGTCTGCGGTACTCTTGTTTTCTTGAAACCCGTATTGGTTTTCTGATAATAGTTTATGGCTAACAAGAAATTTAACCAACTGAGCATTGACAATTTTTTCAAATACTTTAGATAGACTGGTCAGTAGAGTTATTTGTTTGTAATTGTTTATGTTTGTCTTCATACCCGTTTTATGTATGGGGATAACAATACCATGTTTCAGGTTTGAGGGGAAGTGTCCCTGATTGATGCTAAGGTTTATTAGATATTCAAGGGGCAATGCAATTTCCATAGATAGTGTTTTCAAAATCTTGGTCGTTACTCCATCAACCCCGGCAGAAGAAGTGTTTTTTAGGGAGTTAATAATGTTAAAAATGTTAAGGATCTCTTCTGCTGACACAGTTTGAAAATTAAACCTTCTTTTGGAAAATTGAAGTTCTGCTTCAGTAGGTTGAACATTCCCACAATTTGGTAGACGAGAAGCAAGATTTGAACCAATGTTTGTAAAAAAATTATTGATGTAATCGGCAATGAGCTTTGGGTTTTTTTGAGGTATCAAAATTTTTTCCATCAATACAAAGTTTACTTATGTCCTGTTTGTCTTTGGTATTTTGTGTATTTGTGGCTTCTCTTAGAATTTGCGACATTTTTTTGGGATCGTTGTTACTTTCTTTGATTTTGTCTATATATGAATACATTTCCTAATCTTTTTGACGAGTTCGGAAATATGTATTTTCCATTTAAAATTTTGATTTATATATATTTATTGATAATAATAATTACGAAGCAGAACTCGTTTATAATAAACTGTTTTTATACATTAAATAATAATATTATTGAAATCATATAAAAAAAAAAACAAGCACAATCTTACTTACTTTGGTGTATTATGAAGTTTAAATCTGGTTCTAATTTGAATTTTTTGATAGAGAATGGGCTACATTTTGTTTTTTCATTGTTTAAAGTGATAAATTTTTATCGAACCAATTTTTCAATATGTTGATATCAATCAATATTCGCTAGGTTATTAACAGTATTCTAATACCTTAATAGATACCTTCAAGCCGGTACCTTTCTTTCGGAACCAATCGGCTTACGTTTATAATCGGTACCTTTCTTTGATTAATTTGTATTATTTCATAATCAATTCATTTATAATAATACATAGTACATTTGCGGCACGTTCCACTGTGGAAGATACTCTCAGAAGCGCCTTGGTGTAAGACCACCATTCAGAAATGAAAATAAACGGCTTTAGGCGTGTTTGGTGACAAGATCTGAATAGCCAGGTACTTCCCCCTTTCCTCTCCCACATCTCCTTCCCCTTAGAACTACCTTCAGCCTCATAACACACCCCAATTGGGGATGCCACAGTCTCACTGGCTCCAGATGGGAGCAGCTGGGATTCTGGTGATATGTTTAGTGTACCTCCCTGTCGACACCTCATAACAGGTTACACCTAGTGAATTATGTAATGTAAAGCAAACAATTAACTTATATATAAATTAATTATGGCACTATCTGTGTATTACCACATTAATTGTACCTATTGACAAACTACTTAAGGCGATCTACTAGTACAGGAAACAATCGACGTTGGAATTCACGCCCCTTTATGGGAGGAGCTTAAAAATAGTTGAGAAAAAGCTTTCGGAAAAGGTTGGAAAAGATATTTGAAATTTTTTTTTACATGTGGATTTCGTAAAAAACAATAATTCCTTTTTTATGCATTGTTTATTGTAATAAAACGGAATTTTTAAATTGATTTCACGAAAACAAGCCGCGCGGAGCCCAACACGTCATTTCTCCGCTGCGTTCGGAGGAGTAGTGACCGAAAATAAGGGCGGCTGCCAGTCGTTCTTCGGTGGACGTTATAAGGTTCACTTTGGTATTACAAATTCGTCGACTGCCGTATTTTCGCCGTGATCTCAAAAATAACAACGCGAAAATGCATATTATATTTTATTTTGTGAGGTTCAGGCGTAAATTTCAATTTTTTTGCGATTATCATAAAAGAAACTAAATTTGCCACATTAAACAATAAAATTGTATCCGAAAAGAGGTTTATAAATAGGAGAGTTTGGACTTCAAAGTGTTTTTCATAAACCTTATAATTTATGTTTTTCTAAGCTTATTAAAAGACTTATGAAAAAAATTACCGATATTTTTAAGGGCCAAGATATGTTTTACACGCAGTATTTAATTGAAGCATCTATAATACTTCTAAGCGATCAATTTTCAAAACAAAATCGTATGATTTTGCATTATTTAGTATGTCTTCATCTTAAGGTAGTTTATTGGGACATTTTTTCTGTAATATTTTTAATTTATTTTATTTTATTTCCTGTAATAATATGTATGAATACTGCAGATCGTTAACGTAAAAACAACAGACGAAGTCGAATATATTAAGACCACTTAATTATTGTGAACTGTTACTTATTGATAAGTGATGTGCAATCACGCTAGGGAACGATGAGAAGTTACCGAAAGTTATCCGATCAATCCAATTGACTGTGCTACGGGGCCTGGACTGGTACGGAATGCCGTGGGTAAAATATAAATCGCATTTTTTACATTAGCTCCACTAGGCCTGGAGAAAAAAAAAATCCTCAAGGCCCATCTCATCTTTGGGGATGATGTGTGGAGGGTCTCTGGAGGGAAAGAAAGGAGAGGAACTTCGGGGAAAGAGAAAGATAAGAAAGAGTTTGAATAAATTACAAAAATAGCGACCAAGAAACATCAAATTTTGGTATCCCACAGGGCACCGTTCTGGGACCAGTAGTATTCATTTTGCATGTAAATGACATATTTCTTCAACACTTCATGAACAATTTATCTTTTATGTCGATTATTTAAAAAAATTAAGTTTATTTAAAAGCCACGGAAGATAAAAATAATCTAAACATATGGGTTGGCGATAACCTCCTGTCATTAAATAGTGATACTACAGTGACCGGACAGAATCATGCAACTTCAACACGTTCTATAATAAGTCATTAAGAGATATGAAGAAAAAAACTAGTTAAATAGGCTATGTTAGGTAAGGTTATGGGTTACTTTTCTTTTTTTTTTCTTTACGTTTTAAAGGGGTGTTGAAGTTGCATGATTCTGAGTTGTCATAGAACCAATAAAATATATACCATTCCGTACCTTTGTAGGTTTTCACGGCCAAAGGTATTTTCGTTATTTGTTATTGGGGTGTTATGCCGTGTCGCGCTACCTCCTTCTTTAGCCAACGTTTCGGACAGCGTTACAAGATAACGTAAGTAAAAGATTGAAAGTACGAGGTCCAATAAAACTGCTGTGGTTGCTGTCTTTGGTATTCGTTTGTGGGGTATAAAATGCATTATTATTTCTAATTACTTAGCTTTTATCCACGGCTTCGCTCGCTTAGTATTAGTGGGAAATTACTGGCATAATTGTTATTATTATTGCTATTTTGTCTAATAGAAAATAATTATTGTTTTATAGAAAATTTTAAAATTTGAGAATGACATTTCGTAAATAAAAATTCTATTTTAGAAAATATTTAAATTATAGAAATAGAAATTTATTTTAAGTACCTACTCCCTTTATTAGTATTTTATTCATATTTGAATCCAGAGTAACCTAAGAAAATAAGAAAATGACAGTCCACTTCAAACGCTATGCTTTATAGCAACGTTATGCTTTTTGTTCGGAAAATAAACATTTTTAAAGATATGTAGATATTAACTACGACGCCAAAAAAGTACTCTTTTTAATCACAACAAAGCACTCTTTTTAAGCCGAAAATTAAAAAAAAAACACATTGTTTCCAAGGTAACAATTTGTTTGACGTTTGCAATAACTCGATTTTGTTAGGGACAGAAGACGTATGATACATAATTTCATAACGCCACAGCTCATTCATAACGCCAGAGCTTACCAATATATAAAGCCGTTGTTACTCGCAAATAATGTAGCTTTCGATTAGTGAAAGAATTTTTAAATTCCATTCGATATTTATTGCGTGAAAGAGTAAGGACCATCCAACCATCCAACCAACCATCCATACAAACTTTCGCATTTATAATATTAGTAAGATGGGTATTCTGTATTCATTTTTTTCGAATTTGTTTTGGTTATTAAAGATATATTTTATAGTTTATGGAGACTGAATAGTTTAGATTCTTTGTATAATGCATCAGTTGAAAATGTTATTTTTCTATTATACAAAACTTTGATAATATAATTTTGAGATATTTGTAAAGGTTTTATAAATGCATCAAGCGCACCACCCCACCCTATTATACGTCATCACACATCTTCTGCCTTGATGATGGACACTGTAACGCTGTCCGAAACGTTGGCTAAAGAAGGAGGTAGCGCAATATGGCATTTCACCCCAAAAACGAATAACGAAGAAATACCATCCTTTTCGAAATTTACAATAACAATTAACCCCAAATATCTTCAAATAATCTTACATAATCATTCTCTCATATAAAATTAGGGATTTAGGAATCTAGGAATAATCTATAAATATAAAATTTTTAAAATGTTTGTATGTATGTATGTCCACATACCTCGAGAAGAACAAAATTATTAACGACATATGCTTGGTGTAACTCTAAGTGACCAGCTCAGGTATGGGGGCTCCATCGAAACCAGAGTTAAGTTAGCCTCTCAGAAACTGGGCGTACTGTATAGGGTCCGCAGATACTTTAAAAGTACACAACTGCTAACCCTGTAAAAATCGCAAGTGCACCCCACCGTTGAATTTGTCAGCCACCTCTGGTCTGGAGCTCCAAAATACCTAAAAAAAACTTGACTCTGTGCAGAAACGGGCGGTCAGTTTGATAGATTCTCCCATCTTAATAGACGGATTGCAATCTTTAGAGCACTGGCGTCAGGGGGGAATGCTGTCCTTGTTCTTCCGGTTTTACAATGGAAGATGCTCCGAGGAACTAGCGTCATTGATCCTCTCGGCACCGGTGCATAGATGGGAAACACGCCAAACACGAGCCCAACATTTGTACACGGTTGACATTAGTCTCATAAGAATCGTTCGTTTTTATGACTCGTTCTTGAGTTCAACAGCTCGGCTGTGGAACGATTTACCGGCCTCTGTGTTTCCTCCCTCCTACAACATGGGTCTCTTCAAGACCCATGTTCACTCCTTCCTTTCCCCAAAAAGACCCTCCACATAGCATCCTCAAATTATTAAATTATTTTCCTCAGGGCCTCCTGCGTGGAGTTAATGTAAAAAAAAAGTCCGTTATGCGTTGCTATATTAAGCATAGGAAATGTTTCAAAATTTCAAAATACCTTTTTTGCACCCTCGCGAAGGTTTCTGGATTATTACAATAAGGAACTCCAGTGAAAAATATTACGGCTTTAAAAAAATATGCTCTTATAGACCAATAAACGCTGATTCTGAATATATAAGTTTTTTTTAATAATATTAAACGTACAGTTTTAAAAAATATATTAAAAAGTGCATTTTTAATATTCTCGTTAAAACACAGCGTTAAGTTGGTATGCTGTGTTTTGCTGTATGGTGACGTCACGATGGAAGATTCACTGTAATTCATTTGGGTCATTTATATGGGAATTTAGGTATGACACAAGCGAATGTTCTATATATTTCTTATTTTTGAAGATGTCGTAAAAGCATATACCTTTATAGAAACTTAATAGAATTGCCTTTTAGATTTTGTATCTGACATATACGATTGTGTTTGAAAATTGCAGTATTTTAAGTTTCAAAATGAAAAAATTAAAAAAAAACAGCTGACTGTAAACTTATTCTATTAAATGGTCGAAAAATTTAGGAAAATTCAAAATTTAAAAAATACAGTCCTCTTACTTTATGAATTTGGAATAAAACTGTCACTTCACTTTTCATCTCGTTCATACAATTAAAAAGGATAAAAAAATATTATAATAATTCTGAAAAAATAACTGAAAAATCCGACATCTTGGACTCGGTTTTACGCAATTAATGCGTTGATTTCTCGAATTTGTATTTATTTACACATGCATAAGGCTTTAACATTATTAAATAATATTACTTTTATGGAAGTTTTATTAAATTCAAGCGGGAAAGGCATAAAAATTATAGAGAAGTAACCTTTGATTATGTAATGTCAGTAACCTAAAAATCTATCGTTAACGAAACTAAATCACCAACAAAACATTATTTAGGACTAAAACTGAAAAAAAGTAAAGGCAGCATTGGTACTTATGCTGAATTACACTAATATCACAGTGAATTAATCATTTAAACGAAAATCATCTTAAAAAACATAAAACTGCAAGTAAAATTCATCAACGTCATTCATTGTTTCGAGAAGAATTTGATTTCGCCATTTGCAATAAATAAGCCAATCAACGCGTAATAATAAACAAGATGGCCGCGCGCCTGCGCAAATCTATGCGAGATTCAATAAAACCAACATAAATATCATAAAATCGTTGTGACATTTTTTAAAGAGTTTTTGTAATGATTAAAAAAACTTTTCAGATGTATTGTCATGTAATAGAGAAGTCCTGTCCATTTTTTTTATAAATAATGACCTTCTAACTTAAATTACTGCTTTTTTTTTTTAGAGTTAGTTTTAAAAGTTAAAATAATTTTCAAAGTTTTAATTTTTGGAGATCCCTCGAAAACACCCATATCTATGATGAATTTTGTGACGTCATCTACTAAAATAACGATACACGTATTTTATGATTTTTATGTTGGTTTTCTTGCATCTCACATTGATTTGCGAAGGCGCGCGGCCATCTTGTTTATTATTACGCGTTGATTGGCTTATTTATTGCAAATGGCGAAATCAAATTCTTCGCAAAACAATGAATGACGCTGATGAATTTTACTTGCAGTTTTATGTTTTTGAAGATAATTTTCGTTTAAATGATTAATTCACTGTGATATTAGTGTAATTCAGCATAAGTACCAATGCTGCCTTTACTTTTTTTCAGTTTTAGTCCTAAATAATGTTTTGTTGGTGATTTAGTTTCGTTAACGATAGATTTTTAGGTTACTGACATTACATAATCAAAGGTTACTTCTCTATAATTTTTATGCCTTTCCCGCTTGAATTTAATAAAACTTCCATTAAAGTAATATTATTTAATAATGTTAAAGCCTTATTGTGTAAATAAATACAAATTCGAGAAATCAACGCATTAATTGCGTAAAACCGAGTCCAAGATGTCGAATTTTTTCAGTTATTTTTTCAGAATTATTATAATATTTTTTATGTGTAAATAAATACAAATTCGAGAAATCAACGCGTAATTAAAATTCGAGAAATCAACGCGCAACGAGAAATAAACATTGCGTAAAACCGAGTCCAAGATGTCGGATTTTTTCAGTTATTTTTTCAGAATTATTATAATATTTTTTTATCCTTTTTAATTGTATGAACGAGATGAAAAGTGAAGTGAGAGTTTTATTCCAAATTCATAAAGTAAGAGGACTGTATTTTTTAAATTTTGAATTTTCCTAAATTTTTCGACCATTTAATAGAATATGTTTACAGTCAGATGTTTTTTTTAATTTTTTCATTTTGAAACTTAAAATACTGCATTTCTCAAACACAATCGTATATTTTCGTTGTTAGTTTTTGGGGTGTTATGCCGTGTTGTGCTACCTCCTACTATAGCCGACGTTTCGGACAGCGTTGCAGTGTCCATCATCAGGGCAGATCCGGTAGATCCGACGATGTGTGACAATCGTATATGTCAGATACAAAAATCTAAAAGGCAATTCTATTAAGTTTCTATAAAGGTATATGCTTTTACAACATCTTCAAAAATAAGAAATATATAGAACATTCGCTTGTGTCATACCTAAATTCCCATTTAAATGACCCAAATGAATTACAGTGAATCATCAGTGAATCTTCCATCGTGACGTCACCATGACAGCATTACACAGCATATCAACTTAACGCTGTGTTTTAACGAAACTAACTAACTAACTAACTAACCATCACGCCGTTTCCCCGCAGGGGTAGGCAGAGAGGACGGACCGCCACACAACTCGATCTTGGCACACACTCTTTGCCTCGTTCACATTCATACATCGTCTCATACATGCTCTTCTATTATTCCGACTCTTCACATGGCCCGACTCAAGTATCTGATTCACTTGGTCGTGCCATGTCTTCCTCGGGCGTCCCCGACTTCTTCTACCATTCACATTTGCATCATATATTCTCCTTACACTCCTTTCCTCGTTCATTCGCTCTACATGCCCAAACCATCGGAGAGTCCCTTTCTTAATCTTACACATCACGCTTACGTCAGCCTTGCATTCTTTGCGGATATCCACGTTTCTCTCACGATCGTACATGGTTTTACCACACATTCGCCTCAGGGATCTCATTTCTACAGCATTCAGTCTGCTTTCATCCTTCCTCTGCCAGTTCCATGCCTCACTGCCATACATCAGGGTAGGTACCAGCACTCCATTATGGACGGCTAGTTTCGCGTCTTTGGACAGTTTTTTATTACCGCCAACGGCATTCAGTCCTCCATTAATGGAGTTACCGGCATTCACCCTTCTTTCAATATCTCTATCAGCCTTCCCATCTTTCGTAAACATACTACCCAGATACACAAACTCATCCACCTGCTCCAAGTATTCATCATTCACAACTATATTGCATACTGTTTTCGTACTCTCTCTTTCAAACACCATGACTTTAGACTTACTTACATTCATCATTAACTCATTCTTCATACATACTTCGTTCATCCTAGACACGAGAGACTGTAGATCTTCCATACTGCTAGAAATTAGCACCGCATCATCAGCATACAAAAGGCAACATACTTCCAGATTACTCAATTTTGCGCCCAATCCCATCTCTTTCAATTCTTGCATACAATTATCCATGTATAGATTGAATAACCACGGTGACATTACGCAGCCTTGTTTAA
Source organism: Limnephilus lunatus (assembly GCA_917563855.2). Lineage (NCBI taxonomy): Eukaryota > Metazoa > Arthropoda > Insecta > Trichoptera > Limnephilidae > Limnephilus > Limnephilus lunatus. Next base: position 45,128,785 of record OU830603.1, on the reverse strand, counting down.
CACCTTTTGTGATGTCAAACCACTCCGTAAAATCGCCGTTCACTCTAACACATGCAACGCTTCCCTTATATAGCGACGCAATTGCCTGAATGAGCTTCGTATTCACTCCGTACTTGGACAACACCTTCCATAGCTTTTTCCTGTCAACTCGGTCGTACGCTTTTTGTAGATCTACAAAGGCACAGAAGAGTTTCTGGTTTTTTGCAAGAAACTTCTCAGTGAGCATACGCAATGAGAAAATCTGGTCCATGCACCCCCTTCCACTCATAAAAGCACCTTGCACATCCCATATTTTATCTTTTGTTTCCATTCTTACCCTTTCAATCAATATTCTACCATACAGCTTGCCCACTGAACTTAGAAGGCTAATAGCCCTATGATTCCCACATTCCATACGTGACCCTTTACCTTTGTATAATGGCATGATTACAGCCCTTCTCCAATCTAATGGCGTATAACCCTCCTTTAAACATTGGTTAAAAAGTCTGCACAGCCATGTTAGAATAATACGACTATCTCCTTTAAAGTATTCGGCAGCAATATTGTCGAAACCCACAGCCTTGCCACTCTTCATGCATTTAATTGATCTTTTTATTTCATCCATACTGATTTCTGTAACATTCACTCCATCATCGTTCATAACCGATTCACCGCTGGGATCACAACCACTCGGGTTACTTTCGAAGACTTCCTCGAAATATTTCATCCATCTCTCTTTGATTTCATTCTCATTCGTCAACATTTGTCCATCTTTCGATTTTATCACGTGTTTTAACGAGAATATTAAAAATGCACTTTTTAATATATTTTTAAAAACTGTACGTTTAATATTATTAAATAAAAGTTATATATTCGGAATCAGCGTTTATTGGTCTATATGAACATATTTTTTTAAAGCCTTAATATTTTTCACTGGAGTTCCTTATTATTCATAATTCATATTCCCGGTTTACGAATAACCTGACAATTTTAAAATCTCCTACTGGCATCACTTAACTGTATTTTCCCTTCCCACCAACCTGAGAGAGATCATCATGCTTTATATAAAAAAATGTACCAAAGTGGGCAACCTGCTACTTAAATATCGTTACAAGTTATTCGTCCATTTGTCGCGCACATACTTATTGCAAATTTAAGACACATATGGTTTTCTCATGAATTTCACTGTCAGAACTGAACCAAATTAATATGAAACTACACGGAAAGTACCAGCTTTCTAATAAAAAAAGAATCATCAATATCGGTTCACCCAATCGAAAGTTCTGAGGTAATAAACATAAAATAAATAAAAATTGTAAAATTGAGAACCTCCTCCTTTTCGAAGTCGTTTAAAAAAAATCCGGTTTAGGCAAATATTCTAAGACTTTCCGTATTTTTTTATCGGGTTTTTGAAACCTTGGCGACTTTTTGAAAATTTCAATCCGAAAAATCAGACCATCTTTTATAAACCGGAAATACGGGACATCATTTTTAGGGTGCGAAAAAACGATAATGAAAATAACGTTTTCCACACGAATGGCGCACGAGAATAACGAGGCATACCAAAAATATTACATATCATAGTTATTTGTTTCCATGATCCATCTTATTGATCATTAATCATTATAATGTTCAACGTCTACATATAACTAAATCCAACGTAATAAACTTGTACTTATTTATTTACTTATTTATAATAAAATATTATAAAATTTGATTTTGTTAAAATCAGTTCTCTTACTATTATGCTCCTAAGCATCTATAAGATGTTCATTTTATAAACCGTCATCTTTATTACCATCTGTCAAAACACCAAAACATAAATTCGCAAGGTAACGAACAATAGTGTCAAATTGAAAAATTCACCGGAAATCAAAGTGTTGCCATGTAAAAAAAGAAAATTAGTATGGAATTTTAAAAAGTTAATAGAATATTTCGGAGACGGGACATTTTCAAGTAGTGACGTCATGAGAAAAACCAAAAAACTGATTTATGTATTAACAAAAAAAAACTATAAATTTATAGAAAAATGTTGTAACATTTTCGGAATCTCAGTAGAAAAATCTATCCATACGATTTTTTTCAAGTCATTAAGAAATCCATGCAAGTGGCATATTACTAAAGGTTCAATGTGAAGTTAGAACATCATTACATTATGCGCGCTTAGATCTTTTAAAACACGGAACGAATTTTCATGCGGTTTTCACCAATAGATAGAATGATTCAAGAGTAAGGTTTATATGTATAAGACATGCTTATTATAATAGAGAAAAGCCGAGAAATTCAAATATTCAATTCAGGTAGCGGGCAGCTGGCAAGTGGGTGGTGTGGATTTTATAAAGGTTGGGTAATGGCGCTGTGTTTCGTTAGCCACAGCAACGTGTGGCCGGGTCTGCTAGTTTTAAAATAAATGGACGTAAATTCACCCCTTTCCGCTTGACCACGATTTATTTGTACATTGAGTATACCGCATAAAAGTATTTATTTTTATTTGGTAGTTCTAATTGGTTAAAAATGTTTGGGACACTTTGTTCGCAGTTCCCTCTTAACCCACAGTAGTCCTAAGATACAGTATACGACTACACAAACAATAACCTCTTTAAAATTATTCTGCTGTTTATAAATATTTTGTAATTGATACATTAAAATTAATTAAAAAAATTGTGTTGTGAATGTTCTCTCCCAAAGAAATTGAATAACTTACCGAACAAATGGGATCAAGTCAGCTTTCAGATGCTGCGATGAGTCACTCTTAGATTGTACTGTGGAAAAAGGAGATTCAATATTACAAATACAAATATTAAAAGTACCTAATGCCTGGACCACCGAGAGAGTTGATCTTAAGTGTATACAGATGGTTTTTAATTTGGCACCGGTCGGTCAGATAATTTTACAAAGTGATGCGAGCGACGTCAGTGTGCCGAGTGGCGAGTGGCGAGTACGCATCAAGTGCATGTTTATACCTGCCGAATGGGAAAGCGATAATGGCCAACCTAATATTTATTTATTATTGTTATACGCCCATGGGGGCTTTTACATAGATTATAAATAAGTTTTACAAAAGTTATCGAGTTAGAATTTATACCAAAAGTTATAAAAGTGAAAAATTAAAAAATAGTATATACAAGTAGTTTTTGAAGAATATGGCGTAAAGAAATATTTAAAAAAAATATAATATTTGAGTTATCGAGTTAGAATTTATACCAAAAGTTATAAAAGTGAAAAATTTAAAAAATATATATAAGTAGTTTTTGATGAACATGGCGTAAAGAAATATTTTAAACAATATAAAATTTGAGTTATCGAGATAGAATTTATACAAAAAGTTATAAAAGTGAAAAATTAAAAAAATATATATATAAGTAGTTTTTGAAGAACATGGCGTAAAGAAATATTTTAAACAATATAATATTTGAGTTAACGAGTTAGAATTTATACCAAAAGTTATAAAAGTGTATATATTATATTGAAGAAAATCACAATGTATGAAAGAAATGAGAATGACACAGGTGAAAATCAATATTTCAGGGGAATCTCAACCGAGCAATAGTTAGAGCTAGGAACGAAATAAAAAATAAAATAAAAAAACAGAATTTTCGGGGAATCCTCAACCGACCAAATTCATTGATTCGCGTCAATCAAGAGGTAACAATTCACTTCACGAGTTCACTAGAGGACTAGAGCTAGGAACGAAAATAAAACAACAGAATTTCCAGGGAACCCCTGACCGACCGAGCCATAGAGCTGCGAAAATATAAATAACAGACAGTGTTCACGTGTAAAATATTTTTGGGGCAATATTTTACTTTCGTAAGTTTTTCACGGTCGAGCATCCGGTGCGAGCCACCCCCGCTGCCCCATCCTAGCTACGCCACTGCTGAGAAGACATATTATGGAACCAAAATACATTGCCATTATTCAATGACAACCCTGGTGAACTTTATAAAAGGGACCGGGTCACTGTTGAAGGGATAAGGTAACGTGCACAATGGGCCTGTAGCCTAAGTGTATATATATATATATATAAACCGTCTCCGCTCTATATTAAAAAAATAATAAAAAAAGTGATTCAAATATGCCACCTACAATTTTTTATGTGGATACCGCACAAGAGTTTTAAACTATCAGAAGTTGTTTTTTGGTGACACCTCATAAGAGCGCCAATGTCTGTACAGTGTAAAGACTGTAACGAACATATGTGTGTGTTGTGATCGAGATTTGTTTACAAATTTTACAGACACTTTGCATAAATCAGTTATGATCGGTAATGGCACGACGATTAATGTATTGGGCTGCGGACAGATGGCGTTACAGTTACAGCGAAACGAAAAAGACTGGGTTGATTCTACAATAGACAATGTGCTATTCGTTCCAGATTTAAAATTTAATCAGTTCTCTGTCAATCGCGCTATTAAAAAAGGTTATCTCATGATGACAGATGATAAATCTTGCAAATTTTTCAAGAATGGAGATGTTTGTGCCATAACAAAACGAGAAGGAAGCGGTTATTACACGGATTTACGTTTTATGAGTAAATATAATACTGCAAATGTGGTTAAATCAGAGCTGAATGATTTGAATTTGTGGCATGAAAGCTTATTTCATCAGAACTTTGAATATGTCAAGACAGTTTTACAGAAAAACCATATCGATTCACAGCAATAATTTGTTCCAAAATGTGAGAGTTGTTGTTTACAAAGAAAAATTAATCGATTGCCATTCGTTAAAATAATAACAGCAGCAAGAAGACATGTGAATTAATTCACGCAGATACGTGTGGTCCAATGGAAGAAGTTTCATTAGAAGAATCGAAATATTTTGTTTTGTTTAAAGATGATTTTTCAAATGTTATATATGTTTATTTTGTTAAAAATAAATACGACAACATGAATTGTATTGAAGACTTTCTAAATAAATCTGAAAATATAACTGGAAATAAGGTTAAAATCTTTCGAAGTGACAATGGACTGGAATTTATAAACAAAGAAGTGAAAGAAATTTTCTCAGAGCGTGAAATTACCCATTAAATGACTGTTCAATTCACTCCAGAGCAAAATGGAAAGGCTGATAGGGAAAATAGGACTCTGGTGGAAGCTGCGAGGACAATACTACATAGAAAAAGTTTACCAAAAAAACTATGGGTAGAAGTTGTAAATACTGCAGCTTTTGTACTTAATAGGACTGGAAAGAGCAAAGTAAACGGAAAATCTCCCTTTGAAGTGTGGACTAACAGAAACTTTGACATTCGTCAATTGAAAGTGTTTGGTACGCCTGCGCCTGTATATGCTCACATTCCTAAAGAAAGAAGAAGAAAATGGGACAAAAAGGGTGAGAAGTGACTGATGGTTGGTTACAGCGAAGATGTGAAAGGGTACAGGATATATTTTTCACATAAGAATACCATAGCAACAAAGAGGGATGTAATTTTCTTAGAAAATGAAGTAAATAAAGTCCAGAAATCAATCGAGATAATATCTTTAGAAGACAAACCATCACAAGTGACTGAAAAAATGCTAAATGAAGAAAATAAAACATTGGAAGATGAAGGTGGTATCAAAAGCTCTACTGAATAAGATATGCTATATGAAACCAAATCAGAAACTGATTGTGAACCATGTATTGATGAGTTGAGTTCAAATGAGTTAGTGAGTGAAGAATATCCACTAGCACCCTGCTGTGAGATATCGAAAAGAAAAAGGAAACTAACTTCTTTCTATAAATGTAACAATGTACAGACTGATTTTGATCCTGATCCGATGACATACAAAGACGCCGTGAGCAGAGCAGATGCTTCCAAGTGGCAGGAGGCCATTGAAAGAGAACTGCAAACACTGAGAGAAAACAATACGTGGGAAGTGTACAATGAGCCAGTAGATCCAAGTAAGGTTGTTAGTAGCAAATGGGTGTTCAAAATTAAAGTTCCAAACCAGTATAAAGCCAGGTTGGTTGCTAGGGGGTTTGAACAAGATAATTTGCTTAGTTATCAAGACATTTATGCTCCAGTAGTAAAGTTGTCTACTTTTAGACTGTTTGTCACCATTGCTACTAAATTAAACTTGCAAATCTATCAAATGGATGTTACCGGGGCATTTTTGTATGGGGAAATCCAAGATGAAGTGTATATTCAATTACCTGAAGGAGTTTATTCTAATAATGAAAATATTGTAAAATTAAACAAATCACTGTATGGGTTAAAAATATCTCCTAAGTGTTGGAATAATGAGTTCAATGATGTCATGACTAGAGAGGGTTTTCTTAGATCAACTGCGATTCATCTTTATACAAAAAATATAATGGAAAAGATAAAATTTCTGTGTTATATGTAAAGGACCTATTAATATTTGGAACAAATAACTCTGAAGTCAAACAGCTTAAAAAGCTTAAAATATGGAATTTAAAATGAAGGATTTAGGATGTATATCTGATTTTCTAGGTATTAATGTGAGCCAGAACATAGAATCTGGTATTACTGAATTTAGTCAGAAAAGTTACTTAGAAAATGTTCTTGTAAAATTTCAAATGGAAAATTGCAAGCCGATGGCTACACCAATGGATAAAAATTTTAATTCTAAAATCTTTCAAAATCAAAAGGTAGATACAAATATTGAAAAATTATGTAGGCAAATAATTGGAAGTTTAATGTATGCTGTACAAGGTACAAGACCTGACTTATGTTTTGCTGTTTCAATGCTAAGTAAGTAATATTGTGCCAATAATGTATTGTTAGCTGCTCTAAAAAGGGTTTTACGCTATGTAAAGTATACGTTATATTATACAGATTGGGGTGGTGATTTAATTGAGTTGTAATTGATAGAAAGTCCACTTCTGGTTATATGTTCTTATTTTCAAATTGTTTAATATTGTGGAGTTCTAAAAAACAAAACATCAGTAAGCCTATCGTTAACTGAGTCTGAGTATGTGGCAATGAGTATGGCTGCCGGTGATGCTTGCTGGTTGATAAACTTGTTAAATGATTTTGGTTTTCAAAATGTTGGTCCAGTAAACATTTTTTGTGACAATCAGTCAGCTATCTTAACTGCAAAGACAGAATCTATAAAACGTTTCAAGCATGTCGATATTCGTTTTCACTTTATTTAAGATTTAGTTAAAGATAATAATATATGTATAAAGTACATAAACACTAGTGAACAACTAGCTGATATTATTACAAAAGCATTGAGTAAGAAATTGTTTGTAAGATGAATGTAATCTAGTGTAATGTAATCTAGTTTGCATAGGTTAGTGTATTTTTTGCGAAACATTTTTTTGGGTTAAATGTAATTTTAAATATTGGAATGTTATTACTTTGAGGGAGGGTATTGTCTTTTATATGGCAATGTAATAACATACTGTTGGTATCACTGTAAATTTACAGAAAGTAAATTGTTAAAACTGTCAGCTTATTTTTGTATTTATCAGTTCAATAAACTGGTATTTTGCCAGGAAAATACAGAGACTATTATTTATTATCACTTCACCTCGTTACTTTTTTAAAAAAAATAGAAATAGATTTTCCTGTTAAAAAAAAATAACAATCATAAAAATTTTTGTTGTCAAGATTGTTTTGTTAAAATAAAAATGTTATCTTTGTTACGAGGTTTAATTTGCTTACGGGGAAAAACCAGAAGTTACTAAATTTTAAATATCAAAATTTTTTTCAGCAATTGATTGCTCTATAAATAAACATGATAACGCGTCAGATTATAGAGAATTCTCCAATTTAAGGAAAAATGGTTCAAAACAGTTCTAATCTAACGGTCGTAACGGGAGCCCGTGCCACAGTACTGTCTTTTCGCGTAACGCTTTCGTGACGGTAGCAGAGTTACTTAACATGCTGAAAAATTCAAACAGTTGAAAGACTCAAAAAAATTCAAATAAATTCCAAGACTCAAAAACCAATACTAACATCGAAAAAAATATTATTGATCTCGATAATGAAGTAAAATCTGAAATACTAGGGCTGTCCGTAAAATAAGGTCTCCAAGGCGCTGCGGTCGCGAGGAATGATTTCAAGCGCAATCCTGCAATACCGGCGTGTAGCCTGGTTTCCCCTTGTCAAATCCCCACCACGTTGCACTCTCTGTGAAGCTTAGTCTCGGCGTGGCAGCCATCGGCGATGAAGCGTCCACTCGCCGCACCCGCTAGGTGTGAGTTACGCTCTGTAATTCGTTTTTAAACTTTGCTTCGGTGAATCTGAATGATCCCACTGGGATTGTTCCTTTGTCTCTGGGGTCGTGTAGTGTATCCGGGTCTCGTCCCCAGTCACAATTGAGTACAAGAATACTTCGCCATCGATGTCGTAGCACTCAAGGAATTCACGGGCTGCTTCAACCCGTTGTTTTTGTGATCTTCGGTGAGCATTTTGAGACCCACCTTGGGCCCAACTTTGTGGTCTCCTAAATTTTTTGTCCAAATCTTATCAATAGTGGTCTTACTGACATCAGGGATCATATTACAGAGCTCCCGAACCATCGCCCGTTGATTTGAATTCATTGTTTTTTTCACTTTGGCAATTTTTTCATCTGAAACCGATGGCCATCCGGCACGCTTTCGAATTCTCTGCACCATTTGTGCACGTTTTCGCACTCATACACTTCAAGTAGTTGAGAATGAATTTCTACCGGGGTTTTGTTCTCCGCACAAAAAAACTAATTATAGAGCGTAACACCCGGCAAGTGCATCAAGCGAAAGCTTCATCGCGAACGGCTGCTACGTCGAGACCAAGTGTCGCAGGCTACACGCCAGTTTTCCCGGATCTCGCGTACACTCGTTCCTCGCGACCGCAGCACCTTGGAGACCATACTTTACGGACAGCCCTCGTATTAAAAATGCAACAACAAATAACTCAATCACAAGACAAACTATTCGAACAAATGACCAATTGGTGGGAAACATTGAAAAAATAATGAATAAACGCAACAATACCATCCTATGTCTACGTATTATCAACAACCAAAGTTACTCCTCGAGAAGAAGAAATATTTTCAATCATTATATCGTCGATTAAAAATAATCCCAAAGCAGAAGAAATTGAAAAGATAATAAAAAAAATCAGCTCCCTACTATTTGCTGACGACATCGCGAGATTAACGACATCACAGGAGGGACTACAAGAGTGGATTAACCGTTTCAACGAAGAGTGCACGGCGGCGGGAATGAAGATGAGTACCTCAAAAACAGAGGTGATGGTTATAGGAAGGGACCAAACTCAGTGCACCATAATCGCTAATGGGGCTCAGTTGAAACAGGTGGACAAGTCCAAATACCTTGGAATCGAATTCTCCAGCGATGGTCGGCAAGACCGAGAAATTGATCGAAGAATAAGTGCAGTATTGCGTCCTCTCTACAGCTCAGTGATAAGGAAAGCTGAAGACAAAGATGGCAGTCACTTACGGCCACCAGATATGGATGCTAAATGAACGAACACGCTCTCGAGTCCAAGCTGCCGAAATGAGGTACTTGAGAGGAGTGGCAGGGTTTACGAAAAGGGATCATATAAGATACTCGACGATCCGAGAAGATCTAAACATTAAACCACTGCTACTCTTCATAGAAAAATCGCAACTCAGGTGGTTTGAGCATGTTCTAAGAATGTCTGATGACCAAATTCCGAGGAAGATACCAGTGCGATTCCAGAGGGTAGACGTCCAGTGGGCCGCCCCATACAAATTTGGGCGAGGCAACTCCAGAAACTATGCGAGGAGAGGATGGGTCTACCATGTACGGAGGCGGAAAAATCAGCACAAGACAGGGACGTATGGAGGAGCCTTGTCCATGCAATTGGTCCCCGGCCCAAATAGGACAAGGGGAAGAAGATGAATAAAAAAATAAATAAAATTAAGCAACATAAAGATAGGAATAAATGGTTTTGAGAAAAACAAAAGAAAAATAATAATAATATCGCACCCAAAAATGAAATATGCAAACACCCCAACTGTTTTTTTTTTATTTATTTTTTATTCATAAATTTCCTTATTATCTATTTACAATTTTTTTACGTTTTTTAAATTAAGTCCCTTTAAACGGATTGATATCAATTATCATAAGCAATAATTATTAGCCTGAAACACTCACCTACATTGAAAAAATCTTCCGAGAAAAGATACTTGCCGCCAACGGGACTTGAACCCGTGTCCTTCTGATTGCCGGTCACCTGCTCTTGACCACTGAGCTATGGCGGCTTTGATATCAGTTTGTCAACGGGTTCTTTTGTTTACTTTTTTTAAAAATTGAAACAGGTAAATAAAATATACACATTATATACGCGTATATACATAAAAACATATATTTTGGAAAAAAAATTGTTAATAATAATGTTGAAATTTAAAAAACTGATAAACGATTTGGTGGGCAATGACATTAAAAAAAATCAAATTCAAATCATAATGAATGTTATAAATCATACATCAACTCTGTTGGAAGAGGTCTGCAAGATAACATAATGGTATTCTGGTCATACTCAAAATCATTACGAAAAACCAATTATTGTAATCCTGAAGCAATTGCATATTGATGATATTTCCGCAAATAGCAAACATATTCTCTAAATAATATGGAAAAAAGGAGTTGAAGATAATATTGTCTATTCTACAGCTTGAAATTTCAGATTGACAAATATAAAGGTTGACAGAATGTGGCAATGGCGGAATTGGTAAATGCGCACGTCCCGATTAGTTGAAAGGTTTGTGGTTCGAGTCCCAGTTGCAACCATTATATTTTTCTATTTTTTGTGTCTTGTTCTCATTCATATTTTCGGTTCGATTATTATTATTAACTTCTTCTTCAATAATTAATATGTTATTAATTTATAGACAGATATTCTTCGATTTTATATTCATATGACGTACTTACAATCGCACTGATAACATTAGTGTAGCATTGAGGAATTAAGTTAAGAATTAATTTTTCATCTGTTTGTACTAAGTCCAAATTACCTGCTAACCATTCATTGCCCAACATTACTAAATACATACAACTAAAGTAACCCCGATGAAATACATAGAAGTGCAGTTGAATTTTTTTTAAAGTAAAATAGATTCCAGTAAGGGTCCTGGACCTGATAATATTCCTCCTTTCTTTGTCAGTTTCAGTGCAAATTTTTATATTTACCGCTTTTTGTTATTTTTAATGGACCTTTAACCGCTGGAACTATTCCTCAATCATGAAAAGAAGCACACGTGGGACCAGTATTCAAATAAAGTGACAAATCTTTAATTAAAAATATGGACCAATTAGTATACTATCATGTTTTAATAAGGTTTTTGAATCTCTGATACATAAAAATATTTTTTCACACTTCAAGCATCTGCTCGGCACTAGGCTCCATGGATTTGGTCCTCACAAGAAATTCATAACAAAACGATCAATATTAGAATCCCGAGTAAGAAAACTAGAGACAAGTCATTGTTTCATATCGAAAGTGCTTCAACTGATCTCAGGCAAAATTCTTTCTTATTAAGAACTTTATTACAAAAAAATTATCGATGCTCTTTTTGTGTACTTTAAGCTCTTTTAGACAAATAGCTAATGGAGCTATATAATAATCAATCCATTTACAAATAACATAATTCACTGTAACAAAACTGATACATTGATACCGTAATTTAGTATATATTTTTTGTATTTAAAATTTTAAAAGAATTTATATATGTGAATAAATATATATTTTATTTTTCCACTTTACACTTTGTCTTACTTTACGTCTGGTATTTATTTTTATGTATTTTGTAATTATCTTATTTAAATATAAAAAAATAGAGTTTTCTTTTTTCCATGTTCTAGCCATAAAACTGGCACACTTTATTTTACTATCTTACTTTTGTTTTACTATTATTTTACTTTCATTTCACTTTTATTTTACTTTTACTTGTATTTTTTTATTTAATATGTGTATAAATATAACGTTTTCGACATTACGTCTGGTGTTTTTCAGTTTTATTTTTTTTATTTTTTACGGTACTCCAGATTTTATATCCGGGTAAAATCTTTTCCAAATGAAAGACTGAACACTTCCACATACTTTTCCAAAAATAATTATCTAGTAAATCCACGCAATTTAAGTGCACTACATAAGTATAATAAATACAAAACAATACAAGAACAATACGTCAATCCACCAGAAACATAATGGGAAAATAATTCACCGGCTCCAGATATTTTCATATCAGAGGGTTCGGCTCTGATGAAATCCTAACTGGACCGATAAATCCTACTGATCTCTCAATATAAATATTTTAAAATTCTTTCGTAATCCTACATATATTGAGAATGACTGACTTTTGCTTTTCTAACATCTAACACACTATATAAAGAGGAAAGATTTGTTTGTTTGTTTGCATTGAATAGGCTCCGAAACTACCGAACCAATTTGAAAATCTTTTTCACTCTTAGGAAGCTACAGTATCCCCGGGTGACAAAGGTTATATTATATTTAAAAAAAAAATAGGAATCCTTACTAAAACTCCAATAATGTAATACAAGGCTTAAAAAAATTACCTAAAATATTATTAAAATCGCGTGCGCTGCGAAAACTATTGATGATAGAAAAAAATAATGTACTACGACTTTGCAGAACACATCATTATTTACAAAAAGTATACGGACTGCATCTGTCTAACTATTAGAGTTATGCTACAATGAGTGCTCTTTTATTTTAATAATTTAAATAAAATGTCGCCGCTTGAAAAGGCACTTTATTTGTATCTTAGTTTTAGTCCTTATCAAAATAAATTACTTTATATTCAAGACTGCTTCAATATCTTTATTAAACTTTTTGAATTATTCCATTCGAACATTCAATTCGAAAGATTTCACGAGTTTAAAAATGTAAGTATTAAAAACGTAAGAAAGTATTAGACGCGGGGGGGGAACGGGGACGCACAGGAAGGTTATTCCGGGAGAAAAATGTATTTATTTGAATATGGCATTGCAACGCATGCTGGAAACCAGCTAGTTTATATATAAATTCTTTGACAAATCTAATACGCCTAAATTTTAAATGAGAGAGCTAGGTATAATGCCAGTAGCCGAAATAACAAATGGTAAAAATTTTATATTCTGAGAATGCCAAATTCTTTTGATCTCATTTCCTAAATCTGTATATTAGCAGAAACAGTTTTCTGAATATTGCAAGAATTTGGAATGGAATTTTTTTTTTTAAATTTTGTCATGTAAAACTATATCGGGTCTATTATGACTAATTGTTCTGTCTGTTAAAATAGTTACATTGTCAAAATTTTTATAAAATTTATTTTCTAAAATTGAATTTGGTTCATATTCATAATATGGTACATTACGGCAGTCAATTATGTTATGTTTAATGACCTATGAATTATTTTTAAAACTTGATTGTGCCTAAATGTATACTCGGACGGCTCTAATACAGAACATCCCGATATAATATGTTCTATAGTTTCCAGAAAAGCCAAACATTTTCTACATAAATCATCAATTTGATTTGTATCTTTGATGATATGCTTCCTATAATTTTTAGTATTAATGACTCTATCTTGAATGGCAAGCATAAATCCTTCTATTTCTGCGCTGAACTCTCCAATACACAACCATTTTTTTGACGAAAGTTTGTCAACATATGTTTTGTTGAGATAGTTTAAGTGTTTTGCGTGAAGAATTTTATTTGACCAGGAATCTAATAATTCCTGGCTGGTATTTATAAGAATGCTGGCATTCTCATCGTATAAATAAATAAATTTGACGGCGAAATATTTCTATCTGCCTTGCTAATTATTTTGTGCATTTCTGAACTATCAGCTTTCCTATGGAAAAAACTACTTAGCATTTCTACCTGATTATGTTTTAAAGATGTTATTTTGACTATACCTCTACCTACTAAATTTCTAAGTAAATTAATTCGTTCTATAGCTGAATTTGGATGATGGCAATTAAAATTTGTTAGCGTAGTTCTAATTAATCGTTCTAAGCTATCTAAATCTGTATTGGACCATTTAATTATGCCAAATGAGTAAGTTAATAGAGGTATTTATTGCCTTTACTAAAATTTTAGCAGATAGATTGCATTTAAAAAATTTTCTGATCCTAGTTTTAAATTTAATCCTAATATCATTTTTAATTTTTAATACTAGAATGATCTAATCTATTTGATTGCGGATATCCTAAATATTTATAAACCTCGTCCCCTTTCATACTTTCAATTTTGAAGTTTCTAAATATACCCTCGTCTCCATCTACAATTTTACCTTTCTCTATATGGATCGTTCTACGATCGTTCAAAAGTCATTTTAATATCATCTGAAAATAAAAAAAAATAAATCTCTAAATTTGGTTCACAATTCGAAAATGACTTTAAATCATCCATAAATGATAAATGTGAAATTATATTGCTCTCTCTTGTATTACCTTTAATTTTTATTCCAAACTTGGTTAATAACATTTTAGATGGAGGATTTAATGTTAAGCAAAACCAAAGAGGACTTAGTGAGTCTCCTTGAAAAATCCCTCTTTTTATTTAAATGCCCGGTACTAAAATTTTCTTATCTTTCAAATTTACAAGCAAATCGGTATTCCAAAATGACACAATTTTTTCCAAAAAGCTAAAAATAATTGGGCTAATTTTATATATATATAAAACTTTTATCAGCCACGAGTGCGGGACATTATCGTAAGCCTTTTGGTAATCTGTATAATAAATATTTAAATTACGCTTTTGGGTTTGAATCTGTTTTAGAATTACAGAATCAATAACTAATTGTTCTTTACATCCCATATGTTTTCTGCGACAACCTTTTTGTTGTTCAGATAAAACATTTTTTTCATCTAAATGAGTGTATATTAAATATGTCAAGCAAGAGGTTAAAATTATATATATTGTCGGTAAACATGTAATGGGTCTATACTGAGAGGGATTATTAATATTTTCGCTTTTAGGCAACATATAAGTAATGCCCTTAGTTAGAAAATTTGGAAAATTTTGAGGTTCTCTGACAAATTTTCAAAGATTTTTTGCCAAAAGAGGATGTAAAGTAGTCAGACGTTTATACCAAAAAATATGTATCCAATCGCAACCCGTGACTTTCCAATTATGAGTATTTTTTATAGTTTTGGCTAACAATTCAACCGATATATCAGAAAAACTTATTTGTTCAATGTCTGAACAATTGAGTTCTTCATTTTCTATCCAGGGGCCTGACTCCAAATGTTTGTCCAAAAATCGCGCATATTTGATTCAGATGGCAACGGAATATTATTATTCGAAATAATATTTTGTTTACTAAAATATTTTCTCATTATTATAATATATATACATTTAGTTATTTTTTCTATTTTTCTCTGTTTTTTCATCTTATCTTATTTTCTCTGTATCTTTATATAATAAAGGTTTTGCTAGGTTGTCCCTATAAAGCTTATCTAATTCCTAACTACATAATATTAATTTTAAAAAAAACTTAATAATTATCGATTTTTTTATTATTACTTACTTTTACATTACTTTTGAACATTACTTTTTGGGTTATGTTATAACCTAACTATTTAAATTTGCGGCGGTCTTTAATTCGTGTAATGTTATGAACCTGTAAATGTTCCTAATATTAAAAATAAAAAATTTAAAAAAACAAAGCGAAAAAATAAATTTTCGCAGTATGAAAAAAGAGCTAAAAAGCTGTTCTGTACTGTGTTGAACAGTATCGCACTGTAAGATATCTGGTCAAAGGCCACCAACAAGACATTATGAAATGTACCTACAGTATTTTTCTTATATATGATTTTTCCTCAATGCTTCACCAATGGTATCAGTGTGATTGTAAGTATGTCACATGGATATAAACACGAAGAATATCAGTCTACAAATTAATAACATAAATAGTTATTGAAGAATAAGATAATAAAAACAATCTACATGCAAATATGAAATAGAACGAGACACAGAAATATAGAAAAATATAATGATCCCAACTGTGAATTGAACCCAGAACCACATATCTAACAGGGACAAGTGCGTTTACCAATTCCGCCATTGCCACCTTCTGTCTAACGTTTCAAATTTTAGAATTAACAATAGTATCTTCAACAATACCATATTATATTATAGGCAACTACCCTTTTTATTTGAAACAATCATTCTAAGAATTGGCTTGTAACCTAGATAACGTCTCGGATAAAAATATCCGATTTTATTTATATGTAACTATTGTCTTTATATAAAAGTCTAAAATGAATATTCAATTTCTTATAAGAAAAATTATCTTTTTATAACTTATGCAGGTTATTTAATCAATGTAATATATCATTGACAAAGAAGATAACAATAATAATCTAAACGAAAATATGAAAAAGAACAAGACACAGAATAATAGAAAGAGATAATGATGGCAACTAGGTTACAAACCAATTCTTAGAATGATTATTTCCAATAAAAAGGGTAGATGCCTATAATATGGAGAAAAAAAATTGTTGAAAATAATATTGTTAATTCTGAAATGTTAAATAAGAGTTTGATAAATATGACGGTTTGACAGGAGGTGGCAATGGCAGAATTGGTAAACGCGCACGTCCCGGTTAGACGTGAGTTCTGGGTTCGAGTCCCAGTTGCGACCATTATCTTTTTCGACTTTTCTGTCTTGTTTTCTTTCATAGTTTCGTTTAGATTACTATTGTTATCTTCTCCTTCAAAGAATGATTTATTACATTGGTAATAATAACCTTCAAAAGTTATAAAAATAGAGAAATCTTATGAAAAATTACATAATCAATTGTTTTATTGCACATGACAAGAGATAAATTATGCAAACAAAATGAATTAAGTGTTCACCTATACATGATTAGATTAGAGAATAATTATTGTCAATAAAATTATTATATGAAGTAGTTTTCATCTATTTAGGAGGCGGGTATGGGTACCGCCGCTCCGGGAACCATTTAAGGCGCCGCATCAGCGTTCAAAAAGAAGAAGATAGAGAGATATGTAATTACGAATGTTAGGGGAGCGCTTTTTTGCATTCAAATTTTCACCATATTTTTAAGTCTCACAGTATTTAAACATGTTTAATACATTGAATCATTATCATACTAGTATAAAACACGTTGAAAAATTACATTATATACGCGAGCATTTTGTTAGCGACCGTTTCAGATATATTTGTTTAATTCGGTTTTTTTGTAACATGAAGATCCCTTTAAAAAAAAAACAAAGAACAGTGACACACACTTATTGATTAATATCAGAAGTAGGCTATACAGCAACGTCAAGTGCAAACCGCGGGAATATTTGCCAAAATTGGACTCAAAGCCATACCTGGTCTTTTTAATAGTGCCAAATCGTGGCAAGAAGCGCTCGAGTGGCTAAAGAAACTTACAAAAAATGTGATTTTTTTCTGACAGATGTATTCATTGTTATTTTATAATAAAATTTCATAATTATGGGTCTACAATAACAGGAGATATGATTTTTTTTTAAATGAAAAACTCTTTTTTTGCTCTCTTGAATAATTAAAATTTCGTCGTTTACAGCACTTTAAATTTTCGTGATCGATATTATTAAAATAAAATGTAAGTATAAATATAAATTTTTTACACCTAGTTCTACACTGGCAAACCCTCCACATCGATATAATGAATGATCACCTTTTAGTATCGAAACCTTGCTTAAAATGGCGTTAGTTGTGGTTAGAAGTCAGATTTAAATAGCCAACTCCTCTTCAAATTCTTACATTTTGCAATTTTGCACTGATGATAGACATTCCAAATTCACCTCACCGCCGTAATCACCACAGTAATTTAAATGGCCGTAAAAAACTTAAATCTTACAAAACAATTATGATTAAGTGTAGTATATGTATTGACAGGTAGGTACTTACCAAAAAATAAAAATAATGCTAATACGTGACCCACACTATTTCCAAAAGACTTATTCATGATTTCACGCCACACAAACTAACATCACTGACCAATACAGAACACTGAATAATCTTGTACAATGTATAACTAACAAAATATCGTAACATTACTATCTAACACTGATTGCAGATTTCGGAAACTCCGCTTGTGCAGCGCACATAAGATCAGCCAGTAAATTACGGGGCCAAAAATAAGTAAAATAATGTCTTCAAACTTTTGTTTATATGAATACCTCACAAGAGTCCCAGCTGCTCCCGTCTGGAGGCAGTGAGTCTATTGCATCCCCTATTGGGGTATGTTGTGAAGCTGAAGGTAGTGGGGAAGGAGATGGGAAGAGAACGGCAGGGAAGAACGTGAATATTTAGATCTGGTCACCAAACATGGCTAAAGCCATTTCAAGCAAATTTTCAATTCTTAGTGTTGGTCTTACACCAGGGCGATACTAAGAGTATCTTCCACTCTGGAAGTGCCGCAAATATACTACATTTTATTTTAAATGAATTAATCGTAAAAAAACACAAATTTATCACTTTTTTTTCCCACGCTTGGATTCGATCCCGCGACCTTCGGATTGCGAATTAAAAGCCTTACCGCTAGAACATGCCGGCCGTCAACTGTACGTTTAACAATTTTATGTAAACCGATTTAAAATGAACCACAAAAAAATATTTTGCAAACGCAACCCTGTCTGCACTTGCACCCAAAGTTTTTTTTTTTTTTGATCTTAAAAAATCTAACATATTATAATATTAGGTACTTAGCTTCCATTAAAAGCATTTGCTTGTGGATGGAAGAAGAGTTTACATTTCACATATGTACAGTTAATACAGTACGTGTGTCACATACATAGGTAGGTACAGTTAATATATAGTTAATGTCAAGTTAATGTTATGTTAAGTTGAGTTATCTAAAATGGATTTTGAAGTCAGGTATCTACTTTAATCTGCAATTATTGTTAATATAATGCTGCGTTTATATTTTAGAACCGAGATGCGAGAAGAACCACGAATTATGGGAAAGGATCGAAGCAACCACAAGCGGCTTTTCGATACATTTGCGGTTTCTTCGTTCGCAGGTTCGGCTCGCATGTTTAAACGCAGCCGAACAGTTGTAGTAGGTAATATAGATATAATATATGTTTTATGAAATACTATTTTTCTTTTGAAATATTGATTTATTTACTTTAGATTAAGTTATACAAAAAGAGTTCCAGTACTCTTTTTTTACAAGTTTGAAAAAATATCTTGTAACTAATATAACATCTTTAATATATGTCCCACTTTGTTAAATCGAGCTCATTTTTTTCAGGTAGTCTTGGTGACCCCGCTCTAAAATAAATGAGGATCAAGAGAACAAAACTACATATTTACAATTTTGAAAAATGAAAAGTTTTAAAAGATGTCGTTTTTTCATTTCATTATAATCGTGATTAAAGTTTATATTTGTACCTGTCTCACTTATTTGAAAAGCAGAAATAAATTAATACGAAATAAATAAAAAGAGAATACTTTGTTTTAAGTCACTTTATTGACATTATAAGTATGTTTTCCATTACTCCCTTCACCACTTACCTCCCACCACTGACGCACTGTCCCACTTTAATATACTGTCTCTTTCTTTCTTAATAATTTGTATATTTACATTTATGTGAATTCTTTTGTATTTTTATTAATTAACAGTCCTGATACGGAGTTGCCGAAACCGGTAGACTATAAAATATCAATAAAGTGACTTTAAACAAAGTATTCTCTTTTTAAAATAAAACAATAACTTTGTAAACACCACTTTTATTTTTTATATACTTTATGCCGACCGGGTTTCGCTACAAC
Source organism: Limnephilus lunatus (assembly GCA_917563855.2). NCBI lineage: Eukaryota > Metazoa > Arthropoda > Insecta > Trichoptera > Limnephilidae > Limnephilus > Limnephilus lunatus. The sequence continues at coordinate 45,109,106 of OU830603.1, read as the reverse complement.
CGTAGCTTCTTCAGGGCAGTAGCTACGGTTGTAGCGAAACCCGGTCGGCATAAAGTATATAAAAAATAAAAGTGGTGTTTACAAAGTTATTGTTTTATTTTAAATTATAATGTCACATCACAAAGTAACTGCTTCATATGAACAAAGTATTCTCTTGTTTTTTTAAATGTCAATGTGTTTGCTTCAAGAATAATACAACCACCTGACTCCAACCAATAAGCATTTCTGTTCAGAATCAAGTTTCAAGTCTCCTCATAAGCATTTCTAATCAGAATATTACAATGTGCTGCAGTAGTTATTAGAGCGTAATACACGAGCCCGATTTTCAGCCCGTTTCCAGTTGGAGACAAAAGTCAACATTTTTCGCTTAACGCGATCGCTGTTTTCATCTCTATTTTCATATATACGATTTCAGTAGGCATCACAACAAACAGTATGGTTCATGTGTTGTTTGCAGCGATGAAAATTGAAATCCTAGATATAAAAATAGAGGTGAAAATAGCGATCGCGCAAATCGAAAAATGTTGACTTTGTCTCCAATTGGAAACGGGCTGAAAATCGGGCTCGTGTATTAAGGCCGTTATACACGAGCCCGATTTTCAGCCCGTTTCCAGTTGGAGACAAAAGTCAACATTTTTCGCTTTACGCGATCGCTATTTTCACTTCTATTTTCATATCTAGGATTTCAATTGTCATCACTGCAAACAACACATGAACCATACTGTCTGTTGTGATGCCTACTGAAATCGTAGGTATGAAAATAGAGTTGAAAACAGCGATCGCGTAAAGCGAAAAATGTTTACTTTTGTCTCCAATTGGAAACGGGCTGAAAATCGGGCTCGTGTATAACGGCCTTTACGCTCTTCTTTTTTGCATCAACAGGTGGCAGCACTGCAGTCGCTTGCAAAATAACCGACATCGATGTTCGTATTAGACAGCGTTTTGTGATTTATTCTTCACTGTAGAGGGTGAAACGCCCATTCGCATTCATGAAAGACTAAAAAATGTGTACCATGATGCAACAGTGAACGCCAGTGCTGCTAAACGATGGATTCATCACTGTAACGCAGTTGAAGGACAAACACCGCTGGTTGAAGAAAAGCTGGTTGACAAAAAAGTGACTGCACGCAACATTGAGCGAGTTGATGGCATCATTCTTGGTGACCCCAGATAACTTCAGATGTTGCATTATTTCTCTCAATAAAGGCATTGTGATGGCGATAATTCGACAACTGATTATTTAAAAAAAGTTTGTGCAAGATGGGTACCAAGAAAGTTAACGTGCCATAGTAAAGAAACAAGAAAAACAATAGCCTCACGACACTTGCAGCGCTTAGTTTCTTTGAAAAACTGTGACCGGAGACGAAATATGAATTCATTCTTTTGATCTTGAATGAAAGAGGCAGTCAATGCATCACACAAACTCACCAAAGGCAAAAAAAAAATCAAAACTGTGTGATCGGCCGGGGAAGTTATGGCGATGGTGTTCTGGATGTGACCCTGTTTTTTACAACCCTGTGTTGAACCCCAAATATATTCCCTTGTTAACAGACGGGTTGTTAACAGAAAGCTGTGGAAATGGATGGAGATTATTTGGAAAAGTAACAAATTAATCGTTGAAAATGTAATTTTTTACTCATGCAATTGAATTTTTTATATCTCGACAATTAGAGGAGAAAAAAATAGGAGAAATTACTTTTTGACTGTCCTAGTAAAAAGTATTTTTGGCCTCATAAATTAATAATTTCTTCTTATGTGCGGCGTGATAAAACCGTTGAATAACAGAGGAAGTGTCCTAATAATAAATAGGGAAAAAACAAGTAAATGACTTATTAATAAGTTTAGTGACAAAGACTAGATAGTTTTATCGCCTACGTTATTTTTTTATAGACCATTTTTTCTGAACTCTAATGCTAATTATAAAATATTACCTTTTTTACATCAGCTCCATACAGGAGACCCTAAGGAAAATAATTCCTCTATGGTCTATATCATCTTTGGGGATCCTGTGTGGAGGGTTACTTTAGAAAAGGACGGAGAGGAAATTCTGGGAAGAAAAAGTGTATGAAGGGTGGGATGGAATCTGAGGATCAGTGTGTCCAGGAGTAACGGAATCCATCCCTCCCACTGAGGTGCAAGGGGATTTTCCGAGAGAGTAGTATGGCTGGAGAAGTCAAAGGGGCTCCCTCAACCACTCTCGCTAGATCTGACCTGCCATGCAGCTGATGAGCAGACGCATCCACCGCTAAGACCCGGACAAACCTCACTCCGCGTGACCCCGGGCACCACTGCCAAATTACCAAATGTAGCCAACCCCTTGGGCTGAGAGACAAATGTGCTCACGCCATGCCAGGGCTTACGACCAGTAGCGAGCGAGTACTTAGAAAAAGATGTATATTTCATATATGTAGTATAGTGATAGTTTTTTTAATAATAGTTTTTTTTTGAGTTGGTAGGTTTCGAACCTCAGGTTTGTTTAATGTCTCTCTGGACGCTGAGAGTCGGGCGCTTCATACAGCGGCGCTATAGGCCCGTGCGTAGTCGTGAATTTACCGCATTATATTAGAACCTAGGACCGTCAAATAATAATTTTTTGCGACGCATTTCCGTTTCATCCGAATTTCAAATCACTAACGGGGCTAAAAGAATTCAAATTCAAAAAACAAAACGCTTTATTCTGCTACCATGCAACATTGGTTATTTATTACTCATTACAGATTTATAAAAATAATAAAGTTACACATCACGAAAAGGACAAATGAGTTCGATAATATACAGGATGTCCGGGGGTAAAGTGCATTTACTTCGGCAGGTGATTCTACATGATAGTATAAATAAAAAAGGTTAAATTAATTTTTTCGAAATTCCAACTTTTAGGGGTAGTTTTGTGGTAAAAAGATAAAATTAGACCAGCGTTTTTATTATTTTCCACTATTGCCGAATCAACGCCCCATGCGCACTCTAATTCTGTCAGTGTCAGTGTTGAATTTGAATGTAACAATTTTATTCGCATATTCACATGTTTCACTTTAAAAACTTAATTGTTGTTAATCAAAACTTGTTGATTTAATGTGTATTTTTCTAGTGTGTGTTTATTAAGACTGACTTAAAGGAACAACTTTATTCAGTGCGTGTTTCAATGTAGACTTAGAAACTTTGTGGGGTAAGTTCTACCTTATACTATGGATTTTTAGCAGGTATGTCTTTTTGTATGGGAAAAAAAATTTCATAAAAAGTTATTAATCTTTTTTACTCCTACTGAAATGTAGTATAACCTCCCGAAGTTAATACCCTTTTCCCCCGGATACCCTGTACTATACTAACTAGGGTATCAAAATATAAGTAGAAACTATAAGTCGTTAAATTTCATTTTGTTATTATTATTATAAAAATAAACACGAAAGACTTACAGTAAGGTTTGTTTATAATTATCGATATCTACGCATTCACAGATGGCACCAATCAAATTATTTTAGGTTTTTAATGCTATTCCCACGTTATGCTTTAAAATATTAAGGTAAATTAATTGTTCGCGCCTGTACATATGTAATTAGAATATAAATAAATAGTTTTGTCTATAAACAAACCCAAATCTTTCGAGAAATGCTGAAAAATACAATATTGGATTGAGTCACCGATACAAAATTGAATTTTTCAGCCTTTCTTGAAAGATTTGGGTTTGTGGACAAAACTATTTATTTATATTCTAATTAAATATGTACGGGCGCGAACAATTAATTTATCTTAATTTTTTAAATTGCAACGTGTAAAAAGCATTAAAAATCTAAAATAATTTTATTGGCGCCATCTGTGAATGCGTAGATTATAGGTGTAGGGTTGCCATCTGTCCGGCTTTAGCCGGACATGTTTGGCTTTTTTATGCCGTGTCCGGCTAAATATTTATATGTCGGGCCTGTACGGCTTTTGTTACTCTTTTTGATAGTGTAACGCAGTGCACGTAGCGCATGCAGAACGAACGCAACGCAAGCTACGCAAGGCGCAACGTGTTAAGGACGAGGCGGGGGCGGGGGACAGTGGCTATTCTTGGCCAAACCTGTCATTTGCCGGGACCTTAAATTTACGGGCCGGTCAAATTTCAAAAATAAAATATTTTAGTTGCGATATTGAACCTTTTGTTCAAAGAAACTGTACCAAGGAAACGGTTAGAATAGCTTCCTTGACTCTTCTTCTTGATACAACGGAACACGTAAATCTTCTAGTCATGTGGCAACACTCCGAATTCCTTCTAGAACAAACCGAAACCGTTGGCGTCATTCGCCATTCCATTTCCGGCAAGTGGCAAGTACCGTTCGCGCGTGCTATCATGGTGCTATCGCTTTTTTTTTTTTTTTTTTACATTAACTCCACACAGGAGGCCCTGAGGAAAATAATTTCCCTCAGGGCCTATGTCATCTTTGAGGATGCTGTGTGGAGGGTCTTTTTGAGGAAAGGAAGGAGTTAACATGGGTCTTGAAGAGACTCATGTTGTAGGAGGGAGGAAACACAGAGGCCGGTAAATCGTTCCACAGCCGAGCTGTTGAACTCAAGAACGAATCGTAAAAACGACCCGTTCTCATGTGACTAATATCAACTGTGTACAAATGTTGGGCGCGTGTTTGGCGTGTTTCCCGACTATGCACCGGTGCCGAGGGGATCAATGACGCTAGTTCCTCGGAGCATCTTCCATTGTAATACCGGTAGAACAAGGACAGCATTCCCACCTGACGCCTATGCTCTAAAGATTGCAATCCGTCTGTTAAGATGGGAGAATCTATCAAACGGACCGCCCGTTTCTGCACAGAGTCAAGGGTTTTTTTTAGGTATTTTGGAGCTCCAGACCAGAGGTGGCTGCCAAATTCAACCGTGGGGCGCACTTGCGATTTGTACAGGGTTAACAGTTGAGTACTATTAAAGTATCTGCGGGCCCTGTACAGTACGCCCAGTTTCTGAGAGGCTAACTTAACTCTGGTTTCGATGGAGCCCCCATACCTGAGCTGGTCACTAAGAGTTACACCAAGCATATCAATGGAGGTCCTGTTCGGGAGAATGCTTCCGTTGAAGGAGACTAGATTATCATTTCGATCCCTTTTAGACGTTATCAGACATGATTGGGTCTTTGAAACATTAAATTCGACGAGGTTATTCTTACCCCAAGAGAAAACACTCTCGAGGTAACCGTCCATTCTCTGCTTCAAAGCCCTCCGAGCTATTGGGGTTTGTGTGCCCTTTGGAGGCTTGTCAAACAAAAAGCTATCATGGACTGTACTGTCATCCGCGTAACAATGAATCGGTGCACATGACAAGAGGTCGTTGATGTGCAACAGAATCAAAGTCGGAGACAGAACCGATCCCTGTGGGACGCCAGCATTTATCGAATGCGAGGAAGAGGTGAAACCGTCAGCAACCGCCTGAATCGACCTCCCCCTCAAAAAGTCGGCAATCCACGCACACAAGGACGCGGGAAGTCCGTAAGAACGCAGTTTGTTGACAAGCGCTCGATGCCAAACCCGGTCAAAGGCCTTGGAAATGTCCAGTGAAACCGTTTGGGTCTCACCAAAACATTCCAGGCACCGTCCCCAAACATGCGTCACATACGCGAGAAGATCACCGCACGAGCGGTTCCGCCGGAATCCGTATTGACGGTCGTTAATAATTTTGTTCTTCTCGAGGTATGTGAGCAGTTTGTCATTGATCACACGTTCCATCACTTTTGACAGAACAGATGTGATCGCTATGGGGCGGTAGTTGGCTGGGTTGGAGCGGTCACCCTTCTTTGGAATAGGGTGAATGATCGCTTTTTTCCAACCAGAGGGCACAGAGCCAGTCTTCAGGGACATTTTGAAAAGCTTCGTCAAAATTGGAGCTATTTCTACAGCGCACCTCTGCAATATCAGGGCAGGTATTCCGTCAGGCCCGCTAGCTTTATTAACATCAAGCCCTCGTAAGACTTGGAGTACATCCCGATGCCGGATCCTCAGCTTTTTCATACGAAAACTGCAATGAGGAACCGACGGCGGGGTAGCACCTTGATCATCGAGGGTCGAGTTTTCCGCGAACATTTTGCCTAATAAGTTAGCCTTTTCGGCGGCGGTATTTGCTAGAGAGCCATCAGGTCTGGTAAGAGGTGGCAGACTGGATTTGCAGAAATTGCGACCTATTGAGCCCGCAAGCGACCAGAACGCTCTGCTGCCGTGCGGGCAGGCAGCCAGCTTACTGCTGATCTGCAGGTCGTGCTCGAATTTTGACCTGTTAATGATCCTCCTGCATTCCTTTGCCATTTTGTTATATACTGTTCTGCTTTCAGACGTTCGAGATGTGTTGTAGGCTCGGTAAGCCGCGTTTTTTCGTCGCACTGCTTCGGAGCATTGTCGACTGAACCACGGCTTTGAGCCCACACCAGTTTCTTTCACAGTGGATTGGATGAAGCCATCCATCGCGGATGTGATGACTTCACCAATTTCCTGGGCACATCTTGAGGGATCCGAAGTCTGAAAACAGACAGCTGACCACGGGAAGGCATTGAAATGAGCCCGCAGACCAAACCAATCTGCTGATCTATAGTGCCACACTTTTCTCTTCAGCCGCTCATTTGGCGGTCTGAAGGTTACGGGGATTGATGTTGTCACCAGGCAGTGGTCGGACGATCCTAGAGGCGCTGTGACTTCAATCTTGTAGCCGTGTGGCACAGTGGTTAGAAACAGATCTAGCAGATTGGAGCGGTGAGTCTGGACATCAGGAACCCTTGTAGGCTCCTGAACCATTTGCTCCAGTCCGTAGCAGAGGGCAAAGGATTCCGCCTCTCGTCCAGCCGAGTCCGTTGGTCCTGAGAACTTTAACCAAGGTTCGTTATGAACATTGAAGTCCCCCAGGACCACAAACTCTGCTGTAGGGAAGCGGGGCAAGAGGTCATCAACAGTATTACTTAGATGTTTGAAGAGTTCGGATGTATCTGAAACGCTAATGTTCGGTGAGCGGTATAAACACGCGTAAAACCTTACCGTACTGGCAAGATTGACGCGCACCCACATTACGTCGAATTTGGAGGTCTCCAGATTAAACAGTCGCACACAGTTGACGTCAGCTCGGCTGAAGAGACATACACCTCCTTTGGGTCTGAATTTGCCCATGAGGGTGAAACCCGGGCAATCCAGATAGGAGGCGTCTGTAGGCTCAGCTATCTGCGTTTCGGAAAGGAAGAGAAGGTTGGGACGTTGGGAAACAAGGTGGTGGTGGACTGAATTTAGATTTTTGTGCAGGCCGCGAATGTTGGTGAAGTTCACCAACAGTTTTGGCCTGCACCGGGGACTCCTGCTTCTCGCCGTTGTAAAGATGTTATTTATGTTTTTTTGTGAGTTCATGATTGAGTTAAGTTTTTTGTTTTGAAGAGGAGAAATGAAGATCTGGAAAGGAAAAGGTATAAGGGGTGGGTAGGAAGCTGGGGATCGGAGTGTCCAGGAGTGACGGACGTATGAATCCAACCCACCCACTGCGGTGCAAGGCGATGGGCTGGGAGAGTCCGGCTGGAGAGGTCGCCCAATGCGCCCCAAACGCAACTGCTGGGTCCCCTCCGGTCACGAACCGGCACAACAGCAGCGGTGGGGTTTTTGCACTCGTTGATGGGGCAGCCCACCCTCAGTCGTGAGCCTGAGGGTCGGGCCCCTGTACTACCGAGCGGCCCGGACAACGGTAACCGGTTGTAAAGGGTCTCCCTCAACCAGCATCTCCCAATCCGGCCTGCCACGCAGAAGGTGGGCCGACGCACCCGCCATCAAGACCCAGACAAACATTACCGCATGAACCTGGGCACCCCTGCTAAGTCACCAAACGTAGCGAACCACTTGGGGTAACCTGTGGCAGAGGTGTTGGTCATCCAATAAATGGTTCCCAGGGCGGCGGTACCCAAACCCGCCTACCAAATTAAAAAGCAGCTTGCAGTAAAACACCGATAAATCTGGATTTTTTCAAACAAACGTAAGTAATGTTGATTTTAAGCTTTGTCCATTGCGCGGGCAAACGCCAGAGTTTTGACAGTCCAACACAACAATCAAGGTCATAATTGGTCATAATTTTTGCCAACACTCAAGGCCATAACTTTACACCAACATCGTTTGGGGTGAAGTTCGCGCGGTCCACTCAATTTGACAAGTGATCTGAGGTACGGACGTGTCCACGGCATGCACACTTGACGTTTGACGTTTATATCAATATTAAAATGCGTTCTGATGACAAAAGAGATGCATCAGGGAGAAAACACAGATATTTATTTATCAGGAAAGATTTCCGACTAATACGCACGACCTAAAGTTACTATTTATTAAGAATTTAGAGTGAATACGTTTTGTTGCTACGTAAATAATTACGTAGCATCAAAAATAGAATATCGATTTACAATCATGGTCAATTTCTCCCGTGTCTCTGAAACCGATTAATAAATTAATAGACTTTATTTACAAGTGAGTTCACGAAAGAAATAATAATCCATTACGACAGTGTGTTTATTTACAACTTAAAATCATAATTATTAGGTCCGCGCACCAAAAACTTTGACGTTTATCGTTTGCATAAATGTTAAAAGGCGTTCGATGTAGAAAAGATGCTACCTGCATCAGGAAGAAAACACAGATCAGGGTTTATCAGGAAAGATTTCCGACTAATATCGATTATTGCACCAATGACATTATATAATAACGTCATTTTATTGCACGACCTAATTTAGAACTATAGAATCTAAATTCTATTATCTATCTAAAATCTATTTCTACTCTAAAGTACGTAAATATTTACGTCAACAACAGAATAATTATAAATATTTGATATTATATTATCAAATATTTCTATTATTATATTATATTTAGGTATAATAATATTTTAAACTCGTGATTATGTTCGCTCATACATAGCACATAACCACAAAAATCCGTTCCGATTTTTCTACATACACGGACCGCACCGCGCGACTTCTGTCAAAAAATGAATTCTCCCCCCCCGCTCGACCCCGCCTGCCTTCCCGCTTCACCCGGGATGAGATGTTTAAGTTTTATTTTCCGCCGAACACGGGAAGCACAAACACTGCGGCCTTGAGTGTTGGCAAAAATTGTGACCTTGATTGTTGTATAGGACTGTCAAGCAAAATTCTGGCGTTTGCCGTCGCAATGGACCCCGCCTTATAGATACTTTATTGTTCACGGCATGTGTTTTGGTAAAAATAATCTAAGATTTCTAAAAATAAACCGACAAAATATGACCTAAACGCGGGAGCATCTTTTTGTCACAAAAATTTTTCATTTCGTATTGCCGTATGTAGTATCGGTTATTTTGCAAGCTTTATTATGCCATTTTGTAAGGAAATCAATTGTGATTACGTATCAAAGTGTTTGTTTTGTTCATATTTAGTCTGTAATTTAGGAAAAATAAAACTCCGCGCCACGGACGGCAACAAATTTCTGCCGCGTAAATTTCTAAAGTTTCTAGAACGATATTTACCTAAATATACCATATTAGTATAACGATTTCAACGTCATTATGTAAAGAAATCTATTGTGATTATGTACCAAAGCCTATGTTTGGTGAATATTTACTTGAAATATTATAAATAAATAGATTTCCGAGGTCGGTCGTATGCACACATACTTGCAAATATTTTATGTTAGTATGGGTGTTCTCCTGTCGGTCAATGTGCGAACTAATTAATGCGAAACTACCGACATCTTACGGTTATTATTGTAAAACACACATTTTGCTTGAAGCCGGGATGGGTGGCCAAAAAAAGTATTCAAAAAATTTATTATTATTTTTATTGTTTTATGAAATTACTATTTTTCATAAAACATTGAAAAATATATAAATATATTTTGAAAATTGTAATCAGTAACAAAAAAATTGATCAGTTATATAGGGTGTGCAAATTATTCTTCAAAATTATAAATTATAAGAACTTTCTTCAAAATTATAATATTTATGATTGTTTCTATTGTTATAGAATGGCAGATCAGATACGCCCCATGAGCGATGATGGAGGAAGCGAAGGCGAGGAACAGTATGCAGTCGCAACGGTATGTTGTGTATTAGTATTAGGTTGGTTGTACGCTTCATCCTTTTCAAAATTGAAAGACATTATTGTAACAATAAATGTTTATAGTTTCAGATTCCTGATTGGACCAGGGCTGGTGAGGGCGGGTTCCCGGTTGGTGAGGGCGGTGTACCTACGCCCTCAACGTCCTCGACGGCTCCCCCGACTCGGGTAATTATAATAACACTTGACTAACTTATACAGTGCCATTTTTGTCTTCCGCAGGGGTAGGCAGAGAGGATGGACCGCCAAACAACTCGGTCTTGGCACACACTCTTTGCCTCACTCACATTCATACATCGTCTCATACATTCTCTTCTATTATTCTGACTTTTGACATGGCCCGACTCAAGTATCTGATTCACTTGATCGTGCCATGTCTTCCTCGGACGTCCCCGACTTCTTCTACCATTCACATTTGCGTCGTATATTCTTCTTACACTACTTTCTTCGTTCATTCGCTCTACATGAGCGATGATGGAGGAAGCGAAGGCGAAGAACAGTATTCAGTCGCAATTAGTAGTAATTCTATTAGAATTAAGCCCGTTCCCTTGGTAGTGGTTTCGCTAGATAGTAGATAGGGACAGATTACCTAGCGCGAATATCAGTCCCAGAATTACAGTTCAGGGAGCGTGTCGCCATTTGTTGTGTTTATATGTTTTTGTTATTTATGGTTTTTATTCGATGCATCATTTGAATAAAAATGTTTACTGAAACAAGTGTATTGGGCATCTTTACATTGGTATGTTTTTGTTATTATAAATTATTATAAAAATTTATTTTCATGTTTTTTTCTGTCAGTCTGTACCTTTGAAACCCATTATAAATTATTATAAAAATGTATGTGTATTTTCATTGTATGTGAAATTGAAATAAATATAATAAAAAAAATTTACGGTGCTCCAGATTTTATGTCCGGGTTGAATCTTTCCCAAATGAAAGACTAAACCCTTCCACACACTTTTCCACAAATTAATATCTAGTACATTAACGCAATGTAAGTGCACTATATAAGAATAAAACAATACAAGAACAATACGTCAATCCATCAGAAACATAATGGGAAAATATTTCACCGACTCCAGATATTTTCATATCAGAGGGTTAGGCTCTGATGAAATCCTAACTGGTCCGATAAATCCTACTGATCCCTCAATATAAATATTTAAAAAATCTTTCGTAATCCTAAAAATAATAAAAAAATATTATTATTTTTATTTTCATGTTTTTTTTGTGTCGGTCTATACCTTTGAAACCCAAAATTATTAGAAATGTATGTGTATTTTCATTGTATGTGAAATTGAAATAAATTTAATAAAAAAATATGATTATTTTTATTTTCGTGTTTTTTTTTTGCCACTCTGTACCTCTGGACCATATCTGTATACGAAAGTGGCGGCCATCTTGGATTCCACAATGTGAAACCAAAGCAAAAGTTGGTAAAGTATACTGTACATTCTTTCATTGTTTTTGATATAAATTCATTCTAGAAGTAATAAGTTTGAGATATAATCAGAAAGATCGTTTTGTCTACATTATTTTCATGTTATTTTCGAAATATTTCGCAAACGAAATGTCCGAAATATTTAGTTCGTAAGATTCTCCTAGAAATTTCATTTTTTTCACTTCATAATGACTAATTATATTTTTAGCATTTTTTGTTTACGGGTTTCTATTACAAAAAAATATAATTAGTAACAACAATTGTATAAACTATTGAAATATGAATTTTTTTTTAACATAAACTGAAGAAATCAGACCCAAAAAAAATGCTAAAGTGCACACTTGGTTTTCGAATATTTCTTGAAAAGATGAAAATATTTTACATTTTCAAAGAAGTGCCAATGTCATAATTTCTTCGAAGACACCCTTATATTGTTTTTTTTCATGTAGGGTATCTATTCAGGTTTGTAGAAATAAAAAAATCAGTTCATTTTCTTATAAATATATTTTTTTACGATTTTTTTCCGGAATGGGAAAATTTTTACATCATTTTTTTGCTAAAGTTAGCTATTCTGGGAAAACTTGTAATGATATTATCATGTATTATATATGAATAATAAGATACATTATCTGGCAAACAGAAAACAATCACAAAAAAAAAACAATTCCTTTGTTTTTATACGATATTTGAGCAAAACCCGGGGGGCTAATTTCGCGCGGTTTTTTCCAAAAAACCGTGGCCTTTGAGGGGTTGTCATATTTTATTTCATTAAGTTATCTTCCTAGATCACTCAAAATGTTTTTCGAAAACGACTTTTCTGAGTGTTATTTAGGGCTCTTGCACTCTTTTATGCGAAGTCGATATATCAAAGTCGAATCAAATGCCCGGAAACTTCACATATTTCATAATGGAGAGTATAAATGATAAACTGGAACCAAATTTCTGCCCAATCAAGGTAACCGCAATTTTACGGCATTTATCGAAGGCCCGCCCAGATCGCGTGGAAGATTTCAAAGAAAACATGCATAATATGTTCAAAATTGCCAAAGACTACAAACTCTTGGACAAGTGAATTCAGTGCCGAATTGAAACAGTTTAAATGAATGACTTTAGGTGAGGTATCAAGTGCCAAGCTGGAAGTACGTAGCAGAAACGATAGACATTCTGTCTAAAAAAATTACAGTTGATAAATTGACAGTAAGATTTTTGACCAATGGCAGAACTTTATAAAATTTGACAGAAACAGAAGTATAACTTTGACTTCAAAAAGCTATTGGCATATCAAAAGTGGACTGCTTATTTTAAATCATTTGTTAATGAAAATTTTTATTCCGAACTTGAAATTGGCGGAATATTAGTTTGCGATTCCAGGTCATAATGCCAATGTTGAAACAGTTTTCTTTTTAATAAACGCCTAGTGGACCAAGGAATGCAAATAATTGCAAACAGAGTCAATGGCTAAGATGATGTACACATTGTGTAATTTAAAAATGAATGTCAAAAATTTTACGAAATGATTTCCAAAGAAAACGACATTTTGGATAAAGTAGGTGAAAAGGCTAAAAATACAAAATTGTAGATTATTGTAATTTTTGAATAATTTGGAGAAGTCGAGATTTAATTTTAATTTATTTTTTTAGTTTTTGTCCACAAAAATAGATATGTTTCATTTTTTATTTATTTAATGAAAAATTTTAGTCAACTGTTTAACCAGAAAAAGAGTTATGTTTTGTTTGTTTGCTTTATAAGTTTATTATATTATGTCTACAGAGGACTCAATATTTTTTATTTTGTTTTTGACATATTCTATATAAATACCAAGTGATGAACAAGACTGATTAATGTGTGATTAATAAACAACTGTAACTTGTAACAGAATTTTTATTATTATTTATTAAAGTTATGTTCAAAATTACGTACGTATGTCCGGCTTTTAGGGTAAAATCTCCGTCCTAATACAGCGCAGAGTCAGTATTTTTTATTTTAGAAGATGGCAACCCTAATTGGGCGGCAGAAGGCTGACTTTTACATAAAATACGCAAAAGACTATTATGTGTGTTCAAAGTTAGAATACTATTATTCGGCCAAACTGTTTACCACCTGTAAACCTGTTTTTACATTTGTCAAAGTTTCACACCAAGTTTTACCCTCATTAATGCCGTGTCATCTGCAAAACTAACAACGCTACCTGGAATATTCAAACTGCATAATTACAACCTAACCATTTAAATAAAACCATTTTTTTGTTCAATACTTTATTTAATTATTCAGACAATTCTAGTAAACTGTGGTAAATATCATGGAAATAATAATAATCAATTTGCAAACAGCATATGCATAAGTTATCATAATAGGTCATTTTTTTTAAATTCCATGACCTAATAAACATAGCTATACAATACACTACCAACTACGATCAGACAAACTGTCTCCTTTACACAATTCAAACAAGATATTAAAAAATAGATTATAAGTATTGGACGCCACACTATTACAAACATCTGTAAAATAAATCACATATAGACAGAAGTAACTATAATACTTTGAACGCATTTTCCTCGAAACTACGTTTTTCAACCTGGTTGACAACATATTAGAAAAATTATACATCCGATTTGCATGCATTAAGTCTTAAGGCGCCGCGCCGCTCAAAAATAAGAAGATTAACACCCGTATTCAGAGTCGATCCTTTAGTTCAAGGAGCCTTCCTTTCCTTTAAGAAACACCGTTTTGTATTCAGAGACACACCTAAGGTCGGTGTGACGTCACATAGTAAGGATCAAAAGTTGTCTAAGTCAAGTGTCGGCCTTACCTTAGCAAAGGTAAGTAACGTCCCCGGCCGGCTTTTATACCTACATCTAAAGTCATCCCGTCATAAGGTTTATTTTAGGTTAACATCATGTTTTTAAAATAAGTATGCATTCTTTCATTCTTTGTCGATTTCAAATCAGTATAGACATAATGTAAATAACAAGTTTCATCATAGCTGCATCACAAAATGCAATATTTTCGTTTCACAAAAGTAGAACAGAATTTTACAATAGATATCTACTAAAATCGCTCCTTAAAATAAGTTGAGTGCCGATTGTCATCCGGGTGACAATATTTGACACTGGGTGTCAATCTGGACGCTGATTTTTCCCTTAAAACTCAAGTGAACAGAACCGTAAGCACGGGGTTCTTTCAATTAAGGCAAATTAAAGCAGTAAGGAGAAATCTACCAACAGAAGCGACTAAATTACTAGTCAATTCGTATGTTGTTTCACGTTTAGATTATTGCAACGGAATATATGCAAGTCTTCCAAAATATCAAATCAACAAATTACAATCCGTTTTCAACGCTGCGGCAAGACTTATCACCGGCGTTTCTAAATATTCCCATATTTCAGAGCATCTCAAAAATCTTCACTGGCTCAAATGTCCTGAGAGAATCCAGTTCAAGCTCTGCTGGATGGTATTTAAGTCCCTTAACGGAATGGCTCCAGCATACTTATCGGAATTGTGTATTCCAGAAAATTCCAATTCTCGACAGTCAACCCTAAGGTCAGCAGCGTCATCAGCTGTTGGAAGGTTAAAGGAACCAAAGCGCACACCGGATACTAAGTTCGGTGAGCGCGCTTTCGGAGTGTCGGGACCTAAAGCCTGGAATGCACTGCCATATGACTTAAGAACTATCACAGACTCGGCAGAATTTAGAGCTAAACTTAAAACCCACCTTTTCAGACAGTCGTATCCATAAACTCAAATTCTTTCACCTTCACATTCAATGCCCGCGACACTGTAAATAACTAACCTAAAAATGTAGAGAAAAAGAAATAAAAAAAAATAAATAAAAAAAATAATAATAATAATAATAATAATAAAAAAAAATAAAAAAAAAATAAAGTAAAAACTAACTATTTGTAAGCGTTTTTAAAGGTCATTTTAGTAACATTCTCCAGCCCTAAAGAGTCCTAAATTCTCCAGTCTTTTAAAATACATATTTTGATATTATCAACTCCACTTTTGCCACTAAACTTTTAAAATTTAATACTTATAGTGATGGGGGTAGCAAATGTAAAATCATGCAATGTCCAGTGTTTTAAATATAATGTCCTCCGCGAGCAAAGCCGTATCTTCTCCAAGCACAAACTTTCTAATTAAAGTGTTTATCGGAAGTGACCTGCAGGTAAGTATGTTTATGTATCCATTTGTAAATATTAAAATTAGATACAACCTAAGAATTATGAATAAATTGTACAGCGCCCTTGAGGTGATTTTTCACAAAAACGGTGCTCTATAAATTATCCAATTATTATTATTATTATTAATATTTCAAGCATATGCGGCCACATTCGGCACACAACAGGTAAATTGGCGGTCACTTGGCAAGTTAAAGGTACCTATCCCACCAACCTCGAGTTTTGACAGCTATAAGTCAAAGTAAGCAAGAATGCGCGTGCGCAGTGTCGTAGACACTTCCAGACGTCAGTCTCTGAATACAAAAAATGTGCCGAATGTTATGACAAACATTGCGATTTTTTTCTATCGAGTGAATTTCATATAATTTGCGTTTCGGCATGGAAAGCGTGTAGATATTATCCACAAAAATAACATATATTTTTTTAAGAGCTTAAAAACTTCAAATGTTTAAGGGAGATATGTAAGAAATCGGTAGAAATTCGGCTAGCGGCGGCTTAAACAGTTAGAAAATCCAGTCACTATGGCACCACATAGGGATTTTTTTATAAAGGGTATATTTCTATTTTTTTTTAAGAACGCTGAAAATTTTCCATTAAATAATGAATATAAAATTCACATTAGGGAGGTATTGAAAAAAAAAAAAAAACATTCATTCATTCAGTCCGCCATTTTTTTCTTTTTTTTAGATATGAAAATTCCCCTACGTGGTGCCATAGACACTGGATTTTCGAACATTTTAAGAGTTGGTACAAGCAAATGAAAATCCAATAAAAATATATGTAGGCGGATGCAAACTAACCGTGTTGAATTATCCTTCAGCAAAACTTTGAACGTGTTTTTCTACTGGTTGACAACACATTAGAAAAACTATACATCTGATTTGCATGCACTATGCACCAAGTCTTAAACTGTTCGAAAATCCAGTCACTGTAGCGGGGCCGTATTATCCCCCTAGGCAACTGCCTAGGGAGCCCCGCATTGGGTAGGGGCACCTCTGTCTCTGGCCCTGACTATGATCCTACGTAAGGATTGTTTTATAAATGGCCCTATTCCTATTCTATTATTTTTATTTTTACGAACGATGAAAATTTACCATAAAACTTCGAAAATAAAATTAATTGTATTCCGTATTATCCATAAGACGTTTATGCAACTGCCTAGGGGCCCCGCATTGGGTAGGGGCCCCTAAGGTAAAGGGGCCCCAAGACGAGCATTGCCTAGGGGCCCCGACATGCTTAAGCCGGCCTTAGTCCAATGGCCTATTGTCCATAAGGCAGTGTAGGCCTCTGCCTAGGGGACCCGCATCGGGTAGGGGCCCCTGGGTTACAGGGGCCCCGAGTCGTGCATTGTCTAGGGGCCCCGATATGTTTAATCTGGCCCTGACTATGATCCTACGTAAGGATTGTTTTTATAAATGGCCCCCTTCTATTATTTTTATTTTTATGAACGATGAAAATTTACCATAAAAAATCTAAAATAAAATTCATCCAAAAACAAAACGCATTCAAAGTTTTGCTGAAAGATAATTCAAGATACATACTGTTTCAAACGATTTCACATAAAATGTTGTATCTGCATCAGTCTCAAAATTAAATAAATAAAAAAAAACATTTTTTTTTACAGTGGTGCCTTAAAGCTAAAGGACCGGGGGCCCGGGGCGGGCCGCCCCCCCCCCCCCCTTAGTGCGCCACTGGTTATCGGCAGTAAAGTTATAGACAGTAAAGTTATTGACAGTAAAGTTACTGCCAGTAAAGTTATTAACAGTAAAATTATTGTCAGTAAAGTTATTGACAGTAAAGTTATTGACAGTAAAGTTATTGACAGTAAAGTTATTGGCAGCTGAAGATGATGGCAGTTAAATTATTGGCATTAAAGCTGTTGTCTGTAAAGTTATTGACAGTAAAGATATTGACAGTAAGATTATTGGCAGTAAAGTTGTTGATGGATAAGTTATTGGCAGCTGAAGATGTTTTTTATTTTATTTTTTATTAATTATATTTTTTGTTACATTCATGGTTATAATAGTCTGCATATGTATGATACCAAAAAAATCCACATAAACATCGCCAGTTCGTGGGTATCAGCTAGAAATTTCTCATATATACAGTATCTTATTATCTCATATATACATTATAATTATTTTAACTAAAGACTTTCGCAGTAAAGTTATTGGCCGTTAAAGATATTGGCTGTAAAATTATTGGCAACCGAAGACTTCGCACTAAAGTAATTTACAGCTCTTCATATTGGCTGTAAAGTTATTGGCAGCTGAAGATATTGAAGTTATTAGAGACCGCGGTTAGGGTTTTTCTTCTTCAGCTATAACCAGAAAACAAACAAAAATTAGAATGAAATGCAAAAAAGAGTAACAAGTTGTATCCAGGGAATGTTATAGTTAAAATTTAAAATACTTATTATTCAGTAATACAAAATTGCGCCATAAAAAATTGAAAAGCATTACTTTTTATTATAAACGGCATCCATGTATAATATAGTATATTAACTGTATGCCACTAATATTTTTTTTTAAATATTAGTGGCATTTTTATTTTTTGAAGAAATAAATTTTCTTTGTCCAATTGTCCAATGTGACGTTTTTGGCCAAAATGAGTTTTATTCCACCATTCGATTAGGGTATTTTTTCTCCATCCCAGATAAATATTTTATTCGGTTTTAAATTTTTTTTTTGCACTAACTCCACACAGGAGGCCTTGAAGAAAAAAATTTCCCTCAGAGCCTATGATATCTCAGGGGATGCTGTATGAAGGATTTTTTAAGTAAAGAAAGAAGAGGAGTTCTGGGAAATAAATAGGTATGAGGGATTCTGGCTGGAGAAGTCAAAAAACTCAACCTGTCTCTCTTGATCTTTTTTTTTACAACTCCACGGAGAATGCGTTGAGGAAAATAATTTCCCTCAGAGCATAGGTCATCTGAGATGCTGTGTGGAGGGTATTTTTGAGGAGAGGAAAGAATGAACATTGGTCTTGAAGAGAACATGTTGTAGGAAGGAGGAAACACAAAGACTGACAAATCGTTCCACAGCCGAGCTGTAAGAACGATTCGAAGAAGCGACCCTTTCTCATGTGACAAATATCAATTGTGTACATATGTTGGGCACGCGTTTGGCGTGTTTCCCCACTATGCACCGGTGTCGAAGGAATCAATGACGCTAGTTCATCAGAGCATCTTCCATTGAAATAACGGTAGAACAAGGATAGCATTCCCACCCGACGCCTGTGCTCTAAGGATTGAAATTCGTCTTTTATGATGGGAGAATCTATCAAACGGATCAAACGATCTTTTTTACTTTAGTTACTTCAGTCAACTGTAGGTTCACACCGTTCAGGGTAGCTGGAGGAATATTATTTGGTCCTTGTCCATGTCTTATGACCAGTAGAGCCGTTTTAGTGGGGTTATATAGCATGTTTGTTTCTTCAGCAAATTCTTCGCAGATCTTCAGAAGAATACGTAGGCCCCTTATAGATGGTGCCATCAAGACCATGTCGTCCGCATAACTGATGTTGTTCAAACACTGTCCTCCGATTTGGCAACCTACCCTTGCATTGTTTAACCTGTCGGTGAGTTCGTCCATGTACAGGTTGAACAATATCGGGGACATGCATCCTCCCTGTCTAATGCCACTCTTTCGGAAATAAGGTTCTGAAAATCCATCTTTCCACTTTACAAGGTTTTCCTGTTTTAATTCGACATTAAAAAAAACATTTTTCAATTCAATTTATAGGATTTTGGAGGCAACTTTTCATGTAAGGCTCTTGACTCGCACACCGAAGGTCGCGGTATCGAATCCCGGAAAATAATTTTTATTTGATTAATTTGTGTTATTTCACAAATTATTCATTTAAAATAATATATAGTACTTATATTTGGGGCACGTTCCAGAGTGGATGATACTCTCAGTATCGCCCTGGTCTAAGACCACCATTCCGAATTGAAACGTTGCTTGAAATGGCATTAGTCGTTTTTGGTGACCAGATTTGAATAGCCAGGTACTTCCCCACCCTCCTCTTCTCTATCTCCTTCCTCTCCCCACTACCTTCAGACTCATAACATACCCTAATTGGGGATGCCTTAGTCTCACTGGCTCCAGGCGGGAGCAGTTGGGACTCTTGTGCGGTATTCATATTTAAAAAAAAAAGCAAAAATAGCTGGTTTTAATGAAAATTTTAAATAATTCCACGATAACAGACGGATTGCAATCTTTAGAGCACAGGTGTTGGGTGGGAATTTTGTCCTTGTTCTACCGGTATTTCAATAGAAAATGCTCCAAAGAACTAGTCTCTTTGATCCCTTTGGCACCGGAACATAGTCGGGAAACACGCCAAACGCGTGCTTAACATATGTGCACGGTTGACATTTGTCACATGAGAACGGGTCGCTTTTTCGACTCATTCTGGTGTTCAACATCTCGGCTGTGGAACGATTTGCAGGCCTCTATATTTCCTCCTTCCTAAAACATCGGTATCTGCAAGACCAATGTTCATTCCTTCCTCTCCTCGAAAAGACCCTCCACACAGCATCTCAGATGACATAGGCCCTGAAGGAAATTATTTTCCTCAGGGCCTCCTGTGTGGAGTTAATCTAAAAAAAAACCTTTTCTTTCCGTATTCAAACTATATTGAACCAAAAATACTGTACACCTTCAATAAAACAACTAAATGACCAAATTCTTTCCGTATGCAAGTTTTAGATCGTTATATAATTCGATCTTTCCAATTACTATGAATGAAAAACAAAAAATTATGCATCCTTGGCACGACAACGTCAGTCAGAATCAGTGAGTAAAAATATCATTTTCTTGAGAGAATTTCCACAGCAGAATTTCATAAATTACCTTTGTAGACTTCTCGTTGAAATTCGAGGTTCCGGATCTGCTGCTTGAGCCAGTCTCTCAGGAAGAAAATCCTGGTGAAGGCGGTATAGGTGTTCGGTCTGCAAGCAGTCCTCGTCTCGTCCAGGGGTCCGTTGCTCACCAGTCCGCGCAGGAACCAGCGGCTCACCTGGCGATAGTCCTGCACGGGGAAAACCAGACCTCCTCCGCTGTCACCATTGCAGACCGAAGAACCTGGGAATTGTGAACAACCTGGTTAAGGCTCCACAGTAAGCATTCCAAAAGAAGAAGAAGTCGGTCTAAAAGACATGAGAAAATAAATTTATTAAAGCTCGTAAGGGAAAATATTTATTAAATCATGATTTTATCGTATTTTATTTGTGGGGTATTATACAGTGTTGTGCTGCCTCCTTCTTTAGCTAACATTTATGACCGGCCCTGCCCAATAGTACATTAATATGTTTTTAGATCTAAATATTCGGAATCAGAGAGTAAATATAACTAGTAGTTAAAAATCCGCTCCGCAGGTTTTCGCTGCTACGCCCTGCGGGCATTTTGGTTCCACTTCGCACAGTTTGAGTGTTGTTGACCATTTTATAAATCCGCTAGGGATCCAGTGACAGTTGTAAAAGTAACCGCGACAGGCAATGAAGTCATATCTAATATAGCTGCGTGCTGCGTGGTATTATTATTCACAACTGCCAGTTACAATAATAAACATATCAATCAATCTCTCAAAATCCGGAGAGACAAACTTAATTACAAATCCGTAGTACTTACGCCTGCCAGGCGATGCTCACCACACAAGCTGTTCACGTATGTGGCGCCATCTTTTGGCATTGTTTAATTCGGTTTTATTAAAAGTAGATTTTTATACCAACTCCACGAACTATAACGGTTTTGCGTAAGGCGCGGCGTCATAATTGCATTCTTAGCCGGAATCTTAAATTTCAACCGTACAGTCGCAAGCCTATTAATACTGTTTGATGATTGCTGAACCAACCGTTGAGATAACCAGCGCAGAACTTATCCCAAGTGAGGTAGCCGGTGAAGCGGTATTTGGACAGCTCCGTGTGACAGTCGTCAAGGTCGATGACTGGGAGCGTCAGTGTCCTCAGGTGCTCTGCGGAAATTCCGGCCTCCGTCAGGCCCCAGCCAGCCACCTGCCAACAACAATAACTACGAAATCAAAAAAGCTAACTTTTGTCCATAAGGTTGAAAGTATTGAAGATCGTATCAATGCTGGTAGAAAGAAGAAGTTTAAGAATTATTTTTATGATTCATTTTTATGGGGTCAACTGTGTTACTAAACTCTACAATAAAATCCTATTATCATTAAAAAATGATAACAACATTAAGGACGGGTTGTTTCACAAAAATTCAAATGTAACATTGTCGTCAAATGGCAATTCGGTGGCATTTATATGTTTTTTTAACAGTTGAATGGTTACAAGTGAATTTCTGAGAAACAACTGGGCCTGACACAATTAAATCTCAAATAGATAGGAGAGCAAACACAAATTAATGATTGATGAACAAGAGGTCCCGTCGAAAAGAGATACTAGCGACATCTTGCGAAGATGGAGTGATCTAACTTAAATACGCTTTTCGTGGGGCATAAATAATCAAAATCACTTTACTTTTCAGAGATAAAATTTTAAACGGAAATTTTGACTTACGACACTTTTCCATGGGTATATTCATATTTTCACTTTTTTACTAAAAAATTAGGAATTTTGGGTTTTATCTCTGTCTGCTCTACAACCTTTGGAGATTAGACTGTCTTGACTATCTCCAGGAAACGCATGACAGCCTTAAAATCTCCATTCAGTTTCTCAATTCCATAAGTATGGTCATCATTTAGCCATTTAGCGGAATATATTTAGGTAGGTATAAAAGACTAGAGATTATGGGTTCGATTATTAAGTTATTGTGATTATTAAGTATTATGATTTATTAGTATTATCTTATTTGAGTCTTTTAATTTATTTCTATTTTTTTTCATCTCTTTTTCTTGAAATTAAAATTACATTAAATTTCTGCCACTACCGAACACATACAAAAAAAAAATGTAAAAGTCTTAGCTAAAACTCATTGGTTATAATACGCCTCAGAACTTAGTTGCCAATGGGAACCAGCCTGTTGAGGGAGACATTTTGACCTCTCCAGCGGGACTCTCTCGACCCATCGCCTTGCACAGCAAATGGGATGGATTCATAGGTCCATCACTCTTGGACACACTGACCCCTGGATTCTTACAGATTCCTCACATCCCATTCCTTCTCAGAATTTAAGCACAGCATCCCTGAAGATGATGTAGGCCAGAAGGGAAATTATACTCTCTTCACAGACTGTAGTGTCTCTCTCTCCCTATCTCTGGGATGGATGCTTATTGAAAGTCTTAGGATCTTCTAACACAAAACCTGTGTATTGCCGTATTGTAAATGTAATAATACTTCTGTGGACAAGCGTCCTACCAGGGTGAAGGCTATTTCTGATCTGGCAAGCTCCCGAGACCTGATGACTACGTACATTTACCTTCGGTCGTCTTCGGCACAACTCGGCAACGACCCGAAGATCCCATACACTCCTTCAGTAAAGTAAGAACTAAACCACAGACTGTTATAATACATTACACAGACAGTTAGTTCATGGTTTACAGAGAAGAAGAATAAGTATTGTTTACTTTGCCAGCATTGCGGGTGGAGAGGTGGAATTCGTCCAGATCTGCGTTCTTGAGGTCGAAGCAGATAGCCCTGACGGACTCCGAGAAGACGAATGGTGTTTTGAGCACCAGGAGTGCCATGTCACTCTGTTGGTGCTGCGCGTCGCCTCTGTAGCGGTCGTGCAACAGAATTTGGAGGACCTGCAAACAAAATTATCATCCCCAAATAAATTTGTCTCTGTTTGGTCTTCTGTGTTGTGATTGTCCTATTTTATATTTAAAATCATTCAACTCTAAAAACTTTTTATTTTTCATTATTAATCTCGATATGTACAGCCCTTTACATTAAACTTTTCAAGTCTATGCCACTTCATAGTGAAATATTGTAATGAATTTAGCATCTATAATTTCTTTTGTCTGTGGTCACGTCACCTTTGTATTTGTTTATTAAACGGCGTATTATCAAATTCATTCTTTCATTCTCTTCTCAGACTAAACTTCTAACTTATCGACTCAATTAAGTTCTCTTTTAATTGCCAGTCACTCTCTATCATTGCGAATTTATTCTTAAATAAAAGTTATAATTATATTTAAAAAAAAAAACACAAGTGTTTTAAACAAGGATAACCTCAATCCTCTATCTCTCTCAAAACTATACGCCAATCTTGGCGTTGAAATAAAAGCAGCGCAGCCTTACAACCTGACTGCAGACTTCCTGAGACCTTGCCAGGACGCTACTTCAGTCTCATCCAGGCTAATAATTCTTCGCCTTAGTTCTTAATTGTCTAAACGACCCTTTTAGTTTTTATTCAATCTCCACTGAAAAATTAAAATAAAGAATAAAAAATTATAGTTTATCACTTAACTAAGAATTATTTAAACTAATGAGACATTTACCTTTAAAATGAAAATAGCTTTATCTTAAACACCTATCATAATGTTTCATTGAGATAATAGAAAACCTTATCCTCCTGTAAATTTTTCTAAGGTCTCCACAATGTTTCGTTTCATACAATCTAGACGAAAAAAACTCGTAGATAATAATAGTATTTAGAACCCTCTTGTATTTAATCTGAATGTATTGAAAATTTTGGTTGAAAGTGATTATTTTTTTTTTTCCTAAAAAACATTTGATTTTTTGTGAAATAACCCGTTTTTAATGTTGTTTAATTTTTGAATGAATATGGGATTTAATTGTACAGTTTAGTATCATAGTTGCCCCATTATTAAAGGATAAAAATGATAATAAAAATTATTATTAAACTTCCTCTTTTTACCAGCATTGATACGACTTCAACACTATCAACGTTATGGACATAACATAGCTGAAGAAGGATAATTTACACCAAAAAACTAAACATTGTACAAAGCAACATAACGGATACCAATACTCGAGCTAAAAATAAAAACTTCTGCAAACTTCTTTTGTTAAATCCACCTTTGAACAAAAACATTTGAAAAACATTGCAAAGTATATAATACACTACCGCTACACACAAGCACTGCTACAGAAACAATGATCAAATTCAAACACAAACTAAAGAATTGGATTACAAGTATACGACGTCCCTTGGACGTCCCACTATTGCAAATATCTGTAAAACAATTTGCACTTAGACAGGAATATCAATTTACACATGACCTAACCCAAATAAAATAATATAATCCCGTCTAATCTAACTTACACGATTTTATTTTAATATCTATTTTACTTCATCTTTTTCCAATATTTTTAAGATAATATTTATAGAATTAACCTACCCAATTACCTTTTTTTTATTGTATTCAAATTTATTATAGTATTCAACCTCATGTAACTATGTTTGTACGCATTTATACCTATACTTTTGTCCCGATACAAGTAATAATAATAATAATAATATTTGGCTAATTTATGTAGCGCCGTTTTCGTGAAAAATCACCTCAAGGGCGCTGTACAAATAAATACATAAAAAATAATATTACTGGCTTACAACTAAGATTTACAATTATAACTAGTGACTTACATCTAAGTCTTATTGCTAGTGACTTATGACTAAGACATATAAAAGCTGACCTAAAACTGAGCTCAATGACATATGTATTTACAATTATGACTTAAAGTTAGAGATTTATAACTAACATATTTATTTACATTTAAAAATACTTGAAAACATCTTATAAATATCATACATTCTCCAGAATCACTCCACAGCGCCAGAAGAAGAAGGAAGTTTTTACATAATACATATTACTATTTAAGAGTGTATAACCAGAGAAAGCCAGAAATATGTCATTTTTAAATTAGTGTTTAGACGTATTGACTCTTTTCCACAAAAAATTATAAATTGATTTCGAAAGATTGTTATTTTATCTAGTAAACTTATGTAATAAATTTTCAGAAAAAATGTTTATATTTAATATAATAAGGTTATACCATAGGTCGTTGGCGGATTTGTTAAATTTTCAAAAAAGTACATGTATTATACCACACCCATTTCAAATCATATAATCATGCAGTAAAATAAATCAATGTATTATCTGGTAAACGTATGTAACAGAATTTTAATTTTAGTTTAAATAAAATTATTAAAAAATATATAAGTACATGTGTTTCTTGACGAAAATTGGTCCGTTTGTGCATTTATTTACGCACTTACAGACTAATATATTTCAGATTTTTTTACATTCTAATTTTGCTAAGACATTATTGAAAAATGATAAATACTTATGATCAAAAAATAATTACAAAAAGTACATAATTTTAATAGTTTTATCGTAACGCCTTTCAGCATTTTTGGATGCAGGTATAAATTAAAGCAACTTTGGAATGAAGCAAAATCGATATTGAGTTATAATTTTAAAAAGCTGGTACCGAGAATACCTTATCTTTCTCATTGGAACCGCCCTGTACGATCGTAAGAACATATTTCGACGAAATGTGGATTTTCGTCCGCTGGCTGGTTATGCGCTCTTAAGGATATGGATGCAAAATTTATCGGATTTACAAAAATGTATGGATATCTTAAATAAATTAATGAAATTAATCGCCGATCTTTACCGCATTATGATGACTCATCGCTCAACATTAAACGGATTGAGGTGTTAGGTTACCACTGACAGACCATTGGTAGGTAGATCAATAGCATTTTGAGTTTTTCGTTAGTAGTTGTAGGGAATAGCAAATAAAATGATATATATTCGTGGACATCAACAATTATTAGAGTATAATTAAATTACAAAGTTTAAATATAATGACGAATTTATGGAAATGAGTATTTGAAAAAATGAGTTTTAAGTTTGGATCTAAATTCCGCTGGGTTGGTTATGCATCTCAATTCCATGGGAAGTTTATTCCAAGCCTCAGGGCCGGATACTCCAAATGCGCGATCACCAAAATTAGTGTTCGGATTTCGCTTGGGTTCTTTCAATCTTACAATTGTAGACGATGTCGCTGATCTAAGAGATGACTGCCTTAGACCTATATTTTCCGGAATGCATAGTTCAGAGACATAGTATGGAGCCATTTCATTGATAGCTTTAAACACCATCCATCATAACTTATACTGGATCCTTTCAGGACACTTCAACCAGTGAAGATTTCGGAGGTGTTCCGAAATGTGCGAAAACTTGGGTACCCCTGTGATTAGTCGTGCTGCGGCGTTGAACACTGATTGTAGTTTATCAGTTTGACATTTAGGAAGACTTGCATAGATACCATTGCAGTAATCAAGACGCGATACTATATATGAATTCACAAGAAGCTTAGTTGCTTCTGTCGAAAGGTTCCTACGAACAGGCGCGGCTGGTGCATTAGTGCACTCGTGCAATGAACCGCCAACAAAATTGAACAACAATTTACAGCTCATCGTAATCTTACTTAATGTTTTTTAATTATAAAATTAAGCAAAAATTTTTAAAAATCTTAAAAATTGCAATTAATAACATACTAAATGTTACTAAAACGTGACTAACGATGAAATATTGTAGATAAATACAGCAAAAACGTTGCACCCGCGCGCCGTTTACACTGGCTAGGAACGAGAAACCGAGGTACATACCAAACCGCGCGCTTTAGCTATGCGCCTTGTTTGACTAATAATATTTTATATGCTGCCCATACGAAACATCTCTGGACCGTGGTTTTGACAAAACGTATCAAGAAAAATACCGCTGACCGTACGCCGCACGGTCAGCGAAGATATCCGAACGAAGAATCGAAGAATTCCGAACGAAGGGCTCGAGCGATGTAGGGTTTGGACAGTATGAAGTAAAATCATAACATTTATCTTGTAAAATGCAACCTCGGGTCAACGGGTCGATATTATCTTGTGATAAACTCTTGCGGATTTACATACTTGGCATTGACTTTATTATTTGCTTTTTTTGGCAGAAAGTAACCTTTTATTTGTGTGCGTTTTTTTTAATTATTGCTAACTTCACACCGACGACCGACGCTTAGTGGGTCAGTAAACACACGACACCGTTTCCAATGTTTGCATCCTATGCTGCAAATTAAAACATTATTGTGATATTAATTCATATCCGAAAGTTGAGTCTTTTAAATAAATACCTTCCGTTTTTTGCCACTAATCCTCTAATACAAATAGATGTAATATCAAAAGAAATGAACCATAGTGTAAAATAGCAAACAATTTATGATTTCTGAAGTTTTTTCAATGCAGTGTCACCGCTTGCAAAGTCGTATCTTCCAAGCATAAACTTTAATATAAATGTGTTTATCGGATAACGAGTTTATCAGGTGAGTATATCTGTATCTGTTTGCAAATAGTAAAATTGTAATGCCCATGAGGTGATTTCACACAAAAACATCGCTCTATAAAATATCCCTTTATTATCATTATTGTTGAATTATTCTGGTATCAATATTTTTAGGTACAATTGAATTTCTTTTCCCTTTTAAAAATGAGTGATGCAATAATAAATGTGGACTTTATCAAAAAGAACCGCATGAACTCGGCAAAGGGATCGAATAATTGATCTTCTCTATAAATAAGTACGATACGTGCATTTATATAAATTACATACATTTAGTATATCTCTATGCATACATTACGTTTTTTATGAAATCGGTGAACCACCAAATATTTAAGGCACCGGCCGCGCCTGCCTACGAACTGACTTAAGTTGTCTTAAGTAGAAGAACCCTGTGCTAACGGTCCTATTCACCTGACTTTTTAATGAAAGGTCTACATCCAAGTGAGTCAAGTACATCCTAGTGAGTCAGGCATCGAAAAATCAAATGCGTTTACACTACTCTATATAGATGAATAAATAAATACTACTTTTTGTTACTTGTTGGATATGTTTTGACTCTGCGAATTAGTATTTCTGATACACGTGTTAATTATTTTTTCTTGTGTTGGATTAAGTTGGTAAGTTACCTCAGACTTCTGAACGTGAGATATATTTTTGTCGGATTCTTTGTCCCAACTCCGATCAAACTTCTGAGCGGCAACTCTGTAGTACTCGGCGGGGATGGCACGCTTATTTATTTCATCGAAGAAACAGTGTGCAGCTGAAAAATAATTTATTTCTTTCAAAAAGCTCAGTTTTCCATCCAGATGTTGCAATCTCAATAAAAGTCAGATAGAATAATAAGAATTTAAGATATTCTATAACTTTTCTTATCTAATTTCATGATGTTTTTGTAAAAAATGGCATATTTGGGAAAAAATTGTGGAAACAAGATATAAAAAAAATGAAGTAGGTACCTACTAACAACACGAACTACCGTCAAAAATCACGAAAATGTGGAAATCATCAAACATGAATACAATACATCATTAATATGAGGAATTCAACAAACATGAATACAATGGATGTAATCAACAAACATGACTATGAGGAAATCAACAAACATGAACACGCTGATATCAACAAACACGAAGATGAGGAAACCAACAAACTTAAATATTATGATGATATCAACAAAGATGAGGAAATCACCAATCAAGAAAATGACGATATCAACAAACATGAAATATGATGATATATGATATCAACAAACATGAAGATGAGGAAATCAATAAACATGAATATGATGATATCAACAAATATGAGACGAGAAAATCATGATGTAGCATCAACACCCAGTAAGGAGGACTATGAATAAACTGCTATAGGTACTAATGAACAGTATATAAAATAGGCAACCTTGGTAATTATTTTAAGACTTTGTCTGATAACTTCTTACGGCGTCAACATACTACGGGAAGAGGTCAATATATAATGAATATATATATATATTTTACATTAGGTTCACACAGGAGGCCCTGATGATAATGGCCCTACTCCCTTCAGGGCTCATGCCATTTTTGAGGATGTTGTGTGAAGGGTCTTTTTAGAAACGGAATGAGTGAAAGTTCTGGGAAGTATGAGGGGTGGGTTAGAATCTGGATGATCAGTGTGTTCAGGAGTAACGTACGTATGCATTCTGTTCCGAGATTCCTGCTGGAGATATCAAAAGGTCTCCATCAACCAGTCTCTCTTGATCCGGCCTGCCACGCTGTTGCTGGGCAAAAGCATCCGCCGCCAAGACCCGGACAAACTAAACCCCATAAACCTGACCACCCCAAAATGCAAAGTCACAAAAGTTCGGGTGACCTGGGGCAGTGGTGTTGATTATCCAATAAAAGGTTGCCGGGGCGGCGGTATCCATACCGGCATCACAAATTGAAAATACATATTTTTTTAAAACACTGCCACTGCTTACCGCTGATGACGAGACGCGTATTCAAAATGCTTCCTCCGCAAATCTGTCCAATGACACCATCAGCGTCCTGGTATATACCCACATGCCAAGGGAAGGTGTTCTCGGTGGCAACGGGAGCATTAACTATGTGCTTCACGGCGAAAGATTTCTCCAAACCACAGTCTAAAAATCACACAAATACATATGTATAAACCTCAAGTTTATATTATACTGTTATATCAGGACTGAAGAAACGATGAAAAGGATTGATGGACATTTAAATATGTGAACAATTTTCATCTGCCTGGAATTTATTTATTTGCAAAAACAGTATAAAAAACCGGTAAAGAAAATTACAAAAAAAATATTTTGTATCATAAATAAATTACCTTGTGGGACAAAAAACGTTAGATTGTAGAGGTATACACAGTTATTTACGCTTAGGACTTATGGAAAATATCAACCTTTCCTGCGAGGCAGTTAATTAATCTAGTGAGTTTTCTCAGGGTAAGGTACTTCTGCACCTGGGAAGAATCAATAGTCTGTGCTCGCGGCCTCACGTGTCACTATCCAGGACACAGAATTGATAATAAACCATCCAGAAGCTATAAGCCATCAGCAGTAATCTGGAACTAAGGCTGCAGATACCCAGCAGTTTTGGATGGAACTGATGCCAGACTGTCCATGATCCACTGATGGATACAATTAAATAAAATAAAATGTCCAAAGGAGTGGAGCTCTTAGTCCACAATGATGTGCTGTTACCAACTCTGATGCATGACAGTGAGGTATGGAACAAGCAGGGGGAGGATGAAAGTAGAATTGTGGTGGCTTTCAAAATATAAGGAAATAGATGCACTTGTATATTATTTTTACCAAACTTTGAAGAGAGCGCCACTCAAATTCTGTGCTGACCAATTTGTACAGAATAGAATTTTGCAATAATCGAAAGATTTGCTTTTGTGATTTTCGTGGTGTAAGTTGTTAAAATAATATAACAATTAATGAAGATATTTTATTTTTATATAAAAAAAAAACAA
This sequence comes from Limnephilus lunatus, assembly GCA_917563855.2. Taxonomy (NCBI): domain Eukaryota; kingdom Metazoa; phylum Arthropoda; class Insecta; order Trichoptera; family Limnephilidae; genus Limnephilus; species Limnephilus lunatus. Next base: position 45,078,163 of record OU830603.1, on the reverse strand, counting down.
ATACTTTCATGTTCTAACCGTGATTTTAACAATATTTCTTTAGCCACAGATGTTTTAACGAATTACAGAATTGTGTATTGTTGCTAGGTCGCTAATTTCTACAGTGATGTATAAAATTCATTTAGATCTAGGGAAAAACATATAAAAAGAACGTAGGAAAAGTCCAACGCGGGATTTCTTCATATATTATGTATCTGAAGGATTTTTGTCCCTTTTTATCTCCGATTGCCCTCCCGATGAGGAAGGCCATCAACCACCACTGTGTAGAAATGAGATGAGAACATTAATAAATTAAGTACCTGGTTTGCACGAGGGTGCCGGAGTGTCCCATCGACCATTGCGACAAGTCATTTTTTCATTTTCCAAGTCAAAATGGCCCGTTTTACAGCAGGACACAACAAACGATCCGTGGGCCATGGAAGACGAACAGGGGATCTTTACGTAAGTTGCAGAATAACATTCATAGTCCACAGTGTATGAAGAATACAATATGCATCGTTCTGAAACGCAATAAAGTAAGCATTATAATGAATACATTCTTATTTTTTATTGAGTTCTTACCAGTTTTTACAAATTGCTAAGTGTTGATCTTTGGGCATTCTTAGTACATGTCCACAATTGTTCAAGTATTTAATTGTCCAGATTTTTTTTAAGAGTGAGGCTCGCTTTAAACTCTGAAGTAAAATTTACCACTTATGAAGTTTTTCACAGGAGCGTTTACATACGCATCTGACATATTATTGCCATATGTCAGATGCGTAGGTATGTAATGCGTATAGTAAGTGATCATTGCGACGACAGCAACCGTTTACATCTGTAAATTTATTTGTGGTAAAATAGCTCCCTTTCGAGAACTATTTTCGGCTGTCAAATTTACGCGATTTTGTCAATAAAGGCAAAAAGATCTAAATAAAGTGATGAAATAGAAGTTGGATTGAAATAAACTATTCTCCACGCGCTTTTGTGCCGTTAAAGGCGGAAATTAATGAACTTCTTTAATTTTATCCAATTGACAAATACGTAACGTTATAAACAGATACATTGAGATTAGAAAGGATTGGACCCATAAATAAATAGAAGGTTACTCATTTACTGAAAGTTTTTTTTTTCAACAAAAACTGTGTTTTAATTTTTGACTTTTCGCATCGGCTGATTTTGGTTTCATTTCTTACGGTATCAACTTATCAAACTGATTTGATAACCTGTGAGAAGGCTGGATTAGACCTGTTAAAAAACGTAAGTAAGAACAATTTCTGTAACTTGCTATAAATTACGGTTAGTGACTATTGATGTCGTTTACATTGGTAATTTGACCATAAGTCGCTTACGTGAGCGGCTTAGGGGAAAAAAACCTGTGTAAATAAACGAGTGTAATGGCAGCCTTATGAGGTTCGATACTTGGCTTCTTTGCACAGGAGCCGCAAAAAAAGTACAACTGCTAACCCTGTAATGTTGAATTCAGCAGCCAAATCTGGCCTGTAGCCCCAAAATACTTTAAAAAACCTTGATTTTACAGAAACTGGCGTTCCGTTTGATAGATATTATATCTTTGTTAACAAACGGATTGCAATATTCTAATCTATCCTTGTTCTACTGGTTTTTCAGTGGAAGACGCTACGAGGAATCAGCGTCATTGATCATTTCTGGTGCGGTAAATATGCTAAATGCGCACCCAATAATTGTCACATGAAAACGAATCTTACGTTACGACTCGTTCTTGAGTTCAATAGCTCGGCGGAACAGTTTTCTGGTCTAAATGTCTCTTTCCTTCTTCCAAAAGAGTCTCTTAAAGATCCATGTTTACTCCTTCCTCCCCACAGTCGGTTTTCTAGACCATCATTTCAAATTATGGAGAGGAAAGAAAAATTATGTAAGGGGTGGGTAGAATTTGTATGTCCAGGAGTGTCGTATGAATCCATCCTTCCCACTGCAGTGCAAGGCGATGGGTCGAGACAGTCCGGCTGGAGAGGTCAACGGGTCTTAAACCAGAATTTCCCTATGGATCTGGCCCACCACGCAGCTGATGGGCAGATTCCCAGAAGACCTGGACAAACCTCACCCCAATGAACCCGGGCACCGGCCGCTGTTTTCACTTGGGATAAACTATGGCAGAGATGATGGTTATCTATCCAAGGAATGGTTCCCGGGACAGCGGTATCCAAAATGAAGACACGTAAGGATCTCGAATAGCAATCTGAAGGTAGCGCGTTCGAATCCCGACATGCGCGAGTATATTTTATTTGTTTGATTTCACAATTTAAGCATTAAAAATAATATAAGGATTATTTACGCCACGCTCCAGAGTGGAAGATACTCTCAGTATCGCCCTGGTGTAAGACCACCATTGAGAAACATTGTTTGAAATGGCTTTAACCGTAGTTTGTGACCAGATCTGAATAGCCAGGATTCCCACCTTCATATTCCCTATTTCCTTCTCCTCCCCACTAACTAGAGCCTCACATCATATCCCAATTGGGGATGCCATAGCATCGCTGGCTCCAGGTGGTTGGGAGCAGTTGAGACCCTAGTGCGGTATTCACAAAAAATATTATATGTAAAAAAAGCACTTCGCGGATCATCTAGCTACTCATTCGATCCTATTTTGAACTTTCGTCACTCCTCCCTGCAAAATTTTTTAAAACATTTTAGTGGAAAAGAAAAAAACATCTCTGGAAATCAAAGATATTGAAATAGGTGTGCTATCAGCCGATATTGTTAGAGAAGTTATTGAAGAAAAGGGGTATGAGGGGTGTGTAGGAATCTGGGGGTCAGTGTGTCCAGGAGTGACGGACTTATGAACTAATCCCCCCACTGCGGGTAAAGTGATGTTCCGAGAGTCCTGCTGGAGAGGTCTACAGCTCTTCCTCAACCAGTCTCTCCCGATCCGGTCTGCCAAGCAGTTGGTGGGCAGACGCATCCACCGCCAAGATCCAGACAAACCTCAGTCCATGAACCCGGACACCCATGCTAAGTCACCAAACATAGCAAACCTCTTGGATGTACCCATACCCGCCTTCCAAATGTTGCTGGAAACGAACAAGTTTCACTTACTTTTGCAAAGTGGTTTATACATCCATGTGTTATCTTCCTGACAGGCTGAGAAGGATTCTGACTGGAGGTCGTAGTTCTTCTTGCAGGTGTACCACAGCATGGTGAACTGTTCCACCATATCTCCGGGGACGACGGACTTCTGGTAGTTGGGGATTTTGTAGCTGCCGTGCTTCGGGAATACTGGCAAAGCGCAGCCGGAGCTGTGTCAATGAATTACAAAAGATTACTTAGGCCCGTTATATCGGTTGCTTATAAGTTATGTTTGGTTTGAATGTAGAGCTTAGCACAGCTTAGAACATAATCCGTATATATAGATCGAACGCCTAGAGGTCACAAAATATTACCTGTATTGTATATGAATTTCACAAAGGAACGTGTTACTTTTTTCTTTTGAAAAACAAATTTACTATCTAAATGAGTGATATATCTATGCTCTCTACTGTCATCTCCATTGAAACATCTCTATGCGCCGGTAGATTGCGATAATAATAATAATAAAGTTATATTTGTATAGCGCATTTTTGCGTCATTTCACTTCAATTTCGCTTAACTATAACAAAATTAAAAATAATCCTACAGTGCTCCTCACGAGTCCATTACAAAATATTGATATAATAATATGAAATGAAGAATATACTATACAGTATTTACAAAATATTGACAAAAGAACAAAAATTAATAATAACAGTGCTGTTATAGCACATACGGGACTAAATTAATACAAAATAACGGTTATAACCCTGTGCACAAGGCAAAATAATAACTTTTAAACTAAAATATAGCAATGTTATTATGATCGCGGTATTTCAAAAACGACGTCAGTTTATTTTTAGGCGGGTTTAATTTACGAGTTAATTTTTGATGAAGTTCCCCACTTCAATCAGCACGTTGCTATATGTTAACTACCAGTTAAAAAACCCGCTCTGCAGGTTTTTGCTGCTAGGCCCTGCAGGCGGCTTTTAGTTCGGCTTCGCCCAGTTTGAGTGGTGGTGACCATTTTACAGATCCGATAGGAATTGATTCCAATGTGATCAAGTGACAGCTAGTCACCGAGACAAAGTAACCGTGACAAAGTAACTGAGATACGCAATGACGCCATAATATCTAATAAATATTGCATATAGCCGGCTATAAATTAATCCTAGTACCTACTCATACCTAGGGAATAAACGTCCATATGCGAGCTGCTGACGGAAGTAGTGACATTTTTTTGCAGATTCTTGAATTATAAACCGAATTACAACGGTAGCTTTGCTTGAAATTTCACGAACACAGATGTTATTTGTGGCGCGGCGCATAAGGCGTGGCGTCGGACATGAAATGGATGTCGGGTTCTGGAATTCAACCACGTAGATGTAAGGCTATTAATACTGTTTGATGATGATGATTTGTAAGTGTGTTTTGCTAAAGTCAGTACACTATTAATGAAATTAACCGCTGAAAACACTGTCCTGACGTTGACTCTTTTAAAATCCCTTATCAGATTTTATTGATTTTCAATTAATAACGTCGTCATTGCTCATCGCACGTCAGAATTGGCATATAACTGCTAGCGCCTCCTCGTCTAAAATAGGAACTATTCTGCGGCTTAGCAAAGATTGAGCGGTAGATTTAGCACGCTTAAATTGGAGCGAGGAATGTCGTACATAACAAGGATACAGACTAGCTGATAAACCAGGCCTTAATATGTTTACAGAAAATTATCCATGATAAGCATGAGACCACTGTCTTGGCAATATTCACATTCAAGTCTCCTCAATGTACAGGTTCACTTCTTTCTTTCCTCAAAGAGGCCCTTCATACAACATCCCCGAAGATGAAATTATGGAGATTTTGAAATTCGAACCCAGGACCTTCGGCTTCCGAGCCGCAACTCTACCGACTGAGCTAATGTGTCCCTTTTGTATCTTTTTAAATCGAAATGAAATATTAAGTTGTGAATGAAGCTGGACCAATCCTGGAAGAATTGCTGATGAGATAAACGATAATAAATGACAGAAATGTTCGTATATCTTACCTTATATTATTACTTCTGATTGGTGATGGCGTTGTGGTAACTGGCACTAGAAAATAAAAATTAATATTATTTATATCTAAGTACAAAATATTCGACAAAAATATTTTTTCTAACTTTTAACTGTGAACTAACTTTTGTATTAATATACATGGTGTCCGGAAACCTGTCTACATCACATAGAATGGGTTACAAACATGGACATACAAATAGATGGACCTGCCCTAAGTGATAAAAGGCGTATTATTTCCCCCTCCCATTGGAACCATTTTATTGGAACCGGCTGGGCTTGCGAGAGCCTCATGTGAATCTAAAAAATGTGACGTCATCATTCTTGTCCGAACCAGTGTCGAGCTCTCATCGGTATATTTTACGAAATAACACGGCAAAAATGGTGATTTGTGTTATGAAAACATGTAAAAATAGGAGTGAATAATATAATAAACCCAATTTTCGTATTACATTCCATAGGTAAGCATTATTTTAGGTTTATTCAGATCATATAATATAATAACACATCAAGATACATGGCAACGCGAAACACAAAGCCGCTGTTTACAGAGGTAAGTAAATTTTGAAGCATTTGTAAAAGTGTCTTAACTAAATATGGAAACAAAATATTTCACTCCGAAAATAAGTGAAACTTTATTTTGCCAAATTTGGACTTCATATATTTGTTCATATCGTGGCGAGCAATTAGCGCTCCCTTGTAAAAAGGTCAATTCATTCAAAAGCAGATTTTACTTTTAAGAACTAAATGGTCATATTATAATGCGAGATGCCTATATACTGTTAGATTGATTTATTGGCGAATCACAGTCATCGTCCCTCTCTTCGCCCCACCATAGTTAGTTTTTACCCCTCATATGTATGTTCTGGTCTATCTATTTGTATGTCTATGGTTACAAATCTTTTGCACCGGGTCTAGGTTTCGACGCATTTTAAAAGACATCAAACAGCTAATATTAACCCCATAGCGAAAAAATGATTGTTTTGCAAATTAAACCATAAAAATTGTCACTTCGGACCAGATTTATTCGAAAACCATGTTTAATGTATATGTATAGGATGTTGGGAAATTTATTTATTTATAAGACATACACAGTACCTACATTTTAATACGAGTTATAAGATGTTAAATTTTTACATAGTTATGTACGCATTACGAAAGTCATAGAATGTCATTTGCCTGACACGTGTAATAATGGGTTGTAAAACTTAATTAGAGAATGAACAAGTAATAATAATAAAAATAAAGAAAAGGGAGGGGGGGGAGATAAAGAGACATTTTTAAAAGCAAAAACTATATGCTCACTAAATTGTAATTGACTGTTTGGTGAAAGGTTAAGTGTAAATAGTTTTAAAGTTTATAATATGTATTTACATCACGCCAAGAAATTCAATAAATTAGTTTTGAATATACGCAAGGAATCATGGAAAATGTCTAAATGTACTATTTTTTTCGTAGTGGGTATAGGTTGTGATTGCGCGAGTAGTTGGTGAGTTACTAGCTGCATTAAGGCAGAAACACACTTAGCCCACGCGACGCGACGCTACGTAGGTTGACGTCACCATTTCCATATCTGGACTACTTATCTTCCATACATTTTCTATGGAAACGGGTGCTTTAGAATCACACTAGCCCTACGCAACGTAAACCGAGGTGCCCTACGCGACGCGGATCTGCCACAGCCAGATCGGCGTGGGCCGTGTGGAGGTGGAGGGGGTATGGTTACGCCTTTAGTGTTGGACATACCTGAAAAACGTTAATCAGTGATTTCTAACCTTATTTGAAATAATAAAAAGAGCGATTTTTAAAGCTCACAAAATAATTACAAAGATCATTCTAAAACTACCGATCACAAGCAGTTCGGATGAAATCTTTAGGAGAATCTGTGTTTTGGACATTAAGAAACTTTGTGTCAAAAATATACTAGCATACCCCTTCAAACACAGAACTGCTTTTGACAATGACCCAGGGCCGTAGCCAGAGTATAGTTTAAGATAGGGCAGCGGTAATTACACGTAAGGCACAAGTAAAAATGTAACTTGATCTGATCTGGTGAATCGATTTTCGTCGTACATGTGTGAAGCAATACTTAATTTGATGATTTAAATCATTTAGTTATTTAACAATAATAATGGATTACCTTGTGTTCTTTCACCAGGTAGATAATAAGTAGAGATGTCACGAATATTCGGCTACTATTCGGTATTCGGCCTTTTTTTTACTATTCGGTATCGGCCGAATGGTTCACAATATTCGGCCGAATACCGAATACCAAATGATGAAAAAATGCATTTAAATTTATTATTTAACATTTATTGTCCTCACTACAAATTTCATAATATTCCCAAATAGGTGATTTTTTATTAAATGGTGCTATTTTGTAAAGCTTTTTCGCGAACAAGCAGACGTGATACACACTATAAGTAACACAATTTGATGTAACAATCAACAAATAATGCGCGTTGTGACACTACCTACTCGCAAATGAAACAAATATGTAGTTACCACACGCACTTCAAAGATGCCAGTGGGAACCTATCACCCGCGAAATGTACCTACTAAGTGTCGCCGAATATTCGGTTGTCGAATATTCGGTATTCGGCCGAGAGCTTAGCCGAATATTCGGTATTCGGCAAAATCACTATTCGTGGCATCTCTAATAGGTAATAAGTATTTGTACACGAGGTAATTCTTGCTAATTATGAACTTCAGAAAAGTAACTGCAGCATCATTGGTTTTTCATTTATTAAGGTTTATATTAGTTACCAAACATTATTCGAAATTACAGAATAAAAACCAAATTAAAAATAATAAAAAGTCCTTCCTTAAAACAATCGAAATACGAAATACTTCATTTAGATCAACTGTATTAGTTCTTTTCTTTTCAAAGGCTAAAAACACCATGCCTGCCATTCTTTCGTGACCCATTGACAGCCTCTGAGGCCTGTTGATTGCAGTCAATGTTGAAAACGTAGATTCGCACACTGCAGTGCTCCAGCCTACTGTCGCCACAGATGCAAAAGTTCATACGTATCTCTAAACGCCTCTGGCTGCCAGTACAAAACTTGCATTGTGCTTTCCGTTTTATCTTCGCGAAGGGACGACTCAAATAAGCTGACTCGACCGTTTAATAGCCATCCCCAAACTGTTTGGGAATTCCCCGTAAGCAGTGATTGCAATACACGCATAGCCTCCCACCACTTACTTCAATGCCATCTATGGGCAGAATAAAGAATTAGTATGATATGATTCTTTGGTTAATTCGAAGCTGTTTACTTAGATGTCACTAATAGGTAGTATTTTTTTTAATCACATCAAACTATGAACAAAAAGTTTACTGGTATATTATCATAGTCAATGGTATTTCTTAAGGTAGGGCACAGGTATTTTAAGGTAGGGCGTTGCCGCATAATGCCCTCTTTAGCTACGGGCCTGCAATGACCAAACTGCTCGAGATTTTAGAAACAAAATACATAATCTCTTACTTAAGAGCGTTAAGGCCGTTATACACGAGCCCGATTTTCAGCCCGTTTCCAATTGGAGACAAAAGTCAACATTTTTCGATTTGCACGATCGCTATTTTCACCTCTATTTTGCATATCTAGGATTTCAATTGTCATCACTGCAAACAACACACGAACCATACTGTTTGTTGTGATGCCTACTGAAATCGTAGATATGAAAATAGAGATGAAAACAGCGGTCGCGTAAAGCGAAAAATGTTGACTTTTGTCTCCAACTGGAAACGGGCTGAAAATCGGGCTCGTGTATAACGCTCTTTACGCTCATTAATCCGAAATTTTAGATACTAAAGAGCTACGCACTTCCACTGGCCATTAGACAAAACACAACTTATTTTAAATTTAAATCAAACGTCAAGTCTTGCATCATCCAATACAGATCTAACATCAAAGGTTTTATCAAAACCAATTTATAAGTATGCATTTCCAATGACAAGATTCTGATTGTCTTTTGTCTAAATTTAAGGCTGTGTTGTTGTCTTTATTTGTCTTATTAACTGATTATATTACGAAAATTCAATTCTGTATAAGATCAACTCTCTTTTTATAAATTTTGAAGGTCATTCCCATCAATGTTATATATCATTGAAGAAGAAGATAATACGAGGGCTATCCGTAAAATAAGGTCTCCAAGGTGCTGCGGTCGCGAGAAACAATTTTACGCGAGATCCGGGAAAACTAGCGTCTAGCCTGGTTTCCCTACGCTAAATCCCCGCAAAGTTGCACTCTCTGCGACACTTAGTCTCGGCGTGGCAGTCGTTCAAGATGAAGCTTTCGCTCGCCATCATGTGTGAATTACGCTCTATAATTAGATTTTTTGTGCGAAGAACGAAACCCCGGTAGAAATTCATTCTCAACTATTTAAAGTCTACGGAAAACAATGTGTGAGTGCGAAAACGTGCGCAAATGGTGCAAAGAATTTAAAAGCGTGCCGGACGGCCATCGATTTCAGATGAAAAAAAATCCAAAGTGGAAAAAACAATGATTGCAAATCGACGGGTTGCGGCTCAGGAGCTCTGTGATATGATCCCTTATTTCAGTAAGACCACTATTGACAAGATTTTGACAAAAGACTTAGGAGAACACAAAGTCTGCCTAAGGTGGGTCCCATAATGCTCACCGAAGATCACAAAGAACAATGGGTTGAAGTCGCCCGCAGATTCCTTGAGTGCTACGACATCGATGGCGAATAATTCTTGAACTCAATTGTGGCTGGGGATGAGACCCGGATACACTACACGACCCCAGAGACAAAGGAACAATCCCAGTGGCATCATTCAGATTTTCTGAAGCAAAGTTTAAAAACGAATTAGAGGAAGCTCCATCGCGAATGGTTGTCACGCCGAGACTAATATTATTACAAAAATAATAATAATTATATGATTTATATGGCGCTATTTTTTGTTGTTGTTGTGAAAAACCCCCTCAAGGGCGCTGGCAAATGGCTAATCATTTATCCTTAAACGTTTTCTAATAATGTGAAAATGTGTTAATTTTATATATGTTCGCTGTTTAACTTCATATTTTCTTTCCCACACGCTTTAATTTGTGTTTTTTCATTTCTGTTGTATTTGTTTTTCTTTTTTCTAACACTTTATTTTTTCTTTAACGTTTTAATCTGTGTTTGTATATTATAATTTTTTGCGAGACTTCACTGGTTAATGCACCCATGTAATATGTAATTACCTTTTAATATGTACAACTGTTTGTTTCCATAATAAACAAAAACAAAACAAAACTAAGCGTCACAGAGGGTGCAACGTGGTTGATATTTAAGAAGAGGAACCAGGCTACACGCCAATGTTGCAGGATTGCGCGTAAAATCATTACTCGTGACCGCAGCGCCTTGGAGACCTTATTTTACGGACAGCCCTAGTACTAATAATCTAAACAAAATATGAAAGAGAACAAGATACAGAAAAAAAGAAAAAGATAATGGTCCCAACAGATAATATGGAAAATTAGTCGAAGATAATATTGTTAATTCTAAAATTTTAAAATATGAGATTGACAATCATGACGGTTTGACAGAAGGTGGCAATGGCTGAATTGGTAAAAGCTCACGTCCCGGTTAGTCCCGGAGAGAGGTCCTGGGTTACATTATCTTTTTCTATTTTTCTGTCTTGTTAATCTTCAAATTTTCGTTTAGTTAGATTATTACTGTTGTCTTCTTTAATGATTATATTATGATCTACACCTCCACTTCTGCATTCATTTTATGTTTTAAACTGTCTATGTTTATATTAGAATAAGTTAACAATAATAATCTAAACGAAAATATGAAAGAGAACAAGACACAGAAAAACAGAAAAAGAGAATGGTCGCAACTGGGACTTGAACCAGACCTCTCCGTCTAACCGGGACGAGCGCGTAGAGGTCTGGGTTCAAGTCCCAGTTGCGACCATTGTCTTTTTCTGTGTCTTGTTCTCTTTCATATTTTCGTTTAGATTATTATTGTTAACTTATTCTAATATGATATATTTAACTGATGGGAATAACCTTCAAAAAAGTATAAAAATAAAGTTTTTCTTATAAAAATTAAATATTCATTTAGACTTTCGTAAAAGTCAATTGTTCCATATAAATAAATTCGGATATATCTATTCGAGACGCTATCCAGGTTACAAACCAATTCTTAGAATGATTGTTTCCTATAAAAAGGTTAGTTGCCCGTAATATGGAGAAAAATAATTAGTTGATAATAATGTAATTCCGAAATTTGAAAATATGAGATTGACAAATATGACGGCTTTGACAGAAGGTGGCAATAGCGAAATTGGTTAATGCGCTCGTCCTGGTTAGACGGAGAGGTCTGGGTTCAAGTTCCAGTTGCGACCATTGTCTTTTTCTGTTTTTCTGTGTCTTGTTCTATTTCATATTTTCGTTTAGATTATTATTTTTAACTTATTCTAATATGATATATTTCACTGATGGGAATAACCTTCAAAAAAGTATAAAAAGACAGTTTTTCTTATAAAAATTGTTTATGTTTAAACTGTTTATGATAAATTATAATAATAATAATATTTGGATGACTTGTATAGCGCCGTTTTTGTGAAAAATCACCTCAAGGGCGCTGTACAAATTTATAATACGTTTATACAATCTTATTTCAACTATAGACAACACACACTTATGGCTAAAAATTGCATCCACCGGTTCATCGATCACCGATACGAAATTATATGTGCAATGATTTGACCAATGAACGCGATGCTTCTGTAAAAATGCACTGTACAGGCAGAAAATATATACAAGACCATACCCACACTAGAGATTAACACTGTTATTGTTTATTTAGAGAAATTAAGACACAGTTCGCACGCAGAGGACATAATTGGGAACTATAATATAAAAAATGTTCTGTAATGAGCGTATTTTAAAAACAAAAGCAAAATTTTATGATACTCTCCGATAGGTATTTTTATTTAAGGATATGAGAGCCCCAAAAGGTACGTTTTTAATTTGGACCTAAATTCTGTTGGGCTTGTTATGCATCTAAGTTCCGGTGGGAGTTTATTCCAAGCCTTAGGTCCAGACACTCCGATTAAACATCTTATGTTCTCGAGTTCCTATTATGACAAGCATAGCACGTCGATAATTGTAAAATGAATAATAAAGATGAATAACAAAATAATAAAAAAATTAAAAATTTGAAGCACCAATGTTTCGAAATTTCGACCGAACATAACTGGCCAAATACCGACTGGTTCTATATGTTTCTCAGTGGGAAAAAAAGTCACAGGAGACCAAAATGCCATCTACCTTGTTTAACTACAAATAAGCTCATGATTCATGCTCATGTTCATGGTTAAGTTAAACTAGTTACATTTCATAACACTCCGCATTGCATGCAAATGGAAAATAATATCCACCGCCTGTCTCCAAATAGGAACTTTTTTTTAAAGTAGCTCCACACAGGAGGCACTGAGGAAAATAATTTCTGTCAGGGCCTACGTCATCTTAGGAGATGCTGTGTTAAGGGTTGTTTTCTAACTCCTCCCAATGAGACAGGCGTATCAAATAGAATTGTTATGATAAAGACAACACACAAAAAAAATTACTCACAAGGTTCACATCCATCCTCCGAATATTGGTCCAACTTCCAAAATCCGTCTTTGCAGGTATCACATCGTTTGCCTTCTACGTTTGGTTTACACTGGCATCTACCAGCCACTTGCTCATATTCAGGGTCCGTTACCGAATCACAGGACTCGTCTTCCATAGAACCTGCGGGGTCGCAGTCACAAGGCTTACAGGCTTCTGGACTCTGAATATCCACGTCGTAGTCTCGGTAAAAGGACGAGAAACACTGCTCACAATTCTTTCCCATGGTGTTATGTTGGCAATTATCACAAACTCCTCCACTTTTTCTTTCTGAAAACTGAAAAACAACTTCATCATAATGACAAGTTGTAGCGTGGTTGTTGCAATTGCACAGTTGACAACCAGACACGTTACCTCCTTGCGCTGGCTTCCATGGAAAGTCATTATACATGTCCTCGCAATATTCGCAATTCATACCTCTTGTATTATGAGTGCATTCACATCTACTGTACACCTTTCCGACCTGAGTTTCTTCTTGGTCAGCAGGGAAACACCTAGAGGCGTGCCCATAGCAAGAACAAGAACCGTTAATACTCATGCTGGTGATGGCGTAATAATATTTCTCGTTTATTTCATCACTATCATTGGGTAACTTATCGCCAAACGTGTGCAATTTTGTAAAATTTATGCGCAAGTTTGTCATGCTGAACAAGCTGTACACGTTGTTAGAATAGGGACCATCCAATTCGACATTTCGTGGCAAAGCTCTGAAGATAAGTTCTCCGTCAAACGACGGCTTTGTACGAGAATATTTAGATTCACAAACCACATCTGTCACTAGACGAGGAGGTGCCTTCATAACACCCGGAAAAGATTCATGGCACTTGTGAGCGAAATATCTGAAAATTTTCCACGTTCTTCCGTAGTCTGATGATCGTTCTATTAGCATTGCAGCCGGGCGGACGGTCCCAAAAACTATCTTCAAGTCTGTAAAATAAAATTCGGATTCTAGATCCAGTTGAATGGAGACGTTTTCGACTCCATTTCTAGATTGCCACCACGATCGTCGCTGAGTGCCTTTTTGAAATCGGGAAATGATGTTAGAAATGTGATGGTTAATTTCTGGACGATCTTCTGTATGAGGGTGAGAATCGCAGAGCATACATATCTTCCTATCTCCCGTTCGTGATGCATTGCAATAGCGTTCTGGATGATCCTCTCCGCAAGTAGAAGAGGCGGTTAGTTTTGACTCCCGGCCAATGAGTAGATTGCCTGTAACTGGGTAACAAGTGTGTCTTCCGCAAATGGGAGGCTGAGACGAGGGCTGAGGACTTGTGGAGTGAGTCCTGGTACTCTGTCTTGATCGCAGCGAGTATCGCTGTGCAGCACTCACAGCCAACCATATCAACAAAAGGCTAGCAGCTTTTCGCCACATTTCACGTTCACTGTATTTCATACGAAGACAACACTCTCTCGCGCACAAATAAATGATAATAAGCGACCTGTTGTTATTTGTGCGACATTTCTTGTCCCATAACTTCCGATAAGCCTGTAAAAATGTTTTGTTTATTTAGATTATGTAGCAGAAGAGGTTATCATCAAGATTCAAAAATTCTTAGATTTTTTAAATATAAAAATATTATGTCGTAATAAATGCGGATTGGGTTTAACACATCAATTGGTATAATATTATGTTTTAATTTTTAAATTAAATCGTAGGCTTTACGATTTGAGGCCCATAAACAAGCGGCCGAGCATACGAATTTTGTCAAAAGATAGTCTTGCGATCATACCCTTGCAATTTTACAGGGCAGTTCCGATGACAAAGATTGATTATTCTTACATTTTCTATATTGATTTTATTTCAACATTCAAGTTAGCAATAAATATGCTCAAACTCGTGCTGATAAAATTGTTAAAAAAATTTATTAAATAAATAAATCAAAAAATTTGAAATTTGTGAAAAAATATATTTTTTTTACATTACTTCCATAAAAAAAAACAAAATTTATATAAAATAACAAACATGTTAAATACTTCTTGAAACTTCTCGTTCGGCTGACTTCGGGTGAGTTCGTAGCTCGTATGTCACCCGCCATCATCAGCAAATACTCAATTAATGAGTGTTGATTATTGACAAATGTTTGTTCCAAAACGTAGTTAACATGTTTGTTAATTTTGATTTGTTTACAGCAGTTGATGTTAAAAAAATGAATATATATAAAAAAAAATACAAACTTTACTATTGTTTTTTATTTAATTTAACACGTATAAACAGATGTTTGTGATTGTAAACGCAATACAAATTAAAACACTCAAATAATGAGGTCATTCCTTTTTATTTTGAAGAGTTTTAATTTTCAATGTACATTTGTTACTTAAATTTTTCTGCGACCGGTTTCTTAAAAATTCTATACAAGTACAAACATTAATTAGGTGGGGGTAGTGGGAGGGGAGATTTTGGAAGAGCGGGAGAAAGGTGGGAGGAGTCAACGTTACTTGGAAATATCGTAAGTAAAGGTGATTTACATGGGGCTATTATTTTATTCACTAAATTAATTTTAGATTTAATTTTTTTGTTAATTTCTAAAGTTTCTAAAGCGCGTTAAAACTTTAGAAATTGAATAAAAAATATTTTTTTTGTTAATTTCTATAATTGAAACCTTAGAAATTAACAAAAAAATTAAATCTAAAATTAATTTAGTGAATAAAATAAGTGAATTGAATTCTTCGTATGAAGATTAAAACATAATTTTTATTATTTCATTTAAAAATATTTTAAATGAGAGGCTACCTCCATAGTAACTTATTCCATAAATTTTGTATTCTCCCATTAATATGGGAAAACCAAAACGACTTTTTAGTGGCAACACTGAACCTATGTTAGAGTATTTGACATTTTATTTCAATATATGTGTTTTTTCGGTTCAACTCGGTCGGCGTCACACTGAGCACTGGACTGAACTGACGTAAGCAGCGAAGTTGGCTGTGGCCAAGAGTGCAGTGGCAATGCTTTGGCGCGGTAATTATCGATCTAGTATAATATATACATCTATGTATATGTTACCGGAAATGTATGAAATCTAGGAATTGTATACAAATCCTAGGAAATGTATACAATTCCGAAGCTATTAAGGAAATGTATAAAATATTGTTTTAAAAATTAATTCATACATGCATTTCCTAGGAAATGTATACATTTCATTTCATATATAATTCAAATATCGTATTACAGGAAATGTATAAAAATAATGCTTTCTGTAATAAAACACGTTGTTTTATTTATTATATTCTTATACAATTAAACTTTCGTTTGGTAAGTGTTCAGTGTGTTATTTAAGTAATTATAAATGTCACAATATTAAAGTAAAAGTCTTTATATTCTTATACTAAGTTAAATGTAAATAAAGCAGTCCATATAGCTATTTATTTTTGCAGGGTAAGCTGGAATGGCACTTGAAAGTACACAATAGTTTATTTTTATAGCACAGACATCTTGCTGTAATACAGTTCTTCTTGCAAAGACACTTTTTAAATCTAGGTTAGCTTAGGTTTTGTTATGTTAGGTTAGGTTAGGTTAGGTCAGGTCAGGTTAGGTTAGGTTAGGTTAGTTAGGTTAGTTTAGTTAAGGTTAGGTTAGGTTATGTTAGGTTCCCCTTGCCCCGCTATCCCCGCGTACCCATTAATATCTTAAATGTTTTACATTTCCGATTGCTATATAGGAATTGTTTAGATTTCCTAGGAAATGTGTCTAATATAATTAATATCACACATTTCCGGGCGATTTTAGGAATTACATACATTTCCTAGGAATTGTATACAATGACGGATTACATACATTTCCGTTAACATATACACCACAGTTATTTTTGTAAGCATAAAGGCACCAAGACGCGTTTAGAATACGGGCGTAACTCACGCGTACTCGCGCGTAACAATTCGCTCCTTCTGAACAGGGTCTATAATAATAGATTAGAAATAACGATACATAAGTCCGGTCCTGCTGCTCGCTGATTTATGAGGTCAACCAATGTTGATCGGTGCTTGTTAATTACAATGACTTTGTCAGGGGAAGACCCGTCTGCAGGGTTAGCCATTTTTTACAATTAATTATTTTTAACAATTAACACCTCAGCCTAATTTGTTAGCTTTTAGGAAAAAATTCAAATAGGTCTCACAGAAATCGTTGTGTTTCCCTTACTATCATTGTTTTAAATATGATCTAAAAGGTATAAGAAAGAAAAAAACAACAGACTTTATATTCAAATCTAAAATTTGATCATAAAATAATACATGACACAAAAATTTTTGAAAAAAATAATTAAAATTTGACAAATTTTTATTAATTTTTTTTAGATGAAAAAACAAAATTTATATTAAACTGTCTCACTTGTCTAATAAAATATGTGTGTTTTTCTTTTTTTTTCATTTTCAGTAATTTTAGTTAGAAAAAACGTACGATCACCGTACCGAAACGTACTTAAATAAAATAGAACAATTACAAATCCGTTTCCTTAAATTGATATCAGGCAAAAAAAAGTTTAGTTATGTAAAAGCGATTTAAAGAAAAATTATCACTGTGTTATGTCCTCTCTATACACAGTAAGGTAGATTACCAATTAACGCTATATGAATGCTGGAATACAGAATTCAAAAAACCTGTAAACCACAACTACCCTACTAGGCATAGAGAAGCACAAATTTTTATTATTAATAAATCTCAAAATGTTTACGGTGATAGAACAAAAAGGCATAAAATCCCAAAAATATTTAACGCATTACCTGAAAATATGACGTCTTATTCAAAAATCAAAACAAAAGTTAAATCTTTCCACCTCCGTAGAACATGAAATCAAATAATATAGTTCCTTTTTTTATGTTTTTCTCATCGTGTGTTGGTGCTGTGTAAAATATTTTTTACTACAACGCAATTCATAAACATTATAAAAATCAGTATTTAATAATAGTTATTATTTTAATATTAAGTATTATATTCAGTATTTACTATGTAAAACTGAAAATTGTAACAGACACTTCAAATTACGAAAAATTACACTAGACGATACCAATAAAATAATTCAATCACTAAAAAATAACAATACTACGGGACCTGATGGTATAGATTCTAAAACTATCATAACTTTAAGTCAACAACTACTTGAACCGCTCACATATTTAATTAATCGTAGTTTAAAAGAAGGAATTTTCCCAAGCTTATTAAAAAAAGGCCTTATTATTCCAATTTTCAAATCAGGACAAAAAAACAATGTTAACAACTACAGACCCATTACATTACTAAATACCTTTTCAAAAATTATGGAAAAAACTATTAAAAAACAGCTTCAACACTATCTGGAAACAAAACAAATACTGTCGTTGAACCAACACGGTTTCAGGAAAAACATGAGCACAGAACATGCAATAGCTACTGTTACAGACTTCATAACACATAATCTTGACGCTAAGAAAAAAGTTATTTCAATTTATTTAGACCTATGTAAAGCCTTCGACACAATCTCACACGAAAAACTTTTCAAGAAGTTAAAAAACATTGGTATTAATGGAGTAGAATTCGACTTAATTAAAAGCTTCATGTCTGACCGAACTCAACAAGTTAAAATTGACAACAAGACAAGTGAACCACTTCTAATTACATACGGAGTCCCACAGGGGAGTGTACTTGGCCCTTTATTATTCCTCATCTACATAAACGAGTTGTGTAACATTGATATTGAAGGTAAAATCGTGACCTTCGCTGACGATACAGTTCTTCTCTGTCAAGCTGCCACATGGAAAGAGGTATTTAAAATAGCAGAAAAAAGTTTGTCAATTGTTAAAAAATGGCTAAACAGTAATACTCTTACCATTAATACAATCAAAACAAAATACATCACACATAGTATTACACAAAGAGGCCAACCTCCATCAAACATAGACCTGTTTCTGCATGACTGTGAACAAACTGTATCCAATTGTCAATGCGAGCATATTGAAAGGGTCAAACAAACAAAGTACCTAGGGGTTATTATTGATACACACTTACGCTGGACTGACCACATAAACTTCATCACGAATAAACTAAAACGAGTCATGCACCTAATAAAATCCATTAAAAACATTTTCCCACTAACAATACTCAGATCCATAAACTTCGCACTTTGTCAATCCATTGCCACATATGGAATACTGGCTTGGGGAAGTGCTACAAATATAGCAATTGACCCAATTCAAAAGATACAAAAAGCGATAATAAAACTAATCCTGCAAGTGCCATTCTACACAGATTCAAGCGAAATTTACAAAACATTAGAAGTCATGTCAATAAAACAACTTTATGCCAAATCTGCTCTGCTACACCTCCTCCAAAACAAACTCTATATTCCAATGCAATCGAAAACAATAAAAAAAACAAGATCCTTAACAAATGTAACCCTGAACATACCGATAACACACACCACACATGGACAAAGACATTTTCAGTATTACGCAACCAAACTTTTTAATTGTATGCCCATTACTCTAAAACAACTACTAACTACTCATACATACACAAACATTCACAAAAAACATATCACATCCTGGATCAAAAATCAAGATATTCACTTTATACAAAATCTCCTAATCCCTAACCAAACATAACAAAACTATAAAAAAAGTAAAATAAATAAACATTTTTGCAAGAATTTAACAACTATTCATATATACATATATACTTACATATACTTTATAGATTTTTTTTTCTTCTAAATTATCCATTACCATTAAAATGTAAAAAAAAAAAAAAAAACCAACACATAAATACCTGTACTTGTCACACTGAATCATAAACACGTAAACACCTCAGCACAGGTTCTCCTAGTGAGGTGTTCACGAAACATACAACATTATAAACCAACAGTTTCACCTTCTCAAACCTACCTTACACCCAACATAATAAAATGTTATTTTAATTAATATGTAAAAATGTTTTCCAAAATATATTATGTTAAAATATTAAATATATAAGGTAAAAACTGTAATATATAGAAATAAATAAATAAATTAATTAATTAATTAATTAGAAAAAAATTAAAAATTTCTTACAATCAAACTGATTGATCAGTTTCGTAAGATTTGTAAAATAAAATATTGGAAAATTATATCTGAATAAACATTTAAAATAATATAAATATATATACTTCAAAAAAACATATGTCTATTTCAAATTATAAAATTTGAAAACTAATTTCATCACCTTTTAAAAACAGTTTTCAGTTTTCGGATGAATTCATAAATATTAAATTTACCTACTTGGATTTTATTGCATTGCGGAAATATTTTGACCTTCAGACGAAATATGCGCGAGGCTTGAGGGGTTAATTATCATTTTAATTGGAGAATGGTGAGGTTATAACGTTTAGAATTTTTGGAAAATACCGAATAGTACCGAAGATATAAGCTGTCAAAATGTTGACATTTGCGGCGGTCAAAAAGCTTGCGAATCACGAATTCGCGGCGATACTGTATTTTAGCCAGTGATCGAAATCAACCACGCCACAAACCGGGCCAAACATGGAGTTGCTAGGACCTTTTTTTCGGTGACCGGACAATGTACAACTCAACAATGTACAACTTCATCACTTTTTTTAAAATTCATTAAATGTAAAGAAAATTTTAAAAAAAACAGAGTGTGCAATTCTAATTCAAAAACTAAAGTACACAAGAACGGGGAGACTACGAAGCACCGCACAAAGAGGAGACCGATTATTCTATCTCATTCTTACGCTGGCTAAATCCTATGGACGTATGTGCTTGTCTCTTTTTAGTGTCGCTGTTTTTCGTTTCATCGAGTTTCAAATCACAACGGTGCTAAAGAAGTTTTCACTTTAAAAACTTGGTTAAATAGGTTTCGTTACAAAAGATTATGGCAAAGATATTTAAAATCTTTGAATTATGGGCTATTTTTTTTAATCCCTTTTAATGACTTTTCAAAGCGATGTTGAAATGCCACTTTGTTGAATTGTTATAGAACCATTTATTTCGTATGTTGAGTGCTATAATTTATTCGAATTTCGGAAAATGCACATATTTCCGCATGTGTGTACGTGATTGCCACCAAAAGTTGATAAAAATAATTTTCATCGACAACAAGTCTATATGCTGAGTACCAGCTCGATCGGATGTCAGGAAATGGGTGAATTTCCACTTCCATGATCGATACTGATGTGGAGGTCGAACAAAGGACACTAATCTGCACCGTCTAGCCACCCGATTGGTACCCCAGGCACCAATAGGATTCAAATCTTAGATGAGACCTACACATCAAAAATTACTGAAAAACTCACAAGCCTTAGGTACATATTTCCTCAAAAATCTAAGAAATGTAGTAAATAAAAAGGATTTGAAAAAGGTTTACTTCGCGTTGTTAAATGAAAAATAACGAATGTATTGTAAGTGTGTGGGGATGGGATCTATGACAGAAAGAGAAATAGAGCACTGTAAAAACAAAAAAAACACCAATCATTCATTTTCCCAATTCAATGTATTTCAAGTAACGGACATATTCATTGTTTGATCGCTTAAAAGTTTAATATAAATTGAAAAATTAAAATTAAAATAAATCGTGCAAATTTTGCATGCACGGCGTTATGATACATAACAAATGCCGAATAAAATTTCAAAATGACGCGACGCTTCTCGCGAATGACATGAATGCATGAAAGTTCGATGAGGTGGACGTAGCGCCATCTGTCATTCAACAACATAAATAATTTTGTTTTGTTTGAAATAATTCGAACGACGGTTAAATGGAAAATATTAAATGGAAAGATCATATCAATCTCACTGTGGAAAGAATAAGATAACTTATCTATATATTGTTAGCTGCATATTTAAATATTGCCGCTCATCTGCCGCCAGAGGTACTGCTATCGCCTCTGGCGGCCAACAAGGAAACTACACCAGCTATTGCGGTCGGTAAAGAAGGGACGCTTCCTGGCTGGTGGCAATGGAGAAGACCTACCCCCCCTGCGGACAGCGAACGGCTGGGTTTACAAATGGCGGATTACGGAATATAATCTTGCTGATTCTTGAATGTTGTTATTGTCAATTAACGTGGAGACAATATATTTCATCATAAATATTAACTTAGCGTTTTATTATTGCTAACATCAGAAGTGGGATTCGTAAAAGCATGTGTTAATTGGCTTTTGTTTCGTTCACCTGACAAAAACTCGTGTTTTGTATACAAACGGCGTCCATCATGGCGTCTCTCGAGTTTGTTTACGTTTTGATGTTTGATGCCGGTGATTTAGTGACAATCTGTGTATCGGACTTCTGAATACCTATATGTGAAATTTTTGGACTTCTGTTGTGAATTTACGTAAAAATGCCGCGTAATTACAGTGATGACAGATGCATTGATGCCCGATGTCGGAGGAATGCGTGGATCGTGTTCCCGCCGAAAGGACGCATTGAATATTTTAATTTGGTGCTTGAAAACTCATTTGATGTTCAATGGATTTGTCAAAAAGACCTTTCCCTTTCGTGTTTATCATCGTGAGCCTAATTTTAGATCGAAGACATTTGTCCAAAATGTCAACCAACGGTTGTCAAATAAAGTCGCTAGCATTATGCTGAGCGCATAAACCGAAATACAAGGTGAATCAGGGAAGCTGACTTCAGGTCCAGAGGATAGCAGATGGATATGATCTCTTGATGGCAATTGGTGAAATGTTCGGAACCTCAAAATGTTTCAAAATTATGATGCTGAAAGTTTACGCGGCGATGACAGTCTGATCTTGGCAGCCGTCTAGCTGACAAAAAGAGGATCAATTTGGTGATTTGCTTTGAGTATGGACATCCCAGATGGCTTTATGAAATAACTAAAAGGAAATATGTTTGCGAAAATTAAAGCCCGTTTATGTGTGGCGAAAAGGAGTTGTAATCATGTTGAATTATGATTATGCCGACTATCTATGTCGAAACCTTGTATTATGGTTCGAAGATATTTGAAATGGTTTGGAATTAATCGAAATGATTCAAAGTGGTTTGAAATGATTCGGAGATAATCAAAATGATTCGATGTTGAATGGTTCGAAGATATTCTAAATGGTGAACACCTAGAAATGTCAAGTGTGGCGTTCTTTGGATTCTTCATGATGAGATTGGACATCGAGGTGTTAATCAAACACTGGCTGCTCTCCGGGACAAATACTGTTTTCCATGGAAGAGGAATGTTATCACAAAATATGTGAAAAACTATTTTAAATGTTGGTTGGAAAATGAGATACTGGGCGATGTGATATGTGAGCCCGGGGTTTTTAGAAAATGGAGATGTCTTTTGCTGTTGCGTTGAGCAGGTAGATAAATTTGTTATGATCTTTCGTAAAGAGCGTGGACGGAATGCTGCGTGTTATTGCTCTCCAGGATGGTTTCATGAAAAAAACTGCCGATTAGAGGCGGAGACAGAAACAAGCACGAAAGTTGTCATCAAGACAATTTTGGTGATGGCGTATCTTTTTGGGGTGCCACGGAAGCTTTTGATGAATGTCAAAGGCGGCAGATGAAACGGTTCAACTCGAACCGATTCATAAACTCACAGGTTGGTGAGTGGCAGGACCTTATGGTCGTACGTGCTAAGACACAGGTGCTTTTGATGAGTATCAAAGGCGGCAGATGAAACGGTTCAACTCGAACCGATTCATAAACTCACAGGTTGATGAGTGGCAGGACCTTATGGTCTTACGTGCTGCAACACGGGTGCTTTTGATGAATATCAAAAGCGGCAGATGAAACGGTTCATCTCGAACCGATTCATAAACTCACAGGTTGGTGAGTGGCAGGACCTTATGGTCATACGTGCTGAGACACGGGTGCTTTTGATGAATATCAAAAGCGGCAGATGAAACGGTTCATCTCGAACCGATTCATAAACTCACAGGTTGGTGAGTGGCAGGACCTTATGGTCTTACGTGCTGAAACACGGGTGCTTTTGATGAATATCAAAAGCGGCAAATGAAACGGTTCATCTCGAACCGATTCATAAACTCACAGGTTGGTGAGTGGCAGGACCTTATGGTCTTACGTGCTGAGGCACGGGTTCTTTTGATGAATATCAAAGGCGGCAGATGAAACGGTTCAACTCGAACCGATTCATGCTTTTTGATGCAGATCAAAGGCGGCAGATGAAACAATTCAATGCAAAACGGTTATTTAAACCTTCGTATCGCGTTGGCGATACAGTTTTAATACGGATTTCTGGGGGAAATCCGGGGTACAGAAAGTTGAAAGGTCGGTTTCGGAGTTTGCCTTATAAGGTGGTAGAAGTCTTGCCGAACGATCGTTTTGACGTGTACAAAAGTCGAAAGGTCGGTTTCGGAGCTTGCCTTATAAGGTGGTAGAAGTCTTGCCGAAGGATCGTTTTGACGTGGTGGGTACCAGACCCAATGGCAGCACTCACAGAGTGATGGTCGCATATGAAAATATGAGGAATTGACCAAATTTCTGCAATGGTCAGGAAGGGCGAGCAGGGTAATCTGTTTGTCAGTACCATTGTGGGGTTGAAAAAATTTCAATCCCTCTAATATTTTTTTTTCTTTTCTTTTAGCTTCCTGCTTTGAGGTCAAAGCAGTGGTCAGTATGGCCGTGTTAGCTGCATATTTAAATATTGCCGCTCATCTGCCGCCAGAGGTACTGCTATCGCCTCTGGCGGCCAACAAGGAAACTACACCAGCTATTGCGGTCGGTAAAGAAGGGACGCTTCCTGGCTGGCGGCAATGGAGAAGACCTACCCCCCCTGCGGACAGCGAACGGCTGGGTTTACAAATGGCGGATTACGGAATATAATCTTGCTGATTCTTGAATGTTGTTATTGTCAATTAACGTGGAGACAATATATTTCATCATAAATATTAACTTAGCGTTTTATTATTGCTAACAATATTCTATAACATACAAAATATTTTAAACAAGAAAACCATAAAAATTGTATATTTTGCATTAATTCAGTCCTTATTACAGTACGGCATTATTGGGTGGGGAGGGGCCTTTAAAGCTTTCTTACAGCCCATAATCATAATTCAAAGAATAATTATAAAAATCATCCTTAGGAAACCATACGACTTCCCTACTCTAGAGATATTTCGAGAATTTAATGTACCATCCATCACAGAATTGTATAAGAGAAACGCCTTATATCAAATTTATAAAGAGTATTTTATTTAAAAAATTCACCCCTCTGATAGCATAAGCAATAGATTTAAAACGAATGGCTTAATAGCCATCCCTATGCTTAGAACTACCACGGCTCAGCACCACTATCTGTATCTAGGTGTAAGATGGTACAATATATTATTATTCAAAAACAAAATTAGTGTAACTGAAACATTGAAATATGAACATATATATTCAAAAAACAAATTAAGTCCCTGAAATTGGATAATGAAATATTGTACCCTCAATTTAATTTAATTTACCCTTACTTTAACTGTAATATTTAATATTTAAAAAAAAAGTATTGACCTTGTATAACTATTTTTTTCCTAAATTACGAAACTATGTCAATTAATATTTGTATTTATCTCATAAGTTCTTTGAATATTGTTTAAACATTTAATTAGAACATTATTATTATTTTATTTTTTGCATGTGAATAAATACTCCTCCCATAAACACTAGCTCCTAGAGCTCAACTTATGGAGTAGTAGAATAAAAAATAAATAAAAAATTGTTGTATAACCTTGCATATGTTATCATTTTTTTTAATGTAAAAAACAAAAGTCATGAAATAAATAAAATAAATAAATAAATTTTGTTCATACAAAAATACTACAATCGTGATTAAAAAATAGAAAGGTCGTAATTAAGGAAGGGGGGTAGGAGGGTAAAAATTTGGGGTTATATGTATTTTTTATGTCAAACGAAAATACAAAAAGAAAATTGTCAATAAAATCGAAAAAAAAATCTCGATATTCACCCTATTCACCTAGCAGTATGAAATATACTTCACGACCTATATATACCAAATATACATAAAAAAATTCATAAAAGTCGTAAAGCCGTTTCGGAGGAGCGCGATCACAAACACCGTGACACGAGATTTTTTATGTAATATAAATATAGATAACTTAATATTTAAAATATGTAGATGTGTTTATATATACCCGTTTATGTTTTCTTTCAGCTTCACAAAACTTTCATATCCTCTTTTTTTCAAAAAAAATTAAAAAAAAATTATATTTGCTATCCCTGTTAACAATGACTGTTCTTAACAACAATTATTATCTGTAGACAGCGTATTTTCCCAATGACGATTAATTTATCACAACATTTTTACACATCGCGTAAATATGTTTTTAAATCTATAATTTATTATGGTTTTGCTGATAACCTATGAACTATAAAAAATCTTCTTCCCCTTGAAAAAAAATCAGGTCGGGGACTCATCGCCTTGATAAGATTTTTTTTTTTAATTACTAGATTCTTATATACCTTGAAGAGGTGAATCATTTAAATTTATTGAATCTAATGTTAATGTTCTTTGTATAAATAGAATGGCGTCATCTGCGCCTTGCAATTTTTACCTCGTGTGGGTATTTTAAAATGTTACCTGGCTATAATAGACTTAGAGGTCTTGTGTTTCGTCGGTAGGGAAAAATTTTCTTATTTAAAAACCCTACTAAAATTTTACGTTTTGCATTGCATCAACATCAGCAATCATCAGCATCGGAAGCTGGGGGCAATATATACATACATGTCTGTTTATGTTATGTTGGGAGTGGGAAGGAGTCGGTCATGTCCTTTTTTATTTGAAGTTTTTATTTATTATTATTTGGGAATGAGGAAACCATGAAAAACCTCATCCGGAAAGATGAGTTCGTTTGGTGACTTAGCAGAGGTGCCCATATTCATGGGGGTGAGGTTTGTCCAGGTCTAGGCAGCAGACGCGTTTGCCCGCCTGATGGGCCGGATCGGGAGAGACTGGATGACGGAGGCTTTTTGACCTTTCCAGCCGGACTCTCTCGACCCATCGCCTTGGACCGCAGTTGAAGGGATAGATTCATACGTCTGTTAGTCCTGGACGCACTGACCCTCAGATTCCTACCCACTCTTTG
The DNA here is from genome assembly GCA_917563855.2 of Limnephilus lunatus. NCBI lineage: Eukaryota > Metazoa > Arthropoda > Insecta > Trichoptera > Limnephilidae > Limnephilus > Limnephilus lunatus. Next base: position 45,051,427 of record OU830603.1, on the reverse strand, counting down.
CCTTTTTCCTTCCCAGAACTTCCTATCTTTCTTTCCTTAAAGAGACCCTCCATACAGCATCCTCTAAGATGACATAGGCCCTAAAGGAAATTATTTTCCTCAGGGCCTCCTGTATTCCTGTGTGAGGGTGTTTAAAAAAAAATTCGGCAGGCAATCAACATAAAACTGAACGGCCTTCAATGACATCAGTAAATGAAGTCCTGCATTGTGTGTTGTGGGTGTGTGTTACATACATAAACATACATATTATGCAATATTATGTAAATAGATATATATATATATATTTTTTTTTTTAATCTTAAAATTGCTACAAATTATAATATTACTGGTCTTCCATTAAAAGCATTAGCTTGTGGATGGAAGAAGAGTTTACATTTTTTCATACATGTACAAATACAGTCACGTATACAGTTATAACAAAACCAGGCCAATTAAATTAGAATTTGATGAAGTCAAACAGGCGAAACTAATACTCTTTAACAAAACTACTTTGTCCAATGGAATTATAATCAAACCTGACAGGACTCTACAACAAAGACATCACTTAACTGACCTCTGGAAGGAATTAGAAGAGAGGAAAGAAAAGGGCGAAGTCGATTTACGAATCAAACATTTCAACGGAATTCCCAAAATCATCAAAACCCAAGCAAAAAACTAAAAAACAAACAGAACAGATTTTCTAGACTTACAGGATATTATCAAAATGTACGGGGAATGCGTACGAAATTGCACCAACTTAAAACTAACTCCCCAATCTTCTCACACGACATTCTGTTTTTAGCCGAAACATGGTTAAATGCTGATATCAGCTCGTCAGAATTAGGCCTACATCAATATACAACATATCGTTCTGATCGAAATTCTATTACGAGCAAAAAGTCTAACGGAGGAGGTGTGATGCTGTGCGTGTCCAAGAATATATCATCTACTAAACTACCGGTAAAACACAAAAGTGTTGAAAAAATTTTTGTATTGCTCAATATACCTAATGGAAAAATTATTATCGGCTGTGTCTATATCCCACCTGCATCGGATTTGCAAACGTATAAAAATCACAATGAGGACATAGAAGTACTCAAATTCAAATATCCTAAAGCAAAATTCATTATTGCTGGTGATTATAACCTTCCTAACTGGACCAGCCAAGATGACAACGGACCTGCTACAAACCAAGCCGATTTACAGTGTGCTAAATGTAGTGAAATTCGCGATATGTCGTTATTCTTGGGACTAACTCAATCAAACAAGATTTTCAACTTTAACAATCGAATGTTGGATTTAGTGTTTTCAAGTGATTCGAAAATAGTGGTTGAGCTATCTGATGAATTATTATTACCATTAGATCAACACCACCCACCGTTGGACATTATCATAACAAATAGGCCTTTAACATCTTCAAAAAAAACAAGTGCCCCATCGTATAACTTTTCCAAAGCTGAATACCATCATATTACTGAATACCTTACCCAAACAGATTGGTCCTTTTTAGAAGAGGAAAATAATATAAATGATCAATTAGAATACTTTTACTCGATTTTAAATACCTCTATAGAAAAATTTGTTCCCAAGGTTAGCTTTACATCATCTAATTATCCGAAATGGTTTACAAGGGAACTAACTAATTTAATTAATAAAAAAAAATGTATCCATAGAAAATATAAACATACCAGAAATCCTAACGATTATTTAACATTTACTAAACTACGAAAACAATGTAAGGAATTATCAACAAAATGCTATGGTGACTATATTAACGTAATAGAAAATGAGGTACATCATCACAATGTGAAAAAATTCTGGAATTTTACTAAATCTCAACGAAAAGATAACTGTGGATATCCTAATAGCATGTTCTTTAAAGAAAAATGTGCCGACAGTATTGAGGGTATGGTTAATCTTTTTGCTGACTCTTTTAAAAGTGTTTACGACAAAGATATTCCCGTCAATGCAGCCTTCAGTACTTCAGTGGAAGAGTCATTAAACCTAAGCCAATGTTTTATAAAATTAGAATCCATAGAAAGAAGCATAAAAGCATTAGATAGTAATAAATCTGCTGGGCCGGATGGTATTCCTCCCATATTTTTAATAACTTGCATTGATAGTTTGATATATCCCTTACATAAACTTTTTAACAAATCCTTAGCATCTGGCTGTTTTCCGGCTCTGTGGAAAAAGAGTTATTTAACACCCATTCATAAAAAAGGCGACAAAAGCGATATATCAAACTATAGACCTATTTGTATTATGTCTGCTTTACCCAAACTTTTTGAGTCATTAGTATTAGATACCATTGTAAAACCTATCAACAATATTATTGTTCCTAACCAACATGGCTTTATCAGAGGTCGATCTACCTTAAGTAATTTAACTATCTATAATAATTACATATCCGAATCCCTTAGTTTGAAACAACAAGTGGATTCTATATACACCGATTTCAGTAAAGCATTTGATAAGGTTCGACATCACATTCTTATAGCCAAACTCCGACTGTTAGGCATCAAAGGTAGTTTATTGACATGGATTATCAGTTACCTCAGTAATAGAGTGCTTAGTGTTAGGATTAATTTTATAGAATCCTATGTATTCGAGGCCACAAGTGGTGTCCCGCAAGGGTCCCACCTCGGCCCAATACTATTCTTAATATTCATTAATGACATTGTAAACATATTTAAAGATGTACAAGTTCTAATTTTTGCAGATGATCTAAAATTGTTTAAAAGAATACGAAATATATATGATTGCCTAATTTTACAAGCTAATTTAGATGAATTTTTTAAATGGTGCGAACAAAATATGTTATTTTTGAACATTGAGAAATGTCAAGTAATGCGATTTTCCAGAACTCATTCTCATATCTTACATGAATATAATTTAAATAATGTTAAATTAACACCAGTATCACAAATTCGTGACTTGGGAGTTATATTCGAATCAAACTTAACATTCACAGCACATATAGATGATATAACTAATAAGGCTTTAAAGATTCTTGGCTTCCTTTGTAGAACCCTAACTGATTTTAAGTCCTTGTATTGCATGAAAACACTCTACATTTCACTAGTTAGAAGCCAAGTGGAATACAATTCACCTATTTGGTCTCCTTTCTATAAAGTACACTCTAACAAATTAGAACGGGTTCAACACAAATTTCTTAGGTACTTAAATTTCAAACTCAAAATTCCAATAGAAAACATAAATTATGTAAATTTGATGTATCGACTTAATTTAATTACGTTGTCTGACAGAAGAACCATTTCTGATTTAATTTTATTATACAGAGTCATGAACAACCTTATTGACAGCCCTGCCATCGTTGCTGCTATTAAACTCTATGTACCGACAAGGAATACGAGACAAAGTACAACATTCTTTTGCGACACATACACAACCAACTATCAATCACACTCGCTTACCAATAGGATGCATAATTTGGGCAACAAGTTTGGTGGTATTATAGATATATTTGCTGATTCCCTTTATAATCTTAAATGCAAATTAAACCAACACTTTGTGGAATCCTACAAATTATTGTAACGGGTTTAATATATTTAACGATTTGATGTGTTATTGTAATGTTGTATATTATGTTATTGTCAAATATTATATTGTTTAAAACATTTCTTTAAGCCATGTTCTTCAAAAACTACTTATATATTTCTTTTAATTTTTCACTTTTATAACTTTTGGTATAAATTCTAACTCGATATCTAAATATTATATTGTTTAAAATATTTCTTTACGCCATGTTCTTCAAAAACTACTTATATAATTATTTTTTTAAATTTTTCACTTTTATAAATTTTGTTATAAATTCTAACTCGATAACTCAAATATTATATTGTTTAAAATATTTCTTTACGCCATATTTTTCGTAAACTTCTTGTATATACAATTTTTTAATTTTTCACTTTTATAACTTTGGTATAAATACTTACTCGATAACTTTTGTAAAACTTACTTATAATCTATGTAAAAGCCCATATGGGCGTATAACAATAATAAATAAATACAATGCAGTTAATACAGTTAATACATTTCATATATATGTACAATTACTATTTACTATAGTCATGTATTTCAATATATAGGTGCACTTAATAACTTAATACAGACACATGGCAATCAGACTAAAAGATATTAACTCGGATCTCGTAGTAAACCAGCAAAAGACCAAATACATGGCCGTAGGATGCGCCTAACAAACCCCAACTCTCGCATGTGGAAGCCAAAATTTTGAAACGGTACTAAGATTCACATACCTAGGCTCCCTGATGACAATAATACCACAGAGGAGATCCAGAAGCCCGTAGAGAACGCAAATCGCTATTATTTCCGCCTACAAAACCAAATAAAATCCAGACACTAGAAACACCAAGATATTAGTTTACAAAACACTTATCAGACCAGTACTCACATACGCAGCTGAGACTTGGGTACTATCTAAGAGGAATGAACGAGCACTGGAAGTTTTTGAAAGGAAAATTTTGAGGCGTTGCTTCGGACCGGTTTCAGAAAATGGATTTTGGCGCAGACGGTACAACAATTAGCTATATACTCTGTTTAAGGATCTAATCATCACAAAATTTATAAAACTGGGAAGACTTCGGTGGCTAGGTCATGTGGAAATAATGACCGAGCATCAAGCACCAAAGTCTCTGCTGAACTCAAGACCGATTGGGCGGAGGAGCCTGGGAAGACCAAGATTAAGATGGAGCGACAACGTCCTCAAAGATATATCTACCTTAAAGCTTCTAAACTGGAGAGAGCTGGCTCAAAACCGAGATGAGTGGAGGAAGACTCTTGAGGAGGCCAAGACCCAGCAAGGGTTGTAGAGCCAATGAGATGATGATGAGATATATAAACATAAGTTATAGGGAGGGGGTCTGGAGGTTAGGTCCTTCCGTAGCATGTCCAGCCTTTCCTCGCACAGCCAAAATGAGTTGTTGTTTCTCCCAACTACAGTATTCTTCTTCTTCACTTTCAAAACATGCTTCTCCTTCCTTCAATCCAACTTTTTTATATTTAATTATATTTAAATTTAATTAAATGAATATTAGGGAAACTCAATCAAAAATCTGAAAACAGAAAAATCAAAAAAAGATACGGTCACGTCTAGGACTCGAAGCCAGGACCTTCGCCTTGCCAGGGCGCAGCTCTACGAACTGAGCTAATGTATAACTATCCTATTCAGTCACATTTAAGAAAGTCACATCAACTAAGAACTACCAACATTATCTTCATTTTTCTTAAAACATTTTTTTTTAATGGCTGCTATATTTATACACTAATGCTATTCAGAAAGAGTCTATGGACACATTAACTCAGTTGCTAGAGCTGCACCCCGGCAAGGCAAAGGTCCCGGATTTGAGTCCCAGATGTGACCGTATCTTTTTTCTGATTTTTTATTGAGTTTCGCTAATTAATTAAAAATTACAATTTGAGGTTTTACCACTAAGTTAAACATTAAAAAAAATATTTATTTTATTTGATTAAGTTGTGTTATTTCACAATCTATTCATATGAAAATAATATAATATCTAGTGCCTGTATTTACAGCACGATCCAGAGTGGAAGGTACTACCAGTGTCGCCCTGGTACAACCATTCAGAATTTAAAAAAAAACATTTCGGTGGCCAGATTTGAATAGCCAGGTGCTTCTCCGCCTTCCTATTCCACATCCCCTTCTCCACCCCATTACCTTCAGGCTCAGAAGATACCCTAATTGGGGATAATTGGGGATTTGTCATAGTCTCACGGACTCCAGAAGTTTGGGAGCAATTGGGACTCTTGTGCGGTATTCACACATAAAAAAACTTGTTATTTTGTAAAACAGTTCTTAAAAATCCTCCACGAACGGAATAAAGTATGACATTCCAAAATTCTTAAAAATATTATCTATCAGACGTGGGTAGGTACTTATGCACATGTTGAATATTACGTATATCTCAAAAAATGTTTGTTTTGCAAAGAAAAATATTTTAATATTAAAGATAGGATATTATTCCACATTCTGCCTATTTTGCAGAATTGAAACAATAAATAAAAAATAGTGTCAATAAATTAATTGCTGAAATTTGACTGAAATGCTTTAACACTCTCGCACTAATCATAAATGACAAAAACCTGAATTGAATGTCGAAATCAATGAAAGCAGGGACAATATGTGTCCCTGTCAGCAATTTTTTTATGAAATAGCTTAATTAATTCATGTAACACTTTATTTGTCTGGAAATATCATTTTACGAGGTGGTCGTGTGTTGTTACAATCTTTAATAGTTGAAAAATATCTTCTGTGGTAAGATCCCAAAACTTCAAACTTCTCAATCAATTGTTACAAAAATCCATGTGTAAACGCATCTTGTAAATTAGCTTATAGTATATATATTGAGTCTTTGTTAGATTTCTGGAACGAAGACATTTCTTGGCACATGTTTTATCTAATATTTATATTATTCCATTACAGGCTCGGCGTCCAAGATAAGATGTGCCTAATTTCTGAGGAAGAGTTGTTGTCCTGGCTTAGGGCACATGCGTCAATGTTTCCAGAAAAGCAAAGAGTAGAAGAAAATGAAGAAGTGGATATTGAAGGAGGGGAACTATTCCTCTCTGGGAAGAAGTGGAGTTAGGGGAAGAAGAAGAATTAGAAACACACGAGGAGGCAGAGGAATAAGATACAGGAGATGAAAGAGAAGAAGAAGAATACGGAGAAGAACTAGAGGAAATTGTGGATATTGAAGACGGAGAGGAATCTCTTTCTATATCTCTTCAGGAAGGAGTGGATTGGAGGACAAAGAGAAATTAGTAGAAGCGGAAGTAGCAAAACAAGAAGGCAAAGAAGAGGCAAAAGGTTCAAGAGAAGAAAATGGAGAAGGAGATGAAGTAGATGCAATTAAAGAAGGAGCAAAACTTTTTCCTCTCTGGGAAGAAGAAGAATTGGAGAAAGAAGAGAAATTAGAAGAAGAAACTGAATTATGTAGTGAAGGAAGTAGATAAAGAAGAAGACGGAGTAGAAGTAGAGGAAATTGGAGAAAGTGAGAAAGTTCTTCCTCTTTTGGAACAAGTGGATTTGGAAGAGTTAATGCTATAAGAAAAGGAAACCGATGAAGGAGAGAAGGATATTTATTTATTTAAGGAACATAAACAGTCTTAGTAACAAAATATACATAAGAGGATGGCAAAAAACAGACCAATTATTAATGTTCACAGATAGGTATTTAGAATCATAAAAGTAATTGAATGTAAACTAGAACATTTAAGAAAAAAAAATAAAGCAGCTGAACTAAACAGGAAATTTAAAAAAATTAATAATTATTATGTAAGTTCAACAAGTGATAAACATATAATACACAACAATAAAATAAATGCGATTATAACTATACTTAGATAGACTGCGAAATAGGTAATTGAATTGGGACGGGTAAGGGGAGGAGAGGGATAAGGGAAAGTTTCCACGCAAATAATATAGAAATATTAGGTACGTAATTAGGTATTCAATCGTCATGAACATGTGTTATTCGTACCTAGAATTTGATACAATGAAATATGAAAGAGAAGAAGAAGAATACGGAGAAGAAGTTGCAGAAAAGGAAAGTGTAGAAGGAAAGAACGGGGAGGAAGGTTAAGGGATTGTAAGAGAAGAACTCCTTCCTCTCCGGGAGGAAGTGGAATCGGAGGAAGAAGAACAATTAGACGAAGTGGAGATAATGAAGGAAGAAAAGAAAGCAGAGGAAAAAGAGGCTGGAGAAGAAGGAGATGAAATAAACGAAAGAGAGTTTGGAGAGGAAGGAAAGGAATGGAATGAGGAAGATGACGTCCAGTTTATACATCAACTGTGGGCCTCTACAGGAGAAGAGCAGGACTTATTCGATGAAGACGAACTTATAATTGGTGCAGAAGTAGAGATGGTTAGGCATAGAAATACAAAAAAGTAAAGTATACACAATACACGTCTCATACAAAATAAAGGAATGAAAGTACCTGTGTTTCAAAACAAATACGGTTAAAGAACCCTTGAATATATTATACCATTAATATTTAACAAATTGCCGTACGAATTTAAAGAATATTGCTCTACGACAAAATTTTCCCTGATTTTAAAATCATGGCTATTAGGGAGTACGGCCTCCGTAGTCCAGTGGCTAAGACTCTTGACTCACAATCCGGAGGTCGCGGGTTCGAACCCGGCGTGCGAAAATAAATTTTATTTGATTAATTTGTGTTATTTCACAATTAATTCATTTAAAATAATATATAGTATATTTGCGGCACGTTCCAGAGTGGAAGATACTATCAGTATCGCCCTGGTGTAAGACCACCATTCAGAATTGAAACGTTGCTTGAAAATGGCTTTAGCCGTGTTTGGTGACCAGATCTGAATAGCCAGGTACTTCCCAACCTTCCTCTTCCCCACCTCCTTCCCCTCCCCACTACCTTCAGCCTCACAACATACCCCAATTGGGGATGCCATAGTCTCACTGGCTCCAGACGGGAGCAGTTGAGATTCTTGTGCGGTATTGCTGTAAAAAAAAAAAAAAAACCTTAGTTAGTTTTAATTAATTTTGTTTTAAATACGAGTAAATAAAACGAAATATTTTATACTAGCAGACCCGGACACACGTTGCTGTGGCTAACGAAACACAACGCCATTACCCACCCTTTATAAAATCCACACCACCCGCTTACCAGCTGCCCGCTGCCTGAATTGAATATTTGAATTTCACGGCTTTTCTCTACTTAATAAGCATGTATTATAAATATAAGCCTTCCTCTTGAATCACTCAATCTATTAGTGAAAACCGCATGAAAATCCGTTGCGTAATTTTAAAGATCTAAGCGCACAAACATTTTGAGCGACTTCATTTTTATACCTTGTAATGATGAATATTTAAATTTCTTGGCTTTTTTCTACTATAATGAGCATGTTATAAACATATAAACCTTCTTCTTGAATCACTCTGTTTATTGGTAAAAATGGCATGAAAACCGGTTGCGTAGTTTAAAAGATCTAAGCCCGCAAACATTTTAAGCGACTTCATTTTATACCATGTAATGATGAATAATTGAATTTCTCGGCTTTTTTCTACTATAATAAGCATGTTTTATACACATAAACCTTCTTCTTGAATCACTCTATTTATTGTTGAAAATGGCATGAAAATCCGTTGCGTAGTTTAAAAGATCTAAGCGCACAAACATTTTGAGCGACTTCATTTTATACTATGTAGTGATAATGATGTAAAGCCTTAAAAATATTGTTTAAAAAAAACGCTGACTAGAGTCAAACAAAAACACGGACTTGAGTCCCTCTGCTTTAAAATGTAGTGGAATATTTTGTTATGACATGTGGTGTATTATGGAAGGATTAATGTTTGAAAATTGTTTTACTTCCATAGAAAACGTTGAATCATAATACTCAAAATGCAACTAAATTATAAAGATGCAAGTCCATGTACATCTTTCTGCTTCTAAGATAGTTGTTGCATAAAAGGTAGTTGCATACGTATACGTTTTTGAAAATCCAATTTTTCTTCATGATAGGATCTGCATCTTTCTGCTACTGATAAACATGATAATTTACTTCAAGTCTTTATCAAAAACTCATTTCTTCAAATTTTGGACATGCATCCGTATGCTTCTCGGGTACTGATATAGTTATATACATTTTATTTTTATACCTAGAAAGAAACAAACAGTGGGCATGTAAAGCAAGTTAGCTTATATTTAAAATTTGTCTTAACAGTTTTGTACAAAAAGTTTATACAATACTGTATAGTTTAATAATATGTGTATAGTGTGGAGCTTAATAATAAGTGTATATGTAAGAGTAGTTTGTGAGAAACATAAAGTGATATAAATTAAATAAATAATATTTCAACATCTGTATTGTTAAACTATAATTTTTAATCTTTTAAATATTGATATAAGTAGGTAGTTTAGTTGTCACTTGAATTTTTTTTCGGTAAAAGATTAAAAGTACGAGGTCCAATAAAACCGCTGTGTTTTGTCATTTGTTTGGTATTCGTTTGGGGGGAATTAAATACAATATTATTTTTATTTTTAACTTTATGAGTAAAATCTCAAATTATAATATTTAATTAAATTAAGACAATATTAGCGAAACTCAATCGAAAATCTGTAGACAGAAAAAATCAGAAGAAGATATTGGCACCACTGGGACACGAAATGTAAGCAAAAGGTCCTTGGTTCGTGTCCAAGTGGTGCCAATATCTTTTTTCTGATTTTTTCTGTCTACAGATTTTCGATTGAGTTTCGCTAATATTGTCTTAATTTAATTAAATATTATAATTTAAAATTTTACTCATAAAATATAAAAATGTACTAAACTTAGAGATTTTGTAATATTAATTATTTTTACGCGGAACGATAAAAAAGTGAGATGACAATAACGTTTATAATACATATACATTACATTTGTCTAATTAAATATGTGTATGTTTTTATTATTTTTCATTATCAGTAATTTTCATTATCATTACGCCAAACGAGTGCCCAACATATGTACACGGTTGACATTTGTCACATGAGAACGGGTCGTTTCTTCGACTCGTTCTTGTGTTCGACAGCTCGGCTGTGGAATGATTTGCCACATCTGTGTTTCCTCCTTCCTACAACATGGGTCTCTTCAAGACCAATGTTCATTCCTTCCTTCCTCAAAAAGACCCCTTACACAGCATCTCAGATGACATAGGCCCTGAGCGAATGTTTTTCTTCAGGGCCTCCTGTGTGGAGTTAATGTAAAAAAAAAAATATTTGAAAAAACAAGATAAGCCTTTGGAATCATAAGATAAGCCTTTTTTAAAACCTTTTTTATGTTTGCGTGCAAAATTTTTACAATTCAAAAATTAAATGTTAATTTCGATTTATAAAATTTGAAATCTTATTTTAACAGCCTTCAAAATTTTTTTTAGTTTTCGGATACGTTCAGAAATATTCCATTTATTTAGATTTTATTATAAGGCGGAAATATTTTGACCCCCTGACACAGTCGAAGCCCGAGCGGTTAAAGACGTTTTGATCATAAAAACGAATTCCTCTCTGAATTTCGACACTAGTGCAAATATTTTTAATACATAATATTTATTTATTTATTTGGTATAATATCTTTCATTTCAAATATAATTCAGCAATGTCGGCCTCACTGGGTAGCTCACCTGTGCTGAGGCCTCCTTTTTATAAAACAAAATAAACTAAAAATAAAAAAAAATTGTTTCTATCTGCACACTTCGAATAATTTATTTATCTCTGGCTGAATCTGTTATAAGGTATGGAATAACAGCTTGGGGATTTTCCTGTAAAACAAATATATACCATGTTCAATCAGTGCAAAATTCATTGGTTAAATTATTAGCTGAAAAAAAATTATACAAAGAAAGGCATAATATTCCATACTTTTATCAGAGTCTTAAAATTCTTTCAGTGAGAGCAATTGTGTGGTACAAAATTATACTTCAGCTCATAAATAATCCTTTATATATAAACAGGCTGAAACACAACCATAATACTCGTTTTAATTAATGAAGGGCTAATTGTACCTAAGCATACAAATAAATATGGACAAAAAACGTTAAATTACATGATTCCCAGTTGTTTAAATATGTTACCTGCTGAAATTAAAAACTGTGCCCAAAACAAACAATTGATGAATTTACTGAAGACTTGGCTTATGGGAAGAATTAATTTGTATTAGCTTACAATGACATATTATTATAAAGACTTTAAAAATGTTATTTATGTTTTGAAAAATTTATTTTTATCTATATTTCTGTAAAAAATTAAATTTTATTTTAAATAATTGTAAAAATGTAACTATTAAATCACTATAATAAAATCTTTAACGTAAAGAACCCGTTAGACAAACTGCTAAAAAGTAGTTTAACGGGACTTTTTGTCTTGTATTTGTAAAGTGTATAAAATAAATTTAAAAAAAATATATATTATAATTAAGGTAAAATTATAGGTAAAATGAATTATTTTACTACCTAAATAAAATTAAAATCGGTATATATAATGAGTTGTATGTGTATTATATTGGTTTTGTGTCTTACGTGTATGTATGTGTTTTATTCTTATTTTCTTATGAAATTTTGGTAATATTGTCTTTTTTGTTGTTTAACCTATTTTGTAATTTTGAGTACGAATTTATTTTGGTTTTCTTCCATTTTATTTTCAAGGGTTTCAACTGTTGAATGCTTTTATAGCAAGATATTTATAGTTCCTTTGTCCAAAGCTTGTATTTACCGTCAGAGATTTTATGTTATTTTTGTACGATTGTCTAACTGGTCTGTTAGTGATATTTTGAAATTGCTGAAATTTGTTTTTCTGATCAAAAATGTAGTTTAGCTGTGTTTTAACATATATAATTAGCGTATATCTAGTGCGTAACAACCGTTGAATATTTGGTCTGTATTAGTCAGTCTATGTTTTTTTAAGTATTGCCTTTAAGGCGATCCAATAGTATAGGAAAAAATCGAAATCGGAGTTCACGCCCCTTTACGGGAGGAGTTCAAAAAAGCTTTGAAAAGGTTGGAAAAGATATTTAAGATTTTTTTAATGTGTTTATTTCGTAAAGGCCTGAAAAAAACATTAATTCCTTTTTTACGCATTGTTTATTGTAATTCAATGGATTTTAAAAATTGATTTCACGAAAACAAGCTACGCGGAGCCTAACACGTCTTTTCTCCGCTCCGTCCAGAGAAGTGACAGAGTAGTCACAAAAAAAAGGGGTGGCTGCCAGTCGTTCTTCGGTGGACGGTATAAGGTTCACTTTGATATTCCAAATTCGTCGACTGCCGTATTGTCGCCATGATGTCAAAAATAACAACGCGAAAATGCATATTATATTTTATTCTGTGAGGTTTGAGGGTAAATTTTAATTTTTTTTCGATTATCTAGTATATCTCTATGCGATTATCATAAAATAAACTAAATTTGCCACATTAAATAATAAAACCATATTCCAAATGAGGTTTACAAATAGGAGAGTTTGGACATCAAAGTGTTTTTTATAGACCTTATAATTTTTTTTTCTAGGCTTATTAAAAGACTTATAAAAAAATTACCTATATTTTTAAGGGACAAGATATGTTCTACACGCAGTATTTAATTGAATCATCTATAATACTTCTAAGCGATCAAATTTTCAAAACAAAAACGTATAATTTTGTATGATTTTGCATTATTTAGTATGGCTTCATCTTAAGATTGTTTTCTGCGATAGATGTCGACCATGAATATTCTTACAATGACGAAAGGTACCACGCTAATTATAAATTCAAGATTATTGTTACAATTCAACAGGAAAAATACAAAATATACGAATCATCTACAAAATCACTTCAGTATAACGACGTTTATTGTCACAATGTCGGTAATAATCTATTGGATCGTGCATTCGAAAATCCTAGATTACCCCTGCGATTATAAATAATTATATACTATAAATTACAATGAAATGTAATTATTGAGCCCACTTTTGGGAGTGAAAAGTTCTTTAGCACGTTGTGATTTAAAACTCGATGAAATGAAAGACACTAAAAAGAGATAAACACATACATCTATAGGATTAAGCATTTTTTATTTTCATATGAATACCGCACAAGAGTCTGAACAGCTCCCGTTTGAAGTCAGTGAGACTATGGCATCCCCAACTGGGGTATGTTGTGAGGCTGAAGGTAGTGTGGAGGGGAAGGAGATAGGGAAAAGGAAGGTGGGAAGTACCTGGCTATTCAGATCTGGTCACCAAACACGGCTAATGCCATTTCAAGCAACGTTTTAATTTTGAATGGTGGTCTTACACCAGGGCGATACTGAGAGTATCTTCCACTCTGGAACTATATTATTTTAAATGAATAAATTGTGAAATAACATAAATTAATAAAAAAAAATATATTTTCCACGCTGGTATTCGATCTCGCGACCTTCGGTGTGCTAGTCAAGCGCCTTACCAATAGACTACGCCATTTCTAGCGATTCTGAAGAAGAAAACACAAATACTAATAAAACAACCAAATGTATAGGAAACGGTGTGTTGCAATTTGACCACAAAAATATGGAAAAAATCATCTTTTACATTGATTAAAAAAGTGCTTTGTAGTGTCCCCACTCTTGTCTACTTCAGTTTTTGTGAAGGTTTCACTTATACCGCGTGTGAATTGCACACTCTGATTTTTTTTATTCCAATTCCTTCCGAGTGAAAGGGCAGCGTAGATAGGCGGGTATAGGTACCACCGCCCCAGGTACAATTCATTGAATAATTAACATCTCTATCATAGGTCACCGTAAGTGGTTTGTTATGGATTGGATTGAACACGATAGTTATTCAAATAATAAAATTCAAAACTAAGTTATTCTTTCAAAACCAACTAAAATACGGTATTATCGGATGGGGTAATGCAAATGACAATATTCACTTATAGAAACATAAATAGCCATTATGAAAATTCCTGTAAGAACTAGCGCGGACGAAAGCTTTAACAATCTTAACATCGTGTCAAGAGCAACTCTATTCTAGAACAAAACTATTTTACATTCATAAATACAAAACACAAGAAATAACAATTAATACTTTTTTCGGGGCGGGTATGGATACCGCCGCCCGGGAATCATTTATTGAACAACCAACACCTTAGCTGGAGTGCCCGGGTTGCGTATTGCCAATCCGTAACGCGATTCAGTCGCTCAATTATTTTTTAAGTAAAAAAAACGCGCGTTTGTTTTTTACCTAAAAAATTTTTATTTTTTCAATGTAAAAAAAGATTTTGTAAGTAAAAAAACGCGGTCCATCCTCTCTACTTACCCTTGTATAATAACGGTCGTCACCCTCACAGAAACAGAGAGCAACAAAGACCGAAACGCGGTAGTGTTTGGAAGGTGATTTATGCATTCCAATCCCTAACGCGTTTCAGTCGGTAGAGCAACTGAAACGCTTTCAGTCGCTCTACCGACTGAAACGCGTTAGGGATTGGGAATACGCGCCCGGGTTCATGGGGTGAGGTTTGTACAGGTCTTGGCGGCCGATAAGCCTGCCCACCTGTTGCTTGGTGGGCAGGGTTGAGAGATTGGTTGAGGGAGATCTTTTATTATCCAGCCAGAATCTCTCGACCCATCGCCTTGCACCGCAGTTTGAGGATTGATTCATACGCCTGTCACTCCTGGACACATTGAACCCCAGATTTCTACCCACACCTCATACTTATTTCTTTCCCAGAACTTTCTCTTCTTTCTTTCCTTAAAAAAAACCTCCACACTGCATCCCCTAAGATGACTTAAGCCCTGAGGTAAATTATTTTCCACAGTACTTCCTGTGAGGAGCTAATGTAAAAAAAAAAAAAACTAAATCGCAGGGTAAAAAACATATCCATCAAACAACTACAAATACAACATTAACCACCATATTACAACTAAAAAAGACCCTCCACACAGCATCCCCAAAGATGACATAGGCCCCGAGGGGAATTATTATCTTAAGGACCTCCAGTGATAACATTGTTACAATAATAAACACAATACAATGTCATAACAAAATAGTGAAACAATTATTATAAGTAATAATTATTAGCCTGAAACACTTTTGTGCTATGCATAAAAATCTTGTCTTAAACATTTGTTTATCAATTAAAAATAATACAAAATAGTGAAATTTATATTTCTAAGAATTTCCGAGTTCTATGCTTTCTATTGTATCTACAAGCACGAAGGTGACACCTAGTACAATCTATATCAACGGTTTTATCAATGATTTTGAACCAATCGCGTTGTAATACAAAGTAGAGATGGTCGATACCTAAAAATGTTTGTCACTGAGCTTGTAGATACCGGTTACCGACGGGGAACCGGTTCCTCGGGGAATAAAAAAAATTGTTGCGTTATTATCATTTATTTAGCTTTTCATAAATCGAGCCTTAATAAATTGCATCGAATTAACTAAAAAAACTGTAAAAATATTTAAATTTAGCAAATGAAATGTCACATTGTGCTTATTAGTTTATATTCATGTAAGTAGTATAAACTAACTCAATAAATAATAAAAAAATGTATGTGTCATAATAATGATAGGAACTAAAACAACGATACGTTAACCCAATATATATAGTAAATAGCAAAAATCAATATCTTAAGAAAAAGAAGGATATAAATTATATGGTAAATATTTATACCAATAAAAAAGTGTGGTGTACTGTTAATTCCTCTGATAAGCAATACAATTCAATTAAAATTTTAAAACTACAAATTTTAACGACATTTGTTGAGAATCATGGAAACTACGTACTCTAACGACAACTGCTGAGAGACTTTGAAACTACATACATATTTAAAAACAATACAAAAAGTAAGTTTAAGAATATATTTATGAAATACAAGTGTGCAGTTCGCACGCGGAAGAAGTGAAACTTTCAGAAAACAGTAGACAAGATTGTAAAGGCTACGAAGCACCACACAAAGAGGAGACCGATTATTCTATCTCATTCTCTCACAGGTTAAATCCTATAGATGTATGTGTTTGTCTCTTGTTGGTGTCGCTCATTCGTTTCATTGAGTTTCAAATCACAACGGCGTTAAAGAAGTTTTCACTTCAATATTAATAGAATAAATTGTATTGACTGTCCTAAAACGGGAATCCTCCTAGTTGGGCAGTCAAAAAATTTCTTAAATAATGTATATAAATGTATAATCTTTTACTAAATAAAATAAATAAATAAAAAAAAAAATAAAAAAATAAAAAAAATGAAAATATTGACAGAACTGAATTTATTTCCAAGCCTTTGTGGCCTTTGGACTGGGAAATTAATGAATTAGTTTGTGTCGACGAATTAACCAAGAAAATCTCTGAAAGCCTCGTATTACGATTTGGTACTCGGAATATTATATTTTTCTTTGTTGATTCAGGTGAATCCATTGAGTTTTCATCAGAATAAGTCGGTTAAATCGAGTAATTTAATTTAATAATTATTATTAAATTTTTTCATGCCTATGGAGATTGTATCATTGATAAACCATAAAAAATTTTTTTGAAGTCTCTCAATTTTTATTGAATATGATTGTATAGTATGGGCACCGAATAGTGAAATTGTATTATAAATTACTTCTTACAAAGGCAGTGAAGAGAATCTGAAAAGAATAGATCGACGTAAAATCTTTTACAATTCTTAAAATAAATCCCAAATGTTACAATATTGAATAAAAACACTAAATTCAGTTAAAACCTTCTCTGTCGGTAACTCCGGTTTATGAACTGTGACCAGTTATTAGTTGAATTGGAATATCATTTGGTTGCCACCCAGGCGTCGTGAGTTCAATTCCTCGGCTGGCTAAGTCATCCATCATGACACATGCAACATTTTTTTATTTTCTGTGATAGTGGTAGGATATTTTAAAATATTACCAGGTTATTCGTAACATGATAATATTTTTAAATATCGTAATAGTTAATAAACTCTAGAACTTTTACATTGAATTTAAGTGTACATTTGTTAGTGTACATTTTTTATGTAATTTTTAGCCGCACACTATCAATAAAATAGTTTTTTAAAAATACAGGGTAGAGCGCAGCTAAAAAGAATACAATTAATATAAAATTAAGTTAAACAACAAAATGAAAAGGAAATAAAAATAACACAACCTTTGAAATTTTCAGTAGCAGCTTTAAACCAAAAATATCTCACCGACTAATGTTTTTAAAAATAAGTTGTATAAAAATAGATATTGCGGTGTTGTTACAACCAAAAGTAAAACTGACTTAAGTAAATACCACCACAGATTAACTCATAAGAATAACAAATCTATTTCAGAGTAATTTAGTCAAGATTTGATACATTTATACATTTATTACTATTATGTATGACGCAACATGGTCTCTTTAAAGGTTCTAAGTAGTGAATTGTACATTTCAGGGGCAATAAAAGTAATATATCTTTGGGATATAGTTGTTTTGCAATGGTCTACTGAAAATTATATGCAAGTGATGTCTTTGGCTAGAATCATTTGATTTTCTGTGAAATTGTTGAATTGAAACTGTTGAATTCATACAACACAGAATTCATTACCTATTTTTTAAAATTCTTTTTATTGCCATTTTCAAAATTTTGGAGAATTCAGATAATCCATTCTAAAAGAAACCGTTCCCAAAAATAGCCGGTCGCGAAGAACAATGTAAGATCTCCAAAAAATTTAAATCGTTTTTGGCATATTTTATTGAATTAAAAGTCTGCATTGTATGAATTTTTAACGACATGCAAAACATCAAACACCACTTTATTTATTGATCTCGAAAATAGTAAAAATGAAGAAATGAAACTTTAAACAGCTCTTAACAAAATCGCACATCCGATATTGTTCCAGTGACATAAAAGGAACCTGTTCCAGGCAGTAATCGGCACTAGAATGTCGAACATCTCCACATCATAGCCACAATCTCTCAGTTTGATCGTGCGAGGTATTTTGCTCCGGGAGAAATTGTAAGAAAAAGCTTATTACTATTCAATTTACTAAAAAATATCGAAAACTATGCAGCATTTTGAATGTTTAGTACTCTCGTTGGATTCATTTACCAAATCAATCTGGAAAGAATGCAGAAATTTCGATGGATTCTCATTACCTGTATAAATTATTATCACCTGCAGATATGAAATGAAGGTAGGATTCATACAATATTAATATTTTTTTTCCTATCTGTAAAATTATTTTTTAAAGAAAGACATGCATTCCCATTTTTTATTTTTATGCCATCATTTCAATAATTTAATTTGGGAGACGTATATAAGTATTGCCGCCTGGAAACAATTTATTGGATAACCAACACCCCTGCCGTACGTCACCCCTAGTAATTGGCTACGTTTGGTGACTTAGCAGGGATGCCCAGGTTCATGGGAGTGAGCCTTGTCTAGGTATTGCCCCCCCCCCCCACTGCATGGCGGGCCGGATTTGGAGAGATTGGTTGATGGAGACCTAACCTAGACCTCTCCAGCCGGCTTCTCTCCCTTTCACCACAATGTGAGGGATGGATTTATTCGTCCGTCACTCCTGGACACAATGACCCTCAGATTTCTACCCACCTCTCATACCTTTTTGCTTCCCAGAACTTCCTCCCCTTCCTTTCCCTAAAAAGACCCTTCATACAGTATCTCCAAAGATGAAACAGTTTTGAAGGTGAAGTGTGCAAAATTTCATCAATATCGGAATAAAACTTTGATTTGATTAAAAAACAAAGTCAGGCCGCCCACTTGTCTGCCACGCGGTCGTCCACCACAGACACCCTTATTCATAAATGCATGGATGGATTTGCGCAGGTTCCTGAGTGGAAAATACTTTTAGTAGCGCCCTGGTGAAATACCACTATTCAGAATCGAAACGTTTCTAGAAGTAACTTTAATCGTGTTTGGAGACCAGATCTGCATATTCAGGTACTTGTGCGCACCTTCCTATTCCCCTTCTTTCTTTCTTCCTTCCGTTTCCCACTACCTTCGGTCTCACAACTTCCTTAATCTCACTCGCTGCAGATGACTGGGAGCAGTTGGGACTCTTGTGCACACCTTGCTTCATCCACATTCATATATATATATATATGTCTTCTCATACACGGTTAACCGGTTCACATGCATGTATAATATATGCGTTCTGACTTTTTGCTTTCATTTAAACAGGAATCCAACCGGTAACCCGCCGTTTTATTGTTACATGCGGTTTGTTTAAAACCTGTTGAGTAAATCTGGCCCATGTATAGGCCAAACAACAATTTGACACAAAGTCAATTTGCCACATATATGGGTCCGCTCATCCGGTCTCATAAAAGTCATTTTATCTCCCTTATTCTAATGACGAGATATATGATCAAAACAGTGATAAAAAGAGACACTACGATTTGAGTTCCATAGATATCCGCAAAATACATCAAATTATTCGGATTTATGACGTCAAACGTATACCAAAATGTTAGGTGAAACTTTTTAATGTTTGCATTCAAAATTTTAATATTTCAAATATAACATGCTTAATTCTAATAATACAATTTGAAAGCGTATTTAAAATACGTTCGACTATTAAAAATGAGTTTCTTTTTACGTTATAGTTCAGTTTTTAAAGGAAACAATTTAAGGTGAGTCACTTTGAAAACTTTTTAATGTTTGCATTCAAAATATCAATATTTCAAAAATAAAATGCTTACTTTTAATGATACAATTTAAATTTATACTTATTTAATAACCTTTCAAAAACAGTTTTTAGTTTTTGGATACGTTCAGAAATATTCAAATTATTTTGATTTTATTGAAATGCGGAAATTCTCAAGAAATCGCAGGCATTAGACAGCATTTTTATTAGCAGTATCAATAATATAGCTCCAATGCTGAGGGGTTAAGGGAAACTGCTGGGCAGCCTTTTGCATACAAAACTTTTTTTTTTGGATTTAAAATACTTAATCGAATTGAAAAATTAAGTTTTTAATCAAAAGTTGTATCAAATATCCAGTACGGTTATGCGCTACTTTATTTATTTATATTTTTAATTATAAAATACCTTTGAAGAAATAATTTTTTCATGATTTTTGGGGCATTCATTATTTTAAATAATAAACGAAAATTTTAACAAAACAAAAAATGACTTCAACAAATGCACTAAAAAGTAAAAAAATAATTTCGTACGCTTGTTATTTTTGGAGTCGATGTCAGCCAAGGTAACTACACACATAGGTAGTTATAGGTGAGATGTGGAGATCTTGGCTGACACCGACTCCAAAAATAACAATCGTACGAAATTATTTTTTTACTTTTTAGTGCATTTTTTGAAGTCGTTTTGTTGTTTTGTTAAATTTTATTTTTATTTTTTGGTATTTAGTGACGAGCTTGCGTTAAGAAGTTTTACTTCAAAAAAAGAATCATCGAAATCTGTTGGCGTAATATTGAGTTGTTCGTCCATTCGTCGCGCACATACTTATTGCAAATTTAAGACATATATGATTTTCTCATCACCAGCTTTCTAATAAAAAAGAATCGTCAATATCGGTTCACCCAATCGAAAGTTCTGAGGTAACAAACATTAAAAAAAAATATAAAAAAATGCCGTCGAATTGATAACCTCCTCCTTTTCGAAGTCGTTTAAAAAGGATTCTTACCAAATCTAATATGAGAACATAATATGTATCAACCAATAGGTACTAACCAATCCAATAATAAAAAATTAAAACATTGCAAGAATGGTGTTTTGTTGGACCAAACTCTATATTTATACTAGCAGACCCAGCCACACGTTGCTGTGGTTAACGAAACCTTTATAACCAACGTCATCTGTTAAATCAAATCCACACCAGGCTGCCCGCTGCCCGCTGCCCGCTGCCGCTTGGCCTTTAATATTAGCGCGCTCCCTCTAACATTCGTATTTACACATCTCTCACGAATTTCATTTAGCTTTGTTATTTACTAGTATTATTTTTTTTACATTGACTCCACACAGGAGGCCCTGAGGAAAATAATTTCCCTCAGGGTCTATGACATCTTTGAAGATGCTGTGTGGAGGGTCTTTTTGAGGAGAAGAAGTAGTGAACATGTAAGGCCCATGAGGCCGGCAAATCGTTCCACAGCCGAGCTGTTGAACTTTATTCATTGCTGCTTTACACGCTCATGTTTTATTACTTACTCAATTCTAATTTCTCATGTTGTAGTTTATACCTTGTAATACGTTATGTTATGTAGAAGTCGAATGGCGTTAATGTTACAAATAAATAAATAAATTACATTTACGTAGATTACGAAGCCATGAAGTCTTCATATAGTCTAAGAGCCCGTGACGATCAGACCTTCGTTATTTTATAAAACCTGAAAGTTTCTCTGTATATGTCTCTAATACAGGTAAATACGATCCCCGGCTATGAAATTTGGATCACGGTGGCATTGAAAGATATTATATTAATTAATTATAATTGTACTTACGTTAAAGTATAAAAGCTGAACTTTTTATTTGTTACTTGAGGAACTATCAACATATGTTTTCTCAGTAATCAGACAGTTTTGATAGTTCCTTCACCTTGTCAGACACTTTAAAAGTCTTCCGTAGGCGAGCGCGATATATATTCATACAAGCGGGTGGGAGTGAAATGGTGCGAGATTTCGACGCTAGCAGACTACTACCTTATAAAAGTGCGAGCAAAATGTTCATGAAATTGTAGTGCAATTTTATATACCTTTGCAACCTGCCATTTTTCAAGGCCGCCGTGATCCAAACTTCATAGTCGGGGATCATATTTACCTATATTAGGGACATACACAAACTTTCAGGTTTTATAAAATAACGAAGGTCTGATTGTCACGGGCTCTTGCTCTAATATGTTACATGTCCTGGGAATTTAAGTTTTTTAAATGGATTTTTTTTTGAGAAAGTTAGAATATTAAAAATGAACTGATGTTCTAACTTCCAACCATTGCTTTTCTTTGATTACAGATGGAAGAAACACTCTGAACAATGATCATCAGTAATCATGAAGAAGATAAAGAAATTAGTTTTGTCACCAAGAGAAAAATTCATCGAAGAGAAACGAAGACGAAGAATGATGGTCTTAAAATCATCAAAGACAGAAAAATGAAATCTAATAAGAGAAAAAGTAGCACAAAGAAAATTATTACATGATGTAGAATATTTTTTTGATGTTAACGTGGAAACCTGAGGATGTTCAGCCAGTCTGGAGTCTGGGTTCAGCATAAATTTGCATCCGAGAAACTGTTGATGAGGATATTCTTCAATGATATGTTCTGTTGTCAATCCTGAGGATTTTCAGCCAGTCTGGAGTCTGGGTTCAGCATAAATTTGCATCCGAGAAACTGTTGATGAGGACATTCTTCAATGATATGTTCTGTTGTTTGAATAAGTCAAAATTCACACAGTTCAGAATCTTTTATTCCACATTTATGCAACATAATATGTGCAACGGCTATGACTGCATTAGAATATGGTTTAATGAGGTCCACATCTTCCAAGAGAGAGAAAACCCTGCCAGTTTAATAGTTGGATCTACAACAGTTTTCTTGTTTATTACGTCTGAAGTCTGCCACTGAGTTCACCACTGCTTTTTAGGAGAGCGCGATGATGGAAGCACAGTTTCCTTCTGTGTACTGGTATTTGAATAAGTCAAAATTCACACAGTCAGAATCTTTTAGGCCCCATTTGTGCATCATTTATGAACAACGGCTGTGACTGCAACGGATACGGTTTAATAAATACCACGTCTTCCAAGAGAAAGAGAACCGTACCAGTTTATCTACAACAAGTTGCTTGTTTTTCATGTCTGAAGTCAGCCACTGAGTTCACCACGACTTTTCAAGAGAGTGTCAGAATAGAAGCAATGTCTCCTTTTGGATATGAGTTTGGATTTGGACTATTGGATTTTGTAAGGTCATCTTGAATAACACAGATTTTCTGCTAAAACTTCAGAATCTATCGCGCATATGCCATTATGCCAGAAAAAGGAAATCAGGTGTTCACACCAGGCAGAGAAAACCAATCATTTGAAGAAGAAATGGAGATGTTTTAAATATAACCCACAACTACTGCAAAGAGAATCTGAGGAAATACCCGATGTCATACCTACTTCGAACTTTATCAATCAATCTCCAACAATGAAAACAAAACAAACTTGGGTGTTCCAAACGATGTTACAACAATTCTCTGAATAAGGTCATGCAGCATCTAGAAGTTGAGGGAAGTCAAAGCAGATTTATAACGGTAAGCAATACGTATAAACTTGAAAATCTTATTTTCGATAAATTCTTAAATTTTACACGGTGTCTATAAACTCGTGGCACAAGCGGGAATATACATCACATAGGGAATCGATTTTGTTTCACAAATTTTGATTTAATCTATTGTTTACCAGAAAATCTAGTCAGAAGTTTTAATTTTTTGGTTCAAGTTTAGCTTTTTGTTATTTTTTTTTTTATTATTACTTAAACTGATTGATATCAATTTATCAACGGGTTGTTTTGACATTACCTTTTTTTTATTCTTCATCGGTTCGTTGTATTTAAAAAAAAACGGCTCCTAAAATTTTTTTTAACCTTTTAGTTAACGAAAAATTGTTTTTATTTAATACTGAGATAAATTTTTTGTTGTTGCTTTTTTTGGGTTCTCTATGTGATGTTGATTCACTATTTGCCCGCTTTTTACTTTAGCTCCACACAGAAGGCCCTGAGGCAAAAAAATCCTAAGGGCCTTTATCATCTTTGGGATGCTGTGTGGATGGTCTTTTTTGGAAAAGAAAGGAGAGAATCTGGGAGCAATGTGTCTAGGTTTACTGCGGTGCAAAGCGATGGGTCGAGAGAGTCCTGTTGACTCTCCCAATCCGGCCCACCACTCAGTAGGTGGGCAAACGCTTTCGCTGCCATTTAGAAAAACCTCATCCACTGAACCCGGCCAACTCTGCTAAATCACCAAACTTAACAAACCACTTGTGGTAACCTGTAGCAGAGGTGTTGGTTGTTCAATAAATGGTTCCCAAGGCGATGGTACCCATACCCACCTAGACGAGAGGTTCTGGGTTCGAGTACCAGTTGCGACCATTATCTTTTTCAGTTTTTCTGTGTCTGTTCTCTTTCATATTTTCGTTTAGATTATTATTGTCATCTTATTATTCAATGATATATATGCATTGAAGGGAATAACCTTCAAAATTCACAAAAAGGGAGTTTTTCTTATAAAATTTGAATATTTATTTTTAACTTTACAGAGAACAGAGTTGAAGAAATTCCACAATTATGACAGAGATGGAGGCTAGTCTACAAGGTTGCTTTTCTCTACTTTTGCGGAGAGTCGGGATCTTGAATCCTGGCTCTCTGGACTACAGATCTTCGTGCTGTCTACCTCATCTGAATCTTCCAGCCTTCTCCAATAGTCTGCCTTCTAATATTGCTGAGATCCTGAAACGAAGCCTTTTCCTGCATCGCAAAGGTCATGTTATTGATTTTAACCGATAGTTTTTTTATAATTATATTATGTCCCATTGAAGATTTTTGGCATGTTTTTTTTTTTTGGTTTCGTGGTAGTTGATCCCGACAATTGGTCTCCCGGCAAATTTATTTGTAATATACAGTCAGTTTAGGGAAAATACAGTTTACCTACTTACACAAAATGTCCATGTTGAAATTTATTTTATTTATTTGCAAAAACAGCATAAAACCAATACATTGCAAAAGCGGTAAGAAGAGATACATAATAAATACATTTACGGTTAAAGTAATACATTTAGTTAAACATCTATTTTTCGCTTAAAATCGTTATATGAAATGTGGAATATATCCACATTTCCTGCGAGGCAGTTAATTAACCTAGTGAGACGTCCCAGGAGCATCACCATTGGTAAGTTAGTTCTGCAACTAGGAAGAATCAAAAGCCTGTGCTGGCGGCCTCGCGTGAAATTATCCTGCACATAGAATCCTATTTCAGCCAGAATATCTGGTACCGATACAAAATCATTTAGAAGCTCATAAGCCATCAGCAGAAATGCGACATCTCTTCTGGAACTAAGGCTGCAGATACTCAGCATTCCCGAGATAAATGCTGTTGGAAACAGCCATGGGTAAAAACCTAACTCTCTCATATAGAGATATCGTAAAAATTTATTTTGTATTTTCTCGACCATTAGTACATAGACGATGTCCTCTGGCCCCCATATCTGAGATCCACACTCGAGAATGCTACGCACCAAGCTAAAGTAAAGCAGCCTTATAACTGTGAGGTTGGTACTAAATGAGATCTCTGAAACGTATGTGTGGTAAAACCATGTATGATCGTGTGAGAAATGTGGAGATCCGCAAAGAATGTAAGGCTTATGTAATCATAATGAGTAAGATTAAGAAAGGGACCCTTAGATCTAGTCCAAGAGCCCGTGACGATCAGACATTCGTTATTTTATAAAACCTGAAAGTTTATCTGTGTATGTCCCTGATACAGGTCAAGACGATCCCCGACTATAAAGTTTGGATCACGGTGGCTTTAAAAGATATTATATTAATTAATTATAATTGTACTTACGTTAAAGTATAAAAGCTGAATTTTATATATGTTACTTGAGGAACTATCAACATATGTTTTCTCAGTTATCAGACAGTTTCGATGGTTCCTTCACCTTGTCAGACACATTAAAAGTCTACCGTACGTGCGAGCAAGATATATGCATGTAATCATCGAAACTGTCTGATGTCTGTCGAAAACATATGTTGATAGTTCCTCAAGTAACATATTATATTAAATTCAGTGTGACGATCAGACGTCACGGGCTCTTGCTCTAATGGTTCGGGCATGTAGATCGAATGAACGAAGAAAGTAGTGTAAGAAGAATATATGACATATGCGCAAATGTGAATGGTAGAAGAAGTTGGGGACGCCCGAGGAAGACATGGCACGATCAAGTGAATCAGGTACTTGAGTCGGGCCAAAAGTCAGAATAATAGAAGAGTACCTATGTATGAGATAATGTATGAATGTGAGGAAAATGGTTTGTGCCAAGCAGTGGCGGTCCTTCCCTCAGGTCAATTGGTCAAAAACCACCCAAAATTAAAAGATGACAGTAAAACAAAATATTATTTTGAAATATTATGCAAATCAAAACAACTGGTATTATTCTAGTGTATTTGAAATGCACCGCGAGATAGCAAGCAGCGGCAAGCAGCTTAAAAGCTTTCTTTCCCACGCACTATGATTGGCTGGGTCAAATTATGAAATGCCCCGATATCATATCTTCTGTCTCTTTACGCACCACACAATAAACGAGATGGCACTATGTCGCTTAGTAAAAAGTTTTAGGATTCTGAAGACATTTTGGGTCAGTGCCGTGAGGGAGAGAGAGCATGCTGAATATTATGTGTCTGAAAGAGATGGTTTGATAAACGTAAGTTGATTTTGCATACTTTACGCTTGTCACATGAAATAATTTACTACATTAAATGTAATTTGACGTATGTGGATGAATTTGACTCTCAAACTCGTGAGGTATAAACTATACCCTACAATTGTAGGTATACAAATGAAAATTATCATATTTAATTTGATATTGTATCATAAAATCTTTTTTTAAATGACCTTCCACTCCTGGACCCCTAGAGCCGCCTCTGGTGCCAAGACCGAGTTTTTTGGCGGTCCATCCTCTCTGCCTACCGCTGCGGGGAAACGGCGTGATGGTTAGTTAGTTAGTCACAAAATATCGATCGTCCAGTTGATTAGATGCTAAATTTTGAGATAACGAGAAATGCAATATTCAAATGCCCACCATTAATCAAATATTATTTATTCATGTCTGTATTTTACATATTAAATATGCTATAAAATAACACCGGGAGTCATAACGGTCCGGTTAATTAGTATGACATTTTGAAATATCCTACTAGTGACCCACAAAATATTCACATTTTGTTAATTCACCACAAGTTTTTTTGCATTATAATTTATTTGGTGGTGTTTATAAGTAATCTGAGTATTAATTATTTTTGTGTTTAATTCGTGGCTCTCTACCTCCAACTAATTGTTTAAAAATTTAATTAAATTTAATAATGTTAACTGTAAAATACACACAAAAATACTTGCAGAACTTGATAATAACATTTACAACATGTATTTTCATTAAAATGCATCAAGAATAAAACTACTTTAGTACTTAAAACTACTTATATAATAATATATAGGTACAGTATATACATGAGTACATAAATCGATAGCGTAAATAAATTCGTTTGATATTCATACCAACTTATTATTAAATGTATTAAATTATTTTAGGTTTGAAATTGGTAAATAATGCACCAAAAATTAAAATTTTATAGGAATTATATTTATAGAGGCCAATTGTCGAGAGATCAACTGTCGTTTTTTTTAGTTGTCATTATTAATTTAATTTTGATCCGACAATGTTTATAATGAAAATATATGGATGATTTCTATAGCGCCGTTTTCTGTAAAAAAAAACACAAACACAAGAACAAATAGTTTTTTGTTTTCTATCTGCCATATACAATCTTTATAAGAGTATTATAGCAACTGAATTTTGGCTAATATGAGATCTGCATGGTCAACCGATAAAACCCTCAATACAATTTTGATCAAATCCGTCATCTATTGTCAGTTATCAATATTTGCGAGCACGGTCTACGAGTTAAAGTATACTTATTCTGGCCGCTTCCACAGTATCAGATAAGTTTCGGTTACCTAACCTTCAATACACACTTATGTATTTTTAAATTATATCGTTCGTTATGCAAAATTACTGGTTTATTTGAAGAACTTATTGAGCTAACAAAGCTCTTAGAAGTGAAAAAGTCGTAATCGCGATCCATAGACTTAAATAATGCATCTAAGACGAAATCAGTTTATCCCGTTCGATCTTTGAGAAATGAAAATGGTTGAAATATGAATAAATGTCCTCATTAACTAAATAACTCCTGTTTAGTGTCAAAAAGTAAATGCGGACTGTCAATGCATATTTAAAGCTTAGTATTTTAATACAACGTTGCCAAATTATTCATGTTTTTAAGTAATTGTTTGGCGTTTGACGTTTCGGAATATAAATTCGTAGATAGATCCGCAAGTGTTGCCAGTGTATATCGATTTCTTATTTATCTGTCAATGTCAGTTCGGCTGTCAACGGTGAAACCGTGCTAGGGATATCGATACAAAATTATCGAAAGTTATGCCTATCGATCTTTATCGATTTCACCGTACTGCTCCAGATTGCATTTATTTCTTCGACTAATAATGAGAAACTATTTATGTACAATGCATTTGACCAATGAACGTGATATTGCGTTAACAACGTAACATACTTACATTATATGTACAGGTAAATAATATACAGAACCATACTTCCTCCTTACCTGACAGGTTACTTCAGATATACCTACACCAGGCTACACCATTTATTGTTTAAGGGCCATTAATAAATACATCTAATGTAATGTAATAAATCAATAAACAAAATTATTACAGGGAGAAACAAAAAAAAACTATTTATTATGTTTTATACTTTCAGAATTCAATTCGTTCATTTTAAAAACATTACAAAATTAATGGGTAATTGTTCCGCTATTGAGTCCACGCTCAAAACACACTTTAAAAAATTAAAATAAGTTGTACTAGGTAGATAATAGTTAGTTATAAGTAATTCAGTAACCGGAATTTAAAAATATTGCGTTTTAATGATTATTTTGTTACCTTAAAAAATGCGAAATGTCATTTTTCAAGGACCGCCATGTTATTAATTACGACGATGAAATATGCACTTTTAAAAGGAAAAATCACTCTCTGTCAGTTACACAATAATAAGTACGAATTTCAATCTTCGAAAATGATAAATAATGCGTATTAATCATTATTTTGTTAGGTTTCGTAAATTCAAAAAATCGTCACTTATTACGCGTGCATGACGCGAGACGCAAGCCTATATGAAATGTGAAACTGTTCCTTAAATATACCAAACCACCCACAACTGTTCCATGTGAAACATGTTTTACATGCAATTTGCAAATGAGCCAACCTAAAAATAAAAGAAAGCATTCACGAAACGAGTAGCTAGGCGATACATAAACGATATTATTACGAAAGTACCTGATTTGCCAAATTACGTATGTAAGTATTTTAATACCTAAAACGACAATAAATAAAAGAACACGCACGCGTTTTTCTTTTCAATAACACCCAAGTTTTGAAAGGTTTGTACTGCAAGTAGGATTAGTATTATAGACAAGTTTGTACCTGTATTTATAACAGAAGAACATGGAAATAAATGTCACTTTCTTTTGTATCACAAACCATGTTACACAAACCTAGCGTAGCCGCTAAACTACTTGAAAACTGGGATGTTTTTCTTGCTTTGACGCGAGCAGGCGGTATAAAGGGGCACTTTATTTTGTATCACAAACCATGTTACACAAACCTAGCGTAGCCGCTAAACTACTTGAAAACTGGGATATTTTTCTTGCCTTGACGCGAGCAGGCGGTATGAAGGGGCATTTTCTTTTTTTATCACAAACCATGTTACACAAACCTAGCGTAGCCGCTAAACTACTTGAAAACTGGGATGTTTTTCTTGCCTTGACGCGAGCAGGCGGTATAAAGGGGCACTTTCTTTTGTATCACAAACCATGTTACACAAAGCCGCTAAACTACTTGAAAACTGGGATGTTTTTCTTGGTAGGTTATTTTACAACAATTAATTGTTATTATATTATTTGAAACAACTGGTTACGTAAATGTTTTTGAATTTTTAGGTTGGTAGTGTGTATTTACAATTTGCGTATTGCAGTTTCACACGGCACAAGAATGGCCTTTATATTTAAAAAGATGGCGGTCCTTGAAAAATGACATTTCGCATTTTTAAAGTTAACAAAATAATAATTAAAACGCAATATTTTTAAATTCCGGTTACTGAATTACTTATTACTAACTATTATCTACCTAGTACAACTTATTTTAATTTTTTAAAGTGTGTTTTGAGCGTGGATTCAATAATGGATGGCGGTCCTTGAAAAATGACATTTCGCATTTTTAAAGTTAACAAAATAATCATTAAAACGCAATATTTTTAAATTTCGGTTACTGAATTACTTATTACTAACTATTATCTACCTAGTACAACTTATTTTAATTTTTTAAAGTGTGTTTTGAGCGTGGACTCAATAGCGGAACATTTACCAATTAATGTTTCAATTCGTTTCAAGATACAAGGGAAAACAATAAAGGCCGTACTGATAAATAAAGCTCCAAACTCTACACAACTGACAAGCAACCAGCGCCTATCAGTCTTGCAAAATCCAAATCACGCTTATCATCAAAGGGTAAACGAATAAAAATAGTTTAATACTACTCGTAGCTTCAACATATCTTGTCATTTAAATTCTGCTTCGTTGATGTTAAACATATCAATATTTAACAACAAGGTAGCCCTCTTCACTGGCTTGACCTTTGACAAATTATTTCTGCAGGCGGTCTAAAACAGTCACTGACGGAGATTACCATCGGGAAAATAGAAACTAATGCTTTACATGATAGTCAAGTTTTCGAATCATCCACGAATCAATATAGGGAGGCTGAATCTGAATCCTTTGTGTCAAGGGAGCGTTACGAGACAAGTCAAAATCCGTTGAATGTCGGAAGGCGTTATCGGCTGTCAAATTTATGTGATTTGCTAAGGCTTCCAATGGCTAATCTATTCTTTTAGTGTGTTGAGTCAGTTGGTGTGGAGTAATTACATATTTAAAAACACGAATTACTATTTATAAGTTATTATAACTACATATGTACACACAAGCCTAATGGCGTTCATAATATGTCTTCTTCTTCTCTAGTCAGTTCCTTATCATTGAGGATCATGACCCCTACTCCAATTTCCATGGTGGACAAGGTTCGTCTACTTCTCGCGGTCATGAGTTGCTTGGAAAGCTGCAGACACCGACGTATCAGACGCCAATGGTCACTCAGAGCATTTCTGACCTTTCTCTGATTTTCCAGAGACTATGAGTTTCTCCCAGGTTGGTGTCCTTAGTTTGCAAGCAACGTGTTCAAATTATCTTAAGATATGTTGTGGGCAGATAGTTGAAAGCCTGTTGTGGATGCCTAGCTTTTCTAGAATTGACACATTTATGCCTCTGGCTGTCCATGGAATCCAAAGCTTTTTCTCCTGCACCATATTTCGATTGCTTCTATCCGCTTTCTTTCGCCAAAAGCCATGTTTCCACACTGTACAAAAATATGGGCGAAATCAATGACCGGAAGAGTCTCATCTTGATGGTATTCTTTATGCCTATGTTACTCTATTTCTTTTGAATTTTACTCATCTCATCGTCTTTTGACATGACACATCTTTAGCCACAATAAAATAAAATTAATATGCACTCTAACTGTTTCGGAAGAACCGTTCCTTCATTAGTAGAATATTAAAACTTACCTACAATACAAAATATTGACAGTTAATAATAATAATATTTGGATGACTTGTATAGCGCCGTTTTTGTGAAAAATCACCTCAAGGGCGCTGTACAAATTTATAATACGTTTATACAATCTTATTTCAACTATAGACAACAACAACTTATGGCTAAAAATTGCATCCACCGGTTCATCGATCACCGATACGAAACTATATGTGCAATGATTTGACCAATGAATGCGATGCTGCTGTAAAAATGCACAGTACAGGCAGAAAATGTATAATTTTTTTTTTTTTTTTTAATAAAAAGACAAATAACTTCGTTTACATCACTTTTATTGGTACACAATCAACATGTTTCGTAAACAATGTATACTTCATCAGAATCAAACGTATACTAAAATTAAATATAGATGACACATGGAAGGAAAGGGTAGGAGGGAGGGGGAGGGGTAAGAGTGGGGAAAGTTTATCAGTTAGGGATTTCAAAGCCATTAGCAGGGAAAGACCGGTTAAGTGGGAAGAGGTTCAAAAGAGTGTTTATAAAAAATTGCTGCTTATTAATTATGTCTGCTTTATTATTTACATTTATTGTAATTTCTAAAATCTCAAAATTATTTATCTGTGATGCCTTATAGCCTGTATGTAATATTTTAAGTCCATGGTTTTTGTCAAAATTATGATTATTTTTTATTAAATGATCTGCGAACTCATACACGCTGTTGCCATTTAATGCCCTGAGATGTTCTTTAACCCTTACTTCAAAGTTTATATTTGTTCTACCTATATTATAAAAGCTATTACAATCTTTACAATCGAGTTTATAAACGCCCGATTTTTTTGTTTTAATGTCGCTGTCTTTGTTATTGAGGATGAATTTTTTAAATTTATTTGTATAAAATGCAGGTTGTATATTACTGGGAATATTTTTGCTAATTATTTTTGACATATCGTTATTAACAAATAGAATTCTACGCCATTGATTATTATTATGTTTAGAAAAAGGGTAGATATATAGTTTTAAGAATTTCTGTTTATTCTTTTTATTAAGTATTTGATCTATTAGTTTAGTAGAATAACCATTATTAACTTCTATTTGCTTAATGAGATTTAATTCCAAGGTAAAATTAGGAACAGACAAAGGAATCATAACTAATCTATTAAACATAGAGTGAAAGGCCGAGAGTTTCTGAGTGAAAGGATGATTAGATGAATTATGTATAACAGTATCGGTGTACGTATCTTTACGGAAAATATTGAAATCTATTTTATTACCTATTAGTGTTAAATTTAAATCTAAGAAATTTAAACTCTTCTCTTTACCTATTTCTAGTGTGAATTGAATGTTTTTATGAAATTTATTTAAAAAGTTTAAGAACATGTTCAGTTACCTTTCTGTACCTAACCAAATACAAGTTATTATATATACAAAAAAAATAACTTGGTATTTGAGTGGAAGGTGAACAAAGGGGTAGGGGTAATTGGGATCAGTAGACGATTTGGCGGTACATAAACGGAGATGAGTTTAAGTGGTCCTGAAGATGTATTTACTATTACCGAGGTGGATTCTATGTTAATACTAGAGAATGAATGCTAGACGGTGGTCAATATTATTTTTAACTAAAATAGCCGTGCCGCCGCATTTATTGGTTAGTCTGTCGTCTTCTTCTTTAATCTCTTTGGGAGAAATGTCTTCGGGGATACCCCTAAGAACAACCCTTAAGGGTTTTTCTTCCGGAAGCCTGAAGGAGTGAAATTCGGTTTTATTAGCAATTAAATGCCTAGTTACTGCAAGATGATCGCGCGGGGTTTTTGTTAGAATGTGTAGGCCGTTGCCCATGTTTTTGGCAAAGAAATCGATGCCTTTATCTTCGAGAGTGCGGAAGAGCGCCCTAGTTTCTGATTTCCTGTGAAGGACTATTGGCGGGATTCTACTGAATTTAACTGGCGCTTCAGTTTGCGCAGAGGTTGCTGGGGCTGGGGAGTTTGATCGTAGTGGTTCAAACCTATTGCTGTTGGACGCAAGAGGTGACGGGGATCTAGAACGACGGTCAGCGTTGTTTTTCTTAAGAACCGGGGAGGCCCTGGGTGAGTTTGTCGGGGTTACCGACCCGTTTGAGTTAGCGCGCGAGCGTTTACGCCTAGGGACCGATTGAAAGGGGGCTTCTGATTCATCGGATGAAGATGGCCAGTCTTTCATGATCACCAGGTTTTCCCTAAAAGGAGCACTACCTGGGATTGGTGAAATTGAGTGCCTAGGAGAGGCTGCGGGAGGATCTATCACAGATACATCCTTGGAAGGAGGTACCTGAGTTAACGTCGTATTATCTTCGAGGTACTGCTTCATAACGAGTTTCGACAGGTGATCTTTCTCGTCAAGAGAAAGTTCGCGGTGCTTGCGAGCTTCCAAGAAGTCAACTAAGTTGACTTCTAGGGCACCAACCACACGCTGAGAGTAGAGGGTGGACATAATTAGTGTGTTGAGATATTTACTATTGATATTGGTTTTGAAAGGAGAAAGCGGTTACGCTGCTAATGACTTTTTAATTGCTTGGCGACCGAGTCGGGAGAATTGTTAATGGACTTGCACCCGGGCGAGCGGGTACGATGTATTTTATTATTTATTGTTAGTTTTTTTTTTTTTTTCATTTACTAGATTCTTATGTTTCTTGAAGAGATGAATCATTTAAATTTACTGAATTTAAAGTTAATGTTCTTTATAAATAGAACGGCGTCATATGCGCCTTGCAATTTTTACCTCATGTGGGTATTTTAAAATGTTACCTGGCTATTATAGACTTAAAGGCCTTGTATTTCATCGGTAGGGAAAAATTGTTATCTAAAAACCCTACTAAAATTGCATGTTATGCTAAGCTCCATCATCATCAAGCAGCTGCGGCACTAGCAGGCGCCCATGTATACATACGTGTCTGTTTGTGTTATGTTGGGAGTGGGAAGGAGTCGGTCATGTCCTTGTTATTTGGATCTCTTCCGCATTTGCCTTCGGGAATGAGGAAACCATGAAAAACCTCATCCGGGAAGAGTCGGCCGAAAGTCAACATGAAACTTGTCGGCCTTCAGTGATTTCAATATATGAAATCCTGCATTGTGTGGTGAGGGGTGTGTGTGTCTGTTTTTATGTGAGATATATATACATACTATATGGGAAATTTATAATAAACATACATAAACATACATATTATACAATATTAAATAGATATATACATAGATATGTAAACATAAGTTTTGGGGGGGGGGGGTCTGGTGTTTAGGAATACCTACTGCTCGCTCAGTCGTCCGCGTCTGAAACTGGTTCATACCAGATGTGGTTCAGGTCCATCAGGATATGTTTGGGTAGTCTGTGTGTATATCTGAAAGTAAAGTCACTGGGTGCATTGTATTGACCGATTTCCTTGATAAGTCTATTTTTGCTATGTCTCAGAGATTTGTAAAATCGGTCTGTCAGTCTGTGCGTGTATTCAAATAATGTCGGTATTTATTCTCTGGCATATATAGTCTTTTAAGATTCGTTCTGTTTCTAGTGTTGTATGCGATTTTAATGCAGAGATTTTGTAGCGTCTGTAGTTTCAAATGGTCAGAGTGAGAAATACTACTCCACACGGGAATAGCATATGTCAGTACCGGTCGAATGAGCGAGCGGTTCTGGGAAGCAGCGGACTTCGTCTGTTGAAGATGGGCTTCATCGCACCGACTGCCTTTCTGGCTCTCGCGTGTATCTTGGCTATGTGTGATTTCCAGTTGAGACGTGAGTCCATTGTCAGGCCCAGGTATACGACTTCATCTTTCCATTCTAAGACGTGTCCTCCCATTTCGATGTTGACGTCTGGTGTTCTTCTTTTTCGTTTCCTCGTGTACATGATCACTTCGGTCATGGCCTCATTTAGTTTGAGTCGCCATTGCTTGTAGAACTCTACTAGAGCGTCGAGCGCCCTCTGTAGGTATATAGCCGCCATGTCTGCTTTCAGCGAGGAAACTTAAAGTTTGACGTCGTCTGCGTATATGGATAAGTTGCATCTCTCGTCTCGGGGGATGTCGTGCGTGAAGATGTTGAAAAGATGAGGTCCCAGTAGACTCCCTTGTGGCACGCCTTTTGGAATCTCACGTATTGTCGATAGCGCATTCCTGAGGAAGACTCTGAAGGATCTGTCTTTGAGATATTCTTGAATCAATCTCGTTAGGTATATGGGCGTGTTTGTTCTGTGCAACTTGTGCAGTAGCCCTCTGATCCAAACGGTGTCGAATGCTTTCTCCAAGTCTATCAGTGCAGCGGCGATGTAGCGATTTTCGTTAAATCTTCTGGCGATGAATTCCGCTACTCTGGTCAGTTGATGGGTGGTGGAATGCCTCTTTCTGAATCCGAACTGCTCGTCTGGCAAAGTGTTGTTGTCTTCGTGGTGTGGTAGCAGCCTGTTGAGTATAACCTGTTCAAATACCTTGCTCAGCGTGGAGAGTAGACTGATCGGCCGATAGTTTGTCGGCTGCCTCTTGTCCTTGTTTGGTTTGGAGAAGGGCAGCACGGTCGCCGTTTTCCAGATCTGAGGGAAATGTCCGATGATGAGGCAGGCATTGAACAGCTTTGTTATGTAAATGATGGCTTTCTGCGGTAGATGTTTGAGTAGAATGTTGTGTATTTGATCGCTTCCCGGCGCCTTATTTGTCTTCAATCGCCTGATGATGACGGCTACTTCGCTCGGTGTGCTGAAATGGATATCGGCCGTGCTCGTTTGCTCTGCTTGTTCGAGATCTCGTAGAGATTCTTCTACTAGTCTGTCCGTTTCCGGGTCAGATAGGCTATCCGTGGCTGCGTAGGCTCTCTCGAATCCGTCGGCGAGCGCGTTTGCCTTTTCTTCCATTGAAAGTGCCAGCCCTGAGCCGTCTAGCTTCTCAAGCGGGGGTATCGTGTGATCTTGGTGTCTCAGAGCTTTTGCCATTTTCCATAGGCTGTTATCTTTGGGCGTGAGTGACGTAACTTTCTTCGTTCAAAGTTGGCGTCTGAGATCGGTGATTTCTTGCTTGATTTCTCGCTGTAAAGTGTTGTAGGCCGTTTTGAAGTAGCCGTCGCGCGTTTGATGGTAGATGCGTCGCAGGCGATTTTTCTCCTTAATGAGCGATAGGACGTGCTCGGGAAACTTGACCGTGTATGTCTGTTCTTCTTTGAGCGGTATGAATGTGTCTTGGGCATGTTGTATGATTTCGGTGAGAGTCAGTGGCGGCTCGAGCACTTCTTTAGTGGTGGGGATCGACTTTTTTACGTACCGGAATCTCATCACCTGTAGAATATTATTATTATTATTATATATTATAAAATTTCTCAAAAATTTTTTTGATGGTCTAATCATGCTAGTCGGATATATTTAACACAAAATAATATAAAATGTCTATAGAAATATGCCAATTTACAATGAAATATAATAAAAATAAAGCTTTACCTTGCGAGATTATCATCAAACTAATTTGAACGCGAGCGATTCCCGCCCGTAACTTCGCAAACAAATGGTTCTATGGGGATCCAGAGGATTGTCCCCGCAGATGCTTGAACTCACATACTACTGCGCATGCGCAGTTGCATACGATCGCGAAACAACGCAAGGAAAGTATGGGGATAGTTCGGATTGTCCCCCAAGTGCGCAGTAATTCTGCGCACTGAGAAATAGACCTGCTTTTTTTGCGCCGTAAATTGTTCGCTGTACGCGCGTAGGGTCTTATTAAAATCATCCGGAATAATTGTTTGTATTTTATTTCTGCTAATGTTAATTACTTTTATGTTTAAAGAATTCATTCATTTTGGCGGCATCGACTGTTATTTCCTTTAGTAGGTTTTGAGTGTAACTGGTGGGGACTGTCCCCATTGTCCCCCTGTAAAGAACCGCCACTGGTGAGAGTGCTTGCGGCCTCGTCGATTTCTTCCTTTGAGCGCAGAGTTTCCGATGTGAGATGTATTCGTTCGTTTATCTCTTTCTTGAATCCTTCCCAGTCGGCATCTTTGTAGTTTCGCCGTTTTCTGGGGCTCCTTAAAGTCGTTCCTCCAATACTGAAGCTCACAGGCAGGTGGTCCGATGACAGTTCATCCAGCGTGCGCAGTTGCGAGATCGTCTTGACGTTCTTCTCGAGTACGATGTCCAAAGTGCTGGGGTACTTTGCGGGTGCCGAGTGGAATGTTGGTTTGTACGGTGCCATTATCGTGTAGTTATGCGTCTGCATATGCGTGAAGAGCGTTTTACCGTTCGCGTTGCCTCTGTAGTTATTCCAATAGTTGTGTTTGGCGTTGAGATCTCCTCCTAAAACAACAATTGGGCGCAAATTAAGTAGTTTATCCAGATCTTCTCTCACAAGACGGTAGTTATTATTGCAGTAAGCGGCGATGAAGGTATGCGCTCTATCCTCTATGATGACTTCGATAACTGTGGCTTCAGTATATTTCAGCTTTGGAGTGGGGATTCTTGTAGAAGTGATGGATTGACGAACGAATATGGCAGTGCCTC
Organism: Limnephilus lunatus; assembly: GCA_917563855.2. Classification (NCBI taxonomy): domain Eukaryota; kingdom Metazoa; phylum Arthropoda; class Insecta; order Trichoptera; family Limnephilidae; genus Limnephilus; species Limnephilus lunatus. The sequence goes on along the minus strand of OU830603.1, from coordinate 45,013,012 downwards.
CGCCTGCTCCTTCCAATCGGTCATCTCGGTGAACTTCAAAGCCGGGCACTCTCAGCGGCGTGTCGTGTTTAAGATGTGTTTCTGAGATGAGAATTACATCAGTATCGGTGTTATTTGCCAGAGCGAGCAGTTCGTCAATTTTGAAGCGGATGCTATGGGCATTCCACAGGAGAACGTTCACCATCTCGGGATTAGACATTGATGGTGGACGTGATGAGACCCATCAGGATCCAGGCTCTCGCAGCTTCGCTGGAAGCTGCGGCCAGCTCCGGTCGCAGGCGATCTAGTCCCTCGAGCAGGGCCATCATCAGTTAAGCATTGCTTCTAGCCTCTCCTGCGGGCTGCTGCGTGCGGGGCTGCGTGCGGGGCTGTGAGCGGGGCTGTTCCTCCTGTCGCTCCTCGCTCCTTCCACCGGCTACGCTGGCCCAGGTGCGTCCATCTGTCCTCGGCGCCTGCTGCGCTTGAGGATGTGGCCTGCTGGCTCCTGGGGCCTGGCGCTGGGGGTGTCGCTGGTGCTGCTGGAGCGAGGCGACGTAGGCGACCCTCTTCGGGCAGCCTCTGAAGTTGGCGGGATGGGGGCCTCCGCAGTTGCAGCACGCGGCGGGCTCGTCCCTGGTGGTCTTGGGGCACTCGGCCGAGGCGTGCTCCACCAAGCACTTCACACACCTCGCGGTGTGGGCGCAGTTTCGGGACCCATGCCCGAAGTTTTGGCAGCGATAACACTGCGTCCCATGCTGGAGGTGATTGCTCCTGTGCTTCTGGAGGCGTATTCTGCAGTGGCACAGGTACTTGACTGCTGCCCTCAGCTGGCCCATGTTTACTTCCTTATCGAAGGTGGCCAGGTACATGGGGTATTCGGCCGAGGCTGTTGTCATCTTAACGACCTTCACCGGGGGGAAGCCTTGTTCTGTCAGGTCGGCCGCGATGTCCTCCGTGTCAACGTTCGGCAGGCCCTTGATAACGGTCTTCTTCATTTTTTCGGCCTCCGACGTATACGTATGGAAGCCTTGTGCCTCCGCTCGCAGCCCGTTGGTGAGAGCACGGTGGTCCGCCATGCTCCGCACAGAGATGTTAGCTGTTCCGCCTCGGTTGTAGCGGAACGTAAAGTTCGGGTGCCCGATGTGGCCCTGCACCGCTGAGGTTATTTGGGCGTGAGTAAGATTCCCCAGGGTCATCACAACCGGGGGGACTCGGTCCTTCTTCGCCGCGCTCGTGGTACCTGCGGAAGAAGAAATAAAATTATTAGTATTTTGGCGCTTTGGTTGCGGTGCGCCGCCGCCTTCAATTACTTCATTGAGATTGCCGAAACGGTTGCCGACAACAACCGCCCGGGGTTCCTGTGGGGACAGGGGCCTCTTGACAGGGTTGGACGGCCTCGTCCAACCTTCCTCCTGGCTGCTCATCTCCTGGGAGGGCTGCTGGGGTCGGGGGGGAGGTATATAGCCGGGGGGCGGCAGGGCGATCGCCGGCTTCGTCCTCGGGTCAGGGTGGCTCTGCTGGGGATGGGACAGGGAGGCGGGGATCGTGAACAGGATCGTCCCCGTCTTGGTTTGACGTCTGTATTGGCGGGCTCCCGGGGGGATCTCGATCGGTGAATCCTCCTGGTTGGCAGGTTCCATCCGCCCGGGGATCATCCGGACGGCGGGGATTCTATTTTTCCTCTTCTGGATGGAAATTGAAGCGTGTGATCATCTCGGTGGGGCCAGGTCTTCCCTCTTCTTCGGTGCCTTGATAAAGGCAGTTGGTGGCGCGGAGGCCTAGGCGGTGGGCTGGTCGGGGTCCAGCCGGCTGATGAAATAGCAGGTGTCTGGCCGTGTAAACACAAGCCAGACAAAAGCGAATCGGGGGCGAAAAGGGGCTCGTCTCAAAGGCGACTGTCGCAGGCGGCAGTCAACTCCAAACTGCTCGATCTATTATCGATTATTGTTAGTGGTGAAATGTGTGCTTATGTACTTTGAAACGATACCGTGTTGCTAGCTCCACTCCACTACGAGCGGGTATTACAGTATACTTCACTTCATTTTTGCGTTTAGGTGTAGTGTTCCTTTGGTGTAGCTGTCGATTACCGGATACCAAGAACTATTGATCTTAGCTTCGTCGTCTCTTATTAATTAATTAATTATCTCATCATTAATTGGTTTTGTGGATTTCTATTGCCTCCGTAATCAGGCGTGTTCTATGGGTTTTGGACCTTCCCAAGACTTCAGGAACAAATCCAAAGTAATGACCGGTTTCGATTGAGCGCTCGGTGGTTGCCGATTTGTCAGGGTGGCCGAGTTTACAAGCACGAAAGTGTTCTGATATCCTTTTGGAGATCGTCCGCTCTGTCTGACCTACATAAACCTAGTCACATCCGGAACAGCTGAGTTTATACACTCCATCTGCTTCCAGAGGAAACTTGGTCTTTGCAGAACTCAGTAGGTCTTGTGTTTTAATTGTGGTTCCGAAGATAGCCTTGATGCTTTCTTTCCTCAACAGTCTGGCAATTTTGTCTGTCACATTGTGAACATAAGGTAGGAAAGCATAGCTTTGCGACTCTTGTTCAATTTTGTTTTATTATTTGCCTTGTCGGCATTGCCGGGTAACCGTTACGCTCTAGTGCATCGGTGAGCTTCGTAAGTTCTGCTTCGATTTAACGATCTTCACATATTCTGGTCGCTCGGGTTACCAACGTTTGTATAAGTCATCTCTTCTGCGGTGGGTGGTGATGCAAATCAGCATGTAGATGCCGATTTGTATGCGTTGGTTTCCTATACACTGTGTGTCCTAGGCTTCCATCGTCTTTTCAGATCACTTTGTACTGATTATTTATAGCCACGAAATTTATTTAATTTATTACGACCGACCAGTTTGGGTTAACGCAAGCATCACCGGGGTACAAAATTAAATACACCAAAAAAATACATAGCGAAGTTGCGCGTGGCGAAAATTGCGCCGCAGGAGAAATTTCCCAAAAAAAATTCCACTTCGAAGAAAATAACAAAAAATTTCCAATTTGAAGAAAATCACACTATAATTTGAAGAAAATGTTTTTTGTTTCAGTCTGGGTGACGATTACCCTCCATGACTACGCCGTTGTTGGCGCGAAGGCCAGTTTAAATTTGGGATAACGCTGTTAAAATTTTTCAAGATCGTTGTCAAAAGTTTTTTTTAATAATAATTGTTTTTATTTCTAAAACTTGTAAACTATTTAAAAGACGATTATAGGCGGATAACAATAATCTTATCTTTATGTGTTACACGTGTAATTTGTAACGATTTGTATTCATTATAAAATAAATAGTGCGTATGAATGTAAATCTTAAAAACTAAAGCATGAATAAATATTTCAATTCACATTTAATGAAAGGCTTGCGTTTCAACAAAATATGTCAATCATTAATTATAAATAAATTATAAAACTTTTCAATAAGCTGAATTGAAATGATATTATTAGACTCTACAATTTAAATATTATTCTTATATCAAGGGTGCAACTGCTCTATGAAACCAGTTGCCAATTATAAATGCGTAATAAATAATGTCACATATTTAAAAAACCACTGATTCTAATGAGGTCAAACTATCGCGTACCTAATTCTCAAAGGCGCCATCTTATTTACTTGCGAACACCGGTTTAAATTTGGGATGACACAGTTTAAATTTTTCACATTCATTTTTAACAGTTTTTTTTTAATAATTTTTATTTTTTTATTTCCAATTAATCACTTTATAAATAATGAAATATTTACAAAAGTCTCACTTATTTTTACAGTTGTCATGCTGATTTAAAATGTAATTGATACAATTATTATAAGTAATAATTATTATCCTGAAACAGTCATCTGCGCAGCGTCCCAGGTCGTGATTTTCAGAAGTCGCAATCAGGTTGTAACGCTGATCTGCTTTGTTTGGCTTCCCTCCTTCCACGCGAAGGATTAGCGTGCAGTTTGTAAGACAGTGATAATTTGTGGTTTTCCTTGTTAGTTTAAAACACTTGTGTTTTTACTGGATATATTGTTTCGTTTATTTAAAAATAAATTCACAATGAGAGAGAATGACTGGCAATTAATATAAGAGAAAGAGAACTCAATTGAGTCGAGAAAAGTTAGAAATAGAGTCTGAGAAGGGAATGAGTTTGCAAAACACAACAACCTTATTTATAAACTGAAAGAGAAAGTTTGACGTGACCACAGACAAGAAATATTTTAGATACAAAATTCATTACAATATTTCACTATGAAGTAGCAAAGACATGAAAAGTTTAATGTAAAGGGCTCTACACATCGAGATTAATAATGAGAAATAAAAAGTGTTTAGAGTTGAATGATTTTAAATATAAAATAGGACAATCACAACACGGACGACCAAACATACTCCCGGCTTTAACGAACTAAGTTTGTTAACAAAAATGATTGTTCATGTTTAAGTTTCGATGAAAGTCACTATGTATCAGAAATGTCACTGTGTTCGTTGTCACTGGAGGAAAGTCACTGTAGGGAATTGTCACTCATTACTGTGGGGAATGTCACTGGAGAAAATCATTGTAGAAATGTGACTGAAATGTCACTATTGTGATTGAGTTGATGGTGATGATGATGTTGTCTGTTCAATGGGTAGCAGACTGAGAAGGTTGACAGCCCTTGTCACCGTCGATTTAGCAGTAGCGACAGTAGCCGCTCATGCGATGCCATCTGTGCTAGGGTGTAAGGTCACAATACGACCAAGCGCCCACTTGGTAGGAGGTAAATTGTCCTCGGAAAGCAGCACCAAGGAGCCTAGTTGCAGCACGTCTGGGGTTTTTGTCCTCCATTTAGCTCGTTGCCAAAATTTTGAGCTGATTGATTCGTTCAAATCTGGACAGCCTTCCAGGATTCGTAGCGGTCAGGTCCAGTTGTGGTGCAGCAACCAAAGATTAGCCAATAAGGAAGTTACCAGGGGTGAGAGGAGTGAGGTCAGACGGATCGGTTGAGAGGGGAGTAATTGAGGCTGCGGTAAAACCGTATACAGTTCCTCAAAGGTCAATGACAAGTTACGGAGAACTCTGGTCAAATGTTTGGCTAACTTCACTGCACTTTCCCATATTCTGCCAAAATAAGGAGATCTAGCTGGAATAAAATGCCATTGAATGGAGTGAGAATCAAAAATCCGAAAATTCATTCTGAGTCGAAGAGTAAGTCACTTGAGACTATAATGATCTGTAATTACTCTTACCGGAATTGGCGAGCCTTCAATGTCACCTCTAAACTTTTCCAAAGCGAAAATCATAGCATTTAACTCCCTTTCTGTGGTGGAGTGGTTCCATTCTTTAGCAGATAAGGACCTCGATATGAACGAAATCGTGTGTTCTATTTGGTTATCATCAAATTGACTGAGAACTGCTCCGACATCTACGGTCGATGCGTTTCAGCTAATAGTGAAGGGTTTACTAAAGTCAGGGCACGCGAGAACCGGAGCGTTCCCTGAACTTCTTCCCCGCGAATTCTTTCTTTGTTAAATTATGTAAAGGTGGCGCAATAATTGAAAAATTTAAGATAAACCTTTTGTACCATAATAGCACACCAATAAATCTACATAAACTCTTTTGTGACGTAGGGATAGGAAAATCCACAATTTCTTTTACTTTCTCGGATCAGTCCGAAGCTCTTTGTTGTCTATTACAAAACCTAAGTATTTCAGAGATCTCAGCAGAAAACAGACTTTCAACATTTATAGTAAGGCCAGCGGCTTGTATTTTCTGTGTTACCTGTCTTAAAAGTTGTATATGCTCTTCAAAAGAAAAACTTATGATGATAATGTCATCTAGGTAACAAAATACTTTGCCATCAAATTGGGGCCTTAGCAACTTGTCCATTAAACGCATCATGCGAGAACTCGCACCGTGCAAACTGAAAGGCATAGTCAAAACTCAGTTTTCTCTTTTGAGTTCTCCTCTAGCGGGAATTGAAAGAATGCATCATTCAGGTCTAATATTGTTAAATAACGAGCACCACCCAAGCTATTCAAGATATCTGAAATAAATGGTGTCGCGTAGGCGTCGCATTTTGCGTTCGCGTTTAATACTCTACTATCCAGACATAACCTGAAAGTGCCATTCTTTTTTGGTACTAATAAAATTGGACTATTCCAAGAGCTATTGCTAAATTCTACCACTCCTAACGCTAACAGTCTGTCTAATTCTTTTTGTATCTGCGGAAGTAAATGTAGTGAAATAAGATAAATCTGTTGTTTTATTGGAGATAAATTACCCGTGTCAATGATATGCTTCTCTAAGGATGTTCTACCTAACCAATTTCCTGAAATAAGAAACATATTCCCGAATTACATTATCTAAGACTGAGCGTTGCGAAACGAATAAGTTTTCTGCCCTGTCTAACCCTATAACATCCGCTCTACACTGTATTCTCTCCGTCTTCTCAGAAGACATCAATTTTGATATTCTTGGACAAATATTGAAGATTTTCCAAAAATCACAGCCTAAAATGATGTTGGCATTAATCTGAGGCATCGCAAAACTGAAAACTTTCTCTACATTATCGAGAATTATTCTCTACATTATTAAGAACGGGTACAGTAATTTTGTAAGAACAATCAACAGAATTACCTGTAGCAGAAACTAATGAAAACTTAGTGTCCAACTTGGAAAGCTTGAAACCCAAGACTAAAAATTTCCTATAAAAGTTGTTACCTAAAATAGAAATATGTGACCCTGAATCTAGAAGACCAGAGTAACCCGAACCTAAAACTTGGAAGAAGATGTGAGGACAGCAGTTCCTGTTCTCCGCTTCCACCTCCTTCGAAGCTCTTAAATTTTTATAAAAAATTTTTACTAGAGCCAGCCAGGAAACCCATTCCCCGAAAGTGATCTCGGCGAACGTTGACGTCTTGACGCCCGCCGACAGGATCTCCCGGGTAATCAGTTTTTTGGACGGCGGCAGCCACAAGCTGGAGTCTTCACCCCCGGTCTTCCACAGCGGAAACAATGCACCTCCCTGAAATTGTTATTTGACGAGCTAAGATTATCATGGTTCACGACGGTATCATACGACGGTTATTCCTGAAATTGGGATTAAAATTTCCTGAATTCCTATTACTACTTCTGTTTTGAAAATTATTGTTTCTAGAAGAATTTTTACTATTCGGTTGTGCAGTAGCAGGAGGAGTTCTGTCATTCGAACGGCTATCCGCCAATTCTATAATTTTCCCAAACTTCTTTAAAGAATTAATATCAGGAATCACCGAAAGCGATAATTTCTGTATATATCTAGGCAACATGATACATAGTAAAATTTCCAATAATTCTTCATCTGGTAATTTCGATGACAAGCGATTATTAAGAATGAGAATGCGTGTAATAAAAAAGTGCAAATTTTCTTTCTGCAATTGCACAATAGATCTTAGCTGTGCTAAAAAACGTCTCTCATGGTCTGTAAGTTCAAATTCCTCTTTTAAAGCCACGACAATATCAGACCACGAAGTAAACGAGGAGCGATTCACCCTGTACCACAAGAGTGCATCCCCTGAAAACAATTCTACCGCTGACGAAAAAAGCGAAACTTTACTCACATTCCTAGCTAGAGCTAGTTCCTCGAACCTTTCTATGAAGTTGCGTAGGCCAGCTGAGCCATTCCATTAATTTGTAAACCGGCACAGATAAAGGCGATGAAACGGGAATTGACGCCGCTGTTGTTTCTCCTGATTTTGCCTTATTTTTTTCCGTTTTACTTCTTGTAATAATAGTATATTCCATAACCTAGCTACAAGAGGTTATAAAAAAAAATATTTGTACACGTGACAACACAACATATTACACCAATACGCGGAAATGCTTCCCATGCTTGTAACATTAAAATTATGCTAAAAATGCCGCCAGTAAAATGGACAACACGTAAAAGACGCAGTATAACGCCGGCGAGTTAGTTCGTTAGCAAAAACTTTGTAATCTATAATCTACAATGGCACGGATGGTATTCAGGTGGGCAACGAGCCGTCGAAACCATAACACACGCCAATCACAAAAAACCAGCACGAGATAATATATTGAAATTCAAAACAATAAATAAAAGCAAAATAAACCGACATGCCCGTGATAATTTAGGTTCTCTGCCGTTGGGCCCAAAATGTACTTAAGTAACTACCTTATTAATACTTTATCGCCATCGCCTTCTCATCAGCACCTTGCTCAGCTTAATACATTATCAATTGTAAAGTAGGTAATTGCCATGATGGCATGTGTATGTAAGTAAGTGTGAGTGTGAGTAGACTTTACTAATGAAAAAGCGGCGAGGTAGATATAACAAAGTTTGCTCATTTATTAATTGAAGGTAACATCCTAATTGCATCGAGACTATAAGTTATAAATGAATCTACAGGGGTGGATGAAATACGCCGTTGGCGTACCCAACTACATGTAAAAGGTGTTATCATTAAGAGGACATTACCAGAGAAACCAGAAATATGTCATTTTTAAATCAGTGTTTAGACTTATTGACTCGTTTCCACAAACAAATATAAATTGATTTTGAAAGATTGTTCTTTTATCTAGTAAAAGTATGGATTAAATTTTGAGAAAAAATGTTTATTTTAAGTATAATAAGGTTATACCATAGGTCGTTGGCAGATTTGCTATATTTTCAAAAAAGTACATGTATTATACAACACCAATAACAAATCATATAATCATGCAGTTAAATAAATCCATACATTATCTGGTAAACGTATGTTTTAGAATTTTAATTTTAGTTTAAATAAAATCATTAAAAAATATATACGTACATGTGTTTCTTGACGTAAATTGGCCAGTTTGTGTATTTATTTGCGTACTTCCAAACTAATATATTTCAAAAAATTTTTAAATACTTATTTTGCTAAGACATTATTGACAAGTCATAAAAATTTTGATCGAAAAATAATCATAAGAAGTAATTAATATTAATTAATTTACAGCTCGCGTTTTACCATTTTTCTTATAGCTCGACGACTCGAGAATTGAGAATTCACTCTGCCCGCAAACGTGGCAGCCGGCGGTTCAGTGTTACCGAAGCTCCCGATTTTTCGGGAGATCTCCCGATTTTTCACTTCATCTCCCGATCTACCGGAATGGCATCAAAATCTCCCGATTTTTCATGTCCCGACTGCAATTATTCATGTTGTACAAAGGAACTTCTTAAAAATCATTTGCTGACTCACAGTGACATAAAACCGTTTACATGTTTCAACTGCGATTATTCATGTTCGACAAAGAGGCACCAACAAATTACATATTTACCCACAGTGGACAAAAACCATTTTCTTGTCCTAAATGTAGTTATACAAGTTCTCAAAATGAAGATTTAAAAATCCAGAGAATAATTCACGGAAGAGAAAAACCTTTTTCATGTCCTGATTGCAACTATAAGTGTTCTCAAAAGGGATATTTAAGAAGTCACTTGCCGACTCATGTAGAGAAAAACCTTTTTCATGTTCCGGCTGCAACTATTCTTGTACTACTTAGAGAAATCTAAAAATCACATGTTTACCCATAATGGAGAAAAAGCTTTTCATGTCCCGACTGCGACTATTCATGCGCTACAAAACGGTATTTAAAAATTCACATGTTTACCCATAGTGTACAAAAACCTTTTTCATGTCCCGACTGCAATTATTCGTGTTTTACAAAATAACTTGTTAGAATTCATTTGCCGACTCACAGAAACATAAAACCTATTACATGTTTCTACTGCGACTATTTATGTATTATTATATTAATGTTTTACAAAGAGGCACCAAAAATGCTTATGCACAGCGGACAAAAACCATTTTCTTGTCCCGAATGCAGTTATCTTACGAAAGGAAGTTTTTTTGCAGTTATTAAAATCCACAGCGCGATTCATAGTGGAGAAAAGCCATTTTCATGTTCTGAGTGAAACTATGCATGAACTACGAAGATAAATCTAAAATATCGCAAGTTTTCCCATAGTGGAGAAAAATCTTTTTCATGTCCCGATTGACACTATTCATGTTATCGCAAGGAATATCTAAAATATCGCATATTAACCCATGGTGGACAAAAACCTTTTTCGTGTCCCGACTGCAACTGTTCATGTTCTCAAAAGGGACGTCTGAGAAAGCACTCGCTGAATCTCAGTGAAGAGAAACTTTTTTCATGCCCTGACTGAAAATCTTCATTTACGGATTCCCGATTTTATTTAAATTAAAAAACGTAACGCTATTTTCGAATCCTCCTCCCGCACCGATAACGCACAGTAATGTTAAACAAGCCCCCCCCCCCATAAATTGCGTTACGTACCTAATACTTGAACGGCCCTCAAGGTCGAAGTTTCACAAAGATCCGTGCTGAGTTTCCAAACGTAAAGTAAGTCCCCGTTGAACGTTAGGGAAAATTGCGTTATTCCACGACCAATGTCTACAATAATCGTATTAATGCCGCTGCTTATGGGTTTTTTTGATTTGTTGTTAAGGTTCTGCTTCGGAATAATAAAAGGGATTCGGAATATTGACAAGGGAAGAATTTTATTATAATAATTCTAGTAATCTCCCGATTTCTTCAAAATTCTCCCGTTTTCTCCCGATTTCTCCCGATTTTTAGGCGAAAATTCTCCCGATTTTGAAATTTTGAGTTCGGGAACACTGCGGCGGTTGTCTCCGCGGCGCTCTGTGTCGTAATATTTGGAAATGACGAATTTAAAACGAAACCAAATAATACGATTTCATTGTTTCGTGTTTGTAAAAACTACAGGGTTTACCGAACGCAAAAATTCATGTTCATTGAATATTTTTAAGAAAATTTTGAAATTTTTTTTATTGTAAATTATTCTTTTGTGAATACCGCACAAGAGTCCCAACAGCTTCAAAATAATTTTTTTGAACTAAAACTTCTTTGCGCACGCTCGACACATGGGGGGTAAGCTGGTAAATGCATTACGAAAAGTGATGATTGTTACGAAAAATGTCCTGCGAACGGTAATCGATGCGAACGGTGATCGATTGCTAGGCGGGTCGGGCCTTAACGAACGCATGTTATTCGTATTATTTTAATGGACTATTTTTCCGTAAATAAATAAATAAATTATATACAGTGGGTACCCGGCATGCGTTGCAAGACCAATGTAACCTTGGGGTTAACTAAACTGTAATGGTTCCATCCCAAGTCCCGAGAAACTACATTATATTGCAAGCGCCTGCACTATATAACATTATATACAACGGGTACCCGGCATGCGTTGCAAGACCAATGTAACCTCGGGTTAACTAAACTGTAACGGTTCCATCCCAAGTTCCGAGAAACTACATTATATTGCAAGCGCCTGGACTATATAACATTATATACAACGGGTACCCGGCATGCGTTGCAAGGCCACTGTAACCTCGGGGTCAACTAAACTGTAATGATTCCATCCCAAGTCCCGGGAAACTACATTATATTGCAAGCGCCTGCACTATATAACATTATATACAGCGGGTACCCGGCATGCGTTGCAAGGCCATTATAACCTCGGGGTCAACTAAACTGTAATGGTTCCACCCCAAGTCCCGGAAAACTGCATTATAATGCAAGCGCCTGCACTATATAACATTATATATAGCGGACACCCGGCGGGCGTTGCCAGGCCACTCAAAGAAAGAAAGGGTTTGTGCGCTTTAATTCTGTTTGTTGAAGTGCTTTTGAATAGGTTCACATAAATTTTTGTGTTTTCATCCGACACGTCCGCAGGTCGCATACAGCTGTCCGTTTGAGAAGCACGTTTTTTTTAAATTTATGCTTATAAGTTTGTTAAGTTTTACTTCAGTCGTGTGGTCTAAAGACTCTAAAGCACACTAAATTTAAAAAAAAAATATATATATATATATATTGTAAATTATTGTTATGTGAATACCGCACGAGAGTCCCAAATGCTCCAAAAAAATATTGTTATGTAATACCGCATAAGAGTCCAACAGCTCCCAAGGGAGAGAGGTTGGAGGAGAGTTGAGATGAGATGAAAGGGGTGGCTGAGAGGGGGCTCCATTTTTCGTATTACAAAAATAACAAACACGAGAATCGGGTATGGGTACCACTGCCCCGAGAACCATTTATTAGATAACCAACACGTCTGCCGTAGGTCATCCAAAGTGGTTCGCAACGTTTGGTTCGTGGGGGTGAGGTTTGTTCAGGTCTTGGCGGCGGATGCGTCTGCCCACCAGCTGCATGGCAGGTCGGATCTAGAAAAAGTGGTTGAGGGAGTCCCTTTGACTTCTCCAGCCTTACCCTCTCGGAACATCGCCTTGCACCGCAGTGGGAGGGATGGCCTCATACATCCGCACTCCTGGACACGCTGACCCCCCAGATTTCTACCCACCCCTAATACCCTTTTCCGTCTCCGAAGTTCCTCTCCTTCCTTTCCCTAAAACGAGCCTCCACACAGCATTCCCAAAGTAGAGATAGGCAGTGTGTCGAGCGATTGTAAAAAAAACGGTCTCTCCTGATCCGACCTTCCACGTAGACGAACCTCGCCCCATGAACCCGAGCTCCCCTGCTAAGTCACTTGGGGTGACCTATGGCAGAGGTGTTGATAATCCAATACATGGTTCCCGGGGCGGCGGTACCCTTACCCGCCTTCCAAATTACTGATACTACCTATTGACGGCCGGCGTGGTCAAGGGGTAAGGCTCTTGACTCGCAATCCGAAGGTCGTAGGATCGTATCCCGGCGTAGGCAAATTAATTTTATTTGAATAATTCCAGTTGGAAGTTCCGTTCCAGAGTGGAAGATACTTTCAGTATCACCCTGGGTGGTGTAAGACCACCATTCAGAATTGAAACTTGCTAGAAATGGCTATGACCGTGTTTAGTGACCAGATCTGAATAGCCAGGTAATTCATCACCTTCCTCTTCCCCATCTCCTTCCCCTCCCCACCACCTTCAGCCTCATAATATACCCCATAGTCACGTCATAGTCTCACCGGCTCCAGACGGGAGCATTTGGGTCTCTTGTGCGGTATTCACATAAATATAAAATAAACAAATATGCACACGAATAAATATTTTAAAATGAGTAATTTTTTACAATCCAACTGAATATTACTAATTTTTTTTCATTAATACCGTACAAGAGTCCCAACTGCTCCCGTCTGGGGCCAGTGGGACTATGGCATCCCTAATTGCGGTATGTTGTAAGGCTGAATGTAGTGGGGAGGGGAAGGATATTGGGAAGAGGAAGGTGGGGAAGTACCTGGCTATTCAGATCTGTTCACTAAACACGGCTAAAGCCATTTCAAGCATTGTTTCAATTCTTAATGGTGGTCTTACAGCAGGGCGATACTGAGATATCTAATGGCCGTAAAATACAATTAAAAACAAAATATTAAAAAGAATATAACAAATTGTTTATTCATGTAGGTATCTACTTAATACCTACTGGGTTTACGCATTTTACTTGTATCTATTTATGTTTATGCAATTCGATATACAAATTACAAATAACTACTACTCATCAAAATTCTGGAAGCGAGAATTTAACATCTTCATCTGACCCATACTGTGGCGTCTATACAGTCCTAGCGCGTGAGCTAGTAGATCTTGAAACCAAGCTTGGAGCGGAACGAACTCTAGTTCTAAAAATGTCCGTTAGCGAGTGTGTAGCGCTGACGTCGGAATCTGAATTTAAATTTGCTGGTTATTCGCTCTTAACATGTGGTTTTGCTAAAAGTATTACCGATAAAGAATAGTTAGAAATCCACTGAATGGGCGCCTGAATAGAAAATAATCTAGACATATTAAATATGTAAAGTGATTAAATAATAAAGTGATTCTTGAACTAAGTAAACTAAAACAAAATAATTATCTCGTACTGGTTAATATCTCTCACGTGTGTAGCATGGTCCGACCTTCCGACGGCTCGCACGTAAAATCTTGGTGCTTTAAATGAAGGTGTGATCTTTATCGATAAGATGGTTGGCGAATTCAGAAAATCCATTATTATTAAAGCATCTAAGATGCTCTTTGATTTTTAAATATAAATATTCAATTATTTATACCCGTCACTCCATTATGCTTATACTATTTGAACACTTGAATTTATTTATTTCTATACATGTGAAGTTAATTAAAGTCTCTCTTGCCAAAGAATTTTATTAAAATAAATATTTCGTTCAGTTCCTTTTTTTTCTTCTGTAGTTCACTAGTGAACATTCATGTTTTACTCAATAAATAAATAAAATAAAATAATAGTCTGTTGGAATTATAGGTGCTAAAGGTTGCAACTAAATCAAATGCGAAATATTATGAAGTTAGTGCATCTTATAGCTTGGTGAACAGTGGACATTGAGAAGGAATCTGAATTATTTTAATTTCTAAGGCACGTGGCACTGGGAAATCACAGGGTTTATCACTGCACAAGTTTCCATAAGAATCGATATTAAAGTTACCGTGATACTAAACGAGTTGATAATTGATTCCAAAATCTCACGTGTAGGTAATATTAACACACACGCCTTGTTAGAAGATAGGTCCAAGGGAGGGTCTAGGACGTTTCTACGCCGCCGGTTCTTCGCCGCCAGTTCATCGCCGCCGTTTCTACGCCGAGACGGTTCTACACCGGCCGTTTCTACACCGGCCGTTTCTACGCCAGCCGATTCTACGCCGCATTCAAATTAAATTAACAATTACAATTAAACTTTATTGTTTTAACACATACATACAGTCATAGAAAATAAAATAGAAAATACAAAAACTATCGAATCATTTAAAAAGTAGCATTAACATTTATTTTAAATTAAAAGAATAAATAGGAAAAATAAGATTATTGCGTCATTTGGTAATTGTGTGCTAGGCCACGTAAATAATCTAGAGGTTCCCTGTTTTCATAATCTAAGACAATTCTTCGAATACGTTCATCAGCGTCACGGTATTTTTTCAGCTTCATCGGTGGTAAATGTCCGGCGATAAGTTGCTCAAAATAAGCGTCTCGTCCTTTTTGTACTTTTCGCAATCCATCTATAAATTTCCAAATAGTTGGGTGATGCATACATAATTCAGAACGCAATCGACGATTGGCTGCTTCTGCATGATTATTGGTGCGATCTTCTCCATCGATTGTTCTCTGGTATAAATTCCACATTGTTGGATGAAACATAGGCGGGCGCCTACCATTCCCGCGTCGATTTAAACGGCCAACAAAGCTGTCTTCAAACCAATTTAGAAGCGGCTGAAGTTCTACTGGCAAATCATTTGCTAAAGCATCAATGTATTCATCTAAATCAGCTATTGGCACAAATGCTAATGCAATGACCATTTTAGCTCTCAATGCAAATTCAGCATCATTGTTGTATTGACTAATAACACCAATCTGAGCTAAATGCTTCCTCATATTTTGTGCTAAATGGAAGAAGCAACCTTTTACATTTACTTCAGGAAAGCAATCTTTCATGGCACTAAAAGCTGCATATTCATAATCACAAATGATAGATCCTGGACTTAAATTTGGCACTAGTGTTTTAATTAGTTCGAACATACGTGTGTATGTAACACGCTGCTTGTTAGGTAACAGAGCATACACTATAGGATGCACTCCTCCGTGTTTTGTTGCCATAACAATATAAACTTGCGAAAATAGCCTCGGTGCTATTGCGAAGGTACCATCAGTGTACCATGTATTGGCATTATGCAAATGCTGCAACCAGCTCCCTCTTCCAAAAATTAAAATTCTGTTTGCTCCCTCTCCATCGTCGCTTAGCAAAAAAGTTTCTTCTGTTCCTGGTTGAGGCACATATAGCTTATATCGATTTGGCAACACCAAATCGTTTAGGTCTGCGGGATCAGCAGGTGCAGCATTAATTTGATTCCGTTTTCTTCTGATTATTTTTCTCAGGGCTGCATTATTTGGAATCGATGCTAAAACAGCTTCAGGCACGTCGACTATACACTGATTTATAACTACACTTGTGCCCTCCATAGTTTCTTCTGCACGACGTTTCATGTTAGTGCAAACAGTTGCTGATTGTATGGCTGCTGCCGAGGAAGGGTGAGAATGATTGTTGATTTCGTTTACCACTTCTCCAGCCCTCGTGTGAATTCTTCCTTTACAGCGACCCACTTCTTCGCACCGCCAAAATTTTAAACTAGCGTCCCTTTTACTAACTTTGTCGAAAACGTACAAATATCCGTTATATGAAAACTTCTCGTTTCCTTTCTTGCTGAGAACTGCTGGTTCCATTATTAAGATCACTGTTAACTAACGTAATTATTACTTTGTGACGAATACACTTAGAGTGATGTGTTAAGGGCTCCTGCCCCATATTTATACCAAAACTGTTAAACAGTTTTTAGAATTTTAAGCGGATTAAAACTTCTCATTACCTCCTTTGTGCTAATGGGCCTGTGTTGATAACCATAACACCATTAAGATAACCCGGATTAAAACTTCTGCTTACCTGCTTTGTCAATGGGTCCCAATCTGGTAATCCCGGCGCTCTGTGGCTGAAATTGGAACGCTGGCGCGTCACCGGCCCCTGTTATCATTATTTAACGTTATTCCCCACTGTCTGGAAAATCCTAAGTATTATTGCTATGTACATCGATTAACAATGTTATGTTTATTGTTTGGGATTCTCCTTCAATTTATGAAGTTATTATAGAGAATCTTTCAAAAATTTTGTAATATTTCATATAAACACTTAAAAACAACAATAAACAACCAAATGGTCGAACGCCGAGTGGGATGTCGCGCCAGCCAGCGCTCCAATTTCAGCCACTGTGCGGCGATTGTAACTTGCATGTACAAAATATCTTTTAAATTAAAATAAATGTTAATGCTACTTTTTAAATGATTCGATAATTTTTGTATTTTCTATTTTATTTTCTATGACTGTATGTATGTGTTTAAACAATAAAGTTTAATTGTAATTGTTAATTTAATTTGAATGCGGCGTAGAATCGGCTGGCGTAGAAACGGCCGGTGTAGAAACGGCCGGTGTAGAACCGTCCCGGCGTAGAAACGGCGGCGGCGGCGATGAACTGGCGGCGAAGAACCGGCGGCGTAGAAACGTCCCATTCCCTCCAAGGGACATAGGTTAGATGGAATATGAGATATACACGTACATAGTTGCGTCAAAACTTATAATTTATTTGAAATTTAAAGTGGATGACGAAAACTGGAGCACTTAGCGAGATTTTGAATCTTTGGTAATTAGATTCTGAATAAATGGATTTTAACCATCTCCGCTTGTCGCGGCGCTGGAGGTACGAGCCCACTGTACGGTAACGGTGGACAAGCTGCCTATAATGTTGTAGGGGCGCTGCAGTGTTCTCTTGCCACATCACATTTCCAACACATCAGAATTTCGTCAATATAACGAACATAGTAATTAATGAATTTGCTAAAGGCTGAATCTAAAATTTGTTTTTCAATGTAGTCTTAGCAAGGAAATGGTCTAAGCGGCGAACCCTTCTGCAAGCCGTCGATAAAATAGGTTTACCCCATCGATCAAGATATCATACGCCAATGGTTTACCCACATATTTTAATCAGATTGAGTAAGTTGTTTTTTATAACCGGGTTTATGTTAAATTTATCTAATATATCTTCAATGATTTTTAGTCACTCTTGAATACGGACATTTCTAAAAAGGATTATCTGAGGCTTTCTCCAAATATAAGAATTAGCAGTTGTGCGGAAGATCGGTTTTCGATTTCATTTACGAGTTTCAGAAAATTGTGTGTATTGCTTGAAAAGAAAATTAAGTTTTTCGCAAGTATTGTCATCGGGGCATTTATAAAAGAAACATCCGATCGGATGGGGATATTTTATTTATGAATTTTAGGTTGCTATTTAGGTTGTTATTTCTTCAAGCCGCTAGCGTATTAATTCGTGAATATTTATTTTCAATTGTTAATTGGATTCTGAATGTTTAATAAAAAAAAATCCGTTGGGTATCTTCTCGTTGAAAAAATGATCAGAAATTAAATTAAGAATTATTAAAAGAAGCCGAGTTTAAGCGTTAACCCATAAAATACATATTAGGTAAACACATTGTAAGGTTATTGTAGTTACTAACTTGTACATAAAACATTTATTGTAATGTTAAAGCTACTGCATTTAACAAGCATAACGCAGGGATGGGTTCATACTCGAATAGTTTGTTTCAACAGATTGTTAATAAAGAAGAGGTATCTATTTATGTACGCCCATAGGGGCTTTTAAATAGATTATAATATAATATATAAGTTGTTGGGGATTACACATACATAGAATTAATACCAAAAGTTATAAAGATGAAAAAAAATTAAGAAAGTACAAGTAGTTTTTAACCTTTTCCACTCCGACCATTTTTTCTCAAAACTGTTTAGCTACTCCGACCAAAAATGTGTGTTATATTTTATATTTGAAATGAAATTTTTGGTTAGTTATTTTTGTGGCACCCTATCGGATAATTCGTGTGACCATTAGTTGTTTGGTATATTTTGTATAAAATACTTGTTAAATCACACATTTAGTAACTAAAGGATAATACATTTGATTTCAACGTTTTATTTGCATTATTTCTTTTATTGCATAGCAATAATTTGTATAATACGGGTAAAATATGCAGACAATCCAATGTAAATTCTTGGAGAAATTCCTTTCTAATTGTCGACCCTCTTTCAGGAAACAAAAGATAGACCAGCCCACAACACATTAAATAGATAATAATTTTGGCAAACATTCTACACGGTGTTTACGAGTTAGAGTATCGTATATTATATATACATAATATAATACTGTCACATTTTGAGTACATTTATCTCACATTTAATATAACAAAAAACTCACGATTCGGTCCAATGTTATCCCACATGAAGTGCAAGTTTGTTTTCACAACTTTTACAGTGATATATTGTTAATTTTATTTGCCCTCCTTCTCTACCATAATCAGAACTACTAACGATTTTGAACCTGAGAAAAATAAATTCTTAAGGGCCTATGTCCTCTTTTGGGTTGCTGTGTGGAGGGTCTTTTGAAGGAAAGGAAAAAAAGGATGGGAAGGAAAATGGAGGAGTGGGTAGGAATATGGGGGTGAGTGTATCCAGGAGAGGCGATGCGTGAATTCATCCCTCTCACTGCGTTGTAAGGCAATGGTTCGATAGAGTCCGGCTGGAGAGATCAAAAGATCTCCCTCAACCAGTCTTTCCCGATTCGGCCTACCACGCAATAAATGGGCAGACGCATCCCCATGAACCCGGGAACCCCTGCTAAGTCACCAAACGTAGCGAACCACTTGGGGTGACCTGTGGCAGAGGTGTTGGTTATCCAATAAATGGTTCCCGAGGCGGCGGTACCCATTCCCGCCTCCCAAATTGAAAACGATGCAATCCCTAATACTTTTAATGCATATTAGGCATTATTAAATGTAGATTGACATGATTTAACCGCTGTTCTGGATCTACCGAATGGCTTCCTTTTCTAGTTTTTACACCTTCTCTATAATTTCCAACCAGCCGAATAATTAGCCTATCCACAAATTGAAGATGACTCATTGGTATTTCCAATAGAAAAAAATATTTGTTGTGGTGTATTCGGTGTATTAGTATACATTCAATTCCAATTTTTTTTTAAATCAGAAAAGCTTGACGGTGTTGGATTGATGGATGTTGAAGGTTGTTGCGGAATTACAATATTTTCTACATCACTATCTTTACTGAAATAAGCGCATCTCCTTCTTTAGGGCAGGATAAAGAACGTTAGAAGAACGTTATATTTTGTCTAGTATTCCTTGTCGATACATGGAGTTTAATAATAGCAACCATGGCACGGCTGTCAATTAGGTGGTTCATGACTCTATATAATAAAATTAGGTCTGAAATGATTCTTCTGTCAGACAGCGTAATTAAATTAAGTCGATCTATCAAACTTAAATAATTAATGTTTTCTGTTGGAATTTTGAGTAATAAGAGTATTGTAATAATAATGAGCATTGCGTGAGTAATGTTACACATGTCAGCGAAGGGCGTCATTATCACAGCACGGTGATAAAAGTTATTTTTGTGTTCCAAAAGCGTCGTCCCGCCAAACTCCACAGGCGCGTACTTTCCCCACCAGAATTTGTCGAAAACTGAAAGCATAGATTGCTTAATCCGGTAGCTCTAGTTGTAATGTCTCTTGTCCTGGCATTGTGTAGTGTGTTAATTTTATTGAATCGAATTGGGTCTTTTATTTAATCCGCTACAAGTACCTAATCAACTTTGATTATTTTAACAACCGAATTCTCCTTTCCCGCCTTAGTAATTGTAGTCTCGATAACATTTTAAGTTTAATTTCTTGATCTTTTAATTTCTTTTTTTTTCAAATCAATTTCCGCCGATGTGTTCACGAGTATTTCAAGTCAGGATTATCAAATTCCATTCGTTTAATTGATTTTGAATTTATATAATCCGGATTTTTTTTATTTTTTGATTCTCTATCCTTATTATTTTGAATGCAAGGGAGCAAATCCAATTCAAAAAGCCAATTGATAATTGGCGTTCATCAATTGATTGCTTCTGGGGGGACGATGTGAAACTTACTTTGGTTCATAAGGACGAATTCTGGAATGGAAAGCTTGCCCCGGAAAGATTTAGTCTTTATTATGACGCCTTAAACATATCTAAAGAGCAGAGCAATCAGAGAGCGGGAGCAATTCCCAATTCAAAAAGGAAGCAAATCCAATTCAAAAAGAGATAACAAATTCTAAAGAGAATTTATTATCAGAGAACTCTAAGAGCGGGAGCAGCAGAGAGCGGGAGCAATTCCCAATTCAAAAAGGGCACACAATAGGTCATTCGAAAAGAGTAACATACAACAGTAAAAGCGTGAACAATTGGTATTAGCACTATTATACAAATATTTCCAATAAATGAAAAGAAAATATTTGGTTTATGTCACTTTATTGATATATTTTCACTGTCTACCGGCTTATTTTCATTGTCTATGATACGGAGGTAATGGTGTCGGTACCTTCATACCATCATCAGGAATAATGCTATCAAATACAGAACTACACACATATACATATATATATATACATATACATATAGTCAAGAAAGAAAATGATAGAATACGATCTACCTGCGAAGTGTGTCCTGGACATCCGGATTGAGGGCTAGCTCGGACAGTGCGAAGCTGGCAGTTTTGGCGGAGATCTCGAACCCAGCTACGAAAAAAACAAAATAAAAAATGGGCTGCTATTTTCATCGTTGTGAGGCCTCCACCACTAGCTTTGCGCTCATCAGCTTTCAGATTTATTAAGAGTTGAAGACAATTATTTCTTGTTACGTTGTTTTCTTACCTGTACTTGATTGTCTCAATGATGCCTGTGTTAAGTTTGGAAAATAGTTCTTTAACATCCATTGAACGTGTTTTATCAGCGACCGCAATGTTCTTCTCCGAATAGGATGACATCTCTTCACTAATAAAAAAAAATAAAAAAAACCTCCAGTGAGGTTCACAAGGTTTAAAGCGAAGGGATCGGTCATAATATTTATTTTTATACTTCTGTCGCGTACGCGAAGTCTTTCATAAGTATGGACTTGATCAGGTCCAAGTCATTTACGACTAAAGCTTTTCTATAGAACTTGAAGACGCCCACGCATGGGAGTTTTTGTTCGCAAATAGAGATCGTTCAAAATAAATCAAATGTGTTTCCGCACAAACACTGATTCTTTAATATTTCCAAATAATATTTAAGGTTTTCCCTCGACCAACCGAAGAACACACCAAACAAAAACACAGCCCCACAGAAAATGTCAATTAACCCAATCATTTTATTTTACCACCGCCTTATAATGTTAAAGACGCCCACATACGGGAGTTTTCTTATCCATAAATAGAGATAGTGCAAAATAAATCCAATGTGTTTCCACACTAACACCGATTATTTAATATTTCCAAATAATATATTCTGGTTTTTATTTATAGTGATGTTTGTTCAATGTAGAAGGCTGGACTGTCATTAAAACTAAGAGATCTAGAAAGTTGAGTTCTTAAAAAAATATATATCTCGAGATGATCGAGAAAGGAGGGTATTTTCTGAATGTCTCATCAATAGAGATATAGTTCATTTGTCTTTCTACCCTGCTTCGCAAGCACCTCATCGATCTACCTGCGAAGTGTGTCCTGGACATCCGGATTGAAGGCTAGCTCGGATAGTGCGAAGCTGGCCGTGTTGGTGGAGGTCTCGAACCCAGCAACGAATAAAACAAAAAAATGGGTTGCTATTTCCATCTTAGTGAGGCCGCCACCACTAGCGTCGCCCTCATCAGCTTTCAGATTTATTAAGATTTTGGAGACAATTATTTTTTGTTATGTTGTTTTCTTTGCTGTATTTGATTGACTCAATGATGTTGTGATAAGTTTGGAAAATAGTTCTTTAACATCCATTGAACATATATTATCAGCGACCGCAATGTTCTTCTCCAAGGAGGCATCTCTTCACTACACATGGCCATTGTTTCAAACATGTACTTCATCTTGGAAGTTATGAAGGTTGGAGATAGATTAATTCTCACGTTCTTCCAAGTTTCTCCGGTGAGGTTCACAAGGTGTTAAACGAAGGGATCGGTCTTTTGATACTTCTGTCCGTAA
This sequence comes from Limnephilus lunatus, assembly GCA_917563855.2. Lineage (NCBI taxonomy): Eukaryota > Metazoa > Arthropoda > Insecta > Trichoptera > Limnephilidae > Limnephilus > Limnephilus lunatus. The sequence continues at coordinate 44,990,461 of OU830603.1, read as the reverse complement.
AGTACGCGAAGTCTTTCATAAGTATGGCCTTGATCAGGTCCAAGTCATTTACGACTAAAGCTCTTCTATACATATTGAAGCCACCCACGTACGGGAATTTTTGTCCGCAAATAGAGATTGTGCAAAATAAATCAAATGTGTTTCCGCACCAACACCGATTCTTTAATATTTCCAAATAATATTTTAAGTTTTGGTTTCTCGACTCCTTTCCTCTTCCAATAGCCATTGTGCCAAAGGGACCAAGCGTAGAACACACCATACAAAAACACAGCCCCACAGAAAATGTCAGTTAACCCAATCATTTTATTTTACTACCACCTTATAATATTGAAGACGCCCACATACGGGAGTTTTTTTCCATAAATAGAGATCGTGCCAAAAAAATCCAATGAGTTTCCACACCAACACCGATTATTTAATATTTCAAAATAATATATTCTAGTTTTTACTTCTAGTGATGTTTGTTCAATGTAGAAGGCTGGACTACCCACAAACGGGAGTTTTCTTATCCATAAATAGAGATAGTGCAAAATAAATCCAATGTGTTTCCACACTAACACCGATTATTTAATATTTCCAAATAATATATTCTGGTTTTTTATTTCTAGTGATGTTTGTTCAATGTAGAAGGCTGGACTATCATTAAAACTAAGAGATCTAGAAAGTTGAGTTCTTAAAAAAAAGAATCTCGAGATGATCTAGAAAGGAGGGTATTTCTTGAATGTCTCATCAATATTTGAGTGATATAGTTCATCTCGGCTAGGGATTCATAATTTGCCTTTCTACCGTGCTTCGCAAGCACCTTATCGATCTACCTGCGGAGTGTGTCCTGGACAACCGGATTGAGGGCTAGCTCGGACAGTGCGAAGTTGGCCGTGTTGGCGGAGCTCTTGAACCCAGCTACAAAAAAAACAAACACTTGGGCTGCTATTTCCGTCGTAGTGTGGCCTCCACCACTAGCGTTGCCCTCATCAGCTTTCAGATTTATTAAGAGTTGAAGACAATTATTTCTTGTTACGTTGTTTTCTTTCCTGTACTTAATTGACCCAATGATGACTTTGTCAAGTTTGGAAAATAGTTCCTTAACATCCATTGAACATGTATTATCGGCGACCGTGATGTTCTTCTCAAATTTATTAAAATTAAATATCTAGGAGTAAGTATCCATAAAAATCTGAAATGGAAGGAACAAATAAGTAATATTGACAAGATATTCCTGCGTTTAGCTTACCTTCTTTTCCAAATCGCTAATTTTGTGTTGTAGATCCATTACAATTTCGTGTTCACTTTGGAAGCTAGCATCGCAATTTTCTATTTCCTTCTTCGACCTTTCTTCTAAGTTATATCTTTCCTACCGGCTGCTAAAAAGCTTCGAAGTGTAATACCTAATGCAAATTTCCATCCTCTTCATCTGTGAATTGTGTGATTGGTTTGAAGTGTCTTAGGATATTTCAACTGTTTTTAAGCCCACAACGTTCTTAAAAACGCTGCCAACTTAATCTCGAGACATTTTATAGGTCTCAAAGTTCCGCGCATAGTTTTATGTTTATTTATTTATTTATTAAATATAAGAATATTGTACATTGTATATTATTTTTGTGTTATTTCAACCGCTATGCTAGGGATGTCCCTGTGTTATGGCGGGTGAAGTTTTCAGATAGTAAATTATACATGTTATGGTTGTAAAGTAAAAATTTAAGTTATACAAATTAAATCAAGTTCCAAATATTATATATCATTGTTCTTAAATGTAATAAGAATTAAATTCTTTAATAATAATAAGAGTAAAATCATTAAATAATTAATATTATTAATAGTAATAATAATTAGGTCGTTAATAAAATTCAATGTGAGTAAAAGTAATAAATTTGTTAGTTTAAAAAATTTTTGTTAAATTATACAATTTAATTGCGAAAGAATAGTAAGAATAATATGTAATAATAATTATGTCGATAATCAAATTCAAATTTGTACATAAAAATGCAAAAGTCGGTCATTTTAAATACATGTAGGATTACGAAAGATTTTTTAAATATTTATATTGAGGGATCAGTAGGATTTGTCGGACCAGTTAGGATTTCATCAGAGCCGAACCCTCTGATATGAAAATATCTGGAGTCGGTGAAATATTTTCCCATTATGTTTCTGGTGGATTGACGTATTGTTCTTGTATTGTTTTGTATTTATTATACTTATATAGTGCACTTACTTTGCGTTTATTTACTAGATATTCATTTGTGGAAAAGTGTGTGGAAGGGTTTAGTCTTTCATTTGTGAAAGATTCAACCCGGACATAAAATCTGGAGCACCGTAAAAAGTTACAAAATTATTTGTTAATTTAAAAAATAGTTATAAGTTATACAATTTAATTGCGAAAGAAAAGTAATAATAATATGTAATAATAATTAGGTCGATAATAAAATTCAATGTAAGTAAATGTGTCTTGTGACATTTCACAGGTATCAAGGTTCCGCGCATAGTTTGACGTATCTCGAGACATTTTATAGGTCTCAAAGTTCCGCGCATAGTTTTATTTGTCTCGTGACAGACGCTTTACGGGTGTGAAGGTTCTACGCATGGTTTGATATATCTAATTTGTATAATAGTGCTTATACCAGTATAACACTGGTATTATACAAATTTATCAAATAAATGAAAAGAAAATACTTGGTTGTAAGTCACTTTATTGATATATTTTCACCGTCTGCATCTACTGGTTTATTTTCATTGTCTATCGTACGGAGGTACCTCCGTACCATCATCAGGACTATTACATATTGTCACGAAATATATATACATATTGTCAAGAAAGAAAGGAGCAGTATACTAGAGTGGGACACTGTGTCAGTTGGGAGGTGGGGAGTTGGGGATAAGTGATTTTACGGGGAACACAGTTAAAATAGGGCTGAAAGTTAAATTTAATTGGTTTTAAATGATTTCAACCTTTGAATTTAGTGTTTTTTTTTAATTATAAAGCTTCTTTATAATTGGTAAACTTATTCTATTTTTATGAAGGACTTTAACTTCGGTATCGCGGTTAAAAGTATGATCTTTAACAATTAAATGATCCGTGAACTCTGAAAAACATGAACTAGTTAAGCATCTTAAGTGTTCTTTGGTTCTTGTTTTTACGTTACGTGATGTTCGTCCAATGTAGAAGGCTGTACAATCTTTACAACTAAGTTTATAAATACCCAAATGGTTTAAAATATCCACTTTTTCTTTAGCGTTTATTAGTTTTTTTTAAGTTGTCATAAGTATAAAACGTTGGCTTAATTTCTGGTGGGAATTTAACTACACATGAAGAGGAAAGGTTGATGGTTAGTGAGATCTAGAAATTTGAGTTTTTTGGAAAAAAATACTTTTTTTTCTCAAGATGATCGGGAAAGGAGGGTATTTTCTGAATGTCTCATCAATAGTGAAATAATTCATCTAATAGTTCATTGGTCTTTCTACCGTGCTTCGCAAGCACCTCATCGATCTACCTGCGAAGTGTGTCCTGGACATCCGGATTGAGGGCTAACTCGGACAGTGCGAAGCTGGCCCTGTTGGCGGAGGTCTGCAATGTTCTTCTCCGAATAGGCTGACATCTCTTCACTACACATGGCCATTGTTTCAAGCATGTACCTCATCTTGGAAGTTATGAAGGTTGGGTTACAAACACTTGGGCTGCTATTTCCATCGCAGTGAGTCCTCCACCATTAGCGTCGCCCTCATCAGCTTTCAGATGTATTAAGAGTTGAAGACAATTATTTCTTGTTACGTTGATTTATTTCCTGTACTGGATTGACCCAATGATGCCTGTGATAAGTTTGGAAAATAGTTATTTAACATCCATTGAACATGTTTTATCAGCGACCGCAATGTTCTTCTCCGAATAGGCTGACATCTCTTCACTACACATGGCCATTGTTTCAAGCATGTACTTCATCTTGGAAGTTATGAAGGTTGGAGATAGATTAATTCTCACGTTCTTCCAAGTTTCTCCGGTGAGATCAAAAGGTGTTAAGCGAAGGGATCGGTCTTAATATTCTTTTTGATACTTCTGTCCGTAAAGTACGCGAAGTCTTTCATAAGTATGGCCTTGATCAGGTCCAAGTCATTTACGACTAAAGCTCTTCTATACATCTTGAAGACACCCACGCATGGGAATTTTTGTCCGCAAGTAGAGATCGTGCAAAATAAATCAAATGTATTTCCACACCAACACCGATTCTTTAATATTTCCAAATAATATTTTACTAAAATTTTCCCCATTTATTTAAAGAAGAGAAAGTATCAATAACATTAAATAAAACGGAGCCAACGGTATTTAACGCCATTATTATTTTTTTTTTTTAAATCAGTGCCGTATTTTCTTTATACATTGCAGAAGATGGGACAGTGCTGGAAGAGCGAGAGGCAGGGTAGAGAGAGAAGAAAATGAGAACCAGTGCTGACTTATCTAGAGTAAGGTAGAGAGAGTAAGAATAGAATATCATAAAGCGATATCCACTGATCTTAGTAACTTACGATGCAGAAAGCTTAAAAGATGCGAGATAGTGCTGGGAGAGCAAGAGGCAGGGAACAGAGAGTAAGAAAGTAGAAATCATGTAGTGAACGAATTCAACCGACATTAGATTAACAATATAAATCCCCAAAGGTATCTGTAAGTATTAGAATATATTTATTATTTAATAAGAGCCGTAATTAATTTATAAAGTTATTAAGTACTCATAAGTAAGCAAAGCCACGAACCAAAACTACGTTATGAACGAATAATCATTATGGTGTATGAATATTTTAAACTGATCCGCGATGTACAGATGTCGTTATATGCGATAATAATTACTTAGCAACAGCATAAATCAAATGCTGTGACCAAAAATATAAAATCAATTGTATTTAAGTTAAATAAATAATATTCAAATGAACTGAAATGAAAATTAAATTTTAAATATTATAAATATACTAAAGACAAAATAACGATTCCAACTTACAATTGATTGAAAAAAAAAATCCCATAAAGGTGTACAAAGAATCGAATGCTAAAACCGCCATAATATCTGAGAAAAATAAAGTAGCTTCCTAATAATTTAAATATTATTGTTATTTATTTTTATTTGGAACCGCTAAGCTTGAATAATTATTAAAGGAGAACGGTGAAATGTTAAATAGTAAAAATTTTCAAAAAAACACTGAATTTCATACTAACAATTTAAGTAAAGCTCTAATGTAACAATATCGAAAAAAAATATCTTCTATAAAATTTTAGAAAACCCCAAAATTGAGCTTAATGTTTTGGAAAAGAGAGAAAATTGTTATTTGTGAATGATCCAAAATAAACGCTTGCAAAACAAATGAATTGTAAACCACGAAATTTAAATAATAGATTTTATATCAAGGTGAAATAGAATTTATTTAATTCTAATGTTAATGAATCATAAAGTTATTATAACCAACATACTAATTGAAAACCAATTTATCCAACTACTTATTTTAAACCCCGTCAGATTTATAGAAAAACGATGTATGATGAAAGGCTACAAAACCGTCATTATCAGTTCCATCCCTGTATGAACCAACATAAGAGTCTGTGAAGTAATCCATCAAAAGTTAGATAATTCCCACAATTATAATGCCAAAGAAGCTATTAAAATTGTCAAGTGAGTTGAAGTCGATAACTTTAATACTGCCAGGAAACAAATTATAGAAAAAAATAAACCAAATTAATACGCGTATTATTCAATTCAAAATTTTAACTCAGGATTAATAAAATTAATTTATAATTAAAATTAAAATTAACGCAACATACATGAGCTCAGGCATATTGAATAGAATCGACAATAATTCGACATGATTTGAGTGTGACAAGATGCCAATTTAATCCCCCATAAATAATTAACAATTAAAGTTATTGAAGAATTCTAAAGAAATTAAACAAAAATATTTACAAAATATTTCTGTAAAATCAATCAACAACTCAACCGAAAATAAAAATAAGTAATTTGAAAGACCTTTTATCCATGAAGAAATGTTAAACTGGACTCGGCAAATTCCATTGAATACTAGACGCCACTCATATCCAACAGTTATGTGAAGAAAACCAGCAACTCTGAAACGCATGATTTGACGCATTTGAAAAATAAAGCAAATTAAAATTCCAAAATACAGGAAAATAATACCTAAATAAAGATGTAAATAATTCCAGTGTAACAATTTTTGCGCAATTATTAACGCGTAGACAATAAAAATTTACAACCCAATTGAAATTAGTACCTACCCATCAAACTGTAACAATACTACATATGAAGGTTAAATTTAAAAATTCCTTAAAATTCGTTGCAAGATAAACTCAAAACAATAGGAAAGTAATTATCAATCACATCAAATAACATAAATTAATCAACTTGGAAATCCATAAATACAATCTGAAAGAAAGATTTAATATCTACTGACATAGATCGACCGTCTCTCATAATAAAAATGTTGAGCCGCATAGCGTTCAAAAGCAAATTTTATCAACCAGATGTTGCAATAACATTATAAAAGATATTGGAACACAATAGCATTATTAAAGAATGAAATTTACTCAAAAGATATGATATAAAATTGAAATACACTTACGTAGTACAGCGCGTGCCATTATGACCGTAGGTACCTACATATTTGTTCGCAACCAAGAAAGTACATAGTTAATAATGTACGGAGCTACCGGTGATAGCTAAGAATTATATATTAACCTGCAACATTATTACAAAAGGAAACCAACCAACATTATTATGCGAATCAAAAAAAACCGCGATTATATATTGAAACCTGTGAATATGAAGGAAACGTTGAAGTATTATTTTATGGCATGAAATGGGAACACATGATGTAAATTTAATATAATGAATAAAGTATCTTCGTGAGCGGTTACACTTATTACGAAACAAAACACAAAAAAATTGAGTTTGGATGTGGGAAACAATGAATATTAATGTTATAAGGACATTATAAATAAATAAAATTTAAAACACACTCACCCCACGAACAGAAGATGCGCGGAACCCACAGAATCTCAACATCGGAGTCATACCAAAAAAAAATTCCTACCCAGTGAAAAAATAAACGAAACAGAAATTACTGAGGTTAAACCACGTTGGGCGCCATTTTGTAGCATAGAATATTACTTATGAGCTACTTTTGCTAGCACGCTTATTACGTGATGCTATGTGAGATTGTGTACAAAGGAAATATGATGCAAATCAAAACCCAGAGCTAAGATAAAATATTTAAATAAATCTACAGGGCGTGTCATTCACTCAAAGAGTCAATGATATGTTATTCTAAATATTTAATGAAAGTAGGTAGTCAATAGTTACTTAAAGAATTGAACGAGGTAAAGGTTGAACGCCATCTTATTTTGTTGCGAATAAGAAAACAATTAATTAAAGATAAACCATGGTAAATGATAATAAAGCTAATCAACGTTACGCGTAGAATTGCGATGATAAGGTTACAGCATGACTCTTCCGCGGGAGAACTCTGTAGGTCCGGCAACCAGACGCGATCCTCCGTTCGCAAGGTGGGTGTTTCTTCACTCGTTCCCAAATCCAAAATCCAAACTCCCCGGTGAAGTCGCCAACGCGCTCCAGGAAACGCTCGCTGGTCACATGGTCTTTTGTAGCCTAGTGATGTGCATACAACAATCTGTAAGGATGGGGAGCCGAATCGCTACATTACCCCCTTCCCAAAGAGAACATTTCCAGCAGGAAATGTAGGCCCTCCAGGCGCCTATTACAGCAACAGGAACATTGTTGAAGTTCCATTTCTCCAGATGATCAGGAGGAGAAGCCATCAACAACCCTTGAGACCAGGTTAATGAGGTATCCATTCCGAAGGCGGATGGGGAGCCGAATCGCTACAACTTTCCTAGATTGTTTTTGCAGCCAGATGTCACACAAATGGCGGCGGATAAATATGCTTCGTTTATATCCGACTTGAACCTGGAATTTAACAACATAATAAAATAAACATATTTGATTCTCATTTGTGCTATATCTTCTTTAAAAAACAATATATATTTCTTGTTGGCTTTGAATAATAAAATTAATTCTGTTGTGCGGCCCGATAGGAAATCTCATTTCTAAAATCTGGCCCGGCTGCTGAAAAGATTGGCTACCCATGGTCTAACTAAAGGTTCGGCTCCTAGTTCGAGTCTTGTAACACTTCACAGGTCTCAAGATTCTGTGCATCGTTTGATGTATCTTGTGACATTTCATATATTTTAAGCTCAAAACAGACTTATGAACGTTACCGGCTCATCTGGTCTTAAGGTTCCGCGCGCTCAAAGTTCCACGCTTAGTTTGATGAGTATTGGGACAATTCGCAGGTCTCTAGGTTCCGCGCACAGTTTGATGTATCTTGTGATATTTTATATATTTTAAGCTCAAAACAGACTTATGAACGTTACCGGCTCATCTGGCCTCAAGGTTCCGCGCATAGTTTAACGTATCTTGTGACATTTCACAGGTCTCAAACTTCCACGCTTAGTTTGATGAGTCTTGGGACAATTCGCAGGACTCTAGGTTCCGCGCACAGTATGATGTATCTTGTGACATTTTATTGCTCTTAAAGTTTTGTGATACTATAGTTGGAAGTGTCTTGGGAGATCTCATCTGTCTTTCAGCCCACAACAGACTTAAAAACGCTACCAGCTCATCTTGTCTCAAGGTTCCGCGTTAAAAATGAACAACAATTTTAAAAAATTATAAAGATCAAATATCCATAAAAAATTGAAAACTCAAATATTTTAATTTATTCAAAGTAATTTTAAAAAATATGCTTTCGGCGCTCGTGAAAAGTAGATGAGTACCTAGTTGCGATTGTAATTCTGCGACATCTTTAATTGTTTTATCTCCCGGGTGGTGCGGTGATCTGATCTTGAACACCTCTACGCCCATTCAGTTGTCTGATAAACGTCGATGATTTTATCAACTGCCAAAGCCAGTTGAGTGTTATTGTCGGGAAGCGGGAAAAGTATAGCCTGAAAGTATAGACGCTGAAACCATAATGTCCTCACGATGGCACTGTCAGCTAATGCGGGTCCAGCTAACTCAAGTATATGATGAAGAAGTCCTGTCGGTTTCATCATCCAGTTTTTTTGCTGATCTGTGAAACGTTGAAAACAACAACAAAAGTTTACATTTCAGTGTTATGTTAATAAAGATATTCCGTAAAATAACGGCAATTGAAGAAATTTTACCTATTTATTATTCTGCCAATCTTCGAGGCTTGGTAAGCTGCCTTTTTTTCGCCAAACTGCTTTAGAGCAGTGACGATTGAACCACAGCTTTGAGCCATACTAGTTTCATAATCTATCGCGGATGTGATAACTTTACAAATTTACTGGGCACAACTGATAAGACCTTCTTCTTAAATTGGTTCGCAGATAAATTCATCTCGGCACCTATTTCCCTCCAGGCATCTTCCTTTTAATATTTTTTGTAATGATCCTTGTGGGAAGGATCCCAGAGTAAATATAATTAATTAATCAGTATTATTACATGTTCCTCTGACCTCTGCGTATATTACTTCACTAGTAGAATTAGCTAAGGTACCTATTTAGATGTGACGGAATGAGCTCTTGAAGGCAAAGTTTTTATATAGCACACATCGAATGGATGTGTGCTATATAAAAACAATATTGTGGGCTCCAATTCTCGCCGACGACGGTGGCGCCGAACTCCACTAACTTTTCGTGTTTTTATTGTTTAATTTATAACATTGTTGCAGGATTGAACATAATATTAGGCAAAAAAAAAATTTAATGAATTTCTACGCCAATTAAGAGTGCTAGGCTCTTGAGCTTGGCGTAGGAGTTATTTTATCATTATTATAACATACATTTTACTTAGAGTGAACAATAAATGTAAATTTAAGTACTAGGATGTTGTGACGTTAATTTTAAATATGTCATAAAATGAAGTTATAACATTTTTAAGGTTGTTAGTTTTTTTTAAAGATTAATTTGACCTTTTTCTTGAAATCAGTTATTTTTTAATTTAAATATTTAAGGTAAATCCAAATTGAATGTACCAAATATAATTAAAGTTGTTAAGTTAGAGGTTATTAAAGAACTATGGTGATATTATATTTCAGTAATTATAATTTATTACAGAATATAATCAAAGAGATTTAACAAATTAAATATTAATAAATAATTTCTGAAGCTGTAGGGCACCATGTTATTTAAAATAATAACAAAGTATAAAATGATAATTTTATGATGGTAAACCCAATTAACCGATGGTCAGTACTAAATATAAATGAATTTACGTGGTTTAATTTTGTCGCCATGGCTCGTCTGGTTCCTCGGTGAATTCATCATCCAAACTCCGACGTAAACTGACCTCAGAGATCTTCTTCATTTTGTTTGTAGAGTTTTAATTCATATTCACATTTGTTACTTAATTTTTATTTGTCTGCCACCGGTTTTGACACATCTGTGTCATTCACTATCAACCTTAAAACTAAATTAAAATTTATTCAAATGCAAAAATGATTAGATTTCATTAGGTAAAGTTAATGGGAGGTGTGATTTGGGAGATGGGGTATCTTTTTAAATAATGGTGATTTACAGGGTGCTATTATTTTGTTAACATTTTTTTTTCTTAATTTTCTAAAAGCACTCTGCTTACCTCATCAGTGATATCCGGGTTCTCTAAATAAATGGTCACGGAATTTAGTTTATAAATCATAACACTGATTGCTCGGTAGAGTTATATTTTATTTGACACCAGAAGTGAGATATTACAAGGATTCTATCCGCGACAATAATTTGCGTAATTAAAAATAGCTCGCTGACAGGAGGAACGCTCAGACCGGAATGATCTGGAAATTTTTTCCACTCGCGAGCTCAGTTCTGTCATCTGCGCATTTTGCTGCGCAGGCAAGTGTTGCTAGAGTCAAGATGACATTTTGCTCAAAATATAATAATAATCGCGGTGCCTACAGCACAAATCAAAGTATGTGGCTGAGTCTGTAACTTGTGAATTCTGGACGTGTAAATGCCCAGAACTCTGAGTTTAATACTCAAGAAAGAAAAAAACTAATGTGAATTTTATCTTGCTTTAACCTAAAATTACAAAAATGATGAATCCGGCATGAACCCAATGGCAACAAAAAGAACACTGACCTTATTTCTCTGGCTCTGCTGCAGATGGAAGGCCTTCACATCTAGTCGTTTCACATGGATCAATCGTATATTTTAATGTAACGCATATACGTCTGATGTCAAACATACACATCGGGTTCAAAATTCACACTCAACACAAGAACTCCAAAATCACAGAAAACATGTGATTATCTCAATGCAACATATTGTCGTATTGAATCATTTTATCGTCCTCCAAAAACCGCAAGCGGGTGATATCTGTGTTGATTTTGGTCAAGCGCGAGGCTTTAGCCGGTTTCCAAACCAACATCACACGAAGGCTGCTGGAAAGTGCCTTCTGCTGTCCAGAGAACCCGCCATCATCAACACCTTGCACACAAAATCAATCACAAGGATACAGATTACAACGCTCAACCAGTATGTATTAATATTTACATGCTTAAGCTTGGTTTTTTTCGTGTCGGAAATCTTCTACGTTGGGGCTCTACGGATATTTTTAAGTAAAGAATTTGAGTTAGGTTCGTAAAGATTTTTTTGGCAGCTTCATTCCTTTTGAAGTTAACCAACATTAAGGGAATTTCACGGTGATTTTTCACGGTACGCATGCGATGGACGGAACAAACAGGGTAGGATAATCCAAGAACGTCAAGGATCTCTTGGATTGTAATTTGTTCAGGGATACCCCTGAGGATTGTCCATATTTTTTTCAATTAGACTGATGACTAATGTGAGGGCGTATTTCTTCAGGAAGACGGAATGAGTGTTGCTCAATTTTCCGTCCAATTAGCAGTCTCGTAACGCTACTGTGTTATCTAGGAGTTTTGGACTTAATATGGAGAGTTTTTTTATTTATTTATTTTTTTTTATTTGTTTTTGTTACAAAGAATACATCAGTACAAAGAAGCTTTGACTGTCCAACTAGGATTCTCCCGTTCTAGGACAGTCAAATTGACAGAAACATTTTGATAGGCGTAAATTTAATTTACAGATGATTGATTTATATTGGGACACAAATCAAAAAATCATCGCCAAATAACTTTATTTTTCTTACTGAGGCAAAAATATTTAATAATTTATAATTAACGACAGTGTCCTTTTCGTTCATGTTTTTTTTTTAATATAGAAAGAAGAAAGAAATGTAAAATTTTAAGATTACTTCCAAATAAACCAAAGAAAAATAGTACATATATAATACATAAATAAACCAAAAGATTACTTGTAAATAAACCAAAAGAATAATACATATTAGTACAAAGTTAGTGAAAGCATTGAAGAGTGTTCCCTATATTTTTAGCACTGAAGTCAATACTTTTGTCTTCAAGACCGTAGTGCCGTTATTTGAGTTTTTTTTCTCACAAAAGTTCAAAGAACTTGCAATTAAATCATTTATTTGGTTTTACAAAACAAACAATATACTGAATTACTTCGCAATATTAAATTGTAATAAAGCACTGAATATAAGAACCGTCTAGTTGTTCACTGCACGAATAATAGTAATAATAACTAGTTGATCCAGGAGCCGTCTTTAGCTTTCAAGTCACCAGCTATTATGACGGGTGTACGGGGCGGGCACTTTAGTGGCCAGCCACACAGACGATGTAGTGAGAAGGGACCGGCTGGCAGCTTCGACGCTTAGAGAGAAATGGTGAAAAATGAGGGAAAGGGTGTGGAAAGGGAGAAATGGAAAAAACAATGGAAAATGGGGAAACGGAGAAATAGGGAAAAACCTAGGGAAAATGGGGTGAAAGGGAGAAGTGGTCAAAAGGTCGAATGCGAGGGGTAGGGAGGTAGAGGGGAACCTGCGGCTTGAGAAAGGCGATCGAAAATTATATCGGAATCTTCAGATGAACAGGTCGGTCAGGCTAAAGAAGAAGTCCAAGTTGCAATCTTGATCGGAGAGGCTGAGGCAGGCAAAGATGTTGACGAGATGGCGGTTGCTACCATTCTGCGCTCCCTTGATGTTTTATTTATAGTTATGACTTTGCATAATTTTAGCACATAGTAGAGTTGTAAAGAATGGTTTGCACAATTTTGATACATAATAAAAACGGCTTTGTACAAAATCGAATTTATGCAAAGTTCGCATATTATGAACGGCTTTGCACAAATTGAATTTGCGCAAAGGTGAAAAGGGTTGTAAGTATGTGGAGGGAAGAATGGGAGAAGGGATCAAGCTTTGTTTTTTTTATCCCTTTGGAAATTGCTTGACCCATGCATTCGACTTATTCATATTCACAGAAATCATCTTAAATCATACAAAATTAATTAATAAATACAAAATTATCTTCAATTCACATCTGGTGCAATGGGTACGTGTTCGGAAAGGAGTGAATCTAGTTTAGGAGAACTCAAATGGTATTTGGGAGGAATATGATATAAATTTAATTGGGCAGGAAGAAGTAACGTTTTTAACTGCGATCGATTCAGTTAGAGAATGAATGTGCTAGACAATGGTCAATGTTACCTTTCCAAAAACAGCGATGCCGCCTTCTTTATTGACTGTTCTGTCGTCTCATCATATATTATAATTTGGTATTCTTTGGTTGCGTGATGCATATTTCATTTATATGAAATACGTCTAGATTATAATCGTGGATACCACTATTTATTCGTGGTAGGCTAGTACTATGCGTTCCAGTACGCTGTTTGTAAGTTTGATTTATTTGCACGTTGTCTAGCCATGGTGTTTCTTAATCTATGTCTGTATGGAACTCTTTGGTGGCATTTTGAAAAAGAAATTGGGATTCGATAGCTCGTTTAATGGTGAATTGTAATTCGCTAGCTTTAAGTTTAGTTTAAATGTGATGGTGGGTAAGAAAGGGATCTCCGGGTAGCTTGGAGACTCGGGTTGGCGTTCAAGCTAAAATTGTTGGCTTAATGCTTAATGCCGGGGTTTGAGCAGGGATTATCCTTACGGCTTCCCTTGGGGTTTTTGTTTTAAAAACACTAGACTTTTTTCTTCAAAGCTCCGGAATAGGGCGGTCGTTTCATTTTTCTCTAGGAGGAATCGAACGAATTTACGCGGTGGTTGTTCCGCTGAGATCTGATCCTCTTGCGCTGTAGATGTGCCTGGTGTGGGAGAGGGTGTCCTCGGTGCTGCAGTTGTATTGTTTGCGCGTAAAAATTCTGGGGAAGATGGTCGTGCTTCGATGTAATTTTTTTTAAACGGGGGGAGGAACTGGGAGAATAACTCCTACGAGAATTAACAGGGGTTAAGTTGCCCATGGTCACTTATCAGATTGCATAATAACACATTTTAACATTGAGCAAAGCAATATTATAATTAAATAAATTGGTAGCGAATAAACCAGAGTTGTATTAATTGCTATTTGACATGAAATAAATGAGATACAATTTGAAGTGTATTTAAAAAAACAATTTAACAAACAAAATTATACCGTAAAATCCAATTTAAAAAAAAACCGTACACATATATTTTTTTTAATTCCTACAAAAATATTTAAGCATATTCAAGTAAATTTATAAGTCCATCTTTGTGGGAGACATAATACGGGAGACATGTGTGTACGTTTACGCCCTGTCAGATTTGAAATTTTATTTAATCTGACGACCAGTGTTGTTTCGAAATTACATAATAACACTCTGAGACAATAAAACATATGTTATCTTTTCGCTTTAATTTTATTTTTCTTGTAAGTATTTACATTTTTCTAACATAAAATCTGTCTCGTTGAAGGAATAATATCTACCAAGTCTTCTTCAATCGGTGAAGTGACTTCCTGGAATGGGAAAGAGTAGCTGCCGTGGAGAAAGGAACCGTCGGGGAGAGAGGGGCGACTGACTTGGTCTTATCCATGAGATTGAGTATGAGAAGCCTTACCAGGGTGAACTAATTTATTGAGATGGCTTTTTTTCTTGGGGGAAAGGTCTTGGTTAATGCTAGCATACATGAAAGCAGCTAGGTTTTTGTAAGCATTCATGGTTCTGAAGTCATAGAATTCTTAGTCTGAAATAGAATTAGTTTATTTGGTTAGAAACTGGCTGTGAACGGTATTGGTCCGTTGGAAAACCTGATTTTGATAATGAGGTTTCACCGAAAGTTATTTTATTTAACAGAGGCTTAATTTGTTTATTGTTATTATTTGAATTTTAATTACCTCCGTAATTAGTGTGCTTGATGCGTTTTGGGTCTTCCGAGGGCGTAAGAAGCAAATCCAAAGTAAGGGTCGGTTTTAATTAAATGCTCGCCAATTGGCGATTTGTCATGATGATCGGGTTTTCTCGCTCGAAGGTGTTCTGATATTTTTTTGGAGATGATCCGTTCTACCTGTCCTACATATACCTTGTCTGGTGCATCCGGAACAGCCGAGTTTATAAACTACATCTGTCTCAAGAGAAAATATGATTTTTGCGGGCCTCAGAAGGTCTTGTATTTTTATCCTTGTTCCGAATACAGTATTGATGCTTTCTTTCCTCAATTTTCTGGCAATTCTGTCAATCATTTTGTCAGAAAGCATAGTCTTTTGACTCTTTTGTAATTCTTTCTTCATTTCGGGTAGATTTTTAGATAGTTTTGTGTTCAGCTCAATCATCTAAATTAAATCTTAATAAATCAATATGTATAATAAAAACGTTTTCACTAAACACCAATATACTGGTGTGACAATACCTACACTAGATTCGACTCTTATGATTTACTTTATGTCTTTCTGGGTGACCGATTCGCTCTAATGCATCGATTAGCTTTATGAACTCCAGAACTGTATTTTTTTTCATTTTATATAATTTTTTAAATATTTATGGAAAGATTAAAGAATCTTTGAATGTTTGATTTGATGTTTGAAAGGGTTCACTTCTGCGCACAGAAGTTAAGACAGGTGCTGATGGTGCAGTATTGTTTACAGGTGTTAATTGTATGTCTTGTTCTGGTGAACGTTGACGAGTTTTACAACAGGAAATCATATTTAATACGGGATTTACGTTAATTGAGGGATGTTGTAAATTTGGTCTTTGGTTTATTGGATGTGTGTAATTTCAATTTCCGTTGTTAAAGTATAGATTTTTAATATATATTTAAGAATTTTGTAAATTATATAACGGAGAAGTAAGAAATTATTACAGAATGAGTAATCAGTGGATAGGGGAGGTTCATTACAGTTTCGGAGGAGATTTACAGAATAAATTAAATATGGGACTATCAATTCAATGTATTTGATTAAAAATTAAGTTTTATTATAATTTTGAGGGCTTCTAGATTTTTTATCTAATTCCAATTGCATTATTATGTGATATTTTAATTCCAGCTATTTTATTGTACGAGTGATTATGTGAATGTAATCTGAAAATGAAATATTATTTAAAAATTGAAGATGTTGCTTAACTCTTTTGTTTTCGTTCCGGGCCATGCTTTTGAAATAAAAAGCGAAACAATCATTACAAATAAGTTAATTATGCGCGAGTGACTAAGTTTGTCGTCCTTATTTTTAGTATTAATTAAGTATTTACCTCAATTATTATTAGTGCAAAAGGTGGACTTTATTTCGGGTGGGAATTTTTTTACAATTAGAAGAAAGGTTATTTATAAACAGTATTCTACGCCATTGTGATTGGTGATTAATATTTATATTATTAGAGCTGAAAGACTTGTTAAAAAAAATATGTAATGCTATTTATTTATTTTTTATTTAGAAAATTTTCTATTACTTTTGTCTCGTATCAGTTATTTAAAGCGATTTGTTTAACGATAATCAATCGATGTATCAAGGAGTGAAAAGCTGAATGTTTATTGGAAATTGGATGGTTAAATGAGTTGTGAATGATGGCGGTATAGGTAGGTTTACGGTAGATATTGAAATCAATTTTATTGTTAATGATACTTAAAATTAGGTCTAGAAAATTCAAGGAAGAGTTGGTACCTATTTGTGAAGTAAGTTGAATTTTTTTGTTCAAGGAATTTATTATTTTGAGAAAACAGTTTAATTTTCTTTCGGTACCTGTCCAAATGCAAAAAAAATCGGGTGATTTAGAATTTAAAATATTTTTTGGAAATTATTCATGAAAATGTCGGCGATGAGAGGATTTGTTACCCGTGGGTAAGCGTTTCCTCTGTTGATATATAATATTATTGTATTGAAAATAATTTTGATTCAAACAAATATTTAAAAGGCGAGATAAGTTGTTAGCTAAACCTTTAGTTAAATGTTAATTATGAATTAAATTAGATTTTAGGGTTTTGCTTTCAGTGATATGAACATTAGGAAATAAATGAACCACATCGAACGATATTAATTTGCAGTTAGTGGAAAGAACCAGGTCTTTAGTTCATCAATTAATGCTTCTGAGT
Organism: Limnephilus lunatus; assembly: GCA_917563855.2. Classification (NCBI taxonomy): domain Eukaryota; kingdom Metazoa; phylum Arthropoda; class Insecta; order Trichoptera; family Limnephilidae; genus Limnephilus; species Limnephilus lunatus. Next base: position 44,973,017 of record OU830603.1, on the reverse strand, counting down.
TTTTTACGATATATTTTGGGGGAAACACATTGACACTTGTACTAAATGAAGATAACTTTAAATTGAGACAGGTGACTATAGGTCTAATGGGGCCGTTACTTTTATGAATTTTCAGAAATCCGTCAAGTTTAGGTGCTTTGGGGTTTTTGTGAGAATCTTTGTGTGATGATGTGAATCATCTTTAGAATAGAGTTTTTACAATTTTTAAGGGCACTCATATCGCGAAACTGCGACTCCAATGTATCTTTGGCTGTTAAGTGCTGCAGAACAAACCCTTGTGCATCTCCCGAAGGATCAGTCCCGAAACTACGTGATCGCTAAGTTACAGGGACGATTAAACATGCATATCAGATAAGAAAAAGGAAAATAGGATTCACTGTTGCAGATGGGGCCTCACTGATCTCCAGGATTAGTTTACACTCCACAATGTTGTATTTAAATTTCGAAATCGTAATATTCTTATAGCAAGATGTTATGATACATGCGCCCTGTCTGAGATGTTAATTTACACTGAGCTTCAAATAAGCACACTGTCACCTCTCCAAAGTTGGGTATTTTTTCTTACAACAATTGCCTTTTTTCATGGTGGCATTTAGGATGGGAATATTAAGTAGGTGAGATAATTTCAGGATTTTGACATATGCTACCCACCAAGTCCGCGAATACAATACCTAACCATTCCCATATAATAATGCGTGAACAGGCACATTTTACATTATCTACACATTTAACTGTAGGGTCTTTTAAAAATACACTGAAAATAACACTCTTGAAGAAATCTTCAATTTTTATGTTACTTTTACTTTTGTTAAAAATGATTACGGGTGATGAAATAATTATTGTTTAACACCTTATGAAAAATTGTGTCTTTTTGAACAACTTCAATTTCCATCTGAATTTTCTTTAACCTTTCGCTTGAATTTTGTAATTCGTCAATAGGGATACGTTAGAATTAGCGATATTATTTCAAATTAATCATTTATTTTTGCTACAATCATCTTCTAATACATTGAAATATGGGATAATGTGATCGAATTCGCTAACGAATGATGGGGCGGAGATTAGCCTAGTGGTTGAAGTACATAATTTACAATTTATGTTATCATTTACAACTATATCAAGATCTAAATTTTCAAAAGTTTTAGTGGAAGAACAATCGGTGCAATGACTTATGCATGTTTTTATATCGGTTTTAGAAGTATTTGGAAACATTTTTGTATGTATTGGAAAGTATTGATAAAGGTTTCGTCAAATTTACCGTTGTGATTATTGGATGTGTTTTATAAAATGCTTAAAGTTGGCAAATATAATACGACAGTTTTGACAAATGAAAAAAATATTACTTTGTATAAAACATGAAATTATTACATCTATTTTATTATTTTTTTGATTGATTGATTTTAATAATCTTTGTAAAAAGTATAAAGATTATTTTTTCTTCTTCTTCATGTGCCCTATCACGATCACTCTAGTAAATGTATCCCTATCTTGCACTACCCGTAATAGCTTCTCCACACTGCTAATATCGGTTCTCGTACATTTTGCAGCCAAGATTAATTAGGCTTTGTGAAAAATCATAAAAACCTTCATAAAAAAATACTGTTTTCTTCCTTATGAGATGTTCATCTTCTTCCAAGTGTTAGTCTTCTCCTCGTACCTTTATATAGGTGATTGTTCTCTTATGGAAGGTGGCGAAGGCTATGATGATGGTCTTCTGATGTGATGAAAGCTTCTGTGATATAGACTTCTGTATTGTGTTATGGTTGAAGTAACTTCTGAGGTTTTGAGATGCGCTGTTTTTTAAGTGCTTCTTTTGGATTTAACAATTTATGTTATTACATGTTTTGAGTTGTTCTTCGGTTCAAACCGTTAAGGATCGACAAAGTTTAGTTTTTCGTTTGTTAAAAATATCTATAATTTTTAACCGAAAGTTAAGTGCTTTTACTTTAACAAAAGCTACAGTTGTCCAAAAATAAATTTCATTTTCATTTATCTTGTTTTCTATAATTTTTTGTCTCCCAGCCGTAATTAACCGCGAATGTTTTTATCCTTTCCTCTTATTTTTCCTGCGCTTTATTGTCTATGGGAATTTTAATGAGTCTATGTACCAGTACCATTGAACGGAAAGCTGATAATATATGGGACTAACGATGAGTTGAGTTTGCATTTATTGTTGTATCTGGAAAAGTTGATTTTTTAAATATTTCGAAAATCACAGGATAAGAATATGACAGGAAAAGCCATAACTTTAAGGGAGTGATCTGCTGTTCCCTGATTATCCAGGTTGGCACAATTACCGTCAGTTTCAGATATTTTATCTGGATGCGAATTTCGATAGAGATCAATAATTTATGTTAATAGTAGCGCAACAAATTTTCGACTAGCCATGTGGGTATTTAAAAAATACTTGTGAATTAATTATATTTTGCACTGGCAAAGTAGGTAGAAATTATAATCATCTTCTTTTTTCTTGTTTCTTCTCCCAAGCAGGGCCTTGTAGGACGGAGAAGGACAATGGAAGATAAATTACAATGACATTAATTAGTCCCAAAGTTACAGGGAAATTAATTAGTCCCAAAGCTGTTTCAACACTAAATAACGGTGTTGGCCCAATTAGTAATCTAACTGTAAGATTACATATTATCTAACTGTAGTAGGTATCATTGAAAAGAAAATAATTTGTTTCTTCGCAAATTTTCATGAGCTGGAATTTTTTTTCTGATTTTTCTGAGATATATTCAATTATTATAAGACACTCTTTAACAAGGATGTTGCTAAATAAGGATTTACATCTAAAGAAATGAATTGACAGTTATTCGAAAGATCAACATTTTTATCTACCAACTGGTAACGAGTTTTTGACGCTGTAACGTGGTGAAAAATTTGTATATTTTTTTGAAGATGAAGTTAATCTTACGTCAAATTTGTTGAAGGAGGATTAATAAAAGATATAACGGGCCTTATGGGATTATTTTATTTGTGGATATTAGGTTGGCTATATAGAACTGGGGTTCTTGTGTTCTCAACCTTGACGTTTATAAGGATGTTGACTTTATGCCACCAGAATAATGAATATCCTACCTTATGGTCTGGTAAAACTGCTTTGCCCGTAAAAAACTTGCCCGTCGCATATAAAAATGTATTGCGTAGCGTAGTAGAAATTGTACCGACTGTCTAGGAACAATTCTTCTCCTGGTGACGGATAATGGGTAGGGTAATGTTTTTTAGGTAGGTCGGACAGTATGGAGTGTGGGGAATATGGAATAATATACTACTTATCAGTCAGTATATGTCCGAACATATGGATAGACATATTTATAATTTAATTTCTAATTTCAATAACTGTTTGGGTTTCTGTACTGATAGAATATTTATTTTTAGTGTTTACTGATTTTAGTGTTTTCTCTAAAATAACTTGCGTGACGTGTTTTGTTAAGTTATTAATTTCCACTTTATGCGGAGATGTTTTGGTGTCAATAATAATAATAACGAAATATTTGTACAGCGCAGTTTTGTGATATTTCACTTCAGTGCGCTTAACTATAATAAACTTAAATTAATCCTGTAGTTTATTTATTGTTATTAAGTTTATTTTGTAGAACTCCATTTTAATTTTTATTTATTTTATAAATTCAATAATATTATTATTTTATGTATAAAAACAGTTTATTATAAACGAGTTCTGCTTCGTAATTATTATTATGTGTTACAGCTGTTTCGCCCTCTAAAGGCATTATCAAACTGTGGTTGTTACCACCTACAGACGATGTATTTATAACATTTCTAGACAGGTACTTATGACGAAAAAATGAAATGCTTTTATTTTTATTACCTGTCTCCCTTTTAACTTCCCAGTAAAATGATTGAAAATATTAATGGTTAAGTTTCCCAATTAGTGCATTGTTTAATTTTGACTGAAGGTCTGGTCGATAATTATGCCATTAAATAAACCCGTGATGATTCATCGGCTTACTTTATAACACAACACAATTAATATTTGAAATTTGAACTGATTCTCTAGAATGAATCCACGATGACTCACGGATTTAATTTGGTATTTGAACTTGATTTGAATATATCTAAAAGTGGCGATCGAATTATATTTGTTTGTTCGTTTATTAAAATAGATTTATGATTATTAGAATTTTTATTAATTTCTAACTGCTCTAGCAGATTGAGTTTACGTCCTTTATTTTGTAAATGTAACGGATATGGATTATTATTATCACTCAGTGAATGATTATTTTCTAGAAGATGTTTGGCAAATTGTGATTCTAATTTATTATTATTTTTATACGATCGCATGTGTTCTTTGAATCTAGTGTTAAAGGACCGGCCAGTTTGTCCAACATAAACAGCGTTACATTCATCACACTGGAGTTTATAAATGCCGCTATTTTGTAGTTTAGGTATTTTATTTTTTGAGTTTTTAAGACATGACCCTAAATTATTATTTGTGCGGAAGGCAACATCTAGACCACAATTTTTAAGAACTTTAGCTATTTTATCAGATGTCGGTCCGACAAATTCCAAACATCCATATTTATTATTTGTTTTATTATTAGTCGCTGGGTAAATTAAGTTAAGGTTATTTTTATGTTTTTTGTGACTAATTATTTTTTCAATGTCTCTACTCTTGAAACCGTTATTTTTAGCTATTGTTAAAATTGTATTTTTTTCCTTCTCGTAAGCTTTATTATCAAGCGGGATGTTAGTAAGCCTATGTATCATTGAGTGGTAAGCAGATAATTTATGTGACCATGGGTGCAAAGATTTATAATTAATGGTCGTGTCTGTAAACGTGGGCTTACGGAAAATTTCAAAAGTGTGTTTATTTTTTTCCCTACCGATTTTTCAATCTAAAAAGTTAATCTTCTTATTACACTCTCTTTCAACCGTAAAGCAGATTTTACGGTTGATGGAGTTAGCTAACGTAACAAAAAGATCTAATTGTCTGTTAGTTCCTTTCCAACAGATCAGAATATCATCAACATAACGAACATAGTAAATTATGTACTTTCTAAAGACTGAATTTAAAATTTGTTTTTCAATGTAGTCCATGAATATTTCGGCAAGAAGTGGACTAAGTGGCGACCCCATTGGCAAGCCGTCGTTTTGTTTGTAGAATTTATTGTTAAATATGAAGTAGTTGGTTTCTACACATATTTTAAAGAGATCGAATAAGTCTTTTTTTATGACGGGATTTATGTTGGATTTATCTAGTATATCTACTATGATTTTAAGGCACTCTTGAATAGGGACATTGCTAAAAAGGCTAACTACGTCTAAAGATAAGAATTGACAGTTGTGTGGGAGATCTAAGTTTTGAATTTTATTTATAAGTTCTAGAGAATTTTTTGCGCTATGTATTGGAGAGAATTTAGTATATTTTTTAAAGAGAAAATTAAGTTTTTTGGCGAGTATTGTCGTTGGGGCATTTATAAAAGAGACGACCGGGCGGATGGGATTGTTTTCCTTATGGATTTTAGGTTGGCCGTATAGTGCAGGAGCCCTTGGATTCATTACCATTGCACTTCTTCTAGCGTATTTGTTGATGAAAATTGATTTACAATTATTTATTAAGTTGCGTACGTTTATAGATATTTTGTCTGTTGGGTCCTTTTTTAAGATTTCAAAATCTTCTGGCTTTAGGAATGCTTCTACTTTATTTATGTAATCATCTTTGTTCAGTATCTATCGAATTTCCCTTATCCGCCTTTGTTATTGTGAGGTCACAATTTTTAATTTTTGTTTTAATATAATTTAAAATTTCCGTTTCTTTATTACTGAATTTATTTTTGAATTTGCTGGTTAATTTTAAAGTTTTCCTCAAGATATCTACGGTTACTTGTTTTGGTAAGCCGTTATTTTTAATTTTTGACAGAGAGATTTCCGTATCAACTGCCAAACATTCAATTTGTTTTTTAGTTAAAAAAAAAAAAAAAAAAATCCTGTAGTGATCCTTACGAGTCCTTACAAATTATTAATCAAATATTACGAAACAAATAATATACAAAGTAATGCAAACAGAACAAAATTAACAATAACAATGCTGTTTTGACAATGGACAATAGATAATGATAAACAACAACGGTGCCATTAAACAAGAATCATTAACACTAAAATATAATATAAAACAGGTGGCAGTTTACGTTAAGAAATAATAAAATATTATATTAATTAAATAAAATTCTCGTGAAATGACATCACACTGCTCATCATATTTAAATTGGTGAGACATATTTTCAATACAATAATTTATAGATACATAAATAAAATATACTAATAATATGAGATATGGTAATAGTGAAGAGCTTTGTGATTCTGAGCAACAAAGGGCTATAGTAAGTTGGGTACATCAAGACAAGGTCACAGGCATATGGAGAAGTGGGGGAGCTTAGTATACCAATTGTTTTCAGAAGGCTTAGAATTCATGTGGTTCAGAATTTTTGGGAAGGTTTTCTGCTAGCACAAATATTGGTGTTTGCCATGACGTCCTGGATTTTTCTCTAGAGTACGAGGGCCTCTTTGGGTTTATTGGGACCACCTGACAAAACAGAGGGCTGGATGATCAAAGAAGTGTTAAGGTTGAGGGAGTCAAACACCACGCGGATGTTGCTGGGCATTTCAGAGACTGCTTCCAGGTACGGCAGATATTATCATTGCACCCGGGCTGAGACTACTGCTAACAGAGGTAAATTCATTTTCTTCGTGTGCCCTATCAGTCCCCCTGACGTTGGTGATCACTCTGGAAAATGTCTCTCTATCTTGCGCTGCCCGGAATAGCTCATCCACACTTCTAATGCCGATCCACTCTCGTTTATTTCGCAGCCAAAACATTTGTCTCCCACCAGGCCCTCGGCGACCCTCTATCTTGCCTTTCAATTTTAATTGGAGCAAGTGATATTTCTCCCCTCGTATGTGACCCAGATATGAAATTTTCCTGAATTTTATTAATGTGAGGAATTCTCTATCTGCTCTAGCCTGCCTGAGAATTTCTGTGTTGGGGGGATTATGTCGATCCATGTGACCTTGAGCAGTCTCCGGTGAAGCCAAATTTCAAAAGACTCTAACCTGTTCTTGGTATTTACTTTCAAGGTCCATGTCTGACATCCATACAGAAAGACCGACCATACATAACGTTTTAACATTCTCTGTCTAAGTTTTAAACTGAAATTGTCATTGCAAAAGGAGGATTTCATTTTACTGAATACAGTTCATGCTGCTTCAATTCTGCACCTTACCTCTGTATCTGGGTCAAGAGTCTCCATGAGAATACTGCCGAGGTATCTAAATCGCTCCACCTTTTCGGCATTGCAACCATTTAACTGAACCAATGTGAATACTTTTATGATTTATCCACACTATGGATTCGTAAATAGGCTAGCATTATATCCTCATTATATAACACACCATTCACCAAATACAAACAAGTCATTACCCAATTTATACTGAAAAGAAGAACATCAAATTTAAATTTAATTTAACTAAACAAACTACGTAGCTCAGCATCGACTAACGAGATCTTACCTATGTATTGTAATTTTCCTAGTACATATTACAATGTTATTTCGTTTTTTACTTTGTTTTTGCTTTAGATGTTGTTTTTGATTTTGTCTTCTATTTTGTTTTTGATTTTGTTATGCTTACTTAGATGTTAAACCAAAACAATTATTCAATCTTTAACTGACAGACCTGAAACAGTTAGCTAATTAGCAATACCTGCTTAGTAATTCCAAACAATGATAACTTTGAAGGTAACAATAAACTCATTGCAAATTTACTCTACTACTTAGTGTCTATAAATGTAATGCTGTTGACAACTTTTCTGACAAGTCCCCTTTGTGTTCCCTTTTTTATCCTAAATAATATTTATGTCTCTATTATTTTAACATTGATTATTAGTTTAGTAACACATACTAGTATCCTATACCTAAATACTAGCTTTTTATAACTCATACTTTGTTAAATGTACATTCATATTTTGTTATTATTGTAATACATATAATCTCCTGTTTACCACTGTATACTTATAATATCGTGTAGATGTACCTATCACATAAATGTAAAAGCCATTCTATTGCGTTAAATAAATATATAAATAAAATAAATAATACTGCTTACGAGGTGTTTGTGCAGAGTCATGCTCAAGCAGGACATCTGCGTTAATAATTCTTGCACTAATTACTTGCAGCAGCTGGTTTTATGGCGCATCCATTAATTACGTGAACAGTTTTTCTTCCAATCTAGACCCCCCCCTCACCCTCGGTGATATAAATTTGGGCCAATTCGTATATTTTTTACAAGTAACGTGAGATTTCGCTGGACCCCCCCCCCCCCCCCCCCCCCGGCCACCCGTTTGGTGCTCACGTAATTAATGGATGCCCCCTTAGGAATTAAAAAGTTCAGAATTATGATTATTCGTGGTTCAACACTTTCCACTTTTTATTTCACTTTTAAGCCACTGTTCACTCTTAACACCCTCTGTAAAACCCTAACGCTGAGAATGTTCCTCGAGGCTTACGTTAGGATTCTCCTAGTCACTCGGACCAGCCTGCTGACGTACCCAATAGCTAATGATTCTAGTGAGCAAGGGCAAGTCGTCTTCCAATGTGATCAAAAACAGCAAAAGCAAATTGTTGTGATGTTATGATACAAGATAACAAAACTAGGTTTAAAGATAGTTTCTGTAGTATTGCGTTGTGTGAGATCGTTGAAGCTACTTTAATTGACAAGTATTTCTCTATGAAATCTGCCACACATGTATTTTCATCTGAGAAAAAGTGATCTCTTTCTCAATTGCTTTGATCACCACACAGACGGTATGGACTTTCCGAACACCCCTTATTTTCCGAAGACGTGACTTCCCTTCTTATTTTTCTTCAAAACACTAACTTAACATTAACCATTATAATTTAATTTGTACATTGAAAAACTGTTATTGAATTTCAATAAATACACCATAAATAGACCAATAACCACAAGATTCTACATGGCGTGTGACACAGTGCGTGTTAACTTCGCTAGAGATTTTATATTTAAAGCCTTTATCAAATAAACTATTTTCTTCCGTTTCATAAGTTGCGTTTGAAATATTCACAGTTTTTTTTAAATCAAAAATTTTGGTGGCGGTAATCTCGGTTATATAATTCCGTCAACATCTTAGCTGGTATCGCAATCAAGGGTATCAAATTCCCATGCGTGAAATTTAAATGTTAATTCTGAGTGGATAACCTTTGTGTTTTCATTTATTTGGAAAAACAAACAACTTATACATACATACATGCATGCCATGCGGGCATGGAGCCAGCTTTTTGCTGACCTGCAGGTCGTGCTCGAATTTTGACCTATTTATGGTGCTCTTGGTTTCCTTTGCCATTTTGTTGTATGCTGTTCTGTTACAATATGTTTTACAAATAAATAAATAAAAAATAATAGTGCCACACTTTTCTCTTCAGCTTTTCGATTGGCTGTCTGAAGTTTACAGGGATTAATGTTTTCACAAGGTAGGGGTCGGACGATCCTAATTGCGTCACAAAACAACTGGCATGTGTGCATAGAAGTTGATCAATTGTTTATTAACTGTATGTTATAAGTTATATTATACTTAAATGCACAAATAAGAATTGTTTTTTTTTTTTGACGAATAATAAATTATTTTCAACTGTTTACTGAATCGCATTTCTTATTTACTCCACAAACTATGAAGTTTTGGTTGTTAAAGGAAACTAGACTGGGTATAATTAGCATCCAGAGTAGATCTATTATTATTTTTTCTAAAAGTTATTGCAATTAATTATTAAATTACTAATAACATTTACTCGCTTCCGTAAATACTTGAAAATAATTATAACATAATATTCATATAAAAGTTTCATCTACATGTTCAGTCAGATGTGAGTGTCATGGTAGGTACATCTAAGTGACCATGGTTAAGATTATTTAAAGTAAAAACATTTTAACTATGCGTGACTTGATAAACGTTTTATTGTACGAGTATAATTTTAATTTAACAACTGTTTTTAATATACATAACATCTTTGAAAGTTAAAAATTGTTTAAACAATGTTATATACTAGGTTTGTCTAGGAATGTTAATATATGCTATATTGGGTACATATTCAATATAGGATACATTAATATTGCACTCTATAATAGTTATACAAACTTATAAGAAGCTATGTTTAGCATAAGAAATATAAGCATTGTGAAAAGCGATTATAGCTATAATAAGTAAGTTTCATTGATTAGTATATGTACAATGTTTTATATTTGCTTAAAATTAGTTACATGCTGGTACATGATTTTGAAGGATGATTTTTTTTCATAAAATTGACTATGCGTCATTTCTATGGCAATGAAATGCATAAAATCATACTTTAGTTGTTTGTAAAAAAAAATCGATTATGAATGATAATAAATAATAAAGCTCAAGATTTGTATCAAATATTGTAGACTTTCTTATTATTAGTTCTTAGTAATATAAAAATAGTTATACCTTTGAAATTTTGTTAGTGTAATTCTGAATTTTTTTAGTATTAATTAGAGAAGGTTTTACATGTGTTAAAAATGAAATGCATTTTAATGCTCTAAGCTGTCCTAATCTGTCTGGGAAATGTACTTTTCATCCAGATCTTGTAGTTCTTGTGGTATTGTGGTGAGTGGAACTGGAACAGTTGTAGAAACAGGTACATTTTCTTCAATAGGAACAAAATCTGGCTTTAAACGATCTATCGAAACGCGTTTTGGTTTTCCTTTAATGATAATGATGAATGTTTTTTCATTACGCTCCTCAACTTTGTATGGACCATCGTATGGACTTTGGAGGGGTCTTTTTGTACAATCAGTTCTGAGAAACACATGCGTAGCAATAGGTAGATCTTTATGAAAAAAAAAATTTCCTGTACCGTGGACACTCGCAGTTGTCGATTTGATAGCTTCGAACTTTCTCTGGAGTCGTCCGATATATGTATCGGGTTCTTCACGTGGTGTTGCTGTGAAGAAGTCGCAAGGTAATTTCAGGGTTCTACCGTAAGTTAGTTCTGCTGGTGAACATTTCAAATCTTCACGTACCGTTGCTCTCCGGCTGAGCAAAATGAGTGGGAGATTTTCAACCCAATTCTGATCTCCACATGACATACGAGATGCTTTTAATGTACAGTGCCATCTCTCAATCATACCGTTGGCTTGTGGATGATACGCGGTGGTTCTCAGGTGTTTAATGCCAAACTTCTATGTACGTTTTTTGAAAAGGCAACTTTCAACTGGCGTCCCTGATTACTATGCTGGCAGGGGTTCCGTGACGGGCGATCCAATGGGTCGTCAATACAGTATCGATGGTTTCCGCTGTCATATTTTTCAGGGGAATTGCCTCCTGCCAACAAGTAAATCTGTCAATCATATTAAGTATGTATTGATACTCATTGCATGTTGGAAGAGATCCGACTAGGTCGATATGTATGTTTTTGAATCGATCTTCTGGTAATATATACGTTGCTAATGGCGCAACGGTGTGTCTGGAAATCTTAGCTTTTTGACAGGCTACATATTATTTGACAAAATTTATTATTTCAGTGGCCATGTTTGGCCAAACAAATCTTTGTTTAAATGTCTTTGTTGTTGACAGTATGCCAGGGTGACAAACATTATGTACACTTTCAATTACTTGGTTTCGCATGCAAGCGGGTACAAACGGTCTGATGTGACCTGTTGATATGTCAAACCATACTGAAGAATCTGTGCCAGGAACCACCATTTGACGTAAGGCGAGGGCGGTGTCATCTTTTGCCGTCATAAGTCCGTCATCTTGACACTGCGCTATTCCCATCTGCCTATAGTCAATAGAATTAGGACAATTAATCTCTTCTATTCGAGATAGTGCGTCAGCTACTATGTTTTGTTGTCCGGAAACATGTCTGATGTCCGTTGAAAAATGCGCTATGTAATCCAACTGTCTTTCTTGACGTGGAGAGTTAATAGCTCGCTTCTTGTTAAAAGCAAAGGTGATTGGCTTGTGATCAGTATAAATAGTGAAATTTTGACCTTTGAGGTGATTTCTATAAAATGTTATCGCCCCGTAGATACCAGTGAACGCACGGTCGAATGTACTATGCTTCCGCTGTGCCGTTGTGAACTTCCGGGAGAAAAATCCTAATACCGGCTCCAAACACATGGCAAGCCTCCGCAAGCGTCCACAAGTCCCAGCGTCTGGAGCGCGCGTGTGGCTTGGGTTGCGTAAGCTTGCGTAAGCTTGCGAGAGCTTGTCGCCGATCCGATCGAGGTCGGATATTTTGGCCACCAAGCGGCAAACGCTGGCGTTGCATCCACACGTTGGTCCAACTTACGGACAATAAACAAAATATTAGAATACTAAATGAATTAACTGGTACGATTTCTATGGATTTTAATCATCCACTATCTTCTCTTTCGAATTCTTCGCTTTCTTTCGTTTTGTTTCGCTTTAAAATAGAAATAGCATTTTTCAAAAATGACAGCTGATGCAGCTGCTTCGACGTCCGCCATCTTTGGGCGCTGCGCGCGCAGCGAATGTACTGGCGCGCTTGCAAGTGTGGGGACGCCAGCCATTCGTTTGCCAGAGTTTGCGTGAGCTTGCGACAAGCAGCTTGTCGCAAGGGTCTGGCCGTAGCATAAAGGTTGCCATGTGTTTCCTTTAACTTGTTTATGTGATGCTCCTATGGCAATGTCCGAGGCATCAACCATAATGGCAAAATTGGCCTCTGGGTCCGGGTGCACAAGTAGAGTAGCAGTTGCGAGATGATGTTTGCATTCGTCGAACGCTGCTGTTAGTTCCGGATTCCAGATCAGTGTGCGCTTGTCGTTCTTTTTGTAACCGGTTATTAGGTCAAAAAGTTTTGCTTGGGTACTGATTGAGTTTGGTAGAAATTTACGATAGTAGTTCAGCATTCCTAGAAAGCATCTGAGGCCCTTTGCAGTTTTTGGCAAAGGAAATTCCGTAATAGCTGTAACTTTCTCTTTGATGGGGACATACCTTCAGGTGTTACCAAGAAAGTTGACGGTTGGTAGACCAAATTGACATTTACTAATATAAAGCTCAGCACCCATTCAGCAACATACAGTCCGCCTCGGAACAGGAATACCTAGTGAGGAGGACTAACAAATCACATAACTTGGTATTTTTACTTATTTTGTAATATTTCTCTATCTTATATTGTCATTAAATAAATAAAAAAATAAAACTAAGGTTGATTACCAAACCATTGTCGGCGAGGCGTTGGAAAAGTGCGGCCAAATGCCGTCTGTGCTCATCTTCTTTTTCCGATGCTATTAGGATGTCGTCCAGATACACCAAACAGAATTCCAAGTCTCGTTTCACAGCGTGCATGAACCGCTGGAAGGTTTGAGCTGGATTGGATAGACCAAACCGCATGGTAGTGAATTCATATAAACCGAAGGGAGTAATAATGGCAGTTTTCGGTATGTCTTCGGTAGGCTCTGGTCATGTCTAGTGTGGTGAAGATTTTGCTTTTGAAAGTTTGTATGCGAAGTCTTGAAGCTGAGGAATCGGGTATTGATCCGGGATAGTCTTTGCATTAAGTCTTCTGTAATCTCCGCCCGGACGCCATTCATCATTTGGTTTCTTGACCATATGCAGGGGGCTGGTCCAATTACTTTTTGATGGCCTGCAAATCCCTTGCTCCATTCAATATTTGAACTTTTTTTTGCTGCATCTAGTGAGGCAGGTGCTAGTCTGCTGGCACGTTCAGTGACGGGTGGCCCTTTTGTTTCAATTCAGTGAGTCACAGAGTGTTTTTAGTATCAGGAGTCTTCATGTTAGGCCCTATCAAGTTAGGGTATTTGCTTAGAATGTTATGATATTTTTGTGATGAGGATACTGTGGAAATACCAAATGAAGGTCCCTTGTAGGTTACTCGTTTTGTCAATAATCCAGTTGACTGATCTGCGATAATTGCCTTTTTTAGATTTATCGTTAAATTAAAGTGATGAAGAAATTCTGCACCCAGGATTGGTCTTGATACGTCGGCGACGATGAAACGCCATTTCAATGCTCGGCAAAGACCAAAATCTAGTTCGACTGTTCTCGTTCCGTATTTTTGATAGGATTTCCATTGGCTCCATAATAATAGTAATAATAATAATAATTGGATAATTTATAGAGCGCCGTTTTTGTGGAAAATCACCTCAAGGGCGCTGTACAATTTATTCAGAATTCTTAGGTTCTATCAATTTTACTATTTACAAATGGATACAGAAACATACTTACCTGCAGGTCACTTCCGATAAACACTTTAGTTAGAAAGTTTGTGCTTGGAGAAGATACGGCTTTGCACGCGGAGGACATTATAGTTGGGCAGTTATCGGAAGTGATGTTGTTCTTATTATATATGGGGTTTCTAGGGACGACCGAAACATCAGCCCCTGTGTTGACCAAGAATTTCTGTCGAGTTTGTTGATCATATACAAAGAGACGACAAGTGTTTCTCGGCATCTCACATTTTCATACTGAGAGGTTCCGTTGTCGTTTGCTGGAATTCTTCCTTTTAAAAGAGAAAGGTTGATGAAATTGTAACGTATACTATGAAAGAATGTTGCATATATTGAAATGTATTAATTAATATTAAGTGTATGTGTACTCTGCAATAGAAACACGAGCAAATAAAATGCCTAAAGGAAATAAAAGATGCTAGCTCAAATAAATATATGGATTTATTAATCAAAGTAAATTATATAAAATACGCAAGAGACTCAGATTAAAATATATATTATGTATTTTCTCAGGGTCGCTAAGGCTCCAAGAAAACCTTACATAGAAATTATTGTTAAATTAAATAATAATGTTACGAAGTTAAATGATTCTAAGTATCTTTGCGGATAATTAAAAGTGGAATGAAAATTACAACCCAACGAGAAAGGTTGTGAAGTTAAATTTATACGGATAACCATTGTGAATCTAATAATAGTGGTGATAATATTACGTAGATCGTGGATCCTTGTTTGCCTGCTTGACGCGGCGTTGTGCCTGGACTTCAAATGAATTTTTTCAAGCCACCTGGCCCTATAATAATATTCTGCTGATCATGCCTCCGAAAATTTCCATCGAAGGGTGGAAAATGTCCAATGAACTTCTTGCAGACTGTTATGAAGAAGACTCCAAGAAAGCTGTTTTGTTCAGTCTAAGGATTGAAATAGACTTCCAAATCAGAGAGTAAGATGATAGTGGCAGCTGAACAGGATCCCTCAAGTGCGTGGTGATGCTTGAAGTTGTAAGGAGCTTGCTGCTGAAAATGCAAGACGATGTCCAATCTTCCGTCTTCAAGTTGTAACTTCTAAGACAGCTAAGTGAAAGGTCCTCCTTCATGATGATATTGAAACTTCAGCACTATTCAGTATGAAACCTCCAAAATATAATAAACTTCTGTGTTTTCTACCGCACCCATTGAAGTGGAAGCCAATGTATATGGTGATCCATTTTAAAAGGCCAAGTGAAGCCAAAACTGCTTGAATGATGACGGCAAAAGTATTCCCGAAGAAGAACGTCTTCAAATTGTGAAGGTTTTCTTGAAGATATAATTGGTTGAAGTCCGAATGTAGAGGTCAAGATGTTCTTTGAAGTTCACTGGACCTAAAACTGCCTAAGTAATGGTTTACCGCGAAGAAATATAAAAGAAGTTTCATGAAGAATAATAAATGTAAATTCAAATGACTGTTTGAAAAACACACCCTTTAAAATAATATCCACCTCAAAATTTCCACAAGAAATATAAAATTTAAAAGAAATTAAAGCACAGATCATTTTAAGATTGCGTTAGAAAATGTCCAAAAAAAATTATTTATTTATAAAACTTTAATCAAGTTATAATCCTATAATAAAAAATTAGGTATTGAAAACCCAATGATATATGGATTTCAAAAAATATTAAAGATTGACATGTTGAAAACCTGTGTATAACAGCAATGAAATAAAATTAATCCGAAACATACGGTCTGAAAAAGTAATATTAATGAAATTAAAGGACAATGCAATCATATACAAATAATATTAATGAGAAAAAAAATAAAATTCTACTCGATCTCAGATCAGTGAGTAAAACTTAAAGAAACAGACCACTTAAGCTGTTAATATTTATAGATGCATTTATACGCATAAATTTAATATATGTGAAAACCCAAAATTTATTTAACTTTATATATAAAAGTAAAGAAAAAATGTTTGTTTCATTTCTGAAGGAAGAACAAAACAAATTAATAAGAAAAAATCATCGTGCAATATCCCTGAGAAAGAGGAGAATTGCACAAGGAAGGAACACGTAAGCAAAACATTTATCGGAAAATCCTCTAAATAACCATTAATGCTTTAGTAACGGTTCGAAATTTAGCTATCAATATGCGACTATAAACAACCAAGATTTCAAAATTCATGAGAATTTATATCTCCAAAGAAAATTATAATTACATTACACTTAAAACCCGACGCAAAATTATTATATGTAAATGAAATATTATTCGAACAACATAACATTTAAATCGAACAACCGTAAATGTTCAAAATTTGCCTCAAATCCTCTATCTAGAGGAAACGGAAAATGCTTCCTACAAAACCTGAACATTGAATGAAAAAAAAATACTACAACGTAACTCGCATTATTGCACCAACCTAAGAGACCTTCCTCAAAATTTCCATATGAAACCTCAAATTGAGATGGAAAAACCCGGAAAAATTCCCAATCATAACGTAACGTTATATACTTCAAATATATCTTATTTGCGGTGGACTACAGACCTACCATCATCATAGGAAATACATCTACGCCAAGGGTTCCTCTGTCTTCCTGCGGTTGAGATAGACAAGGAATACCTAAATCTAAACTCCACGATCAATTCTGAAAAAGAATTGTGCTGCGAACTCCGAGGCCCTAAAACTAAAGCATGGAACGCGGAAACAAAAAACTAACGTACTCGAAAAAACTTTAAAGATAAAAACCCGACGATAACTATTACGCGAATCCCCTATGGACAAATTACAAAACGACAGGACAAAACAAGACAAACACAAAACACTCATTCAACTTTCAAACCCGTGTTCAAATGTGAACGCTGAATGTGCGTAAGAAATAAACATTTCGTAATGAGGCCGAACAAAACGAAATATAGATTTCCACAAAAAGAAAACCCGAAGATGAAAATAGGAATATACCCCCCCCCCCCCCTCAAAATTGAAAAATACCTTAGTGATATGTACTATTACCAAGTATAATCAGATAAGAACCAAAGGTATAGTCATTTTGCAAAACCAAAAAAAAAGTTGAAATATGCAATAATGCAAAGTCGATGACTGAGAGAAAATAATTTATTAATAATATTTTTAATTTATTAAATTATTATTTATGGCATGTTGAAACGCAGCAAAACACAGCTCCAACTGTAATCACGTTTTTGAAAGAATCATTATATGGAAAAATAACAAGGATTATCCAAAACCGAAAAGGAAAACTCCCAAAGAAAGAAGAGAGAAAAAAATCCCTATTTTGTAATAAATATTTAAAGTATATTGGTATATGAAAGTTAACCAAAAATTGTTGAAAGAGTTTCATAATAGATGTCCGTAGCAATAATATTAAACTTGAGTGGTAAATAAACTGTAATAATGAGTTGAGAAAAAAATATATAATGCACCGCAAGGTAGGAAATAATCTTGAAACGAAATAATATTGCAAAAGAAATAATGTATAACTTGATTCCCGTTGAAATAAAATTTAATGATAAAATTTGTGTAACATTTTTAACAGTAAGTTGATAAAGTACGATAATAAACGTAAGGTAGGAATTATAATTATTCGTAAGAACCGAAATGAAACAAGTTGAATATTGTTGAAATAGATCCCGTTCTAATAATGTTTAAATTTCAGTAGCATAAAACCAAAATTAATATAAATAAAGCAAAATACCGCAAAATAATTTAGAACAAACGAAACCTGAAATAATTTAAGTGAGATGTTGACATAGATACCCGTATAATCATCTAAATGATGTTGAAATTGCATTTACAAAAAAAATTACAATCCATTTAAAACAAAATATATTCAAAGTAAATTTAAGGAAATTACTAGAAAACCATGCAGTAGATCCATACTGAACTAAATTTTAAATATTAAGTCGCATGAAACAAGAAAAACATTAGACAAAATTGAAGTTGCCGGATGACGAAAGTGAAGGTTGGAAGAAAAATCAAGTCCGTAGAAGTTGGAACAAATAATATAGGTAACCGTTGTGAAAGTCACCATTGTAAAACAAATTGAAAGTTGAAAATTTTTTTTAAATAGAAATTAATATAATTCTGTAGTTAAAATTTTAGAGCTAAATAAAATATAATGATATTTAAAGTTGTAGTAAAATAATAGTTTGATTCACAAATAGCTGAAAAATTTAACGATGACTTGTGTCGAATGACAAAAAAAATTGTTTAATCTTGAAAAATAAAATAATTGCTGCATTTACAATTTACAAATTTATAATAATAATAATAATATTTTATTTGGAAAACAAACAGCTTTACAAAGATACATAAAAAGAAAGAGTGCTAAAATAAAACAGTAAGCCTAAAAACATGTTTTCGCTGATAATTTTTTTTTTTTAGTAAACTAAACTAGCTTGTAGCTAGACAAGTAAAACATAAAGAAAAACTAAGAAAAAAAATAAAGTTAAGAGAAGTTAAAATAAAACATAAAGAAAAAAATATTTAAGAGAAGCTAAATACTTAAATATGCATGAAAAGGATATAGAAAAACACAATAAAGGGTAAGCTTATTATCTTGTAGGAGTATAAGGATTAAATGTATGTAATTAGGGAATATGTAAATATATTACAAATTAGGAAAAGAAATCTGATTAATAATATAATAAATATAAATATGGATGTTAAGGGGTGTGTTGTGATGCATTAGATTTATCTAATAGTGTTGCTTTGAATTTGTTGAAAGTTATATTGAAGATGTCTATATATAGCAGGTGTGTGTTATGATAATGGCAGGCTGGATGTATGAATTCATTTTGTAAGTAGTTTTTTTATAAACTACAAATCACATGGCGAAACAATAAGCATTTATCCAACCCTAGGTAATTCAAATTTTTTTTTTTTTTTAACTTTCCAAATATGTACTGCGTATGGAGAAAACAAAGCCAACATGACTCATGCATCTTGTGCGTGAAATACATAATGCCGTGTGTTATGAATAATAACCATGTTATTCATCAGGTAATAATAATTCACTGTAATTCATTCATTCCTGGTAATTCACTTGGAATGGCCAGATACTTTTTAATATTTGTGGATGACTATAGCAGAATGTGTTTTGTATACTTTCTACAGTCAAAACATTCAAATACTTCAAGGAGTTTAAAAATTTAGTTGAGAACCAGCAATCAAATAAAAAAAAAAATACTAATTGCGTATTCTGCACCAGAATTGTTCACTGGGCCCATAGCCTAATGAAACAGCAGAGAGGTTTTCGATAGACTGACGTTTATTGTTAATACACAGTTACAATGATTGTATTCTAGATAGCGTTAGTGGTAACATATTATTTTTTTATATTCTAACAAGTGAGTCTTGAAGCGAAATAACGAAGTGGAGAAAAAAAATGTTATTACTTTTTTTAAATAAATAAAATTAACATGAGGACTCATACAGCAACACAGAAATTCAAATACAAAATCAAACAAACAATCCGAAATGTTATCAACCATTATATAAAATCCTACTGGTATTCTAACACGAGGCACACAAAAAATTTTATCAATAAATCTACCGAATTACCACGTGGGCCGCCAAATTGTAACGTAACAAAAGAATTGTGTTTGTGTACTCTGAAATAGAAAGATGAGTAAATAAAATGCCCAAAGGAAATAAAAGATGCTAGCTCAAATAAATATATGGATTTATTAATCAAAGTGAATAAAATAAAATATGCAAGAGACTCGGATTAAATAATATGTTAAATATTATCTCAGGGTCGCTAAGGCTCCAAGAAAACCCTAGATAGAAATAATTGTTAAATTTAATAATAATGTTACGAAGTTAAATTTGATTCTAAAGTATCTGTGCGTATAATTAACTAAGTGTGGACGCCATCTCATTGAAAATTACAACCCAACAAGAATGTTGTGATGTTAAATTTATACGGATAACCATTATGAATCTAATAATAAAGTGGTGATAACATTACGGAGATCGTTGATTCTTGCTTTCTTGCTTGACGCGGCCTTTGTCTGGACCTCTGCGTTGCGGGTGACAGTTTTTTCACCATCAACGCAGTGGTGGAAGATTATTTGAAGAGAACGCATTGTACAGAATCTGCATAATGTTGTAAGAACGGTATTGCACTATTGTTTGCGAATATAAGTTAATAATAATGAATAAAATGCTTCGAGAAACTTGCAGAAATTATTATCACAATGACAGATTGTCATCACTGTCATCAGTAGTAGATCGCTCCAAGCTTTAAAACTGAATGGCGAGCGGGGAGGTAGGAAGCCGCTACCTCGAGTGTCATCACGTGGCCAACCAAAATTAAGGCCCGTGCACACAATGCTGTGCAACGATAATGAATTTTCCTTAGTAGTATGGTAGGAACTGCTACATAGTCCATAAGGAATGTCAACAACCTTTTCCATGGGTAAGGTGCCAGTATTATAGTATACATCCATAATTATGGTGCAATCGGTAAAACATACAATCTATTAATAAATAAATAGATATTTTAGTAACTGGTAGGAAGTAATTTGGACCAAGTCCGATGATCAGATTCAACCAGAATGGATAACGCCGTGCCTAAGGTTTGGTTGTATCTTTCTACAACGTTATTTTGAGGCGTGTATAAAGAATTATAAAAGGGAGGAGATATATTATAGTTTTTTAGAAGCTCTTTAAATTCCTTACATACGAATTATTTGTACGAGAAAGATGTTCTCTTCTAAGTTTTTAATAATGCTTTTCGCGGTGCCTTTGCGCAGCGGAAACAATCAAGTAAACTTCGAGAATACATCTACACAAGACAATATAACAGTAAAACCCGCATAAATTCTTGGTGAAGGACCTACTAAATCTAAAGATAGCATTTGCATTGGACTTGTGACCTGTTTTGGATTTACAGAAATACCGTTAGGCGCGGCTGTACTAATTTTGTGGGCTTTACATATAGAACAACGGTTAATAAACTGTTTTACATCCTTGTACATATTTGGCCAGTAGTAACGGAGTTGTATCTTTTTGTACGTTTTGAAAACACCTGGATGACAAGAACGAGTCGACTCGTGTGATTCAGATAAAATTTGTATTCTTTGTTCCTGTGAGATTACTTTCTTCCAAGCCGTATCCTCCTGTAAAGCTAACTTTGTTTTAGTATGTCGATACAATTCGTTATCGCGAGTTTGAATGTTCTGAAATCGTTGTGGGAACTCCTTACAACCATTCCAAGCATTTAAATACCATTTTTCAGTGGTACGAATAGGATCAGTTCCCGATATTAGAGCTACATCCATACGCGAAAGTACATCCGGTACAACATGCTGAGTTCCCTTACAGTGAACAACGTCAAAGGAAAATTGCGATGAACGTGAACTCCATCGTGCAAGATGGCCACTAGGATTAGATAACGAACCTAACCACTTTAAACTCGATTGGTCGGTAACAACTTTAAAGTGTGCACCTTCTATATAGAAGGTACATAGGTATATAGGTCTAAAGCGCGTTACTGAATCAAATACATCCAAAAGTTCGCGTTCCGTAATACCGTAGTTGTGTTCATGAGTATTTAAACATATCGAATAATAAGCGATAGGGTGCTCTAGCCCATCTTTGTTTTGTATCAAAACTCTGCCTATCCTAACGGAACTGGCGTCGCAGTGTATTGCAAAGGGTTTTATAAAATCCGGGCAACTTAAAACCGGAGCTGATGTTAATGCTTTTTTCAAATCACTAAAGGCGGTCTCGGCTTCTGGAGACCAAACAAAGTTTCCGATTCCTTTTTTCGAACCAGTGAGTACTGTAAGAGGGGCAGCAATGCTTGAAAAACCCTTTATAAATTTTCTAAATTAACCAAGTAATCCAATAAAGGCCCGGATTTGCTTTGCGTTCTTGGGTACGGAGATGTTTTGTATACTCTCTATTTTTATAGGGTCCGTACGAAGACCTTGAAAGTCAACCATGTAACCGAGATATTTGAGCTCGGCCTTGCAGAACTCCGATTTTTTTAGATTAATGGTTACACCTGCGTCTCGTAGCCGTTCATAGCCGGTTCAATAAATTAAGATGTGATTCTAAGTCTTCTGATACCAAGATCAGGTCGTCTAAATAACAGAAAGCATTATCGTCAAATTCTGGACCGAACAAAGCGTCGGCTAGTCTTTGGAGCTCACTTGGGGCGTTTTTAAGTCCGAAAGGTATCCGGGTGAATTCAAATAACCCGCGACCGACGACTATCTTCTGACAGAAGTCCATATCTAAATCAATCTGCCAACTATGAACGAGATGTATCTGGCACCGCCAAACTTGTCTATGGCAAGGGATATGAATCGCGAGTCGTAAAATTGTTAATTTTTCGGGAGTCCGGGTAGAAACGAGCCGTTCCGTCCAATGAGCACTGAACTTGACCATGGAGAACGCGAAGGACAAATTACTTCAAGTTTTAACATCTCATCTACTTCCGTTTCTAACTGTTTTTGTCTAGCTGGGGATAAAGGATAATACCTTAGTTTTATTGGAGGTCCCGTAGTAACAATTTTATGCTTGATCAAATGTGTGAAGCCTAATCTGCGTTCTTCAAAAAAAATGGATTTAAATTTTTTGATCACCACAGAGAGATTCTGATTCTCTGACGGAGATAAGGATGAGGCTGGCCTAATAGCCAGCAGCCCATTAATATTGCCTTCCGATGAAGGTTGACTAGCTCCTGAAAACAACTCCGGTGCGATGCGGAATTGCATCCAAGAGTCTACTCCTAATATAAAGTTTGGAGACAATGACGGAATGACGTAAAATAAAACTTCCCTAGTAATGGACTTATACGTCACCGGCAACGTCATTGTCCCCAAGATAGGCGCTGAGCCGTGCCATAAGCTGTCCTAACACTAATCCTAACTTTATCTAATCGTATACCTAAGTCTAAGAAAATTTTATAGGTGTCACCTCCCAAGCACGAGAGAGAAGCACCGCTATCTAACAAGGCATCATAATAGTTATTTAGTATGTTTATACGAGCATACGGCATACGGTTGACCATCCCTCTCAGTTTCCGCCTCCTGTGGCAATTGATTGAGATTGTGTGTGTAGAGTGGATTTGATATGTGTGAAGATTGACTGACGAAGGACCTTGATTTTTGTGTTACTGTTACTGCTTGAAATGAGAAAAAAAACATATGCTGCATAGAAAGGAAAGGACTCACCGAACAGGATAAAGAACTTGTATGCTGGCAATTTTGTCTGCTTTCTCCCCATCCAATAGGCACAGAAACAGCAATAGGCGTGCGTTTCGTTTATTTATAGATATAACACGGCGGAATTATGTTAATGTCGATTCACAGGTAGCGGGAGCACAGTGGCTATAGTGTATGTTGCGGCGCGGGCGGATAATTGCAGACTGGTGCACGTGGTGAAGGTAGTTATAGGTGCGGAATTTGGGAGCAAGGTAGGATAGGATTTGCAACATTATTAATATCAATCCAAGCAGCAACAGTATGTATGCGTGCTATGTAGGTATGTGTATGTGTAGGTATGTGTATTGGCGTAACCAGCAATGTTGGTAGAGTTTAACACTCGTGGCACATCGAACGCTTTTTGCGTATTCCAAATTACTTGACGAGGAATTTTAAAAGAACTTCAGCTCATTATTATGCCGGTACGGAAATTAGGTTTATAATGGAAACGATCCACATCGCTCGAAATACAATATTTGAGTTTTCACAACACGGTACAATGCGACCTCCTGCACAAATCCCGTTACCCCAACAAGGCTCCTGCAGGAAGTGCGGTTCAAAAAATTAAAAATTTCTACCTTCTTTATCGCCCGATATATGGGTGTTGTACAACTCATAGACAATATTAAATTAGTATGCACAGTACCTGTTTGAATTTGTTATTCAATATGTAATATTTTCATAACAGGTTGCTAAAAGAATTTAACCTATAAAGACAATTATTGAGAGTTATCAGAAGATCAACATTTTTTATTTATTAGTTCTATCGAATTTTTGACGCTGCTAAAAAATATGTAATTGTTGATGTTATTAACTGTGGTGAACGTATGTCTTGGGGTATGAAAGAGACATGCGTGTATAAGTGAGACATTGTCTAACTGATACAACATGAGGAACTTAAAGGGTGTGATTGTAGTCCATTCGTCCTCTTGACCATCAGACTTCCTTAGAAGAACCACTGTACTATATCCCAGAATAAACATCAACAGACTGCCTACGTCTTCTTATTGTCATAAAACCCTGTACTGAGATCATCATATACAGGTGAATCTGGATCCATCAAAGGGAGTCCAGATTATCATGGGATAACCGGCCACGCTCATCACATTATCAATTTTATTAGTTGGGAGTGAATACTTGCGCGAATAAATAGGATACTAGATAGAAAAGTGGATATATTACTATGCGGGACTAAATACTTGCATTGGTAAATTAAATTTGTTATTAAAAAACACGTTAGGCGTCAAAATGTTATAGAAAAGATATAAACTGGAGTATTTATGGAGAACATGATATAAACGTGATTTAAACTGAAGAATTTGTGTCTCGGGTGTGAACCTTGTGCGGGCGGCTGTGTGTATACTTGGTATGATAGTCCAGTCGAAATATACGGAAAAAAGTGCTGAGTTGGTATTAATTCCGTAAAAGCTGAATTTTTGTACAGGTCTTGAATACGTCATTACAAATGCTATGTCAAAAGTCCTCATCGATCTAGCATTAGCATTGTTTTTTTTATCTGAGGTCAAAGGTCACAAAATTTCGTTTTTTTGCGTATTTCTCGGAAACAGTGAGAGCTACTGAAAAAAAAATACGATAAAAGTTTTGTAGATCGTAAAATTTTCCACAAAAAAAATATTAATACTTTTTTACCTACAAAGCACCGTTCTCGAGTTGTTGCGATTTCAAACGAATATGCCCTCATATGGTTTGTTGGAACAGTCATTGATCGATCAAAAACAATATCAGACGATATAGATGTTTTTGTATTTTGACGGCGTTGTTCTGCAGCTATATCAGTATAACCATCAAATATTATGGTAACGTTGTATCTGAAGTGTTTACGAACATACTGAAGATATTTGTCCAAAATACCATCGAATTTATCCTCTCGATTCCATACAACACGATGTAACAGATATCCTCCATCGATGATGTAGGTAGCATTTGAAAACTTATTTATATTTTCTATCTCAGTAATTTCATTCGGGATGTTGTTATACAGTTGGACGGCCTGGTATATCAGAGATTTCTGGGTGCTTGATTTTTTTCTTGTCGGCAGTCTAATTTGCTTTGAATTTCTTGTCCTGTGTCCGTGTGTTTCGTTATTATAATGTATTTTTCTTTTTAGTTCCTTAAACATCGTCCCCATGTTAATTTTATGTAAAAAAAAATAAGTACATTCAAATACACAGTTTGCTTCACCGTCAACATATTTAGCTCTTTTAGCATGTCTCGTATCCGTGTGTATATGTTGCGCTTAGTATATATAATATTATATAAGTATAAGTATTATTCGCATTGCTTTATTTTGCAGAATTTGCATTTTTTTCATTTTCTCTTCATTGCAGAGAAAAAGAATACTTGAACAGTAATTAAAGTGTGGTGATAAAATTGTATTATATATTATCTTTTTTTTTATTTGAATTTTATTTTAGTAATTTGTACATTTAAGGTTACAAATTTCTAATTAATTATAATATTTTATATTTCAGCTAATTAATTATAATATTTCAAATTCACTATATTTTTTCTTTCTTTTTTCCTTGTTTTATGTAGCTCCTACAATACATCTTGAACTTTTCAATTGGTGAGGACTTTAGAGTTTCTGGTAGTGTGTTATATAACTTAATTCCTTTGTATAGCAAACTGTTTAGCGTATTCGTTTTGTCCTTTTTGTTTAATCTTATTTCCTTGCACGTCCTTGTGTAATGTCTGTGAATGTCCTTATTGTATACGATTTTATTTGAGAAGTTTTTTGGTAACATGTTGTTTGATATTTTGTGAATAAATATCAACGTGTTCAAGGTCAGCATTTGTTTCACTGTTAACCAATTGAGTTCCTTTAACATTTTATTTATTTTCGAAAATCTATTTCTTCGGAGAATTATTCTCATTGCTCTGTTTTGGAGAATTTGAAACTTATTCTGTTCTCTTTCATTACACAGGAAAAGGATACTTGAATAGTAGTTGAAGTGTGGAGCAATAATTGATATGTAAATGGTGATGGCAGTTTTTCCGCATGGAAAATTTTTTATCTGGCATGTTTCTTTATTTACTTTGTTTCTGATTCTACCAAGAAATGATCATCAATCAAGTTTTCTAATTGTAGCATATCTTGCAAATATGAGTGCGCAGATTTGGCATAAAGAAAACGTCCTTAATATGGAAGTAAGGAAGCATTCTTTCAACGCTATTCAAATGAGCTTATACATAAGTTCAGCTCTCATAAACTCCTTAGTAATCGATACCATGTGAAAATATTGAATCCATAGTTTGGCAATTGGTCCTCGTTCTTCATATTCCTTTAGTTTTTTGATTGAACTGATCGAGTAATGCTTCAGCCATCTCATCATCACTTTCAATATCATTTTACGAAATTGTGTTATTTATTACAAGCTCGACGGTTTCCTTTAGATTAGCATCCATCTTATCATAAATGACAAGTTCTTTTGATATTATTGTTGCTAAAGTGAGATGGAGTAATGTGTGAGCTCTAACCGCTGTCGCGTAAGCATGGCCATTCAATATTATGCATAAATTAAAGAGAGCACCTCTTTTATGCCACTTCCCTGCATAATATGACCAATTGCTCAAAAAAAAGACATGAGTAAATGGAAACCTCCAGTCTCATCTGTGGACCATTTAATAATACATATGTATATGCCACCAAAAGCCTCGTAATCGTTTTAGGGATTATTCGTCTTCGTTTCGGGATTATTTTCCACTAGCCGACAAAAATAAAATCTGGATATTAGATTCTTTCAACATAGATGTTACTGATGACAACGGCACAAGAAAACCAATTAATAGAAATATCTTGTGATTCAGCTTTGAAACGTAATTTGAAAGAATCCTTTTTGCCAAGTTTTAAGTGAATGTAAACAAAGATTTTATGGAAATATCAGAAGGAGCACTGAAATATTTACTGCTTATCTCAACCACATACCTCTGTGAAAAGTATATTCTCTGCTCTTGTATGTTCTTTCTGTATTTCTTTTTAGCATATACTAAAAAAATACAGAAACGGATTACAATTGGAATATGATTTGAGATTACAACTTAGTAGTAACATCAACCCGAATATCACGAATTTAGTAGCAAAAATGCAACACCAACCTTCACAGAATATTGGTGTTGCTTTGGTACATCAATTATTCACGTATTATATTGTTGTTGCTTTGGTACGTTAATGATTCACGTATTTTTTATAAAAAAGGTTTTTTTTATGTTTGTAGTAAGAAAAATACTAAAATAAATGGTCTAAAATTTTTTGCTGGTTTTTTTATTAAGGGGTCCTTGAAAGTTGTGCTTGATTTCCTAGGGGTCCGTGGCTGAAAAAGGTTAAGAAACGCTGGTCTATGGCCTATTTGATAACCATAGTTATAAATTTAAACTTGAACATGCATTTTTTAATGTGTAAACACATAAACAAAATATTTCTAATTTCGTTTCGCAGAAGAGATGCGAGACAATGCCCTTGAGGTATTTTTTCATAAAAACGTCGCTATATAAGTCATCCAAATATAAATACTTTTATTTTTATATCTCTTGTTAACCCCTCAGGCCTCAGCGATATTCTGTCAGTAGGTAAAAATATTTCCGTTAAGCAATAAAATCTAAATAAATGGAATATTTTTGAACATATCCGAAAACTAAATTCGATAGGTGATGAAATAATTATTAGAAACAACTGTGTATTTTTTTAAATATAAATATTTGAATTCAAAATTTAAAAAGTTTTAAAAATTGGTCACCTTTTTCTAACTATAATAATTACTAATAATGAAAAAAACAAACATATTTTATTGGACAAATAAAATTAAAAGTGTTATTGCCACCTCACTTTTTGTCGTTTGATGTAAAAAAAAATCACAAAGATTCATAGTTTTTTTTTCAAATTGCGGTCATAAATTTTAGTTTCAAAAAGGTGTAAATTTAAATTAGTTTGTGGTTAACTTAGATATAAAGCGTGTTGTTTTCTCTTTCTAACACCATTTAGATCATGCATCTCACTATGGATAGTAAGGGATAAACAACGATTTCTATAGGGCTTATCTGAGCAGGGACAAATATGGTCTCCTGTGATGAAACGGGTTAAAGTAAACTAATAAGTTAGCTTTGTTATTAATCAAAAAGTCCAATACACGGAAACTGAGACAATTTTATTATTGTAATAATGGTATCATACTTCGACTAAGAACTACCAACATTATATTCATTTTCTTAACGCACATATTATTGGCTGCTATCTTTATATATGATTGCAAGATTCAACTCGAACTAAATGCTATCTAGATAGTGTCCGGATAAATTTTTATGCAGACTTTTATTCATTTAATATACCAGCCTTCATTTTTCCCAACGTATTCGTATAGCACTGTAAAATTGTAATTCTGTGAAAAATTTTAACAAACGAATAAAGAATTCGAATAAATAATTATTTTTTGGTATCGATCAACTTATTATCACTGATATCAAGGTTCGTATAAAATGCCTTTAACAGGGTAATTAGCTCATACGGGCCTTTTTTTAAAAAAAAACTTCAAACGCGTGACGTAGCTTGAAGTAAAACACTGCCACTTGCATTGCTGTTAATTCAAATCTTACTGATTTCAAGATATGTCACGATTTTTTAGCCAATCACTGCTGTACAACATCGATGAGCCAAGGGGCCACCCATAAATTGCGTCACACGGAGGGGAGGGGAGTAGAGAAGTGTGACATTGTGTGACTGGGGTATGGGGGGTCACCAGCTCTGTGACGTCACATGTAAAAAAAATTTGAACTACTGTTTTGATTATTTTAAGATGTAAAATTATAGAGGTCTCACAAATGTGACGATGTGTGACAGGGACGGGGGGACGGGGGGGGGTCAAAAAATCATGAAATTCGTGTGACTTAATTTTTGGATGGCCTCTAACCTTGTTACGCATTTTCTACGAACCTTGCCTGGCGCTAAACTTATAAGTTTTCGGCTTAATATTTAAATCTAGCAACCACACCTACTAGCATTATGCCATAGACGACAGCGTCCTTGGTTTTGACCAACATTATATGTACCTATAGCACTATCAATTTGTATATTAGAATTATATACTAGGTACTATAAAGAATTATTTTTTGTATCATTTCATAGATTGTCAGACATGATTCATACTAAATTTATCAATCCTAATATTGAAGATTAAAATTTCATTGGACTGTCACAGACACACACGCTTATTAGTATCCTCTCTTGCTACTAATGAGCAAATTCTACCTAGTAGCATGCTCATTTCCCCTTACACGCGCGTGTGTGAAAGTACCATGTCAGTACCATTATACTCAGAAATTAAATTCAGTCCAGTTTTTTATATGGACGTCAATAAAATAATACCTAGTGCTGCGTATAAACAGGTAGGTATTACCGCGAGCCGTCCTCAAATTGTGGGAAAGTAACGAAGCAACCGCAAACGGCGCGAAACGCAACTCGCGGTTGTTTGTACCTCTTTATACGCAGCATTAGATGTTCTGCTTCCATGTATGCAATATAATATAATATTTTACTTAAAAATCATGCTATGTATTTTGTTTTAATTATTGATAATGAATTGCTCTGTACCATATGTTGTAAGAACATGTAACAAAAACCAAATGTTAATTGTAAATATATTATGTAACAAAAATAAATACACAAATATAAAATAACACAATTGTTAATTTCCTATTCTTTTCCTTGTATTTTACCAAACAGTTGCTATCACTATCGCTCTTATTCCCCCTAATACGAGCGAAAGGGAAAACTGCACCTCAGACTAATTAATATCTATATAAAAGCATCAAAACCGAGGTTTGTATTCCCCTTTTTCTCCTCCAATTCTTTTACTTACTGTATGAGAAGAAAATACTCCATGTTTCTATGTTTTGATATTTTTAAAATACATTGTCTAGTTTGTATACAATGTATACTGAACGTCTGTTTATGACGTTCAAACCATTGGAGGTTATTATCCACCACTTACCCGCCCTGGTATAAGTAACAGATGGTTACTCCTTCAAGGCTCTCGCAAGGACTCTAATTTTTTTGAAAGAACGAAGCTACATTTAGTTTAGAACGAATTTAGACCTCCAATGTCCCTGCATACGTTGTTAGCAAGCAGTATGCAAGTGCTTAGCGGGAAATACAAGATACAATATGTGTTAGTATTACAAAATATAGACAAGACAATGGGACAGGTTGGTGAAAGTCCTCGAGGTGGCAAGCGCTGGGTGATTGTATCCAGCGTATCCTACAAGCACCTGTTTGGGAAAAAAAAACACAGTACTGAAGTAATACGAGCATGGCAAACGGTTGGGAGTCCCCTCCAATCAATTGGCACTCCCAGCAAGAATGCGCATGACGTTCGGTCTAGCCGTGAACCACACTCAGCTTCCGCGCCCCTTAGCCGGTTCCTCGGTGATGCCTCAATTACCTCAAACCAGGCAATTTTCAATATTTTGGAGGGTCCTATTAGGAGTAGCTTATCAAAAAAAATAAAAAATAAAAGGGAATAACTTGACGCTAGCGCCGCCCGCCAATATTCAGTCTGCGCATGTGCGATGTGAGATACAGACTTGTTTATCGGCGTGAGAATAAAAAAAATCAACAAAATACAATGAAAAACCAAGCTTGTATATTTTTTCATTGTGTTTTGTTGATTTTTTTGTAATAATAATAAGTTTGTACCAATCTCACGTAGTTATAAGTTTGATAAAAATTGGTTAGATTTGTTTTAAAGTTTTCCATTAAAAAAGTACGATTCAAAATTATAAAAAAATGTTCCTTGTTGATTTTTAAGCTTTTACATTGAAAATAAATATCTAATTTTTATTACTTCTTTTTATTTCAATGCAGTCATTATCACATGTCTATAAGCAGTTAAAATAACACATAAAATGTAAGCTATAATAACAATTTATTCATATTTATTGTTTGAGTCCTCTGTAATCCCGCGCGACATCTCGCGTTATAAAAAAGACGCGACGGGCGGAGGGTTAATATAAAGATAAAGTTACAAATATTAAGTGTAAAAAGTATAGTATAGGTAAGTATTAGTACATAAAATATTAAATTACAGGTAAGTATAAAAAGTTACAAGTATAAAGCGTAAAAAAATATATAAAGTATTATAAATTCACAAAAAAGTACTTCTTCTCGAGTCGGTTCCTCATTGCTGAGTATCGTGACCTCTACTCCAATTTCCATGGTGGACAAGGCTCGTCCACTCCTCGGGATTCGCATAGTGAGCTGCAGACACCGACGTACCGGTCACTCCAGCGCATTGGTGACCTTCCTCTGCTTCTTCTGCCAAACACTTTGCCAGTGACTAGAAATTTCTCCAAGTTGAAGTCCTCAGTTTGGTGAGCAACGTGTCCAAAGTATATTAAGATACGTTGTAGGCAGATAGTTTTGTGGATGCCTAACTCTACCAGAATGGATACATTTGTGCGTCTGGCTGTCCATAGGATATTGAACATTATTCTTCAACACCACATTTCGTCTATCCGCTTTCTTTCGTTGGCTCTTCTTGTTGGTCTTCGGTATGGCTCTTTATCTAGGTAGGTACTAGACTTTTTATAAACTAAAGTACTAGATTTAAAAATTGGACAATATTAATGTTGTTATTAATTTTTATTTTTTTATTTGATTGTGAAGATTTCGCAGTCTGGAGAGGCAAGGCCTGCCCAAAAAAATAGTAGTCCAAGAGCCCGTGACGAGCAGACCTTCGTTATTTTATAAAACCTGAAAGTTTCTCTGTGTATTTCCCTAATACAGGTAAAGACTATGGTTCCTTCACCTTGTCTGACACATTAAAAGTCTATTGTAGGTGCGAGCGCGATATATACATGCGACCGTCGAAACTCTCTGATAACTGAGAAAACATATAATGTTCATAGTTCCTCAAGTAACATATATAAAATTAAGCTTTTAGACTTTAACGTAGGTACAATTATAATTATTTAATATATCTTTTAAAGCCACCATGATCCAAACTTCATAGTCGGGGATCGTTTTTTCCTGTATTAGGGACATACACAGAGAAACTTTCAGGTTTTAAAAAATAACGAAGGTCTGATCGTCACGGGCTCTTGCTCTATAAAAACCTTCATTAAAGAAATATTTTTTGAAAAAAAATACAATAAGCCCTATTTTTCAATCTTAGCACTCTAGCTTATTTAAAAGTCACGGACCTCCGCTGTCTGTATTTAAGTGCCTAAGTACTCTAAGGTATGTATAGTATAAGCACAAAAGGTATTAAATACTATATAAAAGTAGGTAAAAAAATCATATTTATTGATAAATTGGGTGGTTAAAGTTAAAGTAAGTATTGTATCTCCATTTCATAATATTCTTCATGGATGGGGGATAGAGGGCTACCACACCGTATAACTCCCTTGATCGTACCGGGACTCGTTTCTGAGTTTAAGCGGGACGCACACGATATATACTTTCTTTTATAATGCATATTGATTATAAGTGTATTATTAGACTAGCTGAAGTCCCCGGCGATGCCCGGGCTTTACATGGAGTTTTTGAAATCAAATCTTGTTTTGAAGGTCATATGTGCAAAATTTCATCAACCTCGGCAAAAAAAATCACTATACAAATCAAATCTACAGCTCCCGCTTGCTAGCCCGCTCGTCCACCACATACAGACATACTCCTTTAATTATATATTTCAATCAATCTACTACGATTGGTTAATCTACGATTATTACATTGGTTTACATAGATATTAAGTTTAATAATAAGAAAAAAATGTTAATGATCCGTAACTGTAGGTGCTAGCTGCTTAGGTGTCCTCATGTTTGGGAATAGATGCTATTTTGTCGACATGAGTAGAAACATCGTATCCTCCTTGATATTGTCAAGAAAGACACTGTGGCGGTATAGTGTCGAATACATAAATTAAAGATTAGTTGCAGTTAGGATATATATGTACAGTTATTCATAGCATCTAGATTACTCTTTACCATTCTCCAGCAGGCTTAATACTATAGAAGTACCTACGTATTTGTCTCTTTTTAATGTCGCTTTTTGGTTTCATCGAGTTTCAAATCACAACGGTTATAATGAAGCGTTCAGTTCAAAAAGCTGAGCGTATGAAGCAACCTAATACATTCGATATGTATTTAGTCAGATGAGAAGAAGGCAGTAGGTCATATTGTAATGCCTATTGGTTACCAAATAACAATAAACAGGCCATAGCAACCACACCCCTCCCCCCACTGCCTGCAGTGACGAATAAACACCATGAAACGCCACAATAGGCACCATGGTGATGTGATTATTAATTCGTTCTAGAAACACCGTAGAAATCATTATTCACAATAAACGCTAAAAACCCAACCAAAACTGTGCTAAACAAAATCTCATAGTCAAATATCTTAAAAACCATCATATTTCACAAGCTTACACAATTTCATTAAACAATATCACAGATTTTACACGTTTAAAGCTGTTTTTACATACAAAAAGTGACAAATTATCAAGCGAACCAAACAAAGCATTGCTTCTCTTAACAAAATACAATAAAATGAACAGTTTTTTTCTCAATTAAATTACATTTAATCCTGCAAAAACAGTACTAAAATATCTACCTATCTAGTTATGTGAAACCGAGTGAAAATAAGTTTAAAATACATGCTATTTATCATTATTGTAAACCAAACAAAAAGGTCGTTTAAAATTTCACAATAATAAAGGAAAAATAATTTAA
The DNA here is from genome assembly GCA_917563855.2 of Limnephilus lunatus. Classification (NCBI taxonomy): domain Eukaryota; kingdom Metazoa; phylum Arthropoda; class Insecta; order Trichoptera; family Limnephilidae; genus Limnephilus; species Limnephilus lunatus. Next base: position 44,938,809 of record OU830603.1, on the reverse strand, counting down.
ATCTTTTTATTTATACAGGTCAGATTTATTATATTATTAATTAAATAAAGTGTGTTATTATAAATTGAACAACAAAAGTATATTTTTCCAAAAATCGACCAACATTTTGTTCCGAGCATTATAATTTCTACAATAGTGTGGTACCTATAAGCTAATTAAGAAAAGATGTATTAGAGAAAATATTTATTCGTTTTTTTTATAACAAAATAAGTGTTTAATTTGGTGTTTGACTGGAAAACTCAACGAAAAGGTAAATTGAGGTTATGTTCCAATGACGTTTGTTTTCCGGAAATGCGACAAAATGGCGGTCGCTCTTCTGTCAAAACTTGTTTGTGTGAGTGAGAGATATTTTCTTTGTATTGCTTTGTCTAAAACGATAACATAAAACTTTAAAAAAGAATAATAAATTGGTGTTTAATTTGTGTTTTAATAGTAAGTGATGTTTATTTTGATTGTCAATTTTTTAAGAGTGGAACAACAGGTGGGATAAATAGGTAAATATAATTTTTTTATTAGGAAAACTCTATTTTTATAACTTTTGAAGGTTATTCCCATCAATTTAATACGTATATCATTGAAATTGAAGAAGCAGATAACACTAATAATCTAAACTAAAATATGAAAGAGAACAAAACACATAAAAATACTGGGACTCGAACCCAGAATCTCTCATCTAACGTTTATATTTTCTCGTCTGGTTATATTTTCGTTTAGATTTTTATTGTTATATTCTTCTTCAATGAGGTATATATCAAATTATTAAATACCTTCACAACAATATTTCCAAAATATCAGTTAAAAACCCGCTCCGCGGGTTTTTGCTGCTGGGCCCTGCGGGCGGGTTATGGTTCGACTAGTCCATCATGGAGGAAACTCTATTTTAACTTTTTGAAACCCAAAGTACATAAATCAAATGAGTCAATGAGTTATACAAATTCATAAAATGTTATAAGACATGTTTCTGTGAAATATTTGTAAAGTGATTCTTCATATGTTTGTATCTGTATGTTGCTTCTGTGAAATGTTTTGTAAATTTTTTATTCATAAATTGTGTCTACATATTGGGTTGAGTTGGGTTTAACTTCTCAAAAGTACCAATTGGCGATCCCTTAATGAGTTTTGATAACTCATGGGAGTGCAACTTCGTTGTATGTTTTTAATAAAAAAAAAAAAAAAAATAAAAAAAAAGACTTCAGCCAGTTTAAGTGTTAGTCACCATTTTATAATTCCGATAGAAACTGGTTCCAAAAATAGCCGGTTCCTCGGAAAAATAATATGAAGCGATCCAGTAACAGCTAGTCACCGGGACAAAGATACCGCGACAGGTAATGCGTCGTATATAATATTAATATATATACGCGTGGTATTATTTATTCATAACTTCCAGCTACAATAATAATCATATTATCGTCAATCTATCCATACCCGGAGAGATTCACGAAATTAAAAATCCAATAGTACTTCACGCCTGCCAGCCGACGTTCATCACGCTAGCTGTTAACGTAAGTGGTGCCACCTTTTGACATTATTGGCTACTTGCTTGAATTCGGTTCTAATATAAAGGTAGCTTTTTAACTTACTTCTTAAACTTCAAGTACGAAGATGATTTTGCATGAGGCACGATGTCAGAGATGTATTTGAAGTCGGGTTCTTAAATATCAACCGTACAGTCGCTAGCCTAATAATAATTTCAGATACCTAGAGTCTTGAATGAGTAAAATCCTACCATCGAGAACTCCGTTGTAGCCTCACTTTCTCAATTTAATTTTTTTACTCCAAATAATGCCAGGAATCACTGGATAAAGTAAGCAATGTACGTCTCTTAACAAGCTGTACTCGTGCGTTGATCGGATTAGTGACCTGAGATGATATTTGAAAGAATTTATTTTTGTTGTTATTTAAGATTTTACAAATATACAAAAATAATACTATTTGACCGGTTAGTGACTGACTTGGCATCGCTTTTGGGTTCCACACTCGGCTGGCGAAGTCATCCATCACGAAACATGAAACATTTTCCGCTTGCCGTGGTGATAGTAAGAGATTTTTCAAATATTGTTAGGTTATTCGTAACCCAGGAATGTTTTCTTTCTTTTAAAAAAATAAAAGACGAAAAAAATAAATAAATACAAAATATATATTTATATTTTATCTTCAAATATGCTCAAGAATGGTTCCATTAAGAGCGTATCACCAGAGAAAACCAGATATATGTCATTTTAAATCAGTGTTTAGACGTATTGACTCTTTTCCACAAAAATTATAAATTGATTTCGAGAGATTGTTTTTTTATCTAGTAAACGTATGTTTTAAATTTTGAGAAAAAAAGGTTATACCATAGGTCGTTAGCAGATTTGTTAAATTTTCAAAAAAGTTTTTGTATTATACAACACCCATTTCAAATAATATAATCAGGCAGTAAAATAAATCAATCATTATCTGTTAAACGTATGTTACAGAATTTTAATTTTAGTTTAAATAAAATCATTAAAAAATATATACGTTCATGTGTTTCTTGACGAAAATTGGTCAGTTTGTGTATTTATTTGCACACTCACAGACTAATATATTTCAGATTTTTTTATATTCTTATTTTGCTCAGACATTATTAAAAAATGATAAATACTTAAGATCAAAAAATAATTACAAAAAGTACATAATTTTAATATAGTTTTGTCGACACGCCTTTCAACATTTTTGGATGTAGGTATGTAGGTAATTAATGCAAATTTTGAATGAAATAAAATCGATATTGAGTTATAATTTTAAAAAGCTGGTACGGAGAGAAATTAATCTTTCTCATTGAAACCCCCTGTACGGTCGAAATAACATCTTTCTACCAAATGTGGATTTTTAAACGCTGGCTGGTTAAACGCTCTTAAATTTGATCCCCCGACAGTTGTATATGCAATATGTAGTCGGTTTAGGGAAAACGCGATATACCTACATACAGGGCCGGATTAACCATGCCGGGGCCCGTAGGCAATGCACTTCTCGGGGCCCCTTTACCAATGGTGGACTAACGGGGGGGGGGGGGGCGGCCCGCCCCGGGCCTCTGGTCCCCGGGGGCCTTCAAACGCCTCAATGTCCCCTTTATCAAATCCTTAACAAGGCTTTAATGCCATTAATCAGCGGCCGAGAATTTAAATTTCGTCGAACGATGATCTTGCGATCGTACCCTTGCAACTGTACAGGGCGGTTCCGATGAGTTTTAATATTTTTTTAATATATTAGCAGATATTTTTTTAAATGATTTTATTTAAACTAAAATTAAAATTCTGAAGCATATCTTTCCCAGATAATTTATCGATTTATTTTACTCCATGATTATATAATTTAAAATGTGTTTTGTATAATACAAAATTTTGTTTGAAAATTTAACAAATCTGCCAATGCCCTACGGTAAAACCTTAATGTACTAAAAATAAACATATTTTCTCAAAATGCAAAACTTAGCTTTACTAGATAAAATAACAGTCTTTCGAAATCAATTTATAATTTTGTGGTAAAAAAGAGTCAATACGTCTAAAATTTGATTTAAAAACGACATATTTCCAGTTTTGTCTGGTGATTCCCACTTAAGGCGGACAATGCAAAAATTTTTTTTTTGTAATTTTATTTTTTTGTTTCATTTTCTGAAAGACGCATTTGTTAAAAATGCTCTCACCAAATGTTTTAAAGATATTCGAAAAATTGAAGGAGATTTAGAATTTTATGTGAAACAATAACTTAGTAAACACCACTTTTATGATATGTACTATATGCCGACCGGGTTTCACTACAACCGTAGGTTCTTCAGGGCAGTTTGTATGTTGAATTATCCTTCAGCAAAGCCTTGAATGTGTTTTTCTCTAAACTTTGTTAACACATTTTTTAACCTCTATACATCCAATTTGCAGGTCTTAAACTGTTTGAAAATCTAGTGTCTATTTCACCACGTAGGTGAATTTTGTTTAAAAATAAGGAAAAATGGCGGACCAACGAATTTTAATTTCGATTTTTTATGGAAAATTTTCATTGTTCATAAAAAAAATAGAAGGGGGCCCATTATAAAAAAATCCCTAAGTGATGCCATACTGACTGAATTTACTAACAGTTTAAGATTTAGTACATGCAAATCGGACGTATAGTTTTCCCAATATGTTGTCAACCGTGTTGAAAAAAGCAGTTTCGAGAAAAACGCGTTCAAAGTTTTGCTGAACGTTAATTCAATATACAAACTGTTTAAAATGGTTTTATATAAAATGATGTAGGTATCTTCGTCAATTTTACGAATTTTCTTAAAATATTTGGGGAGAGCATTATTAACAAATGCATCTTCAGAAAATTAATTTTTAAAAATGACAATTTTTTTACAGTGGCCTGGTGCCTTAAATCCTTGTTTAGGATTTGATCAAAGGAACATGGAGGCGTTTGGAGGCCCCCCAGAGTTAGAGGCCCGTGTGAACTGAAGAAAAAGCTTGTAAAATTACATCAACTTCTTCAACTAGGGGGGGGGGGGGAGCGGTTCATCCAGTTTTTCCACCCCGGGCCTCTGACGGGCTTAGTCCGCCACTGCACTTACCTACCCTTTTCTAACTTCCAAACTTTTTTTTTCTACCACAACGTAATTTTATTCCTAATTAATTTGTTTTTTTTTACTACATTTTGAAGGTATGCCTTCACTCTCATTCAATAAAAAAAAAACGAAACGAAAAGAATAGTACAATGAGCGGTCCTATCACTAAAGTGATCTCTTCCAGACAACCTTGGTATGAAGAGAAACAAAGAATCTTAGCAAGCAGATAGGTAGTGCACACTAAAGCTTGTACAATATTTATATTTTAAACATTAGAAATAAAAGCAAAAAAACAACAAAAAAAAATGCCAATATAAACCACACACGGCACCTATAATCATATCCCCATTGATACGAAGGCAAATAAAGTAAAATACAACGATGTTTAAATATTTGTTTCAATTATTGACTTTATATTTATTATTTGTGCGTGATGTGAACAGTTATTGGGTTATAACCTAATTATTATAATTTGTTGTTTTCTTTAATGCATGTAATGTTATTAACCTATAAATGTTCGTAATAAAAATTTAAAATATTTAAAACATCTTGAAAGCTGTCTTTTTCCAAAAGTGTGCCGGAGTTGCTCACTAATTGTGAGTCGAACCGTTGACGCAAGTTATTTTTTCTTGGGGCGCGGGGCCCCCAGCCGATGCGGGGCCCCTAGGCAGTTGCCTACTCTGCCTTAGGGATAATCCGGTACTGCCTACATACACAATGTATTACTAAGTATCCCCGAATGAGTGTGCAGAGAGAAAGTGTCGCTGAATAACAAAATTATAAAACATATTTTCATTCACATGCATGAAGGATAAAACTACTCACCTACTGTATAATACAAATGCATAAGTACAAAAAATCCACACTGAAAATAAATTCGTTTGATATCAATGCCACTCACTTGCGTTGACCTTGAAATGGGGAATGCTTAGCTCTTTATGGAAAACAAGAAAAAAATGTTGTTGCGTTGTGCTAGAAGCTCGAGAAAGCTGTACAAAATTCATAACGCCAGAGCTCACCTTCTAGAGTCTTCGATACTTTAGAAAAAATCCGCTTTATAGTTTCGACTTACCAAACGTCCTGAATAGTTTTAATAACTTCTTGAATACAATCTAACAATTTATTTAAAACTACCTGATACCCGGCATGCGTTGCTATGCCATTTAATAAAAAAAATTATTTCTCCCTGCGTGTCCTTTCCCATTCTTCCCGTTACCCTTTCGCCTCCTCTTCCTCTCCCGCGTCACCCCACCTTCCCTATTCCCCCTCCCGCGTTCCCCTCTCCACTCCCGCGTTCTCCTCCCCACCATCGCGGGAATGCGTAGGTTCATCAAATCCCCAAGTTTCATCGCGATCGGATGAATGGTTAGCAACGCATAATTTCATTACACCAGAGCTCATTATTGTGTATAGAAACCATCGCGGGCGTGCGCACATCAAATCCCCAAAGTATCATCGCAAACGGATAAATGGTTTAGCAACGCACAAACTCATATACACACATTTTTGATTTTTTTATATATAAGATAGTGTCGGGTGGCCAACTGTCGGAGGATCAACTATAGTATCACCCTCAGGAATTTGTTTATTTATTTATTTACGCCCTTGAAGGATCTCGGGAGACATGCAGCTATTGGGAGTGGAAAGCACCAATACTGTAGAAAATGTGAAGAGGATGAAGAGACTCCAATTCACTTATGGTGCCAATGTCCTGACCTGGTGGGAACTAGGCACAGATACCTGGGGAGACACATCGTGGAACCAGAAGACTTAGCCACATATCCAATGACAACTCTGGTGAACTTCATTAAAGGGACTGGGTTATTGTTAAAGGATTGAGGTAAAATGGGATATAGTAAAATGGGCCTATGATCTAAGTACTCACGGGAACTAACTGTAAACCGTCTCGGCAAATTATAAAAAAATATATTAAATACGCCCTTGGAGTATTTACATAAATCGTATGATAAAAGAAAGAGGAACAATAAAATACCAATTATTTTATAGTATTATTTCTTTTCCTTTACACTAATAGGAAAGAAGCAGAATTAAAAATAAATAACAACAAAAACAATATTATAAGAATAATAATAAAATTTACGTCAAAATTTCGAAATTTCCGATATAAATTTAGGTGAGGAATAAATGAAAATATTATATCAACCGAACTGAATTTATTTCCAAGCCTATGTAGTCTTTGGATTGGGGAGATAACGAAATAGTTTTAGACCGATAAACAAATAACAGCTCTGAAAATCTCGTGTCACGATTTGGTACTCGGAATGTTATTAGTTTTGTTAAGTCAGATGCATCATTAACTAATTTTAATAAAATAACCAAATCGTTCTTGGTTCTTCTACACGATAGGTCAGTTAAATTAAGTATTTTCATTAAGTTAACATAATTAATTTGTTCAATAGGTATGGAGAGTTTGAAATTAATGAACCTTAAAAATTTATGTTGAACTTTCTCAATTTTTATTTGATATGCTTTGTAGTATGGGGACCAAATAGTGGAATTGTATTCTAAATTACTTCTTACTAAAGCAGTGAAGAGTTTTTTTTAATGAATAAAGTGACGTAAAATCTTTCACTGTCCCAAACATTTCCTAGCCTTATTAGTAACTTCATTAATGTGAGGAACAAATGTTAATATTTCATCAAATAAGATACCCAGATCTTTGATATCAGACATCTTTTTAAGAGAATTACTTGTTTGTCACGTACATAGTTTGTAGTTTGTCACGTAAGTACATAGACTGCTGTTTAATCTATCGTTTTGTTTGTTATATATTAATTTTCTTTATCTTTGTTACATCCGGGAGCTTATGATTAGTATTTTTTGTATAATAATTAATGAAATGTAAACATAATATTTGCTATTGTTTGATTACATTTCGACATGTTGTTATTGAATGGTATTTGGAGTAGGTAAGTAGTATTTAATGACCCTCCTTAGTTAATCCCTCAGGATAATTTGTTAGCATTTGAGAGGAACTCACATAGGCCCCACAGAAATCGTTATGTCTCCATTACTATCATGTTTAGATATGATCTAAACGGTGGTGTTAGCCACCACGCTTTATATTCAAATCTAAATTTTAACCACAAAATAATTAAAATGTTATATGCATATGTTTATGAAACCAAAGTTTCCGACCGCAATTAGACAAAAATTTATGAAACTTTGGGATTTTTTTATTCATTATTTTTACAAGAAACGTGAGTGATTATAAGGCTTTTATACTAGCGAGTTCCCGGCATGCGTTACAATGCCACTAAATAAATCAAGTATTTATTTAATTTTTTAGGTTATCCATAAACAGATATACACCAAATTATTACGAAGAAAATTACAAACTTTAAAAGAAAAAAAAAACCATGGGGGCAGTTTCACTAGATAGTTACTGAACTCTCTGTAGGTAACATTGAAGATGTCGATGCTCAATGCTCAATACAGAATCGTTAAGCAGTTGAATTGCGCTGTTTAATGGCGCATTCTGAAAGGAATAAGTTCTCGCTTTCGGAGCATAAAAAAGTGTGTGGGATCTCCCACGAGTATATGTGTTAGGGACATATAGGTTAATCTCCTTCAACATAGGTGGATTCAGTACAGTACTGAAGATCAGCTTAAAAAAATGTTTCCCCAAAAATATTTTTCGGCGGCCTTCTAAGGTATATTAATATCGAGCATTCCTGTTAAGAACAACGATGGATACAGGAATGGGTAGTATGTATATATTGTATATTCCCTCATATACAGGTAACGCATAAACCTTTTTTGTACTTTTTCTATTTCTGGGATATGGTTTTGTTCAGAGTTTTGTTCATTTTATCTCTTCCTGCGTGTTCTTTTCCATTCGTCGCGTTCCCCTTCCGCCTCCCCTTCTGCTCCCTCATTCCCTTCCCCTCACGCGTTCGCCCTCCACATTTCCCGTCTTCCCCCTCCCCTCTCCCGCTCCCCTTTTCCGCGGATCCTCCTCCCGCGTTCCCCTCCCGTCTCCCGCGTTCCATATATTCAGTCCCGGTACATTCAGTTTTCAAACCATGCCACTGTGTGCAATTATTAATTGCATAGTGCAATTTTTTGTATAATTTTTCATACATCACAAACATTCATTTTTGTATATTATCAAATTTGTCAAACAATCTACCATATTTAATACCTAGCATAGGTACCTATGTAAAATACCTATAATTCTTGATTAGATTGAAAGTTTTCGGTTTTAGTTAATATAATAGGTAAGTACTTCAATTAAATTCATTTATTTAAAGCGTTTATTCGAAAAATTTATTTTGATTAAACAATCGATAGCTTGTAAAATGTCATTTTCAAATTGTGACATTTTTGACAGTTTCGTAAGAGCTTTTGTAATAATTAAAACACTTTTCAGGTGTATTGTCATGCGGTTGTAATAATCCATAAACCTTCGTAAGGGTGGAAAGAAGGTATTTTGAAAGTTTCAAACATTTCCTATGCTTAATAAAGCAATACATAAACAACATAGATATACACATGCAAGCAAACAAACATAAATCGATTTTTATTCGTCTAAAAAATTTTTGTCTAAAAAATTATGTGTGTTTTTATTTTTTTCGTTATCAGTCATTTTAGCTAGGAAAAACATAAGTTGAGCCATTTTAAACCTTTTTTATGCATTTTTTTTGTATCTCGAAAATTATATATTTATTTCGAATTATAAGATTTAAAGCGTATTTTATCACCTCTCAAAAACAGTAATTAGATTTCGGAGACGTTCAGAAATATCACACTTATTTGAATTATATTGCAAAGCGAAAATATTGTCACCTCCTGACAACATATTTCCGAGGCCTAAGGGGTAAATATTTATTGCAACCTATAAAAGAATTGCGGAATTTGTGATAAAATTATTTTTTTTAGTTGGGAGGTTGGCGGTTCGATTCCCGTGCAGACCAAAATATTTATTTTAAATTTGTAATTTGATTACAGCACAAGAGTCCCAACTGCTTCAAACCTATGGCACCCCAATTGGGTAATGTTTTGAGGCTAGAGGTAGTGAGGAGGAGAAGTAATGGTCGAGAAAAGGATTTTTTTTAACATTAACTCCAGACTAGGAAAATAATTTCCCTCACGACCTATTTGATCTTATTTGGGCTCAAAAAGAAGATGATAGAGAGATGTGAAATTACGAATGTTAGAGGAGCGCGCTAATATTTAAAGCGACAAAATCGATGCGAAAATTGTGAAAATGTTTATTAAAACACGACTCGTTTAAAATATAGCAAAAATCTTGCGGGGGTTGTCTTAAACAGCATTTAAAGTAAACACTGTGGATTTTTTCATACATATAACTTGTAAAATAACTGAAACAAACGTGTTTATAATAATTTTTGGAGTAGGTATACTTTGCGATTTTTTTTCTATCCAGGGAATTTTATATAATTTGCGTTTCGGCGCGCGGAATGTCTAGATATTATCTTCAAGAATATTTTTTTAAGAGTTTTAAAACTTAACGTGTTTAAGGGAGATATGCATAGACATATGAATATTAATAGACCAGAACAGACAGGAGAGGGGAAATAACCAACAATAGCGGGGCGCGGAGAGGCAGGATGATTGAAATGATATGTGATTCGTCCAATAATCAATCCAACAGTATATAGGCATCTCGCATTATAATAAATATGACCATTTAGTTCTTAAAAGTAAAATCTGCTTTTGAATGAATAGACCTTTTTACATGGGTGCGCGAATTGCTAGCCACGTTATTAACAATTTTGCGAAATTCAAATATGGCAAAGTAAAGTTCACCTATTTTCATAGGCGGATTTGTTGTTTCCGTATTTAATTAAGACACTTTTACAGATGTTTCATAATTTACTTACCCCAGTAAATAGCGGCTTTGTGTTTCGCGTCGCCATGTATCACGTCGTATGTGTTATCATATTATATTCCTATTATCTGAATAAACTTAAAATAAAGCAAAATAATGCTTACCTATGGAATATTATAATACCACAATTTGGTTTATTCTATATTTCTCTTCTATTTTTACACGTTTTTATAGCACAAGCCATCATTTTTGCCGTGCTATTTCGTAAAATGTACGATGAGAGCTCGACACTGGTCCGGACAAGAATGATGACGTCACATTTTTTAGATTCACGCGAGGCTCTCGCAAGCCCAGCCGGTTCCGATGGAATGGTTCCAATGGGAGGGGGAAATAATACGCCTTTTATCACTTTATGAAATAAACAATTATGGTCTAAAATATCCTCTGACCCACATTCACAGTAAGGCGAACTGACTATGTGGAACCTGGCGAGATGGCTATGACAATAATTATGACCTAGACGCAATCGAGTTATGGAAGAGATTCTACTAGAAACTAGACTTATCCCCTCTTGTAAACTGTTTGTTATCTTTGTGCAGATCTCGTTCTGGGCGTCACAGCGTTTGGCACCAGTGCATTGTTGGTCCAGGGCGGGTAGCGATGAAGTGTTACCAATGGTGCGGGAATCGATGACCAGGGAGAGTGGGTGCTCTGCGCAGTGAATGGTGCTGGTGCCATGGGATGCGGCCCGTGCCGGGGAAACAGCGCCGTGCAGGCTGACGGCTCAGTGCTCGACAGGGTCATCAGCCAGGCGTCCAACGAGGACCAGTGTCTGCTCTACAAGCTTGCCAACTATAAGAAAGGTAATAATTTCAATTTAAAAATAACACAACCTAAGGATAATTTCACGATACAATTCCCCATCGAATTCCAATGCCTTGAATCAAAAATCTGAATATTAAAGTAAATCAGCACCCAGCATTGATATGGGGTATACTTGGTCGAAGTCACCTAGTTACAAAACAGAGATGAACTTAACAACCCAACTTGATGTAAACTTGTTGTTACGAGCTACTAAAAACTTAACTTAGCGAAACGAGTGCCTAAAATCGTTCATTTCGTGTTACGTTACGTAACGTAGTTGTTTTGCTAAAAATAAATGTAGGATTTTTATCAATTCTTACTTTTATCGAATTGCCGCCTCGAATCTATCTATAAGATATATTTATTTATTGTTTAATATTCACGTAGCTGCTTAAAATGTTAATGATAAAGTCTGCAAGAGTCCCCTACCTAAAATATTTCTAACTGCCTCAATTTCGTTTTTGAAAAATGATCTTCACAAAGCTAGTAGTGAGCATTTGGACGAACTTGCTAGAAGACTCATTTGCTCCGTGCGGATCAACAAAGGGTAAAAAGCGATGCCTCTTCCGATCTTTGGCAGGCGAGATAATTCACTTTCTTTTCTTTTTGTTTAACATTTTTGTTTTTGGTCGATTTGGTCAAATTTGATCAATGGTATCAACTTAATACTTATATTGGGTTTATATAATTTCATGGAAATTGGATTCGGAAGATGAAAGGGTTTATTCTTCCAGGTGGTGAATTGATAGACGCCTATAACTTGGGAGGACAAGCTGAAGTGGAGAAGCTGATTCGGGAGCAGTTCGGCATGCTGATGTACAACGAAGGAAAGGGACAGATCATCAACAGAGCTGAGTATCTGCGATGGAAATTCCGAGACCATAAACAGGTGACTATGATTAATTATCGTAGTCGTATAAGTATTTAGTTTGTGGTAGAAACAAAGAGTCGAAACAAATTACATTTAGTTTACGGTAGTTAAAACAAATAGTTGAAACAAATTGATAATTACATTTAGTTTGCGGTAGTTAAAACAAAGAGTTAAATCAGCGATTAACAGCCCCAGACAGATGAAAATGGTCTTATATTATTATTCTGATCTGCTATTTTAAGCAGCGAGTTCTAGTTGCCTGCTATGCATTCGTTATAATATAATCCCTCATTTAAAAAACACATGAGGTATTCATATTTAGAATCTATTGCCTGAAATCCTTAAAGGCTATAACCCCTCCACACAGCATCCCTTAGATGACAAAGACCCTCAGGGAAATTATTTTTAACAGGACCTCCTGTGTGGAGCTCATGTAAAAAAAAGACTACACGTACACAGTGTATGGAAACTCTTAGTCCAAACGATAATCTGATAAATCTACATCATCCAGAGAACCCAAAAAACTTTATTTTTCGACAGGGCCGGATCTACGAAATCTGGCGCCCTGTGCAGTAGGTACCGATGGCGCCCCCCCCCCCCCCCCCACATTTTTATTTTGATTAAAAATTCGTTCACCCCAATTTTTTATTTTTTTATTTTTTTATTTTTTTTTACACTAATTAATCAAATAAAATCAAGACATATAAAGGTTGTAACTTTTTCAAGTGACCTGGCGGTAGCTCTCACACTCGTTTTTTTTTAAAGAGAGAATCGCCAGGAGCCCTATATCTACTCTCTGAATCTATTGGGTAAACAAAAAATTATGGAGCTATTTTAATTATTTAAGGAAAAACTCTTTTTGCGAGTTATGCTTTAAAATAATACAACGAATTGTTTGTTTGTGCCCGTGCCATGATTTAAAATATAGGTTACGAGACAATGCGGGTGGTTTCGCTGAACTAGGTCTATTAGACATTCTTGAGATTTACTGCGTTTATGTATATACCTACCCAACGCGAATATTATTAGAAAAAGCAAATACAAATCGTTCTCATGGCAACGTACAACACAAGAATAGCATCTACAGCTTCTGACTAGCTCTAAAATCTAATAAGAATATAACCTCAAATTTTTACCTTGCATTTCCCCTGTGTTGAGCGAACAAACACCAAATTGAGCGAACAAACACCATTCAAACACTAAACACTGACGTATGGTATCAACGGCTTACGAAAGACGCTTACACTGACACCGTAAAATAACAAATCCAACAAATCTAATACATATTAATTATAGGTACATTTAACGAACTTCAAATAATATGTCAAATCAATGATGAAACTGTCAACACGTTGCAACCTGGAAATCCTGCAAACCGTGCGATGCTTTTGATAATGGAATTTACTGAAGATTTCATAAGAAAATGGTCTTTAACTACCTTCTCCTAGAGACTTAAATCGTACAAAATAAAACAATAGCGAGCTTATGGACGAGACACTAACAAAAATTGTCAGAATTTTGAAAAGCGCAAGTCGGTTTGTTTGATTCAAAGGAACAAAAAAACTGCGCTGTGATTGGTTATTGAATTTGGATCGCACCCATTCGTCGTAAAAGATTTATGGAAAAATAGATCTTACGTTTAAACTAAATATATGGAATTTGTAAAAAAAATCTGTAACTGACTATAAATTCGTAAGCTGTTGATTTCGACCTGATGCGTGCGCATTCTGTTTCTTTGGAAAGTGTTGCTAGAGCGTAATAATTATTTCGTATTATGGGTAATTTTTAAACGATTCAGGGAATATTATGACTAAATTTTAATACAATATTTATTTTCTCACGGCGCCCCTTCGGAGTTGGCGCCAGGTTTTTGCACGTTTTTGAACGTATGGCAGATCCGGCGCTGTTTTTCGATGTGTGTTTCAATTCCTTTTTAATTTATTTTTTTGCAAATAAAGGATGATATAAAAAAATTCTTAGAAAGCAGTAACTGTGTGATTTGACATATTAATTGAAATAAAACAATCACTTTGTTTGCAACCACGATTTTAATGATTTATTTTTTCAATACCGACCGGTTTCGCTTAACATGAGCTTCTTCATGTAAGATGTTAATTAACCCTCTCACTGTTCCTGTATATTATGTTTTGTTCCTTTCATATGTATACCTATATGAACTCACACAATTTAGGTTTTTGTCAGTTTAATTTTATACCCTCAAGATGCTTATGTTAAGCAAAACCGGTTGGTATTGAAAAAAAATTTATTAAAATCGTGGTTACAAAGTGATTTTTTATTTCAATGAAATATTTTTTTTCTTACAAATCATTGATCATATTAAAAAATGCATGTTCAGGTTTAAATTTATATACCTATGTGATTATCAACCAGGCAATGGACATCATATACAAGCCCTTATATTTAATATTAGTTTATTTAATATTCCGTAGAAGTCCTGATATTTGATATTCTCCGAATAGGTTCTACGTACGCCAAATTTAAAGAAAATAATAAGATACCTTTACACTAATTGAGGATGCTTTAGTCCCACTGTCTTTGGAGCAGTTGGGACTCTTGTGCTGCCTTTTAAAAATGTCTATAACATCAACATTAACGGTTTTGCATTTATCCAGGTCGTGCTTCCAATAGAGGCTTCCCTCTCCCGGCACGATCCGCTATCGCGCTGGCACGACCACCCGGCGTGCTGGCAGATGCGGCACCGTGGCGCGCTGGGCGAGTCGCTGCTGCACGTGCTCATCATCTGCGACACGCGCGTGCACACGCGACTGGCGCGCACGCTACTCAAGTGCTTCCCGAAACTGGCGCTCGACGTGGTTGAGGGGGAGGAGTATCTGGGTAAGTACTGAAAGTGGTAATACATTCACACGGTTAACCTCAAAAACCACAGTGCACTTATCCTCTCCCTAGACGTCTGCAAAGCATTTGACAAAGTATGGCTCAGAGGTCTCATTTATAAAATGAACTTCCGAGGTATTTCCCTCTCAATGTCCCAACTCTTAGCGAATTTTACTAAAGAACATACCTAAATTCAGAATCAAACTAGATGGTATCTTCTCCCTATAAGGGCTGGTGTCCACTCACCAGCTCTCTTCAACATTTATTTAAACGACCCAATATCCAAGATCTTCACACTAAAATAGGAAACCTTGCAGACGATACTGACGTCACGTCATCCTCGGTAAGCGAAAATAAAGCTACCCTTAAAGTTTAGTCCTACGTATCCAAAACTAGAAACTTTCTTTAAATATTGGCGAATTAGTATAAATCCCTCCAAAGCGCCGCCTGCGTTTTCTCACGTTGGTATCCTAAAAGGCCACCTAATATCCACTTGTTTGGAGAAAACGTCCATGGAAAAAAGTATCAAATATCTCGGAGTAACCCTTGACAGTGGATTAACTTGTAAAAAATACATAAATGAAACCCTAGCCTCGGCTAATAAAATCCTTGCAGCCCTTTACCCCATGTTTAAAAAAAAATTTAAACTCTCAACAAAAAATAAACTGCTAATTTACAAATCAACTATAAGGCCAAAACTAATTTATGGAAGCTTCATCTGGACCCACGCTTCAGAGTCTCTTTTGAAAAAACTCCACACATTTCAGAATAATGGCGGACTAAGGGGGGGGGCGGGGGGGGGGCGGCCCGCCCCGGGCCCCCGGTCCTGGGGGGCCCCCAAACGCCTCCATGTTCCCTTGATCAAATTCTAAACAAGGCTTTAAGGCACCACATTAAAAAAAATGTATTGTTTTATTTCATTTTGTGATTGGTGCACTTGTTAAGAATGCTCTCACGAATTTAAAAAGATATAAATTCGGAAAATTGACGAAGATACTACATTTTATGTGAAACCGTTTGAAACAGTTTGTGTGTTGAATTATCCTTCAGTAAAACTTTAAATGCGTTTTATTTTTTATTGCATTTTATTTTCGATTTTTCATCGTTCAAAAAAAAATGGAAGTGGCCATTTATAAAACAATCCATACGTAGGGTCATAGTGAGGGTCGGATTAAACATGTCGTGGCCCCTAGGCAATGTCTCGGGGCCCCTACCCGATATGGGGCCCCTATGTAGTGGCCTTCATTGCCTTATGGACAATAGGGTCCTGCCAGAGCCTGCTTAAACATATCGGGGCCCCTAGCCTATGCACGTCTCGAGCCCCCTGTACCCCAGGGGCCCCTACCCGATGCGGGCCCCCTAGGCAGTGGCCTAGACTGCCTAATGGACAATAGGGCCCTGCCACGACTGGCTTAAACATATCGGGGCCCCTCAGCAATGCACGTCTTAAGGCCCCTTTACCCTAGGGGCCCCTATCCAATGTGGGACCCTAGGCGGTGGCCTACGTCTTTTGGATAATATGGAATATTATGAATTTAATTTCCGATTTTTTATAATATTTTTATCGTTCGGCTCCTACACGATGCGGGACCCCTAGGCAGAGGTCTACACTACCTTTTTGACAATAGGGCCCTGCCAAGGCCGGCTTAAACATGTTGGGGCCCCTAGGCAATGCACGTCTTGGGGGCCCCTTTACCCTACGGGCCCCAATCCAATGCGGGGCCCCCTGGGCAATTGCCTATACGTTTTATGGATAATACGGCCCCGGCTATACAGACTGGATTTTCGAACAGTTTAAGACTTGGTGAATGCTGCATGCAAATCAGATGTATAGTTTTTCTAATGTGTTGTCAACCAGTATGAAAAACGTAGTTTTGAGAAAAATGCGTTCAAAGTTCTGTTGAAGGATAATTCAACTCACGAACAGTTTAAAACGGTTTTACATAAAATGCTGTATCTCCGTCAATTTTACGAATTTCCTTAAAATATTTGGTGAAAGCATTATTTACAAATGCACATATTAGAAAATGAAATAAAAAGTGACATATTTTTTTTGTGAGTACCAATCTAATATATGATTTGGAGTTGGGAGGTCCCATAGAAACATCATCCCTTACAGATAAAATAGGAATAAATAAATACAGCCTGAACCGGTAATTTACATTTTTTTTTAAATAAAATTGCATAGTACTACTAATCTTTATAATGTCTTTACAGTTTTAGTTCTAGTTTCACTTACGTATTGCACTTCGTATTATTTTTATTAACTTAGGCCCTTTGCTTAAGGTTATCTTATCATTACAGATAATATAGATAGTAATAAAATAGGTAATTAAAAAGATTCAGTAGCGGACTAACGAGGGGGGAGGGCGGAAGAGGCGGCCTCTGGTCCCCGGGGGCCTCTAAACGCCTCCATGTTTCCTTGATCAAATCCTAAACAAAGCTTTAAGCCGGGCGCAACATCCCGAATTTCTACCGATTTCTTACTTATCTCACTTAAACATTTGAAGTTTTTAAGCTCTTAAAAAATATATGTTATTTTGGAAGATAATATCTATATATTTCCCACGCCGAAACGCAAATTATATGATATTCCCTCGATAGAAAAAAATCGCAAAGTATGCTCCGAAAATTATTATGAACACCTCTGATTCAGTTATTTTACAAGTTATATGTATGGAAAAATTCACAGTGTTTCTTTAAATACTGTTTTAGATAGCCCTCAATAAATAGCTTTATTTTAAACGAGTCGTGTTTTGTTAACACAATTTTGACAATTTTTGCTTCAATTTTACCGTTTTAAATAAAAAAATATTTTTTTGTTTTTTTATTAGGTTTGTCAACAGTGATTTACATCAAAGCTTTCACAGATACAATTACACTGAACATGGTTGATGCTATCACTAATTAAAGACAAACACAATATTGATAACATAATACTTACATATATAATAGCGAACTTTCCAACATTCGTAATTACATATCTCTCCATATTCTTCTTTATTAGCGGGGATACGGCGCCTTAAGGCACCAGGGCAATTTTTTTTAAATTTTATTTTCCGAAGTTAACAATGCTCTCAACAAATGTTTTATGTGAAACCGTTTGAAACTGTGTATGTTGAATTATCATTCAGAAAAACTTTTAATGCGTTTTTCTCGAAACTTTTTAACTCGTTTTTCAACGTTGACAACATATTAAAAAAACTATACATCCGCCTGTATGTAATTTCATTGCATTGGCATTTTTATTTGCATGTACCAACCCTTAAACTGTTCGAAAATAAAAATAAAAATAAATAAAAAATGGCGGACCTGCGAATTTTATAGGCATTCGATTTTTTATGAAAAATTTTCAGCGTTCTTAAAAAAAATAGGAGATCCTCTATAAAAAAATCTCTATGTGGTGCCATAGTTTCTGGATTTTCTAACAGTTTAAGCCGCCGCTACCCAAATTTCTACCAATTTCTATCATATCTCCCTTAAAAATTTAAAGTTTTTAAACTCTTAAAAATATGTTATTTTTGAAGATAATATCTAGACGCGTTCCATGCCGAAACGCAAATTATATGACATTCCTTCGCAAAAAAAATTGCAAAGTTTTCTCCGAAAATTATTATAAACAGGTTTGTTTCAGTTATTTTACAATTTATAGTTGTGAAAAAATTCACAATGTTTCTTTAAATAATACTTAAGACGCCTTCCACGCGATTTTTGCTCTGTTTTAAACGAGTCGTGTTTTATTAAACATTTTCACAATTTTCGCATCGATTTTATCGCTTAAATATTAACGCGCTCCTCTAACATTCGTAATTACATATGTGTCCTTTTTGAGCGCGGATGCGGCCCCTTAAGACTTAGTGCATGCAAATCGGATGTATAGTTTTTCTAATATGTTGTCAACCAGGTTGAAAAACGTTTCGAGAAAAATGCGTTCAAAGTTTTTCTGAAATATACAAATTCATCATACAAACTGTTTAAAACTTTCTTGATTTTTTTTAGAATTTCCTTAAAACATGTGATAGCATTATTAACAAACAAATTTTTTAGAAAATGAAATACAAAAAAAGACATTTTTTTACAGTGAGGCCCCTTAGGACCAGAGGCCCGTGTGATCTGAATAAAAATCTTGCAAAATTACATCAACTTTTTATACTAGGGGAGGGGCCTCATTCAGCTTTGCCGCCCCGGGCCTCTGACGGGCTTAGTCCGCCACTGGGTAGCCCAACTTAATAAAGATTTTGAAATTCCTTTATTTAAAAAAATACATCAAAACTCAATGTCTGATTAATCAACTGGACGATCGATATACATATTTTTAAAAAAATATTTGTATATAATAAAAAATATAATATAATCTATGCCAGGGGTCACCAATTGCTTTCATTAGGGGTCCGTTTTTTTTAAATAACATGACTGTCGCGGTCCGGAAGGACCGCGACAGTCATGTTATTTATTTACACGTATCTGTGTTTTACGTATTAAATATTTATCCAGTCACAATGTCTATTGTTAGGGGCCAGCGCTCTCCACCTAGCCATCGCCTACTTCAACAACGAGCTGGTGCAGGATTTGGTAGAGGCCGGAGCCAACGTGAACCAGAAGGCCATCGGGAGTTTCTTCCTTCCTCGAGACCAGCAGAGGCCGCGGCCCACGCGCACCACGGACTACGAGGGTCTGGCTTACCTTGGCGAGTTCCCGCTGGCCTGGGCTGCCTGCTGCGCTAACGAGTCCGTCTACAACCTGCTGCTGGACTCAGGGGCGGATCCTGACCTGCAAGACTCTTTTGGAAACATGATACTTCACATGGTGGTGGTGTGCGATAAGCTGGTTAGTTCATTGGCTCTAAGATATTTTTAGTAGAAAAGGAATTAAAACTTGATTTAGATGCAATATCTTCATGACGGCCGGCGTAATCCAGCGGTAAGGCGCTTGATTCCCATACCGAAGGTCGTGGGATCGAATCCCGTCATGACAAATAAATTTTATTTGATTAATTTGTGTTATTTCACAAAGATTCATTTAAAATAATATATACCTAGTATATTTGCGGCACGTTCCAGAGTGGAAGATACTCTCAGTATCGCCCTGGTGTAAGACCACCATTCAGAATTGAAACGCTGCTTTAAATGGCATTAGCCGTGTTTGGTGACCAGATCTGAATAGCCAGGCACTTCCCCACCTTCCTCCACCCTATCTCCTTCCCCTCCCCAATACCTTCAGCCTCACAGCATACCCCAATTGGGGATGCCATAGTCTCACTGGCTTGAGACGGGAGCAGTTGAGACTCTTGTGCGGTATTCATATAAAAAAATAATATAAAAAATGGGCAGATGATGAGAATAAACTTTTCTTTAATGTCAAAAAAATGTGTATATTACAGTATGTCGTATAGGTACGCGTTGCAAAAACCCGGTCAAATTTGATTATAAACTAAATGATGAAATATATTAGTGAATTCCATAAGGGACCTCAGGGTTACATGTGATCCCAAACATACTTTTTCAGATCATATATGTAGTGTAGTTGGCATCATCGTGTTATAAACTTCTTGGATTTGTGATAAGAATAAGTAAACAATTTTCCAAGCCCGAAGTAATGACATCGATGTTCAACTGCATTATGCGATCAAAATTAGAATACGCTTCTGCTGTTTGGGCACCATACCAGCAAAAATACATAGATGTATTGGAACAAATTTTAAAAAAAATCTAAGGTATCTTTGTACTAGAATGCATGGTGAATACCCGCGATTTATGCATCACGTGGATTTGCTCTCTGAAACTCCTACATTGCGCTATAAAAGTCTTCAATCTAGGAGGAATGGGACCCTTACAGTAACAGCTTATAAAATTATAAACTATTAGGTTATCAGCCCATGGAACCTCTCCAACCTCTTGGAATGCTATAAATTTTTCGTACCGAATAACGACTTGCTCTGTATTCCACATGTCTGAATGGACGTTCTGGTCCAGCATAGCATGACAAGAGGTATTGTGCTGCTAAATGATATCTCTAGGTCTCTTGACATTTTCAACATTGGCCTTGAAGGTTTCAAGAGTCATTTTAGGCAAGAACGAAAATATTTATTATTGTAAAATTTTTAATTTAAAGTTATGTATTTAGTGTAATAGGATAACTTCAATCTGTAATGCACATATAAAAAAAGGAGTTAGAAGAAGACGAAAAGGTTGATCCAAACACTCGCAGCTACTTGCACCAACAGGGCCTATGTCATCTTTTGAAATGCTGTGTTGAGCGTATATTAAAGCAAAGGATGGTGGGAAAGTTCTGGGAAGGAAAAATATATGAGGGGTGGGCATGGGCGTAGCCAGATATTGATTTAGAGTGGGGCAAAAAATAAAAATCTAGAGTAGATACCTAAAAAAGTAGGCTTCTACAACATATTCATGCTTTAGGCTCTATGAATACAAATGATATGAACGGAAGAAGGAAAACCATCCTATGAAGTACTGTAAATTTCAAAACACGACTCGGTCGACAATCTCAGAGGTCATGCATCGGTCAGCCAGGGTGGGGCAAATGCTCCACTTTGCCCCACCGTGCCTACGCCCATGGGGGTGGGTAAGAATCTTAAGTGGGGAAGTGTGTCTAGAAGTGATGTATGTATGAATCCATTCCATCCACTGCGATGCAAGGCAATAGGGTCGAGAGTCTTGCTGGAGAATCCAAATGGTCTCCCTCGACCAGTCTCTCCCGATCCGGCCCTGGAAAAACCTCAACCCATGAAACCGAGCACCTCTGCTAAGTCCCCAAACGTAGTGAACCACTTGTAGTGACCTATGGTAGAGGTGTTGGTTATCTAATAAATGCTACCCATATCCACCTTCCAAATTGCCCTTCCTTCCAATCTGATGTTTATGTTCGACTTATATTTCATTATCTTTGTGTTGGACTGTTTATCATGAATGATATTCTACTTCTGCAGGACATGTTTGGCTATGCGCTGCGTCATCCCAAGTTACCAGCCAGCAACGGCAAGTCCAACACACAAGGCCTCACGCCGCTGACGCTGGCCTGCAAGTTAGGTCGCGCCGAGGTCTTCAAGGAGATGCTCGAGTTGAGCGCCAAGGAGTTTTGGCGTTACTCCAACATCACGTGCTCGGCCTACCCACTCAATGCGCTCGACACGCTGCTGCCTGACGGGAGGACCAGTGAGTGCTGTTATTATTATTACTATAGACTTGTATATTATCTGCTTCATGCTTTCTACACACTGGCCACTTGAGCCTGACCCTGTCCTCAAGTCGAAGAGACCATACAGCCAAAAGTACAAACAACAACTATGTAGGATAATATATGTATGGGGGTCCGCAGTTTCATCTCTGGACCATTTAAAAATAATAAATAAATGCCATCAAAAGTCTCGCAATCGTTACACGTTTTCGTTTCGATATCATTTTCCAGTATCCGACAAAAATAATTGAATATTACCTACAGCCTTTCAACACAGATGTTACTGATATTGGCTTGACAACCAAACCAATAGGCCACTTGCATTACTTTTTTTTAAATTTCCGGTTAAGGCAAATATTCTAAGGCATTCCGTGTTTTTTTTATCGTGTTTTTGAAACCCTGGCGATTTTTTGAAAATTTCAATCCGAAAAATCTGACCATTTTTTATAAACCGGAAAGACAGGACATAATTTGATGGGTGCGAAAAAAAATAATTACATAGGTAAAAATTATTTTTAAAAAAATACGCATTCCACATGAATGGCACAGGAGAATAACGAGGCATACCAAAAATATTACATCTCATAAATATTTGTTACCTTGATCCATCTTACTGATCATTAATCATTATAATTTTCAACGTCTACATATGACTAAATCCAATGTAATAAACTTTTACTTGTAAATTACAATTATAATAATATATTATAAAATTTGATTTTGTTAAAGTCAGCACTTTTACCATTATTCTCCTGAGCATCTATACGAGGTTCACTTTACACACCGCCATCTTTATTACCATCTGTTAAACATCAAAACAAACATAAGTTCACAAGGTAACAAACAATAAATCTAGTGAACAAATTGAAAAATTACCCGGAAATCAAAGTGTTGCCATAGAAAAAAAAAATTGTGTGGAATTTTACAAAATTAATTGAATATTTTGGAGAGGAGACATTTTCATGTAGTGATGTCACGAGCTCAAAAAACGGATTTATTTATTTAAAAAAAAATTAAAACTATAAATTTCTAAAAAAAGGTTTTAACATTTTCGGAATCTCAGTAGAAAAATCTATCCACACGATTTTTTCTAAGCCATTATGAAATTTATGCAAGTGGCCTATTAGAAATATCTTGTGATTTAGCTTTGAAACGTGATTTCTAGGAAGCAACCTCTTTATCAAGTTTTTGGGTGAATGTACAGAGAGATTATAAGGAAATATCAAAAGAAGCACTGAAACATTTACTGCTTTTCTCAACCACATACATACCTCTGTGAAAATGCAATCTTTGCTCT
Organism: Limnephilus lunatus; assembly: GCA_917563855.2. Taxonomy (NCBI): domain Eukaryota; kingdom Metazoa; phylum Arthropoda; class Insecta; order Trichoptera; family Limnephilidae; genus Limnephilus; species Limnephilus lunatus. The sequence goes on along the minus strand of OU830603.1, from coordinate 44,915,354 downwards.
TGTACATACTAAAAATAAATACAGAAACAGATAACAAGTGGAATCCGATTAGAGATTACAACTTAGTAATAACATCAACCCTAATCACTAATTTAGTTGCAAAAAAGCAACATCAACTTCACATTAATTAACATGAATGTTGGAGTTGCTGTTGTACGTTAATTATAATCGTATTTTTTTGTAATTCTCGTAGTAAAATATTTGGTCTGAAATTCTTGCTGGTTTTTTTATATTACGGGGTGCTTGAAAATTGTGCTTGATTTTCTAGGAGTCCGTGGCTGAAAAAGTTAGGTAAACTGGTGTAGAGTATTGAAAAAGTTTCTATCGATTTTTTTTACATTAACTCCATACAGGAGAACCTGAGAAAAATCGTTTCCCTCAGGGCCTATGCCATCTTTGGGAATGCTGTGTGGAGGATCTTTTTAAGTAAAGAAAGGACAGGAAGTTCTGGGAAGGAAAAATGTACGAGGAGTGGGTAGGAAACTGGAGTTCAATGTATCCAGGTCATCCACCGCCAAGACCTAGTCACCCCATGAACCTGGGCACCCTTGCTAAATCACCAAACGTAGCGAACCACTTGTGGTGACCTATGGCAGAGGTGTTGGTCATCCATTTAATGGTTCCCGGGGTGGCGGTACCCATTCCCGCCTCCCAAATTGAAAGATAATCAGTAAAAATTATAGAGTTTCAAATTGACACAACTAGGGAAATATGTGAACAGTGGACACTGGGAAGGAATCTGTTTTACCTTAATTTCACACAGCAGGTTATTTTGGTATTATGAGTCATTTGGCTGATCAATGCACAAGTCTGCTAGCTTGAAGAGGTTTGGATTATATGAAGGAGAAAAAGCAGATGCCGGTAGCTCGTTCCGCTCACGAGCCGACTCACACAAAAACGAGTCGAAGAAACGACTGGTTCTCATGAAGCCAACATCAACTGTGAACTGTGAACGGGTGTTTCACTCGTATCCATCGAGTTTCACACACGTGCACTGGAACACAGTTGATCGATGCTGCGAATTCTTTAGAGCAGGCTCCATCAAAATACATGTGGAGGAGACTTAACATACCTACATTGCATCTGTGAATTAGAGATGGAAATCGGTTTGTTAAGAACGGATTGTCAATCAGACTGACCGCCCTCCTTTGCTGCACAGAACCAAGTAGGTTTATCAAATATTTTGGCGCACCAGCCCAAATTTAGCATCCAAATTCAATTGATGGACGTACTCGTATAAGTAATTGTATATGGTTTCAGATTGGAACTCAGCCTTGTTTATTATCCTCAACGGAACAAAAGAGGAGCATCTGGATATGTTGGACGGTGGTATCATTCAGAGGCTCTTGGAAGAAAAGTGGAAGACGTTCGCCAGGGTAAATACATTACTGTCTTCTTTTTTAACCTTTTGGACCTGTAGAAACTAGATTTGTGTAAATTCTTACTTCTGGATGTCTGTTTAGTATGTTCATAGTATTTATTTGCATTCAGGATGCGGGTATGGGAAATAGATTGATGGAGTTATTCCTTTTTTCTTTCCAAATATGAATCCAATAGAGCTATAAATTGGTTTGTATTAATAGCATTGATGACATGTTGTTGAAGTTTGTTCCATGCTTCCTCTATTGTATTTGCAAGGTACTATTTCCTAGTATTGGATGCTAAAGGTGTTTTGTTAATTTTTCTATGTATTTATATATTTTTGTTGGTGGTGAAGATTTCTTGGATGCCAGAACAACTGCAATGTCCAGATAAAATTTTAAAAGCCTCTATCAAGTCATCCCTTTTTCTTCTATCTTTTAATATTGGTAATCTTCGTTCCTTGCGTCTATCTTCATATTGCAAATCTTTCAAAGCTCTTGATATTTTTGTAAATCGTCTCTGTACCCTCTCTATTAGATTTATATCCTTTTAACAATATGAAGACCATATTTGGATATCATCATGTCCGGTGTTAGGTTAAGGAAGACTTTCCTGATCAAATATAAATGATAATAATAATATTTGGATGACAAATCACTTCAAGGGCGCTGTACAAACCTATAACATATCTCTACAATCTTACTTCTAACTACAAACTAGCCACTCAAGCGACAGAACAATTTAAAACTTTTTCCTCAGATTGCTCATGATTTTTTGGTGATCATTTTTAATATTTTCCGACCACATTAAAAAATTCAGTACAAATGCATCTTGGAAAAATTTGCCTAAAACTGGCAGCAAAGCGATCCAAGGTATTTTAAATAGTGCCATATTGTGGCAAAAAGCGCTCCAGTGGCTAGACAAACCATTATAACAACTTATGTCTAAAAATTGCATCCACTGGTTCATCTATCACTGAAACGAAAACACATGTACAATGATTCGACCAATGAACGCGATGCTGCGTAAAAATGTACTGTACAGATAGAAAATATTCAGGACCATACTTACCTAGGTCATTTGAGATTAACACTGTCAATGAATTTGCTCTTTTGATGATGATTGCAGAATCAGTTCTTGAAGCGCCTGTTGATCTTGTTCATCCACTTGGTATCGCTATCCCTGGCCGTATACCTGCGGCCCTCAGAGCGGTCCACACCGCTGCTGGGCGCACCCGACAGTGCAAAGGACGCGTTGCGCTACGCCTGCGAGCTAGGCACGCTCATCGGAGTGCTCAGCTACGTGCTGCTGCAGCAGGGGGATGAGGTCAAGAACCAGGGTTTGGGAGCCTTCCTCAAACAACTGGTAACCATCAATAAATACTGCTAAATGGTTACAATACCTCCAACTTCTGACATTTAAACCGATAAAGAAAGCTTCACTTCAAAGACAGAGTATGCAATTCACGCTTGGAAAAAGTGAAACCTTCATAAAACTAAAGTAGATAAGAGAGGGGAGGCTACGAAGCACCTCACAAAGAAGAGACCTATCTCATTCTCTCGCAGGCTAAATCCTATAGATCAGCGGTTGGGGAACTTTTTTAACCATTACCCCAAAATATTTTTGCGTAAGTCGATATTACCCCTTCCCCCCATTTGGAAAAGAAGAAAAACAATGTATATTTAAATAAAAATTATTTATTGAATTAATTTACACAGAAAATAAAAAAAAAGTTACATGAAAATAGTAAGTATGTAATAGACAAACAAAATAAAATTCTCAAATTGGACCAAACAAAATTCAGATTTTCAGGTTTCCCTTTTAGTTTTTGAAAAAATGATGTGGCTTCATGCTTGATACAATTACTTAAAAATTGGGACTTTTGATGTAAGAGCAATTTGAATACAGTCTTCGGCGTTTAATCAATTTGTGTTCTTCGTTTTTATGTTCATTAGAGTGGAAAAGCCTTGTTCACAAAGATAGGTTGTTGCAAATGGCAGCCACTTTTTTACCGTCTCCTCATGTGCAATTTTGAAAGCCTTCGTAGCTTTTGACATCCAAAAAGACGACAGATTGGCTTTGTTCTCAAATTGAATACGTGCTTCAGTATAAGATTGAAGTTCAAGTATTTTTTCTGCCAAACCCGGAGGTTCTTCTGGTATGTTAGCAATTTCACATTTAAAGGGATCTACAACCCAATTGAAAGTATGTATATCAAGATCTGGAAAGTAGTCAGAGAACCGCTCTCTGAGTTTGGTAAGATGTTTTATAACTGTATCCTTGATGTCATCAAAAGTATTACCCAAAAAAAAACATTTTTACCCCACCTAGGGTAATTTACCCCGGTTCCCCGACCGCTGCTATAGATGTATGTGTTTCTCTCTTTTTAGTTTCATCGAGTTTCAAATCACAATGGTGTTAAGAAGTTTTCACTTCAAAAACAAAGTACGCAATTCACGCACGGTAGAAGTTAAACCTTCATAGAACTAAAATAGACAAGAGTGGGGACGCTACGAAGCACCGCACAAAGAGCGGAGCGATTATACTATCTCATTCTCTAGCAGGTTAAATCCTATAGATGTATGTTTTTTTCTCTTTTAAGTGTCGTTATTTTTAATTTTATCAAGTTTCAAATCACAATTTTTCACTTCAAAAGTTACACAACTTTTAAAATCGAAAAGGTCTGACCAGACCTTGTCGCTCATCGGAGGGTTAATGTATTGTAATTAATTTTATTTATTTATTTATTATTTCATAAATGTTTACATGTTACATTTTAGTCAATTTTTTTAACTACCATACTAGACTATTGCCCGTGTTGTGGTAGTCATACATGAAATATTATTTTATATAAACAGATAATAAAATTTAAGATGAGGAGAGAAAAAAAGAACATATTTAAGGATAAATAAAACTAAAAAAATACTACTACAAATTAAAATAAAAACAGAAAGCTGAGAAATAAAGAATTAAAAGATATTTTAAAGAAGATTGAAATAAAAATTGAGAAGTATTATTCTTCTTGAAATAAAAATAAAAGTAAAATTTGGTAACTATTCTTCTAATGTATTGATTGTAGACCCACGCCCCCGCCAAGGCCATCTTCCTGGTGTCCAACCTGCTAATCTTGGCGTGCATCCCGTACCGACTCATAGGAGACAAGGAAACGGAGGAAGCCATTCTGGTGTTCGCTGTACCCGGCTCCTGGTTTTTACTGATGTTCTTTGCCGGGTAAGATCTGAATATAATCAATTTTTTTTAAATTATTTATTTGTTGTGGCTTATAAACACGAATTGGATATAGTCCATTCATTATTGGTTCTTTCACAAACATTATTAGATTGGTTCTTTCACAAACAGGTGATTATATTAACTTTGCATGTAAGATCTATGATCACCATTTTGTTAAATTCACTATTAAGTTTTTCTGCATTATAATTGATTTGGTGGTACATAAGAGTAATTTTAGTAATGTACCAAATAGAGGGTACACTTTTACATATATGTAACTGCATACTCAAGTCTGACTAAGGACAATGAGATGTCTGACTAATCAACTGGATGATTGATATTCTTTAATAACTAACCTTTTCATAAGAGGTGCATCATTTTTCATTAGATTAATACGAATATTTATCTTGTATTTTGATAATATCATTGGTATTAATGGGTCTTTTGTGGATATCAATTGCCTCCCGATTAGGCATGCTCGATGCGTTTTGGGTCTTCCCAGGATTTCAGAAACAAATCCAAAGTAATGGCTAGTTTGAATTTTTACTTGTTGAATTGATATATATATATATATATATATTGTGTGTTGCAGAGCTGTTCGGTTGACTGGCCCCTTCGTCACCATGATCTACAGTATGATCACGGGCGACATGTTGACGTTCGGCATCATATACATGATCGTACTGTTTGGCTTCTCTCAATCTTTCTATTTTCTCTATAAAGGTGAGTCCTTCCTTCATTCTTGTTAAATGCGTATCTTTATTATTCAAACAAGTTTGAAATTATATACTTTTCTGCACGCTTGTTCTAGGATTTCCCGGGGTGAAGAATTCTCTGTTTGGAAGTTATCCCAGCACCTGGATGGCTTTGTTTCAAATCACTCTAGGAGATTACAGCGTGAGTATTATAATAAGTATTTTTCCGCGATAACCACTAGTGTGTTTTTGGCCACAATTGTTACAATTGTAAATATTCACATACACAAATGTATACTTTTATTAGTCACATACTGACTCACAATGGAGAAAACCATTCTAGTGTCCTGACTGTAGCTATTCATATTCAGAAAAGTCCAGTTTAATAGGCACTTCCTGACTCGTAGGGGGGAAAACCACCTTTTTGTTACAGCTGTAAATATTCATGTTCACAAAAGTCTAATTTAAATGGTCACATACTGACCCACAGTGAAGAAAAACATTATTTAGTTTCAACTGTAACTATTCATAAAAGTTGAATTTAAATAGATACACACTGCTTTCTCCACAGTGGAGAAAAACCATGCCTGTGTCCGTGATTTGCAAATTACGAAAAACAGAGTAACAAAATTCATTCCCCAGTTGTAGCTGTAGATTTAAACAAAAAATCAGTAAGTATTTAAGGCCCGCGTAATCGTTTAAAAGGAATAAGAAGGAGAAATATTGTGTAAATAGATATAATAGAGGGAGCGCGCTAATAATAAAAAAAAAGATAATAAATTAAGCGAAAATTGTGAAAATATTCAATAAAACATGATTATCACATAACCATTAAGAAATATTTAAGGAATCACTTATTTCTTTTATTTTTATTTTCAACTTTATGAGTAAAACCTTAAATTAAAATATTTAATTAAATGAAGACAATATTAGCGAAAGTCAATCGAAAATCTGGAGACAGAAAAATCAGAAAAAGATATTGGCACCTCTGGGACTCAAACCCAGGACCCTTCTGCTTACATGGCAAATGCTCAATAATATATGCGTTAAGAAAATTAAGTTAATGTTGGTAGTTCTTAGTCGAAGTATGATACAGTTTAAAGTGACTGAATTGGATATAGACACCTTAAAAAAAATACAGTCTAAAAATAAAGCAAAGTAAACTTTACTACTTGTTATTGTGTGTATTGTAATAATTTTTATCAAAAAATTCACACATTTCGATAGTTATTATCCATTACATTTAGATCTACATCCCCCCCCCCACCCCGCGCTACCTCTCAAACGCAGGCGAGAGGGGGCGGGTTTGAAGAAGTCGTATATCCGGGGCTGGGTAGCAGTGTCCATAACCTCATACCCATATTGAGTGGTCGCCTGATTCATTCATGGTTTGACTGGATGGTCTCTAACATTGTATTGCTTGGATGGTCTCTAACATTGTATTGCTTGGATGATCTCTAATTCCAGTACTCTGATCTGGGCTCCACGACATACCCGAACCTCAGCAAGTCGGTGTTTGCCATCTTCATGGTGTTTGTGCCCATCTTGCTGCTAAACATGTTGATCGCCATGATGGGAAACACCTACGCACACGTCATCGAACAATCCGAGAAAGAGTGGATGAAGCAGGTAAACTATCATTTCATCATTTGCATTAGTGAAAGCCCAAATACGCTTTTTTTTTTTTTTAAAGGCTTTCGTACGAATAGTAAAAATTGGTGACCAGACAACTCAGAATTAACTCAATTTGACACCTCTTTTGAAAAGTGATTAAAAGTGATAGTGATAGTGACAAAAAAAGTGGTCAAATAGGTTAAGTTAGTTTAGGTTGTGTGCTATTTTTAAATTTTTTTTCATAGTTAAGTTGATTCTACCCGATGGAACCGTAAAAATTATAATATATTTATTATACTTTTTTTTAATATTAACATCACACAGCATACCCAAAGGTGACATAGCCCTCTCAGGGCCTATGTCATCTTTGAGTATGCTGTGTGGAGGGTATTTTTAGGGAAAGGGAGGAGAGGAAGTTCTGGGAAGGAAATAGGTATGAGGGGTGCGTAAAAATCTGGGGGTCAACGGACGAACGTGTGAATTCATACCACCAACTGTGTTGCAAGGTGATGGGTCAAAGATTCTGGCTGAAAAGGTCAAAAGACCTCCCTCAACCAGTCTCCCTCGATCCGGCCCGCCATGCAACAGGTGGACAGACGCATCAGCCGCCAAGACCCGGATAAATCTCACCCCATGAATCCGGGCATCCTGCTATGCCAAATAGTGAACCACTATGACAGAGGTGTTGGTTATCCAATAAATTTTTCCCGGGGCAGCGGTACCCATACCCGCCTCCCAAATTGATTGACCTTGTTTCTTTGTTGTCAGTGGGCCAAGATCGTGGTGACCCTAGAGCGTGCCGTGCCACAGGGCGACTGCCATCACTACCTGCAGGAGTACTCCATCGGCCTGGGACCCTCGGACGACCCTCGCTACGAGCAGAGAGGCGTCATGGTCATCAAGTCCAAGGCCAAGACCCGCGCCAAGCAGCGCAAAGGGGCCGTCACAAACTGGAAGGTAATCAGATCGAAGAATTACATTTGACTTAATATTTATGTCCAAAATTGTAAATGGTAGAATAGACAGTCCTGATTTAATTAACCTCATTGAATTCCATATACCCATAAAAGACACTGTTTAAATGCAATACCAGGACTGAGCATACGAAACATTCGCTTGTACCTAGGTTGCATGAAGTTACTAATAGATATGCAGATGTGGCAGATCTTTTTAACTGGAGTGTAGGTTACAAGACGGCTATGCTATAATTTTTTTTTAATCAATTTTAATTTTATTAGTACTATAGATTTTTGTATGTAATTGTATCTCTGGTGTCATTTCTTAATCAAATGTCACAATTAACTGTTATACAATTTATTTATTTTTTTCTTATTTTTTCCTATGATTTTGTGTCATGTAATCAGTGTTTATGGTATATTTTATATCATAAATAAACAGTGCGGAATCATTTTCATAAAACCACACAAAAGACGGATATTTTTTTTTACATTAACTCGATATGGGAAGCCCTGAGCAAAATAATTTCCCTCAGAGTCTATGTCATCTTTGATGTTGTGTGGAAGGTCTTTTTGAGGAGAGGAAGGAATGAACATGTTGTAAGTCTTGAAGAAACCCATGTTGTAGGAGGAAGGAAACACAGAGGCCGGTAAATCGTTCAGAGACGACTTTTTTTTCATGTATTTTTTCCTGTTAAGCACTTGCATACTGCTTTCTAACAAAGTATGCAGGGATACTGGAGGTCTAGATTCATTCAAAATAAATAAATGTAGCTTCGCTTAACAAAAAAATAAGAATCTTGCGAGAGCCTTGATGAAAGAATAAACATCTGTTACTTATAGCGGGGCGGGTAAGTAGTAGATAACCTCAAATGTACACCCAGCTTCTGGGAGACTAACTTAACTCTGGCTTCGAAGGAGCCCCCGTGCCTGAGCTGGTCACTTAGAGTTACACCAAGCATATCAATGGAAAGCATCTTGGAAAGATTACTTAAATTTATCAACTTGATTAATTAAATGTAACGTTGTTATCAAATGGCTATTCAGCGCCATTTTTTTCAGTTTTTTGACAGTTGAAAGATTGAAAGGAATCTTTCATAATATGCGTCGATGATTTATGTGCGAGCTCTCTCTAGGATTACTTTGCCCAATGTTTTCTACATTATTGTGCATTTTTTAAATTATAATGTTGTTCATGAATGGTGAACTGTTTCAGCGTGTTGGCAAGGTGACTATCAACGAGCTGAGGAAGCGCGGAATGACCGGAGAAGATTTACGTCGGATTATGTGGGGACGGGCCTCTATATCAACTCCTACTAAGATACCTATCAAGTAAGCCATCATTCATTATGAACTCTTAAGTAATGCCACATGTTTGTTTCTCTGGAGATATACTTCTCCAATACTTTTCTATAAACCAATAAAAATATTTCCAGACCACTCCTCGACCCGTCCGTCCAACAAACGGGTCTGAACATCGCAGGCGGGTTCGGCGAAGCCATGTCTTCGGCACTGGACGTGATGGCCTTCACACACAACCTCGACATGGCGGGCGCTAACGGCATCAACCTGCACAGTAATGCAACGAGGGGGGCCGCTCCAACCGGTCATATGGTCAATGGTATGCAGGTCTCGGGGACGGCGGCAGGTAATGGCATGGGAAATGAGCTGAAGGTGCCGGGAGGTTCGTAGGCTTTGCTTTAATCGTTCATTTTAACTGTGGATAATGGAAACAAGGTAGATGAGGCATGAACCGTTATAGCGCATCGCCAACATTAACTATAACATTAAATAATTTATTTTTTTTTACATTTAACCCCATGTGGTTCGCTACGTTTGGTGACTTAGCAGGAGTGCCCGGGATCATGAAGTTGAGCTTGTCTGGGTCTTGGCGATAGTTTTGCCTGCCACCTACTGCATCGCGGGCCCGATCGGGAGAGATTTGAGAGGTTGAGGGAGACTTTCTGACCTCTCCAGCAGAGCTCTCTCGAAACATCGCTTTGCACTGCAGTGGGAGAGATGGATTCATTCATCCATCACTCATGGACCCATTGACTCTCAGAATCCTACCCACCCCTCATACCTTTTTCCTTCGCAGAACTTCGTTTCTTAAAAAGACCCTCCACACAGAATACCCAAAGATGACATAGGCCCTAAGGGGAATTATTTCCTTCAGGCCTCTGGTATGGCGCAAATGTTTAAAAAAATCACCTTTCGGGATGTTGTGTCTTTTTAAGGAAAAGTAGGAGAGAAAGCTCTGGGAAGGAAAGGGTATGAGTGATGGATTGGAATCCAGTGGTCAGGATGTCCAGGGGAATGAATCCATGACAGATGAATCCATCCCTCCTGCTGCAGTGCAAGATGGTGGGTCAAGAGAGACCAGCTGGAGAAGTCAAAGGGTCTCCTCAAACCGGCCTCTCCCGCTCCGGCCTAGCACGCAGCTGGTGGACAGACGCATCTGCCGCCAAGACCTGAAAACACCTCACTCGATAAACCAATGAACTAAGTTACCAAAATGTAAAAATGGTTCCCGAGGTAGCAAATTTTATTTAGTTTTCTTTTTTTTTTATTATTGTATAAAAATTGCATACAATTTGAATTTATTACCCGCTAAGCTACTGCAAGTAGCTTGTCAGCAGGAGATTGGTTCTACAGATTAGTTACAACCACAAATTAAATAATCAAAAACGCATTAGCATAGCAACAACACCCACAAATACACATACACCTATAACATTCCTATCAACTAATTGAATTAACTTTAACATTATTTTAACTATACACCAAACGCATTACTTTCATTGCGAGTCACTTTGATAGTCTATGCAGTTTGATTCTAGCTTGGCAACAGTTTGCACCCTTCAGGCCTTGTCTCCCTTTGTTTCCATTATCTATGACTTTAATCATCATTTTTATTTATTACATTTTATATTCTACAATGGTATTATTGTTTATCAAATGGAAAAAATTCTTGTATTAGATTAATTGAATTCACCAATGGCCGTAAACGAGCAAATGCAGATATCAAATACCTGGTTGTCACTTCACATCTTGCACTAGTTACATATTTATGCAAGCAATAGAATGTGCAAGCAGCAATAAACAAGCAGCAATGTGTATTATCAATAAATAGTTCTATAATATGTATTTCACTTTGATATTCTTTTTAGCAGGAATGCCAATGAATACTGCAAACAGCACCCTCAACTTCCAACCTCAAGCAATAAACACTGGCGTTACAATCCCCATATCAACTCAGAAGGTAATGAATCAATCGCAGTCGACATTATCAACACAGTCTCAGATCTCCAGCGGCATGGTCATGCAGGGATCTACAGTTATGACTGGGCAGATCATTCAGGCAACCAATACACATATAATGACTGGCCAGCCAACAGCTGCTACAAACAACATAATGATGACTGGTCAACCAATGATGGCTGCTAATAACACTATGATGACTGGTCAACCAATGATAGCTGCTAATAACACTACGATGACTGGTCAACCAATGATGGCTGCTAATAACACGATGATGACTAGTCAATCAATGACGGCTGCTAATAACACTATGATGACTGGTCAATCAATGATGGCTGCTAATAACATGATGATGACTGGTCAATCAATGATGGCTGCTAATAACACTATGATGACTGGTCAACCAATGATGACTGCTAATAACATGACTGGACAGCCAATAATGCAGGGAATGATTGCCAATAATATGATGTCTGGACAGCCGTTAATGCAGGGAACAGCTGCAAACCATGTGGTGAATAACATGATGTTGACAGGTCAAACAATGATGCAAGCTACTGCCGGGACTAACATCATCAACAATATGATGATGTCTGGTCAACCAATGGCAAACTTAAGCATGCTTACTGGCCAGCCAATGATGCAGATGGCTAGTCAGCAAGTTTCCATGAAGATATACAGCGACCCTTTGAGGGAGATCATCCATCTGTCGGACTCGAAGGACTCTTCCGAGTTTGAGGATAAGATAAAGAATCTTGCAGCGGAGGCGGCGAATCTGTACCATGTAGAAGAAGTTATTCCACTTACCAGGGTGAGAAAAACAGTTTCCTTGTTACTTCGTCATATTCATTTACTTTCCATAGTCTCCATAAAACAAAGTTGGATGTATCAAAGTTGAATCTAATCTAATTATTACAGATTTTAAAAATGTAAATATATTACAGATATTAAAAATGTAGGATACATAAGGTACTTACGTAAAGAAGTGTGTCTATGGGTTAAGTGCATCGACGGCCTCCTTGGTCGAGGGGTAAGACTCACGACTAGCAATCCGAAGGATGCGGGTTCGAATCCCAGCGTGCGCAAGTAAATTGTATTTGATTGATTTATGTTAAATAATATATGGCATATTTGTGGCCCATTCCAGAGTGGAAGATACTCTCAGTATTATTCGGGTATAAGACCACCATTCAGAATTAAAACTTTGCTTGAAACTACTTGTGGTAGATTATATACTATTTTTATAAATACATATATAAATACAATCTGGTCAGACGGTACAATTGACCAAAATGTCATTTTCCAAAAAATAAGTAAGTTATTACTGAAATAGAATTAGCTGACGCATGGCGGCTAAATTTTGCATCGGCGATTAAGAAATTTAGAAAGAAATGTATAACCTATTATGATAAACCATTTATTTCTCGAAAACACACTGAATTTGCAACTTTTTTTTTACATTAACTACACACAGGAGGCCCTGAAAAAAATAATTTCCCACAGGGCCTAGGTCATCTTTGAATCTATTGTCAGCTGTGTGGAGAGCTCTTGAAGAGACCCATATTGTAGGAGGGAGGAAACGAAGAGGCCGGCAAATCATTCTACAGCCGAGCTGTTAAATTCAAGAACGAGTGATAGAAGCGAGTCATTCTCACGTGACAAATTTCATCCGTGTATATATGTTAGGCGCGCTTTTGGCATGTTTGCATGCTCCAATGACGCTAGTTCCTCAAAGTATCTTCCATTGTGATGGTGGTAGAACAAGAACAGCATACCTACCTGACGTTCTAAAGATTGCGATCCGCTTGTTAAGATTGGAGAATCTATCAAACGGACCGCCCCGTTTCTGCACAGAGTCATTGGTTTTTTTAAGAATTTTGGTAGGTAATTGAATCTGACTCGTTAACTTTTATGGCGTACTTTCCCTGACCTACCTTAGTTCGTAATTGAAAAAGTTTTACCTTACAATAAAACTTATATTATGTACTTAGCTTTATTTAAAACCTTTAAAGTGGGAGATAAACATTACCATTTTGCAGCAAAATCGACGTTTCTTACCAATATTCGTGTGAAATTCTCAGTTTAAATCTGCCGCCAATGTCACCTGGCAGTTCCAATTGCATCCGTGAGGCGGCGTTGCCAGCACGGCAATTAACTAAATTAAAAGATACTTTGAAATTTCATTACATTTTGACCAAAATACCAAATTACATATATGTATGTAACAAAACTATGTATTTGCAGCCCTTGGTGAAGCCGGCAGCGCCACAGGTCAGTGTGGCAGGGGCCCTGACCAACCTGTTTGGCGTGGAGGCGGGCACCGGCCCCACGGTGGATTGGCACGCCGGGGACAAGCGACAGAAGAAACTATCGGCCATGGAGCCTAGTGACAGCGATGGCCTCGGAGGTTAATGTTGTTATAACTATTATATTGTCATCATCCTTTCTCCATAAATAAATCAATCATTAGTGCTACTAGCTACAACCCTTGAACACCAATGGTCCTGACCTGACAGCATTTCTGTTGTCATATCTGGAAACTCGTAGACTAAGGTATTGGCTAAAAGTTCAATATTTACCACAATCTATTTTACAATTTCGGAGGCAGGTATGGGTACCGTCGCTCTGGGAACCATTTATTAGAAAACCAACACCACTGCCACAGGTCACCTCAAGTGGTTCGCTACGTTTGGTGACTTAGCAGGGGTGCCCGGGTTCGTGGGGTGACGTTTGTCCAGGTCTTAGCAGCAGATGCGTCTGCCCCCTGCTGCGTGGCAGGCCGAATGAAGAGAGACTGGTTGAGGGAGGCCTTATGACCTTTCTAGCCAAACTCTCGACCCATCACCATTTCACCGCAGTTGGAGGGATGGATTGATATATACATCACTCCTGGATACACTGAGCCCCTGATTCCTACCCACCCCTTGCACATTTTTCCTTCCCAGAACTTCCTATCCTTCCCTTCCTTAAAAAGACCCTCCACACAGCATCCCCTAAGATGATATAGGATCTGATGGAAATTATTTTTCTCAGGGCCTCCTGTGTGGAGCTAAAGTAAAAAAAAAAAATCCATATTGATGGATCACATCCAATATGGATCAGAGTGCTACCCAAGACGTTCATTATTTATTGTGGTTTATCAAATATTTATTGAACAAGTAGGCTACCATATTGATGGATCACAATATGGATGTGTAGATTCCTGAATTCCATATCTTGAACTCACGGATCATGATAAATATTGATGCATAGGCTACACATTCAATATTTATTATTTATCACGTGAGTTCATAATCCGAAATTCAGGAATTTACACATCTGTGATCCATAATGTGATCCATCCACGGACGTACAAAATACATGGACTTGCCCTTACGTACTAAAAGGCGTGTTATTTCCCCTTCCCATTGGAACCATTTTTCGGAACCGGCTGGGCTTGCGAGAGCCCCGCGTTAATCTAAAAAATGTGACGTCATCATTCTTGTCCGGACCAGTGTCGAGCTCTTATCGTACATTTTACGCACGGACGTTGTATGTCTATGGAACACATACTATGACATCGAGATACATGGCGACGCGAAACACAAAGCCGCTGTTTACTGGGGTAAGTAAATCATGAAACATTTGTAAAAGTGTCTACGGAAACAAAATATTCGACTATGAAAATACTCAGAACCTTACTTTGCGAATTTGGACTTGACACATCTGTTCATAACGTGGCAAGCAATTCGCGCTCCCATATAAAAAGGTCTATTCATTCAAAAGCAGATTTTACTTTCAAGAACTAAATGGTGATATTATAGTGCGAGGTGCCTATATACTGTTAGATTGATTTATTGGCGAATCACAAGTCTCTTTCCTCTCTTCGTCCCGCCATAGTTGGTTTTTACCCCTCATCTGTAAGTT
The DNA here is from genome assembly GCA_917563855.2 of Limnephilus lunatus. Classification (NCBI taxonomy): domain Eukaryota; kingdom Metazoa; phylum Arthropoda; class Insecta; order Trichoptera; family Limnephilidae; genus Limnephilus; species Limnephilus lunatus. The sequence continues at coordinate 44,900,329 of OU830603.1, read as the reverse complement.
TTCGTCTAGCTATTTATATGTCTATGGATCCATCAATACTCTAACAGGGGTCTCCAAACTACGGCCCGCGGGCCACATCCGGCCGGCCAGTGTCATCAATCCGGCCCGCGACAGCTAATGACCGGTGTTTCAATCAGGCCCGCGACATCTAATGGCTTATTTTTGTTGTGATAAGTTGGATAAAAAATACACAATGATAGTAACTAGGTTATATTTACTTGCTAGGTAAAGCTTAACGACAAGTATAATATCGAACCAACGAGATTATTCGCGAAAAAGTACTACTAGCACTATCTGTTAGCGATGGATGGTAGGTACTATCACTACCTATTTCCGCCTGTAACCACCAGATGTCGTCAAGTGTTGTAGTCGTGAAAATACACTACAACACAACAGTAATTAACTAGCCAATTTAGCAAGCATATTTTTACAAGCGGATGTATGAATCCATCCCTCCAACTGCGGTGCAAGGCGATGGGCAAAGATAGTCCGGCTGTAAAGGTCTAAAGGCCTCTCTCATCCAGTCTCTAACCCGCCACACAGCATGTAGGCAGACGCATCCCCTGCCAAGACCTGGACAAACCTCACCCCATGAACCATGAATGATAATGGCAGGAAAATTAAAACGGTTTTGGCCCTAGGAACTTACTGGAGTCATCAGTATGGCCCTAAGGCTGAAAAGTTTGGAGACCCCTGCTCTAGCCTACAAGTTCAATAAATATCACAATATTTGATAAATATTGACATCTCACAATAAATATTGAGCGTGTAGGATTCGAATAAGCGGAAGACTAGTAAATATGCACCATATTTGGAATTGATTTTGTGGTGAAACTTTTTTGATTTGAGCTTTCGTTTTCTAGTAAATTGGAATTTTTTAGTTCAAAATTTGAGAAAACTTAGTCGCTACAATGTTGTTATTGTCTCTTAAAATACATCGAAGCCTTAGAATAAGGAAGAATACCAGAAATAATGCCAAAATCTGACCATTTTTGGCTTAAATTTCATATGCAGAACTAGGTTTCATCATCATTTGAAGTTCAAATGGGATGGCGGTAGTTAGGATTATCAGACAAGTGCAAGAGAGACAGAGCGCATGTTACATGGACTAGATCCAAAAGGTGCTAAGTCAGTGTCTACATTGCTTTTCATTTAAATCTGTAGGGAAGGCATTTCCAATGTTTTTCTTTATTCTGTGGTTTAGTATGAGAGAGTGGTTCTTCTGTTAAGTTTCCTGGCTTGTCATTTTGTGATGAGAGTTTTGAGGTTAAATATCTTTTATAATAAATGTTAAAATTTCAGAAGCCCCGTTGCTGGGGCGTTCGGCTCGCACTCGTCGCGCCCGCTCCGCCACCAAGCGCAACATCGGGAGCGGCAAAACCAAGCCAACCTCCGCCGTCACCCGCAGTGGTCGCTTGCTACTAGCCCAGGACAGCAGCTCAGGGGACGGAGGCCCACAGGACAAGGGTGGCTTGCAAGACTCCCAGCAGGGCCTGGAGGTATTGCAGACTGAGGGAAACATCTACAGGTGAGCTGCAATGTGTGGTATGCTGATTTTAGTGTTATGAACCATGGGGTCACCTGTGCTTTAACAGACAGCATTATGTACAGAATGCACTAGTAATATTATAGTATATGGATACTGCAGAAGGGACAGAGTTGTTTTTTTGTTGGCTCTACACAGGAGGCCCTGAGAAAATTAATTTCTCTCAGGGTCTGTGTTACCTTAGCATCTATCTATGTGGAGGGCGTTTTTGAGGAAAGGAATTTCTGGGAAGGAAAATGTTATAAGGAGTGGGTAGGATTCTGAAGGCAGTGTGTGTGAAATATGAATCCACCTCTTCCTCTGTGGTGCAAGGCGATGGGTGGAGAGAGTCTGTCTGGAAAGTACAAAGGGTCTCCTTTAACCGGTCTCTCCCAATACGACCCGACATGCTGCTGATGGGTAAACGCATCCGCTGTCCAGACCTGGAAAAACCTTCCTGCTGAATGGAAATGGGGGTGACCTATGGCAGAGATATTGGTTATTCAATGAATGGTTCCCAATATCCGCCTCCCTCTATGATCAAAGGGCTTTTTAAACGACTTCGAAAAGGAGGAGGTTATCAATTCTACGGTTTTTTTTATTATTTTTTTTTTTATGTGTTACCTCAGAACTTTCGATTTGGTGAACCGATATTGATGATTCTTTTTTTATTAGAAAACTGGCGCTCCCCGTGTGGTCCTATTTTAATTTGGTCCAGTTCTGACAATGGGATCCATGAGAAAACCATATATGTCTTAAATTTGCAATAAGTATGTGCGCGACAAATGGACGAATAACTCAATATTACGCAAACAGATTTCAATGATTCTTTTTTTGAAGTAAAACTTCTTTACGCACTAAAAAGCTTACGCTCGTCACTAAAAATCAAAAAATAAATAAAATTTTAACAAAACAAAAACGACTTCAAAAAATGCACTAAAAAGTAAAAAAATAATTTCGTACAATTGTTATTTTTGGAGTCGGTGTCAGCCAAGATCTCCATATCTCACCTATAACTACCAATGTATGTAATTACCTTGGCTGACACCGACTCCAAAAATAACAATCGTATGAAATTATTTTTTTTACTTTTTAGTGCAATTCGTTTTTTGTTTTGTTAAAATTTTTGTTTATTTTTAGTTTTCTAAGCTCAGGTATGAATTATAGTCTGGATGTTTGAAAATATCCATCATCTTACGCTGATTGTTGTGGCCAACTGAATAATTGATTGTACAAGTTGCATGCCAGTGGACTACCTAACGATAGGAGTGCTAGTCACATTGCATTTGCCTAAAGATGGGAGTGACAGAAAAACTAACACTTTGATTTCTTCCCAGAACAAGTAGGTACTGAGCTGTGATTGAAAGTGTAACCACTGAGAAAGAAGTGACTGAGGTAATGTTTCCTTTGTAGAATCCCAAACGTCTCTCACGAATCCGAAGTGGCGGAGATCCGCAAGACTTTGGCCCTGAAGGACGTCCGGCCCAGCAACATCGAGCAGGCGGCGGGCAGCCATGCCGTGATGCCAGGACTGCAGGCCGCGGGACCAGGACATAGGACCATGGACACCATTGCCGAAAAGGCTGTCATCTTTAAAGGTACATCAAACCATCACCGTTCATCCACTCACGTATCCAGTAATATGATTGTACTTAGCTATCTAACACATATTTCTGAGGGCTCTCATTTCTGGAAGTTTGTTACATATGTTTCCAGGCGTCGCCGATATTGTTAACCAATACTAACCCCTACACACCTTAAAAAAATCAACTAAATGAACAAATTCTTTTTGTATTCCAACTATATTGTTAACTGACCAGTCAGTGGTTGAGTGGGCATCACGTTTGGGTCCCACTCAGGCGTTCCGTGTTCGATTCCTCGGCTGGCTAAGTCCTCCATCACGACTCAAGCAACATTTTTGGCTTACTGTGGTGGTAGTAGAAGATTTTCAAATATTGTTGGGTTATTGTAACCCGGGAATGTTTGTCTTTCTTTTAAAAAAATATATATATATTTCTAATGCACACCTTCAAAAAATCAACTAAATGATTGAATTATTTCCCTATTCAAACCATACTAGGCCCTGCGGGCGGCTTTTGTTTCGGCTTTAGTGTTGTGATCATTTTGTAAAACCAATAGGAACTGGTCCAAAATTAGCCCGTGTATCCACTGTAAACAGTGTCAACCAGTGTCCACTAGTGATGGCCAAGTCACCTCAAAAAAGTAACCGGGACGAACTATGACGTCAGACGTCATTTGTCATATATGTAATATACAGCCACTTTATACAACTGAGAATTACCGTCAATCTTCCGAAATCCGGGAGGTGCTCCAGGTTAACAAACTCGTAGAACTTATACCTAGAAATGGAACTTATACCTTTGCGTTTTGCCGACGAAAGTAGCGTCATCTTGTGAGGAATTCTTGAATTAGGAATCGAACTACAATGGTAGCTTTGAGTGAAACTCCACGTACACAGATGTTATTTGAGGCGCGGCCGTTAAGCGTGGCGTCGACATGCACTCGTGGCTGAGTTATGAAATTCAACCACACGCAGGCGCTTACGTAATAATATACTGCGATTGTTGACCAATACTACTGCACACCTTGAAAAAATCTATATTGTGAAATTTTGTGTTATATATGCCCATCAGAAATATTAAATAGAACTAACGCTTATAATCGAAAATTAATACAAGAGTGAGGAATGTTTCGGAAGCATCTTCTATCCTTATCCTATATTCCTCATCCTATCCCCCTCACCTAAAATTAATTTTAAGATACAATAAATCTCCATCTCCAAGCAATTTTAACATAAGATACTTTTTGGCTTGACTTCATTTAACTTAATGTATTTATATTATTTATCTCTGTATTTTATGTGTAAGCTGTTTGTCTCTTACAAATAAATAAATATCTTTATTAGTCTTTCCATCCCTGGTAAACAAATATGTACATATATTATATATGTATTATATTATGAACAATATTATGTAGTCACACTCTCCTAATGAACAATGAGATATAATTGATATTATTTATTCTAGGTGAAGGATCTGGCATCGAAGTGGAGAGTGGTAACAACGAACATGCGGAGCATTTTAGGGAGGAAAAAACCTATAGCAAGGACAAAAGGAAAATTGAAAAGAGAAAAACTAGGACTCGTCCAAAAACAGCCCGTCATAATAGGTAAGTACCCGCACAGTACGCATTAGAACATTGCTTAACTTATTACCTACCTTTGTAACGGTTCCATGACAGTTGATCTACCGACAGTTGGCCCCATGGCATATTTATATGCAAAATGCTGTCGGCAGGGGTGGTTCTTCACAGGGGGACAATGTGGACAGTCCCCACCAGTTACACTCAAAACCTACTAAAGGAAATAACAGTCGATACTTTGTCTTCACCAAAATGAATGAATTCTTTAACCATAAATCAGAAATAAAATACAAACAATTATTTCGGATGATTTTAATAAGACCCCATGCGCATATAGCCAACAATGTAATAAACGTAAAAAACAGCGGGTCTATTTCTCAGTGTGCAGAATGTAATGCGCACTTGGGGGACGATCAGAACCATCCCCATACTTTCCTTGCGTTGTTTCGCGATCGTATTGTAAAAAATGTCGATCCCCACCACTAAAGAAGTGCTCAAGCCGCCACTGGCCGTCGGTTTAGGGATCGGTTTACCTGCTTACATAAAATAAACTAAGTGACCACGAAGATATATGCAGAGAGAATGTATCGCCGAATAACAAAAGTAAAAAACATATTTTCATTCAAATTCATCAAGGATATAACAATGACGTTATATTATAAATAGACTCGCCATAGTCTCACATACTCACAATATAATGTGGAAAGCAAGCAACACTCTTTTGTTTTCAGCGGTTTTCAGTATAATTTCTAAATTCAAAAGTTCATTCCTGTGTGATAAAGACAGACAATCAAAGAATGTACGTGAGTGAATGTCATAGATTCATAGTAGGGCGGCTTATTAGTTTCTTCGCCGAATACTACTGTCACATCACGGGTGTGACCTATGGGTGTGACTGAGATAACAAGATATGATTATTCGGTTACACAATATGACAGGGAAGGGTAAAGGCGGGTAAAACGTGACACACGGGCAAATATTTTTATATTTATTATATGAGTTTTCATTAGTAATACAATATTGGTACTATTATAGTAGTATTTTTAAGTACATATTTTATTATACAGTACAGTTTATAGGTTCAAATGATTATACAAATCTATATAGATTAATAACACCTAGGACCGTTACTATTTACAATTTTCATCAACGACATTATTAAATTAATGAACGCGTTACCCTTTGTACGTTTTACCCCATCTTTCCCAATGGAATAAAACGAATGCGGGACGCTGTGTGAACCGACTTACTGTTAGTAGGTTGTCCCTGTTATGCTTATGTCACTTTGTGATGCAATTTTCGCTGTCTCCTTTTCGACTATTTGCCGTTTAATTGAAGCATTTTCTCATCACGCAGGAGCTTTGCAATACAATTTACTTACTGGTAAGACACGACCTCACTCGACGCGTAGCAGTTTAGTACTAAAGTACTAGAAATAGAGACAGCTACAATCGTATTGTGTTTGGCTTCCCACTTTTAGATTTCTACCCCGCGTCCAGTATTAATGTCTTTGGGATATAACTACTTGTCTGTATACTGTATAAACCAGCGCATAAGTAAAAAAATCGACACTATGTTTATATAAATTCGTTGGATATTAAAAGCAAATTATTATGAAAGGTATTTTTGAAGTCGATTTTTCATTTGAAATTGGTAAATAATGCACAAAAAATTATAGTTTTATAGTAAATATCATTTCTGGAGAGCCAATTGTCGGCGTATCAACTGTCGGGCCACCCTTTGTAACTGTCATATATCTGATAGTATTTTTATATATTAATGACTGTACAGTTTAGAATCGTTGTAAACGGAAGTGGCACCCTCTGTTATTTTCAAAAAGAACTGTGGAATTTTTCAAACAGCATCCCTTGTGAGAATAATGTCGAAAAGAACATTTATACATCTTGGAATATCTGAGTTTCAAAAACTTACAACAACCCAAACCATTTTCCGAACAATTAGAATAACCTGTAGACAATTATTACTATCTTAGATTCTGAAATCCCAAGCGTTAGTCTTTTGGCAAATCCGACACTGAAGGCAAGCACATTAAAATAAACGATGTAATTTTTAGTTAATCCCTAATAAAGAATTGTAAAAACAGATATAAGTTTGTGTTCTATCCTTTGTGTATCCTGCAAACCATTAAATTTTACCATTACAGGGTGGCCCCAATGGTTTATGTAAACGAGGAGACCGTCACCACCAAGTCAGCAATGAAGAAGAGGGGGAAGTCTGCCCACCACACCAAGCGACTGGACTGGAAGAGGCCCAACACGGAGGAGCCCCAGTCGCCCCCCGATCCCCTAGAGAACTGGTCCACGGCTGGCCTAGCCTCCATGAACTCGCTACTGTCCTGGGAGAATGAGTCCGATGGATATTGAAAGTGTGATCTTAAGGCCAATATTGAAACTGACAAGTGTCGAAATTGTGACGTTAATCCTCTTAGTATCAGAGCGCCGATCTTACGGTGCACTTAGATTGCATTTAACGCCTCACAGCAAACTTGGATGTACATATTATCTTATAAAAGACAATGACCGTCAACTTCATGAAATAAGGATAGTCCATTTGAGGAATCTTTTGCCATCCAAATACATTAATTTATCAAACATTTAGGTTTATTAAGCTGAGAACATTCGGGTTAAGTGTTAAGTATTCTAACGAGTGTTGAAAATATGACCCAAAGATCTATAATTTATATAACGGATGTTGAAAGTCTGAATCAAAGATCTATTGCATATCTGACGGGTGTTGAAAGTCTGACCCAAAGATCTATTGCGTATCTGACGGATGTGGAAAGTGTGACCCAAAGATTTTTAATGTTTCTGACTGGTGTGAAAAATATGACCCAAAGATTTATTATGTATCGGGTGTTAAAAGTCTGAGCCAAATATCTATTGTGCATCTGACGGGTGTTGAAAGTATGACCCAATGATCTATTATGTATCTGATGGGTGTTTAAAGTGTGACTCACAAATCTATAATGTAACTGACGGGTTTGGAAAGTATGACCCAAAGATCTAGTAATGTATCTGATGGATGTTGAAAGTCTGACCAAAAGATCTATAATGTGTCTGATGGTTGGTTGTTGTCTAAGATCTATAATGTATCTGATGGTTGGTTGTTGTCTAAGATCTATTATGTATCTGATGGTTGGTTGTTGTCTAAGATCTATAATGTATATGGCGGGTTTTTAAAGTTTGACCCAACAATCTATAATGAATCTAACGGTTGAAAGTGTGAATAGAATTTTTCCTCTTGGCCACAATCAACAACAATATCAATCACCTGTTAAGAAACCCAGAAACTTTCCAAATTCCTTTTCAAAGAATCAACCTCCTGTGCGAACGTGTCGACTGTACAACATTTTCTGTAGTGGCAAGATTATGGATATATTTAGCGATAACTCTCAGAACATTCCAAAATTTCTTGAATCTCTTGTTTTATCTTGACTTTACTCAACTCAAACTTTACTATCTCTTCATTTTATTTTTTGTTTTTGTTGACATAATATTTGTGTATGACGTTATTGAACGATTTGTATTTATTCTTTGTAATGTTTATGTTAACCCTCTGTCTGTTGTGTACATTGATAAACTAAAATAGCTGCTAATCACATAGCGCTAGCAACGTTGATAAGTTTAACCCTTTTTAAACGAGCGTCATGTATACATGCCCACCAATTGCGTGCCTAAAAGACGAGTGTTATATATACATGACGCATATGTGTGAGAATTTGAAATACCAGTCCACAGGTATCACAAATTCTTTAACGACATTGTCTTTAAAAGGTTAAGAATCAACTGAAACACCAGCCCTAACAACTATAACAAATAGGTACTTGCCCAGGATATAAGAATTGAATAGTGAGATTTGTTTTCATGGAAAATTAAAACTGACCAGTATTTTAAGTGTGAATTTAATAATGATGATCAAATTACTAGGTAAGTAGGTACTAACAAATTAATTCAACAATGTAATATTACATTGGTAATAAATAGTCTTTGTAAGTTGATAAATTATTATTTAGTTAGATTAATTATGATAGTATCATGAGTTGAATTGACATGATTTTATTCAGCTCCTTCTAAAAATGTTCAAAACATTAAAGTCATTGTAGGTAAGTCATTTTATTATGTATGTCTTACTCCGCTTACTCGTTAATACGGAATATTTTTTATGTCGGGGGAGACAAAGAAACATACAAAAAATATGCTTTTAACATTTTAATTTTGTAAAAATTATTTCGCTTACGTGGTAACGCCATTTAGTAATTACCGTTTTTATTTCATAGACAATCAATCATAATTACACAAACCCGCTAGGATAAACCCTGAAAAACCTGGGATGTTTTTTAAAATTATGATGACATGCAGCTTTTGCAGTTTAAGCTCAACCTTAAAAAGGAATATTCCGTATTATCCGTGCATCAAACTTCGGCGACACAAAAGTTCCGTATTATCCGTGAGGTGGACCAATTGCATACTTACCGTCATTTTTATTACTTTATTACTGTGTTTGTATAGTAGCAGAAAATCGTCAGGTTTCAATATTTAATCAATAGACTTCCCCTAACACGAAATCTTGGTATCATTTCGACGTGTTGGAGGCAAACCACATGACCATATTTTTGGCTCCAGGAGGGTTCGAGAAAGCTTTGAGTAAACTATGACATCGGTCGTAAGTTGGCCGCCGAAAAGCATACATTGAAATAACCAGACTCTGCGCAAAAAAGTAAAGTTTGCTAAAGTAAGGCAACGATTTGCAGCTCACTCCATTGCGAGACTTTTCTGCGTAGGATTTGAACATTCATTTTTAACAGACCGTGCCTTATGGATGTAGCCAAGTTTTGTTTTAGGGTGGGGCAAAAATTAAAAACTTAGAGTAGGTAAAAAAGTAGGCGTCTACAACATATTCATGCTTTAGGCTCTACGAATACAAAAAATATTAATTTTTCGAAGAAAACTTCTTCGGAAAGGTTTTCACTTTGTGATGGCATTATTTATTTTAATGAAAAGACAAATAACTTTGTTTACATCACTTTTATTTGTTTACATCATTAAAATAAAAAATATAAATGGAAGAAGGAAAAGCCATCCTATGAAGTGCTGTAAATTTGAAAGCGCTGATGACTCTGTCAACAATCCCAGAGGTCATGCATCGGCCAGCCAGGGTGGGGCAAACGCCCCATTTGCCCCACCGTGCCTACACCCATGCCTTGCCTAGCGTAGCGATGCTAAAAATGAGTAAGATGGATAAATTATAACACTTTTATAAAAGTATCTTAAATAGTTTAACAAAATATTCAGTTTTGGAAACAAACGCTAAATTTTGTTTGTTATTTGGGATTTGTAGTTAAGTTTTTTACACAGCTAACAATTTGCGTGTCATTCTAAAAAGGACTAGTAATTCGTAAGCAGATTTTATTGACAAATCACAGAAAGAGAGCCAGCCATACTGCCTGCTCAACTTGGTTTGTTACCCTCTCATGGGCTTGTCTGTCAATTTGGATGCCTATGATTCTAATGGTTCCATGCCAACTCAGAATGAAACCAACTCAGAAAGGCCATTAAAAGCTATGAAAATATCATTTTAAAATAGCTCGTAACCCCAACCTAACTTAATCCATTTAACCATTTTTTTTCTGAGGTGGTTCTGAGTTGGTTTAATTCTGAGTTGGCCGGTCACCGATTCTAATTATTGTAATTTATCTATTGTGTTTGTGAATGAAAAGCGAATAAACTGCATTTCCGTGTTTATTTTATAAAAACAACCATAACTATTTAGATTGATGTCCCTCAATTTACTATGGAAACTAGAAAATTAATATTTTTATTTTTATTCCACTAATTAGATTGTAAGATTTACCCAAAGTGTACTTATAAAATTAATAACATAAATGTTATATGAAGTAATTAGTTTAGTGGTGCTGATCAGATTGGTGCCCCTCATCCCCTATCATGGTGAGAAATGCGATCTAAACGGAGCGGCGTTAGAAAAAACACCACGCTTTATATTCAAATCTAAAAGTTAACCACAGAAGAAATAAAATGTTCATGTATATGAAACCAAAGTTTCCGAATGCAATTTGAGAAAAATTATGAAACTTTGTGAATTTTTAATTAATTATTTTTACATGAAGAGGTGATAATAATGTTTATATTACATTTGTCTTATAAAATAATATATGTAAGTACCTAGATGTTTTTTAATTTATTGGTTATCAGTAATTTTAGTTTGAAAAAACGTAAGGTGGGCCATTTTTGAAACTTTTTAAAATTTTCATTCATAATTTTATTAATAAATTGTATATTTATTTATAAAAATAAAATATGAAAGGGTATTTCATCACATGAGACGATGTATGAATGTGAACGAGGCAAAGAGTGTGTGCCAAGATCGAGTTGTGTGGCGGTCGGCGGAAACGGCGTGATGGTTAGTTAGTTAGTTTATTTCATCACATTTCAAAATCAGTTATTAATTTTCGAATAGGTATATTAGAAATGTCCCATTTATTTGGATTTTATTGCAAAGGAAGCATCCATAAATTAGAGGGGAGTAGAGAAGTGTGACAAGGGGAATGGGGGATCATCAGCTCTGTGACGTCACATGTAAAAATCTTAATTATTAAAAAATTATTGTAAAATTGCAAAATATGTGACGTCACACTAGGGGGAAAGGGGTCTCACAAATGGGATAATGTGTGACAGGGGGTGAGGGGGGGGTCGAAAAGTCATGAAATTCGTGTGACGTAATTTATGGATGGCCCCAAAGTGAAAATTCTCCAACCTTCTGACAAAATATCTTCGAGGCCTGAGGATTAAAAAGTGCAAAGTTTTAAGTGACAATGTCAATGGCCTTAATTGTATCATCACAGTCATAACAACTTCTATGAAAAAAAAGGTGTTTATACTCTTTCCACTCTTGTCTACTTTAGTTTTCTGAAGGTTTCGTTTCTACCGCATGTGAATTGCACACTCTGATTTTTTTGTTCTTGTAAGAATTAATTTTGCAAGTGTAACCTAGTAAGTTTTGCCTAAACCATTTGCAAAATTAGAATTAGGCACTAGGTATCTACTTTTCTATTTGTACCTAGTTTGTAATAAAATATTATTGATTGAAGAAAATTAAGCGTTGTCCAAAAAATCCGACGTTTCCGCATTGAGTAAGTGCCTGCCTCAATGCAATTTTTTTTCCATATTTATTTTTAAATTTAATGGTTCCCGGGGCGGCGGTACCCACAGTGGAGGATAACGTGGTGTTTGTGTCTTTTATAATACGTCGAAAAGTTTTTTTAACCCCTTAGTTGCCTAAAAAATCGAAATGCTTAGTTCGATTTTGTAATAGATTATGGAAATTATACTTCATTTCAACGATTACTTCCAAAAACAACTATTTACGTGCACAAAATAGGTCATTAGGTTCTTACTGAGTAGGTACCTAATTCATATGTATAGATTAAAATGAAACTTTGCAAATGTCAAATCCATACAAAAAAATGGTGGCAAATAAAAAATTTTATGCGGGAAATTTGAACTTCGATTGAATTAAAAATTATTTTTTTACCATCATCTATCCAAAACCTTGTTTCTTGAAGTAGTAATTTCCAAAATCTATGCCAAACAAAAGTGCGGCGGCCTCTGGAACATTTATCCTATTTTTGTCTATGTGGATTCACTAGTTTCCCTCTTGTACTGCGAATTTCCGAGCGTCGTCTACAAACATTTATGTTTATGAAAGCTTGTGCATGAACTAGATAATAAGTAGTAAGTACTTTCATAGAATTTGTAATTGTAATTTGTAGGTTAATTTTTTTCTGAAAAAATGGCTTTAAAATAATATCTAAATTAAAATTGAACATAATGTTCAGTACGTACATTTATAAAATTAATTCATAATTATTTTGTAAGTACCTATCAATTATTTATCATAATATTAACAATAAATAAAAGTATTTGTTTATGAAATGATTATTTTATTCTGTCAATAACCCCGTAAATAAACCAAAATATCGCTACACTTTTGTGCAAAGTACGTTTCTCTACCTACAGGCATTTTTAAATTTACCAACTACCTATTTATGACACGCCTATGCTACCTAACTGCACTTCAAGAACACATTTTTATTGTAGGCAAGTGCCTACCTACTTACTTATTGTAAGAAACCAGTTAATTTCCTATAAGAATCTAATATGATTCGTCTATCATATTTAATTAGTCCAAAATAATAATAATGAGAAAGCACGAAACGAAATTAATGATTGAAACTAGCAAATCAAGAAATTGTAGTGCTACTTTCGTGATTTAGAATAATGTAAACGGAATACTCTATACTAATAGATGTTAAATAAGTTATTCCAAAGTAGAGAGCGGCGCTCCCCTCTCGCATCCCATAAGATCTTCTTTTGCCATTGCTCGCGTTGTAATGTTATGTAGAATCGGTACATCGGGCTGCACGCGAGCATATTCATGTAATACGTGTCTCTAAGCGGTAAAATGCACTTGGCTCCGTCAGCTGAAGGCAAATAGGCCAATGAAAACCTATCAAACCAGTCTTTTACCAAAATCATGGGCGCATTCTTTAGTCCTCTTCATTAAATAAAATACCTCAAACTCGCTGCTCCCATCCTACATACCAGTTAGGTAGGTGTAGGTACCTACCTTGTTACTTACTACAAACAGCCCACAGCTGGCCACTTCCTACCTACATAGGTACTTATTTGGTATACTTATTACAAAAATGATACTGCGTTTAGAGAAGCTCCCATCAATTTAGATACATTTTGTAATTTGACCTATTTAAATAGCGCCATCTAGCAAAATGAATGTTAAACAGTAAAATCATTTATGTAATTAAATGCGGAAGTACATTCTGATATGGTTATTTTTTTAGTTCCATTTTTCTCCGCTAAGATCGCCGATCTTATGAATCGGTTTAATGTTAATAAGTTTCCGCGATGATGGGAAGCAATAAAAACCACATTCTAACCAAGTACTTACGTATCATAATAATTAAACCTGGATGACGTTTCGGGAAGCTCCGTCATTTTTAGTATATTTCAAACGCTGATATTTGTAGCAACACCATCTGGCGGCGCGAAAGTGCACTATGAAATTATTCAAAGTATTTGAGTTTGAAAACAATAATGTTGATATGTATTATTTTAGTTCAAGTTCGTTTCGCTGGGGTCGAGGGTGTTTTTAATTGTTTAAAGCACAGATTGGATTCCGGTTTAAATGATATTCATTGAACAAATTTCTTGAAAAAAGTCGTATCTACCTACGCATCTCGATTATGTACTTTATAGAGACCTACTTTACCGTTGTGTAATAAACATTACAAGTGTGACTGTAGTGAGCTGTCAACTGATGTCAACAAGAGAAGATGACGAATGCTATCTCTCTTCAACAAAACACAACTAGTTTTTATTCTATTATGGCGTGTTCTTTTATTTGTTGCGTGTGAAAACTGTGAAATTGTTAAAAAATGACGGTCGCGATGTTCATGTGTGCCGTGGAAACTTTTTAACTTTCGTAAATCAAACTCCGTCTCGACAATAATAATAAATTCATCGGAGTGAAACGTCGTCGTCTTAGATAAAGTTACGAAAGTTTTGAGGTCAAGTAGTTAGTGTTAGTAGTGGAGTGGAGCTACAAACAAAAATGCCACTAATGTTCTAATTACGTGGGGAAATATCTTGTATGAATGCATACCATACTAAACTTGATCTAGTTGTATTTTTAAAATCCGTTATTAGACAGTTTCAGAAGATTAATAATCAAACCAACCATGTTCGGCCGCGGTACACTTTATAATAATCTATTCAAAACACGGACAAAATAATTATTACTATTGATATTCTAATTTAAAGATGTCTTAAAAAATCATCAAAGTTTTAGCTTTCGAAATTGTCTTTTTCATCAAAAGGTGTTATAATTTATTACGAGTGGTCTACTTTCGAATTGATGTGTTTTATCGAAAGAATGTAAAAGTTGACGGAAGATCTCCCTTGATGCGTTGTAATACGATGATGTCTGTGTCGTAGATCGGAGTTTTAGTTTAGTTGGGATTTACGCGTGATATTATTTAATTAGTTTCAAATGCTACATTTAATGCGTGTAAAGTTGCGGAAGATGGTAAAGAAATGATGACAGATGATAGTGCTACGGATGTCAGCAAATATGGCAGTGTACAATTAATTGGGAGCTCTGATATTAAGGAAGACCAAAGTTCGGATCAATTTGATTTTGAAAGTGTTGGAGAAGGAACGGCCACGGAAAATGAAGGCGATAGCGAAGACGCTAACTCCCCGAACCACCCAGTTGTAAAAGTAAAAACGGTAAACTACTATAATTATATTATCTTATTTATTATATTATAAATACCTCAAACATACCACCAAACCACCCGTTCCAACATCATAATCCACACATCATCCGAAATCTGTTATTTATAAGTAGGTACTGTTAATTAAATTATTGAGATCAATCAAAGTTCAACATCCATTTTTTTATTTAAAAAAAGGAACACTTTTGTTTTTTTAGCTATTCGAATTTTAGCAACCAAATTCTTGCATTACGAACATTGATTACGAATCCTGATAATCTGTTATAATAATAATTATAAATAGCAAGAAACCCGAAAATTCAGCCATGCCACACTAACAAAATATAATTATTTTCCATGTTTTAATTTCTAATTCTCTAAATACCAAGAAAATGTATTGATGTTAGGGCTGCAATTTAATTAGATGTTCTGCGATTTATAGATTATAATACAATACCTATCTTCGATAATCTAAGATTTTGTAATATTTTAACAAGAATTTAGTTCCTACTCTGGAGGCCGCGTAATTATTCAGTTGGCACCCAAATAACTGTTTCATGTGATATGTATTTTTTTTAATTAGCCACCATTCATGAAACTTGAGATATTACACAGTAGGAAATTGATGACTTTCGAATGTACTCTTGTAATTATCTTGAAACAACATTATTGAACCTTTATCTCTATATTTTAATAGATAAAAAGTTTATTACATATTTCATTTGTTATTCAATATTAACATTTGATAGTAGGTACCTACCTTCAGCCACATAACTGTTTCAATAAATAATAAGTAGGTATATATTTTTAAAATTATTCCATTCGTAATTATATTTTTTTTTGTAATTGGGTGTAACCTTCAATTGACTTGAAAATATTTTGTTTTTGACTTGAAAATATTTTTATTTTATTAGGGGATATTTAGATTAACAGGGGATATTACCGTAAAATGTGGTGACTTATAAATGTTCAACTTTGAAACTAAATAATTTTTTTTATAAAAACATTAGCTGAAGTTGGAAAAGGGGATGGGTTTTTCAGAAGGTAAATTGTAAAATGACCGCCACATGCCGCTACACTTTAAATAGGCATAAATTTGAAAAGTAAACTACTTTTAAACTTCATTACCACAAGAACCATCGGTTTCAGTCGCGATAGACGGAAAAATATGCATCAAAATGCGATTTTCATTCAAAGTTAAAAATTGCCCGTATAAAACATCTCCATTGCCGAAATGTTTTTTTGTATGGATTTGACATTTGCGAAGTTTCGTTTCAAACTCAATACGGATGAATTACTTAATTTAAGTACCTAAACTAAGAACCTAATAACCTATTTTGTGTATGTAAATAGTTGTTTCTTGTATTAATTGTTGAAATGAAGTGTGATTTCCATAATCTTTGCTTAAAAGTGCGGCGGCTCTTTCACAAATTAATGAAATCTTATAGACAGTGACCTTCATCTTCTTTTGAATGTTAAGTCAGTAGGGATGTGATGCCCAAAAAAATTATTTCCTTAGATTTCGAGGTGAAATTTCCCTAGAATTTCCCTAGATTTCGGGGGTACTACCTTGGCAAATCAAAACCTGCGGGGGGGGGGGGGGGCTTTTACCATGTATCCGTATGAAGTCGCCTGCCCTGCAGAACTAAATGACAGCAACCATAAATGCCCGCGAAATCAGTACCTATAGAAATTTCACTTTCGCAATTGAAATTCTCAATTGCTTTGTTCCCATCGCCCCGAATGCAAAAAGTTGCCTTTTATAGTCATTAAGGCGAATCTGAAGGTTTTTTCTAAATAATATGTTTTTTATATTTTCTAAAAAATATTTTCTTATTATTAAAAAAAATGTTTTTATATTTTCTAAAAAATATTCATATTATTAAAAAATATCGTAAATATTCATATATGGCCAGTTCGATCGAAAATTTACGATAATTTGAAAGTATGTACTCTACCACTGAATCAGAAGCGGAATTCCTAATAAAAATCACTTTGCAAAATAAAAATCAAACGCAATCACTGAAACTGAAGAAAAATTTCTTGTAATAAACATAGATAAAAACGTAGGTACTTTTAGGTACATAATATCATTTTGAGTTGTCAGTGTTTTTAAAACAACTTTGCTTGAATGTAAGTACTCGTACAACAATATTTAAGATTCGTGGGATTTCCAAAAAAAATATGACTAGCAATATCAGTAATATTGTAATGTAATTTTTTTTTTTTGCCAGAGTTCGAAATTTCCCTAGATTTTATGCTGCTTTCCCTTTTCCCTAAAAAATATTTTTCTCCCCTAGATCTAGGGAAATTTCCCTAGACATCACATCAGTTAAGTTTGCAAAATTTCATCAATCCCGGAATTAAGCTGTACATTTGTGTATAAATCAAATAATCCATGCTGCCCACCTGCCACAGACACTCTCCTTTATTTAAATAGAAAAAGATAGATTCTTATCAGAAATTATTACTGTAAACGGGGCGACATCAATTTTCAACTAAATAATTTTTTTTTTTTAATAAAAATATTAACTCAAGTTACCGGCGTTGCCCGGGCTTTACACAAAGTATTTCGAAATTAGATGTAGACAGTAATTATTTTACTCCTATTTCCATGTAGTTCAGTGTGTAAAATTTCATCAAGAAGTATCAAAATTATGCTTGAGGTGGGAAAAAGGGATGGGGTGATTTTTCAAAACCTCATTTCACAAAGTGTTGGCTAGTGACCTTCCTCTTGTTTTGAAGGTCAAGTGTGCAAAATTACACCATTCTCGGAATAAAACTGTAGATTTGTTTAGGTGACCTGACAACTCAGAATCATGCGACTTCAGCACCGTCTTTGAAAATTCAATTCACTTTTAAGTGATGACGAAAAAATATTAAAAATTGGATAAGTTAGGTTATGGGCTATTTTTCAATTTTTTTTTTTTTCATTACTTTTCAAAGTGGAGTTGTCATGGAACCATTTTTTCCATTTGAGTGGCGGGTCTTGGTACCGCCGCCCCGGGAACCATTTATTGGATAACCAACAAACCTCTGCCATAGGTCACCCCAAATTGTTCGCAACATTTGGTGTCTTAGCAGGGGTGCCCGGATTCATGGGGGGGAGGTTTGTCCGGGTTTTGGCGGATGCGTCTGCCCATCAGCTGCATGGCAGGCCGATTCGGGAGAGAATGGTTGAGGGAGTCCCTTTGATTTCTCCAGCCGTACTCTCTCTGAACACCGTCTTGCACCACAATGGGAGGGATGGATTCATATGTTCATCACTCCTGGACACAATGACCTCCAGATTACTATCCACCCCTTATACCAGTGGCGGTTCTTTACAGGGGGACAATGGGGACAGTCCCCACCAGTTACACTCAAAACCTACTAAAGGAAATAACAGTCGATGCCGCCAAAATGAATGAATTCTTTAAACATAAAAGTAATTAACATTAGCAGAAATAAAATACAAACAATTATTCCGGATGATTTTAATAAGACCCTACTCGCGTACAGCGAACAATGTACGGCGCAAAAAAAAGCAGGTCTATTTCTCAGTGCGCAGAATTACTGCGCACTTGGGGGACAATCCGAACTATCCCCATACTTTCCTTGCGTTGTTTCGCGATCGTATGCAACTGCGCATGCGCAGTAGTATGTGAGTTCAAGCATCTGCGGGGACAATCCTTTGGATCCCCATAGAACCATTTGTTTGCGAAGTTACGGGCGGGAATCGCTCGCTTTCAAATTAGTTTGATGATAATCTCGCAAGGTAAACCTTTATTTTTATTATATTTCATTGTAAATTGGCATATTTCTATAGACATTTTATATTATTTTGTGTTAAATATATCCGACTAGCATGATTAGACCATCAAAAAATTTTTTGAGAAATTTTATAATATATAATAATAATAATAATATTCTACAGGTGATGAGATTCCGGTACGTAAAAAAGTCGATCCCCACCACTAAAGAAGTGCTCGAGCCGCCACTGCCTTATACCCTTTTTTTCCCAGAACATCCTCTCTTAAAAAAGACCCCCCACACAGCATCCCCAAAGATGACATAGGCCTTGGAGCTAATTAAAAAATATGTATTGTTTTAAAAACAATCCCACCCACCCACAGATACTATTTTCAAAGTCGCTCCCCTATCAAAAGTTACCCCGTATTACAGTATTTAATTTAGTATTCAGAATTTACCAAGGTATTTACTGTAAATAAAGAGCAAAGTACCTAACTGTTTCATGATAATATTTTTATTTTTTTATTAATAAGGCCGTATTTTATGGATTTTTAAATATTCCATATTGAGACTGGTGGCTGGTTTTCAATGTACTGTTACTCGAATCCATATCTCTGAATAACATTATAGAACCTTTATCTTAACATTTTAATAGATAAAAAGCTTAAATTTTAATTTATTTGTGTGTTCCTCTAATGATTGAAAGAACATAATATTATTATAGTGGGCTCATTACAGGGTGATTGGTAATTGATGCAATAACCTCTAAGAGAGTGAGTTTTTGAGAGAAAAAAGTGTGAGATTGTTTTTACCAAAAAAATTTAAAATTTAAATTTATAAGATGTTTTACCAAATTTTTTTTTAAATTTAAATTTATAGTATGTACTAGCTGACCCGGCCACGCGTAGCTGTGGCTAACGAAACACAACGCCATCTACTGGATGGTTACCCAACCTTCGTAACCACCGCCATCTGTTAATTTGCATACAAATCATATCCACATCGCCCGCTTGCCAGCCTGCTCGTTCACCGCATATAGACATTCTCCTTTAGGGGCCATCCATAAATTACGTCACACGAATTTCATATTTTTTACCCCCCCCCCCCCTCCCGTCCCTGACACACATTTGTGAGATCCTCCCTAGTGTGACGTCACATATTTTGCAATTTTACCTACCTCTAAAAAAATTTGCGTTTTAATAATTTAGATTCTTACATGTGACGTCATAGAGCTAATGATGCCCCCATACCCCTTGTCACACTTCTTCCTCCTCCCCCCCCCCCCCCCCCCCCCCCCCGTTAAGTGTGACGTAATTTATGGATGGTTCCTTATATATATTTACCCAAAACCTTGACAAATTGTATACCCAAACCTTCTTCATGAATCACTCTATCGATTGGTGAAAACCGCATGAAAATCCGTTCAGTAGCTTTTGAGTTTATCGTTAACAGACAGACAGACGCGGAGGACCTTAATTTATAATATGTAGAGATTTTCTGGGCTTTAAAAGCAGGCGGCTTTTGGTTAAGGTTTGCCCAGTTAGTGTTGGTGACCATTTTATAAATCCGATAGGAACTGGTTTCAAAAATAGCCCGTTCCTCGGTCCACCGTGATCTAGTGATAGCTAGTCACCGGGACAAAGTAACCCCGGGACAGGCAATGACTTCATATGTAATATACACTAGTGGACTTAAGTATGGACACTTTTTATAAATTTCTTGTATTTGATGTTCATTTGCTCTTTTTTAAATCACGTTGGTGTTTAACTGTAATTTTGTTAGCTAATTAATTGAACAACATATTATACTGTTATATTTTGAATAGATTTTAACTTTTTTTTTAGAAAAAATACAAAATGCTGAATAAAACAACGACATGGCAAAACCAAATTATTTATTAAATAAGAAGATTTTGCATAATATTTCAAATTAACATTTAAGAGTATCTTACCAGCTAATAATCATTATTCTGATTCCTGCGCCAGCGCTCGCATATCAGAGCTTATTAGCGGACGTTTTTGGAATTAAGTAGATTACGTTCCGCTGTAAACCGGGTTTTGGGTACAGGGCTACGGTATGCTTATATTCTCGCTTCCAGAATTTTAATTAGTAGTAGTTATTTGTAATTTGTATATAGAAGTGCATAAACATAAATAGATACAAGTAAAATGCGTAAACACAGTAGGTATTAAATAGATACCTACATGAATAAACAATGTGTTATATTCTTTTTAATATGTTGGTTTTTTTGTTTTTTAATTTTATTTTACGGCCATTAGAGCGAAAGATATCTCAGTATCGCCCTGGTGTAAGACCACCATTAAGATTTGAAACGTTGCTTGAAATGTCTTTAGCCGTGTTTGGTGACCAGATCTGAATAGCCAGGTACTTCCCCACCTTCCTCTTCCCTATATTTTTACCCTCCCCACTACCTTCAGTCTTACAACATACCCCAATTGGGGATGCCATAGTCCCACTGGCTCCAGACGGGAGCAGTTGGGACTCTTGTGCGATATATTTATGAAAAAAGTGTAATATTCAGTTGGATTGTAAAAAATGTCTCATTTTGAAATATTTATTCGTATGCACAATTTTTTAGTTTATATTTATCTGAATACCGCACAAGAGACCCAAATGCTCGTACTGGAGCCAGTGAGACTATGACTTGACTATGGGGTATATTGCGAGGCTGAAGGTGGTGGGGGAAGAGGAAGGCAAGGAATTACCTGGCTATTCAGATCTGGTCACTAAACAACGTTTCAATTCTGAATGGTGGTCTTACACCAGGGCGATACTGAAAGTATCTTTTACTCTAAAATGTGACGCAAATATATTATTTTTAAATTAAATAATTGTGAAATAACCCAAATTAGTCAAATAAAATTAATTTGCCTATGCCGGGATTCGATCCCACGACCTTCGGATTGCGAGTCAAGAGCCTTACCCCTTGACCACGCCGGCCGTCAATAGGTAGTATCATTAATTTGGAAGGTACATCCACCAAATTCATGGAAGGCCGGATCGGGAGAGACCGTTTTTTTTACACTCGCTCGACACACTGCTTATCTCTTCTTTGGGAATGCTGTGTGGAGGGTCGTTTTAGGGAAAGGAAGAAGAGGAAATTCGGAGAAGGAAAGGGGTATTAGGGGTGGGTAGAAATCTGGGGGTCAGCGCGTCCAGGAGTGCGGATGTATGAATCCATCCCTCCCACTGCGGTGCAAGGCGATGTTCCGAGAGAGTAAGGCTGGAGAAGTCAAAGGGACTTCCTTAACTTTTCCAGATCCGACCTGCCATGCAGCTGGTGGGCAGACGCATCCGCCTCCAAGACCTAAACAAACCTCACCCCCTTGAACCTAGACACCCCTGCTAGTCACCAAATGTTACGAACCACTTGGGATGACCTATGACAGACGTGTTGGTTATCTAATAATTTGTTCCCGGGGCGGTGGTACCCATACCCGATTCTCGTGTTTATTATTTTTCCATCAAAATTATTTATGATTTGTCAATAATGTCTTAGTAAAATAAGTATGTAATAAAATCTGAAATATATTAGTTGTAAGTGTGCAAATAAATAAACAAACGGACCAATTTTCATCAAGAAACACATGTATGTATATATTTTTAAATAATTTAATTTATCTATTTACGCAAAAATTGTCTATTAACAATATAACAATAACACGAATAACAAGCGTGCGTAAAGGCACGACCCACCTAGCAATCGATCACCGTTCGCATCGATTACCGTTCGAAGGAAATTTTTCGTAACAATCACCACTTTTCGTTACACATTTATTTACCAGCTTACCCCCCAAGTGTCGAGCGTGCGTAAAGAAGTTTTACTTGAAAATAAATATTTTGGAGCAGTTGGGACTCTTGTGCGGTATTCACATAAGAATAATTTACAATAAAAAATTTCAAAATTATAAAAATTTTATCATAAAAATATTCAATGAACATGAAATTTTGCGTTGGGGCAACCCTATAAATTTTACAAACATGAAATCCTATTTATTTTGCTTCATTATTCGTTTGAAAATGTTGCGATGTAGAGCGCCGCGAAGACAACCGCCAGTGGCCGCAGTTGCGGTCTGAATGAGCGCTCTCGATTCGTGTTGTCGTTGATAAGAAAAATTGTGAAACGCGAAGCTGTAAATTAATTAATATTAAATACACCCTAAAATTATTTTTCCATTAAAATTATTTATGATTTGTCAATAATGTCTTAGCAAAATAAGTTATGTAAAAAAATCTGAAATATATTAGTTAGTAAGTGCGCAAATAAATAAACAAACGGACCAATTTTCGTCAAGAAACACATGTACTTATATATTTTTTAATAATTTTATTTAAACTTAAATTAAAATTCTGGCAAATACTTTTACCAGATAATGTATTGATTTATTTTACTGCATGATTATATGATTTGAAATTGGTGTTGTATAATACATGTACTTTTTTGAAAATATAACAAATCTGCCAACGACCTATGGTATAACCTTATTATACTTAAAATAAACATTTTTACTCAAAATTTTATCCATACCTTTACTAGATAAAAGAACAATCTTTCAAAATCAATTTATAATTTTTTGTGGAAACGAGTCAATAAGTCTAAACACTGATTTAAAAATGACATATTTCTGGTTTCTCTGGTAATGTCCTCTTAAAGTTAGTATTTCGTTGAAAATCCTTTTAAGTTTATTAACTTCCTCAATTCTTCTAGGCATGGAGTCCACCAAACGTCACTAATGTTCAGGTTTAATGACACGAAACCATGCTTGAATAATCGCTTCAATTATTTCTCTTTTATTGCTGGGTTTGCGATGACAAAACAGTATTTTCAATCTAGATCAGAGATTTTTAATAGGATTCAAGTCCCGATGGTTTCCTGGCCAAGGTAGAACAACAATATGGTGGTTCTGTAACCATTTCATGCTCTTTTTGCTATGTGGCATGGGGGTCCATGCTGCTGGAAATTGCATTTACCACGGTTACCCTCGAACAAATCATTGTGCAGGGCAATAATTTTGGCTCCAGAATCACATATTGATACATATTAGCCTTAATTGTGGTTTCCACCACTCCCAGACGTCAAAAACTATCCCTTATCATGCAAGCCCACACCATTACACTCAGAGGAAGTTTCATTGTCGCAGTAGTGCATTCTGGTATCACATCTTCAACATGATGGCAACGAACAAATCTAAAGTGAAAAATTTTGGTCTCATCACTCCATATCACCTTTGCCCAGTCTTTTGAGGTCCTTTCCTTGTGTGTTTCAACCGTTTATGCCTGTTTCATGTTATGGTTAGACTTTTATTATTCTTGCCAAATCTTCCTAAATGTTATATCAGTAATATCGAGTCCAGCAGCTTTAACGACATTGTTAATATCTTTGGATGTTTGACAATGGTTCTGCAGGGTAAGGCAACACATGTTCCTTTCATTTTGTGGCGTAACCTTTGACTTTTGGACGATTTTCGGACTTTTTTGTAGTTCTAGTCTCCTTGCAGCGTTGGCAAACCTTTCTTAATCCAGACTTGGTAGCTCCTCCACCCAATATTTTTGCAATTTCTTCATATGTGTAGCCTTTTTCACGAAGTGCAACAGCTCTGCTTCTCTTTGAGCGACCAATCGGCACATTTTGGCACCTTAGGAGCCATTTTAATAATATTTATTAAAAAAAAACAATATCACTTTTCTTTAATGGATGACTGACTAACACAGGTGTAAAACTTAATCATGTTGCATCTTAAAGTATCCTGATTGGAGCACACAACGATCCTCTGCACTTCCTGGTTGGTTTAGACAGAACACAACACTTTTTAGGGTTGCCAAAACTCAAAAACATTATTCTCAAAAATTGGTAGTTTTAAAGGCGTTTGCTCCCATTTCTCATAAAGAGTGATAAGAATTTTGAATCACTATATAACATATCTTATGGTATATTTATTTATCAACTATAGCACAAGGAACACGAAAAAAAACTTAGAAGGGTTTTGTAACAAAATAAATTGTCTTTTATAAGGCAAACGACAAGATACAAGAAATTTCGAAAAGTGTCCATACTTAAGTCCACTACTGTGTAGCTGTGTGATACTATTATTCACAACTAAGTATTACCCAATCTTTCCATATCGGCAGAAATACTTAAATTTACAAAATGGCAGTACTTATACCTAGGGGGAGCATGTTCTCATGCGACCTGCTAACGGCATTAGCGCCATCCTTTGACGAATTCTTGAATTCGAAACCGAATTACAATGCAGCTTTGTTTGAAATTTCACACTGATGTTTATATCATATTAGGCAGACAGACACTTGAAACCGGGTTCTTAAATTCAACCACGCAGATGCAAGCCTATTAATACTGTTTGATGCTCAATTGCACAAAAGTATTATCGTGATTATTTTTTGAGTTTTTATGCCTTGTTGCGCTTCCTGCTTTAACCAACGTTTCGGACAGTGTTACAATGTCCATCATCAGGGCAGATGGGTAAATTGAGAGTGTGAAGGGTGTGTTTATCAATATCGGAGTGATACTGTGTTACACGCTGTCGATCCTTTTAGGGCCGGTATTGCAATGTAATAATTAGTTAAATTTATGTGGATTTCTGCATTTAGTTTTGGTGTAGCCTTCAAGTACCAGATACCGAGAACTATTTAAGTTAACCCCGTCGTCTCTATTAATATTAATCGGTTTTTATCGATTTCAATTGCCTCTGTAATTAGGCATGCTCGATGCGTTTTGGGTCTTCCCCAGTACTTCAGTAATAAAAATAGTAAATTCCTTCGGTACCGGTGCACAGTCGGGATCCACTCCAAGCACACGCCCAACATTTGTATACAGTTGACATTTGTCACATGAGAACGGGTCGTTTCTACGACTCGTTCCTGAGTTCAACAGCTCGGCTGTGGAATGATCAGCCGGCCTCTGGGTTTCATCCCTCCTTTAACATGAGTCTCTTCAAGGTCCAGGCTCACTCCTTTCTTTCCTCTAAAAGACCCTCCACACAGCATTCCCGAAAATGTATTCAGTTAATATAAAAACTCCCGTGTGGGGTTAATTTAAAAAAATGCATGAGAATAGCGGATGTGTGGGGTAAAATCAAACGATGCCATTTAAATAATTTCCTTCAATATTGTACATAATAATAATTCTTTATTCAACAAAATTTGCAAGATTTATAACAACCAAAAAAACGTACATATTCAGTGTTAATATTTACAATGGTTTATGTAAGTACAAAAGATTAGCAACAGAAGATAAATATAAATATGAACAGAAGGTACCTACTTGAAGAATAGAAAATAGTTATAAATTAAGGTTTTTCGTAATCCACCTCACTAGGCTGGCCTGTATTGAGGCAGTAATTTTTAAGTCAATTTATATTTCTTATTAACATACCTACACTTATATTAAAATATAATCATACTATAGATTGGTTGCATTAACAATAAATTTTGAATAATAACAATCAGTACATTAGTTTAATTACGAATTTGGGTGAGCGCGCCGGTAAAGGCCCTATCATTATTTTTTATCCAAATTTTTATTTTATTTTTGAAATTTTTTTGTGAATCACATTTTTTTACTCTATACGGAAGAATGTTATAAAGTTTTGTTGCAAGGTATCTGAAGCTTCATTTACTTAAAAGTAGTATGCGTTATGGGAATTTGAAGTAAGTCTCTGTTATTGTTTCGTGTATAGCGTGTATTTAATCTTTATCAATTACCAGTCGCCCTGTTTGCATGATATTTATATTAATTTGTTGTAAATTGACAAAATTAAATCTTATTTTTATCAACATGTTTTCAAGTAGAGATAAAAATACCATTATTGTTAAGTAGATATTTTATTTTAAAACCTAATCTTGTTAGATATTTAAATGCTTTTTACAATCCATGTTCAGACATGTTATTCATACTTTTAATGGAACATTAGTTAACTAACAAACTAACCATCACGCCATTTCTCCGCAAGGGTAGGCAGAGAGGATGGACCACCAAACAACTTGACCTCGATTCAATCATGAAATGGTCTTTAGATAATAAACTTAATTTCAATACAAAAAATGCATTGTTATGACTTACAGTCGTTCACAAAATCCATCATTCTACCAGTATAGAATGAATGGAGAAGTACTAACACGCGTAAATATCATCAAGGATCTTGGGGTTATCTTTGATCCCAGGCTGACATTTTCAAATCATATAGTGCAGCTTACTTCGGCTTGCTACAAAATTCATGGTTTTGTAATTAGAACTTGCAAACAATTCAATAACATATAAGCAATGACCGCCATGTCCAACGGAGTGGTCAGAAGCAAGCTGGAGTACGCTAGTACTGTCTGGATACCTTATCAACTTAAATACATAAATATGATTGAACAAATTCAAAAAAAAATCCTAAAGTATGTTTACATGCGATTATACAGAATATATCCGAAATTCATACATCACGTCGAACTAATAAAGGAGACATTATCAAAGCCTGGAGACCAGGCGTAATGCCAGACTCATTGTATTTGAATTAAAGTTACTAAAAAACCTTATCGATTTTCCATATCTCCTGTCATGTTGTGGCTTATTCGCTCCTGATAAATACTGTCGAACTCATAGCCAAGCCCTATTCTACATACCGCAGGGTCGGAAAGATGTCATGGCTCAACATAGCATGACAAGAGGTATGACATTGCTTAATGCTCGACCAGCAGATATATATCACTATACCATGTTTAAAAAAAATTATGTACATGTATTGTTAGTTGTAAGAAAATTGTACCATAATTGGACTTACCTGTCTGTCGTACAAAATAAATAAAAACTCGGTCTTGGCACACACTCTTTGCCTCACTCACATTCATACATCTTCCCATACATACTCTTGACATGGCCCGTCTCAAGTATCTGATTCACTTGATCATACCATGTCTTCCTCGGGTGTCCCCGACTATTTCTACCATTATTCGTTCATCCTCTCTATATGCCCAAACCATCTGAGTGTCCCTTTCTTAATCTTACTCATTACGCTTACATCAGCCTTGCATTCTTTGCGGATCTCCACATTTCTCACACGATCATATATAGTTTTACACACATACGCCTCAGGGAACTCATTTCAACAACATTCAGTCTACTTTCATCCTTTCTCTTCCAGTTCCATGCCTCACTGCCATACATCAGGGTAGGTACCAGTACTCCATTGTGGACGGCTAGCATCGCTTCTTTTAACAGGTTTTTATTAGCGCCAACGGCATTCAGTCCACTCCATTATGGAGTTACCTGCATTTGCCCTTGTTTCAATAATCTTTATCCACCTTCCCATCTCTCATAAACATACTACCCAGATACACAAACTCATCCACCTGCTCTGGGACATCATCCCATTAAATACTGTATTCTTTCTGGGTTCATTAAGGTGATGCACCACATCGTGTAAAATTCGGAATCAGGGTGCTAACAATAACACTTTTTATGAAGATGGCGATAAGGTTTAAATTGCTGTTTAACACCAGCCTCTTTGACCATGTATTCAGGTAGAACAACCCAAAATAAGACGAAAATGAAGAATAAAATTTTTCGATTTCTTGTTTGTTTTGGAGATATCGGTACTTAAAGTTTCAGATTCAAATTGATTAATTTTATGAAAAGTACTGTTTTTACCCTAACCAAACCTCACCTAACCTACCCTAATCTAACCTAACCTAACCTTACCTTACTGAACATATCCTAACCTAACCTAACTAAACTGTGTTAGAGCGCAATCTATGGTATTAGTCTATATAGAATTAAAAACGTAAATTTTAAGAATCGATATCTCGAAAACTAAGCAAAATATCGAAAAAATTTATTCTTCATTTTCGTCTTATTTTGAGCTGTTCTACCTGAATACATGGTAAAATCGCAGGGTCAGGGAAATCGTACTCTCCCCGTTTTAGGGGGTGCCGAATCGTAATTTGTACATTTGATTAAAAAAAAAACTTGATTCACACAGTGCCTGGCATCTAGCACACATTGTTCTATCGATTATTCATTTGATTTTCAAAAGTCCAGTTGGTTTTTGAACACATCCCAAGTTGATTTATGAATAAATCCTAAATCGATTTTGAACGCATGCATAGTTTACGTGATGTCTCTGCCGGGGGAATGCCCATCGCATCTAGAACTAGGGGCTACACGAGCTGAGCCGAATAAGCAATCAAACGTCAAGCGAAACGACTATCACTCACCTCACGAGAGGGGGCGTCACTATGAAGTTTCTTCGCCGGTTTAAAAAAGTCGTAGATCCGCAGCTGACATAAATTGCAAGAAAATTGATGAATTTAAAAAAGGGGCCTTTTGGGTGCTGTACTTAATTTTATTTAAAATGTTTATTTGTCTCTTTCCTAATATTTAAATGGTCCACAATACAAAAAGAAAGTATTTTTGGTGTAAATGTAGATAAGACAGTGGCTGGCAGCTGGTGTGAAATCCATCTCATGAATTATGAACACCTGACTACATAAATATAACACAGCTGTGTACAAATTCTAATTCAGATACAGAATATTATAATTGCTTAGATTAAGCGAGTTGTGATGGTTGAAGTGTATTCCTTAAATCATTCCCAACTCAAGAGCATTCTCTTTTTCATTTAACATTATTATAACTGGTAATTCTGTGAAAAACAGACCCGACCTCACATCCAAAAAGGCACGTTTCTAATATTATTTTTTTTAAACTCTCGGGCTAAATTGTTCGCTTTTGGTAAAATCTCATATAGGTCTCGTGAAAATTATTTTTATTTTTTACATTAGCACCATATAGGAGGCCACGAGGAAAATAATTTCCCCCAGGGCCTATGACATCTTCGGGGATGCTGTGTGGAGGGTCTTTTTAAGGAAGAGAATGATAAAAATTTCTGGGAAAAAAAAGGTTTTTTTTTAAATATAAATACCTTACAGGAGTCCCAGCTGCTCCCATCTGGAGCCAGTGAGACTATGGCATCCCCAATTGAGGTATGTTGTGAGGCTGAAGGTAACGGGGAAGGGAAGAAGATGGGGAGGATGAAGGTGGGGAAGTACCTGGCTATTCAGATCTGGTCACCAAACACGGCTAATGCCATTTCAAGCAACATTTCAATTCTGAATGGTGTTCTTACACCAGGGCGATACTGAGAGTATCTTCCACTATGGAACGTGCCGCAAATATACTATATATTATTTTTAAATTAATTAATTGTGGAATAACACAAATTAGTCAAATAAATTTTTTTAGCCCATACCGGGATTCGATCCCGCGACCTTCGGATTGCGAGTCTTAGTCCTACACCACGCCAGTCGTCGGTATTAGAAAGAGAAAACACCACACTTTATATTAGAATCTTAATTAATTAACCACGATACAATTAAAATATACACCTTTATGAAACCAAAATTTTCAACCGCAATTTGAAAAAAATTATGAAACTTTTGGAATTTTTTATTAATTATTTTCACGTGAAAAGACAATAAAGCAAAGTGACCAAAACGTTTATAATAATTTGCATAATAAAATGTGTTTTTTTTTTCATTATCAGTAATTTTAGTTAGAAAAAACAAAAGGTGAGCCATTTTTAAACATTTTTTTACATTTGCATTCAAAATTTTTATATTGCAAAATTTATATGTCTATTTCGAATTATAAAATTTGAAAGCTTATTTTATCACCCTTCAAACACAGTTTTTATTTTTCGAATGCGTTCATAAATATTCCATTTACTTGGATTTTATTGCAAAGCGGAAATATTTTGACCTTCTGACAAAATAGGCCCGAGGCCTGTGGGGTTAACGTGTTTTGTTTTACCTTCTGGTATGCGTAAACCAATATTGTTTGCTTTCTAAACACACTTTTGTAAACAATGTTATGAATTTAACTTGCGAAAAACAACTTAAACTTTATCAGCCTTACTCATAATGAAACCCTACCACGACTCTACCGAGTCGCGGTAACTACACAGGGGGGTACACTACACCTCTCAGAGTAAAAATCTTTACTCATCTTCATAATGTTACTCGACAGCTGTTATGATTTTTTTGCGGTAGCAACACTCTGTTCCAAAGCTGAAAAACGCGGTAAATTTGGCATTTCGCGGCGTGTTGCCAACTTCACGTTTATTCATACGTCAACTTGGTATATTTATGCGTCAACAGAACAGAACAGCGTCAAGCGTCAACATATTCGAATTCCTTATTTTAATATGTGTGCAGTCGATGGCACCCAATATTCCGGGAAAACGTTTTATTGCTTGGAAATTTGCAACTGTTGCTTGTTGTTCTTCAATACTTTGTGGCATTTTAATGTACTGTGGAGCAAGGCGGGCAAATGCAGTTGCAACCCTTTTAGCTATACGGGACATTGTTTGTTGGCTAAATCCGTGTATGTCGGCACAATCATCCTGTATCTGCAAAAAAAAATGTTATAAAAAAATAATAACAATAAAGCCTGTTTGGTTAACGATTTCGCTGATTTGTTTCACAAGAACGTAGGTAATTATAAACACTGTCTCACCCCGTTTCTACCCCAGTATCGTATGGCACAAAGAACTTGGAGATCGGTAGATATTTTGCCACCCCGTTTATTGTTCACATCCAAATACGGCCGCACCAAATCAATCAAACGTCTCATATTAACTTTTGTAAATCTATATTTAGACCTAAAATCTCCTTCCGTAAGTGCCGCAAATGGATCGTACCTTTTCGGTAGCCGTGGTACACGAATGCCGCGAATACGGTCAATATTTGCCAATGCTCCATTCAAAACGTCAAGATTCTCGTAAAAGTTCGCCATTTCGAAAGTTACAACGCCGTGGTACTGAGTTAACCCTGGTGACCGGTCGGTTTAAATTCTGACAGCTACTACAACTCCCCGTACAGCGACGCGGGTAAGAAAACACGGACGCGCGCCATGTTGAGTAACAATTTCACCTACCCCGGCCTTGCTCTCGTGGTTGTATCTTATTTTGTGATTATGAGTAACACTGTATATGTATAGATACTAAGGGGCTGATAAACCGATAACTTACTAACTAACCATCACGCCTTTTCCTGCATGGGTAGGCAGTGAGGACGGACTGCCAAACAACTCAGTCTTGGCATACACTCTTTGCCTCATTCACATTCATACTTACTCTTCTATTATTCTGACTCTTGACGTGGCCCGACTCAAGTATCTGATTCACTTCACATATATTCTCCTTACAAGTCCCTTTCTTAATCTTACTCACTACACTTACATCAGCCTTGCATTCATCCTCAATTTGGGAGGCGGGAATGGGTACCGCCACTCCGGGAACCTTTATTGGATAACCAACACCTCTGCCATAGGTCACCCCAAGTAGTTCACTACGTTTGGTGATTTAGCAGGGATGCCCGGGTTAATGGGGTGAGGTTTGTCCAGGTCTTGGAGGCGGATGACTGGGACACACTGAACCCCAGATTCCTACCCACCCGGAACTTTTCCTTCCAGAACTCTCCTCTCCTTTCTTTCCTTAAAAAAATCCTCCACATAGCATCCCCAAAGATGACATAGGCCTGAGGGAAAATATTTTCCTCGGGGTCTCCTGTGTGGAGCTCATGTAAAAAAAAAAATTCTTTGCGGATCACCACATTTCTCACAAGATCATACATGGTTTTACCACACATACCCCTCAGGAATCTCATTTCAACAGCATTCAGTCTACTTTCATCCTTCTTCTGCCAGTTCCATGTCTCACCCGCCATACATCAGTATAGATACCAGCACTCCATTGTGGACTGTTAGCTTCTCTTCTTTTGACAGTTTTTTTTAAACCGATGAACAATAATTAATGTAAGGTAAATGGTTGTTTATCAGTTGTGTAAAATTTAAAACATGTTTATTAGTAAAGGGGTTAATGTTTATCGCATTTTAATCCAAGCGTACTGTACAGGGTCCGCAGATACTTTAATAGTACACAACTGCTAACCCTGTACAAATCACAAGTGCGCCCCACGGTTGAATTTGGTAGCCACCTCTGGTCTGGAGCCCCATAATACCTGAAAAATACACTCGACTCTGTGCAGAAACGGGTGGTGGTCCGCTTAATAGATTCTTCTATCTTAACAAAAAGATTGCAATCTTTAGAGCACAGGCGGTGGGAATGTTATCCTTGTTCTACCGGTATTTCAATGGAAGGTGATCGAGGAACTAGCGTCATTAATTCCTTGCATAGTCGGGAAACACACCAAACGCGTGCCCAACATATGTACCTGATTGACATTTGTCACATGAGAACGGGTCACTTCTTCGACTCGTTCTTGTGTTCTAGCTCGGCCATGGAACGATTTTCCGGCCTCTGTGTTTCCTCCTTCCTACAACATGGGTCTCTTCACAACCAATGTTCATTCCTTCCTCTCCTCAAAAAGACCCTCACACAGCATCTCAGATGACATAGGCCCTGAGAGAAATTATTTTCCTCAGGGCCTCCTGTGTGGAGTTAATGTAAAAAAAGAAAAAAACAAACAGACGGCTTTAATTTTTAAGTTTTCCTCCAAAAATATGCTCAGCTGAATTAGCGACACCGAGATTGTGTCATTTGAGTAAAAACATAAAGATGTTAAGGACGTACTTGACTTACTTTAACCAGTGATTCCTGACATTATTTGGAGTAAAAAATGTAAATGAAATTTTGGTCTCCGGTGATTTTTTTGGTGTTTTTTTAATTTTTTTTTTATACAAAAACATAAAAAAACACAGTTGGAGGCAGGGTAAGGGGTTGGTTGGTTACTCGGCTGAGTGACCAGTGACGAATGCGGAAAAAAAAAATTGTGTGATTTGAAGGAAAAAATTTTGAAAAAAAAAAAATGTTATTCAAAAAAGTCACCGGAGACCAAAATTTCATTTACATTTTTTACACCAAATAATGTCAGGAATCACTGGTTAAAATAAGTCAAGTACGTCCCTTAACATCCTGTATATTACCGGGCGATGTGGTGAAAGCGATTGAGTGTTATAAGTTTGAAGGACTTTAAAACTGTTGTTAGCAACATTGATGTATTAATAAATTTAACATACTTAAATAATGTTATCATTGTATGATAAGATAGTATACCATTTTTAAAATTATTTTATTGGTTTGATCAAAAGTTAACAACTATTATATGATAATATTTTAAAGTTTCTAATTGTATTCGTCTTTCTTATCTCATTTAATTTTTTTTTTAGGATTTATTTTCAGATTGTTATTTTATTTTTACATTGGCTCCCACAGAAGGCCCTGAGGAAAATAATTTCCTTTTTTTTATTTTTTTTTATTTATTTATTTTATACATTTTACAAATACAAGACAAAAAGTCCCGATAAACTACTTTTTAGCAGTTTGTCTAACGGGTTCTTTACGTTAACGATCTTATAATAGTGATTTAATAGTTACATTTTTACAATTATATAAAATAAAATTTAATTTTTTACAGAAATATAGATAAAAATAAAATTTTGAAAACATAAATAACATTTTTAAAGTCTTTAGAATAATATGTCATTGTAAGCTAATACAAATTAATTCTTTCCGTAAGCCAAGTCTTCAGTAAATTCATCAATTGTTTGTTTTGGGCACAGTTTTTAATTTCAGCAGGTAACATATTTAAACAACTGGGAATCATGTAATTTAACGTTCTTTGTCCATATTTATTTGTATGCTTAGGTACAATTAGCCCTTCATTAAAGTTAAAACGAGTATTATAGTTGTGTTCCAGCCTGTTAATATATAAAGGATTATTTATGTGCTGAAATATAATTTTGTACCACAGAATTGATAAAAGTACTTCAGGGCCTATGTCATCTTTCGGGATGTTGTGTGGAAGGTCTTTTTAAGGAAAGGATGGAAAGGAAGTTCTGGGAAAGAAAAAGGTGTTAGGAGTGGATAGGAATCCGAGGTTCAGTGTGTCCAGATCATCCGGCGCCAATACCTTGACAAACCTCACCCCATGAACCCGAGCACCCCAGCTAAGTCATCAAATGTAGCGAACCACTTGGGGTGACCTATGACAGAGGTGATGGTTATCCAATAAATTGTTCCCGAGGCGGCGGTACCCATTGCTGCCTCCCAAATTGCAAAATATAGACATATGGCAGATGAAATAAAAAATTATTTGTCTTACAAATAAGGTTGTAAACCTAACATGTAACTTGTAACTGATGTTTTTAGGCTTAAAATAGCACAATGCTTACGTCAGTCGCATCGGTTCCGATCGACTGACGGACAGTCGTGCGCAAGTTGCTATGCTTTGCATACGAGAAACATCAGTCCAGCTCGTCAGCGCTACGTCGTCAGTCGACCGACACGCTTACTATCTGTATAAGAGTGTTTAGGACGGTGATGATCGCGTCAACTGATAGGAGTGCATTTGAACAGTGTTTTAACACTCAATCATGAATTGTTTGCCATTTAAATGCATTATTTTCTATTTTCAGTTTCATAAACTTTTTTACAATAATATCATATTTTATTAAATATTTTCACTTATGCCTATCAGTTATAAAGGTTTTTTTTAATATTAGCACCCTCCCTTTAACATTATTTTTCTTATCCCCCTTCAAACTACCTTCTTCTTCTTTTTGAACAATTACTACGGAGCTTTAACTAGTTGGAAGTTAAACCCTCAGAAAACTAAAATAGGCAAGAGTGGGGAGGCTAGAAGCACCTCACAAAGAGGAGACCGATTATACTATCTCATTCTCTCACAGGCTAAATCCTATAGATGTATGTGTTTGTGTGGAGACCGATAGGTTACGAAGCACCGCACAGGGAGGAGACCGATCATACTATCTCATTCTCTCATAGGCTAAATCCTATAGATATATGTGTTTGTCTCTTTTTAGTGTCGCTATTTTTTGTTTCATCGAGTTTCAAATCACAACGGTGCTAAAGAAGTTTTTACTCAGAAATTAAAATAGAATAGACTAGCTGAAGTCGGATGCCCGGGCTTTACACAGAGTTTTCCAAATCAAATGTGCAAAATTTCATCAACCTCGGCATAAACCTCCGTAGTCCAGTGGCTAAGACTCTTGACTCACAATCCGGAGGTCGCGGGTTCGAACCCGGCGTGCGCTAATAAATTTTATTTGATTAATTTGTGTTATTTCACAATTAATTCATTTAAAATAATATATAGTATATTTGCGGCACGTTCCAGGGTGGAAGATACTATTAGTATCGCCCTGGTGTAAGACCACCATTCAGAATTGAAACGTTGCTTGAAAATGGCTTTAGCCGTGTTTGGTGACCAGATCTGAATAGCCAGGTACTTCCCAACCTTCCTCTTCCCCACCTCCTTCCCCTCCCAACTACCTTTCAGCCTCACAACATACCCCAATTGGGGATGCCATAGTCTCACTGGCTCCAGACGGGAGCAGTTGAGATTCTTGTGCGGTATTAACTGTAAAAAAAAAATAAAAAATAAAACTGTAGATTTACATAAAAATCAAATCCACACCGCCCGCTTGCCAGCACGCTCGTCCACCACATACAGACATTCTCCTTTATATATTATATGTAATTCAACAAATTTACACAAAACCTTGACAAATTATATACTTAAACCTTCCTCATGAGTCACTCCGATGGTCGCGAAGAACAATGTCGGATGTGCGATTGTGTAATTTTGCAATATAGCTGTTTAATGTTTATTTTCTTCATTTATACTGTTAACTTTTTCTTCATTTATACTGTTTTTAAGATCAAGAAGATAGTGTTGTTTAGATATTTGGCAGTTTTTTCAAAATTCCGAAAATACAGACTTTTAAATCAACAAAATAAGCCAACAGAAAGAATATCAATTAGATTAATAATCAAGCAGATCCGACATAGTTCTTCGGGACCGTCGACTCTGTCTATTGGTGAAAACCGCATGAAAATCCGTTCATTAGTTTTTGAGTTTATCGCAAACAGACAGACAGATCGACATACGCGGCGAAGGACTTTAATTTGTATATTTAGTGATAAGTCGCAACTGGAACTCAAATCCAGATACTCTAGTCTTACTGGAACCAACTCTCTACTAAGTAAAATGATAAATAGGGGTTTATGCACTATATTTCTTGCTCTCAAAAATAATAAAAACGTAGCACAAAATTTTAAAGTGCAAGTTTTTGAAAAGAGGACTTGTATTTTCCAAAGTGTTATTGAGTGAAGCACCTCTGGCGAGTCACCCAATCCGTCTAATCAACAAATCACTTCCACCCAAAGATATTGAAATATATGAGATGTGCTATTGGCAGTATTTACTGGGTGGGACTGTGTTTCCTGGCATCGCCGATATTGTTAACCAATACTACTGCACACATTAAAAAAATCAACTAAATGAACAAATTATTTCCATATTCAAACTATGCCCTTTAGATGGTAGTCCGCCCATGGTCGGGCGGCCATCATAGCATACCTCTTGTATTTCAATATCTTTTTTGCTTCCACCTGAAGATTCTTACTGAACAACGCATATTAAACCAGATCATTGGATCAAATGGGTCAATAGAATGCTGTACTTTCACATGATTTGTTATTTATAGTTGCCTAGAGAACCAATGAGACTTTGTAAATTTATTTAAATTCTGACGTGATATTCTATACATCCCGACTGTCCAGAGCAAAAGCATGAAGAAACTGGAGAGGGGAAGAGAGAAGAATATTTATTCAGATTTATATCAATAAATATATGGAAATAGGCAATAAAAAGCATAACACAGGGTTAAATTTGACAATTAATGGTGAAAAAATTGGAAAAGTAAATTAAATCAAATACCTGGGTGTAATACTCGATTCAAAACTGACTTTCACAACAAACTTTGAATATGTGCTAAAAAAGGTGTCAAAAAAGGTAAATTTTCTTAGAAGACTAAGACATAAATTAAATAGAAACACTACGGAGCTCATTTATAAAACTATTATGTAGTGCCGTTCCTTATCCAGAATATTCCTTAGTGAGAGATGACATCTCTGTTTCTATCCGATTTCGGTCTCTCTTCTCCTTTTACCGTGAAATTTTCAAATTTCGCGCGATTTTTTGTTCCTTGGTGATCGCAAATCACTGCTACCAACAGTTAGGCGCTCGCTAGCGTCTGACGCGACGCCATTTTCTTCAATTGGCGTCTAATTTCTATCGCGAACGGTCGTCTAGTTACAATATTGCGATATAAACCAGAAACTAGATTTCTTCTCCAAAATTATTACGAAAATCATTACGCAATGTCAGAAAATAATGTATCTCCCGAAGCGGTTGAGATTTCCGCGTCCGCGAGTGTAAACCGTGATGAAATACGAAAAACGAAACGAAAGAATTTGTGTTCCGACTGTTCCTCTAATGAATCCGTTTGTGACAATAAACGAAAAAGACGAAGGCGACGCCGACGCTCACCAAGTTCCGACAGCTCAACTTCCATGAGTTTTTCAAGCAGGGCTTCACGCTCCAGAAGGCGAGGAATGGCCCGTTCTATTAAGAAATTAACTGAACAAGTAGGCAGACTACAAAATTTTATTCTGCAAGCACCGAGGTCAAGATTCGCAGAGAATGCAGCCTCAGATAATATGTCCATCGCAGAGACGGAGAAAGAGTGTTCAACAGTATCCGGGCGTAATACTTGTGTTTTTCAAATGCCGAATCCCACCATTTCTCTTAAAGAACCCTTAATGACTGCTCCTCCTCAAGACAGACTTGAAGTGTTAGAGCGTCTTCAACGATTTAATCAGAAAGATTGGACCAATGTGAGATATAACAAGGTCATTAAGGAACACCTTGCCGATCCGGGCTTTAAGGAGCTTGAGGTGAACTGTGAGTTGCAACCTTACGATTCTGGGTCTCCTCAACAGGTCGCTATTGAAAGATCTTTCGCGGCAATAACACATGCAGCTCTCAAACACAGGGAACAACTGCAGAAGTCTCTGCAGAAATTGGTCGAATGGGGATTTGAAGTACAGGATGTCTCTCCAGAAACCCTGTACGAGAAAGTTAATGAGCTGTTTGGAGGTCAGAACGACTTACAAAAATGCTCCGATGACCTGCTGCAAATAACATGCGGAAAACGGGCAGAGATAATTGAATTTAGAAGGGACAGGATTCTCAATTCCTGTAAACAGAAATCAGACAAGAAAGTTCTTATGCAGATCCCTCCGACTTCCTCTCATCTCTTCAATGAGGAAGCCCTCTCTACCCAATTGCAGAAATTGGGAGGAGTAAAGAATTGTTTTAGGCCCTTCTCACAAGTCATCACTACCGGTCCACCAAAGGAGGGGTCTGATACTAAAAAGGCTTCTAAGCCTGTTCAATACTTTCGGGCCCGAGATTCCTTTCCGACCCGAGATTTTATTCCATCTCGAGAATTTTTTCCATCCCGAGAATCCTTTCGCCCGAGGGGGGCAGACCCCCAAAGGTATCCCCAGCCCTCCACCTCTGGTATTAAAAGGGGGGGAAAGGAGAGTAACAAGCGACCGGTGCGAGGGCAGACCTCTAACCGACGCTATTACAGGGGTGCATGAGTGGAGGCCATTAAAGTTTCAAGCGGGGCAATTGCTGAATTTCAAAAACAAATGGGCAGCTCTAAATGCTCCCAAAGTTGTTCAAAAAATCATAGGGGGATACAGAATCCCCTTCTTTACAAAGCCCCTATTATTACGCCCAACTGCCTTAACTTTGAAAAGATTTGTGACAAATACAACCCCAGCAATGACAAAAGAAATAGAAATTCTCAAAAAACTGAATATATTAGAACCGGCAGTCAACAACTCCGGTTTTCTCTCCCAAATGTTCCTGGTTCGAAAAGGGGACGGAAGCAACAGACCTATTCTCAACCTGAAAGGTCTCAATCACTTTGTGTCGGTAAGAAAATTTTCTTTAATGTCGCATCAGAAAGTTCCCGAATTTCTCCAACCACAAGACTGGATGACAAAAATAGACATATCTCACGCATATTTTCACATCCCAGTCGCAGAGTCTCATCGTCGTTTTTTGAGGATTGTGTACAAAGGAGAGCTTTTGCAAATGACATGCCTTCCCCAGGGCTTGAGCAGTGCTCCACAAGCCTTTGCCAAGGTGACCAATTGGGTTGCGGAGACCCTACGTCGTCAAAATGTGAGGACCATTGTATACTTGGACGATTTCCTTCTGGCCCACCAGGACAGGGAAATTCTGAAGGTCCAAACAAATCTATTTCTGAATCTACTAAGAGACCTCGGTTTGACTGTCAATTTGAAAAAATGCGTCAGCGAGCCGGTACAAACAGTGGAGTATCTGGGTGTAATGTGGGACACACAACGCGGTCGGAAGTCACTGAACAGGAGAAAGTGCGAAGACCTTCAACAATCCCTTCAAAGGCTTCAGAAAAAGAAGAAGTGGAATGTGAAGGAGGCCCAGAGAGTTCTGGGAAAACTAAATTTTGCATCATTCGTCACTCCAAGAGGTCGTCTTCATTGCCGAAGGATGCAACTACAAATGCACTCCATGATGAAACTTCCCATACGAATGAGAATTATTATAAAGGAACCCGTAATGAAAGACATATCATGGTGGGCACAGAATGTAAAGGTCTACCTCCTGCAACAGAACAGATATTTCACAAATGGGGCAGACCCACTGTGGACCTGTTTGCCTCTCACATGGCTCATGTTGTGGACAAATATGTATCCATAGACAGGAAAGACAGAGCGGCATTATTTCACAATGCTTTCAGCAGACCTTGGCACTTTCCTCTTGCATGGGTGTTTCCGCCTCCTTGTCTAATTCCCCGAGTGCTTGCTCATCTGAACAAATCCACAGGAATTTATCTGCTAGTAGCTCCCAAATGGACAAAAGTATTTTGGCTACCAGACTTGAAACAGAGAGCCTTGTGCCTACCTCAGGAGATCAAGAATCTACAAGAGATACTGATAGATACCACCACAGGCTCCCATCCCCAGCAAATACTTCAACTAGAACTGCAAGTGTGGAAAATTGGGGCTGGGATGATGCATTGCAAGGATGGTCTGATAGAGAAAGAGAGATTTTAAAATCCAGCTGGCGAACTTCAACACAAGCTTCTTATAAAGCAGCGTGGATTAGATGGCGTGAATGGTGCTCATCCAACCATGTTAATTTCAAAGATCCAATGGGAGCCCAGTTGGCAAAGTTTCTAGCGCATCTCAAAATATCGCTGAATTTAGCTCCTAGCACTATAGCTTTGCATAAATCGGCTATTTCAACTTTATGCAATCCAAATAATGAAAATAGACTAAGTAACCATCTTGTGGGGAAGCAAGTAATGAAGGGAATAGTAAACAGCTCGATTAAAGTGCAACGGGATACAATATGGGACCCGAGACAGATATGTTCTTGGCTTCAGACTAACAATCCAGAAACTATAACCTTATTTGAAGCATCCAGAAGGTGTGCAGTCATACTCCTGTTAGCCTCAGGGCGAAGGGTACATGATCTGACACTTTTGAGATTAACATCGGAACATTTCATTGATATGGATGATCATATTATTTTATGGCCTGCATTTGGTTCAAAGACAGATTCTGCAAAGTATCAACAATCAGGATGGAGATTAAACTCCTCATCAAATCAATCCACCGATCCTGTATTTTGGCTTAAGAAGCTGTGTGTTCTCTCAAAGGACAGGAGACAAGAGGCACCTAATATTGATAACCTGTTTTTATCCACATCAGGTCCAGCCAAAGCAGCTTCTAGAACAATTATCGGTGGATGGGTCAAGACAATACTTAGAGATGCTGGTATTGAGGCCTCTGCGGGGAGCACTAGGTCGGCAGTGGCTTCACTTCGGTGGTTTGAAAACTGTTCAATAGAGGACATTTTGGAAAAGGGAAATTGGCAGAATGAAAATACCTTCCAAAAATATTATAAAAAAGAAATAAGGCAATCCAATATTCAGGAGCCGGGGACTTCGTCGTCCTTGACAAACCTGTTTAATCCAATCATTCGCCTGAGGGGGGCAGACCCCCAAAGGTCTTCCATTTCTGGAGACAGAAGGAGAAGCGATCATTGTGAGGGCAGACCTCCAACCGGCGCTTCTTTATGAAGATGATCACAATTGGCATCAACACTGCCACCAGACGATAGCAGACAATTCTCACTAAGGAATATTCTGGATAAGGAACGGCACTACATAATATTGGAGTTTTACCTACCATTAAAACTCTTATTATGTTGCCTTCCTTATCCAGAATATTCCTCATCCCCTGTCTGGTGAGACTACAATTGAAGAAAATGGCGTCGCGTCAGACGCTAGCGAGCGCCTAACTGTTGGTAGCAGTGATTTGCGATCACCAAGGAACAAAAAATCGCGCGAAATTTGAAAATTTCACGGTAAAAGGAGAAGAGAGACCGAAATCGGATAGAAACAGAGATGTCATCTCTCACTAAGGAATATTCTGGATAAGGAAGGCAACATAATAAGAGTTTTAATGGTAGGTAAAACTCCAATATTGTTGCTCCACATTTGGATTACTGCTCTACGATGTTATATTTGGCCAATGAAGGAAATTTAAACAAACTAGAAGTTATACAGAACAGAGCTATGAGATGTATACTGGGAAAAGGCAAATACGCAAGGATTAATCAAATGAGAGAGGAGCTAAATTGGATTCCAATAAAAAAAAGACTACTGTTTAATGTGTTAATTTTTGTGCATAAAATTATGAAAAACCAAATGCCAAAATACTTTAAGGATGAAATTGTTTTTAATAGAGACGTACATAATTATGAAACAAGAAATATAAACAGAGTTCGATTGCCACAAATGAAGAAATCAAAATCACAGAACTGCCTAATGTATAGAGGACTAAAGATGTATGATGAAATGCCTGAAAGTATGAAGAATGAAGAAAGAATGAATGTATTTAAAGAGAAATGTTATGCTTACTGTAAAAATATTTAAATTTAT
Organism: Limnephilus lunatus; assembly: GCA_917563855.2. Classification (NCBI taxonomy): domain Eukaryota; kingdom Metazoa; phylum Arthropoda; class Insecta; order Trichoptera; family Limnephilidae; genus Limnephilus; species Limnephilus lunatus. Next base: position 44,857,663 of record OU830603.1, on the reverse strand, counting down.
CAAATGAAATGTTACATTGTGCTTATTAGTTTATATTCATGTAGTATAAACTAACTCAATAAATAATAAAAAATAAAAAAATAAATAAAAATAGTTAAAGTCAATAGTTAAGTTTCAATACTTATTTCAGTCTTATATTATGTGTCAACGAACAATATCGTGACACGAGAAGGGGGAGGACTGTAATCTATATGTGTGTGATGCAAGACAGTTGACGGCGTTTTTTAAAATCAAATCACAGGAAATGGGAATTGGAAAGGAGAAAGCCCCTACCTTTGCTGGGTTCATAAGCTGTGATTCAATTCAATTTATTCATTTTTAAAACATTACAAAATTACAAATTTCAAAGCATTTTAAAAGAGATAAAAAATTAAGATTCAAACAGATTTAAGCAATTTACACATCAATGAAGCACAATCATACTAACAGCAATAAGCTTATTATTAAGCAATTTATACATCAATGAAGCACAATCATACTAACAGCAATAAGCTTATAAGCAATTTATACATCAATGAAGCACAATCATACTAACAGCAATAAAGCTTGTCGTTTGAATTGTGCTTCATTGATGTTAAATATATCGATAATCGAAGTGATTCTATTTAACAACAAGACATCCCTTCCGACTGGCATAACCATTGGCAAGTTAGTTCTGCAAGCCGAGAGATAAAACAATCTATGCTGTCGGTGACGGAGATAACCATCTGGAATATAGAAACTAATGCTCTCCGTGAAAGCCGAGTTTTCGAACCTTCCACGAATCAGTTTGAAGAAATGTGTTGCAATGAGCACATCCCTTCTGACCCGTAGATGGTTCATACCAAGCATGCTCAAGAGAAAGTCGGTAGGGTAGAGCCACGGGTAGTAGCCATACTTCCTCATGTAAAGAAATCTCAGAAATTTCTTCTGAACCCTTTCCAACATGAGGGAATACTTCAATTGGTGTTGGCTCCAAACCACCGAACCACTCTCAAGTCTACTCCTAACCAAATTATGGTCCAGCTGCTCTTTTACGATGATGGCACAAAGGTGATCACAATTTACCGTAATTTTTTTGTGTATTAGCTAGTATTTTTACGATTTTCAAGTAAGATTTCAACGAGTTGTGATCGATTTCACTACGATTTTCGAACTGAATTAATGTTGGTAATTTTCGATTTTTGTGCGGTATTGTGTATGTGGTATGCATCACCTTCCTCTTCTTGTAGTAAGTAAGTAGGGCCTTTCAAGGAAGGAGAGGGACAAAGGGAGAAAATAACAATGCAAGGACTATGGGAAAATGGGTTTCAATTCATAAGATGTTTCAGAACTAAACATTATGCACGGACGTACAAAATACATGGACTTGCCCTAAGCGATAAAAGGCGTATTATTTCCCCCTCCCATTGGAACCATTTTTCGGAACCGGCTGGGCTTACGAGAGCCACGCGTCAATCTAAAAAATGTGACGTCATCATTCGTGTCCGGACCAGTGTCGAGCTCTCATCGTAAACAACACGGTAAAAATGGTGGTTTGTGCTATAAATACGTGTAAACATAGAAGAGAAAAAGAGAATAAACCCAATTGTGGTATTACATTCAATAAGCAAGCATTATTTTACACTATTTTAAGCTAATTCAGATCACATAATATGATCGTTTTTGAACATACACCATAAATATACCAAACCACCCATACATACACTCACTCCGAGATACATTGCGTGTGCCCGTCACTGTTTACTGGGGTAAGTAAATTATGAAACATTTGTAAAAGTGTATTAACTAACTACAGGAGCAAAATATTGGACTCGACCTTATAGGCGACCTTACTTTGACGTATTTGAACTTCAAATTTGTTCATTGCATGGCGAGCAATTTGCGCTCCCATGTAAAAAGGTCTATTCATTCAAAAGCAGAGTTTACTTTTAAGAAATAAATGATGATTTTATAGTGCGAGATGCCTATATACTGTCAGATTGAGTTTTGGCGAATCACGTATCACCAAAGCCATCTTCCTGCCCTTCGTCCCGCTGTAGTTGGCTTCTACCCCTCACCTTTATGTTCTGGTCTATCAATATTCATATGTCTATGACATTATGAGTATCTTCCAATTTGAAACAAGGTAGAAAAACATGCATATTGCTTGTTAACATTAATTCCATACAGGAGGAGAATTCACCAGCCGTGGTCGAGGGTTAAGGGTCTTGACTCACAATCAAAAGGTTGCTGGATCGAATCCCGGCAGCGTATTTCCTTTTCCGTGTTCAATACGATGCAACCATGCCTCGAACTCAACACGGGTTTGTAATGCCATTTTTTCTTCAAACCCGTGTCCAGTAGGCAACCGGCATCCTACTGTGCACGGATTTGTAACGCCAATTCCCCTCCCAAACCCGTGTTCAGTACGAGGCATGTTAAGTGAACGCATTATAGACAAGTTTGTACATGTATTTATAACAGCAAAACATGGAAAGAAATGTATTATAATAATTACACATACCCGCTAGACAAACCCTGCTTTGCCAAACAAACCATTCAAAACCTGGGATGTTTTTTAAAATTATGATGGCATGCGAGTTTATTTTAGAAAATTTATTTTATAAGTACTATAAAGTGTTATAAGTAGGTACTACATTAAAAAGTTTTTATTTATTTTATTAGTAAGGAGGCTGTTTGCATTTTATTGCCCATACATTGTATTGTTCGTATATGCACACACTTCCTTTTTTATGTTATAATCACGTTTGGAAGATGCCTCGTACTGAACACGGGTTTGGGAAGGGAATTGGCCCTACAAACCCGTGCACAATAGGATGCCGGTTGCCTTCTACTGGACACGGGTTTGGAGAAAAAAATGGCATTACAAACCCGTGTTGAGTTCGAGGCATGCTTGCCTCGTATTGAACACGGAAAAGAAAATACACAACCCGGCAAACGCAAATAATTTTTTTTCGATATATCGTATAAAATTATTATTCGTAGATTTGCGGCATGTTCCAGAGTGGAAGATACTCACAGTATCGCCCTGGTGTAAGACCACTATTCAGAATTGAAACATTGTTCGAAATGGCTTTAATTTTTTATTATTTCATGTAAAAAAAATTCGCAAAGATTTATAATTTTCTTTCAAATTACATTTGGAAACTTTGGTTTCGTAGAGGTGTACATTTTAATTGTTTTGTGGTAAACTTTAGATTTGGATATGAAATGTGGTGTTTTCTCTTTCTAAAACCGTTTAGATCATATTTCTAACCACCGTAGTAAGGGAGACACAATGATTTCTATAAGACATTAGAAAAAGAATTTTAGAGGGAGTGCGCACTAATATTTAAAAAAAAACCTTCACAATTGCTAGGCAAAATCGAAAATCTATTACATAGTATAAAGTAAAGTCGCTCCCGCGGTGTGTACGCTTAGATCTTTTAAACACGCAACGGATTTTCATGCTGTTTTCAGCAATAGATAGAGTGATTAATGAGGAAGGTTTAGGTATATAATTTGTCAAGGTTTTGTGTAAATTGGTTGAAATATATAAAGGGAGCGGGCGGTGTGGATTTGATACGTATGCAAATTAATTGATAGCGTTTTTTGTTAGCCACAGCAACGAGTGTCCGGGTCTGCTAATATTTAATAAAACATGACTTGACATTTAATATTGTAAAAAAATTATTGATATTACCGGAAACGAAAAGTAATGCATTTCAATGGAAACAATCCATTATTATTTTGTACTTTTTGTTCCAATTTCGTTCTACCTGGCAGTTATCAACCCCTCAGGCTAATTTGTTCGCTTTTTTTTTTTTTTATTATCAAGTTTAATTTGTAGAACTCCATTTTAATTTTTATTTATTTTATATATTCAATAATTTTATTATTAAATTAATAAAAACAGTTTATTTATAAACAAGTTCTGCTGGTAATTATTATTACGCGTGACAGCTGTTTCGCCTTCTGAGGGCATTATCTGAGGGCCTTCTGAGGGCATTAAAAAAAAAAAAAAAATAAATAAATAAATAAATAAAATAAAATAAAATAAAAATAAAAAATAATTATTTCGCCTTTCGGAACAGCTCATATAGGTCTCAAAGAAATCATAGTGAGAAATATGATCTAAACAGTATTGGAAAGAGAAAACACCACGTTATATATTCAAATCTAAAAGTCAACCACAAAAGAATTAAAATGTACACCTTTATGAAACTAAATTTACGGAACGCGATTTGAAATAAACATTGTAAAACTTTGTGAATTTTAAAAAAATTATTTTCACATGAAAAGACGAAAAATAAGGCATTGATAATGTTTACAATACATATTTCTATCAAAATATTGTGTACTTTTATTTTATTTTCATTACCGGTAACTTAAGTTAGAATAAACGTAAAACGTTTCATTTTTAAAACTTTTTAAAGTTTCCATTAAAAAAAATTATATTTAAAAAATTACGTGGTTATTTCTAATAATAAAATTTGAAAGCCTATTTCATCACCTGTCAAAAACAGTTTTTTGTTTTCAGACACTTTCACAAATATTCTATTTATTTGGATTTTATTGCAAACCGGAAATATTCTCACCTACTGACAAAATATGGTCGAGGCCTGAGGGAATAGTTCCATCAAAATTTGAAATGGTCGGAAAATTATCCCTTTAAGGTGCCGTATCCCTGCTCAAAGAGAAGATGTAGAGATATGTAATTATGAATGTTGGAGAGAGTGCGCTAATATTTAAAACGGTAAAATTGAAGCGAAAATTGTGAAAATGTTTAATAAAACACGACTCGTTTAAAATAGAGCAAAAATATCTTAGGGGCTGTCTAAAACAGAATTTAAAGAAACACTGTGAATTTTCTCATACATATAACTTGTAAAATAACTGAATCAGACATGAAAATAATAATTTTCGGTGCATACGGTGCGCGATTTTTTTCTATCGAGGGAATTTTATATAATTTGCGTTTCGGCATGGAACACGTCTAGATATTATCTTCCAAAATAACATATATTTTTTTAAGAGCTTAAAAACTTCAAATGTTTAAGGGGATATGTAATAAACCGGTAGAAATTTGGGTAGCGGCGGCTTAAATTTAAATGAAATTGATTTTTAGATGCTTTATTTTCCATTTCCAGTAATAATAATATTTTTTCCCACGAAAATTTAGTTGAAATAAGGTTTTTTTTAACTGTGCATTTTATGAGTGTATCGAAATTATTGTAAACATATATTATGGCTAATTTAAACACCTCTAATGCAAAGTTGCCAATTTCAACATCTCGATCAACACATAATAACCAACTACCAAAGCAAAATGCATTGTTTGCTGGGAGCGGGAACTGTCCATTTTTCATTTTAAAGCATTGGATAGCACATTTGCAACTCAAAGAAAGAAAAATATTTCATAATTAAAAAATATTGCAAATATGGCAAAACTTGGATGAACATTATCTTGTTTTTATACTTTATACGGTAGTGAAAAATAAGCAAGCAAAATTCACAATGTCATTTTGCTTACACTATTCTTTCTTTGGAAGCCGTCGATGATGTTACAATATATATATATATATAGATGCGTGTTAGAAATCGCAAAGTAGCAATCCAATCCTGTATTGTCTTCGATTTCATAGTTTTAGTACTAAACTGCCAAGCGTCGCACGAGGTCGTCTTCTACCAGTAAGTAAATTGCATTAAAAAAGTACCAAAATTCCCCTGTGTGTGATAAGAAAATATTTTAACCCTTTTTAGACGAGTGTCATGTATACATGCCATCCGATTGCGTGCCTAAAAGACGAGCGTCATCTATGCATGACACATGTGTATGAGAATTTGAAATATCAGTCTAAGGGTATCTCAAATTCTTTAACGACATAGTCTTTTTAAAAGGTTAAAAGCCAAAAAATTTTTGTCATAAATAGTTACGGATTGTCAGTGAACTGCCGCATTCTCAGGACAGCGGCCGCCACTGGTCTAGATGTATTGTAACATAATTGGGAGCCGGCAAATAAGCCGATAAAGGATAAACACCAATATTATCTCAATCTGTACAGAAATAGACTTCTATTATTTTTATAGGTTTTTACATACTGTACTTTCAGTGACGGTTCATCACAGGGGGACAGTGGGGACGGTCCCCACTTGTTACACCCGAAACCTACTAATGGAAATAACAGTCGATGTTGTCTTCACAAAAATGAATGAATTCTTTAACCACTCCGATACATCACGAATATGCACTTTTTACGTCTTAAACGACATGTCAGATTTACAAAAACTTTATGTTATTTCCTCTTCACAGTTAAAGCTCTATAAATGAAACATTTCCAAACGTAGCCGATTACTAAAAACTGTTTTTGAAAGGTTATGAAATAAGCTTTTGAATTGTTATGTTACAAATAAATATTAACATTTGTAAACATTAAAATTTAGAATGCAAACATTAAAAAAATGAAAAAATGACTCACGTGATGTTTTTATGTGAAAACGGTACTAAAATCACGGATTATATAAAAGACAATATTTATTCTATCGTATAAATGTATAATAAACAATTTGGTCACCTCACTTTTTTATCATTTCATACAAGAATATTTAATAAAAAAATAACGATGTCTAACAGTGGGTAGGCAATTTGGCGGTCTATCATGTATCTGACAGATAAGATTTTTTTATGTATTTCTATGGACATCTTGAATAGTGATGGGTAGCTTGATTTATTATGGAGCTTCTCCTTTTTGTTTTAGGGATGTCACTAGAACAATAACGGAGTTATGACGATTTCTGTATAAACATACGCGTTGACGTGTAAACACGCTTATTGTACTTGACTGATGTCGGCATATTAACGTGTATATCTGCTTATGTTGCTGAGTGGTTAAACATAAAAGCAATTAGCATTTGCAGAAATGAAATACATAAAATATTCCGGATGAATAATGCGACCCGCGACTACACAGGCTGACCAGCGGGCAGTCGTTCACCGCACGAACCATTTCTCAGTGTGCAGAACCTAACGCGCACTGGGGGACGATCCGAGTTATCCCTTTGGGCATTTTAGTTCATTAATTGAATTTCTTTCTCGATAGTAGGCAATCCGAGAACCGCACATGCGCACTCGTATGTGAATTTCAAATACCGTGGGGATAATCCAATGAATCCCCTCATGACAAAATACTGAACCATTTGTTTGCGTAGTTTCGGGCGGGATTCAAATTATTCAAATTATAAAGATAAAGCGTTATTTTTATTATACTATATTATTGTTATTAGTTGGTATACATCTACAGACATTTTATGTTATTTTGTGTTTATATATCCAATTAGCATGATTTGACCATCAATTTTTTGTTTGAGAATTTTTTTATTATATTCTCCGGGTTGTGAGATTACGTTACAGTAGATATATGTAAAAATATCGATCCCCACCATCAAAGAGGTGCTCGAGCCGCCATTGGTACTTTAATTGTGAATCATTGTCATTCCTTATTTTCTTCCATCAAAATGATGTTATAATATAAGTACAGCTTGACACAGTTAAGTTTGCCATCGGTGGCGGTTGCAAAGTTAAGTGTGTCAAGCTGTTGTAATGATGGTTGTGTAACACTATGGTAATGAAGATTTCTGTTGCATTTTCCATGTGGGAGTTGCCAGGATTAATGTGATCGTCGATGGGTTCCAGATTGTATAAAAAACAGTTAGTACTTTCCTTCACCTGATAAATGTTTTGTTTTTGGTTGTCAGTGTTAATTTTATTGTAGCTACCTTTTGTTGCTTTTTAATAGTTTTATTTGAGCATGCTGATAATATGTTTGTAGATGTAAATAATTTGTGTTTATTTTTGTGATACCCTGGCTCAAAGTTCGTAGAAAATGTATTTAACGAGATTCGCTCACACAGACACTTTTCAGGAAAAAACTCATCAGGTTCGTGACTTAGCTTTTGAAACTAGAGATGGTTGGTACCTGAAATAAGTTGTCACTGCGGTTCCAGTTACCGGAGATGAATGTGGAACGGGTTCTTTATCCGTTTATTTTTGGAATTGTTCATCAAAAGTTCTTCAAAAGAAAAAAAATGGGAGAAAACTAAGAGTAATTCTGGATGAATTTCATAGTGAAAAATTGAACCGGTTCTTCAAATTTTTTTTCATATAAAGTGATTTTAACAATTTTTCTAATATTTTATTCAATATGTATATATTATAAAAGAAAGTGTACAAAAGTGTGCGTCCCACCAAAACTCAGAAACGAGTCCTGGTACGATCAAGGGAGTTATATGATATTGTAGCCCTCTATCCCCCATCCATGAAGAAGGTTCCCGTTTTTACCTGAAAGGCATGTTTTTTTAAAAAAAGGGCTGAAAGTTTTGCCCTCTAGAAATTTCTAGAACAGTCCAACACATTTGAGAGTATTCGAGAGCATTCCACAACATTCCGGAACATTCTGAAATGTTCGGGACAATCCCAAAACATCACAGATCATTGTGGAACATTCCAGAACACTCTCGAATGTTCTGGAACATTGTGGACCATTCAAAGCCTTTTTTGTATGGGTGGGGTTACCCATTGGTAGGGGTATATAAAGCAAGATCCATCGTGGGTTCGAACGTCAGTTTAATCTCATATCTACTCCCTGAGCGAAGCCGGGTACCCCAGCTAGTAAATAATAATTAGTATGATTACTAAAGTATTTAAAATAAATCATTTTTAAATGCATTCAGACCACATTAACTTGTATTGCAGTAAATTCAAATCTCCCAGTAGAAATGCACTTACAGCTACGTCAAGACTTTTTAGCCAATCACCACTCTACACCCCTTGATGAGTTAACCATGTTAAATACATTTTCTACGAACCTTGAACCTGATCTTAAAAATTGTTTGTACGAGGGCTGTTCGGAAAGTAACCGCCGTTTGGCTATAAATGAAAAACCTGCACAGATACAAAATATTTTATTATGTGCTTCTTAACCTTTTAAATGCCAGTAGGTAGAAATGTAGCTGTGCACAGCAGGCCGTGAACTTTTAATCAAAATAAATCATTTTTAAATCTTATTTAAAAAAAATAAAATAAAATAATCAAAATAAAAAAATTAAAATCATCCCAATAGATGTCTCTGTGTGTTCCATATTTTAAATTAATAAAAAATGGGTCATATGTATAATACAGAGGCTCAAAAAGAGCGAGAATACTCGCTATTTTTCTATGGCCGGCCTGCTGGGCACGGCCAAGAATGCGAGATATCTCGCTCTTGGCACAGAAACGGTTAAAACTAAACGGCTTTCCAACAGTCTACATTTAAATTCTGTATTCGAATGAGATATTTTCAAATCTCTCTCTCCGATGGCTCTACAGCTCAGATCGATCCTAGGCCTCCCGCAATATTCGCCTCTAACTCCTCCTGTCCTCAGCGGCTGACTTCCAGTTTGTTACCTGGAGAAGCTGTGCTGCATCCCCTCTTACCTCGTCTTCCCACCTCAGTCTGAGTCTTATTTTCAAATTGATCAATGCAGTCAAATTTTCATTCTGTGAAAAATAATTTCTCAAGGATTGGCAAAATGCTTTCAATAAAATATTAATATTAAATATGCCAAACACGTGCCCAACATTTGTTACATGAGAAAGAGTCGTTTCTATCACTCGTCCTCTTCAACAGTTTGGCTGTCGTACGATTTGCTGGCCTCTTGTGTTTCATCCCTCCTACAACACGGGTCTTACGTTCACACCTTTCTCTCCTCAAAAAGACCCTCATTTAACATCCCCAAAGATGATGTGGGCCTTGAGTAAAATTATTTTTTGCATGGCTTCCTGTGTGAAATTCATGTAAAATTATTTTTTAATATTTTTTTTTTTGATAGCTTCACACGGGAGACAATTAGGATAATTAGGAAAAAAATTCCCCTCACGGCCTATGTCATCTGTGGGGATGCTGTGTGGTGGATCCTTTTAGGGAAAGGAAGCTGTACGAACTTCTGGGAAGGTAAAAGATATGAGGAGTGAGTAGGAATATGGGGGTCAATGTGTCCAGGAGCGTCAAACATATGAATTCATCCCTCCCACTGCTAAGCAAGACCGACTGGAGAAGTAAAAAAATCTCTCCCGATCCGGCCTGCCACGCAGAGAGTGGGCAAATGCCGCCCTCAAGACCTAGACAATCCTCACCCTAAGTCCCCAATGTAGCAAAACCACTCAGGGTGACCTACGGCAGAGGTTATTATTATCCAATAAACTCTTCAAACACGCCTTACAAATTGAGGTTATATTTTTGCTAAGTCATCAAATATATTAGATTGTTTACACGCATTTGAAAGTAAATGCCTTCTATTTTACATTTTTTAATCTTGTAAAAGTATTTTATTTATCTTTTGATCTGATGATAAAATTTGTGATTGATTATCTACGTAGTTATATGAATTTGTGTTTAATCTGTGAAAACTTAAATAGTTCATGGTACAGTTTGTTTGAGTCACATTTTTATCTATAATAGGACATTAACACTAATAATAAATTAAGTTTTTTTTGTGGATTTGTTTAACCTATAAATTAAATAATTTTATTACAAAGTAGATTGATGGTTGCATAATTTAGTCTGTATTGTGTGCTGACTGTTTTTTGTTTTTGTTTTGGGCCTAAGAGATCCTGAATTTTTAACTGCAGGTAATCAAATAAAGTTTTTATTTAAAAGAGTGCTTGCACAATTCAAAAGAACCTAACAACATTATAGAATTAGTAGGTAAGCGACATTTTGTGTAGAATTTTTGTTGTTTTGCTTTTTTTAAACATGCATTTTTTGGGTTTTAGTTTGAATATTGATTGTCAGACATCTACAAAAATATAAATTTGAGTTGAATATGCAGTTATATGTACAATTTTACCCTCTATCTAGTACAATACTCAGATAGCTCGTAAACACCACCAAATCAATTATAATGCACGAAAACTTGTAGTGAATCAAATAAAATGTTGATATTTTCTGGGTTACTAGTAAGATATTTAAAAAAATTGATTTATGGTGAGCTTTCCAAAATTTTCTTTTCTCATTCTCAAAACTTATTATTTGGAGATGTCTGACTAATCAACTGTATGATTGATATGTAATTGTATTTTATAAGAATTGCTTCAGTATTTATTACTTTGGGAGTATAACATCAAAGTTTACTCAGCTTTACAAACCTGGTGTGTGTGTGTGTTTATGTATGTAGATGTAATATAGTATTGCCATCTCCAATCTTCTACGAGTTGGTATTACAGTGTAACCATTTTAAATTAAACTGTAACGGCAACACGGTATCGCATTTACATACATAAGTACACATTTCACCACAATCTTTGATTACATGTCTGCCCTGATTATAGACACTGCAATGCTGTCCGAAATGTTAGCTAAAGTAGGAGATACGACAACACGCCATAATACCCCAAAAATTAATCACAATAATACTTTTGGCTGTGAAAATCATAAAACTTTACAATTTTCATAGTAGGAAGATTTTCAAAATGATTAAGTTTTATTAGAAAACCATAAAATTACATGTTTTATGTACTTTAAATGTGGAGTTTGCAGTAGTTTGTTAATTTTAAACCCCTGATTTGATCTTTCTGTTATTGAGCCAATGTTTGGGATATGTTTGCAGTGTCCATCGTCAGGGCACAACTTCTCAAACGATTCACACTGCCTTGAAGTAAGAAGAGCGATATGACGCCAAACACCAGCCAATATCAGACCGAATATTTAGAATATTTAGCTTTTTTGTGTGTTTAATGGTTATCGTTATCTATTCCTTAATTATTTTTACGGAGAAATACTGCAAGGTTTCTATAAGCAATCAGAACACAGGGTCTTTTTTTCCCCCAGTTACAAGTTTCTCTTTATCCCTTTGATGTTAGCTCAGTCGACGAGTTATCGACTGTTTGGCCATCATCCCATCATCAAGACAGGACATTGCCATCACAGATGAATAGGTATACAGATGTTGGTATTCTCCATTTCGCCGAGTAGTTATCAGTTGTATCTATGAGCATAATCGAAGCCAGAGTCATGTTAACCTCTCAGAAACTGGGCATACTGTACAGGGCCCGCAGATACTGCTGACCCTTTACAAATTGCAAATGCGCCCTACTGTTGAATTCCTCTGGTCAGGAATCCCAATATAAACCTAAAAAACCCTTAGCGGTCCATTTGATATAATCCCCTATCTTAACAAGTGGATTGCAATCTTTAGAGCTATCCTTGAGCATCCTTATTCTAGCGGGGGCGTGCACTCCATATAGGCACATAAGCACTGCCTACCCTCTCGTTTTTGTAAAATATAAGCATGTAAATAATGTTACAATTTATAAAATTATTGCTAAAAATAAATACACACTTTCAAAAATAAGAGCGAAAATGCTGAGCAACCGAAACTACGCGAGCGCCACATCAAACGGCATACTACAAACGCGGCATAAACTGTAACTAGAAACTACACGCGCGCCCTCCAATTGCCCATTAAAATGCGGTCTAAGCAGGAATTATTTCTGACTAGAGCTAACTTCATACAAGACATAATTCAATGTTTACGAAATGCACAAAGCATAGAGTAGAACTGTCGTTTTGGATTTGCTTCTATGAGGTTTGTTTTGTTAGTATTAAGCAGTGCTTTCTAGAACAAAATTAGCAAATGGCAATCAGTGACGACAAAAACATCTGTTGTCATGTACTTTTATCAAATAGTTGTCTTTCATAAATGCTAATTGTCGGTTCAAAAACGTTTGTCATACTTTAATTCTGAAATTATCTGATAGAATATGGAAATTTTAATCTGTGAAAATTGTTGTATTTTCTTACTGCCTACCCTGATCAAAAACTCTGTGCACGCCCCTGTATTCTAGCGGTATTTCAATGAAAGATACTTCGACGAACTAGTATCATTGATTCCTTCGGCACCGGTGCACAGTCGAGAAACACGCTAAAAGCGCGCCCAACATATGTATACGGTTGACATTTATCACATAGGAACGGGTCGTTTCTACGACTCGTTCTTGAGTTTAACAGCTCACCTTTGTAACAATTTGCTGTCCTCTGTGTTTCCTGCCTCCTACAACATGGGTCTCTTATATTCCCTCCTTTCTCTCCTCAAAAAGACCCTACCCACAGCATCTTCAAAGATGACAAGTCAATGTAAAAAATAAAAATAAAAAACAGTAGAGTGTCCCACGTAATCATTACATTATTTTATTCATGAAGGGTTGTCTTTGGTGTTTGCAGTTGGTGGAATACCACCTGGAGTTCCTGACTAAGCACCCGGGAGAGGTGTTCTTCTACGGCTGCCGCCTGTGCGCGGGTCGCTTCACGTCGCGAAACTCCTTCCTGATTCACATGAAACTGCACGACGTCCGCAAGCGCTACCCGTGCCCGCATTGTGCCAAGGCCTACGACCGCAAGTTCCAGCTCGTCCACCATCTGCGCCTGCACACGGAGGAGACCCCCCACGAGTGCGCCGTGTGCTTTGTGGCCTACGCGCACGAGGCCGAGCTGCTGCAGCACTCTCGGGTACACCGCTCCGACAAGCCGTTTGAGTGCCGCTTCTGTCTCAAAGGCTTTCCGCAGAAGAAGGCGTTGATCGTGCACCTTCGCATGCACACCGGAGAGCGGCCTTTTCCTTGCCAGTTCTGCGACAGGACCTTCACACAGAAGGCTCATTTACAGGTGATTATAAACCAGTACCTTGTACAGGGTGTTACGGAACTTACTTTTTTTTTTTTTATGGACAATTTTTGATATAATACATATATATATGGTATAACAGATACATAAAAATAATGAAAAGTATATAAAAAAAGCTTAATACAAAAAATGTTTGAACAAAAAAATCCCACAAAGGCAATGCCTGTACGTGTGTATAATATTGATTTTTATTTTTATTTCTATGGTTAAAGTGAAGATTTTAAGTATATATAAATTAATGAATTTAAGTATTATTATCGCATTTGTGAAAGTTTTATAAGAATGAATGTTACAAGTGCAATTAAAAGACAAAAAAAAAGCAAACAATATTTTTTAGAAAGTTGTTTGGACACATATAAATAAATGTAAGACATTGAAAACTATAGGTACCTATAAGGTCCAAAATATCGATTTCCCTAAACAATTGTTTAGAGGGATAAGATTTAGTTTTCTTGTACATTATCTTAATAATTGCTGTTTGGGCAGTTTCTAAAGGTTTTACATGATTATTATGAGTTCCACCCCAGCCAATTATTCCGTAGGAAATACTTGACTTACTCTAATCAGTGATTTCTGACATTATTTCGAGTAAAAAAGTAAATGAAATTTTTTTCTCCGGTAACATTTTCGATGTTTTTTCAACTTTAAGGGGGGAGAGTCCAGTCCAGCCGAGTTTTTTTTTTAATTCGAGTCCTTTAATAATATTTTTTCGTAAGTCGAGGTTCATCCACGTATAAGTTTGATTTTCTTTGATTTAAAATTTGAATGAAGTGAATCTGACGAAAATTGGATGAGCTACGATTCCAGCCAATTTGAAAACATGGTTTTGAGAAAAACTTTTTAAGGATTTCGCTTCTGACCGGGCCGCTACGTTCTCCATTCTACCTGCTTGGCGCGCACCGCTCCTAACTATATTTCAATGTCGAATTTGTTGCTATAACTTTGGGAACGTGTTCTCCACATGTACTAATTTAAAAAATCAGGAAAAATCATATGACTTTTTAGGTAGATATCCCCACTATTTTTCGACATAGTCCCCATTATGATTGAAGCACTTGGTGAGCTGTGGCACTAGGTCCTTGACTCCCTTATCGCAGAACTCCGTCGCCAAATATGTTATCACTTCTCCCTCCGTGTCATAGTCGGTCTCCAAATGTTTTCCTGCAAATGTTGCTTCAGGTGCAGAAAAATATGCAAATCATGTCATTCATTGATTGCCAAGCACTTTGCATCCGATTTTGCTCTTCAGCATTTTGGGAACCTAACGAGCACTGTGTGTGACTCATTGAAATCTGGGATCGAAATTGTGTGTTAGACTTATTGAAATCTGGGATCGAAATTGCGATCTTAAAAACTTCAACAGGGCGGACTCCCTCTAAGTTGAGAAAGCGAATAATTAAGCGCACCTCGCAGGCGCGTCGATCGCAAACGGACGCCAAGATTGCACTGAAGCAGCTACCAAGCCAGATCACCGCTCGTTTTTTAGGGGAAAATCTGAGCTACACGCTAGTGCCGCCATATTTATGTAAGTCTTAATAGTTGTAATGTAAGTAATAATTCTAAGTCAGATAATAATGTAATTCCAGGGTCACATGGTCCGCATACATATTCCAAAGAACAAAGTAGATTACCAGAGAGGCGGCGATATGCAGCCCGCCATGCAGACCACGCCGGCCGACAACAAATCAGTATTAAGCCTACTAGCCTACAGCCAAAACAACTCTACCTCACAGCACCTCACTCACCTCAACCACCTCACACCTCACCGCAATACCTCCTCACCCCTCGGCATGCCAACACAGATGGACCTCTCCATACTAAGCGTGAGTACAATTGTGTATATATATAAATATATTTTTTTTTTTTACATGAACTCCACACAGGAGGCCCTGAGGAAAATAATTTCCAACGGGGCCTTGTCATCTTTGGGGATGCTGTGTGGAGGTGTTTTTTTTTAAGGAAAGTAAGGGGAGGAGAGTTCTGGGAAGAAAAAAGGACTCCACATTCTAACATCTACAGCCTGTATGTCGGACGAATATCTACAGCTCATATGTTGGACAAATATCTATGAACTTCAGAGTGAAGACCAATATCTACAGAGCTAAGGTCGGATAAATATCTATGACGGTCCCAGTGGTGACGAATATCTATGGAGCGTAGGTGGGACTAATATCTACAGAGGGCAGCTGAGCAAGAGGTTGTACGGAAAAGCATAAATTACTTCAATTACGTAACACTAACCTAACCTAACTTAACTTAACATAAATTAAGTTCTTTAAACTGCATACGCAATATAACGTTTTGCCAATATACTATATTGTATACATACATAATTGCAAATCCAACCTCTGCCAGTGCTGTAGATATTCGTCGACATCACCTGTTCCATAAATATTAGTCAGCAGTTTGAGCTGTAGATATTCGTCCTCACTTTGGTTCTCATAGATATTAGTCAGCAGTTTGAGCTGTAGATATTCATCCTTACTTTGGTTCTCATAGATATTAGTCCGATTTTTTCAGTTTTTGGAATTCCTGTAGATATTAGTAGACGCTTCCGAGAAAAGGTTTGAGGGGTGGGTAGGAATCTGGGGTGCAGGCAGAGTGTCCTGGTCATCCGCCTCCAAGACTAAGACAAACCTCACTCCATGAACCCGGGCACCCCTGCTAAATCACCAAACATTTGGTGTGACCTATGGCAGAGGGGTTGGTTATCCAATAAATGGTTCTCAGCTCCACCGTACCCATTCCTGCCTCCTAATGTCTAAATGCTGTTATCATAAGCAAAAAAGCAGGCAGCAATTTTCAATGGTCGCATTCTGATGCATGAAACCTTTCATGTTTTATCATTCTATATTATAATAAAAAGAATATCTTAATGTGACTATTGAAAATTATTATTTTTGCAGATTTTTATTGATTTGTGTACAGACCATGATTCTTAGTAAGAATCCAAAATTTGAGTCGGTTCGGTGCCATAGGGCCGAAGTTAAGTCCGACCCCAGGTGTTAAAATGATATATTGCTTATTTTTTTTATTTATTTTACATTAACTCCACATGGGAGGCTCTAAAGAAAAATTTCATCTTTGAGGATGCTGTCTGGAGGGTCTTTTTAAGGAAAGCAAGTTCTGGGAATGCAAAAGGTATAAGGGATAGGAATCTCGGGGTCAGTGTGTCCAGGAGTGACGGACCTATGAATTCATCCCTCCCACTGCGATACAAGGGTCGAGAGAGTCCGGCTGGAGAGTTAAAAAGATCTCCCTTAACCAGTCTCCTCCGATCCGGCCCGCCACGCAGTAGGGGGTAAAAGTGTCCGACGGCTAGACCCCAGCTTTTATGTTTGCATGCAAAATTTTTATATTTAAATAATTATATGTTTATTTCGAATTATAAAATTTAAAGCGCATTCTATCACCTTTCTAGAACAGTTTTTAATTTTCGGATCTGTTCAGAAATACTATATTTATTTTGGTTTTATTGTAAAGTGGAAATATTTTGACCCTCCGTCAAAATTTGATTGTGAAATTAAGCAATTTATACAATTAATGTCCGTTTGTTAATTCCAGGGACAACGTGAAAAACTCATCGAGTGTGACTTCTGCGATAAGAAGTTCACGTACGAGCGCAACAAGACTAATCACATGAAGAAGCACGGATACGGCGGGGAAGTGGCCCCGGCGCACTTCGACTGCGGCGTGTGTCGGCGTACCTTCGCTTCGCGCGGATTGCTCGTCGCACACGCCCTAACCCACGCGCAACACCACACGCAAAACATGCATCAAACAGTGGGAATGTCGCTCAACAACACCAGCCCTTTCCGCTGCGATATATGCGGGCGCGAGTTCAACATGAAACGGAATTTGATAATGCACGTCAAGTCGCACAATAACGAGCGTCCGTTTGAGTGCCCGGCGTGCGAGAAGTCCTTCAAGCTGAAGTACTTCTTGGAGCTGCACGTGACCCGGATACATCCTCACGTGCGGCTGGAGGACTTGCACAAGAAGAAGGAGGTTTCTGTGTCACCCCCTCCCACGGAGAAGGAGGTGGGAGACGCGAGGGGTGTGCCGGTCACCCCCAATAAGCGGAAACAGAGTCAACCCAAAAAGGTAAAATTATGTTTGATTCATTTGAAAACTAAAAACTTTGAATCCATTTAAAATTACATTCACTGCACAAGTTCATAATAAATATCTCACAGTGTCTAAAAACTCATAATACAAGTGAACAACTGGCAAATTTACAATCCAAAAAGAAAGGTTAACCACTCAGAACATTAGAGCGTCAAAAGACGCAAATATAATAATAGCGGTCAAGACATTAGAGCGTCTTTTGACGTCAACGCGCGAGATTTTACAAAAATTGATTTATTTCCATCACTAGTATACGGATTACCATGAAATAAAAAACTCAATATCGATAATGAACAACGCTACGCGTCTGCATTCAAAAATATCTATGGAACATAGAGATTAATTATCTGAGCCGAATGGAACCTCCATCTTGTTTGATTGTCATTTGTTCAAGACATTGTTAGTTTTTTATTAAAATATTTTTGTATGAAATGGTAAAAAAGTGAGGTGACAAAATTGTTTATTATACATTTGTACGATAGAATAAGTATTTTTTTTTTTACATGATCTGTGATTTTAGTACCGTTTTCACATAAAACATCACGTTAGTCATTTTTACAATGTTATTATGTTTGCATTCTAAATTTTAATATTTACAAATGTTATTATTTATTTGTAATAATACAATTTGAAAGTTTATTTCATAACCTTTTCAAAACAGTTTTTAGAATGAGGCTACGTTTCCCAAAACGTGATTTATGATGCTTTTAGTAAAAATCGTAAATAACACAAATATTATCACGTTTTGACAGTTTTCTAAGGGACACATAATAAACAAAACGTCTATTTCTGAGAGTTTGAGAACCCAAAAAAAAAATTCAATCCAAAGCTTCTTTTGGCCGTGAGAATCTCAAATATGTATGTACGTATTGTTTGAGTTATGTAAGTTCGATTTAAGTTTTTTTTTTACAATTTGATAATGCTTTCAGAAGGCGAAATAGGTGTCACGCATAATAATAATAATTACATAGCAAAACTTGTTAATAAATAAACTGTTGTTTTTTTAATATGTAAAAGAAATTAAAAATTTAAATGGAGTTCTTCAAGTTAAACTTAATAACTTTTATTTTACCAAACTGTTGCTTTTACTGTCGCTCATACTCACCCGAATACTGAGCGAAAGGGCTAACTGCACTTCAGGCTGACAATATCTAAATATAATCATCAAAATCGAGATTTTGTATTCCTTATTATTCTCGTCCAAAACTGGACCAATTTATTTTTATTAACTGTTTTAGAAGCAACTATTAAAAATAAATCACTATCTAGTTTGTATACTGAATAATGTCCATTGATGGCGTTCAAACCCGACAATTTTAACGATTTTTAGAGTGTCCTAACTCCTATAAGTAACTTCTTTAAAGATCTCGGTATCGTCTTTGATCCTAAACTGACATTCTCGGATCACATATCTCGGCTCACTCCAGCATGCTACAAACTCCTGGGTTTCATCATCAGAATATGTAAGCAATTTGATGACCCAGATGCAATGAAAGCCATGTTCGATTGCGTCATAAGAAGCAAGCTGGAGTATTCTAGTTGTGTGTGGACTCCGCACCAAGCTAAATATATTAATATGCTGGAACAAATCCAAAAAAAGTTCCTTAGGTATGTCTATATGTGGATGCATGAAACGTATCCGAGATTCATGCACCATATGACAGAAACTAGACGTTATGCAAATCTTCCAATTCTTAGTTATAACGTAATCCATAACTGTATTGACAGCCCATTTTTCTTGGAATGCTATGGCTTATACGTGCCTGAAAATTTCAGTCATAGTCGTCGACACGACTTGTTCAAAATACCATACGGCAGAACAGATGTTCTAGCAGAGCATAGCATGACAAGAGGAATGGTGCTGTTGAATGAAATATCGGAAACACTAGATATATATAACTCTTCTTTAGATGGCCTTAAGATTTTTTGTATAATAATCATCTTCCTAGGTGTTAAGACTGTCAAAATGAGAAAATTGTACGGCAATTGGATAATAATCGGCTGTACAATTAAAAAAAAAAAAAAAAACTTATCGAAAAAAGCAAACTTACCGACCCGCTAGTGGTTGATATCATTATATTAAAAAATAATTAGAGTAGTTCAAAATTCAGAGAGGAAATTGGGGAATACGTTTATATGGACATAGCACTGCCCGGTTTTCTCTCGACATACCTCATGATGTCATCCAAGTGTTGTAACGATGACCTGATTATGTGTCTATTGTTTAGGTGATAATGAGATCCGACTACGAGACGGACAGCGACTCCAGCTGCGGAGATTACTCCTCGGACAGCGTGCACGAGATGGATGTGACAGCGGCGGATGCTGGCACGCACAGGATGGAAGTGGACAGCAGCGAGCCGTTCGACGCAGCCAAGTTCGTGCAGGCGTTTGTTCGCCAACCAAAGACCCTCATCGCCAGGAAGGACGATAGGGGCATAGCTAAGTCTATGCAGGTAAGATGAAATACCCTTTATGTGCTAAATGTAACTTGGAGTATTAGGCTTCTGACTACCGTAAAATGGGGTCAAATCTAGCCTCCTTCAACGGAAGCAATCTTCCGAACAGGGCCTCCATTGATATGCTTGGTGTAATTCTAAGTGACCAGCTCAGGTATGGGGGCTCCATCGAAGCCAGAGTTAAATTAGCCAGCCAAAAACTAGGCGTACTGTACAGGGCCCGCAGATACTTTAATAGTACACAACTGCTAACCCTATGCAAATCGCAAGTGCTCCCCACGGTTGAATTTGGCAGCCACCTCTGGTCTAGAGCTCCAAAGTACCTGAAAAATACCCTCGACTCTGTGCAGAACGGTCCATTTGATAGATTCTCCCACCTTAACTAACGGATTGCAATCTTTAGAGCATAGGCATCGGGTGGGAATGCTATTCTTGTTCTACTGGTATTTCATGTGAGAACGGGACACTTCTTTGACTTGTTCTTGAGTCCAACAGCTTGGCTATGGAACAATTTTCCAGCCACTGAGTTTCCTCCTTCCTACAACATGGGTCTCTTCAAGACCAATGTTCATTCCTTCCTCTCCTCAAAAAGACCCTCTACACAGCATCTCAGATGACATAGGCCCTGAGGGAAATTATTTTCCTCGCGGCCTCCTGTGTGGAGTTAATGTAAAAAAAAAAACAATTTTCAAACTTTGAAACTAAATAACTTTTTTATAATACTGTGTCTGAAAATTTTATGTCATATTTATTCCACATATTTAAAAACATGGTGATCAAAGTCACCTTTTGGAGTCAGCAAATGCTGAGCGTTAGATCCATCCATGAATATAGGTAATTGGCAGATGTGACCGTTAATTTTTACCGGTAATTTAGTGTCCAAAAATGCTGTTATTGTGAAACCATAACCTTCAATGCTAGAAGAGATAAACTAACTATGCACGCGCCTATGTGTGTCCTTTGCACTTACCCTCCACTTATAAAAATGAGGTGCGAAATGTGCGGAAAAAATATACTGGTTGGAATTGATCGCAAATATTAATTCCCATGCGGTCATGCGCCTGGCACTTTTCAAACAGTGAATCAAAACTCCAATCGAGAGTCCGAGGTCAATAACGAGAAAATTATAATTTCACAAAATATAATATAAATGTGATAAATTTATGATAATGATTTTCGAAAGGTTTACAAGAACGAACTTCAAACTGTCAACAAGTGCCCTTTTGCTTTTCGGGTGACAAAGTTATCATAAGTTTGTATACTACTACTGGTGTAAATAATCTGTCTGCATTATGGCTCATCGATTATTATCGTCTTAACAATATTTGTTTAATTTTCAGATCAATTTACCTCATGATCTTCAACATGTGAAGAGTCTACTCAACTCCAAAGCCCCCCTCGCCCCCCCTGCCGGCGCTCCCCGCCCCGTCTCGTGCTCACCGTCCATCTCATGCCCCCTCTGCTCCGCCGTGGTATCCAACCACTCGGCCCTCGCGCTACACATGAAGGAGCACGAAAAGAACAAACCGCACCAATGCACCATGTGCGAGAAGGTCTACATTCAGCAGGCCAGCTTCGAGAAACACCTCAAAAAGCACATGCTCGACGAAATCGTCGCAAGACAAACAAAAATGATCGAACAAGCGACTTCAAAGATGAAATTCCCGGGACAGAACGGTCCGGAGAATATCATCGAGACTCCCACAAAACCAGAGGGGCGCAAGCCTCTAGAATGTAACATTTGTAAGAAAAAATATGCGCAACCGGCGAGTTTCGAGAAGCACATGCGTCAGCATTCCGAGTTGGGAGAAACAACGTCCAAAGAGCGAATGAGCTACGACGGATTCGACAAAAAGAGCAAATCCGCTGGCGATAGTTCCGACGTATCCGGCGAAGGGATGTTCATCAACCCGAGTGATTTTTTAGAAGTGTCGATCGAACATTAATCGTAAGAGCGTAATATACTAAAAATTAATAACAATATTATATATATTATCTTTACAATAATATTAAATTAATATATTTACAAATATTTATTTTTTTACACATTATTAACGAATTAATATTCTATACAATATTGATATATTTTTTTTACATAAGTTATTTGTTGATTAGACATTTTGAAGTTTTTATACATTTTTATATTTAAATCAAATAAAATGATTACTGTTACTTTTATAATTTGGACTGCTTTATTTATTGTCATGTTCCTTTCATTCATCTAGTACCAACTGCCCATAGTGAAATTGTAAGAATTTGGCTCGTGGCCTTTAACCACTCAGCAACATAAGCAGATATACACGTTAATATGCCGACATCAGTTAAGTACAATAAGCGTGTTTACACGTCAACGCGTATGTTTATACAGAAATCATCATAACTCCGTTATTGTTCTAGTGACATCCCTATAACAAAAAGGAGAAGCTCCATAATAAATCAAGCTACCCATCACTATTCAAGATGTCCATAGAAATAGATAAAAAAAATCTTTTCTGTCAGATACATGACAGACCGCCAAATTGCCTATCCACTGTTCGACATCGTTATTTTTTTATTAAATATTCTTGTATGAAATGATATAAAAGCGAGGTGAGCAAATTGTTTATTATACATTTATAAGATAGAATAAATATTGTATTTTATATAATCCGTGATTTTAGTACCGTTTTCACATAAAAACATCACGTGAGTCATTTTTTCATTTTTTTTATGTTTGCATTCTAAATTTTAATACTTACAAATGTTAATATTTATTTGTATTATAACAATTTGAAAGCTTATTTCATATCCTTTCAAAAACAGTTTTTAGTATTCGGCTAAGTTCGGAAATGTTTCATTTATAGAGCTTTAATTGTGAAGCGGAAATAACATAAAGTTTTCGTAAATCTGACATGTCGTTTAAGACGTAAAAAGTGCATATTCGCGATGTATCGGAGTGGTTAACCTTCTAACAGCTTTATTCATTTGATCCACACAGGAGGCCCTGAGGAAAATAATTCTCAGGGCCTTTGTCATCTTTGGGGATGCTGAGTCTTTGGAGGAAAGGAAGTTCTGGTAAGGAAAAAGGTATGAGGGTGGGTAGATATCCAGGGGGTAGTGTCTCCACGAGTGACGGACGTATGACTCCATCCCTCCCACTGCGGTGCAAGGCGATGTCCTGAGAGAGTCCTGCTGAAGAGGTCAAAAGGTCTCCCGATCCAGCCTGCCACGCAGTAGGTGGGCGAAACGCACCAAGACCTAGTCAAACCTCACTCCATGAACCCGTGCACCCCTGCTTGGTCACCAAATGCAACGAACCACTTGGCATGATATATGGCAGGGGTGTTAGTTATCCAATAAATGGTTCCAGGGGGGCAGTGCCCATATTGACCTCATCTTTTGTCTCACCATTATTTAATGTGAGAGAAAGAGTTGCAGCATTATTGTGATCAGGAACATATCTTTATTGCCTTATTTGTACCTTTGCCGTTGCGTAAACGTGGAAATATTAAAAGCGCCTCCTGAATTCAGCTTGATGGTATATTGTATTTCAGCGGGAGCGGCGATTGAACTAACTGGGAGCGTAGGGCGAAGCGGAATACACAGAGGAACAAGGTAGATAAAGAATTATGAACATGCAACAATATTACCCACAAGTACAGGTTCTTAATATGTGTAAAATATGTAAATGAGAGGTGTATTGTGTAAATGCATTACTCGACACAACACCCAGGGCCGGATTAACCATGTCGGGGCCCCTAGGCAATGCACGTCTCGGGGCCCCTTTACCAATGGTGGACTAACGGGGGGGGGGTGGAGGGGCGGCCTGCCCCGGGCCTCTGGTCCTCGGGGGCCACCAAACGCTTCCATGTCCCCTTTATCAAATCCTTAACAAGGCTTTAATGCCATTAATCAGCGGCCGAGAATTTAAATTTCGTCGAACGATGATCTTACAATCGTACCCTTGCAACTGTAAAGGGTGATTCTGATGAGAAAGATTAATTATTCTCCATACCAGCATTTTAACATAATAGCTCAATATCGATATTATTTCATTCTCAATTTGCTTTGATACATACCTAAATTTAAAAAATGCTCAAACTCGTGATGATAAAACTATTCAAATTATGTACTTTTTCTAATTATTTTTTGATCATATGTATTTATAATTTTTCAGTAATGTCTAAACAAAATAAAAATGTTTTTTTTTTTTTTAATATATGCGCAGATCCTTTTTTAATGATTTTATTTAAACTAAAATTAAAATTCTGAAACATATCTTTCCCAGATAATTCATTTATTTATTTTACTCCATGATTATATAATTTGAAATATGTGTTGTATAATACAAAATTTTGTTTGAAAATTTAACAAATCTGCAAACGCCCTACGGTAAAACCTTAATGTACTAAAAATAAACATATTTTCTCAAAATTTAAAACATAGCTTTACTAGATAAAAGAACAGTCCTTCGAAATCAATTTATAATTTTGTGGTGAAAAAGAGTCAATACTTCTAAAATTTGATTTAAAAACGACATATTTCGGGTTTGGTCTGGCCCACTTAAGGCGGATTCTGTAAAAATTGACGGAGATACAGAATTTTATGTGAAACAATAACTTATTAAACACCACTTTAATTATAAATACTATATGCCGACCGGGTTTTGCTACAACCGTAGGTTCTTCAGGCCAGTTTGTATGTTAAATTATCCTTCAGCAAAACTTGGATGAATGAATGAATGAATGTGTTTTTCTCAAAACACGTTTTTTAACCTCTATACATTCGATTTGCAAGTCTTAAACTGTTTGAAAATCTAGTGTCTATTTCACCACGTAGGTGAATTTTGTTTAAAAATAAGGAAAAATGGCGGACCAACGAATTTTAATTTCGATTTTTTATGGGAAATTTTCATTGTTCATAAAAAAAAATAGAAGGGGGCCCTTTATAAAAGAAATCTCTAAGTGGTGCCATACTGACTGGATTTACGAACAGTTTAGGACTTAGTGCATGCATATCGGTTGTATAGTTTTTCTAATATGTTGTCAACCGTGTTGAAAAAGCAGCTTTAGCAGTTAATTCAACTTACAAACTGTTTTAAACGTTTTCATATAAAATGCTGTATGTATCTCCGTCAATTTTACGAATTTCCTTAACACATTTGGTGAGAGCATTATTATCTAACAAATGCATCTTCAGAAAATTAATTTAAAAAAATGTCATTTTTTACATTGGGCTGGTGGAAGGCGTTTGGAGGCCCCCCAGAGTCAGAGGCCCTTATGAACTGAAGAAAAAACTTGTAAAATTACATCAACTTCTTAAACTAGGGGGGGGAGGGGGTCATTCAGCTTTTCCGCCCCGGGCCTCTGACGGGCTTAATCCGCCACTGCGCTTTACCCTTTCTAACTTCCAAACTTTTTTTTTATACCACAACGTAATTTTATTCATAATTAATATGTTTTTTTTACTTCATTTCGAAGGTATGCCTTCACCCTCCATTCAATAAAAAAAATGAAACGAATACAATAGTACAATGAGCGGTCTTATCACTAAAGAGATCTCTTCCAGACAACCTTGGTATGAAGAGAAACAAAAAATTTTAGCAAGCAGATAGGTAGTACACA
Source organism: Limnephilus lunatus (assembly GCA_917563855.2). Classification (NCBI taxonomy): domain Eukaryota; kingdom Metazoa; phylum Arthropoda; class Insecta; order Trichoptera; family Limnephilidae; genus Limnephilus; species Limnephilus lunatus. The sequence goes on along the minus strand of OU830603.1, from coordinate 44,831,797 downwards.
CTAAAGCTTGTGCAACATTTATATTTTAAACCTTATAAATAAAAGCAAAAAAAAAACAAAACAATTGCCGATATAAACCACACACGGCACCTATAATTATATCCCCATTGATACGAAGGAAAGTAAAGTAAAATACAACTATGTTTAAATATTTGTTTTAATTATTGACTTTTTATTTATTATTTGTGCGTGATGTGAACAGTTATTGGGTTATAACCTAATTATTATAATTTGTTGTTTTCTTTAATGCATGTAATGTTATTAACCTATAAATGTTCGTAATAAAAAAATAAAATATTTAAAACATCTTGAAAGCTGACTTTTTCCAAAATGGGTGCCGGAGTTGCTCACTTATTGTGAGTCGAACCATTGACGCAAGTTATTTTTTCTTGGGGCGCGGGGCCCCTAGCCGATGCGGGGCCCCTAGGCAGTTGCCTACTCTGCCTTATAATCCGGTACTGACAACACCTATCGATGAATTAGTTCTGATTCCACTCTTAGGTAAGTAAATCTGATAAGTTCGTTCACTCTTGTTTCTCCTATCGTTCCTGAACTCCGCAGCAATCCACCGAGTTCAGCAAGTCCAGCGCAATGCACCCAATGAGTTTCGTTACAGCGGATTCGGCAAGTACAGTGGATTGAAAGGAACGAGTCTGGGGAATCGAATTCATTTGGCTGAACTCGATTCGAGTTCAATAAAATAAGTGGATCGTCATATCTCTACTCCCCAATCTTAGTTTAGATAGTTTCCAGCTCTTTCGGCATTCACAAGTAAAAATTCGTATTCAATCAGGGAACCAGCAAAAGTCAGCAAACTGTTAATTACATAGCATTATTTTTTAATAAAGAAATCACAGAAATAAACTGTCAAAAGAAGCGAAGCTAGTAGTCCACAATGGAGTGCCGTTAACTCTCCTGATGCATGGCTGTGAGGCATGGAACTGACGGAGGAAGGATGAAAGCAGACTGAATGCTGTTGAAATGAGATCCCTGAGGTGTATGTGTGGTGAAACCATGTATGATCGTGTGAGAAATGTGGAGATCCGCAAAGAATGCAAGCGTAATGAGTAAGATTAAGAAAGGGACCCTCAGATGGTTTGGGCATGTAGAGCGAGTGAACGAAGAAAAGATTGAGAAGAATATACGACGCAAATGTGAATGGTAGAAAAGTTAGGGGCGCCCGAGGAAGACATGGCAGGATCAAGTGAATCAGATACTTGAGACGAGCCATGTCAAGAGTCAGAATAATAGAATAGTGTGTATGAGACGATATGTGAATGAAGCAAAGAGTGTGTGCCAAGACCGAGATGTTTGGCGGTAGGTCCTCTCTGCCTACCCCTGCGGAGAAACGGCCTGATGATTAGTTAGTTAGTCAGAAATAAAAAATCTTATTCGAGTATTACGAAAGTTTATTTTTCCAATTTTCCACAAGTTGGCCGATCTAAACGTTTATACAATATTATTTCTAAAAATTACACAGTACATTATTAGTATAATATATAATAAGAGATGAACAAACCATCACACTTTATTAAACTACTTCTTTAGACATAGAATAATAATTGCAATTTACCAAAGCATAATGTTTTTAACAATCAAATTACAGAAAACAATAATAAACCCACTGTTAAATGCTGTGAAGTCTGACAAATAAATGTGGAGGGCGCTGCAATCGTTCAAATTCCTTTGAAGGGCAACACCAAAATGGTTCAAAGATATAATAATGGTTTATTTAAAAATCACTACAGTCCAGGTGAAAAAATTGAGTCCCGCCATTTTATCCGGGATTCAAACATAACCTCACATCTGAATGTACTATAATTATTCTAAAATCGGTGTTGCCACAGCAATAAAAACATGAAATACCATTTTGTTTAATTTCCCCATTTTATTGTCTAACTGTAAGTACCCTCATAACAACCAGCGTTCAAGGTCATTCTAGATGGCATACATTATGAAGACAAATATAGTGTGCTAATTTTGTAATTTACAACTTGTATGGATCACTCGCTGATCTGAAGATGCCCATAGCAGGTGAAACCGGTTCCAAATAAATAAGTGCAAAAAAGTTATATAGTTTTTAACCATAATTTACATACCTATAATTATAATGAAATTTCACCCCAAACAATAATTATTATAATTATTAATTAACAGATTCAAAAATAGCATTGTTGAAAGAAAAATTTTTAGATACATGATTCGTATCTATGACAAAAAACAATAAAATTGATTAAAAAAAATTACAAATACAGTAATACTCTTACTAATCTGCTGGAGAAAAAGTGAAAATGGTGGATTATAGTTCAAACTTACAATCCAATTTTTGGTTTAAAGTTAATCCTTCAGGCAATTTGTTCGCTTTTGGGAACAGCTCACATAGGTTTCATAAAAATCGTTGCATCTCCCTAACTGTCATTGTGATCATGATTTAAAAGGTGTTAGAAAGAGAAAACATCACACTTTGTACTCAAATCTAAAAGTTAAGAAGAATTAAAATGTACACATATATCAAAACAAAGTTTCCAAATGCAATTTTAGAATAGTTTATGAAACTTTGTGAATACAAATTTTAATAATATGTAGTTTTTTATACAATGACAAAAAGTGATGTGACAATAACATTTATAATACATTTGTCTAATAAAACGTGTGCTTTTTTATTTTTTCATTAATTAGGTCACACGGGCCATCCATAAATTAGGTCACATGAATTTCATGATTTTTTGACCCCCCTTGTCCCCGTCACACGTTGTCACATTTGTGAGACCCCTCCCCCCTAGCGTGACGTCACATATTTTGCCTACTCCCCCCCTTGATGTGTGACGTAATTTATCGATGGTCCCTGATTTGTAATTTCAGTTAGAAAAAACGTAAGGTGATTTTGTGCTTTCAACTGGTAAAAAACAACAGCGGATTATAGTAGTTGTTGAATAACCGAACGGATTACTAAGAGATTACTGTACATATATGTACATTTTTTTTAAATTGTGTTAAAAGTTCTATAAGAAAAATTCTGTTAAATATGTGAACTATGAACTTTTATTAAAGTCTGTCTACAACAAATAAAAGCTTGGTACAGAGCTTGTTATGCTTAATTTTATTCTGCAGGTGGCCAAAAGGAGAACTAACAAATAAATTAGCTATTTTTAAATCCATATATTTTGTTACACAATTTTTACAGTGGCTATATCCCCGACTGCATAGACAAGTATGTTTGATCTGTACCATGAATAGACAACTCACACTAGAAAAGTAGATTTAAATGGAAACCAACGTTGCCATAGACTTAATACCTTTAGTTCTGACCCATTTAGCATGCGTTGTCTCTCTTACACTCGCCTCACATTGTATATCGCTATCCATTTGACTTTCATAATGACGACAAAATGGCAAAATTAAAATCCGAATAGATTATTAATGAAACAGCTTATTGGGTTATATTATTTAAAAATTCTTTTATAGCGCACAAATGTTATAATATTATTCTAATTAAAGACATTTTTAATGTATTTTTCCTCACTATTGTTGTCTTTCTTGAATAAAAATGGTGAAAAATGATTAAAAACAGTGTTGTTACAAAATAAAAAAATTATTAAATCGACTTGCCCTATGTAATGTTCTAGATTTGCCAATCCGTTACGACAGAAGCGAATTCAAGTTATTTTTTTACATTTTACTATTCAAAATTTTATTTAATGTTACTACAAAATTAATAAATACGGATTTAAAAAATGTAATAGTATTTACTTTGTTACAATCAATTAAAAATTAATGAAACCTGAGCTCACCATTAGAGAGTTTGGAGCAATGATATATCGATATATTTTCAACATTTTGACAAAACTACAGAAAAAACTTCAAATTTGCTACTATAAACATTCAACCAATTGCAATTTCACCTCTACTCAATCAGCCTTATATGATGGAGCCGCCAAACAAACTTCTTTTCTTCCCCTTCCCCTTTCCTCCTCCCACCCCCCCCCCCCCCCCACATTGTTATAAGATAGCCCTCTGATATATTTGTTATCCTGTTTCTTTGACAAATTGGCTTTTCTCAGTTGAAATTTGCCGACCCCTGACATAGACCATTAGTACATGGAGATAGTAAGTGACTCAAATTGCTTGTGAGTATCCGCAATACTATTTTGCTAGTGTTTGTACATGACGCGACGCATCGACAAGGGATATGACGTTCGTTGCACGCTACTGACAATGCTGGTAGCGGTAGCACGCTACGCAAGTTGCATTCGCATCTACTACTCGTTTGACAGAAATGGCATCCGAGCTTGATTTGAATGCTAAATTTGTTCTGGAGGTGGGAAAATATTTAATGTTGAATAACTACAATTTTCCAAAATACGTAAAGGATTTAACGGAGAAGGCGTGGATTGAGGTTGGAAAAAAAAGTTAATTCATGTAGTTTATTGGCGGCGACGAATGCACTAAAATTAATATTTAATTTGTCACATGAGTGAACCCAAAATCTTCTTTTAGATCGTTTTTTGTCCTTATAATAAAGATAGAAAAAATAATATTGTCTCAATCGCTCGAGTCACTTGATATCATATTAACCATGACTGAAAATAAGTTCAGTAAAATTCAGGTAGCGCCGGGTGTAGAAACCAAGTTTAACCTATTTACGATAAGCGTAATGTGTACATAAAAGACGAGCGTCATATATACACAACGTATATTATGTTATTATAATTGTTTAGATAACGAAATGTTTGATTGTTTGATTTGTTATCTTTGAACTGTTTAGATTATTTCCTACGTCTTTGAATATTTTTTAAGTGACACTATATTCAATTAAGATGAGATTTATAAATCGCGAAAAATCTTCCCGTCTACGGGTATTGCAAATTCTTTAATGACATTTTCGTAAAAAGGTTAAAGATGAGCTTATCGGTAGGCAATCTGTGATTGTATCACAGTTACGTAGCTTCTAAGTATCTCTGTGTAGTAGTATAGAGTTTTGTAGATTTGGCTTAACACAGGGCATGTCGAAATATTAACTAGTATTTCTCTATCTTAGGTATATTAAAGACGAATCGATGGAAAGCATTCAGATAAATTGGCCGTACATAAGCCCACTAAATTAGTGTGAAGGACTGAAAAGGGGGGCCGATAAATTAGTGTGAAGGACTGAAATAGGGGCCATTAAATTAGTGTGAAGGACTGAAATAGGGGCCACTAAATTAGTGTGAGGGATTGAAATAGGGGCCACTAAATTAGTGTGAAGGACTAAAATAGGGGCCATTAAATTAGTGTGAAGGACTGAAATGGGGGCCACTAAATTAGTATGAAAGACTGAAATAGAGGCCTATATAAATATTTGATATTTATTTACCTTCTTTGACCTCACAACAAACCCCAAATGCCAGTCTCCAGGCATTCTTCACTTCTAAATGAGTGTCTTTCACCAGGGCAGTACTTAAATCATCATCCATTTAGAAAGACACAAAATGTCCAATATTTGACTTGTACAAATGGCGAATGTCACAAGTAGCAATGTGGCTGAACTCCTGTAAATTTCCAATGTTTGACCTGTACAATTGGCAAATGTGGCTGAACCCATGTAAATGTCCAATGTTTGACTTGTACAATTGGCAAATTTGGCTGATCCCCGTTAAATGTCCAATGTTTGACTTGTACAAATGGCGAATGCGGCTGAACCCCTGTAAAAGTCCAATGTTTCACTTGTACAAATGGGGAATGTGGCTAAACCCCTGTAAATGTCCAATGTTTGACTTCTACAAATGGGTAATGTGGCTGAACCCCTGTAAATGTTCAATGTTTGACTTGTACAAATGGCAAATGTCGCAAGTAGCAATATGGCTGAACCCCTGTAAATGTCCAATGTTTGAGTTCTACAAATGGGTAATGTGGCTGAACCCCTGTAAATGTCCAATGTTTGACTTCTACAAATGGGTAATGTGGCTGAACCCCTGTAAATGTCCAATGTTTGACTTGTACAAATGGCAAATGTCGCAAGTAGCAATATGGCTGAACCCCTGTAAATTTCCAATGTTTGAGTTCTACAAATGGGTAATGTGGCTGAACCCCTGTAAATGTCCAATGTTTGAGTTCTACAAATGGGTAATGTGGCTGAACCCCTGTAAATGTCCAACCACGCCAAGCCATTTTATGTGCAAAATTCCATCAAACGCTCTATACTAGACAAATAGTTCAGTGCAGTTTTATTACCTTATTCTAAAATACTAAATACTTTTTTACTATTCTGACAGTAGCATAATTAATTATATTTAATAACAATAGACAAACACAATCTATCCTAGACTTAGGCTTAATACAATTTCCGCAAGTGCTAGGTGCATTAATTTCGGGCAATTACTCTCGTACAATACATTACCTAAAAGTTTCAATAGCGTCATAAGAATTGTTTCAGTTTTATACTGATGAGATAGCATCCAATTGAATTAATTATAAGTGCACAGTTTGTATCTATTATGTGTAGAATTTAGTACTCTTCAAAATTAGTCTAAAAAATGGAGCAAATATTATTAAAAAAGCGTTTTTACAAAATTTTATACATTTAATAGTGATTAATTTTTGGGTTACTACGACATGTTGCGCCTCCTTCTTATTTAACCAATGTTTTGGACAGCATCAGTGTCCATCATCAGGACAGATGTGTAGATTATTGTGAAGTGATACCGAGTCTCCAGCATTGCCTTATGTTCACAATATCGCTGACAGAATTGCCAGGATACTGAGGAAAAAAATGTCTTCAGAACAATGACGAAAAGGCCTTCAAAACCAAATTTTCTCTTGAGGCAGATGGAGTTTATTATGATCGGGATATGACTAGGTGTATGTATTCCAGACAGAATGGACCATCTCCAAAAGAATCTCAGAACATTTTCGAGCATGCAAACTCGGCCATCCGGACAAATCGGCAATTACCGAAGACTTAACTTCGCTGCCATCTTTGATGCCAATAGATGTATCACTGTATCACCCATGGGAGTGATCGGCACTGAAAGGGTTAATCAGAACCGCCCATTATTTTGGATTTGTGCGAATTGCTGGGCATGGGCTGGGAATCAAGCCCGCCTAATTACGGAGGCAATTGAAATCCACAAATTAATATTAATAGAAACAAAAAGAAAAAATTTACCATAAGTAATTCATGCATATTAAGAATGAAACAAAACTTTGCAAATGTCAAATCCGTACAAAAAAAATGGCAATAAAAGAGATGTTTTGTATGGGAAATTTTTTACTTTGATCGAATAAAAATTTAATTTCAATGCATTTTTTAGCATCTATCCAAACATTAGTAGTTGTTTCTTGCTGCAATTAAGTTGAGATGTGGTGTAATTTCCAAAATCTGTGCCTAATAAAAGTGTGGCGGCTTGTGAATCATCTACCAGACTCTTAATAGTTCTCGGTATATCCAGTATTAGGTGGTAATACCAAAGTTAAACGCAGAAAACCATATAATGATGATTAACGTTTGTAACACAGTACACGATTACTGTAATGCTGCCCAAAACGCTGGCTAAAGAATTAGGAAGCATAGCGTCAAGTGCAAGTAACCCCGCGTGTTAAACAGTAATAGATAAAGCAAAAGATGCAATATGTATACTTGTAAAATTCAAAACTCTATTATTCTTCTAATTCAGTAACACTGAGAGGGTATTATTAATGTACTAATAAAGCATCTGTGCAACTTACTCAAATTAGCAAAACATTGAGATTAACACTAAACATTAAAAAATCACTTCACATTAAGCCATAGTAAGTTTGACTCAGTGCTAGAAACAGTTTTACAATGCAATTTAGTAACCTAATTAAAAAACAGTTTGCAAATATTTATAAATGCGAAAAATGGACGTCTAAAATTAGATTAAAAAATTATCAAACTTCAATGAAAATAGTTAATTATGACCAAAAAACTAACACAATAATTAATTCTGAAAAATTAGATAATAGAACAATTTTTTTTTCTAAGATGAATTGGAGAAACTTTTTTATATTTTGGTCAATGTAGACAGCCAAATACAATTTAAAAAAAGAACAAAACATAAATAAGAAAAATGATACCAGCATTTCAAATAACTTTAAAAGTAGGTACCGATGCCAAAATCAAGTTAAGCTGTTCTCAGAATGATGTGAACTCCGGAATCAGTGTCTACTGGGTTGCTCAGTTCCCCAAGCTTCAGCGCGAAGGCTGCTTCTTCAAACGGGCGCTGCATGGCTCCCCGTCCAAACAGGCCCAAATCTCCTCCCCGCTTGGCAGAGGAACAGTCGGAATACTTCTGCGCTAATTCAGCAAAAGTTGACTTTCCGGAAACGATGTCTTCTCTGTAAGACTTGAGGAGGTCCAGCGCTTCGTCCTTTGATCGAGTTATGTTCTCTTCCCGCCAGGAAGAAGGCCTGCGAGAGCCTTCGTGCTTCACCAGCAGGTGGCTGCACTGCACTTGAGTTGGCCCCTCCGTACTGGCAGGTTCCGCTGCTTTTTCCGGCCTGTCCCATTGAGACACCTTCGTATAGATGTTTAGGTAATAATGCTGGCCGGTGGAGCGGCTCAGGCGCTTCTCCCACCCAGATGGCAGAGGACGCTCGTCGTCTGCCATCGATTCAGAATTTGAGTCCGCAATTTTGACGGTTTGCTCTGCCCCTGCGACGGAGGCGCGTACCCTCCTTATAACCTCAAAGAGCGATGAGTATTGAAGTTTATGAACTAGAATTCGATAGCTTTTGCAATAAATTAACACGGTATAGTTTAAAACGTTTGTTTACACAGGAAAGCAATGCAAAACGTTGAATTGAGTGCTTAATAACTGCAGTAAAATTAATACAACGCTAACAGAAAAAGCATTCTGACAGCGGACTCACCATAGATACAATAAAATTTCTATGAAAATCATAGACAATTTTTATTTTTTTGCCAGTTCGCAGTGTTCGCACGATTTTTGCGGGCAGAGTTTTTGCCACGAGCCCGAGGGGGTTAGTATATTTATGAGCCCGGGGAACGGCTTCCGATTGGTTTATTTCATTTGACGTGCGTGTTTATATTATGCAGATTTGCTAATAATTTATTGTGGAGAGGTAAGCAGAACTTAACGATTTTTTTTATGTAATGGCTATGTACTGATTATTCTTGCATTTTTTTCACTAACTGTCTTCTATTTAATAGCTGTACTGACGATTTCTTGTAATGCAAAACTGACTTTGAATTATTAAATAATTGATTCCTAAATGCTTTACAAAATTTCCTAAGAGGTCAGTAACTTATATAATATGTTGCTGAGAATAGTTTTATAGATGCTAGTTGACATAAAGTTGTAAATCAGTTCAGGGCGAGGTTATCACGGTCAGTTTAAATGGGTAAAAATAACATCAGCCAAATACCATTGAGTGGAAATTCGCTTTATGACGAAATTATCAAAAGTTATAAGTAGATTTCATTGTAAGTAACCAGAAAAATATTCTTTACACAACATTTTTTTAATTTCTCTAAACATCGACTACATCCACCGATCCACCAAGCAACAAGCAAATAATAATAAAAAGTTGAAATGTGGCGTTCAAAAATACCCTTGTATGATTTTTTTTCGATTGGTGGTTTATTTACGTTTCCAGGCAATACTGGGATTCATTTTAAATTCATGCCAAATTGCCAAAACATACTGGTTAATTTATGGCCAAAACAAAACACGGCACTTGTGGGATTGGTTTTTGGTATATTTATGGCACTTGTCATCCTGTCAACTTGTGCTAGATTTTCGTGTCTTATTATTTAGTATTAAGAGTTTGTGATGTTATTAATTTATCATTGCCTTTTGTTCGAACATTCGGTGAGCAGTGAATGAGTGAATGGCATATCGTTTGGAAAGCTCGCATCAGCAGAAGGCGCTAGTGTCGTTGGCCGTCATTGCTGACGATATTTATGCTGACGATCTGCGGCGGTTATTCGGTTATTCCTATGATATTTATGTTCCTATCAGTTCCTATGCTGGTTTTGCAGTGACGAAAGTTCTTTTGCGAAAGTTAATTAATAATTGTAATTAAAATGCCTCCATGTTGTATCGTGCCTTTTTGCTCCACGAGATTGTCTGGACATAGGTTTCCAAAAGATGAACAGTTGAGACAAAAGTGGATTGTGGCTATTAGAAGAGATAAATTTTTTAAACCGACCAAATTTTCTCGTGTTTGCAACAAACATTTTGTCAGAGCTGACTATCGGATGCCTCTGGATTGTGTTTTCAAATATAATTGTAAGTACTGTCTAATTTGAGTAAAACTATATATTTTAATACCAATATAGGTATAGCAGTTACGAGATATAGGAAGGCTGATAGAGATATTGAAAGAAGGGTAAATGCAGGCAACTCCGTTTGGAGGACTGAGCGCCTTTAGCGCCATCCAAAAACTGTCCGAAGAAGCTAAGTTAGTCATCCATGATGGAGTGCTGGTACCTATCCTGATGTATGGCAGTGAGGCATGGAACTGGCAGAGGAAGGATGACAGAAGACTGAATGCTGTAGAAATGAGATCCTGAGGCGTATGTGTGGTAAAACCATGTGCAATCAACCCATTACCTTGCACTGCAATTTGAAGGGATGGATTCATACGTCTGTCACTCCTGGACACTCACCCCCATATTCCTACCCACTCCTCGTACCCTTTTCCTTCCCAGAAATTCTTTTCCTTAAAAAGACCCTCCACACAGCATCCCCTAGATGACGTAGGTCCTAAAGGAAATTATTTTCCTCAGGTCTCCTGTGTGGAGCTAACCTTAAAAAAAAAGTTAGTTTAAAAACAAGTGTGAGTGCAAAAATGTCATAACTTCACTGCGGTATTTTGGTATTTTGCAAATGTGCAAGTTTTTTGTCTTAAATGAACTGTCAGATTTATAAAAACTTTGTGTTATTTCCGCTTCGCAATAGCTCTATAAATGAAACATTTTTGAACGTCGCCGAATATTAAAAACTATTTTTGGAATGTCTAAGTGATTTGGCGGGTGAAAACTGTTCCTACAAAATAAGTTTTTTTATGTACTTCTATGGATAACTTTGGGAAAAAATTCGGTTTAGTGGCGAAATTCCTAAAAAATCAAACTAATTATTTTTATACTAACTATGGGCCAGGGAATCCGAATCTGAAAGAATTAGGCGGCGGCAAGCAATATTAACTGAATTACACGACTTTTAAATTTTCAATACACACATAAGAAAACAGTCATTAAAAGCATTTTGACACATGAAAACCATAGAAAAACAACAATTTAAGTGTGGCCATTAAACAATAATATCATCGAACATACCTTACATGGTTTGTGCCCCTTTATACCGCCTGCTCGCGTCAATTTAAAAAAACATCCCAGTTTTCAAGTAGTTTAGCGGCTACGCAAGGTTTGTGTCACATGGTTTGTGCCCCTTTATACCGCCTGCTCGCGTCAATTTAAAAAAACATCCCAGTTTTCAAGTAGTTTAGCGGCTACGCAAGGTTTGTGTCACATGGTTTGTGCCCCTTTATACCGCCTGCTCGCGTCAATTTAAAAAAACATCCCAGTTTTCAAGTAGTTTAGCGGCTACGCTAGGTTTAGGTAGCATGGTTTGTGATACAAAAGTGAGTAAAATTTATAAAAAGTAAGTACTTTAATTATAAACATGTTATTTTACGTTATTGACATTACTGCTTAATGGCAACATTTAATTTTATGTGGTGTAACATCTTTATTCTTTTTCTATGTTAAAGTGCTTCCAAAATGTCTTCTTTTTGTGTCTGTTTATAGCAAATTTTAAAGTCGTATAATTCATTTAATATTGCTTGCCGCCGCCTAATTCTTTCAGATTCGGATTCCCCGGCCCAAAGTTAGTATAAAAATAACTAGTTTGATTTTCTAGGAATCAGAATGCTTCCAAAATGGCCATTTTCCTATGTGTGTAAAAAAAAATTTTAAAGTCGTATAATTCAGTTAATATTGCTTGCCGCCGCCTAATTCTTTCAGATTCGTATTCCCCGGCCCATAGTTAGTATAAAAATAACTAGTTTGTATTTTTAGGAATTTCGCCACTAAACCGAACTTTAGCCTAACTTTGAATAAAGATGTGAAGCTTGATTCAATACGGATCTTCTACTTTTTTGTTTTAGGGTTGTCACTAGAACATTAACAGAATTTTACTGATTTCTGTGGGAAGACACATGTTAGTGTGAAAACACGCTTATTCTACTTGACTGCTCTTGTTATATTGTCGTGTAAACACGCTTACGCAGTGGCGGTTCTTTACAGTGGGACAATGGGGACAGTCCCCACCAGTTACACTCAAAACCTACTAAAGGAAATAACAGTCGATGCCGCCAAAATGAATGAATTCTTTAAACATAAAAGTAATTAACATTAGCAGAAATAAAATACAAACAATTATTCCGGATGATTTTAATAAGACCCTACTCGCGTACAGCGAACAATGTACGGCGCAAAAAAAAGCAGGTCTATTTCTCAGTGCGCAGAATTACTGCGCACTTGGGGGACAATCCGAACTATCCCCATACTTTTCTTGCGTTGTTTCGCGATCGTATGCAACTGCGCATGCGCAGTAGTATGTGAGTTCAAGTACCTGCGGGGACAATCCTTTGGATCCCCATAGAACCATTTGTTTGCGAAGTTACGGGCGGGAATCGCTCGCGTTCAAATTAGTTTGATAATAATCTCGCAAGGTAAAGCTTTATTTTTATTATATTTCATTGTAAATTGGCATATTTCTATAGACATTTTATATTATTTTGTGTTAAATATATCCGACTAGCATGATTAGACCATCAAAATTTTTTTTTTTTAAAATTTAGTAATATATAATAATAATAATAATATTCTACTGGTGATGAGATTCCGGTACGTAAAAAGTCGATCCCCACCACTAAAGAAGTGCTCGAGCCGCCACTGCGCTTACGAATCAGAGTAGTCAACTAATTTCTTGTCTATCTTACAGCTGATCGTAGACTAAAGAGGGATGCTGTACCCAATCAGTTTTATTGGAATAAAGGAACGAAATCTACAGACGAGGAAACATCAGAAGTCGAGATGGAGGAGGATTCAATATGGAGGTGGATTTCAAAATTTATTTCTCATCTTATTCTGTTAAAAGTACACATCTATCTATCTATCTATCTTCTTCTTCTTCTTCTTCTTCTTCTTCTTCTATCTTCTACCTTCTTCTATCTTCTTCTTCTATATATATATATAAATAAAAATGAATCGCCGACATGTATGTACGCGCATTCGCGCATAACTTCCGAACCACTGCAGCAAATTGGATAATTCTTTTTTTGTGTGTTTGTTATTGTCAGGAAAAGGTTTATATTAAACTGCTGGTGAGATCTGGCGTATGAAATTTGTATAAAAAAATTGCAATAGGTGGCACGCAAGCTGTTTGAAAACTGAATGTATCAGGAATGAATATATGTAATGCGGGAGGGGGGTTCGCGTTTCGGGGGAATGGAGTGGGGAGAGGAAAGGTGGAGGAGGGTGAGTGGGAACGGGATGTGGGAGAGGAAGGGGAGGTGGAAGGGGAACGGGACGAATGGGAAAGGACACGCAGGGATAAACAATTTATTTATTAAATAGCATAGCAATGCATGCCGGGTACCAGCTAGTAAGATATATACATAGTGGCACGCACATAATTTTTAATCAGGGTAGGCAGTAGAAAAACAGCGAATTAATTTGCATTAAAAAAAACTTACCAAGTACTTGATAAGTTTTCAATAAGATTGGCTCCTGCTAGCTTTAGTTGATGATTTGTATTACAGCCAAACCAAATATATTCAAATAAACGCTTCATTTTTGCATATTAAGAGCCAATTAATGGGGTGACCAGACAACTCAGAATAAAACCAACTCAGAAGCACCTCAGAAAGGTCATTAAGAGTTATGATAAAAATGGTTAAATAGGTTAAGTTAGGTTAGGGTAACCGGGTATTTTAAAATTATTTTTTCATAGGTTTTAATGACCTTTCTGAGGTGTTTCTGAGTTGGTTTCATTCTGAGTTGGCATGGAACCAATTAATGGATTAATAAATATTACTTATCCACTCATTGTCTCCAGAGAAATTAGTTTCGTTAGGGCCTTCTGTATGTAGTTAATGTAAAAAATTTTATATAAATAATTTAGAATCTTAAGGCACTGCACTACGGTTCGTGCGCGGTAGAAGGGTATATTTTCAAGCAAACGAGGAATGGATTTTTTAAAATTAATACTAGTAGTCAATATATACATATAGAAGACTGTTACATATTTTTATATTCAAATCTAAAGTATAGTTTACGGCGTACCTCGCTTCCAACAGGATACTCCGACGAAATTGCCGCTTGGCAGTTGACAGCAATTAAGTCATACGGATCATTAAAAAAATAAAATAAAAATATATTTAGAAGTTTACAGCATAATTTATAAAAAAATCCCTGCGTGGTGTTACAGTTTAACACTTGGTGCATGCAAATCGGATGTATGTATAGTTTTTTTAATATGCTGTCAACCAAGTTGAAAAACGTAGTATCGAAAAAAACGCGTTCAAAGTTTTGATGAAGGATTATTCAATATACATACTTTAAAAACGATTTCACATAAAATGCTGTATCTCTGTCAATTTTACGAATTTCTTTATAAAACATTTGATGAGAGCACTATTAAGAGTGTATAATCAGAGAAAACCAGAAATATGTAATTTTTAAACGACTTCGAAAAGGAGGAGGTTCTCAATTCGACGTTTTTTTTTTTAAATTATGCTTGTTACTTCAGAACTTTTGATTGGGTACCGATATTGATGATTCTTTTTTTATTTGAAAGCTGGTGCTTCCCGTGTGGTCCCATTTTAATTTGGTCCAGATCTGACCATGGGATCCATGAGAAAACTATATTATATGTCTTAAATTTGCAATAAGTGCGCGACAAATGGACGAATAACTCAATATTACCCCAACTGATTTCGATGATTCTTTTTTTGAAGTAAGACAAATTAGTTAGTGTACTTCAGATTCACTAAAAATCAAAAAATAAACCAAAATTTTAACAAAAGTAAAAACGACTTCAAAAAATGCACTAAAAAGTAAAAAAATAATTTCGTATTCTTCTACAACTTAATAATCAACTTACTTTTTCTACTCATCAATATGTAGGTACGATTGTTATTTTTGGAGTCGGTGTCATCCAAGGTACATACATAGTTAAAGGTGAGATGAGCTTGTGTGCACGCGCGACAAACCTATCTTGGCTGAAATTTTAGTTTAAATAAAATCATAAAAAAATATATACGTACATGTGTTTCTTGACGAAAAATTGGTCCGTTTGTGTATTTATTTTCGCACTTACAGACTATATTTCAGTTTTTTTTACATTCTTATTTTGCTCAGACATTATTGAAAAATGATAAATACTTATGATCAAAAAATAATTGCAAAAAGTATATAATTTTAATAGTTTTATCAACACGCCTTTCAGCATTTTTGGATGTAGGTATAAATAAAGCAAATTTGGAATGAAATAAAATCGATATTGAGTTATAATTTTAAAAAGCTGGTACGGAGAGTAATTAATCTTTCTCATTGGAACCGCCCTGTACGATCGTAAGAACCTCTTTCGACAAAATGTGGATTTTCGGCCGCTGGCTGGTTAAACGCTCTTAACAAATGCATCTTTCATAAAATTAAATTTAAAAAATGACCATTTTTTTTTACTGCGGTGCCTTAATAATAATAATTTAAAATAACTTTCTGAATAAAATAATAAATTCCTGACTTTGGGGAATTTATATTAGATGGGGGAATAATTCTGGGTGCACTTCCATCAAATGTCTCCGCTCCCGCTGGTTTCAATTTTTGTATTTATTTGAATGGACATTGCTGATTGTCTATAATACTCTATAATATTTTTCATTTATCAGGGACTTCCAAAAGTTAGAGCCCCTTCTTGCTAGCCGGGGGCAGAGGCGGCGAAACGCCTTTGTGGACACAGAAGATGACACGGAAGACTCGGATACCTCTGATGAGGACAGTCGTCCCTCCCAGGTGTGGACACGCTGCGGGAAGAAGTTCATTGCCCTCGAATCCTCTCCACTTCCTACAGTAAGTGTTACGTATTTTGTTTGATTCAAAATGTGATACTGTAGTTCCAACCAGCTACCCTCCCAAATAAAGACTCCATTGAAATGCTTGGAGTAAGTATATCAGACCGGCTCAAGTTTCGTACTTAACTAACTAACCATCACGCCGTTTCTCCGCAGGCAGAGAAGACGGACCACCAAACAACTCGGTCTTAGCACACACTCCTTGGCTCGTTCACATTGACTCAAGTATCTGATTCACTTGGTCGTGACATGTCTTCCTCGGGCATCCCCGACTTCTTCTACAATTCACATTTGCATCATATATTCTCATTGTACTCTTTCCTCGTTCATTCGTTCTACATGCCCAAACCATTGAGCATCTCTTTCTTAATCTTACTCATTACGCTTTCTTCAGTCTTGCATTCTTTCTGGATCTCCATGTTTCTCACACAATCGTACATGGTTTTACCACACATACGCCTCAGGGATCTCATTTCTACAGCAATCAGTATTTATTTTTTAACTTTGCGGAGACGGTTTACGACTAGTTCCCATGAGCACTTAGGCCGTAGGCCCATTGTTCTATCTCGTATTTTACCTCAATCCTTTAACAATAACCCAGTCCCTTTAATAAAGTTCACCGGAGTTGTCATTGGATATGTGGCTCTACAGTGAATGGTTGTACAGTGTGTCTCCCCAGGTATCTGAGCCTAGTTCCCACTAGGGCAGGACATTGGCACCATAAGTGAATTAAAGTCTCTTCATCCTCTTCACATTTTCTACATCTATTGGTGCTTTCCACTCCCAATACCTTCATGTGTCTCCTGAGATGGCAGTGTCCTGTTAGTAGTCTTACCAGTTGAATAGAAACATATTGGATAGTTGCCTATTTCGTCTAGAGCAGTGATTCCCGGCCTTTTTTTGACCAGGGACCACTACTGTTAATAATAATCATTAAGATCTTGATGTTAACTCAAAATTTCAAAATCGGGAGAAAACGGGAGAATTTTGAAGAAATCGGGAGATTACTAGAATTATTATAATAAAATTCTTCCCTTGTCAATATTCCGAATCCCTTTTATTATTCCGAAGCAGAACCTTAACAACAAATCAAAAAAAAACCATAAGCAGAGCAATAATAGAGTTCAAGATCTGCTTAATGACCTTTAAAGCATTGCAAGGAATGGCACCAGCCTATATATCGGAACTATGTGTCCGACAAAACTTAAGCGACAGACAGCTTACTCTAAGGTCAGCAGATCTTGATGTTAATAATCGTTTAATCGAACTTTCTAGGTCAAATCGAGCCGTTTACTATGATCGATCTTTTCGTGTAACTGGCCCGCTCATTTGGAACAAACTTCCCTCAGCTCAATCCAGAACTTGGCTGAATGCAAAAGGGCTTTAAAAACAAACTTATTTAAAAAATCATACCTTTTATGAATTTTAACTCCTTTTCAATATACTATAATAAGCCATGTTCCTCAAGTTTCCGGTAATTGTTTGGTTTCGATTACCTCCTCAGTATAGTTTTATATGCACTCCGAATTTGTATTATTTCTAAACGTAAACTTCCTCGTGTTCTATATTATATTTTAGTTTTAATGATTCTTGTTGAATGGCACCGTTATGGTTATCATTATCCAATGTCCTGTGACAAAACAGCACTCACAATTTTTGTTAATATTGTTCTTTTGGAATTGTTTTGTAATACTGTAATATTATAATGTTTGTATTGTATGTAATGTATTATTGTAATACTATATATACTATAAATTCTTTGTTTTACATTATTTAATCAATTTTTGTTAAGACTCGTAAGAACACTATATTTAAGTTCATTATAATTAAGCGCACTTGAAGTGAAATATCACAAAACTACGCTATATAAATTCTATGTTATTATTATTACTAAGCAGCGCCATCAATACGATTATTGTAGACGTTGCCCGTGGAATAACGCAATTTTCCCTAACGTTCAACGGGGACTTACTTTACGTTTGGAAACTCAGCACAAATTTTTGTGAAACTTCGACCTTGGGGACCGTTCAAGTATTAGGTACGTAATGTAATTTAGGGGGGGGGGGTCTTGTTTAACGTTACTGTGAGTTATCGGTGCAGGAGGAGGATTCGAAAAACGCGTTACGTAACATGTTTTTTTTATTTAAATAATAACTATGGAATGCCCAAGTTGGCAAGCCTTTTCGTTTATGTTTTACAGGGAATCCGTAAATGAAGATTTGCAGTCAGGACATGAAAAAGGTTTCTCCACTGTGATTCAGCGAGTGCTTTCTCAGACGTCCCTTTTGAGAACATAAATAGTTGCAGTCGGGACACGAAAAAGGTTTTGGTCCACTATGGGTTAATATGTGATATTTTAGATATTCCTTGCGATAACACGAATAGTGTCAATCGGGACATGAAAAAGATTTTTCTCCACTATGGGAAAACTTGCGATTTTTTAGATTTATCTTCGTAGTACATGCATAGTTTCACTCAGAACATGAAAATGGCTTTTCTCCACTATGAATCGCGCTGTGGATTTTAATAACTGCAAAAAAACTTCCTTTCGTGATCTATAACTGCATTCGGGACAAGAAAATGGTTTTTGTCCGCTGTGTATAAACATTTTTGGTGCCTCTTTGTAAAACAATATAATAATTCATAATACATAAATTGTCGCAGTAGAAACATGTAAAAGGTTTTATGTCACTGTGAGTCGGCAAATGAATTCTAAGAAGTTCTTTTGTACAACATGAATAATTGTAGTCGGGACATGAAAAAAACATGTGAATTTTTAGATACCGTTTTGTAGCGCATGAATAGTCGCAGTCGGGACATGAAAAGCTGTTTCTCCATTGTGGGTAAACATGTGATTTTTAGATTTCTCTACGTAGTACAAGAATAGTTGCAGCCGGAACATGAAAAAGGTTTTTCTCTACATGAGTCGGCAATTGACTTCTTAGATATCCCTTTTGAGAACACTTATATTTGCAGTCAGGACATGAAAAAGGTTTTTCTCTTCCGTGAATTATTCTGTGGATTGTTAAATCTTAAAAACACTGACGTTATTATATAACACTAGTCCTGAGTGTACTTAAGTCAAATTCGATCATCTGGGCCCCACACAAATTAACATACACTTCACGCATTGCAAGAGTCCATAAGAAATTTTTAAGGTTTTTATTCTCGAGGCTCTATGGACGTTACCCTTGGCTTTACCCATCGATTTATATATTAGGCATGACCAATTACCACTCCCTAGAGACACGTAGAGGTATTGCTTTGCTTAAATATTTTTTTCAACCAATAAACGGTCACTTATCTAATAATGAGATACTGGCCCAATTAAATTTTTTTGTACCAGAGTCTCACTCTCGAGGACGTCATCACAACCTCCTATATAGTAGAGCAAGCCGCACTAATTTATTTATGAACTCACCTGTGGGGAGAGCTACATGTTTTTTGAATGCGGTGGATAAAAGCATAGATTTATTTTTTGTGTCCTATAGCGCATTTGTAAGATTTTTGGCATTGCATATACACTGCATAAATGGTACAATTATAACGTCTTAGGCTATATTGCCTGTAATTTGTTATAAATAAACTGATAATCGCGTAATTAAACGTGTCCTTGCAATTACAGTACAATCTCACTAATACGGCACTATTAAAAACCAGAGGGTGACAGATTATTGGAATGTTCGGATTACTGGATCGTGTATAGTAGCACGCCCAACACCAAATTTTTTTTTGCCAATTTGCACATGTTTTCTCCACCATCTAACTTCTTCAAAATGTCCATTTTATCTTTCAAATCTAATGTCTTGTGTTTCCGTGTTTTTTTGACACTTTTTTGACAAATTCGTACACACATGCACATGAGATGAGTTTTGAGGTTAGACTGCTAGACGATGACGCGGCGATGGAGCGCATAGGGGAAGAGGGGCGAGGGAGGCGCGGGCGGAGGGTGCCGGATTATTGGACGTATTGGTCTATTGAAGTGCCGGATTAGTGAGATTGTACAATACTATCATTTTGCAATTCAACGTGCTCTTCTTGGACTTCTTCAGCTACCTCTCCATCTTAAATATCATGGGGTGAGGTTTGTCCAGGTCTTGGTGGCGGATGCGTCTGCCAGGCCGGATAGGGAGAGGATGGTTGAGGGAGTCCCTTTGACTTCTCCAGCCATACTCTCTGTTCTCATCGTCTTATACCCCAGTGGGTGGGATGGATTTGTACGTCTGTCCTTCACTCCTGGACACACTGACCCCCAGATTTCTACCCACCCCTATACCTTTTCCTTCCCAGAACTTCCTCTCCTTACTTTCCAAAAAAAAAACCTCCACACATCATCCCCAAAGATGTTAACATCAGACAACATCATCATAGACCCTGAGGCGAATTATTTTCCTCAGGCTCTCCTTTGTGGAGCTAATGTAAAAAAAAAATATATACATATTTTTTTTAAATTACCAAAAGGGTTACGATTCGGCTTTTGGATACCTTTCGATTCGGTTTTTTAGAAAATGAATAAATGTTTCGTTGACCACATTTTAGATCTCGTGGACAACTGGTTGGGAACCACTGGTCTAGAGAGTCTGGGCCATTTATGTCCTTTTGTTAATTAAATTTATTTTTTTATTCTGTTTCCAGGATAAAAGAAACCATCTCACGCCTCTCCCAATGAAGGAGAACTTCCCTAAAGAAGTGTCAAGCATGATGGGAAATGCGGAGATATTCGACCATACATACTCTCTAAAAGATTTACCAACTGCTTCAAAACCTCAAGGACCCAACGATGAAGGAATTAGACTGAAAAACAGCCAAGGTTATTATATTTTTCATTCTCTGAATTTTGTTAAATGATATCAATTCTTAACCCTTAATAAGGCCCCGGTAATCTAGTAATAATAAAGTATCACAATTTAGTGGATATCGATGTCTAGTTGATTAGTCAGATATCTCCAAATACTTAGTTTTGCGATAATGATAATAGCAACATTAGAATGTAAATACTCACCACAAATCAATTATTATTTACGTGTGCCTGTGTTTTACATAATAAATATGCTATAAAACAAAACCGGGAGGCAGAATGGTCCAGTACATTAACCACTCGAGCGCCAGCGCGATTTTAAACTTTTTCCTGACCATTTTGAATATTTTCTGCCGACATTAAAAAAATCATATATTCCAATTTTTAATATGGAAAAATTGAAAAAAAAAAATTATCGCATCTAAGAAAAATTTGCCTAAAACTGGCAGCAAAGCAATCCGAGGTATTTTAAATGGTGCCATATTATGGCAAAAAGCGCTCCAGTGGTTACTGTACCATTTTGAAATATCCTACTAGTGACCCAGACAACATCAGCATTTTAATTTAATTCACTACAAGTTTTTCTGCATTATAATTGATTTGGTGGTGTTTACGAGTAATCTGAGTATTATACTAGATAAAGAGTACACTTTTACATATAACTGCATACTCAACTTCGGAGATGTCTGACTATTCAACTAGACGATCGTTATACTCTGAGAATTGTGTGAGAAGTAATCCCCTTGCCCAGTAAAGATCACGGGTAAAGTTCGGATTATGGGCGAAATTCCTAAAAAATAAAACTAGTTATCTTTATACTAACTTTGGGCTAGGAAATCCGAATCTGAAAGAATTAGGTTACACTCAGCAATATTAACTGAGTTAAACGACTGTACAATTTTGAATTCACAAACAATATAAAAGGCCATTTTGGACGCTTCTGACAATAAATATCATAGAAAAAACCAAAGATAATAATAATAATAATAATTATTATTGGATGATTTTTATAGCGCCATTTTCGTGAGAAAATCACCTCAAGGGCGCTTTATAAATTCGTTTATACATTTAATCTATACCTAGGTATATACTACAAGTGGCTTATATTATAACTAAGATTGATAACTAATGACTTACAACTAAGACTTCTATGACTAGTGATTTAGAACTATATTTATTTTTATAACCGAGTTTTGTACATGTAATTGGAAGCCATAATACAATACGAAACGAACAGAGCAGTATTGTTACTGCTCTATTCGTAGGTATTATGACCTGCAACTCTCTTAAAATTAGTTATTTACGACTAACATACTTATTTACATTTATAATCACATATTGTTATGATTACTGTCATAATACGAATAGTCATAATACTGTCTTAAAATTAGTTATTTACGACTAACATACTTATTTACGTTTATAAACACATGTTGTTATGTTACTGCCCGTGCTGTCAGTGTAAGTCATGAAAATATTACAAAAAAAAAAAAAAAAAAAAATCGCATAGTAAGTTGTAATATAATGTCAAAAGTTGCGTAACAACGGAAAAGCTGGTAATGAAGATACATCAATCTAGGTAATTCCCATGGACTAAGTAATGAAATACTACTGAAAAAATGAAGTTATTTTTCGGGATATGATAATGTGAAAAGGTGAGTTTTGAGCTTTGCTCTGAACTCAGATGTACTGTCGATCTTTCGCAAATGTGAAGGGAGTTTGTTCCAAGCTGTTGGGCCTGCTACTGCGAAAGCCCGGTCTCCGAAATTGGTATTGGGATTGCGCATAGGCACTGAGAGTCTACCTACGGCTATTGAAGATGCTGATCGAAGGGTTGCTTGCCTAGTATTGACATCATTTGGAATGCACAGTTCCGACAGGTAGGGTGGCGCCATGTCGTGTAGTGCTTTAAACACCATCCAGCAGAGTTTGAACTGAATTCTCTCAGGACACTTAAGCCAATGAAGGTTCCGCAGATGTTGAGAAATGTGAGAAAATTTGGAAACGCCGGTTATCAGTCTCGCTGCAGCATTGAAAACTGACTGAAGTTTATCAGTATATATTTTAGGGAGATTTGCATATATGCCATTGCAATAGTCAAGTCGCGATACAACGTAAGAGTTTACCAGCATCTTTGTGGCCTTAGTCGGAATATTTCTCCTTATAGATTTGATTTGGCGCAGGTGAAAGAATCCCGCGCTTACTGTTTTATTAATCTGGGATTTAAGGGAAAGATCTTGGTCTAGATGTACACCTAGTAGTTTGACGCCATTTTTAGGGATGATGTTACAGCCAGAAGTAATGAGAGGAGATTTGTCTAATAATGACTGACGCTTTTTTGTTGCTGTCCAGAGGAATTCTGTTTTGGTTGGATTTAGTTTTAGTTTGTTCGAAGACATCCAGTCTGTTATGGCAGCAATGCATTTAACGATAATATCTTTTAATCTATCTCTCTCATTCGGTGCGCAGTAGAAATAGATTTGCTGATCGTCAGCGTAGCAATGGGAAAGAAGTCCGAATGATTCTATTATTTTGGCAACATCGTTGATGAACAGAATGAAAAGTAGGGGTCCCAGCACTGAACCCTGAGGGACTCCAGAAGTGAGGGTTACAAAGGGAGAGTTTTTACCACCGGCTTGTACAGATTGTGTTCGGCCACAGAGGTAGGATTTTATCCATTGAATAGTCTCACCACCCAGTCCAAAGGTTTTTTCCAGTCTTTTGATGAGAAAATCGTGGTCGATGGTATCAAATGCCGCACTCAAATCTAATAATGATAGTAAAGCTAACTTACCTGACTCATTTGCAAGCATTAAATCTGACAGCACGCGCAATATGCCAGTATCTGTAGAATGGTACCTCCTATAAGCTGACTGGTACTTTGATAAGTGTTCATTTTTGGCCAGATGGACAGTCATCTGCCTGATTACAATTTTTTCAAGAACTTTTGAGATAAATGGTAAATTGGATACAGGGCGATAATTACTTAAATCTACAGAATCTAATTGGGGTTTCTTTAAAATTGGGGAAACAAGGGCTTTTTTGAGTAGTTGGGGCACCTCGCCTAAATCGAAAGTTTTGTTAAAAAGGAACACTAAGAACGGCACTACATGTTTTAGACACTTTTTGAGTAGCCACGTTGGAATTGGGTCTAATGCACATTGTTTGTTCAGAGAACTAGACACAATTTTGGTGACTTCCTCCAATGTTGTGTGTTTGAACTTCATCAGAAATTCGCCATTGTAGGTGGTGAAATTAGGTGGAGGAGCAGACGCCGTCGTTGCTCGGATATTTTGGATTTTTTCTTGGAAAAAGTCGGAGAAATCCTTCGGACTGAACGCGGCTGTAGTTGAGTTTTCAGACTCACCCATGACAGTTTTAAGCGAGTTCCAAAGTCGCTGGGGGTCAGAATCTTCGCCTTCAATCTTCGCCATCCAATACTCCGACTTTTTTCTTCGAATTGTCTCCCTGTACTCCGATTGCACACTAACCCAAGCTTCCCTTTGGTCGGATAGTTTTCCGCTCCGGAAAATCCGCTCAAGTCGGCGCATGGTCCTCTTCTTTTCCCGGCATTCTGCATCAAACCAGGAATCAGACTTGCGAACAGCACAGGTTTTGGTCGAAAAGGGGGCATGTTTGTTTATAAGAGCACTTAAGGTACCATTATAAATTTCAACTAGACCGGATGTCGAAGTGACATTGCTATTTAAATCGTATTTCGCTAGAGTGGATGACTTTAGCTCTTCCTCGAAGAGATCAAAGTTGAACTTTCGCCATGCTCTGGTCGTCTTCGTTTTGTAGACAGGTTTGGAAGCATTAAAGTCTACTTCCGTACGTACAAGCCTGTGGTCTGAGAGTCCTATGTCTACGACTTCGGTTGTTAGCGGTGGGTCAGTAATCCTCGTTATAAAAACATCTAATATTCCACCTGCATTATGGGTTGGAATATTTACCCACTGCGTACATCCGTAGCACTCCAAAGTATCGATAAATTTAATTGTGTTTCCGTCGGTTTTTCTATCCAGTCTGATATTTAAATCCCCGGTTATAATTAGTGCACCCGGTAAGGAGTTTAACCGCCCTAAAATTTGCGCCAGTTCCACATAAAATTCTGCAGTGACGATCCTCGACCCCGGTCGGTAGACAGTAATCAGGGTGAAAGACGCACCTTTTGTAGAAATACTACACCCCAGAGATTCAAAAGTATGATAATCTCCAATGTTTATTCTTGTTATGCGCACTCCTTGACGCCCAATAATCGCCACCCCTCCATGATTCACAAAGGAGATATCATTGTTTCTGGGGTCTTCCGGTAATTTCCGCCTTGCTTGTTCTACGACCGTATAACCTAGGGCTCGCAACTTTTTTATGGAGGTTGAGTCGTGGTTTTCGTGCCACGTCTCAGTGATCGCTATTATGTTCAGCTTCTGTTGATCAATAATATCGCGAACATCGTCCACCTTATTGTTCACTGAGCGAGCATTCCAATTTGCCACTGCAAGTCGGCGAGTTTGTAAATTTGCATGGCGTTGTACCGACACTTTTGTTACTGTGGTTTTGCTTTGGTTTGTGTTCTCATGGTCAGATTTGAGGGTTACCGCACTGTTTTCTCCCGGTTTATTTTTCCGTTTTCGTCCTCCCCGACAACCTCTAAATCTTATTTTCTTAGCAGTATCGTGATTTAAATTGTAAAAGTTAAGTTTTTCGGCCACTGAAGGATTTAATGTAACACCGGTATTTTTTAAGCCTATTAGTTCGGTTCTGTCGTACACAATCACCATATTTATGCAAAAGGCATTATATTATTAGTACACTTTGCCAGTACCACAAAAAACAAAAACAAACAAAAAACACTTCACCCTGTTAGCGAGACAAGGTCCGGCATGTGGAACCCTACACAAAACAAGGGACGAAACATGTGTCAATGGTCAAAGATATTACATATTACCACATAAAATTAAGTGTTGCCATTAAGCAATAATATCAATAACGTAAAAAAACATGTTTATAATTTCAGTAATTATTTTTTATAAATTTTATTCACTTTTGTATCACAAACCATGTTACACAAACCTAGCTTAGCCGCTAAACTACTTGAAAACTGTGATGTTTTCTTGCCTTGACGCGAGTAGGCGCTACGAAGGGGGCACTTTCTTTTCTATCACAAACCATGTTACACAAACCTAGCGTAGCCGCTAAACTACTTGAAAACTGGGATGTTTTCTTGCCTTGATGCGAGTAGGCGCTACGAAGGGGGCACTTTCTTTTGTATCACAAACCATGTTACACAAACCTAGCGTAGCCGCTAAACTACTAGAAAACTGGGATGTTTTAATTCATCAGGTTAATGTGAGTTATGTGATGAATTATCATGTGAGGAAGTATCGTGTCTGAAAGTTTTACGTTATTGATATTATTGCTTATGGCATCACTTAATTTTCTGTGGTTGAACATAAAATATCTTTGTTTTTTTTCTATGGCATTGTTGAGAGCCTCAAAATTACCTGTAAACTGTGTATGAATTCAAAATTTTGTAGTCATGTAATTCAGTTTATATTTGCTTGCCCCAACCTAATTCTTTCAGATTCGGATTCCCCGGACCAAAGTTAGTATTAAGATAACTAGTTTTATTTTTTAGGAATTTTGCCCATAATCCTAACTTTTTCCAAGATCACTAATAATTGGCTTAGTTGTATACTAAAACTTAAAATCAAATCGACTATAATTTGATAATAATTTATTACCAAATTATAGTCGATAATAATTTATATAATAATTTATTACCAAATTATATTCATTGTTTACCCTAGCAACCGTTTGACAGCACGTTTTTATTATTTGTTCCCATCCAATTTACAATTTTTAATGAATAACTGCTATGTTATCCTTAAATAATGCGACTGAATCGATTAGTGCCCTTCACAAAGCCATAACTGATCCCGCACTCAAAATTACTAGAGATCAGATGACGAAAATACTATCTCTTCTATCCGCCGTCTCTGGAAACATGATTGATGTAGGAGTGAAAGTGGGGATTCTTGTTGGAAAAATAGAATCTTACGAACGGATAATTGATAAACCTCAACCTCCAGCTAATAATACCTCTTCGATTAATGATTTGCTCGTGGAGGCCGAGGACAGAAACAACAGATTAAAGAACATTATTCTATTCAACGTTCCTGAAAGCTTATCAGAATCTAAAACAACCGCTATAACAATGGATAACGATAAAGTCATCTCGGCGATAGGCGATGTTAGTGGTGAGATTATTCCAAATATGGTAAAGATGTATAGACTGGGAGTACTAAAATCCAACAAAATTAGACCAATTAAGGTCGAATTCAAGGATTCTATCTCGGCACGTGAGGTCTTGACAAATAATGTTAAGCTGAAAAATGGTATCAAAGCCAGAAGTGACCAAACAGTGTTGCAGAGGACTCAACTTCTAGACTTACGCCAACAACTTGACACGAGGAAAAATAATGGTGAAACCAATATCACTATCAAATATGTAAACTCCATACCTAAAATCATTGATTGTACGCCAAAAAACTAAAACAACAAAAAATAAAATGCTACTACCAAAATGTGAGAGGGGTCCGCACTAAACTTCCCATATTACTGACTTCAGCGGCAACTATCAGCAGTGATATTTTCATTTTAACCGAAACATGGCTCGATTCAGGAATTAATTCTGCCGAATTAGGCTTCCCTAATTTCAACATTTATCGTATGGACAGGAATTCTAAAACAAGTGCCAAATCAAGAGGGGGTGGTGTGGCCATTGCTATCTCAAAAAATCTCAGCTCCTCAAAAATATCCATGAAGTACCTATCCATCGAGCATCTTTTTGTTAAAGTAAACATTTCTAGTGGTAAATTAATTGTGGGTTGTGCTTACTTACCTCCAAATTCTGACGTCCAATGTTACATTGATCATTGCGATGAGGTTGAATCAATTTGTGCTAAAAACCCTAACACTAAATTACTTCTAGTTGGTGATTACAACCTGCCACATTATGATTGGAGTAATATGAATTCTGATAATTATTGTCCTAATGTTAATATTCGTGTAATTAGAGATATGGCTTTGTTCTTAGGACTAACTCAGTGTAATAGTGTTCATAATATTGGTGGTCGTACATTGGATTTGGCATTATCTAATGTGTCAGATATCTGTGTTGCGATAAGTACCGAAATACTATTACCTGTCGATGTTTACCATCCACCACTTGAATTATGCTTGTCTAACCTAAAACCTATTCCTATTGTTAAAAGGGTAGTAAAAACACGAAATTTCAAAAAAGCAGATTATGAAAAAATCTCCAACCATCTCAAACAGATTGACTGGTCATTCTTGGATAGTGAAGCCGACATTAATGTACAACTTAATATTTTTTATTCTATAATTTATTCTGCAATTGATAAATTTGTTCCTTTGACGACGTACAAGGAAACTCAGTACCCAAAATGGTTTTCAAAAGATCTGATAGACTTAGTTTACCTCAAAAAATTATCTCATAAGAGATTCAAACAAAGTCGCCGGGCTATCGACTATATTGCATTTAAAAAAATGAGGGAAGACTGCAAAAAGCTTTCTGCTGAATGTTACAAAAAATACATAAGTGATGTCGAAGGCTCTATCATGAACGACTCAAATTTCTTTTGGAAATATGTCAAATCTCAAAAAGATCACGGTACTTATATACCTACTTGTATGTCATTCGATTCTAAAGTATCTCAAAATCTCCAGGAAACTGTCAATCTGTTTGCGGATTTTTTTAGCGGTGTATATGTTAATGCAAATGTAGATAGCAATATCACATGCTCTGATTTGGTTGAGACTCTTGATATATCTGACTGTACTGTAACTATTGGTGATATTATATCCAAGTTAAAGAGTCTTGATTCCCGTAAATCTGCAGGACCTGACAAAGTTCCACCCATGTTCTTAGTTAATTGTATGCATACATTGTCATATCCTATACATAAGTTATTTACAAAGTCACTCTCATCAGGTGTGTTCCCGGATCTTTGGAAGTTTAGTCTTTTGACGCCCATTTTCAAAAAAGGTAATAAGAGGGACGTAAAAAACTACAGGCCAATATGCACCATGTCTACATTACCCAAACTTTTTGAAAGTCTAGTACTAGACAAGTTGATATCCCGAATTAATCCCACCATCTCACCGCTTCAACATGGATTTATTAAAGGAAGATCAACCCTTTCCAATTTAATATTGTATACGAATGATATTGTTAATGCCTTGATTGCATCACATCAAACTGATTCCATATATACTGACTTCAGTAAGGCATTTGATAAAGTAAACCACAAAATCTTATTAAGAAAACTGAAATTGTTGGGATTTAGAGGGAATATTTTGGAATGGTTTAAGAGTTATCTATTGGGAAGGTACTTAGCGGTTAAGGTTGATTCATTTACTTCTTATACATTTGCAGCCTCGAGCGGAGTACCACAGGGATCTCACTTAGGCCCGATATTATTTTGCTTATTCATTAATGATATAGTTAATATTTTTAGTAATGTTAAAGTTCTGTTATTTGCTGATGATCTGAAGATATATAGAACAATCAAAAACGATGATGATCGCGCCATTCTGCAGTTGAACCTGAACAAACTATTTACGTGGTGTTCTGTCAATGATTTACAACTAAACATTGGTAAATGTCAGATTATTAGTTTTTACAAAGGTAAAAATCCTCTTAAGTTTTCCTATGATATGAATGGTGTTAATCTTCTTCGTGTATCACAGATTCGTGATCTTGGTATCATATTCCATGAGAGTCTACAGTTCAATGTTCACATCGATGAAATAACAAGTGATGCAATGAGAATTCTTGGTTTTATTTTGAGAATGGGTGCAAATTTTAAAAATGTATCAACTTTAAAAAATCTGTATTGCTCGTTAGTACGAAGCAAATTAGAGTACAATTCCACCATTTGGTCACCATTTTACAAAATCCATTCTCAATTATTGGAAAAGGTACAAAACAAATTCCTTCGGTATATTAATTTTAAAATGAAAATTCCAATTGAACTTATAAATTATAATAACTTACGTGCAGAAACCAGACTCCTTAAATTATCAGATAGAAGAGTGTTAATTGATTTGTTATTTTTATTCAAAATTATCAAATCTTTAGTTGACTGCCCTAATTTATTAGAATTAATCTGTATTAACGTTCCTGCTAGACTAACTCGACCTTATAGAACGTCGGGCGCTCGGAGCAGCCTGGCGTGTTTTTGGTCGGTCTTGTTATTTTTCACTAATTAAGAGGGATATTTCATATATTGAACCCTTAAAAGTATCAAAAAATGTTCCTTACTGTGTGAAAATTACCTAAGTGCTGTAAAAATAATTTTTATGTGAATAGTGTGGACGTGCAACGAGTTTTAAATTTATGTACCGAGCAATTTGGCTAATTATAAGATGCATTCTAAATTCTGTGTCTAAAATCTCAGACGGGCATCGAACACTCGCCAGATGTGACCATCCCTTCGGCTGTTGGGTAACCCAGGCGTGCCCCTCGCCTACCCCGCACCTACAAACTACACTGCACCCCCGCTGCCGCACCGTCATGCAGTATACATCATGACCGTTATGACCTATCCGTTGCATCGGCCGCTGGAGCGGCCTTTCGCAGAAAGAAAGAGAAATGAGATGAGTGATCTGGTGGCTTCTGCACTCTGAGCTTCACCCCCCGCCCTGCCGCCTTTCCCGTCCCTCCGCCCCGCGCACACAGAAGGATGACATCGGACGGAGCCTGCATATTTTTTTCTGCGTTCCCTAAGTGAGAGTGATTTACAGTGATAAGACATTATATGACCAAAAATTTTACAATTAAATAAGAACTTAACAAGATATAAACATTTTTCGATGACATAATTATTTTACGGTGATAAGACACTATATATTTTTTTCTTAGTGTTAATTAAGTTGTTAAGTAAGTAATTGTATTGATTTTAACTATTGTTTGTTTTGAGTTGTATAATTATTAGAGGTAGGTTTGAATATGTGTAACGTTGTTTTTGGGATGTTAAGGTGTTATATGTAGTACCTGGAAGGGAATGGCCGAAACAGATGTCGATGAGGCTCGCTACCCATCACATCGCCAACCCTTTGGTAGCGCAAAGAGGAGGACGGAACGTGAACAATGTCGAATTGGTACATGGAATATCAGAGGAGGAATGGAAAGAAAGATGAACGAATTATGCGATGCAATGGATAGTAAATTTTTGGATATACTTTGTGTGACAGAGAGTATGAAAAAGGAGAGCGGTACAATGCAGCATAATGATAAGTTCGTCATCTGGTCTGGGAGACCGGATACGGAGAGGGCTTGTCAGGGTGTTGCAGCGCTACTGTCTCCCAGAATGGTTGAATGTATGTTGCAGTATGAATGTGTAAGTTCGAGAATAATGTGGATCCGATTTAAAATTGGGTTGACAAGGGTGTTTCTTGTTATCGGCTATGCTCCTGTTAATTCTGAAAGCGACGAAGTGAAAGATGATTTTTGGACTGGTGTGAATGACGTAATGAGATTAAAAAATTTGAATGAAAGGATTATAATGGCGGGCGATTTGAATGGGTGGGTGGGAATTAGACGTGATGGATTTGATTCAGCCTTAGGTAAGTTTGGGGATAAAAGAACGAATGACAATGGGAATAGAATACTTGAAGTATGTTTAGAGTGGAACCTGTTTGTATCGAATACCTTCTTCGATCATAAAGGTATCCATCAATATACGTGGGAAAGAGGAAATGAAAGATCATTAATCGATTTTGTGGTAATTGACTCTAGGTTGAGAGCCGTTACTGAGGACACAAGAGTTTTCAGAGGGGCTGAGGTTGAAACTGACCACTTTCTGGTGGTGTCAAGAGTAAACCTCTTTCGCGGATGGCGCTCTAAAGTGAAAAAGGTATCAACTCCTACCAGAGTCAAAGTAGAAAAACTGCAAAACGCTAATGTCAGAAGTGAGTATGAGAAGCGTGCAGAGACGAGATTGAATGAGAAGGAAATGGATGGTCTAAGCATTGATGAAGCATGGAACCACATAAAGGTTAGTCTTTGTGAATCTGCTAGAGATGTGTGTGGAATAAGTACGCAAGGTAGGAAGAAAGGTGACGCATGGTGGGATGACGAGATTAAAGCACTGGTCTCAGAGAAGAAGAAAGCATGGTTATGTCTGATAGCGGCTGGCAGTGCTTCTAGCGAAGAGAGAGATAGAGCGAAAGAAGTATATAAGGGATGCAAGAAAAGAGTAAGTGTTGGAGTGAAAGTACGAAAGAAACGTCTGGAAGAGGAAGAGGGAATAAAAATGACAAAAAACTTCCAAGAAAACATTAAACTGTTTTGGAAGGAGGTCAAAAAGTCCCGGAGCGGTCCAGAGAATGGGAGCCTAAAAGTGATAAAATCGAAAGATGGAAGAATGTTGACGAATGAGGAAGAAATAAATGAGAGATGGATGAAATATTTTGAGGAAGTCTTCGAAAGCAACCCGAGTGATAGTGAGGCCAGCGGCGAATCGGGTATGAACGATGACGGAGTGAATGTTATCAAAATCAGCATGGATGAAATTAAAAATTCGATAAAATGCATGAAGAATGGTAAGGCTGTAGGTTTCGACAATATTGCGGCCGAATACTTTAAAGGAGATAGCCATATTATTCTCACATGGTTGTGCAAACTTTTTAACCAGTGTTTAGAGGAGGGTTACACGCCATTAGATTGGAGAAGGGCTGTAATCATGCCATTATACAAAGGTAAAGGGTCACGTATGGAATGTGGGAATCATAGAGCTATTAGCCTGCTAAGTTCAGTCGGCAAGTTGTACGGAAGAATATTGATTGAAAGGGTAAGAATGGAAACAAAGGATAAAATATGGGATGTGCAAGGTGCCTTTATGAGTGGAAGGGGATGCATGGACCAGATTTTCTCCTTGCGTATGCTCACTGAGAAGTTTCTGGCAAAAAACCAAAAACTTTTTTGTGCCTTTGTAGATCTACAAAAAGCATACGACCGAGTCGACAGGAAAAAGCTATGGAAGGTGTTGTCCAAGTATGGAGTGAATACAAATCTCATACAGGCAATTGCGTCTCTGTACGAGGGAAGCGTTGCATGTGTTAGGGTGAACGGTGGTTTTACGGGGTGGTTTGACATCACAAAAGGTGTTAAGCAAGGCTGCGTAATGTCACCATGGTTATTCAATTTATACATGGATAATTGTATGCAAGAATTGAAAGAGATGGGATTGGGCGCGAATTTGAGTGATCTGAAAATATGTTGCCTGTTGTATGCTGATGATGCGGTGCTGATTTCTAACACTATGGAAGATCTACAGTCTCTCGTGTCTAGGATGAACGAAGTGTGTATGCAAAATGAGTTAATGATGAATGTAAGTAAGTCTAAAGTCATGGTATTTGAAAGGGAGAGTACGAAAACAGTGTGCAATATAGTTGTGAATGATGAATACTTGGAGCAGGTGGATGAGTTTGTGTACCTGGGTAGTATGTTTACAAGAGATGGGAAGGCTGATAGAGATATTGAAAGAAGAGTAAATGCAGGTAACTCCATTAATGGAGGACTGAATGCCGTTGGCGCTAATAAAACACTGTCAAAAGACGCGAAGCTAGCAGTCCACAATGGAGTCCTGGTACCTACCTTGATGTATGGCAGTGAGGCATGGAGTTGGCAGAGGAAGGATGAAAGTAAACTGAATGCTGTCGAAATGAGATCCCTGAGGCGAATGTGTGGCAAAACCATGTATGATCGTGTGAGAAATGTGGATATCCGCAAAGAATGCAAGGCTGATGTAAGCATAATGAGTAAGATTAAGAAAGGGACCCTCAGATGGTTTGGACATGTAGAGCGAATGAAAGAAGAAAATAATGTGAGAAGAATATATGACGCAAATGTGAATGGAAGAAGAAGTAGGGGACGCCCGAGGAAGACATGGCACGATCAAGTGAATCAGATACTTGAGTCGGGCCATGTCAAAAGTCGGAATAATAGAAGAGTATGTATGAGACGATGTATGAATGTGAGTGAAGCAAAGACTGTGTGCCAAGACCGAGTTGTTTGGCGGTCCGTCCTCTCTGCCTACCCCTGCGGGGAAACGGCGTGATGGTTAGTTAGTTAGTTAGTTAACAATACCCTCAATACTAACTATTCTATTAATTCACCAATCCCTAGAATGCATAGCCTTGCAAATAAACATTGTGAATCTATAGATATATTTGGTGTTGACAGTTTTGCAATTTTCAAGAGACAACTCATCTCTATTTTATCTGTTAATAATTAACTTTTCTTATTTTTGTTCTTTTCATAAAACCTCCTCTCATTTAAAATCTTACCAGTAATTTATAACCTTATTTTATTTTATTTTGCTGTTCTATTTAGTTCTGTTTTATCATCATACATTATTATACACATATAATTGTTTGTTTATACCTACTAACTAGCTTTTACACTTTGCACTTTATTGTATTTCTGGTCTTATTACTGATTTTTTCTTATTACTCATAGTATTTCATTTCTTTTATGATGTTTAATTTTTTTATGTTTTTAATTTCTGTTGTAAAAGCCCACTAGGGCGTAAATAAATAAATAAATAAATAAATAAATAAATAAATAAATAAATAATGCACAAAAATGAAAAAAAAATAAAGTTATTCTGAAAGCAGAACTCAAAATTTAAAGAAACATTGTAAACATTTGTACTTGACGGACGAAAGAAGAGAGGATATGGCCGTACAACATTTCCTATGAAACTTTTGTGGCTAACTTCGGGGATAGAAGCTTACAATGCAGGGAAAGAATAGAGAACTGCAGTCCATTTTTTTTTTTTTAATGAATAATAACCTTCTAACTTAAATAACTGCATTTTTTTATTTTTAGAGTTAGTTTTAATAGTTAAAATAATTCAAATTAATAAATTACTTTGTTTTTACCACTATAATTGATTATAAAAAACCGACATGTTTCGTAAGCCAAGCTTACTTCATCAGGGTTTTAATAATACTAATTTTTAAAAATAGACATAGAACATGGTGTCAAAAGAAAAATAACAAACATAGACAAATAATAAACAGAGACAATAGTAACAATGTAAAAATGAGAATGGGTAGGGACAATATGGAACAATTTACAAAGGAAATAAGTTTAAGGGGTAATTTACGCGAACCGAAATAATATTTCGGGGCGGGGAGGAATGAGGTAAGCTGGAACGGGGAATTCGCTACGCGCACGGGCGAAGGCAGAGCAGCGAAGAAATCTAGACTAGATGGTACTAGATTGAGTAAGCTTTGAACATGAAACGTTTAATAAATAATGGGCATCTTTCAAATTATGTTTATTAAGTTAAATGTGCATGTTTTAGGTAAATTTAGATAGAAACATTACCGATTGCAAAAGGAGCTCGTGATTTTATGACTCTTTCGATCGGATTTCGATCAAACTTGTTTGATAAATTATTCGATACAATCAACTACACTGCTAGACGGTAGTCAGTCGCTTATGACTCGTAACTGACACGTTCTTCATTGACAGATGTCAAAACAATACGGTATTCAATTACCTACGCACTATTTTCATAATATGTGATCATAATTATATCTGAATATATTGGACAGATAAATAAAATATCGGCCATTTTCAATATTTATTATTATTTTTTACAAAAAGTTACATAATATAACAAATAATTATTTATATATTTTTTATGAATTAACGCCGATTAACGGCTTTTACATGGAAATTACGATAATTTGAAATGGTACATGATTAAGAAAAAAATGTACATGTGACAAAAAAAAAGTACATATCGAAGTGACAGCATAAAGTACAAATAATTGTAAGCTATTATAAATACAAATTTGAAGAAAAATAAAACCTCGTATAACATGTATATTAGATATTTTGAAAAAAAAAATCGTAAAGGACGTAATAAAAATAAATTTAAATATTCCAGAAGTAAACATTGATGAAGAGTACAAACATTCAAAGTATAGTCGCATGTTCGATTCCTCGGCTGGCTAAGTCCTCCATCACAACACAAGCAATATTTTCGGCTTTATGTGGTGGTAGTAGGAGATTTTCAAACATTGTTGGGCTGTTCGTAACCCGGGAATGTTTGTCTTTCTTTAAAAAAAAAAAAAAAAAGTTAAACCAATTTAAAAGGTTTATAATATTATTCGTGGCACTCCAAAGGAAATTTTGGAGTGCCACGAAAATTCCGATTTCCGAGGCGAATACTAAATAAGAGTTACATCACAATATTTGCCTTTGATATTAAAGCCTAGGAAACTACAAAAATATTTCATACATTCCATAGTTCTCATCTCATTAAAAACCTGCGGCAGGAATGTGAACTAACATTTTCGTTATTGGTTTTTGGTGTGTTATGCCGTGTTGCTCTGCCTCCTTCTTTAGCCGACGTGTCGGACAGCGTTGCAGTGTCCATCATCAGGGCAGATCCAGCAGATCCGAGTGATGTTGCAGGTCCGAAACGTCGGCTAAAGAAGGAGGTAGCGCAACGCGGCATAACACCCCAAAAACAAACAACGAAAATGCTTTTGGCCGTGAAAATCTAAAAACGTATGTGAACTAACATGTTTGAATATTAAATAGCGTAATTTGTTGGTTATTCACATTTGGTCGTTTTAATTATTGCTGCAAAGTACGTTATATTCGTACTGGGAGATTTATGATGAGGATCGTTTCGTGTTTTTATGAAACTTTTTGCCTCCTATTTTCAATTATTATCTCTTGTGCAATAAAAAATACTAATAATATCTTTATATTTACCTAATAAACAAAAAGTTTCACTTCTGTCGCGCGTGGACTCCACGCACACAATTTTTATGGTTTATTTTATTTTCGCATTTTATGTACAAAATAGGTTTCAATATTTTTTTTCGTTAATCCTATATTTAATTTTCAGGAGTGTGTCGGCTTCTTTTTGTTTGTTTGCAACCTTTATAATCTATTTTACAATTTTCTTCCTTTTTATAACTCTGTAACTCATTTATTTTACCATAATTTATTAGATATACCAATGTTACAACTAACATAACTGTATAATTAGAAATTTATGTAAAAGCCCAGTAGGGCGCAAATGAATAAAACTAGGAATACGATTCTGGTGAAGGCGCACTCTAAATATTCTATGCCGCTGGTTGTAGACAGCGGGCCGAGAAATGGAATTTCTAGTAAAAAAGTCAACTTGGTTCTGAAATAATACACAATATTATTACGACTAGCCTTTAGTGTGACCCCTTTTATCATGTGCCAACACATTTACGTATTTATTTTTCGTAAAATTTGACGTGGTCCCATCCTCAAAGCATCTCGCGTACTGACGAGAAATAACTTCTGCCTTGGTTTATATAATGGCGCGAGACAAAGTATTATTGAAAAACGGTTTTTATTTTTATAAGCATTGTTTTTATGCTTTTTAAGATAATTTTATTATCTAGCCGTTTAGAAAACATTGATGTGGTGATCATGTTTATTTTTATAATTCTCCTGTATTTAGAATTAAAGGATATAATCGAACTTTGAGCTATTTTTAGAGGTTCCGTAAATATTTTTTTACGCAATTGTTTTAAACATTTTAATACGTTTTGTTAGTTCACCATTTAGAAGAATAATTTATTTGTTCAAAACATAATATTATTTTCTAATAAACAATATAGAAATTTTCTAAAAACCTCATCAAAAACCTGCAAATATGCTGCGATTGCGGTAAGATCCCCTTAATATTGGATCATTTAAAAACAATTTTTGATTATTAATAATTTTCAAATTAGCATTCACACTCTTTCTGATCTCCAAAATTTCAAGTTTAACTGAATACCATTGACACCACAATGCATCAATTCTATACCACTGTTGAAGTCAAAGGTATAACTAGTTTCCAACAAATGGTTGTCAAACTCAGAGAAACTGTTGTTATTTAATGATTTTAAATGCTCTTTAATCCTTATTTCAAAGTTTCTTGAAGTTTTACCTATATAAAAGAAACCGCAATCAAAATAATTGTCAAAGTTTTAATTTTCAAGATTCCTCGAAAACCACCATATGGTGGTATCGTGTGACATCATCAATCACGTCATCTACTATAAGATCGCGCAATCAGCTGTTCGACTCGCTGCCATTTTGTAATTCCGAATTCGAAGAAATCTTCCTAGAAGAAGTAGCATTACTATTTTTTTTGTACAGTAGTTTTTGAATATTTTCAATAATAGACATAAACTAATAAGAGATACCTTTATTTTTGAAACTGAATTATTTAGGTCTAAATAATTTTTCGATAAACACAAGA
Organism: Limnephilus lunatus; assembly: GCA_917563855.2. NCBI lineage: Eukaryota > Metazoa > Arthropoda > Insecta > Trichoptera > Limnephilidae > Limnephilus > Limnephilus lunatus. The sequence continues at coordinate 44,793,550 of OU830603.1, read as the reverse complement.
CCTAAATCTCTATAAACAGTATGTAAATAAACTAATAAGAGGAAATGTTGTTAATACGATGGCTTGTGTCATACCTACATTCCTGTAGAATGACTTTACGGTGACAAGTGACGTCACCACTAAACATTTTAGTAATACCAACTTGACAGCGTGTTTCAATGACAGTATTAAAAATGCATTTTTTAACATATTTTTTAAAACTCTGCGTTTAATATTATTAAATAAAAGTTATATATTCAGAATCAGCGTTTATTGGTCTATATCATAGATTCTCAACCTTTTTTTGCCCACCGCCCACTTTGACAATATATTTTTTTTTAGCGCCCCCCTAACTGCTTTTACATACCATCTTGGGGGGGGGGGGGGGGGAGTTTGATGGGTTTCTCTGGGTTTCCTGAAAGTCCAATTATATCTTTTACATGCTAGGTAGGTATCTAGTGTGTAAAACATAGTCGCGAATCTGAAACAGCTATTGCCACGATTATATTTAAACGTGTAATTACACTGCAATATTACGTAATTGTAAGAAAGGCTATGACTCCTAACCTATTTCTGAGAAGAAGATTGTTTCAATGTTCGTACGTTCAGTAATATGGAGCCTATTTTTATTTTTGGTTATCAACGTTGCTACAACACTGAATCCACGTTCAGCTAAATAGGACGATGGGAATGCTATTAAAAATCGTTGAACTATCGACCATAATCCTAGGTATAGTTTCGAAATCGGCTTCTGCAGCCAAAACTCTTCGTAGCTATTCTTAAATTTAATTTTTAATTCCTCATTTGTTATCAGTTCTATTAGTTCTTCTTTTAACGAGGATGATCCTACTGTGTTGACATTTGAAAAAGGATCTAAAACTCAGTGTGGTATATCCATGTTTAAAATATCATGGAATCGTTCTTGAAATCACTGTGGAGGTTTTAAGTGTTGACAGTAAACAAGCAAGTCGTCGTTCTTAAATGATACTGCTGAAAAATTTGCGAAGTTATTTAATTCCCGTCTGTCGATATTTCTTGTATTTTAAGTCGTCGCCTTGAAATTGGAGATTGACATCATTAAACAATTTATACAGGCCTGTCAAGTACGCAATATCGTTCTTCGATGAGGTGAGGTTGTCGCGCAATTCTGTGTCTTTGTTTCCTAGGAGCTCTATCACAGACTCAAACACATTGTAAAATCGAGTCAAACAAGAACCTTTTGACAGCAAGCGCACCTCTGTGTGAAGCAGAAATCGGTTGAAATCTTCATCATTGGCAATGCAAAGCTGACTAAATAATCTGTCATTCAATGAGTTACTTCTGATTTTATTAACTGCTCTGATAACATATTGCAGTGATGTATGGAGGCGTTCACTCAGATTTTTCGCAACCAAATGCTAGCGATGAATTACGCAATGCACATTGAAGCTTTCACCCACCTATTCCCACCCAATTTAAATATATTTAAAAATAAAAAAAAACTGTATATTTCTAAAAAAAATTAATAACGTTTTCGTAATATTGGTAAAAAAATCTATCCACACGATTTTTCAAGTCATTATGAAATCCATGCAAGTGGCCTATTGCAGTGTCGAGCTTGTACATTCATTTTGCCTTTTATATTATCTTAACTAGTTAAAGACAAAAATAAAAATAACATATCTACAACGGCTTTAACGAAAATACTTTTATTTATTTATTAATGTTTCCTGTCAGCCCCTTTATTAATAGACTCTTTAGAGGCATTCTTTATGGCTGCCGCATTTTTTGGAAAAACATTCAATGAGTTTTAGAAAATATTAAGACCTAGATGTTGAACCTCCCTCACATTTGACACTCTCAAAAATTATTTTTTATTATTACAGATTTATTACAGCAGCCCAACATGAAGCAGACGACGAACAGAATAAATGAAATTGACAACCAGTTGCAGGCGGATGGGTCCCTGCTAGACACTTCCCACTTCCAGGTGGTCGTGGAGCAGATACAGAACACCCTGATCAGCATGTCCCGCGAAGAGCTCATGGCCTTCTACAAGATGAAGATAAAAGAAGAAGTTAAGGGGAAAGTCGAGAAGACGAAACGTGAAAAACAAATCAATCAACTGGAGGCTTCTCTTCTCGCTTCTAAAAAGGAGCTGTCGGCATTACAAACCGAAAATGCCGAATTAAAATTCACATTCTCAACCATCTACAGAGAATATAAGAGGGGAACTAGCCGCAGCAAACCAACTCAGTTTGTATTTAAAGATGCCAAAGTACCAGATAAACCCCGCATTGTGCTGATCCGGTTAAATAAGCGCCCTCCCGGCTTCGGCCTACCTGATAATCCGCCCAAAGATAATTCCCAATTTATTACAAGCGATGTGCAAACAGAACTCCCTGACGTGCCGATCTTGCCGTTGAATTCAGAAACTGTTCCAGAAGTCAAGCAAGAAGACCTTGATCAAAATGACAATGATCAAAATTGTGTGCCAGAAATCCTTACGGTAATCAAGCAAGAAAACCTCACTTGCGATAAGAATTGTACCCCAGAAATCCTTACGGAAATCAAGCAAGAAAAACTCACTTGTGATAAGAATTGTACTCAAACGGAAATCAAGCAAGAAAACCTCGCTTGTGATAAGAATTGTACTCAAACGGAAATCAAGCAAGAAAACCTCACCTGCGATCAGAATTGTACTCCAGAAATCCTTACGGAAATCAAGCAAGAAAACCTCACTTGTGATAAGAATTGTATCCCAGAAATCCTTACGGAAATCAATCAGGAAAACCTCACTGGTGTGCCCCCTCAGAGTGTGAATCTCACTCACAATCTGGCTACTTCCCCCCTACACTGTCACAACCCCACTCCTTCCCCGCTAGCAACTATCAACAGGAACGACAACCAACAACAATCCACAACTACTAATGCCCCCAAAATACATTACGACAATCGTAAAGAAAGAAGTCAAATCCAAAATGACAGTTTAGATATCGAAGATAGAATACCCCACACCCTGATCACTTCCAAATGTGTTCAAAACTATCCTGCTGTTGTAACGTCCACTTCTTCCAAAGTCGACACTCAATTAAGCACTCCGCATCCCCCGTCTACAAATAAAGTTAAAGTATTCAAAGTCAACCTAGTTCACGAACAGAGGATCTCTGAAAAAAAAGCCACTCAAAAAACTACCAGTAATGATATGAATAATTGTTTTCCGAGGATCGTGTCCACTCAATCGCTTGCTCCGCAGTCTAAAGTTAGCGGTGAATCTGCTAAATCTCCCGTTAATCCGACTGATCTCTCTAATTCGAAATTATTAAATAATACAGACTTTCCGTCGATACAAACTTCATTACAAGTTCTAATCCCGGGTTTCTTTTCCTCTAATCTATTGGACAGCAGCGGTGAAACAATCATGAACGGCGCTAATCCGATGCAGATTGCTTACAACATCAATGGTGCGCCGGGCTCTCGGGGTCCGCAGCAGAAGTACTTTAAAGCCTCGGAGAGCGGATCCCCGATGATCCCGCAGATATCCAATGTCACGTCTTTAGGTAAACCTGTACACGGGGCCGTTAAACACGCAAACTCAGTAGGGATGGAAGTATTCGATCTTACCGACGACGCGTCTAATAATGTGCCGAATAATAAATCAGTAAATCAAAATCGTTTGGTTTTCCGATTTAAGACCAGCGCTGACAGGGATGATAGTCTTAATAAAAAGTTCTTAGTGGTCAAGAAACGATTTTTGAAGAAATTTGATCCCGTTCAAATTCCAGCCGATCTGGACAAAATTGCGCTGGTACCACTGAAGGAGAAGACGCCCTCTGACTCCAAGGACATTGTAACGCCAACGGTGAAAGTTGATAACATTAATGTTAGTTTAGCGAAAAAAAATCTAAAGCTCCCTAATATCTTGAAAAATAGAACTCTGATTACAATTATCAAATAAAACTATATGTTTATCTTTCGTAACTTCGTCAAATTGAAATAATGTGCGAGAGTAATCTCGTAGATCGATCAAATTGAATTCCTTTCTCCAGATTCCGGATTTCCGATCTGTGTAGATTAACAGGAATAATGATGTGCACATGTTAAACGACGTTGCACTGGAGGTGCAGATTAATCCTGCACATTTAGCGGAAAAGTAGCCTATTGCTAAAAGTACCAAAAAGTAAAAGAACCTACTCCTTTAACCCTAGAGTGGGCGCGTCTTTCAATAAAACTTCAGTGAGCGTGTGGGGAGCATTTTGCCGCTCGTTTTCGTGGACAATTTTAAGTAGGAATACCGCCTTAAACACAAACGAGGAATGACAAATCATCATATTTATTGAACTCTGTTCAAGGAACTTTGGTTTTTTTTTTTACATGAGCTCCACACAGGAGGCCCTGAGGAAAATAATTTTCCCCAGGGCGTATTTCATCTTTGGGGATGCTGTGTGGAGGTTTTTTTTGAGGAATGGGTTTCAGTGTGTCCTAGTCATCCGCCTCCAATACCTAGACAAACCTCAACCCATGAACCCGGGCACCCCTGCTAAATCACCAAACCTAGCGAACCACTTGGGGTGATCTATGGCAGAGGTGTTGGTTATCTAATAAAGGTTCCCGGGGCGGCGGTACCCAATCACGCCTCCAAAATTTAATTTACAAGCGACTTTAGAAAATTTAACATTTTAATTTACTTTATGTTATCCTACATTATCTTTCTATAATATCTATAAAAATGGAAAAAAATAACAAAATTAAATATTTTCTAAATCTACAGGCTATGCTTTGGCGAAACAGTCTTCACATAAGTATGTGCAATGTTCATTGCACAGTAATTTTGAGCATCTGAAACACCATTTTTTTCCCACAATACTGTAATTTATTGGTGAACTAAGAGTGTCGGACTACTAGTTTCTTTATTTGGAAGTACCTACATTTTTCATAAGTAATTCTTATATTTAGTTTTAAGTAGCACTTGTATTTTTCATAATAAGTGAATTTTTTTTTTTGAGAAAATAAATGTATTAAACTGTATATAATATATAGCAATTTTTACTTTCGTGAGTAGGCGCACAACAAATCGCCGCTGGACGACACTTATTGGTAAAAAAACTCCTTCTCGAGCAGCCCCCTGTGCACTGATGGTGTCCAGTCTTTCGGAACGGGTTGCGAACTATATTGGGGCCTGCTGCCAAAAAGCTCAAAGTTTACGCGCAAAAAATTTAATTTAATTTTATTTAGCGCGCCCACTCTAGGGGGGCATATCTCTACATGAAAAATATGAAATATGTAAAAAAGAAAACAGAAGGTTCATTTGATTACATATGCACTATACAGAATTAATCTTCTGTTTTTCTTTTTAAATATATCCACTACTTCAGTCGCATCAATTTCTATCCCATTATCATATCATGAGAGCCAAGCCCAGTCTGTTCTCACTCGTTGTGTTTTGCACTTAGTTTTTTTTAAGTCTCTGTAGGCTTGAAAAAGTCCTTTCTGGTGTAGCAGTGGAAACAGGTATGGTAGCCAATATTTGTAACAATGTGTAAATATTTGGATGTAATTTTTGATCGCACTTATCTAAGCATTCCAAAGCAGATTTTGGAATAGGGGAGATGATAGTCGTAGCTGCTTTCCACACTTCAAGTTCTGCTTTGACGACAGATGTACTTCTTTCGGGTAGCACTGCCGAATACATAAAAATTCCGTCTTCAATTTCAGAACTGGCCGCAAAATTTGAAGGTAACACCAGATAATGCCAATACTACTTTACGGTGTTTCGTAAACCTCTCGATTAATTGTTGAATTGTGTGCTCAAATGGGATGAATAAATTTATTTTGTAATACGTGCATACATTCAGTTGCCTTCCAACGATACTTGGCATTTGCAGTATATCACCATTTTCTTTGAGCATCACCTTTGCTTCTTCATACAGATGAAGGTACTCTTCGTCAACTTTATTCCTCAAAAGTTGCAGAGCATTAATAACATCATCCACGTGGCTGAATGCTGTTATGAGGTCGGTGTTAACTGCTTGCAGTTGTTTTGATAGCAACAATGTATAGCTCATAACTTTTTGAAGAATCACTAGGCACATAACAAAATTCGAAGATCGAAGTGTGTTAAGCATCTGGACAGCTTGCTGCGATGTTTCTTTATTGTGGCTAGATTGGAGTTCTTCCAGAGCATTCACAATCGCTGGATAAATTTCCTTAAATCTCATAATGGCTTTATGCTTGTGATCTGTGTGATATTATTGATGTTGATATCTTAACTTTTCGAGGGGGTTTGGACCCCCAAAACCCTCCCCCTGGCTACGCCCGTGACCTGAGCCAACATTTTTTGCTCTTAACATATTAACGCACTTCCGACGGGGAGGTAGCCATATCTCTTACGCTGGTCCTGGTCCTGCTTGAATGGTGGGAAAGACATTGCTGTCCAATAATTTTATATAAATATTGTACACCAATCTCTTTATAAAGGTCCCAACTAGATGTATAAAAAATGTGATAAGTACAAGTCTTCCCCTTCTCATATTCTGTGTGGGTGAATATTTTATCAAAAAAGTAAACCCGTGGAACGGGTAATAAATCCTTACGGGAGATTAACACTATCGATTTTTGCCATGCGACTAGTTTTCCCGTCGTATCGTAGCGACTCGCCGCACAGCCACTCCATTTTTACAGTTGATTAACACTACGGTACATGTGCCTCTAAAACGTTCATGAGTGCTCGCGTGGGCTTCACTTGTAGCCTATTTTAAATTGAAATATATGTTTAATTTTTAAATAAAATACGTTTATTATTTTAAATTACATTTAATAAGTAAACCAAATTAAACAAAAAAACTTCACTTAAAATATTAACAAAACTTCAGACTTCTCAAAAAATCACATCATTTTTACTTATTTGAGATCTATCAACTTTTGGTTTAATTCTTAAATTTTTTTTTAAACTTTTTTTTAAAATTTTTATTACACGAAGGACAAATTAAAATTTGGTGATCATTACATATACGCCTGTAGCATTTCGAACAAGTTTTCCTTGTGTTCCGCCAGTGCACGCATGGGTATACATACGTAGCCCAACAACTTTAAATCGTTACTTTTTGCACGTGCGCCAGCGTCGATTCCTCACTCCACACTGAATGCATCGAGCAACAACCAATCGGAGCTTAGCTAGAGACTCGAAGTTAAATCACGCGATTTCACAAAGTTATTAATAAAAACAATACCCTGCCCACGCGTGTACTCTAGTGTTAATATCGCATTTGACTAGTTCCATTTTCATTGAGTCGAAAGCTTGTCTACTTTGGCGCTAGCGTTATCAGACAAATCAACAATTTACATGGTCTATTTTTGCTGTGCAGCCTCCTAACTGCTGACATCCTACCAATAATTCATTACAGTACCCCAAGCCCTTGTAACATATTCAATGGAATGTGTCAAGATATAGTTTAGCCTTTACAGCGATTATCACTCCAGGTTGGCCATCCGATGTAGTTTGTGGTCATGGCGATGATAATCTTCAAAACCACCATCACTTGCAAACTGAGGTTTTCTACCAGTGTTGGCATTGGCTAATAATAACAGCTTGCAAGCTATCTCTCATCCTAATCCATCTAATACATAGGTTCTCCTTCAGGGGGGGCAGTAGAAGACCAAGAGAAAATTTGGGGGCGTTTCATATATTCAGGGGGGCTCTAGGAGACCCAGAGAACCCCGTCCCATTAGGGGCCATCCATAAATTACGTCACACCTTAAAATATTTTCCTTATCCTATTACGCCCCTTTTGTGGCAAATGTAAATGTAACCCCACCGTGGTATCTAGGGAATGCAATCTCGTTCTCGCGAGATCACGGCCTTTTTAGCGAGATTGATCTCGGTCGAATAATGGGTGAGTACTCACGAGTTTAACGAGATTGCGCTCGAGCATAAAAACGTCTTATTCGAAGCGCGGACGCCGCGGACTGACACGGACGTAGTTGCGATCTGTCGGTTTCGCTCGGTGCGCATGAGGCGTGAATCTTTCATTTGAATGGTATATTTTGTTAATTAATCTGTAATTTCTAATAGTCTGACTAGTTGGTATATTTTGTTAATTAATCTGTAATATCTAATGGATCTACTGAGTAGATATAGTATTATTAAATTGATAATAATAATAATCAGTTTAATAGTCAACTCAACTTAGATAATAAGTTTCATTTTTTTTTACTTCTCGTTGTTTTGTTCGTTATAAAAGAACTGTTTTATTACTAAAAGATTTTTGTTTGATATTAGAAGAGAAGACTGGTTGTTTCTTTCATTTGTTATTTGATAGATACGTACGTCAAAGTTTACTACTTAGGAGTTTATTAAAAAAATATAGACCCAATATGTCAAACAACGTTTGATGCATAAAAGTCTATTGAAAAATTTGTGAAAATAAATGTTTATCTTATAATACTTATAATTTTTATTATTTTTTCCTTATTTATTCAAATATATTGATTATTTGCAAAAAAAACACACAAAACTGCCAATCTCGCGAGATCTCGAAATTGGCGAGATCTCGAAGTATTGTTATTCATAAACTCGCGAGATCTCGCTTTAGCCCCAATGTCGCGAGATTTGCATTCCCTAGTGGTATCCCATTACGCCCCTTCCGTCGTGGTGTTCCGTTACAATTTCAACTTAATCAGACTCAAATACTGTTTTTATGCCAACACTGTTGTTTTTTTCTTACAACTCTCTAACAAACATGAAAGTAGCATCCTTTTAGATCTGCTTGCGGAAAAGCAATTTGAGCTGCAGACAAGCATGTTTTTTTCAAAGTCTAGAATAATCTTTCCAGGCATCATACTGGGTACTAATTGCTTCAATATGGTAAACATCCTACTGTGTATAGGTTCCACAATCCACATTAACCGTCAGAGTGCTGAGGGCTTTCTTACAGATGAACAAGCTGGCCGCCTCACAGGGCCCGTCAGAGTAATAACCGTTCCGCTGCATCCGCACGTAGTTGCGTCCATCGCCGGGGTTGGGCTTGGGGTGGTTTAAGTATAACTCTGATGTTGGAATATTGTTTTACGTTTTTGATACTTAAAAATAAAACACCAGAATTCTTTGGAACTGGTTATAATTACTGTTAAATTAAAGAGCAGGTTTTAAAATTTTATTTATGAAAAATAACCGTGTGTTATTGCGCACCACCCACTTCTTCACACTCAGTTAACCTGGCACTGAAATGTTCAATCACTCGCTAGAACATAGTTCTTGGAATAGCGTTAATTTCATCTGTGATTCTTTGCTTTAAAACATCCAGGTTGGGTGGCAATGGGTTGTAAACTTTTTCTTTTTAAGTAGCCCCGTAGGAAAAAATCAGCAGGCGTTAAACCTGGGCTCCTCGGTGGCCAGTAGATGTCTCCTCGCCTACTTATTACTCTTTCAGTGAATAATTTATGAAGAGCATCTAGGGAGTCATTTGTAACATGAGAAGTGGCTCCATCTTGTTGGAAAAATGTGTTGCGGTTGTAGCCGATCTGATTCTGTCTGAGCGTGACCACGGTCGTCTTCAAAAAAGTAAGGGCTGATAATGCGAACGCGGTCGGCATTTCGTGCTCGTCCTCGATGTCCTTTTGCGCCCGGTTGATTTATCCGGCATTGTGTTTCCAGTCTGTTCAAACTTGCGCACCCGATGCATGATTAAATTTGCACATGGCACATTTCTCAAAGTGATTAAATGAAAATGTGTCCTGTAGAGACGTGGACAACAGTACGAATTGTTGTTTTTATAAAACGCTTGCACGCAAAATGCGCGCTGCTGTCCCGTGAAGCGATCCATTACTACTAAACTGTAATACCTACTAAACTAAACAAGCCCGCCAAGCGTTTGAGGCCACTCTCCTCCCCCCGCTATCTGTGTTTGGCGCGTAACGGTCAAACAAAAAACGAAAAACAATATGAGACACCCGTTATATGTATCATATTGGGTACTAATGGCTTAAAAATGGTAAACATCCTACTATATGTATCCATATTAGGTACTAACTGCTTCAATATGCTAAACATCCTTCTATATGTATCCATATTAGGTACTAACGGCTTCAATATGGTAAACATCCTACTATATGTATCCATATTGGGTACTAACTGCTTCAATATGGTAAACATCCTACTACATATATGTATCCATATATGCAGTGGCAGATTTGCAGTCTTGATCGGCCTAGGCCTTATTGTAGTGAGTACGGGGAGGGGGGGGTGGGTGGGTGGGTGGGTGTGGCTCATCAAGATTTCGCAAGCTTAAAGAATACACAAATCAAGCAGATGATTTTTCTCTGGTGCGTGCACCTCGGATTTAAAGCTTTTAAGATTATTTTTTTCGTTTTAATCAACACCTCTGTAGTCCAGTGGCTAAGACTCTTGACTCACAATCCGGAGGTCGCGGGTTCGAACCCGGCGTGCGCAAATAAATTTTATTTGATTAATTTGTGTTATTTCACAATTATTACATTTAAAATAATATATAGTATATTTGCGGCACGTTCCAGAGTGGAAGATATTATCAGTATCGCCCTGGTGTACCTGGACCACCATTCAGAATTGAAACGTTGCTTGAAAATGGCTTTAGCCGTGTTTGGTGACCAGATCGGAATAGCCAGGTATTTCCCAACCTTCCTCTTCCCCACCTCCTTCCTCTCCCCACTACCTTCAGCCTCACAACATACCCCAATTGGGGATGCCATAGTCTCACTGGCTCCAGACGGGAGCAGTTGAGATTCTTGTGCGGTATTCACTGTAAAAAAAAAAAAAAAAAAACACCCAGAATTTAAGAAACTGCAACTATTCATGTTCTCGAAAGGAATATTTAAAAGTCCACAAGCCACAATATCACAGTTGAGAAAAACCTTTTGTATGTTCCGATACTAATTGCTGCAATATGGTATACATCCTACCATATGCATCCATATTCTTCTTCTGTAACAGGTTATAGATGGATTCAAATTTTCAATATTTGCACGCCATGTATCAAATGTGCCGTCTCCATACTAAATCCTTTTTCTAAGGCTAGATCAGGGTTAATTATTCCCAATTGTCAATATTCTTTCTGGGTCATCACATCATGTAAAATAAGGTAAAAAAAAAAAAAAAAAAACACCCAGAATTTAAGAAACTGCAACTATTCATGTTCTCGAAAGGAATATTTAAAAGTCCACAAGCCACAATATCACAGTTGAGAAAAACCTTTTGTATGTTCCGATACTAATTGCTGCAATATGGTATACATCCTACCATATGCATCCATATTCTTCTTCTGTAACAGGTTATAGATGGATTCAAATTTTCAATATTTGCACGCCATGTATCAAATGTGCCGTCTCCATACTAAATCCTTTTTCTAAGGCTAGATCAGGGTTAATTATTCCCAATTGTCAATATTCTTTCTAGGTCATCACATCATGTAAAATAAGCTCCCACATCATGTAAAATAAGGTCAGAATAGTTCTCCGGGATATCAAGAGCAGTTGTAGATGGATTAGGGTGTAAGTTGTATCTTTATATTTTAAAAAGCAACATGAATGATGCTTGCTTTGGTAGTATTCCAATGAAATTTTGTGGAGTTGCACCTTCTGCACTTCCTTTGTACACATCTTGTTTCATAAGGTGCAGTAAAAAGTCTGCTTGTGCTTTTTGAGGTATCAAATCGTGGAAATGTCGAGTGACCTCCAACAATGCTTTCTCATTGAGTCCTCAGGAATGCCCTGCGTTTGTTGGAAAAGGACACCCTGACATTCCGTGGAGTTGCTTCAACTGCCTTTAAACCTGGTTTCATAAGGTGCAGTAAAAAGTCTGCGGGTGTCTTTTGAGGTTTTGAGTCATGGCAATGTAAAGCGATCTCTCCAACGATGTTTTCTCCTTGAGTCCTCAGGAATGCCTTGCATTTGTTGGAAAAGGACACCCTGACATTATGTGGAGTTGCTTCAACTGCCTTTATATCTGCTTTCATAAAGTGCAGTAAAAAGTCTGCGTGTGCCTTTTGAGGTTTTGAGTCATGGCAATGTAAAGCGACCTCTCCAACGATGTTTTCTCCTTGAGTCCCCAGGAATGCCTTGCATTTGTTGGAAAAGGACACTCTGACATTCCGTCGAGTTGCACCTACTATTATTATTATTAGAATATTTATTTAGATGTATGCAAAATTTTTTTCATACATCTAGTAAGAAAATATAAACAAATACAATTGATACAGTTACATTTTTAAAATACATTTTAAGAGGAAAAAAAGAAAAGATTACATAAATAAAAATACATTTTGAGGAAACAGATATGACAATAATATTGGTACGATTATTATGAATCAAAAAACATTCTTCACATATAATGCATACATCCTACGAAAAGTGCTAAGACTTGAGGCTTCCTTAACGGCATTCGGCAGGCTGTTAAAAAGTTTTTGTCCTTTATAAAACGCGCTATTTTGTGTGCACGAAAGTTTAGTTTTGGGAAGCCTAAAGTCTCCGCGTCTTCTCGTAGGATAGTTGTGAACATTTTCGTGAAACATAATGTTACTCTTCAGATAATTTGGTAGCATATTATTTTTCAGTTTGTAAATCATTGTTAATACATTATATGTTATATGTTGTTTTGTCGTCATCATATTTAGATTTTGTAACATAATTTTGACTCTTGTAAACATATTGTATTTTAAAATCATCCTCATCCCCCTATTTTGTATAACCTGTAGTTTATTATTTTGGGCTTCGTTACATAGGAATAAAACACTAGAACAATAATTTAAATGCGGAGTTACAATAGAATTGTAATCAAGGCGCGTTGTCTTGAGATCCAAGTTATTTCTGATCCTTTTTAAGAATCCAACTTTTTTACCAATTTTTTTTGTTATGTATTCTAAGTGTTCGTCGAATTTTAATTTATCATCCAATTTTACACCCAGATATTTAATACTGCTAACCCTTTCTATGTTTTCGTTATCGATTGTTAGTATTGCCTGCTCCTTTCCGCCTAGGCTATCCACAATTAAAAACTTTGTTTTCGTAACATTCAATTTTAATTTGTTTTGGTGAAGCCAAAGCGCTACATAATTTAAATCAGTTTGTATTTTTTCAATGGCGTCCTGTAAATTTTTACTGGCAATGTATAACAGTGTATCATCAGCAAATAGTTATTATATACTGCCTGTATATTTTGTTTCAAAAGGTGCAGCAAAAGTCTGCGTGTGCTTTTTGAAGTGTCGAATCTTGGCAATGTTGAGGGACCTCTCCAACGATGTTTTCTCCTTAATAATAATAATATTTGGATGACTTGTATAGCGCCGTTTTTGTGAAAAATCACCTCAAGGGCGCTGTACAAATTTATAAAACGTTTATACAATCTTATTTTGAACTATATACAACAACATCTTATGGCTAAAAATTGCATCCATCGGTTCATCGATCACCGATACGAAACTATATGTGCAATGATTTGACCAATGAATGCGATGCTGCTGTAAAAATGCACTGTACAGGCAGAAAATATATACAAGACCATACTTACCTGGAGGGCCACTAGAGATTAACACTGTTATTGTTTATTTAGAGCAATTAAGACACAGTTCGCACGCAGAGGACATAATTGGGAACTATAATTATAATATATAAAATGTTCTGTAATGAGCGTATTTTGAAAACAAAAGCAAAATTTTATGATACTCCGATAGGTATTTTTATTTAAGGGTATGAGAGCCCAAAAAGGTACGTTTTTAATTTGGACCTAAATTCTGTTGGGCTTGTTATGCATCTAAGTTCCGGTGGGAGTTTATTCCAAGCCTTAGGTCCAGACACTCCGAAAGCGCGATCTCCAAATTTCGTATTTGGCTTGCGTTTAGGTTCCATTAGTCTGCCTATAGCTGATGATGTTGCTGATCTAAGGGTTGACTGCCTCAGACCAGTATTTTCTGGGACACATAGTTCAGAGATGTAAGATGGGGCCATTTCATTAATTGATTTAAACACCATCCAGCACAATTTGTACTGGATTCTTTGAGGGCACTTGAGCCAGTGAAGATTACGAAGGTGTTCTGAAATATGTGAATATTTAGAGACTCCGGTTATGAGTCGAGCGGCTGCATTAAACACGGATTGAAGTTTGTCAGTTTGATATTTTGGAAGGCTAGCGTAGATACCGTTACAGTAGTCGAGCCGTGAGACTACGTAGGAGTTTACAAGTAGTTTTGTTGCTTCTATAGGAAGATTTCTTCGGACTGACTTGAGTTGTCTTAGGTGAAAAAAACCATTGCTTACAGTCGTATTTATTTGCTTTTTAAGCGAAAAGTTTGAATCCAGATTAACGCCAAGAAGTTTGACTGTTGTCTTTGGAATAATATCGCTTCCGGAAATGGAAATAGGTGAATTGTCTATGAGATGTTGGCGTTTGTTTGTGGCCGCCCAGAGAAACTCAGTCTTAGATGGGTTCAGTTTTAGCTTGTTTGAAGACATCCAACGAGTTATTGCTTCTAGGCACTCAGCTACACGGATTTTGAGACTGTCGACTTCATTTGGAGTGCAGAAAAAATAAACTTGCTGATCGTCAGCATAGCAGTGGGATAAGAGACCAAATGACTCGATTATTTTGGCGACATCATTTGTAAAAAGGATGAAAAGAAGTGGACCTAAAACGGATCCTTGGGGTACTCCTGAAGACCTCAGGAATGTCCTGCATTTGTTGGAAAAGGACACCCTGACATTACGTGGAGTTGCTTCAACTGCCTTTATACATAGTTTTATAAGGTGCAGTAAAAAGTCTGCGTGTGCCTTTTGAGGTTTTGAGTCGTGACAATGTTGAGGGACCTCTCCAACGATGTTTTCTCCTTGAGTCCTCAGGAATGCCCTGCATTTGTTGGAAAAGGACACCCTGACATTATGTGGAGTTGCTTCAACTGCCTTTATATCTGCTTTCATAAGGTGCAGTAAAAAGTCTGCGTGTGCCTTTTGAGGTTTTGAGTCATGGCAATGTAAAGCGACCTCTCCAACGATGCTTTCTCCTTAAGTCCTCAGGAATGCCCTACATTTTTTGGAAAAGGACACCCTGACATTATGTGGAGTTGCTTCAACTGCCTTTATATCTGCTTTCATAAGGTGCAGTAAAAAGTCTGCGTGTGCCTTTTGAGGTTTTGAGTCATGGCAATGTAAAGCGACCTCTCCAACGATGTTTTCTCCTTGAGTCCCCAGGAATGCCTTGCATTTGTTGGAAAAGGACACTCTGACATTCCGTCGAGTTGCACCTACTGCCTGTATATTTTGTTTCAAAAGGTGCAGCAAAAGTCTGCGTGTGCTTTTTGAAGTGTCGAATCTTGGCAATGTTGAGGGACCTCTCCAACGATGTTTTCTCCTTAAGACCTCAGGAATGTCCTGCATTTGTTGGAAAAGGACACCCTGACATTACGTGGAGTTGCTTCAACTGCCTTTATACATAGTTTTATAAGGTGCAGTAAAAAGTCTGCGTGTGCCTTTTGAGGTTTTGAGTCGTGACAATGTTGAGGGACCTCTCCAACGATGTTTTCTCCTTGAGTCCTCAGGAATGCCCTGCATTTGTTGGAAAAGGACACCCTGGCATTCTGTGGAAGGACACCCTGACATGCGGGACACTCTTGTGAATAGGGGTAGGTGGTCGGCCACACTATTCAAAAGAAGACTGCAGTTTTGTTGGTGTTGCACTTAAATTAGAAACAAACAACAAAATTACTGAATCAACATATTTTTAAAGTCGAATCTTTTGCATGAGTGGCATTTTTTTTACTAATTCTGGATTTTGGTTATATGGAGGTATTTACTCCGCTTACCTTCGTAATAACCACCTCCATAAGTCGCGGATTACTCAAATCAAAACACTGCTTTAGGATTGATCATTTAATTAGATTATGTTAGACACGATAACGATCCACGACAATATTATATTTACAGAAGGAATCTACGGAACGCTAGTAGTGAGGTAGGTAGCCGGGAACAGAATGTTCTAGAAACTTCGCATTTGACAGCGTTGCGTTCGTTCTGATTGTAAAAATACAAATTCGTGGTTCCTACAGTTAAAAATGTCGTAAAAGTTTTCACAACTGCCCATATTAAATTTTACAATAAGCGTAGCATGCAATGTTTCAACTTTAAGTGATGTTTTTTCCGATGTCCATAAGGCATTCACCAACGAAAATACTCGTTCTGTAAGAGCGTTCTTCCTTGGCAAACAAAGAAGGTACTGGACGACGGCCAGACAATTCTGAAATGGTTTTCCGCTATTTTTAAAATGTTTGAACACCTCTATCCATCATTGTTCTGTACTATTCTTCATCTCCTCCCATCTCTTTAGGACATCGTTGTTCACGTAATTTGACATGTAACTTACTTTGTTAAACAAACTATCTTCTTTTAAAGTTGTAGCCGCTGTAAGCATCTGCATCAATAACTGTTGATATGTCTGCTGTACATCAGCCCATTTCAAATTTTGTTTTAATTGAATCCAAGTAAAAGTTTTAAATCCATTGTATTGATGTACATATAATATCCTTTTGCAGAACTTTTATCACAACTGTGTAATAAACTCCACAAGTTTTGTTAACTCATTTCTTATGGTCAGAGGAATGTAATAATTTTCTCAGCGGTTTGTGTATTTGTTTTGTAAATCCACAAACAGGTGTGACACTTCTGTGAAGCTTGTTTTGTCTCCTTCCATAATTTTTACGGAATCGTTAGATACTGATGCTTGCAAATGAACAAATTTTAACCACAGCTCTGAGCATTCGTTTGAGAAAAAATGGTGTAGAACAGCAGGGCATTTATCTTGCGATAAAAAGTATGATTTCAATGGCGAATACATCTGTAAAATTCTCTCAACTACAGGCGAAAGTGCAAGTCATCTTCTGTATCCCAACATTCTTTTGTATTGCATTTCTGCTTCTTCACAAAAATCTTTAAGATTTTCTACACGCACAGTGTATATATAAAAGTACGGATAAATCTTCCTAACTATATGTTCTACGTCAATTGGTAACAAATCTGCTGCTGTTTGAATGGCGTTGTGTGCAATATTTGCTGCGCAGCCCACACCAACTATTTTTCTTTCTAAGCCCTCTTCAAGTTTTCTGAAAACATTACATTAACTTTCATGTTGAACCCCACCAAAATTTGTGTTGGCGTTATATGAACAAAAGCCAACCGCTTTCTCTTTAAGGTTGTGCTTTTCAAGAATTTCCATTATCGAATCATATAATATATAATAACTGCGGTTTCGCCAGGTAAATTCGTTCAATGTAATATTTTGACATTAATGCCGGTTGTAGGGTGAAAGTACCCTACCAGCACTGGAAATATTTTGATGTCTTTATGGTTCGAAGATAATACAGATAAAGGGGACATTACATGCAGTAAAAAGTATGCTTGTGCAAGTCAGTCTGTGCTTATTGAGGTTTTAAATCTTGGCAGTGTTGGGGGCCTCTCCAGTGATGTTAAGAATGCCCTGCATTCATTGAAAAAGAACGCCTTGACATTCCGTGGAGTTGCACCACCTGCCTTTATATCTTGTTTCATGAGGCACAGTAAAAAGTCTGCGTGTGCTTTTTGAGATTTGGAAATGTTCGTGGCAATGCTGCGGGACCTCTCCAACAATGTTTTCTCCTCCAGTTTCTTCCTCTCAGGAATGCCCTGCATTTGTTGGAAAAGGACACCCTGACATTCTGGTTAAAATTGAAAGACTAA
Source organism: Limnephilus lunatus (assembly GCA_917563855.2). Lineage (NCBI taxonomy): Eukaryota > Metazoa > Arthropoda > Insecta > Trichoptera > Limnephilidae > Limnephilus > Limnephilus lunatus. Next base: position 44,775,865 of record OU830603.1, on the reverse strand, counting down.
TGTTCTGCGGGTATGCAAAATATGCATTCCTCTGAATCACGGACTTGAACATAGCTTTCAATTCTGCTGAAAGATATCTAGAAATACACAAGAACCATTGCACTTTATGGTAAACCATGTTGAAGCCAAGGGCGTAGCCAGGATTTTGTTAAGGGGGGGGAAGGCGTAGACAAACCAAGAATATATCTAAGGTAAATGCTGCATGAGCAATGGTACAGGTCTTGGGCATTCATTAATTACGTGAGCACAAACGGGGGGGGGGGCGGTCCATCAAATCTCACGTTACTCGAAAAGAATATACGAAATGGCCTAAATTTATCTCACCAAGGGGGGGGAGAGGGGTCTAGATTAGAAGAAAAACTGCTCACGTAATTAATGGATGCCTTCTTACGTTAAAAATGAAAAACAAAATATCCATCAGTTAATTTATTTTATAAAAAAAGTGGTCGACGAGGTTCTTCACAAAACCGTTTTAACACCTCAGATTCAATTGTATTGTAACGTAAACTCAATAGAGTGCGGGTTAAAGTTAATTAATAGTCAGTATTACTCGTATGAACTGTTTATTTACAGCCAATTACACAGCGGTTACAATTTTAAGCACTGCTTCCCTTTCCAGCAAGCCGGAAGTCCATAGACCAGCAAGCGTCCCTCTACCCAAACAAACGTCTTCTTCTTCTTGAGTATAGATCCGCGCTATTGCTAGCCATCTGGGTGTTACACTCGTCCATCCTGACTGGTTGTCGTGTCCCCACGACTCTCTCTCCTTGCCATAAAAGGTCTGGAAGCATAAAACATATTACCTCCTGCCAATATTATGACATTAATCGCCACCAATGTGACGTGCTATTGCTCGACACCATAGTTAAGGTGACATACAATCGCCACCAACGTGACATAATAAAATATAATAAGTATTGCTCGACACCTGAGTTAAGGTGACATACAATCGCCACCAACGTGACATAATAAAATATAATAAGTATTTCTCGACACCTGAGTTAAGGTGACATACAATCGCCACCAACGTGACATAATAAAATAAAATAAGTATTGCTCGACACCTGAGTTAAGGTGACATACAATCGCCACCAACGTGACATAATAAAATATAATAAGTATTGCTCGACACCTGAGTTAAGGTGACATACAATCGCCACCAACGTGACATAATAAAATATAATAAGTATTGCTCGACACCTGAGTTAAGGTGACATACAATCGCCACCAACGTGACATAATAAAATATAATAAGTATTGCTCGACACCTGAGTTAAGGTGACATACAATCGCCACCAACGTGACATAATAAAATATAATAAGTATTGCTCGACACCTGAGTTAAGGTGACATACAATCGCCACCAACGTGACATAATAGAATATAATAAGTATTGCTCGACACCTGAGTTAAGGTGACATACAATCGCCACCAACGTGACATAATAAAATATAATAAGTATTGCTCGACACCCAGGGCTGGGCAAAATACATGCTTTGCTGTAATTGAAATACAAATTACAAAATACTTTTTCGCATGTATTTAAAATACGAAATACAAAATACTTTAAAGTGGTGTATTTGAAATACAAAATACAGTATTTTAACCATTTTTTTATTTCAAATACAAATTACAAAATACAAAATACATTTGGTTTTGGTAGAACCTTTGGTTGCAATAAACTGTCGTAAGTGTACTTATCTAAGTGCGTGGCTAGAGAATTGTGCTTTTGAGGGGTGACACTCGGTCGGGTCCGTCGGACCGCCCCCCCTTCGCTACGCACTTCCCAGGTGTTAGATAATTATTATTTTAATAAAAAGATATATGCATAGCGCAGTTTTGTGTTATTTCACTTCAAATGCGCTCTACTGTAAATAACTTAAAAATAATTTAGTATTCAGCAAAATATTCTCATAGTGCTTGATCTAATACTGTGACACAAAAATGTACAGTACGAAGCAATGACAAGTATAATATATAGTGACCGACCGACAGGGGCGTGCACAGAGTTTTTGAACAGGGTAGGCAGTAGGAAAATACAACATGTTTCACAGGTTAATATTTCCATATTTTATCAAATAATTCCAGAATTACAGTACGACAAACGTTTTTCAACTGACAATTAGTATTTATGAAATACAACTATTTGATAGAAATACATAACAACAGATGTCACTGTCGTCACTGATCGCCATTTGCTGATTTGTTCTAGAAAGCGCTGCTTAATACTAACAAAAAAGCCTCATAGAGGCAAATTCAAAACGACAGTTCTACTCTATGCTTTGTGCATTTCGTAAACATTGAATTATACCTTGTATGAAGTTAGCTCTAGTCAGAAATAATTCCTGCTTAGGCCGCATTTTAGTGAGGCAGTCGGACGGCGCGCGTGTAGTAGTTTCTGGTTACAATTTATGCCGTTTGATGAGGTGCTCGCGTAGTTTCAGTTGCTCAGCTTTTTTGCGCTTGTTTTTGAAAGTGTGTATTAATTTTTAGCAATAACTTTATAAATTATAATATTATTTACATGCTTACGTTTTACAAATACGGCAGGGTAGGCAGTGCTTATGTGCCTGTATGGAGTGCACGCCCCTGCCGACCGAAGGTTCGGTTTGGGCAAAAAAATCTAGTTTCGGCATCAGTTTCGGTTTCGGCAGAAAATCTGCCGAAACCTTCGGCCGCACCGAAACTCTGCGTTCGTGAAATATCGCGCGTCGTCCGGCTGACATCGGGTGAGTTCGTGGCTCGTTCGCCAAATTTTTGTTCTAATAAGTAGTTTAAATTTTGGTTAATTTTTTATTTGTTTTATAACAGTAATGTACCGGTAATAATACGAAGCAGGTAAGGGTACCGCCGCCACAGGAACCATTTATTGCATAATCAACACTTCTTCCATAGGACACCTTAAGTGGTTCGATACGTTTGGTGTCTTTGTAGGCGTGCCCGGGTTCATGGGGTGAAGTTTTTCCAGGTCTTGGGGACTAATGCGTCTGTCTGCCTGCTACGTGGTGTGCAGGATCGAGAAAGACTGGTTGAGGGAGGTCTTTTATCATCTCCAGTTGGAATCTCTCGACCTATCGCCTTGCACCGCGGTTGGAGAGATGGATTCATACGTCCGTTATGCCTAGATACACTGACCCCCGATTCCTACCCATGCTTCATACCTATTTCCTTCTCAGAACTGCCTCTCCTTCCTTTCCTTAAAAAAAACCTACACACAGCATCCCCTTAGATGACATAGGCCACGAGGGAAACTATTTTCCTCAGGGCCTCCTATGTGGAACTAATATTCACAATCTTCAATTTTTGTTTTCTTTATTTCATTTAACATGTTTATTAAGAATATTGTGATTGTAAACGCAATTAAAATACTCAATTAATGAGGTCCTTCCTTTATAATGTGAGTGTTGAATATTGTCAATTTTTTGTTCCAAGAAGTAGTTTGTTTGTTTTATAGCGGTGATATCAAAAATTTTTTTACATCTACTTCAATAATTGTTTTTTTTTTATTTCATTTAACACGTGTTAATTGTCTGTATAAGTGTAAAAATAAGCCAAACTTCAGTATACAATAGCGTTAAAAGAATCGGTTTCGGCCAAAACTGAGACAGATACCGAAGATTCGGTTTCGGTTTCGGTAGAAAGACCTGTTTCGGTCAGACACTAAAAATATAATACGATACAAATAGTGTTGCCAACTTACTCTAATATATTGCGCTGGATTCTAAAGTTTTTAGTCTATGTATTATCTACATCAGTTTATTTTTCATTATCATTACTAAGATCGCTAAATGTATTTGAAAATGTATTTTGAAGCCATAATTTAAAAAAGTATTTGAAATACAAATTACAAAATACCTCAGCATCGGGTAATTGAAATACCAATTACAAAATACATTTTTAGGAAGTAATTGAAATACAAATACAAAATACGTATTTGTATTTCAAATACGTATTTCAATTACAAGTAATTCAAATACTGCCCAGCCCTGTCGACACCTGAGTTAAGGTGACATACAATCGCCACCAACGTGACATAATATTTACCTACTAGCTTTCTAGTAGGTCAATCAAGTCTTGGGTCTCTGTTTCACTGTCGTTGGATTCCGACTCGCTTGGCATGGTTGGAGCACTGCGATATGGCCTGAGGGAGTCAACAGCGACAACTGCGTTGAAAGTTTTGTATCCTCGCATACCCTTAATACTCCTTATCTTATATCTATCGTTGTCCAGAACTCTGGTCACTTTGTAAGGACCACCATACAGCGATTTTAATTTTCTGCTCAAGCCTCCTAGATTTGTTGAACTGTCCTTCCAAAGTACAAGTTCCCCCTTTGAATATTTTGTCGCTGCCTTTCGCCTTTTGTCGAAGGACTTTTTCATTCTTGAGGCCGCCTTCTTCATGTTTTCCGCTGCCTTTATTCTTCGGGACTCTAATAATTGCATCTCTTGTTGTGCACTATTTGTATCAGCTTCCAGTTCAGGTAGCAAATTTCCCTTGTAAGCGAACATCAGTTGGAAGGGAGAATAGCCAGTACTTTTTTTTTTTTTTTTTTTTTTTTTTTTTTTTTTTTTTTTTTTTTTTTTTTTTTTTTCTTTTTTCACATTCACTGTGTTGTTGATTCCCCAGAGGATGTCTGGAATTTCACAGTCCCAAGCATTTTCGCTGGCTGCTCCTATTCTAATGGCTTCTAGAATAGTGCGATTAGCACATTCTACTTGACCGTTGGCTCTGGGTGTGGCCACAGCGCACAGCACATGTTTTATCTGTTTTTGCTCGACAAATTCTTTAAAATACCTGCTGGTGAATGCTAGTCCTCTATCCGAAATGACTCTTACGGGATACCCAACAATACTAAATATCTCCTTGAGAAGTTTGATGCTTTCAATCGATCCCACACTACGAGATGGTTTTGCAACCAAAAATTTTGAGAATGAGTCAACAGTCATAAGCAGATATTGATTTCCTTTACTGCTTTTAGGGAACGGCCCCAAATGGTCTATGTGAATAGTGTGACCAGGTTTCAGGGGTTTTTCTATAGGATGGAGTTTGCCTTCTATACGCCCATATTGTCCCTTCTTATAGGCGCAGTCAATACAACCCTCCACATATTTCTTTATGAACCTGGTCATCTTTGGGAACCAGTACATCTCCTTAATCATGGACACACATTTCTTTAGTCCGGGGTGTCCAATCTCATCATGGAATTTGTGCAAGAGATTCCATTTTGCTATTTTAGGAACCACAAGTCTCTCTCCATGCAAAGTTTTCCTATAAAGTCGTCCTTCCTTAAACGTGTAATTGTTGCTAACATCTTTATTTGGTTGTGCGCTTTTATTTTTATTTATTTATTTATTTATTTATTATTATTAACGCCGATTAAAGCGGCTTTTACAAAAATTTTACAATTATTTTACATATGAATACAGAATATACATAGATAAAAAAAATAAAAATATAAAAAAAAATATAAATACAAAATACATAAAAAAGAACAATATAAATTGTAGTATCAACATAAAAACAACAACAAGTAGGTTATCATAAATACAATACAACATATTATAAATCCCTGACAATATGTATTAATTAATTAATACTTTAAAACTGTATTTGATTATAATCAAGCTGAAAAGCGCTGACAGACAGTTTTAATTAAGTAGTGTTTGTATGAGGTTAAACTAGCAATGTTTATAGATTCATCCAAAACATATTTATTTCCAAGTACATGCAGGCGATTCATTATAGAATTGAGTTCAGCGTTAGATCCTGTATTGTTGCAATGATAAGTTAATTTGAAACGAACTGATCGACTAGGTACATGGAAACATATTAACGAAAGAAGTTCAGGGGAGTTCAACAGGTTGGTAACGATTTTAAATAAATAAAATAGGTCTGAACAAATTCTTCTTTCTTTTAATGTATCGAGTCCCAATAATTGTAACAGAGAGGGGTAATTAATGTTTTCGATGAATATTCCCAATTTAAAATTAATATATCGTAAAAATTTATGTTGGACTCGCTCAAGGGAATTCTCATGCACACTGTAGTAAGGATTCCAAATGGTGGAGTTAAATTCTAGTTGGCTTCTAACAAGTGAAGTGTAAAGTAATTTGACAGTTTTTAAATTTTTAAAATCCTTTGAAATCCTTAAGACAAATCCTAACATTTGCATTGCTTTACTGGTTATATTATTAATATGTTTAATGAATGTTAATTTAGTGTCAAAGGTTATACCAAGGTCTCTTATTTCATCAACAGATAATAAGATGTGATTATTGAGAAAGTAGGTAAACAACAAAGGGTTTTTTTTTCTGTGGAATCTCATAAGTTGACATTTTTTTACATTGAGAGTTAATTTGTTTATAAGACACCAATCATAAAAGCTATTAATATTAGATTGAAGTGTCAGACAGTCCTCGATATTATCAATAATTCTATATATCTTCATATCATCAGCGAACATTAGAATGAGAACACGGGTGAATATGTTTGATACATCATTAATGAATAAATTAAAAAGTAAAGGACCAAGATGAGAACCCTGGGGCACGCCACTGGTAGCTTCGAACGTGTAGGATAAGTGACCATTAATACAGACAATTAACAGACGCCTTAGTAAATAACTCTTAAACCAAGATAAAAGGTTTCCATTAATGCCGAGTTTCAAAAGTTTATTAATGAGGATTTTAAGACAGACCTTATCAAACGCCTTACTGAAGTCGGTGTATATAGAATCGACTTGTTGTTTGTTGGCAAGTGCATTAGAAATGAAATTTTCATATAATGTTAGGTTAGTCAAAGTTGATCTGCCGGAAATAAAGCCGTGTTGACAAGTTGCGATACAAGGGTTTACAAAGAAGCTGATTTTCTTAAGAAACAATTTTTCAAAAAGTTTAGGTATAGACGATTGAATACAGATAGGCCGATAATTTTCAACAAATGATTTATCACCACTTTTATATACAGGAGTTAGGTAGCTAAGTTTCCATATTTGTGGAAAGTGTCCTGTAGAGAGAGACTTGTTAAACAGTATATTAAGGGGAACAGATAAACTTTGGACGCAATTCTTAAGTAAGATGGAAGGAATCTTATCAGGTCCCGAGCTTGTTTTGGGTTCAAGTGATTTAATACAGACTATAATGTCTTCAATATCGATGTGTATTTGCGATAAGTTTAAATTTATATCCGAATTGAAGTACGGAATTGAGTCATCAGGAATATCAGGTTCATACACGTCCTTAAAGTAATCAGCAAACATGTTAACAATTTCATACATTTTACTGGAGCTGTTTTGTCCGTAACGTATATTACCGGAAATACCAGCATCATTGTTTTTCATTGATTTTGTGTATTTCCAAAAGTATTTTACATCATGAAGTATCGTGTTCTCAACCGAATTAATGTAATTATTATAACAACTTTTTGTCATTTTTTTGCAATCTCTTCTAATATTGTTGAATGCCGTATAGTTGGGAATTGTTCTGTGTTCTTTATATTTTTTATGTGTTTCTTTTTTAATAACAATTAATTGAATTAATTCTTTGCTGAACCATATCGGATACTTTCGTACTTTATGATGAATTAGAGGAATTGTGTCGGAAATGATACTATTCAGTTGAGAGTAAAATAGTTCTACGCTATAGTTGAGATCACCTTCCTTGAGAACAGACCAATTTACTTTGTTAAGTGCTTGATTAATGTCCTGGTAATTAGCATTAATGAAATTACGACTACAATTTTTAATTAAGGGGGCACACTCTATTGTATTGGGTACTAGTATTGTAAGTGGAGGGTGGTGATTATCAATTGGGTCAAAGGATTCGGCTGACTCATAGACTTGTATATCCTTATCAGTAGAAAAAATTAAATCAAGAGTCCGATTACTGCAATTCGGCACATTGTTACATTGAAATAGACCTAAATAGTTAGACATGTCTAAGATTTCACTCTCGCACGCCGTTAATGGTAAGTAATCCAAATCATTAAATTTACAATTGGGTAGGTTATAATCACCGCAAATTATAATATTGTGATTAGGGTGGTTAGATTTGAGTAGCTCGACATCTTCGCAGTGATTTTTATACATTATTACATTAGAATTTGGTGGAATATATACACATCCGATGATAGTTTTTTTGGATTTATCGTTTAACATTACAAAAATTTGCTCAACATCATTGTTTTTGTTTTTTAATAATTTAGATGAAATTTTTTTATTAACTGCTATCAGGACGCCTCCTCCTCTTGATTTAGAGCTGGTGTTCCGATTTCGGTCAACTCGGTAGATACTGTGGTTAGGTAGACCGAGCTCCGCTGAGTATATCGATGGTTCCAGCCAGGTCTCAGAGAGTATGATGATATCCTGTGTGATGGTGGGTGCATTAGTTCTAAAGTCACTGAGTTTAGTCCGAAGTCCCCTGACGTTCTGGTAGAAGATGTAACGTGGCACGGTTATAAGTTTTTTGGTATATTGGTTATAATTTTAGGTCTATCGTTGATATATTTAATAATTAAATTATTTTCTCCCTTGCTTTTTCGATCCTCCAGCTCCTTCCACAAGTTTTGTACTTCTTGCCGTTGAAGCATTGTTAAGTCATTCTTGGTCTTGATAGTTACACTTCCATACGGTATTCCTTTTTTCTGTAGAATGGTTCTGGCTTGATGTTTATCGGACAGTTCGATCTTGATGGGGCGTGTTTTATTAGTATCCTTTTTGCCCAATCGATACACTTTAATTACCGAGGTATCTACGTTATCAACATTGTTAAGAATATTCTTGACTTTATTCAGATCTTCACTCATTGTTGCAGTTTGAGAATTGCCCGAGCTTTCAGGAACATTGAACATTATTACATTTTTAGATCGCGATTTTCTCTCGTCCATTTCCGCCAAAGTTTCGCAGATTCCTGTTAGTTGTTCCGTTTCGATGTTGGTAGTTGACAAATGTTTTGAATGATTAGGTGATATGTTCCTGTAGGCATTTAATTCACCTTCAAGAAAACCCACTTTTGTCGAAACCAAACTAATATTGCCTAGTAGCACTGAGAGTTGAGGCGTTAATTTTCCCATTTCTTCTTTAGTAAATTTATTAGTGGGATCCATGATGGTCGTATTTAAATCACGTATAATATTGTTTGCTAATGTGATGAATGCATATGTATCGCAGGAGTCCATTATAAAGTAGCTGGCGAGATGGGTTTAGCTGCCCTGAATTGTGTCGGCGGGAAGGTGTGAGTACTTGCGCTGAGCGGCTAGAACGAACACACACACAGTCACTCTAGAGTAGTAATTCGCGCTCGGTGGAATTAGGTACCTAATAGCGGTAATGGCGGATTATTTTAAATAAACTTAGGTTTTGAGTTAACACAACACGTATGTGGAGTAATGCACTACTTTCACTGCACTCTTACTAAAGTAGCACTAGAGTAGGGTATTACTTTTGATTAGGATCTATTTAAATTAGTTATTTTTTTAATATTTTAGCAGGAGCTGATTCAAACACGTAAGTAATGTGTATATTCGTATTGTTGTATTCAAAAAATTCTTTTTAGCTGCTTAACTTTAGAACTTGTTGATTGATCTTGCAACTGAAGTGATCAATCCAATGACCAATCCTCTGCATTTATCTTTGACACTTGAACCGATTGAACGGGATTTCGACTCAAGGCATCGACATGTTGCATTTTAGTACCCGCTCTGTATTCTATTTCCATGTCGAAATCTTGTATCGCTAGCCACCATCTTGCAATCCTAGGGATGAGGTCCTTCTTAACTAACGTAGAGCGTACTGCTACACAATCGGTTACTATTTTGAAATGTATTCCCGTTAGGTAAATTTTAAATCTTTTTATGGTCTCTACAACCGCAAGTGTCTCCAGTTCGTAACTGTGGTTAAAACAATCTTCCTTGGAAGTTACACGACTGAAATATGCGACAGGTTTCAACGCCGAATCTTCTTGAAATTGAAGTAAAATTCCTCCTATGCCCAGTTTGCTGGCGTCTGTGTGTATTTCAGTCTGAGCGTTGCAGTTGTACAGTGCCAGAATTGGGTCTGAAGTAAGGATATTTTTCAAGGAGGTAAACGACTCACTCTGATCATGGCCCCATACCCAGGTACAGTTTTTCTTGGTAAGTTCAGTCAAGGGCCTGGCAATAGTTGCGAAATTTTTGACAAATTTTCGAAAGTAACTCGCTAGGCCAATAAATTGCCTGATCTCGTGGGCATTCTTTGGTGTAGGGAAATCAGCTACCGCGCTGATTTTAAATTTCCCTGGTTTGATACCATTTTTGGAAATTCGGTGCCCTAAGTAATCTATCTCCGTCTTCAGGAAGGAGCATTTCTCCAGGTTGAGTCGAAGGTCGGCTTTATCGAAAAAACTCAGTACAGTCTCCAGGAGCACCAAGCCTTCTTCCTCAGTGTGAGAAAGGATCAAAAGATCGTCCATGAATACTAGTACTTCTTTGTGCCGTAGACTTCCTAAAACTTTATTAATGGTTCGAGTGTATTCAAATTGTCCATCCGGTGTTACAAATGCAGTCTTCGAAATTGAATCTTCAGCTATGGGTATTTGATGATACCCTTGTGCCATATCAAGGCTGGTGAAGAACATGTTCCCAGATATTCTGTTAACTTGATCTTAAATATTTCCTACTGGGTATCTGTCCTTCACCGTTATCGCATTCAGGGCTCTGTAATCTACGACTAACCTGACGTCTCCTGTCTTTTTTTTCACTAAAATAATGGGACTTGCGTACTCAGATTCAGATTCTCGAATTATTCCGCTTTCCAGGAGGTCGTCTACCTTGTTCCGTACAATTTCTCGTTCCTTAAAAGACAGTCTATACGGTTTGTAATGAACTGGTTGGGCAGTGGTCGTAATTATTTTCATTTCCCCAAATGTTGTTTTACCGAGCTCCTTCGTGGATGTAGCAAAACAGTGGGACCATTTATGTAAAAGTCCCAACAGGTTTTTCTTATGCACCTCATCTACTTCTCCAATGTGTATGCCTTCCCTAGCAAGTGAATTGTATTCTACGGGTATCCTTTCACCTTGAGAAGCACTGTCTCCAACTAGTCTTTCTGCCCTAGCAAGTAAGCATCCTGCAGCCAACTTAAGCTCTCCCGATCCCAAGTTCGTTACTTCAATACAAGCTTCAGGACAATCTAGAAGCGATCCTGGGAATGAATAGGATTGTTGACCGAGGCAAAGCATCCTAGGCTTCACCAATAATCTCCCTTCTTCGGGTGCGACAACATCTACTCTGAAGGATTTTCCCACAGGTATCATTGTGGTGGTTTTGATTCTCACCGGGAGTTTTTTTTTCGGAGTCTTTCTTGGATGTTAATTTTTTAAATTGATTCGAAGCCATTTTCCTTGGTAAACATGGCTCTACCACTTGACACTGTCATCTCGATGCCATATGTATTTATTATAGGCTGGCCAATTAGAAAGTCTACATCATTCATGTCGCAGTCTGTGACCAAAGCTCCCGTATCAAACTCAATATTATCAATGACTACGTCAATCTTTATTTGGCCCATCGCTGGAACACATGTCCCTGTGAATCCCTTAATAATATATGAGGTGGCTTCCAAGGGAACTTTTATCGCTTCAGCACTTTTGTTGTTGATTATGTTGACTTGACTGCCCATGTCTATGAATCCGCACAACGAGATCCCGTTTACCCTGACTTCCTTGAGGTAAATGCTGTTCAGTGCAAATGAAGGTGAAATTCTTACCTCTTTCACAGGAATTTGGTTTTCCTTCGAAATGTGAGCACGGCAGGTGGCCTCTCGATGTCCAAAGCGCCCACACCTTAAGCATTTCTCTGATGGCTGTTGCTTGAAGCGGCAATCCCTAGCCACGTGGTTCCGTCTTGAGCATATGAAGCACCTGGTCTCCTGCTGCCTGGGTTCCTGCTGCCTGGGTTGCCAGCCTCCTGACTGGGAGGTTCGGGGAGTGCCAGCTGGTTTTAACGCCGATGTTGGTGTCGGTGTTGACGTCGATGTTGATGTCACTGGAGACTGGTAGTGCTCCAAGGCTGCCAAAAATCCCGCATATAATTCGTCCGGTTCGCTGCACTTAAACGCACGAGCATTCGCCTGCAATTCGCTCGGTAGCCCTTTGATGAGTAATGACACTGCCGCTTCCGTGTCTAAACGGCACCGATTTATCATCGCGAGCTTGGCGTGATAGAAATGAGACATCGTCTCCTGCGGCAACTTCTTTCTCTTCACCAATTCCTCGAGCAGGTCGGCGTAATCATGTTGGCGAGGGAAAGCTCGCTCGAGTGCTGTTTTCCACTCACACCACTCCAAATCGTAACGCTCCAAACGATTGAGCCACGCTTTCGCTTGACCGGTCAATCGCGTTTGCATGGTGAAGGATTTTTCGTAATTGCTCCATCCGTGGATAAGCCCCAGCTGCTCGATCTTATGAAGCCACGAAGATACATGACAGTCCTTGTCTTCTGGGTCAAACAGCGGAACTAACTCCGCCACAATTCGTAATGGCGGACCTTTGCGGACGCCGTCACAGTTTGTCTTCTCCTCCATGATTTCCTTTAGAGTTTCTCTAATTAGTTGTCGTGCGGACTTCTTCGGCACGTTCCTTTTGGCCTTGTACCCTTTGCTGAGGAGGACACCTTTCCCGATTCCCGACATTATGTAAAATAAACGATGGGAAACTCACAAACGGCGACGGACGCGATGTTAGAAAACAAACTTAAAACACTAAGTTCACTGTACTTCACGGCACATTCAATCGATCCCACTTCTGATATGTAACGTAAACTCAATAGGGTGCGGGTTAAAGTTAATTAATAGTCAGTATTACTCGTATGAACTGTTTATTTACAGCCAATTACACAGCGGTTACAATTTTAAGCACTGCTTCCCTTTCCAGCAAGCCGGAAGTCCATAGACCAGCAAGCGACCCTCTACCCAAACGTCTTCTTCTTCTTGAGTATAGATCCGCGCTATTGCTAGCCATCTGGGTGTTACAGTATCGTTAGTTTTTTGTACCAGGGTTCGGTGTACACTGAGCATACATAGGCCGTTCAAACGGTTTTCAGTCATCGTTGATCTCAGCCATGTTTTAACACGACACAGTGTAGAAAAGGACCTCTCTATATTGCTTGTAGTGCAAGGTTGTGCCAAGGAAATAAGTATTGCTTTTTTGTTGCGGGAAAGAAAATGTTTGCCTCCTTAACACTTCAATAAAATCTAGTTTTTCGAGATCTTCTCTGATCATACCCTTGTTCTGCCATTTTTTATACCATAGTTCGGCTTCTTGATTAAAATTAAGTAAATCGTAGTACAGGCAAAAAAAATTTGCTTTTTCTTTGAAATCAATTAACGACATATTCAACATTGTACTGGGATGTAGCGACATTAATCCGAAAGCAGGCAAATTTTGATCACCAAAACGCTGCTCCAGTGCAGATATCAGGGAATCTAAATAAGGAATGATAATCGATCGCTTCCAAAAATCGCATGGAGTCTCAGCAAGGTGATTAGACCGATGTTGTTGATGAGATATAATGCGTAAGACTTGTATATCAGTTCCAAAGGCAGCTGCAGTTCTAATTGAAATATCTAAAATATTTTTGCTCTCTATATCTACCTACGTTGCTTCGTTGATAATTTATAACAGAAATTATACCTTTAATATGACTCATGCATGCGTACATATCGATAGTTTTCGATTGTAAAGCATTGGCAATAGGTTCCAATATGCCTGAGTACTTGGCTATCAGTTGAACACATATAATGAAAACTGATTTAATAGCAGCGCAATGTAACTGATAAGCACGTTTTCTTGATGCTTCATTCCCTTCTCTAGAAATAGCTGAGAAGCCATTGACAATTTCCTCAAAATGAGCATTAAAAATGGCAATACTCTTATATTTTTGCTACCAGCGAGTCTCACACAAAGCAGGAATATTTGGCACTTACCTACTTTCTCCGCAAAGACTCTCTAAAAAAGTTAATGATATCTTTTATGGTGCCAATCGTGTTGCGTATTTCCGGAACTTGATTTAAATCATTGACGACTAAGTTGAGTCGGTGGAAATACATGGCTTTTTTATTTTTCTCTTTCAATATCTTTTGAACGCCACCAATATGCCCGGCCATTGTAGAACAGCCATCATATCCTTGGCCAACACAACTATCAGATTCAAGTCCTTCATTTTCTAAGAACTTGAAAATGAAGGATGCAATAGTTTTGGCATCCATCGCAGTCAACTCTACAAATCCAAGAAATTCTTCTCGGATCGACTTTATATTTTCATCATAAAAACGGATTTCTATGGAAAGCTGTTCTCTTCCAGCTATGTCACATGTTTCATCTGCCATAACACTATAAGCATAAGCTTTCTTTGCTGTCTGTATATTTCGCTCTTGAGGACTAAACGGCACAAACTAATATTTTCGTTTTGAATGTGTGGGGAGGTATACATGGCATTTTTCTTGCCAGTTTCAATGTGCTCTTTTTTCTTTTTTTTTATTCAGAGAAAGATATATAAATTACAATAAATTCAATATAATAATTAATTACATAATATGTGTACATATTTGATTTATCCCCATAAAAAAGCAGGGCTTGTGTGTTATTATATTGGTTTAATTGTTTTATATTCAGTTCAAATTTTCGGTATAATTTTTAAGGTGAGTTTTAAATTTTTTGATATTACTGTTCATGTTTCTGATTTTTTCAGGAAGCGATTAAAAAATTTTACTCCGAGATTTTAACTGTCCTAGTGTTTTTTTACATTTTGGAGTAGGAAGTATTGATGTTTGTCTAAGATTTCTGTTGTTTTTAAATGGTGCAACTTTATTTTGAATATTATCTTTATAAATTTGTAATGTTGCATGATAAAAATATATTGCACTTAATTTTCTGACTTTAAATTGTTGGAATAAAAGTTCTGACGAATATGAGTAGGGTTTTTTTTAAATTGTTTTTATTATTAGTTTTTGTGATATGTAAATTATTTGTGTTTGATTTGTATATGTACCGCCCCATCCTATAATGCCGTATTGTATAATTGATTGACAGAAAGCGAAGTATGTGGTTCTAAGTAATTTTTCGTTTAAAATATCTCTTAAACATCTAAATATATATGTTAGTTTCCTTATTCTGTTGTTCAGAATATTTATGTGTGGGGACCATTTTAAACGCTGGTCTATTGTTATGCCCAGGTACTTAATATATAATAGGTATCTTTCATAGATAGATTACCAGACTCAATTCTTAGTTTCATCAGATCTTCAAAAACCCCTTGGTGATTCTCTTTGCCTCTTAAGGGCATGTCATGTGTACCGCAGAAAACAATTGTAGAAATTATACTCTTAAATTATCCTTCTGGTGAGCCGTCTTCATTATTACAACAACTGGCGTTTGTTCTGAAAAACTCTTTGCGTCGATGACTGCAGATTTATGATACTGTGATGAGATGTGCTTATTGCAGTATTCATGTATATTTTTAAAACGACTGAAAGATCGAGTCACAAATGAACCCAAGATGCCGGCTACAACTTTTGGAGGGAATAGAGCTTAATATAAACATAGTGCCCCTCTTAGGTGTTTAGAATATACAAGCCAAGGCGCATAAGTTTTTAGCCAAGCGTGGTTAAATTTTCTTTTTAATTGAGCAGCTTCGGCGTCTTGAGCAAAGTTGTAGTTTTCAGGAGGTACCCAACAGCGATTCAGTATAAAATAAAATTCAATGTGGCAAAGGATAAACCATCTGTTTCACGGAGTCGTTTATAATCTCTATAAATATCGGCCAAACATTTATCACTTGAAATGTATTCTCTTGTTGTTTGAGCTATTAAGTAGTGAGATTCAATCCTTGGAATACAATTTATAAAATCTATAACACTTTGTTTAACTTCTGGGTCAATAGTTGGATGATGACCATGTTTTCCTCTTATATCAGCTTCAATAACTCCTGTTTCTGATTTCTTGGATTGTGCCGTTTTTATCGCTTTATTGCTTAACGTCAAGGGTGAATTTAAAAAACAGTTTGCATACTCCAATTTTGGTACCATCTACCTCAAAGTAAAAGGCGGTGTTAAGAGCCCTTAAATTTTGTGTACTTGAGTATCAATATTTAGGCTTTATTTTATGTGAACGCCGTACTATGAATTCTCTCTGCTTTTCAAGATTGCCGAGTCTCCAATATCCATCAAAGATCTTTTGCCTTAACGTTTCATTGATCTTATCTTTGCATTTAAGCCGACATTTTTCTCCACAGGGAGGTCAAACTATTCTCGCTGGCACTTTTTTTTTAGACTTCGACAAAGACTGGTAGACTTTGCCAGAATTTCTTAGCATTTTTGCGACTTTTGATTTCCACTTTGCTGGTTTACGTACTCCCTTTTTACTTTTTTTTTCAGTCACGGGTTCTTGGGGATTAGTTTCAGCAACCTCAGTATTTCGAGGGTCTAGTTGGTCACTATTATCTCCGGTGTCTGACGAACTATTCGATGATGATGAACTGCTAATGCTGGTGTCGGACGAACTCGAAGATGATTCGGTAGATACGATTTTAGACAAAGTCTTACTTTTGGAAACCAATTTGAAATTGGGATCTACATCGGAGTCGTCAACATCACTTTCATCGCTTTGGATTGGCGAAATGTAGTAGGACCACTAGCCTTTTGTTTCGAAGTGCTCGGAATAGATTCGTCATCCACGGGTATCGTGGCATAGGTAGATGAAACTTCATCGCTTGATGAAAGAATATTGAAGTCAACTTCTATAGTTTGATTTTGAGAATGTACGCCAGGAGGAGATATATTTTCTTTGTCCTTTTTTTCTACCATATTTACTAAAATCCGTCCACGTCTCATTGTTTGTCTGAAATAGAAAACTTATAATATTTCACTTAAATGTAGGATTTTGTGCGCTAAATCGATTTAATAAGCCATCAATTTAACGTTATGGTCTCATTCATAATGTTATTAATATTTATTTCGCCGATACCATCTAAAGAGGTTGTTAACCGGCCCAAAGGAGCCCCCGCGTGGAAGCGCCAGTGTTAACCAAAAAGGGCCCCAAGTTATAGCAAACCTGCTTCCGGTGTCTAGCTCAGTCGTTTCGGTGTATAGCAGGCTCTCTTCACCCAGGGGCGGGTGGGCAGCAAGAAATGGTTAATTGGGGAAACTCCACACATGATCCGTCTCAAAACCAAGAATGCTTCAGGGTAACATAAGCAGTGTATTGTATTCTATAGTTGGTTACATCGTACATGGATTATAACAGGGTAAATTGGCTACCTGAATCCTAGCTACTTCTCTCTCCAAGTCTGGGTTTATCGCGCAGGTGCAGGGAAATTTACAGGGACACAATTAAATGGGAAAAGGTAGCAACTCACGGTGTTTGTCGGGCGGCACGTGCTCCATAAGCGAGGAAAAACAATACCAAGTCTCATAGAGAGGCCCGAGCGCGTGGTGTACGTTATCTGGACATCCACCGGCGTAGAAAACCACTCCGGAACGGGGGACCAACTATAATTCTCCCCGTCCACAGATTAGGAGCACGTAAATTCACATGTTTGGTTTAACGGCCAACGGCGCGAGCGAGAGCACGGGTCAGCTTACTTCGGCGGCTCGTTTGTTTCTCCGGCGGGGTCTCTGCGGACCGAGAGGGGAGCAAAACGGGAAGCGGGGGGAAAGGGTGCCCGCCGTTGGGTCAGGCCACTGGCCAGCTCCAATCAGCGCAAACTTCCAGTGTTGCCGACTCTCGAAACACTTCTTCCCGAAAATTACCATGTACCTACTTGTGTTACATAACAAGGTCTAACTCAAAAATTGCTCAGTTAAAACGGAAAAACTGTATAGTCGATAGAATAAAAATTAAATTATTTAAGATGAAAAGATTCCTATGGCACTAGCAATAAAGTTCAATTTTATTTATTTTTCATAGAAATATAGCCGTTTAAAAAATGACTCAACAAAACAGGCTCAACTACAAATTCAAAAATGTTTCAACAATATGGTAACAATTGTAAATAAAAAAAAAAAACTTTCCTTACCTTGCCAGCAATACTGGTTCAATTCAAAATGTTGTATTTCTTTACTCAGTACTAACCATCAAGATGGCAGCAACTCAAAATAATACTTTGTCTAATTTTCAACAATACTGATACAACACGAAATAACTCCACTTTGTTAACGACGGATACGTGCGCTCCGCTTGTCACTGTTTTGGTGGGGGTGAAGCGGGGTCCACTCGTTCAACAAAAAGGGCTTCTGGTGGCATCTAGCGTCGAATAGTGAAGATATTTTTAAATCTGTTTTATTGGGCGATAGGTAGTGCGATAAGGAATTCGATGGTGAGCATAAGTCAAAAATGACAATTTTTGAGTTAACTCCCTTTAAATCTAGGTGTGCGAAATAATAATCCAAGAAGTGCCTTGTGGGAGTGTTCTGTGATCCATATATTTGCCTAATCGAGACTTAAATTTCTAATACAAAACTGTGTTTACAAAATTGTCTATTGAGTCTACACGCTCAATCAAAAAAAATATCAATGCAATCAAAATGCCACTGCCCCGGGAACCATTTATTTTATTAAAACCCCTGCCATAGGTCACCACAAGTGATTCGCTACGTTTTGTGGCTAAGCAGGGGTGCCTGAGTTCAAGGGGTGAGGTTTATTTAGGTCTAGTGGGCGAATGCGATTGTCCACCTACTGCGTGGCTGGTCGGATCGGCAGAGACTGGTTCAGGGAGACCTAACCTATACCTCTCCAGCCAGACTCTCGACCCATCGCCTTGCACCACAATGGGAGGGATGGATTCTTACATCCATCCCTGACACATTGATCCCCAGATTCCCACCCACCCCTCATACCCTTTTCCTTCCCAGAACTTCCTCTCCTTCCTTCCCCTAAAAAGACCCTCCGCATGATACAAAGATGACATAGGCATTGAGGGATATTTTCCTCAGGGCCTCCTGTGTGAAGCTAATCCTCAGGCCTATGTCATATTTATAGGGAAATCATTTCTCTGAAATTCTCTAGCCGGAAAGGTACAACCTTTTAGTTTAGGGTCATGTTAATTACAGTTAAAATGTTCAATGTTCATTATGTATGTATGTCAGTTATTGTATTAATAAATTGGTTGTTAAATAAAAACGTCTTATTATTATTTTTGTATGATACCTGTCTAAAGCCAGGACTATTTTGAAAAATCACGCGGAAATTGCCTTTCGCACTATTGATCATATAAAAACAAATTTATCTTATAAGTTATACTTATAACTCATATATCGTCGCCGTAGATGCCAAGGGAGTCAAGCCACAAAACCACAAAGCTGAGAAAACGGCCCTTAAAAATTTTTGGTGAAAAAAATTGTCATTTTTTGTTATAACTTTTTTGTTTTTAAAGATAGAAGGATGAAACTTTTGACATAGATATTTTGTGATATTATCTTTATACTATTTCGTTTAAACAAACATAAAAAACTGTATTTTAAAAGTTATGGTGGTTAAATCTCTTGACCACTGAATTTTTAAATAAACAGATGGTACATTTGTGTGGTAGTCAAAAGAGTTAGGCCTCTTACGCCTGTTGACCATTGGGAATTTGTGGACAAAGTACTCACATTTTATGGATTGATGCTCTAAACTCTAAAGGAAAGTCTATTAACTAACTCTCTAACCACATTGCTGGGCTGAGAGGATGGACCGCCAAACAGGTCTTGGCACTGCTTGCTTCGTTCACATTCATACCTTCGGTTATTCTGACTCATAGCATGGCCCGACACCAGTATTTGGTTGACTTAATCGTGTTACGTTACATGTTATGGTTCATCCATTCTACATGCTTCATTAATCCGATCACACGCTTATACCATCTAAGCACCCTTTTCTTAATCTTTCTCATAATGCTTGCATTATTTGCGAATTCCCACACAGTAATTCTATTTTATTTTTAATTTATTTTTTATTTAATTTTCTGTTATATATTGGAGGCCCTGCTTAATACCAGCTGCATTCCAGGAGAAATCCTGAATTGTAGCTAAGCAGTGACCTTTTCATCAATATAATCAATGTGTGACGTCCACTGTATGCGACTCAGTGGCGTAGCGTGGGGGGGGCGGGGGGGGGGCGGCCCGCCCCGGGCGGCACTTTTGGGGGGGCGGCAAAATTTCACAATCAATAATCATCTTGTAAAAATTTGGATTGGGGAAGTCGCGGGCTCGATTCTCGCGTCAGGACTTAAAAGTTTTTTCTGGTTTATAGTTTCTTAACATCTTTCTAAAGTTTTATGTACTGTTAATATCAAAATATTAATGACAGACGTTTTGTTTTTATTTCTAACACATAAATTATTTTCAAATAGAAATTTAAATAGCAACAGTATCATTTTAGCTCTAATTGATAGTCGATTTGTGTTTTATATTCGCGAAGCTTTGTGTGCCCTACTGAAAGCGCACAAAAAATTACACTTATGCGGTTTTCTTCCACGTATATATCACGGTGTATATATTTTAAATTTGTTATCAGAGAAAAGTTAAATAGCTGACAGGTTTGTGCATACTTATTCGAAGTGCAGTTATAAAATTCTAGATGCACACTATCTATGTGCTGCCAGAATCAAAGAAAAACCATTTTTATGTTTTACTGTAGTTTTAATTCACCGCTTACATATTTAATTAAAAGCAGTTTTGTGTTCAAAATGTATAATTCCAGTTGTGAATTCATCTGACGACACATTTCGAAGGAAAACATTATATTATTTGAAGTGCTTTATAAAATTCTTGCAGAAAATTTATGTGCCGCCAAAATTAAAGAAAAACCTTTTTCATGTTCTGAGTGTAGTTTTAATTCACCGCTTAGAGATTTAATTAAAACCACTTTTATGTTCAGAATGTAAAATTCCAGTTGTGAATTCATCCGACGACACATTTCGAAGGAAAAACTTATTTAAAGTGCTTAATAAAATTCTTGCAGACAAGTTATGTGCCGCCAGAGTCAAATAAAAACCTTTTTCATGTTCTGAGTGTAGTTTTAATTCACCTCATACAGGTAAAATTTAAGCCAGTTTATTGTTCAGAATGTAAAATTCCAATTATGTATTCATCTGCTAACATATTTCGAAGGAAAACATAACTTTTTTCGAAGTGCAAATATAAAATTCTAGTTGCAGACAATTTATGTGCTGCCAGAACCAAAGAAAAACCGTTTTCATGTTCTGAGTGGAGTTTTAATTCACCGCATACAGATTTAATTAATAAAAATCGGCAAATAAATATTTAAAAAAAAAAGGATCACTACCCCCCTGAAGAAGTACCTATATGGGGGGGGGGGGGGGCGGCAAAATTTTCCTCCGCCCCGGGCGGCTGATACCCACGCTACGCCACTGAATGCGACTGTTGAATCTTTGAATCTTGGCAGACTACCTAAAATTGTAATATATGATGTTCCCAGCTGCGATATTTCTGGTGACCCCCAACTTTTTAAAGAAATTTTTGTAAATAATATTGAGGGTAAATCTACAATTACAAGGGAGGATCATTTGAGAACGATGCGGCGCGTTTCACTCTTTGGGAAACGTGGCCAACCTACTATGAATATGGTCGTTACCGTTCATCCTGATGTTAGGAAGGTTCTAGTGGATAGCGGTCATTGCTTTCTTGAGTGGAACGCCTGTCGCGTTCGCGATTTTATTGGGGCCATCAGATGTTTCAAGTGTCATCTAAATGGCCATGTAAGCAAGACTTGCATTCAGGACATAATTACGTGTCGTCGGTGTGCCGAAAGTGGTTACGATTATGAGGATTGCCCCAAAAGGCAGAGGCCGCTGTCTGTGCTACTTGTAGACGTTTAAAAAAAAAATGATCACCCCACGGGTGATAGAAACTGTCCTACACAGCGAGCCGCTATTGATATACAAGTCAGGATGACCGATTATGGTCGTCCTTGATCCTCCTTTCGAGTTAAGTATGTATATATGTATCTTTCTATTTTTTCTTATTGTTTTCATCCTACATATCACTTGTTTTTATTAAATTTTATTTAAATTTGGTGTAAAAAGATTTAAAAAAAAAAAAAATTCTTATTTTGTTTTTTATTGTGATATCGCTGAGTATCATTATAGTTATGTTGATTTTGGTTGTAAAAAGTTCCTAGAACTTTATATATTTTGTATTGTTTACTCCACCTCAGTCTCTGTATCTTTTAGGTGATTTTACTTGTAATCTCAGTATTTTTACAGTTTTCCATTGTTTTGAGTGATGGCTTTGTTTTTTTCTTTTATTTTTCTATAAACTTTTGTTATACCTATAATAGTAATCATATTTTCTGTATTTATCTCATGTTATGTTCATCATTCATTACACTAACCCATCACCCCATTTTCAGACTAACTCCTATTTTACAGGGACATTTGAGGCTTTAGCTTCGTTCAACATAAAAGTATCTTCGTTTATCAAAAAAAATTAGAGTCCTTGTGAGAGCCCTGAAGGAGTAACCATCTGTTACTTATACCAGGGCGGGAAAGCGGTTGGATTACCTCAAGTGTTGAATCTGGAAAACGCCAGATTCGACGTAATGTAACGACGTGTCTCAATCTTGCCAGTACGGTAAGATTATACGCGTGTTTATACCGCTCTCCGAACCTTAGCGAATCAGACTCGTCCGAGCTCTTTAAGCATTTAAGCAATACTATTGATGACCTCTTGCCCCTCTACCCTATGGCAGAGTTTGTTGTCCTGGATTAATGTTCATAACGAACCTGGTTGAAGTTCTCAGGATCAACAGACTCTGCTGGACGATAGGCGGAATCCTTTGCCCTTTGCCACAGATTGGAGCAAATGGTTCAGGAGCCTACAAGGGTTCCTGATGTCCAGACTCACCGCTCCTATTTTTAACCACTGTGCCACACGGTTACAAGATTGAAGTCAAAGCGCCTTTAGGATCCTCCAACTGCCTGGTGAAGACGTCAATCCCCGTAAACTTCAGACCGCCAAACGAAAGGCTGAAGAAAAAAGTGTGGCATTACAGGTCAGCAGATGGTTCGGTCAGCAGGCACATTTTAATGCTTTTCCGTGGTCAGCTGTCTGTTTTCGGACGTAGGATCCCTCAAGATGTGCCCAGGAAATTGATGAAGTCATCACATCCGAGATGGATGGCTTCATCCAATCCACTGTTAAAGAAACTGGTGTGGGCTCAAAGCCGTGGTTCAGTCGACAATGCTCTGAAACAGTGCGACGAAAAAACGCGGCTTACCGAGCCAACAGCACGGCTAGAACAACCGAAGACAGAATAGCATACCACAAAATGGTAAAGGAAACCAAGAAAATCATAAAAAGGTCAAAATTTGAGCTTGACCTGCAGAACAACGAAAACCTGGCTGGTGCCTGCATGGCAGCAGAGCAGTCTGGTCGCTTGCGGGCTCATTAAGACGCGATTTCTGAAAATCCAGTCTTCCACCTCTTACCAGACCTGACGGCTCACTAGCAAACACCGCCACCGAAAAGGCTAACCTATTAGGAAAAATGTTTGCGGAAAACTAAACCCTCAATGACCAAGGTGCTGTCCCGACGTCGCGTCGGTTCCTCACTGCACTTTTCATATGAAAAAGCCGAGGATCCGGCATCGGGAAGTTCTCTGTGTTTTACAGCTGTGGAATGATTTGCCGGCCTTTGTGTTTCCTTCTTCCTACAACATGGGTCTCTACAAGACCAATGTTCATTCCTTCCTCTCCTCAAAAAGATCCTCCGCACAGCATCTCATATGACATAGGCCCCGAGGGAAATTATTTTCCTTGGGGTCTCATGTGTGGAGTTATATAAAAAAATAAAATGATAAAAGAACAAAATGTTTAATATTGTAAAAAAAGAAGAAAAAAATTAAAATAATACTGACTGACAGTTTGGGACTTGCGATACAGTCGAGGGGGAAAAAGTATGCCCAAGCGTAAAGAACCAACACGATAGGCATTTTGTTGAGTTAGAGGAGGACAACACTTTAAATCATTGTCGAATGTTAGCAGAGGTAAGCGCGCTTTCCCACAAATTTTGTGGGAAGTTTCAGTTGCCAATGGCGTCAAGCCACACATAATATTAAATTATTCAGAAGTCAAAAGATCTATGCGGCTTGTAGTTATTGACTACATTGACTGTTTTCATAGATGTGTGTTAGATCTATTGGCATTTTTCAATATACTCATTAAATATAGTGTTTTGTGGCTCAAATCTATTGACCACGGCAACTATGAAGGTTTTAAAACACTTCTGCATACTTAACTCATTTTCGCCAAATTTGTGGCTTGGCTCCCTTGACATCTACGGCGACGATATATTACATGATAATATCGTTACAAGTTTTCCCAAACAAAAAAAATCTCCCATTCTGCAAACAAATGTAAAAAAAATATATTCATACAAAAATGAACTGATTTTATTATTTCTACACAAACCTGAATATACACCCTACGTGAAAAAAAAAACAATTCAAAAGTGTTTTTAAGTTCGCGGAATGGGGGTTAAGGAGTGAAAATAAAAATCCTATTTTATTTTTCATTTTCATTATATATTCACCTGCTACCCTAATACATTTTTCGAATCTTTCAATTAAATACTTATGTATACCCTCAAAAAAAAAGATTTGTCTTTGTCTAAATTCTAAATAATACGCTGAAATTGCATCCTTCACTTCTTGGGTAAGGAGTGAAAATAAAAATCCAAATTTATTTTTCATTTTCATTATATATTCACCTGCTACCCTAATACATTTTTCGAATCTTTCAATTAACTTATGTATACCCTCAAAAAAAAAAAGATTTGTCTTTGTCTAAATTCTAAATAATACGCTGAAATTGCATCCTTCACTTCTTCATCCCTTGAGTTCTTTTTTCAAGTTTGGAAATAGGTAATAATCACTGGGAGCCAGGTCAGGACTGTAAGGTGGGTGTGGCAAAATTTCTAAGCCCACCTTCTGCAGGGCAGCCATTGCAACACTGCTCATGTGAACAGGCGCGTTGTCATGCAGAAGGACACCTTTGGTCAATTTTCCACTTCTTTTCTCCTTGATAGCTTCCTATAATCGCCCTAGGATTGAAGCGTAGTAATCTCCGGTTATGGAGACACCTTTATCTTTGTAATCGATCAATACTGTTGCATCCGAAGCTATCTTCGAAAATGACAGCCTCAAATGCAACTGGCGAAGTGGACTGTAAATTACGAAAAACGAAAATAATTGATTGCAGCTGAATGCTTATATGTGTGCTGGTAAATTGTGGACTACAAGGAAGTAAGGAAAACCAAGGCACTTACCAAATTAGAAGGCGAACACATAACTTACAAAAAACACTTCCTTCCAATGTCACAAGTCGACTTGTAGTAACCAATTGTTGGTTGTTATTGTTGTCACGGTTCCCAGCTTTCTTCAGCAATGTGACATGGTTGGGGAAGGTAGGAAGGATAAAATGACGTCCCGGTAGGTACTGTGCACATTACCATTTCAAAACCAAACAAATACGATTCCCAGGAGTCCCAAAAGACTGTTGCCGTGGTTTTCCCAGCCGATTGTGACACCTCAAACTTCTTGGGTGGTGGTGTGCCTTTCTGTGCCTCTGCATTGAGTCCTGTTTAGACTCAGGTTCATAATGATGAACCCAAGTTTCATCAACAGTAACAATTTGAGCCAACACTCCATCTTTGTCTTCCCAAAGAGGTCCAAAAATGCACGAGAACACTCCACGCGCTGTTGTTTTTGAGGCGGCGTGAGCATTCTCGGCACCCATCTTGCGCTGACTTTAGTCATTCCAAGATGGTTGTGAAGAATTTTTAAAATGGTTGTATCTGATTTCTGCGAGCCGTTTCTTCTTTATTTGGGCATCTGCTAAGAATAATTTGCGGAGTGGTCACCTCGATCGACCTTCCTGTCCGTGGGTCGTCTTCAAGGGACTCCCTGCATTGTTTAAAGAGAGTATGCCACTTGTAAACCATAGTTTTACTTGGGCAAGAGTCTCCGTAAACGGGTGACATCTCTTCCACTATGGTCTGAACTGATTTTCCTTCCTTGGTAAGGAACTTTATAAACAGCACGGAACTCGATTTTTTCCATATTTCACAATTTCGTCCCGATTGACTTGCTTTGTCGACGATAGCTCAAAGACTATTGACCTAATTACGATAAAACCCGGTATTTATACTGATGATGAGTTGCTCAATTAGTACCTAATTCAGCGACACCCCCACTAAATCATTGTCATCACCTACCTACCCATTCCGCGAACTTAAAGATCCACCCTCGTAAGTTTATAATAACAATTCTTTCAGATTTTGGTAGTTTATACAACTGTTGTTACTAATAATATTATTTTGTTCTAGAAACCTGTAAATAAATAATGCTAAAAATATAGTTATTCATTATGATGTAAAAAGTTCAACATTTTCGATCTGACTCAGTTATAGACATTTCTATGATAATCTTACGAACCTGATTTTTATCACTTTTCTTATGTGAAATATTATAAAAATTACATCAAAATAATATAAATAAAACTATCTTTCTGACGATACCTCAAATCCTTTCTTTCCATAATGAAAGTATGTAGAATTTACCTTGATCAATTTCACCAGCTCCAAACATTGTTATGAATGGTTCCATGCCAACTAAGAATGAAACCGACTTAGAAAGGTCATTAAGCAATGAAAAAATAATTTTAAAATAGCGGGTAACCCTAACCTAACCTATTTTTTTATCTTAATGACCTTTCTGAGTTGGTTTCATTCCGAGTTGTCCGGTCACCTTATGAATTGATCTCAGGCAAAATGGCCATTATATACTGTTAAGGAAACTGGTGTGGGCTCAAAGCCGTGGTTCGGTCGACAATGCTCTGAAGCAGTGTGATGAAAAATCGCAGCTTATCGAACCTACAACACATCTAGAACACCCGAGGACAGAACAGCTTACAACAAAATGGCAAAGGAAACTAAGAGAATCATCAATGGGTCAAAATTCGAGCACAACCTGCAGATCAGTAAAAAGCTGGCTGCGTGCCCGCGTGACAGCAGAGCATCCTGGTCGCTTGCAGGCTCAGTAGGTCACAATTTCTACAAATCCAGTTTACCACCTCTTATCAGATCTGACGGCTCACTAGCAAACACCGCCACAGAAAAGGCTAACCTATTAGGAAAAATGTTTGCGGATAACTCAACCCTCGATGACCAAGGTGCTGTCCCAATGTCTTACGTTTTACGTGGGCTTGATGTTAATAAAGCTAGCGGATCTGTCGGAATACCTGCCCCGGTACTGCAGAGGTGCGCTGCAGAAATAGCTCCAATTCTGACGAAGCGATTTAAAATGTCCCTGAAGTCTGGCTCTAAGTCCTCTGGTTGGAAAAAAGCGGTTATCCATCCTATTCCAAAGAAGGGTGACCGCTCCAACCCGGCCATCTACCGTCCCATAGAAATTGCATCAGTTCTGTCTAAGGCAACCATACTCAACCTGTGGCCCGCCGAGCTTTTGTGTGCGGCCCTGACACTTCCTAAAAAATTCTAAAGTTCGTATATCTTGAGATTCGTTTCGACTTTGACGTACAGATAGTGACACCCGAAAAGGATTGTCATTATGGTCCACATGATCTGGTATAAGAGTTAGATATATGGATTCTGTATACAATAGTGAGCTCTGGCATCATGAAATTATGCATTGCTAGACCGTTCATCCGATTGCGATGAAACTTTGGTGAGTTGTTGACGTTGTTGTGAGCACATCAACAAAGGTTTCTATATATATATATATATATACTGGTGAGCTCTGGCATTGTAAAATTTGTATTAAAAAAATGCAATAGGTGGCACGCGAGCTGTTTGAAAACTAAGTGCTTCAAGACAAATGGGAAGAATATTTCTTTTCCGGGGGGGGGGGGTGATGATTTTTTTTCATCATACCAGTATAATGTTGCGGCCCGCGTAACTTTACAAATACATGTATGTGGCCCGAAGAGAAAAAAGGTTAAGTATCATTGGTCTAAGATAATGGAATGTGTGGTGATCAATGACAAACTGCTCACATACCTCGAGAACAAACTACTGTCAATACGGATTCCGGCGGAACCGCTCGTGCGGTGATCTTCCGGCGTATGTGACACATGTTTGGGGGCGGTGCCTGAAAAGTTTCGATGAGACCCAAACGGTTTCACTGGACATTTCCAAGGCCTTTGACCGGGTTTGGCACCGAGGACTTGTAAACAAACTGTCTTCTTTCACCTCTTCCTCACACTCGATAAACGCTGGCGTCCCACAGGGATCAGTTCCGTCTCTGATTTCGTTTTTGTTGCACATCAATGACCTTTTGTCATGCGCACCAATTCATTTTCAAAGGGCTCACAAACTCCAACGGCTCATAGGGCTTTGAAGCAAAGAATGGACGGTTACCTCGAGAGTGTTTTCTCTTGGGGAAAAAATAATCTCATTGAATTTAATGCTTCTAAGACCCAATCATGTCTATTTACATCTAAAATGTATCAAAATGAAGATCTAGTCTCCTTCAACGGAAGCAAAAACTGGGCGTACCGTACAGGACACTAAGATACTTTGATAGTACACAACTCCTTACCCAGTCCAAATCACAAGTGTATCCCACGAATTTGAATTTGAATTTGATTGAATTTGACAAATTTTGACAAAATTTGACAACCACCTCTGGTCTGGAACTCCAAAATACCTGAAAAATACCTTTGACTCTGTGCAGAAACGGGCGGTCCAATAGATTCTTCCAGCTTAACAGACGGACTGCAATCTTTAGAGCACAGGCGTCAATGCTGTCCTTGTTCTACCAGTATTACAATGGAAGATGCTCCGAGGAACTAGTGTCATTTATCTCTTCGGCACCGGTGCATAGTTGTGAAACACGCGAAACGCGTGCCCAGATATGTAGATGGTTGACACTTGTCACATGAGAACGGGTCGTTTCTTCAACTTGTTCTTGTGTTCAACAGCTCGGCTGTGGAACGATTTGCCGCATTTCCTCCTTCCAACAACATAGGTCTCTTCAAGACCAAACCAATGTTCATTCCTTCCTCTCCTCAAAAAGACCCTCCACACAGCATCTCAGATGACATAGGCCCTGAGGGAAATTATTGTGTAGAGTTAATGTAAAAAAAAAAAAGAATACAGAGTGACTCAAAAAATCATGACTCAATGAGAGTAAAAATAAAAATTGCAAATTTTTTTTATGTATATTTATTTCAATTTTATATTACATAAAATACATTTTTTTAAATTCAGATACTTATAGATTTATTTCAGTTTTATAATACATGAAATACATGTTTTTTTAAACTTTGGTCGAGAGGTAAGGCTCCGGACTACAAAAAAATCTTTTTACACATACATAAATTTATTATTATTATATTCAAACTTTTAGACATTGTTGCTGTCCTCCTCAAAAGTGTAAAATACAATGAATGGATACGAAACTTCAACCAATGCAAAGATGCACTTGTTTCAGTAAACATTTTTATTCAAATGATGCACAAATACCCGTGCAACAAATAATAATAACAACATATAAGTAATAAATAACAACACATAAGTAATAAATAACAACACACAAGTAATAAATAACAACACACAAGTAATAAATAACAACACAAAAGTAATAAATAACAACATCCAAATAACATTATAACAAACAAAACCCACGCAACAAATAGTGACACACTCCCTGAACTGTAATTATGGGACTGCCACTATTAGGTATAACGAATTTCCTCTTCATGGCAATTTTTGTTTTGTATAAAAAAAAAATTAAAAACAGGGAATCTAAATGGAAAAAAACGATTTGAAAATAAAAAAAGAGATTGGAAAAAAAAATTATAAATGTTCTAATTTGTGGTAATCCATAAAACACTGCCCAATGCAAAGGAAAACATTGCACGCTTTGCAAACCATAGAAACTTGCTTTCGTTGCTTATGCATTGAACAGAGTACGCACCTTCTGCGAACGCGTTGATTCCTACTGTTCATGATTGTGGTTTCAAATGGATAATGATCGAGTGCACGATTTAATCTGATATCCATGGGAAGAGTGTGTTCGGCGATGGAAGACGTCGGTTTGGGTTTGACCAAAGAGGGATAGTGACGCGCTATAAGCTCAGATGCCAATTGCATCCTGAATGCACGGTGAAGAATTGGCTTATCTTGGTCTTCTCGGTGAAGCTGCCTAAATATCACCATGCTATTCACGATGCTGATATTGAGCAGGCGACGAAATACTTTAATGTACCATTTGTTACCCCGCAATCTCTCCATGCGGTAAGTGGATAACAGCGAATCTTTGATATCCACTCCCCCCATGAAGCGATTGTACTGGAGCACAGATAGAGGCATTTGGAATCTCGCTAACCCTCTTCGACCCATGACCGTGTCGGTGTTGTGGTAGGTAGACACCATGGTGACAATTTTAATGTCATTCCAAGCAACGACTGACATGTCACCACAGTGTCTACCAATAATGCTATGCCGTGGCACACTCTTCTCCATGTTTTTAATTATTTCAGGTACCATCTTTCGGTTGCGATTGAGGGTACCGATAACATCGGTATTCCTTTGTTTCAGGTACCTAGTCAATGGCATGCTATTATAAAAGTTGTCCATGTAGAGGCAGTACCCTTTGTCAAAGAACCCCTCCATGAGTTTGAGTACAACTTTAGAAGTTTTACTGGAAAACCCAAGATGGTTCTCTTCGACTTCTGTATTCTTCCCCGCATACATTATAAAGCGGTACAAGTACCCTGTTGCCGATTCGCACAGCTCATAGGTTTTAATGCCGATCCGAGCCGCCTTAGTTCGGATGCGCTGCTTAAAACTTAGTCTGCCCTTCCAGAGCAACAGGGACTCGTCTATGCTAATGTTTTCATGGGGAGTATACAGACTGGAAAACTTTTCATTCATTATATCCAATAGTGGTTTAACTTTTGCAAGCTTGTTTTGGTAACCGACATTAGAAATAGTATTATTGTCAACAAAGTTGAGGAACCGTATTATCACAGTAAACCTATTATGAGACATTAGAGTTCTAAATTTAGCCATCTCTAAAATGTCTGTTGTCCAGTATTCTGATAAGCAAGCTCTGTAACAAATGGACATGTATATTAAAATTGCGAATACTACATACAGTTCAGGGACTGTAACATCTTTCCAATCCTTCAGCCTGGAATGGGTGGACAGATTTAATCCATCCTCAGTTGTCTCCTCGTCCAGTGCGCTCCAAGCATTCCTATTAGTCTCCTCCACAATATAGGACATTGTTTCCAAGTCCCATATTTTGGAGAAGACATCATACGCAGATGTAGCGACTGTCGGAGGGAACACGTCTGCTGATGGGCCAGGCTGAAGGACGGCAAAATGCTCACGCTGACCCGTGAAAGTAGAGAAATCCTCGGACCAGGTGAACTCGGACTCTTCGGGGTTTTCCTCTTCCTCCAACGGCTCCAACTCGTCTTCATCACCATCGAGATCATCTGATTTATCTTCGTTATCGAACTCGAAGATGATTTCGTCAGTTACCTATAGACAGAAAGAAAATAAAAAATATATACACGGTGTCCGAAAACTCGTAGTACAAGCGGAAAACTGGTGAACCTACATCACATAGGGAACCTAAATAAACATAAAGATTTTCAATTTAAGCATTTTTACAATGAAATTTTTAAAAAAATATATCTAATAAATTTTTTCGGGTTCTTTAGGGTTACCGATACACGGAAATGTTATTTTGACAGTTCGAAGATGCTACTATAAAATTATTTATAAGCTGCAAAATCTTTTTTCGTGTCCATAGTTTATTTATTTTCACTTACTAAGTTATTCTTCCACCTCTTCTAGGCATTAAAATATGGTTAATTAACGTATTTACTTTGTTGTGGAGCAATTTGAATAAGCGGCGGGCAATAATTTACTCCAGTTGAAAGTAATACGAACGATTTTCGGCCAATTCGAATAAGCCTTGTGAGAGAAATTATTAGCATATTTGTGTTCCAACTTACATTATGTATTAATGTTCCTTTTCAAATCCAAAAACCCTAGGTACATCACAAAAAACACATTAAAATGTCATTGGTACATCACAAAAACATAATAACAGGCGTTGGTATTATTCCATTGTAATACACAATAATTAATCACGTTAAACTACATACGTTAAATATCACAAAATAGTACGCAAACACACATTGTTTTAAAGTTTAATGAACGAAAGGGTTGTTGATAGAAAAAATGTCAACAAAACGCGTCAATCGCGTGAGCCGTGAACCGAAAACTGCATAAACAATAATACCCGAAAACACGTGATCGTACAGGTCCGAACATAGCCGCAATCTTCTAGCCTCTTCTCTCGCGTGTATTGAAATGAGCGAATAGAGATAGCTAATTTTGTTTTGGAATGCGATACGTACAAGCTGCGAATGATTCTACTTCTTGAAAACTATCGCGCATCTCTTATTTCACGTGTTTATTGAAAGGAGCTAATAGACAGAGCGGATTTTGTTATACTACAATCTGCGAAAATATTACGATGATCTATTTAACCATCGAATGACCAATTATTTTATTTTTACAGTGAATTAAATTTTGGGCGATTTCAAAATAATGCTTAAAATCCGGAATTCTTTATTTGTTTTTCTTTTCAATAGTTTTTATTAGTTAGGTACTATGATCGTCAGTAATAATTTATAAGAATTTGACCAAAAAAAAAAACAACTTCTGATTCGATTTACTCGAAAACAAAAGCTCAAATCAAAAAAAGTTATACTACAAAATCAACTCCAAATGTGATGGGGAATCCCCAGTTTCCCGCTTGTACTACGAGTTTTCGGACACCTTGTATAGCTATGTAAAGCGTCCTTGAGGTAATTTAAGACAAAAGGCGATACAGAAGTTAGCCAAGGGTTATTATAATTACCGTCGTTGGAGCCAGAAACGTGGATGTCTGCTCCTCGGGGTTTTCCTCTTCCTTCAACGGCTCCAACTCGTCTTCATCACCATCGAGATCATCTGATTTATCTTCGTTATCGAAGTTGAAGAACTCAAAGATGATGTCGTCAGTTACCTATAGACAGAAATAAAATAAAAAAAATATATATAGCTATGTAAAGCGTCCTTGAGGTAATATAAGACAAAAGGCGCTATAGAAGTTAGCCAAGCGTTATTATAATTACCTGGGTCGTTGGAGCAAGAAACGTGGATGTAGAAGGTGTTGCATGGGCCTCCGATTCCACCCTTGGTCGTTTCCGACTTGGAATCTGAAACTATAAACATTTATTATTACACTAATGTCTTTCAATTTTGGAAAGGATGAAACATAAACCAAACCTATTAGAACTACATACTACTAATACACAACATACTACTAATACACAACATACCGTCGCGGCGATCGTATATGTTTCTTCGGTTGCTTCCAAGTCCCTTTGTGGAATCTCCATTCTATAACAATAGAAGCAATCATGTATATCATCATATAATATAATCATCAATACGCTTGTATTTATAAATATTTTATAATTTTGAAGAAAGTTCTTTATAACTTCGTAATTTTATTTTCGATAATATAATCATACATAAAACAAAAAGATTTAACCCACCCAAAAAATCTTAGTACTTTTTTAGCACACCCTATCTATACAACTGTTCTAATTTTGTGATATTTATTAGTATTTTTCATAAAACAATCAAAAATGACAATTTTCCAGGACACCCAGTGTACTCCTATAGAGAATGTAGCTTTCATGCGTCGTCACCAGATGGCAGCACCGGCGATTTCAAAGCTTCGGCAAAAAGTCGCTAAAGTCTCCAAAACACTAGTCGCTTCAACATTTCAACGAAGCTCTCGAGGAAGTTAGCCGAAGTTCGAAGCGCATATCTACATATTCGTGCAACCTCACGAGGAACCTAGTCTCTTGGAGTCTGCGCACTAGGCATCATGGACGTTCAAGTGGCATCTGCCGTTACAATGTATTTATTAGTAGTGTAGTGAGACGCATCGTGTTCGAACTTCGGAACGCTTCTAGTCCTTTGACTCAGGCGCTAAAACCGACAATGATCGGAAGTCGGACGAGGCGAGGCGATGTTGCACGAAGCCAAGTGAAGTTCGTTTTTACACGATTGTATTCGATTAACCTCAATTAACTTCACGAGTAGTGTATTGGGGCTTTCACAAATACATACAAACAATGCCGATGTACCTATTTGTGCGAATGACCGGCGTTGGAAATTTATTTTTTTCTAAAATTTTAACTAAATATTGACAAAACAAAGGCTTTGTTACATAATCTGGTAAATATTCGGAACAAACGTCAACGGTTAATATGCACTTTTTTTTTATAAAACCTTTGGCTTCATGTCATCATAATTTTAAAAAACATCCCAGGTTTTGAATGGTTTGAGGGCAAGGCAGGGTTTATCCTAGCGGGTTTGTGTAATTATGATAGATTGTTATGAAATAAATATTCCGTATTAACCGTTGACGTTTGTTCCGAAGAATTACCCATAATCTCAATAGTTTTCTCCACATAATGATGTTCAAATCTTTACAGATTATCGTAGGTACTTAAATATGGTTCGAGAAACAGAGAAAAGTTTTACCTGCTCGAATTTTTCGGCATTTTTCGTAAAATAAAAACTGAATACGGACAAATCAAAGACTTTGATATATAATCTCAATTGATTTTTCTACAAAATGAAAAACTAAACATTGCGAATAATATCAAGTACGTAGCTCAAATCTAACACGAGAAATTTTCAAGGCAAAGTTAACATTTACTTTGACGTAATATTTTATGGGTTTATTATGAGCTATCGTATATTATATTTACTAAACAACATTCCATGAACAATAAACTATGAATAAAAACAAGTTTACTTACGTTTATTTGATATATTGGTTGGTTTTTCGGGATTTTTCACCACCAGTTATTCTCGGCTCGCACAGGTTTTAGCGGCAAAAAAAAGGACGCTTACAATAATTTCATAGATATTTTATTTAAAATTATTCCGAGTAGCTAGGTTAATGCAGGTTTTAGTTACGTCGAGAATGATAATGGCCTAAGCGATTTTGACCTTGTCTTTTATACAATTACTCTATACATTAGGATTAAAATCGCATTTAAAAAAAAGGCTTGCCATAAATAATGTAATCAAAATAAACTATGGCGGGCCTGATTGGTGATGCTGGTGATGCTCGAGGGCCGGTGTTGGCCCGCGGGCTGTAGTTTGAAGTGGTTTGAAGTCTCCTATCATATCTGTTCTAAAGGGGTCTCCACACGGTGCTGCCGCAGTAACAACTGCCGAAGAACTGACTAAAAATCGTATAGTCTGTACGCTTTTGACTACAGTCAACTAAAGTTCTGCAGCAGTTGGTGCTGCGGCAGCACCGTGTGGAGACCGTCTAAGAGGTAAGGAGAATTTAAATGTTAATTTTATTTAAATGGGAAAATTTCAAAATTATATGGAAGATTGGAGTCGAGTTCAGGAACAAAAAATAAATGGACCAAAAAAATAAAATAAAATCGACTGTAGTTTACACGCGGTAGAAGTGGAAACTTCACCCACATAATCTCAACCAATAGGAGCATTGAAAAGTGAGCTCCATAAATGAACTAATACCTAGATCGATATCTTCGGGCTTTTTGGATGGAACGGGTGTCAACACTATTTGACCATAAATAATGCTCATTCCGCGATTATGACGTCACGGACCATCGACAAGGATAGAGGAAAGTAAAAAAAAAAAAGATACTACCTTGGACAATATCAGTACCTACCCAAATCATTAGCCTAAAAATTATTTTTAAAATAAAATGAAAAACTCATAATTGCATGTTGTATTTTATTGCTTTATACAGAATAACACAAAAAACGGAAATACAATCATGTGCAAACACATTTAGAAGGAACTTAATCATAATTAATGAAAATATGAGTAATAATAATAAAAAAGGAAGTGTTTGGATAGATTTTTAGCCCACATGGGAGGCCTTGAGGAAAAAATTCTCTCGGGGCCTATATCATCTTTAGGGATGCGGTGTGGAGTCTTTTTAGGGAAAGGAAGGGGAGGAAGTTTTGAGAAGGAAAAATGTACAGAGGGGTAGTTAGGAATCTGGGGGTCAATATGTTCAAGAGTGATGGATGTATGAATCTATCCGTCTTACTGCGGCTAAGGCGATGGTTGACCGAGTATGGCTGCAGAGGTCTGAAGAAAATGTAATAACAGAGTGCAATTCACACACGGTACGCTGCTCAGCCCAGGGAACACGTTTGGTTCTGAAATAAACAGATTCATCACATTAACCAAAGTTCGCAAGCAAAACATAGAATATTATCTCCTTTAATGAAATATAAATACAGATGTATACCTGTATAATCTTCCACTACTTTTTTGGCAGCAAAACGCACGGTACTCTGCCCAGGTAGAACTCATTTGGTTCTGAAACAAAAAAAAATTCATTACATTACCCAGCCTCATCCTATGAACTATATCCTACCAGTGCAGAGTATAAAAGAGAAAATAAATGAAGAACAACGACCACGCGTCTCGGATATGCGCCTGTCATATTAAATATCTTAATAATAATGGAATTGCTGTGTTTGAAGAAATAATGGTAATCAAAATATTTCAGTGTTTTGAATGTTCGGATTTTTTCGGCCAACGTGCTATTTGACATATAATACTTTTTTTTTGATTCTACGGATTCTTTCGTAATCCTCTAACTAGCTAGGGCTTTGCAATACCCTTCATGTTTCTAGCTACTAGTACTACGGCTCATTTGGCCTTTTTACTATTACCTTCTGAAGGTCGTATTTAATTGACTGAATTTAAGTTACAATTAGTGTCATCGTGAGGAAAAAGTCTTTACTGGATAAAAAACCTCACGCAAGTTGCAAAGCATAAGGGAACATAAGTTCTGAACTTTTTCTCAAAATTTTACATTTATTTTTACTGAATGTAAGTATTTTATTTCTTTAGGTCTGCGTCTCGTCCTTGGAGCTGGTTCTGGTGCCTATGTCTAGTGGAGGAAAGAGGGAAGAAAAACATCATTAATTTCGGCTCGATCTGCGTTGGTTTTTACGCCAATGCCCATCGAGCACAAAAAATCCGAGTAAACTCGCCCACTCTACGCCACTGGATGCGCAGATGGAATGCGCGTAATTTTGGTCGGCTCAGGGTACCGTGCCCAAGCTTCTCTACGAGCGGGAATGTGGAATGTTGTGGTAGGTCGGGTATGTTGGTATAGGTCAGGTATGTCGGTAGGTATTTGCGTATAAATGGCGTCTTGTCAGTTGTCATCTAAGTCATCGTCATCGCTGTCTTCGCTCTCAGGAATTTTTAATATGAGGTGTTTTGGCATCCTATGTTTGTAGCGGAAAGGAAGATCCTCTGGTGACTTGTAATTGCCCAGCCCTTTGATAAGTGGATTATTCTTGTTCAGAGTTCTATAGAATTGCGTAGTTAGTTGGAATGCATATTCTTGAAGAGTCGGGATTTCTTTTCTATCGTGCAGTTTTTGTAGATTGGTGTACCTCGGGGTATTATAAATGATTTTAATACATTTATTCTGGAGGACTTGAAGTCTCCTGTAGGTTGAATTTGCTATATTGCTCCACACGGGGAGTGCGTATGTCAGGGCTGGGCGAATTTGAGTCAGATACAGTAGTAGTTTTTTCTTCTCAGCGAGAGGGCTTTTTCTGTTGAAGATCGGCCCTACCGAGCCTGCTGCTTGTAGCATTTTGGTTTTTGCATTCTGCAGGTGTGATTTCCAGTTTAGTCGGGTGTCCAGGGTTAGGCCAAGGTACTTTACTTCCGGTTTCCACTCGAGCGCAACTCCACTCATGATTATTTTCTTTGGCGGTATTCTGTTTTTAATCCGTCGCGTGAACATGATGGCTTCTGTTTTGGCCTCATTTAGCTTCAGGCGCCATTTTTTATAATAGGCTGATGTTTCGTCGAGGCCTTTTTGTAGGTTTTTAATGGCTATTGCGGCCTTGGCAGATGTGGCATACAGGCTCATGTCATCGGCGTAGGTTGCCTTTTCGCATTTCACGAGTGGAGGGATGTCGTAGGTGTATAAGTTGAAAAGGTGCGGACCGAGTAAACTTCCTTGTGGCACGCCCTTTGGCACACCCCTGGATGATGATTTCGCATCTCCCACCTTAACGGTGAACGTTCGGTTTTTCAGGTATTGACGTATTATTCTTATAATGTATAATCCCCCCATTACACGTATCAGTATTCGCATCAGTATTTACTGATGCGAATTACTGACGACAACCGTCAGTATTTGTGAGCCATTACACGTGTCAGTATTACTGACGTCAGTATCGTTGCGAATCCTTGCAGGACTGACGCTTTTAGACTGATGGATCCGAAAACAAAAGCCTGTTTTGCTATAATTTTGGCGTTCGGTACAAAGAAACGAGTGAAGCGCTAACGATGGGTGAAGGACTGGCTTCCCAAAAAAGAAAAATTCTCACACTTGAATTTAATGGATGAAATTTTGCTGACTGATCCACACGGCTATAAAAATCATCTTCCCATCTATTTATTTTTAAGCCATCAACAAGGTACAATACAAAGATCCATTTACATTTTAGCCACTGGAGCAATTACAGAAATTAAAAAAAACATACTCCTTGATTGCTCAACATTCCTGCTCGATCATTTTTAAAAATTTTCTTCAGACATTGAAACAAAATCATACTTCTGAATTTGAATATGGAGACATACAAAACTGATTATTGTGCTATATAGCCAATATTTTACATTTGTAAAAAAAAAATAAAAATCATAAACATTATTATTTTTTTACGGAATTTAGGTAAATTTTGCTTCTCAAAGCCACAAAATCAACCTGAGACTTAACCACTGGATTGCTTTTGGTTCGATTCGGACCGATTTTATTTTTCTACGAATGCTTTCGGTCCAAAATCGGACCACATTTTCCTACCATTCGCAAAACATTTATGGTACCTAATTATTTAAAACATAGATATTCATGGCATTGGCAGAGGAAGGATTAAAGTAGACTGAATGCAGTAGAAATGAGATCCCTTAGGCGTATGTGTAGTAAAACCATGTATGATCGTGTGAGAAACGCGGAGATCCGCAAAGAATGCAAGGCTGATGTAAGCGTAATGAGTAAGATCAAGAAAGGAACGCTCCGATGGTTTGGGCATGTAGAGCGAATGAACGAGGAAAGGAGTGTTAGGAGAATATATGACGCAAATGTGAATGGTAGAAGAAGTCGGGGACGCCCGAGAAAGACATGGCATGACCAAATGAATCAGATACTTGAGTCGGGCCATGTCAAGAGTCAGAATAATAGAAGAGCATGTATGAGACGATGTATGAATGTGAACGAGGCAAGGAGTGTGTGCCAAGACCGAGTTGTTTGGCGGTCCATCCTCTCTGCCTACCCCTGCGGGGAAACGGCGTGATGGTTAGTTAGTTAGTTAGTTTTTATTCATGGCCTGCAATTTTTTCTATCAAATAGTTGTTAAAATAGACTATAAGTCTCTGACCTTAACGATTGTCTTTGAATTGTTCTAGAACGAATTTTGACAGTTTAAAACTCAGTTACGCACTCAAATTCTACAAAATAATTTTCAAACCAAACTTTTGATTTGCTGTTAACATATGAAAAAATGGATTTCTAATATATATATTTGCATCTGAG
Source organism: Limnephilus lunatus (assembly GCA_917563855.2). Taxonomy (NCBI): domain Eukaryota; kingdom Metazoa; phylum Arthropoda; class Insecta; order Trichoptera; family Limnephilidae; genus Limnephilus; species Limnephilus lunatus. The sequence continues at coordinate 44,736,162 of OU830603.1, read as the reverse complement.
GTTATCAAACAGGCCATAGGTAACATATCAACGTAGAACATATTCAATACATATATTAAAAATATCCACTGGCGGCAATTTCTAAACACTAAAGCACAAATTTCGCGCATTTATAGAGTTGAAGATTTTTTAATAATTTTTCTCTCAATTTTAAAAACATAAGATAATTAGTAAAATATAGGTGAATTCATTGGCTGTATAGCACTACAATTTGTTTATATGTTTACATGCACAAATGTGGAGTAATTATGTTTTTAATATGGTAGCTAGAGGCGATAAAACAGCACCGTCCTCCATGGCGCATCAGAAATACTGACGTACTGATGCGGCGAGCCCTTACACGCATCAGTATCCCCCACCACTTTTCGGCCACGCCCTAATACTGATGAGGCCGATCCAAATATCTAGATGCGCGTCAGTAATTTTGTCGATGCGTCAGTATTAGCCATTACACGTATCAGTATTCGCATCAGTACCTAAATACTGATGCGAATACTGATACGTGTAATGGGGGGATAAGATAATGGAATGTGTGGTGATCAATGACAAACTGCTCACATACCTCGAGAACAAACGACTGTCAATACGGATTCCGGCGGAACCGCTCGTGCGGTGATCTTCCGGCGTATGTGACACATGTTTGGGGGCGGTGCCTGAAAAGTTTCGATGAGACCCAAACGGTTTCACTGGACATTTCCAAGGCCTTTGACCGGGTTTGGAACCGAGGACTTGTAAACAAACTGTCTTCTTTCACCTCTTCCTCACACTCGATAAACGCTGGCGTCCCACAGGGATCAGTTCCGTCTCTGATTTCGTTTTTGTTGCACATCAATGACCTTTTGTCATGCGCACCAATTCATTTTCAAAGGGCTCACAAACTCCAACGGCTCATAGGGCTTTGAAGCAAAGAATGGACGGTTACCTCGAGAGTGTTTTCTCTTGGGGAAAAAATAATCTCATTGAATTTAATGCTTCTAAGACCCAATCATGTCTATTTACATCTAAAAGGTATCAAAATGAAGATTTTTTTAAAAAGAAAGACAACGATTCCCGGGTTACGAATAATCCAACAATGTTTGAAAATCTCCTACTACCACCACAGAAAGCCGAAAATGTTGCTTGTGTTGTGATGGAGGACTTAGCCAGCCGAGGAATCGAACATGCGACGCCCGGGTGGGACCCAAGCGCTATGCCTACTCAACCACTGACCGGTCATACGATACTTTGATAGTACACAACTCCTTACCCAGTCCAAATCACAAGTGCATCCCACGGTTGAATTTGACAACCACCTCTGGTCTGGAACTCCAAAATACCTGAAAAATACCCTCGACTTTGTGCAGAAACGGGCGGTCCAATAGATTCTTCCATCTTAACAGACGGACAGCAATCTTTAGAGCACAGGCGTCAATGCTGTCCTTGTTCTACCAGTATTACAATGGAAGATGCTCCGAGGAACTAGTGTCATTGATCTCTTCGGCACCGGTGCATAGTTGTGAAACACGCGAAACGCGTGCCCAGATATGTAGATGGTTGACATTTGTCACATGAGAACGGGTCGTTTCTTCAACTTGTTCTTGTGTTCAACAGCTCGGCTGTGGAACGATTTGCCGCGTTTCCTCCTTCCAACAACATAGGTCTCTTCAAGACCAAACCAACGTTCATCCTTTCTCTCGTCAAAAAGACCCTCCACACAGCATCTCAGATAACATAGGCCCTGAGGGAAATTATTGTGTAGAGTTAATGTAAAAAAAAAAAAAGAATACAGAGTGACTCAAAAAATCATGACTCGATGAGAGTAAAAATAAAAATTGCTAATTTTTTTTATGTATATTTATTTCAATTTTATATTACATAAAATACATTTTTTTAAATTCAGATACTGTGTGGTTCAATAAAAGTTGAAGATATTTTTTTCGTCATATTTATTTCAGTTTTATAATACATGAAATAGATGTTTTTTTAAACTTTGGTCGAGAGGTAAGGCTCCGGACAACAAAAAAATCTTTTTACACATACATAAATTTATTATTATTATATTCAAATTTTTAGACATTGTTGCTGTCCTCCTCAAAAGTGTAAAATACAATGAATGGATACGAAACTTCAACCAATGCAAAGATGCACTTGTTTCAGTAAACATTTTTATTCAAATGATGCACAAATACCCGTGCAACAAATAATAATAACAAAATACAAGTAATAAATAACAACACATAAGTAATAAATAACAACACACAAGTAATAAATAACAACACAAAAGTAATAAATAACAACATCCAAATAACATTATAACAAACAAAACCCACGCAACAAATAGTGACACACTCCCTGAACTGTAATTATGGGACTGCCACTATTAGGTATAACGAATTTCCTCTTCATGGCAATTTTTGTTTTGTATAAAAAAAAATTAAAAACAGGGAATCTAAATGGAAAAAAACGATTTGAAAATAAAAAAAGAGATTCGAAAAAAAAATTATAAATGTTCTAATTTGTGGTAATCCATAAAACACTGCCCAATGCAAAGGAAAACATTGCACGCTTTGCAAACCATAGCAACTTCCTTTCGTTGCTTACGCATTGAACAGAGTACGCACCTTCTGCGAACGCATTGATTCCTACTGTTCATGATTGTGGTTTCAAATGGATAATGATCGAGTGCACGATTTAATCTGATATCCATGGGAAGAGTGTGTTCGGCGATGGAAGACGTCGGTTTGGGTTTGACCAAAGAGGGATAGTGACGCGCTATAAGCTCAGATGCCAATTGCATCCTGAATGCACGGTGAAGAATTGGCTTATCTTGGTCTTCTCGGTGAAGCTGCCTAAATATCACCATGCTATTCACGATGCTGATATTGAGCAGGCGACGAAATACTTTAATGTACCATTCGTTACCCCGCAATCTCTCCATGCGGTAAGTGGATAACAGCGAATCTTTGATATCCACTCCCCCCATGAAGCGATTGTACTGGAGCACAGATAGAGGCATTTGGAATCTCGCTAACCCTCTTCGACCCATGACCGTGTCGGTGTTGTGGTAGGTAGACACCATGGTGACAATTTTAATGTCATTCCAAGCAACGACTGACATGTCACCACAGTGTCTACCAATAATGCTATGCCGTGGCACACTCTTCTCCATGTTTTTAATTATTTCAGGTACCATCTTTCGGTTGCGATTGAGGGTACCGATAACATCGGTATTCCTTTGTTTCAGGTACCTAGTCAATGGCATGCTATTATAAAAGTTGTCCATGTAGAGGCAGTATCCTTTGTCAAAGAACCCCTCCATGAGTTTGAGTACAACTTTAGAAGTTTTACTGGAAAACCCAAGATGGTTCTCTTCGACTTCTGTATTCTTCCCCGCATACATTATAAAGCGGTACAAGTACCCTGTTGCCGATTCGCACAGCTCATAGGTTTTAATGCCGATCCGAGCCGCCTTAGTTCGGATGCGCTGCTTAAAACTTAGGCTGCCCTTCCAGAGCAACAGGGACTCGTCTATGCTAATGTTTTCATGGGGAGTATACAGACTGGAAAACTTTTCATTCATTATATCCAATAGTGGTTTAACTTTTGCAAGCTTGTTTTGGTAACCGACATTAGAAATAGTATTATTGTCAACAAAGTTGAGGAACCGTATTATCACAGTAAACCTATTACGAGACATTAGAGTTCTAAATTTAGCCATCTCTAAAATGTCTGTTGTCCAGTATTCTGATAAGCAAGCTCTGTAACAAATGGACATGTATATTAAAATTGCGAATACTACATACAGTTCAGGGACTGTAACATCTTGCCAATCCTTCAGCCTGGAATGGGTGGACAGATTCAATCCATCCTCAGTTGTCTCCTCGTCCAGTGCGCTCCAAGCATTCCTATTAGTCTCCTCCACAATATAGGACATTGTTTCCAAGTCCCATATTTTGGAGAAGACATCATACGCAGATGTAGCGACTGTCGGAGGGAACACGTCTGCTGATGGGCCAGGCTGAAGGACGGCAAAATGCTCACGCTGACCCTTGAAAGTAGAGAAATCCTCGGACCAGGTGAACTCGGACTCTTCGGGGTTTTCCTCTTCCTCCAACTCGTCTTCATCACCATCGAGATCATCTGATTTATCTTCGTTATCGAACTCGAAGATGATGTCGTCAGTTACCTATAGACAGAAAGAAAATAAAAAATATATATAGCTATGTAAAGCGTCCTTGAGGTAATTTAAGACAAAAGGCGCTATAGAAGTTAGCAAAGCGTTATTATAATTACCTGGGTCGTTGGAGCCAGAAACGTGGATGTCTGCTCCTCGGGGTTTTCTTCTTCCTTCAAAGGCTCCAACTCGTCTTCATCACCATCGAGATCATCTGATTTATCTTCGTTATCGAAGTTGAAGAACTCGAAGATGATGTCGCCAGTTACCTATAGACAGAAAGAAAATAAAAAATATATATAGCTATGTAAAGCGTCCTTGAGGTAATAAAGGGTCCGCCATCTAAAGTTTTTTTTTTCAACTAGTGCTTATTTCGTGAATGGTAACACTTAGCTCATGTCTGATTTGACAGATAATTAGTTTTATCCTTCCGCTGAGCGAATATGGTTGTGTATACGCTTGAACAACGCTGGGAAATATTGCGACATTACTTTGAAAATCATGGTAATGTTGCAGAATGTGTGCGAAAATTGCGTACGGTTTTTGGAAGAAGAGAAGCACCGTCAGCTCCGTATGTTCGTTATCTTGTGAAAAAAGTGAAAGAAACTGGCATCCTCATCGATAAACCAAAGCGTGAAAAGCCAAAAACAGTGCGTACACCCGAGAATATCGATGCTGTGGCAGAAAGTGTGCGTGAAGCGCCATCAACATCAATTCACCGTCGTTCTCAACAATTGAACATTTCGGAGACATCATTGAGACGAATTTTGCATAAAGACCTTGGTATGACGCCATACAAAGTCCAACTGGTTCAGGAGTTGAAGCCAACTGACCATCCAATGCGTTTTCGCTTCGCTGAGTGGGCCTGCGATCGACTTACAGAAGATGCCGATTTTGCCAAAAAAATCATCTTTTCGGATGAAGCTCATTTTGATCTTGGCGGGTATGTAAACAAGCAAAATTGTCGTATTTGGGGCACAGAAAACCCGCACGCATACATTGAAAAGCCGGTACACCCAAAACGAGTCACTGTTTGGTGCGGATTTTGGTCCAGAGGCATAATTGGGCCATTTTTCTTTGAAAATGAGCAAGGAGTGGCCGTTACAGTCAATGGCGATCGTTATCGGGCCATGTTGAACGAATTTTTGTTCACAAAAATTGAAGAGGAGGATATTGGCAACATTTGGTTTCAACAGGACGGCGCTACGTGCCACACAGCCGAAGCTACACTCGATGTTTTGCGCCCTGTTTTCAAAAAAAAAAAGTTATTTGGCGGACCCTATATAAGACAAAAGGCGCTATAGAAGTTAGCCAAGCGTTATCATAATTACCTGGGTCGTTGGAGCCAGAAACGTGGATGTAGAAGGTGTTGCATGGGCCTCCGATTCCACCCTTGGTCGTTTCCGACTTGGAATCTGAAACTATAAACATTTATTGTTACACTAATGTCTTTCAATTTTGGAAAGGATGAAATATAAACCAAACCTATTAGAACTACATACTACTAATACACAACATACTACTAATACACAACATACCGTCGCGGCGATCGTATATGTTTCTTCGTTTGCTTCCAAGTCCCTTTGTGGAATCTCCATTCTATAACAATAGAAGCAATCATGTATATCATCATCATATAATATAATCATCAATACGCTTGTATTTATAAATATTTTATAATTTTGAAGAGAGAGATCTTTATAATTTCGTAATTTTATTTTTGATAATATAATCATACATAAAAAAAAAGATTTAACACACCCAAAAAATCTTAGTAATTTTTTAGCACACCCTATCTATACAACTGTTCTAATTTTGTGATATTTATTACTATTTTTCATAAAACAATCAAAAATGACAATTTTCCAGGACACCCAGTATACTCCTATAGAGAATGTAGCTTTCAAGCGTCGTCACCAGATGGCAGCACCGGCGATTTCAAAGCTTCGGCAAAAAGTCGCTAAAGTCTCCAATACACTACTCGCTTCAACATTTCAACGAAGCTCTCGAGGAAGTTAGCCGAAGTTCGAAGCGCATATCTACATATTCGTGCAACCTCACGAGGAACCTAGTCTCTTGGAGTCTGCGCGCTAGGCATCATGGACGTTCAAGTGGCATCTGCCGTTACAATGTATTTATTAGTAGTGTAGTGAGACACATCGTGTTCGAACTTCGGAACGCTTCTAGTCCTTTGACTCAGGCGCTAAAACCGACAATGATCGGAAGTCGGACGAGGCGAGGCGATGTTGCACGAAGCCAAGTGAAGTTCGTTTTTACACGATTGTATTCGATTAACCTCAATTAACTTCACGAGTAGTGTATTGGGGCTTTCACAAATACATACAAACAATGCCGAATTTGTGCGAATGACCGGCAAAATTCTAAAATTTTAACCAAATATTGACGAAACAAAGGCTTTGTTACATAATCTGGTAAATATTCGGAACAAACGTCAACGGTTAATACGCACTTTTTTTTTATAAAACCTTTGGCTTCATGTCATCATAATTTTAAAAAACATCCCAGGTTTTGAATGGTTTGAGGGCAAGGCAGGGTTTATCCTAGCGGGTTTGTGTAATTATCATTGATTGTTATGAAATAAATATTCCGTATTAACCGTTGACGTTTGTTCCGAAGAATTACCCATAATCTCAATAGTTTTCTCCACATAATGATGTTCAAATCTTTACAGATTATCGTAGGTACTTAAATATGGTTCGAGAAATAGAGAAAAGTTTTACCTGCTGGAATTTTTCGGCATTTTTCGTAAAATAAAAACTAAATACGGACAAATCAAAGACTTTGATATATAATCTCAATTGATTTTTCTACAAAATGAAAAACTAAACATTGCGAATAATACCATACAATATCAAGTACGTAGCTCAAATCTAACACGAGAAATTTTCAAGGCAAAGTTAACATTTACTTTGACGTAATATTTTATGGGTTTATTATGAGCTATCGTATATTATATTTACCAAACAACATTCCATGAACAATAAACTATGAATAAAAACAAGTTTACTTACGTTTATTTGATATATTGGTTGGTTTTTCGGGATTTTTCACCACCAGTTATTCTCGGCTCGCACAGGTTTTAGCGGCAAAAAAAAGGACGCTTACAATAATTTCATAGATATTTTATTTAAAATTATTCCGAGTAGCTAGGTTAATGCAGGTTTTAGTTACGTCGAGAATGATAATAGCCCAAGCGATTCTGACCTTGTCTTTTATACAATTTCTCTATACATTAGGATTAAAATCGCATTTTAAAAAAAAGCTTGCCATAAATAATGTAATCAAAATAAACTATGGCGGGCCTGATTGGTGATGCTGGTCAGGGGCGAGGGGCGTATATGTTTGATTTGACCTTGAAACTGCAAAACGCGAGACCAAATTCTTATAGATAAAGCTGAATTATAGATAGGTCAAACTTTGTGTTGTGTCAAGAACATGAATGTCGGAAATAAAGATGGCGGTGATGTCATGAATTCGTCCAAAATCGTATTTGAATTTGCATTGCTTACGTCGCCGATGGGCATATTTCGGTCAAAAATCGTTTAAATGAATTCCAGAGGTGAAAAAATGGTTTAAATATGTCCGCAATTGAACCAGAAAACAGGTAATTACATTAACATTCAGCTAATTTATTTGTAAATCAATTTGAGGTTAAATGACATTTGTATTGAAAAAATATGCTTTCAATTTTACTTTAATAAGTCACGTACGCCTCGAACGTCATACAAATGTCTGTTAATGTTATATTATCGTTAAAGCAAGCTTATGGGTCCGAGTGGTTAATGTTTCACAAATTTTGTTTCAGAAAATGTTCCAGTCTTTGAAGCTTCACATTAGGAACATCTTATAACATTGTTTGGCAGACCATAACATTTTTATTGGCAGGTAAAATTAATAATGCTTTAACTAACTAATTGTCACGCTGTTTTCCCGCTGGGTATTCAGAGTGGACAGACCGCCAACAACTCGGTCTTGGCATACAATCCTTGCCTCATTCACATTCATACATACTATTCTATTATTCTGACTCTTGACGTGGCCCGCCGCAAGCAATGATTCACTTGATCGTGCCAGGTCTTCCTCTGGTTTCCCCGACTTCATTACCACTCACATCTGCATCATATATTGTTCTCCAATGCTCATACGTGTTTTTTTCATTCTTCATATGTATGAACAGATGGGAGAATATTTTTCCCTTCTGATGAACAAAGTATGTCATCACAAGGGAAAAATATTGTACGTTTTGTTTTTAATGTGATAATTCAGTAGAGATTGTACTGCCCTGAAGAAGCTACGGTTGTAGCGAAACCCGGTCGGCATAAAGTATATAAAAAATAAAAGTGGTGTTTGTTTAAATAAAGTTATTGTTTTATTTTAAATGATAATTTTTTTTTCAGAACACATGATGCGGTTTTTACTGTGGGCTGGCTAGGTCCTCGATGAAGGTATATTCTGTTTTATTTCGGTTGAAAGGAAATAGTATTTATATATTTAGAATATGTAGATTTTTATTTCATTCTACAAAAACTAAGATATGTACGGTGACTGCTGGAAAGGAAAAACGGCTAAAGCGCTACATAGCTGTAACATTAAAGATGAACGTATGTCAACGAACAATATAGCTTATTGTGTAGGTTCATCTTTAATGTCACAGCTGTATGTTGCTTTAGCCATGTTTTCTTTACGGCGTCGATATTTTTTTTCAATTCTTCGAATTCACCAAACCAGTGTTTTTATGTGCTATTATCGATTGTCTTTCTGAAAATAAAAAGTATTTAAACATGTACCCCCGAGTTATCATTTTTCAAGCAGAAAAATGTAAATTCGTTGTAGAAAACCATAATCATTATTTGAAAATGTTTTCCTTTTATAAGGAGTTAATATTTCAAGTATTTTAGGTTTTTTACTAACGCTTGATTTTTTTCCTCAGGATAACAGGTTTCCATTTGACAAAGCTCCCTGCTGAGAAAATGAGCTGTTAAACATTATCTAAAGCTCATTCCCTCAGGCTTTGTCAAATGGAAAGTTGTTTTCTAGGGGAAACATAAAACATTTTTCTGCTTTCAAGCATTTTTATTTTTAAATATTTTATTTGGCTAATGAATTAATGAAGTAGGTCGAGTGCAATATTGTCTATGGTGACAAATGGCCTTGAACTTCCTATGTTATTGTCTACGGTAGAACCAACGGTGTTTTCCGTGGTTAAGTTGGTGACAAAAAACTTACTAGGAAAAGGCCCGAAGATATCAATCTAGGGGTTAGTATATTTATGATGCTGGTGATGCTCGAGGACCGGTGTTGGCCCGCGGGCTGTAGTTTGAAGTCTCCTATCCTATCTGTTCTAAGAGGTAAGGAGAATGTTAATTTTATTTAAATGGGAAAATTTCAAAATTATATGGAAGATTGGAGTCGAGTTCAGGAACAAAAAATAAATGGACCAAAAAAATAAAATAAAATCGAGTGTAGTTTACACGCGGTAGAAGTGGAAACTTCCCACATAATCTCAACCAATAGGAGCATTGAAAAGTGAGCTAATAATCAAAGCGGCCACGCGCAGCTTGACAGAGCGCGAGGCTTCGTAGGTACTGTACGTAGGTAAGGTTTCATTATATATATCATTCTCTCACAGGCTAAATCCTATAGATTTATGTGTTTGTCTCTTTTTAGTGTCACTTGTTTCCGTTTCATCGAGTTTCAAATCGCAATGGTGCTATAGAAAATACACTTCAAAATTACAAGTGTGCAGTTCACACGCGGTACAAGTGAAACTTTCAGAAAACTAAACTAGACAAGAGTGGTGGGCAGGCTACGAAGCACTGCAAAAGAGGAGACGCATTATTCTATCTCATTCTCGCAGGCCAAATTCTATAGATGTATGTGTTTGTCTCTTTTTAGTGTCGCTATTTTTCATTTCATCGAGTTTCAAATCACAACGGTGCTAAAGAAGTTCTCACTTCAAAATTTGACAGAAAAGAAATACTTAATAATAATTTAAATGAAAACTAGGCACTTGTAATAAATTATTATCACATTATATTTTTTTTCCTAAATCTAATGAACATTTTGCATTTTTTTTTTAAAGAATGACGCTCCAGCTGTGAGGGAATTTTATTATATATTTTTGGTACGTGGAATGAGATTTTTTTTATACATCGCTGTGTTGCTCGTTGGAACAGAAAAATCATTACTGCCCTTAAATTTTTGACTTTATGATTTAACGATGATTATTGTAGGTGACCGGACAACTCAGAATCATGCAACTTCAGCACCTCCTTTGAAAAGTAATTAGTGATAAAAGCATAGTTATTCCAGAATGTATGCAGGGATAGTGAAATGCAATACATTCAATGTTTCGAAATAATAACTCGAACTCACTATTGTATATGTATAGAAACCCACTATTAACTCACTATTGTATATCAAATCCCCAAATTTTCATCGCAATCGGATGAATTGTTTAGCAACTAATAAGCATAACTAGAAGCAAGCATATATTTTGTATTATAGATTATTATGTTAATAATAGTCTATTTTTTATTAATTTTTAGATATTTTTTTTTATTGTTTGATTTCATTCCTAAATTTTCTAATAGCGAGATGAGCAAAAAAACTTAATTAAGTACTGAAAGAATATACCGGGTGATAAGGAATGTACTTGATTTACTCTAACCAGTGATTCCTGACATTATTTGTAGTAAGAAATGTAAATGAAATTTTGGTCTCCGGTGACATTCTGGATGTTTTTTTTCTATAAAAACCAACAACAACAAAAAGTAGGTAGTAGGAACTAGGAAATAGGTGTTGGACAATTGGAGGCGGAGTAATAAGTTAGGCGGTAAAGCCTCGATGACACACGGCGAGTTTACAAGCTACTATCTACTAAATTTAAAAGCGGGTGAATCGGCGAGTGAGATTGTCATGATGACACACAAAACTGTCCACTCGCTCAGTAGCTCGCGACATTTTTGTAGGAAACTGGACTCGCACGTAGCTGCTAGCGCCAATAGCGGAAATGACGTGGACTAATCCTTCAGACAGTTGACAGTCGAAATCAGCTGGTTTTTGGCAGCCATATTGGAAACACAAATAAACCAATCACGAGTCGGCTTGTAGCGTGTAAAGTTGAGGACCTTTCAACTTTTTCCGTGGATTGTCAACGATCTGCTAGTTAGCAAGTAACACGATGACACTGAGCGAGTTTACTAACAGATAGTGAATTTCCGAGATAGTAGCTTGTAAACTCGCCCTGTGTCATCGACGCATTACTCACTTTCTCGGCTCATAAACCTAACCACACACCTCGGCTGTGTGGCCAATGTTGACATGTGGAAGAATTTTGTTTGTTTTTGATAAAAAAATTTGCGGACACCGGACACCCAACATTTTATTTACATTTTTTACTCCAAATAATGTCAGAAATCAGTGGTTAAAGTAAGTCAAGTACGCCCCTTAACTCCCTGTATAAGTATAAGTGAAAAAGGTTACAACTGAGGATGGAACTTTGTTCACTTACTTGAAATCACTTATAAGGTTTCGACTGATAAAATTGCTTTTCCAGATTTCGTATTTGTAACTTTAAATGATTGTTAATGATACTTAAAATACGTTAAAAACCTAGAACTAGCCGTATTTGCATACTCAAAACAATATAACGTTGATTACGTATCCAAATATGGTCACTCAAATCTTTGAAGCCCGTTTTCTCAGAATATGATCAGCGTCTGTGGAACTTTATTATTCCATGATATGGCAACACCGGCTACAGTTTGTTTTGTTTCGAGTTTTGACATTAGAGAAAGTTATCGACAGTCTGGGCAGTGCTCGCGGGTCTCGTGATTTTAGTGGTTTATAGTGATTTGTTTATTTATGGGTATATTTATGAGCATAAATGACAGCAAACTAAATATGAGTTGGTATATCGTGGTTGTGTTCTCCGGGCGGTCTTGAAGTTTAAGAGGCGGTTCTCCGAATTTCTACCGATTTCTTGCAAACCTCCCTGAAACATTTGAAGTTTTTGAGCTCTTAAAAAAATATATGTTATTCTTGAAGATAATATCTAGAGATTTATCGCGCCGAAACGCAAATTATAAAAAATTCCCTCGATAGAAAAAAATCGCAAAGTATGCTCCAAAAATTATTATAAACACGTTTGTTTCAGTTATTTTACAAGTTATATGAATGAAAAAATTCACAGCGTTTCTTTAAATAAAACTAAAGACAATTATCGCGAGATTTTTACAATTTTTCAAGTAAGTTGTGTTTAATTAAATATTTTAACAACAGGCGCTTGCGTTTTTTAATTCTGAAGATCATTATTACAGGCCGTCTCTGTCTAACGCGCGTGTAACCTATGTGCCTTTCAAATATCCGCCAGTCGCTACCAGGAGAGCTTGCCTGGCGACCTATGCTCGTATTTTTACATGATTTGTCGTAGAATAGAATACATATGGCCAATATGCACCATGTCTACATTACCCAAACTTTTTGAAAGACTAATACTAGACAAGTTGATATCCCGAATTAAATCCACCATCTCACCGCTTCAACATGGATTTATTAAAAGGAAGATCAACCCTTTCCAATTTAATATTGTACACGAATGATATTGTTAATGCCTTGATTGCATCACATCAAACTGATTCCATATATACTGACTTCAGTAAAGCATTTGATAAAGTAAACCACAGAATCTTATTAAGAAAACTGAAATTGTTGGATTTAGAGGGAATATTTTGGAATGGTTTAAGAGATATCTATTGGGAGGGTACTTAGCGGTCAAGGTTGATTCGTTTACTTCTTATACATTTGCAGCCTCGGGAGCGGAGTACCACAGGTATCTCACTTAGGCCCGATATTATTTTGCTTATTGATAAATGATATAGTTAATATTTTTAGTAATGTTAACGTTCTGCTATTTGCTGATGATCTGAAGATACAGTGGGCGGCCAAATTATTATACTCAAACAAAAAAATCGTCACTATCTGTGAAAGTGGTGGCTATAATTAATTTATTATTGGAAAAATGTTATTGTTTTTTAATTTACTGATTAGCCACTATATCTGGCAACACTTTCATTAGTGTGGCAACACATAAATTTTTTTTTTATCAAAGTGGCGGCCGCTAGTATCAGTACATGTTAAAATTATTACTGTGCTGGCTTGTGAAAAGTTTTGGAAAAAATCTTGGCTTCAGTGTTATCGACTTATTATTGATTAAGTGTTCGATTTTTTTTACATTTAGAGTAATTCTACTACTCGATAACACTGAAGCCAAGATTTTTTCGAAGACTTCTCACAAGCCAGCACAGTAAAATTTTTGACATTTTTGACATGACTGATACTAGCGGCCGCCATTTTGATAAAAAAAACATTTATGTCTTCTCACACTAATGAAAGTGTTGCCAGATATAGTGGCTAATCAGTAAATTAAAAAACAATAAAATTTTTCCAATAACATAGTATAATTAATATTTCCACCACTTTCACAGATAGCGACGATTTTTTGTTTGAGTATAATAATTTGGCCACCCACTGTATATAGAACAATCAGAAACGATGATGATCGCGCCATTCTGCAGTTGAACCTGAATAAACTATTTACGTGGTGTTCTGTCAATGATTTACAACTAAACGTTGGTAAATGTCAGATTATTAGTTTTTACAAATGTAAAAATCTTTGTTCCTCTTAAGTTTTCCTATGATATGAATGGTGTTAATCTTATTCGTGTATCACAGATTCGTGATCTTGGTATCATATTCCATGAGAGTCAATGTTCACATCGATCATATTCCATGAGAGTCAATGTTCACATCGATCATATTCCATGAGAGTCAATGTTCAATGTTCACATCGATGAAATAACAAGTGATGCAATGAGAATTCTTGGTTTTATTTTGAGAATGGGTGCAAATTTTAAAAGTGTATCAACATTAAAAAATCTGTATTGCTCGTTAGTAAGAAGCAAATTAGAGTACAATTCCACCATTTGGTCACCATATTACAAAGTCCATTCTCAATTATTGGAAAAGGTACAAAACAAATTCCTTCGGTATATTAATTTTAAAATGAAAATTCTAATCGAACTTATAAATTATAATAACTTATGCGCAGAAACCAGACTCCTTAAATTTTCAGATAGAAGAGTGTTAATTGATTTGTTATTTTTATTAAAAATTATCAAATCTTTAGTTGACTGCCCTAATTTGTTAGAACTAATCTGTATTAATATACCTACCAGACAAACTCGCAATAAAGATATTTTCAATTTTAGCAATACCCTCAATACTAACTATTCTATTAATTTACCAATCCCTAGAATGCATAGCCTTGCAAATAAACATTGTGAATCTATAGATATATTTGCAAGTTTTGCAATTTTCAAGAGACAACTCATCTCTATTTTATCTGCTAATAATTAACTTTTTTATTTTTGTTCTTTTCATAAAACCTCCTCTCATCTTATCATATATTTATAACCTTATTTTATTTTATTTTGCTGTTCTATTTAGTTCTGTTTTATCATCCTACATTATTATACACATATAATTGTTTGTTTATACCTACTAACTAGCTTTTACGCATTGCACTTAATTGTATTTCAGGTCTAATTACTGAGTTTTCTTATTACTCATACTATTTCATTTATTTTATGATGTTTAATTTTTTTAATGTTTTTAATTTCTGTTATGATGTTCTATACCTTGTGATGATGATTGCTTTATTATTTATTCTGTTTTATTGGTTTAGTAACATATGAGTACTGGGGTGTCCCTTATTTTTCAAAGTTTTTATTTTCTAATGCATAGGTATTAGTTTTGTTCCTTTGTTTCTAAAACACTCGGAAAAAAAAGTTTACCTTATTCGGAGCACGATAACCTGTGCCGACTTGCACCGAATCATGTTCATACAAGTTACGCGGAAGTAGCGGCGCGCACTCGCGGCATTTGTCATTTGTTTTCAGTTATTCTCGTGATTAACACGTATTGTTTTACATTTAAAAGATGGCAGTGGAATTAAGAAGCAATAAAAAAGTATTTTCTTAGTTGGTGACGTAAATTATCAAATAACAGGCGCAAAGTTACCGTCTAACCGGCAAGTTCTTGCAGTACTTTTTTTCAACATTCGTGAAGTTAAATTGACTGTTGTTAGTGAAAGCGCGAATCTCGTCATTCTGATTCTATAGAGTATTTTATTTTAGGAAAAGGCTAGAATCCCTACCAGAGCTATACCTAACTGTGTAAAAAAACTTGTGGATCTTCACCATGCTTGGAGGGAGTTGCAAAAACATTCCAAAAAAACCACTTTATGACTGGAACCTAGATGTCAAAGTATAAATAATGTGCTGTGACATAACTGCGTCTAATACAGGGCGATTGAAAGGCGCTTGTGTACTTTTGGAACAAAGACTAGACAGGGAATTACTACTCTTTGCTTGCCGCCATCACATTAACGAACTGGTTTTAAAATGTGTGTTTGAAACAAAAATCCAAAAGTCACTAGTAGCCCTGATATCCCAATGTTAAAAAAGTTTAGAGACCACTGGAAAACTATTAATCCTGCTGCTATTGAAACATACACCGATATCGTCACACATCATTTTTGTAATACAAAAAAAAGAAGAACTGTTGACATTTTATAATCAAGAACTGCAAAAAACCATTGTACCTACGTGACGATTATCGTGAACTGATTGAAACATCTATTATTTTCTTAGGAGAAGATAATGAGAAAAAAATTAAAATCAGACCTGATCAGACTTCCTGGAGCGATGCATCAAGCAAGGTGGATGGCTAGAGCTATTTACTCTTTAAGAATATTTCTGTTGCAATCCCAGTTCAAAATTAGCTCAAAGGATAAACGAGCACTTCAAGACGTTTGTTTATTCATTGCGGTTATATATGTGAAACCCTGGTTTGGATATAGTCTGGCGGTGAAGCTACCAAATGAAGATTTGTGCTTTTTAAAAAGGCTTAAGGAATATGAAAATGTTGACAAATTGATCTCCAAAGCAGCCCTGAGCAAGTTTAGTCAACATCTTCGGTACTTTTCAGAAGAAATTGCCCTTTTATCACTATTTGATGATGAAGTTAATGCACAAACCAAGGGAAACATTGTAATGAACTTACAAAGAGAGAGTTTGTATGATTCTGGGAAGAGATACATTCCATAGAAAGAAGATATGTCTGATTTTTTGTATGGTAAGTAGGAATACATAGTTTTATTTTTATACTGTTTTCACTAAACTGATAATAATACTTATTTATTATTGCAGGAAAATTATTAAGTGATTTTCTGTCTGTCAAAAGCACAAACTTATTTTCTCGATTAAAAATTGATGAGAACTTCCTCCAGAGACCCATTTCTTTGTGGGACGAAGATTTTGCCTATATAGAGGCAAAAAGAAAAGTAATGATACAGCTGAAAGAGCTGTAAAACTTATGCAAGATTTTCATGGTTTGATCACTGCAAAGGTAGAACAAAAGCAATTTTTGCTACGCTGTGCGCAAGAGCATAGAAATCTGTATCCAGACTGTTAAAAAGAGACCCTCAAAGGAAAATATCCTGCCTTATCTGTAATTTTATCTTCTTTTAATAAATATTTTTTTAAAATATAAATATTTAGGCCGCTTATTTTGCACTGTTTATGATTTATTCCTTCTGTGTACTCCCTGTGTGTAATAAAATTTTATTATTATTATCATTATTTCAAATGATTTAGCTACATAACGAAAAGGGTTAAAAATAGCAATTTTCAAAATCTTCAGAGCTCTGTCGGCACGGGTTAATGTTGACGTAGGAAGATAAAAGTTTGTATTTAAGTTAGTCTGGGTAGTACAAAAATAGTGGGTATGCATTTTGATATCAAAAAAATAATTTTTTCAACCATATAAGGGACAATTATTGAGTACACAATTATTATTGTTATTATACTTTTCCTTCTATGCTTGTAAAAGCCCACTAGGGCGTAAATAAATATAAATAAATAAATATTTTTTACCAAACTCGATATTGGCTCTCGCATTTCGCAGTCAGATTTTATTATTCTGTCGGGACTTGCGACTTGCGTGCGGCAATTGCGTGCTACTGTTAAACTGTGGGGAATCAGAAATCTTGATTTAATGAATTATGATTTTTTAAAGATTAATAATACAGTTAATTGAAATGTAACTCTTAGATATACTTTTATAAAATTTATATGCACATTTATAAAATTCAATTTACGTTTTCGTTTGTATTGGACTAACGGTTAATGTAATGGTCCCAGTCTTATTCTTTACTAGCTGGTTCCCGGCATGCGTTGCAATGCCATATTCAAATAAATACATTTTTCTCCCGGAATCACTTTCCCGTGCGTCCCCGTTCCCCTCCCGCATCTAATACTTTCTTGCGTTTCTAATTCTTACATTTTTAAACTCGTGATATCTTTCGAATGGTATGTCCGAATTGAATAATTCAAAAAGTTACATAAAGGTATTGAATCTTTCTTGAATATGAAGTAATTTATTTTGATAAGGATTAAAACCAAGATACAAATGAAGAGCCTTTTCAAGCGGCGACATTTTATTTAATTTTTTTAAATAAAATAACACTGATTGTGGCATAACTATAATAGTTAGACATATCCTGTTGCGACACTTTTTGTAAATAATGATGTATTCTGCAAAGTCGTAGTACATTATTTTAATCTATCATCAATAGTTTTCGCAGCGCACGCGATGTAAAGAATATTTTAGGTATTTTTTTTACACCTTGGGTTACATTATTGGAGTTTTAGTAAGGATCCCTATTTTTTTTAAATAAAATATAGCCTATGTCACCCGGGGATAGTGTAGCTTCCCAAAAGTGATCGAATTTTTCAAATCGGTTTAGTAGTTTCGGGGCCTATTCAATGCAAACAAACAAACAAATCTTTCCTCTTTATATAGTGTAGCAGATAGTAGATTATGGTCCCAACAAATAACAAGCGTTATTACTAGGTTGTCATTTTACTTAGTTTCATTCGTCATGAACACGTTAATGCACCTGTTGTCGCTGACGTCTATAAATTATTACATGTGTATAGTTAAATGAATATGTTTGACAAATTAAATAATAAAACATAGATAAACTTAAAATAACATCTAAAAATATAACCAAAAAGAATTCGAAATAAAATTGACAGCACTCTGAAAATCTTAAACTCTTAAAAATGGTAGAAACTAAATTTCTCGCCAATGTGCATAAATAATGCCCCAGCTTTTTAAATAATCACAAAAACGAATTCTGTTGGAGTACAAGTACACGCCTGTACCTAGTATGCAAATCCTTTTGATATGAAAAAAAAACTTAAAATATATAAATATTTTTTTTATAGTAATAAATACCTCACAAGAGTCTCAGCTGCTCCCGTCTGGAGCCAGTGAGACTATGGCATCCCCAATTGGGGTATGTTGTGAGGCTGAAGGAAGTGGGGAGGGGAAGGAGATGGGGGAGATGAAGGTGGGGAAGTACCTGGCTATTCAGATCTGGTCACCAAACACGGCTAGCGCCATTTCAAGCAACGAATTCTGAATGGTGGTCTTACACCATAGCGATACTGAGAGTATCTTTCACTCTGGAACGTGCCGCAAATATACTACATGTATATTATTTTGAATTAATAAATTGTGAAAACACAAATTAATCAAATAAAATTTATTTGCCACGCCGGGATTCGATCCCGCCACCTTCGGTATGCGTGTCAAGAGCCTCACCGCTGGACTACGCGCCGGTCGTCAAAATGTAAATAATATTCATGTTATTATAAATTCTAAACGTGGAGATCCGCAAGATAAATAAAAGAAGTCAGGGACGCCCGAGGAAGACATGGCACGACCAAGTGAATCATATACTTAGGTCGGGCCATGTCAAGAGTCAGAATAATAGAAGAGCATGTGTGAGACGATGTATGAATGTAAACGAGGCAAGGAGTGTGTGCCAGGATTGAATTGTTTGGCGGTCTGTCCTCTCTGCCTACCCCTGCGGGGAAACGGCGTGATGGTTAGTTAGTTACGAGTATATCTTCTATTGTAATAATATCTTCTATATCTCATATTAGAATAATGGACAGGATATCCGGGGGTAAAGTGCAGAAACTTTATCAGGTGATTCTACATGATGGTAGAAGTAAAAGAGATGTACAACTTTTTTCGAAATTTCATTTTTTTGTATGTATAAATTATCCAATTATTATTATAAAATTTAAAAAATCTTTAATTCATTCCACAGTTTGTGAATCTTCGTTGAACTTCAAGACCGCCCGGAGAACACAACCACGATATATCAACTCATATTTAGTTTGCTGTCATTTTCATAGATGTCTCTAATGAGGCACGCTAATTATTATCTGCGCTATTAAATACACCTCCTATGCAACCGTTTTAAAAGTAAATATCACGACTGGTCCAAATTGAAATTTTTCGTGCGGATAACTGAGCTATACCTAAATAATTAAATTGTTTTCCGTAAATGGGAAAACAACGAAAAAAAAGTCGTACTTCTAAGCGTAGACATTTTCTCAAAAATCGAGAACGTATGATGGACTCTATAAGGTGAGAAGAAAAAATAATATTTTGATTTTATTAATATAATACTCGTATTATTTACTATTATGTAATATTTATTATAAAAAATAATTTTCAATTTATTTGTGTATTATGTATAACAAAGGTGACGAAATTGTTTTATTTTTTACAGAATGCGTACTTTGGGAAATAAATCTATTTCCAATGCTTCGGAAACTGAAATTCCCGGGTAAGCTTTTTTAATTAATTTACTTTACGTTTATATTTATTTCTCATTTATAACTAAAATAATTTTCAGAACCCTCTGTGTTCTATTTTCGACAGTCAGTAGATAGTTAGGGAAACAAAATCAACCTGCATTTAACTTACAAGGTTCTAACATCACGTTTTTTTTATATTGGTAAGCTCTGGCGTTATGAATTAGCTGTGGCGTTATGAAATTATATATTATACGTTTATTGGCAAATCGTGTTGCTAAGTAAATGTTTGACGTAAGCTGTCATATTTGTTTAGGTTACTATGGAGATTTCTTTGATACCGAAAATTCAAATATGAGTATTCTAATATGAATATTTAGTGTAGGTAGATACAAATATAAAATAGGTACTAATCTACATTTGACCTAAGCTAACAGCTATACTAATATTATGAATGCGAAACGGAGCGTATTTGATTGTTGATTGATTGGGGGAGGGGGAGGGGTAGTACGGGGGGAGTGGGGGGTGGGGGAAGGAGTGGGGGGGGGGGGACGAATATGCGATCGGAGCCGGGGGCAAAAGCTAGTCTTAAATATTTGTAACACGTTCTTCAGAATTAATTAAAATGAACGCGGCGGAAAGGTCGAATCTCCAGGCCCGCTAGGGCGAATTCGACTGCACGTTCGACAATACGCCGTGCCGCGGGGTATATTTTTTTACACGCTTTCTTCACTTACGTCGTTAAGATTCCCACATTATTTTTCTTCTTTTCTTTTATAGGGCAAAGTCGACAGTAGATCCGTCCAATACATGGGTCGCGAGTCGCAATTTGTATACATAACTTCTTTACTTACATCGTTAAGATTCTGAATGGTGATGATGAATACATATTATATTTTTTTATACAAGGCGTCCGGGGGTAAAGTGTGCAACGAAGGTGATTCTACATTAAGTTAAAGTAAAAGAGATAAATAATTTTTTTCTAACGTTTTTAGGTAGTTTTCGGGGAAAAAAGTTGAATTGTTTGCTTAGAAAAAAGTATATTCTTCTATGGAAAAATATTTTTTATAAGGGAAAAAAAATATTGAAATTTCGAACAAAAGGTTATTTTTACTTCATGTAGTCATGTAGAATCTCCTCCTGAAGTTTGTACACTTTATCCCCGGAAACCCTGTATAGATAACCTTATGAGAAAAACCTTAATTAATTTAGTTTTTTTTTTTAATATATAAAAATATAAGTATATATTTTTTCATTAACTCCACACAAGAGGCCCTGAAGAAAATGATTCCCCTCAATCCTTTATCATGTTTGGGGATGCTGTGTAGAAGGTATTTTTTATGAAAGGTAGGAGAGGAAGATCTGGGAAGGAAAGGGTATTAGGGGTGGGTAGGAATCTGTGACGTGTGTGGGAGTGCTCAGTAGGTAATAAAAAAGGTATATGTATCCATTGGCGCAGCTAGTATGGATGGCACCCGGGGCGAATAGCGTGGTTGGTGTCACCCCCCCCCCCCCCCCCCCCCATTAATGTTGAGAAACACTAATTTCGACTCATACACAAATTGTTGTGGGGGGGGGGGGGGTGGCTAGAGAATTGCGATTGGGGGGGTGCCACCCGACCGAGCGTCACCCCCCCGTCGGATGGCACCCGGGCGGTGACGAATCACGTCAGAAACTGCTTGTAAGTAAATGTAAAATTTTAAATTTTTCTCATTTGTTTGTACGCTGCCCTAAAACGATTTATAAGGTATATATGTTTTTTTGTATTCGGATAGCTGATGACATTTTAAAAAATAAAGTCCGCGTTACATACCCTCTAAAGCTAAAGTATCTGGAACTGGGTTATTTTTGTGATTGAAAAAATAAACGCGCTCAAGACTGTAGACAAACAAAGGGCAAAATGCGAAGCACAAAGCGAACTAAATGCTGCTATATGTTATGCGCCCTTTTTGTAAATGGGTACGTAAACCAAACTGAATTGGCCGGTTTATTATCTTGGTCTATTATATGGAATCTTCATTAGAACTACTGACTATATCAACGAACAATACATAGTTCATATTGACAAAAATCATGTTAGTTTGCTATGTGCCAACACATTTACGTATTTATTTTTCGTATAATTTGACGTCGTCCCACTCTCAAAGCATCTCGCGTACTGACGAGAAATAACTTCTGCCTTGGTTTATATAATGGCGCGAGACAAAGTATTATTGAAAAACGGTTTTTATTTTTATAAGCATTGTTTTTATGCTTTTTAAAATAATTTTATTGTCTAACCGTTTAGAAAACATTGATGTGGTGATAATGTATATTTTTTTAATTCTCCTATATTTAGAATTAAAGGATATAATCGAACTTTGAGCTATTTTTAGAGGTTCCGTAAATATTTTTTTACGCAATTGTTTTAAACATTTTAACACGTTTTGTTATTTCACCATTTAGAAGAATAATTTATTTGTTCAAAACATAATATTATTTTCTAATAAACAATATAGAAATTTTCTAAAAACTGCATCAAAAACATGCAAATATGCTGCGATTGCGGTAAGATCCCCTTAACAGATGGCGCTAATGCAAAACATTAATTTCTTTATTTATTTTAATGTGACGATGGAACCTCTGCAGGAAAGTTTTCAAAGTATTAATCGTAGAAAGAACCGAATCGCAAATTCTGCTTTGGGAAAACGGAGTCTTAATTGGGAAGTGGGGTTTTGAATGTAGTACAGGGCACAGCGAGTACAGAGTTTTCGGAATTCAAGTAGGTACAGAGGATGGCAATTTATTTATGACTTCCTATGTTCCTCTGCAATTAATTTATCAATCAAACACTTCAGATCCAGATAAAATTTTATGTAAAAATTCGCGCCACTCTTCCACCAGATTTTTCTCAGTTTGCCAAGGAAACAAAAGAACTCCCTGTGCAAGAAGAAATTTACATCAAAAACAAAATTAATAATTTGCAGCCATCGACATATGAATTAGATAAGGTCGAAATCAAGGTCCGACATTCGTTACACTTAACAATGGTTGATGGAAAGCGAATCTCCATCACTGTAATGTTACATTTGCAGCGCGTCGCCGAAAGAGATGAACGATATCAACAAATCTTTAAATAAACCAGTTGATGCTAGTAGGTACCAGTTTGACTTGTCACCACCTCATTCGTGGATACGATTTTTCGAATATTTCATAAAATATTCGAAATGGCAGATTAGGTTAGGCGAAGACAAGGTTCGTTTAGCACAGAGAAAAAAATATATCCAAATTGAACCTAGGCATTGACGGCACGAAATCACCAATATACGTAAGCGAACACCTCTCTCCCGCACACAAGGCCCTGCACGCAGCTACAAGGATCAGAGCCAAAGAAACTAATCATAAATTTGTGGATCAGAAATGGGCGTATCTTCGTTCGAAAGGATGAAAACTCCGCGCGCGTGGTGTTAATCCGTAATCATGACTCCTTGGCTTCTCTTACCTAATTTATCTATTGTTATATAACTATATAATGTATAATATGTATGTCAAATTCACAACAAAATGGATATTAAAATTTTCTATCAAAATGTAAGGGGAGTTAGAACAAAAACAAATGACATAAAAAATGAAATTATGATCAACAATTACGATGTTATCTGCTTCACTGAAACTTGGTTAAATTCATCAATATTTAGCAATGAATTATTTGACGAGCGTTATCTAGTTTTTCGAAGAGATCGCGAATCCACTAATTCTACATCCAAAGAAGGCGGTGGAGTTTTAGCAGCAGTCGATAAAAAACTAATAACAACAAACAAATCATCTTGGGAAAGTGATGGTGAGGATCTATGGTTATCGATAAAACTGCATGAATATTCGAACTCATTTATTTACATATGTATACTTTATATTCCCCCCAATTTGTCTGTTGATGAATACTCTAAAAGAATCAAGAATATTCAGGATGTTTATTTACAACACAGTAATCCCAAATCTAAATTTTTAATTATTGGTGATTTTAACTTACCTGAGATTAAATGGACACCCAGTGTTCCCGAACCCAAAATTTCAAAATCGGGAGAATTTTCGCCTAAAAATCGGGAGAATTCGGGAGAAAACGGGAGAATTTTGAAGAAATCGGGAGATTGTTATGTATATAACATAGGTTAATTGTCGTTTTAAGTTAGTACTGGAATCTATGAGGCGGCACCTTAGCATTGTCTATTGTTGTTCATCCTGGCAACACCAGAGAGGAGCGGAAATGGGATGGTGGCACTTCCCGGCGGGCTTCCGCCCGCCGGAGGTCGAGTCGGGGCATTGGAGATAATCGGGGAATATGAAGTGCATCGGTGCCAAATCATAGATTCAAGAAGTTCCCGTTAAGTTCGGGCGGTTAATATAGTGCCGTTACAAGTTTATTTGAGTTCCCGTTATGGTTTCGACCCCGCTAGTCGCGCTCCGGAAAAAGTGTTGTGTTCACACATGGCCGAATTGTATTTCGATTAGGAATAGGAAAGTTCAATCTGGACAGTAAACGCCCCTGCCTTTAGTCCCAGAAACACCGTGGGCTAGTATGATTTCCGGCCAATATAATGTTCTACCCGATCTCCGCCAGGAGGTCTCCTGGTGTATCAGTTCACCATACACGTGCGTGACTCATCTTTTGCAATCAGCGCCAGCTTACTCCACCGTGGGACGTGGAGTAGCCTTATTTGCTCGCGCCAGAGTATTTGCTCATGCTGCAGAGGCCATCTTTTGCAATCAGCGCCAGCTTACTCCACCGTGGGACGTGGAGTAGCCTTATTTGCTCGCGCCAGAGTATTTGCTCATGCTGCAGAGGCCATCTTTTGCAATCAGCGCCAGCTTACTCCACCGTGGGACGTGGAGTAGCCTTATTTGCTCGCGCCAGAGTATTTGCTCCTGCTGCAGATGCCAGAGGGTTCCTGCCACCAATATCGCCAGCTTACTTCACCGTGGGACGTGGAGTAGCCTTATTTGCTCATGCTGCAGATGCCAGAGGGTTCCTGCCACCAATATAGTCAGCGCGCATCACCGTGGGACGTGGGCCGCTGCACCAACCTTAGTCACCGGGAAGATCCCTCATCGTCTAAACGATCGCGTTAATAGTCAGATTACTTTAGCTATAGTTTTCGGTTATGGTCTGTGGGGGTAAGTTCTATCCTATCTGTACTATTACATGCAATATTTTAAATAAACCTATATGGTTAGTCCATTTATAATTAACCTTATTTTATTTACAAAACCTGGTAATTCCTGCCTATGCCTGACATCTTAGAACATAATTCCCCGCTCTGGGAGGGGGGAACTCTGCTCTACCGCTGTGCTGGTCGATTTGGCGGGTCTGAGGCTGAGGATTCCTCGGGTTCAGATCCTGGCGCGTCCGGTACTAACCGGCAAAGTCATTTCGACCACTCACTATAATTAAATCCCTTTAATAAATATGCCGCCTATTTTGGGGCGACTTTGACCCTAACAAGATGACTAGAATTATTATAATAAAATTCATCCCTTGTCAATATTCCGAATCCCTTTTATTATTCCGATGCAGAACCTTAACAACAAATGAAAAAACCCATAAGCCCCGCCATCAATACGATTATTTTAGATGTTGCCCATGGAATAACGCAATTTTCCCTAACGTTCAACGGGGACTTACTTTACGTTTGGAAACTCAGCACAACTTTTTATGAAACTTCGACTTTGGGGGCCGTTCAAGTATTACGTTACGCAATTTAGGGGGGGGGGGGTCTTGTTAAATGTTACTCTGCGTTATCTGTGCGGGAGGGGGATTCGAAAAACGCGTTACGTAACATGTTTAAATAAAAAACTAGGGAATGCTCAAATTGGCAGGCCTTTTCGTTTATGTTTTACAGGGAATTCTTCGACTGTATTGTACGTCATTTTTATTTTATTTTTGTTGTCAGTATTCGTTAGTGTTTTAAACACGAAATACGCATAAACACAAATTGCTGTAGTGAGTGTTGTTAAAGTGAGTAACTATAATTTCCTCAAAGGTAAGGTCAAATGCGTAAGATTGACATCATCAACTATTCTTGGCCTATAAATGCTCTATAACAAGGGAAGAACATGAAGAGTTGCGATCAGGACACGAAAAAGGTTTCTCTCCACTGCGAATCAGCGATTTCTTTCTTAGACGTCCCTTTTGAGAACATGAATAGTTGCAGTTGGGACACGAAAAAGGTTTTTGTCCACTATGGGTTATATGTGATATTTTGGATGTTCTTTGCGATAACATGAATAGTGGCAATCGGGACATGAAAAAGATTTTCCTCCACTATGCGAAAACTTGCGATATTTTAGATTTATCTTCGTAGTAGGTACATGTATAGTTTCACTCAACACATGAAAATGGCTTTTCTACACTATGAATCGCGCTGTGGATTTTAATAACTGCAAAAATAACTTCCTTTCGCGATCTTTAATAATTGCATTCGGGACAAGAAAATGATTTTTGTCCGCTGTGGATAAACATGTGATTTTTTTGGTGCCCCTTTGTAAAACATAGTAAATAGTCGCAGTAGAAACATGTAAAAGGTTTTATGTTACTGTGATTCGGCAAATGATTTCTAAGAAGTTCTTTTGTACAACATGAAAAAATACATTCGGGACATGAAAAAGATTTTTGTCCACTGTGGGTAAACATGTGAATTTTTAGATACCGTTTTGTAGCGCATTTTTTCAAGAAGAAGAATGGTTGCGGTAAGGACATGGAAAGGGTTTTCTCCATTGTGGGTAAACACGTGATTATTAGATTTCTCTTCGTAGTACAAGAATAGTTGCAGCCGGAACATGAAAAAGGTTTTTCTCTACATGAATCAGCAATTGAATTTTTAGATATCCCTTTTGAGAACACGAATAGTTGCAGTCAGGACATGAAAAAGGCTTTTATGTTCCGTGAATTATACTGTGGATTTTTAAATCTTCCTTTTGAGAACTTGTATAACTGCATTTAGGACAAGAAAATGGTTTTTGTCCACTGCGGGTAAATATGTAATTTTTTGATGCCTCTTTGTAGAACATGAATAGTCGCAGTAGAAACATGTAAACGGTTTAATGTCACTGTGAGTCAGCAAATGATTTTTAAGAAGTTCCTTTGTACAACATGAATAATTGTAGTCGGGACAAGAAAAAGGTTTTTCATCACTGTTAGTTAGCAAATGCCGTTTTAGTTATTTTTTCGAGGAGAAGAAGAGTTGCAGTCAGGACATGAAAAGAGTTTGAGCGCCTTGTTAGTGCATCTCTTCCAGAGACAACGTTGATGTCTTGTTGCAACTTTTTTGCTAGGAGCAGGCCAACTTATTTTGCATAATGGGACATAAAAGTCCCACGCGTTTTTATTATATTGGGAATATTTCTTTTTTTTAGCAATACTTCTACTCGTACCTGCATCTGCATCAGGGTCTGAGGTGGTCATAATTTAAAAAAAATATATATTAAGTTAGTAGAACAAAGTACTGAAAAACCTTCTGATACGAAGAGGCGTTACGTAATAAATTATAAATTCAACCTCATAATTCATATATGATCGGTTTGCATGGGTCTATAATGGAGATATGCTTAGATTGCGGTATTTTGTAATTATTCTGGTCAATACTATACACAATTAGTTGCCTGTTGAGTGGACGAAAAATCGATGAGAAACGAATTCGCACAGAACTTCGAAAAATCGGGAGATTTTGATGCCATTCCGGTAGATCGGGACATGAAGTGAAAAATCGGGAGATCTCCCGAAAAATCGGGAGCTTCGGTAACACTGTGGACACCTGACATAGCATTTAACAACAAAATTCTTGCTCCGTCAAACTACATTAGCCATAAAGCTCACTGTGTTGTCAATTTGGCCTCGGTGTGTAACCTTCACCAATTTAATTATGTTCTTAATGGAAATTCTAATATTCTTGACCTGATTTTTTGCGATCATTGTAATATTAATCTGTCCAGAACAACAGGGTTATCTAATGTCGACATTCATCATCCCCCTTTTGAAATCATTTTAAAACATGAAAAATTAAAATACTTAAAAGATAATCACTGCCCTTTTAAATACAATTTTAAGAAAGGAAATTATGAAGGATGTCGTCTGGACCTGTCAAATGTTAACTGGATCTCACTTTTCAGTAACTCAAATGTCAACAATAAGGTACAATTATTCTACGATACTTTATGGGATATTATTGATAAACATATTCCAAAAAAAAAGACACAAATTGGAAATCACTACCCCAGATGGTTTAGTCAGTCTCTTATTAAGCTCCTCAAAGAGAAAAATAAGGTAAGACTGCGGGCTAATAAATATAAAAACCCACTAGACTATACTGAGTTTGCTATTCTAAGAAAAAGATCCAAAAAAATGCAAAAAGAATGCTATTTATCATACATTAACTCTGTTGAACAAGGCATAAAGGAAAATGTAAAAGCTTTCTGGGCATACTCAAAATCAATGCGCACTACTAATTGCATTCCCAAATTAATGCACCTGGACTCTATATCTGCAGATAATGGACAACAGATTGCCAATCTGTTCTCTAATTATTTTGCATCCGTTTATACCCAATCTAATCCCTTATTATATACTGCCACGCCGAAAGTTATACAAAACAACCAATTTAATCTTGGCAAAATCAACGTTAGCATGGAAACCATCAAATCTTGTTTAGAAAAAATTGATACATCTAAAGGTCCAGGACCTGACAAAATACCTCCCTTGTTTGTAAGATGTTGTTCCAGCGCGCTGATTAAGCCACTTTTTATAATTTATAATGAATCATTAACTACAGGAACTTTCCCAGATCTATGGAAAAATGCAAATATTGTTCCAATACATAAATCTGGTGATCAATCTTTTGTGAAAAATTATCGACTAAAGTATATTAATTAATATAAATAACTAATTAGAAGAATCTATTTTTTTTTTTTATTTTTTTTTATTACATTAGTTACATTTATACAGCAAAATTACATAATAATAATAATATTTCAAATAACTGTAGATATTAAAATGTGTACAAGTGTTATTATGTCTTGTACGTTATTAGTTCCTAGCTAGGCAGATTGCCTGTTCTAAGGAACCAAATGCTGGTGAAAAATGCCAAAAATGTCTTCTGTAAAAAAAAGAAAAAACAAAATATTGTTTTTTTTTTTTTTTATAGATTAAATATACATATACTAAGTTTAAATATACTATACTAAGTTTTTACTGATTGTGCCATTAATAGTTAGCCATGTGTAATTTTAAGTTTTAAATGACATTATTTAATAATTTTTCAGACTCAATCCTACCTAAGTCTATCAACCATTTAGTTATTATTGTACCGATGCATGCCATTTTACATGTTTTAATATTTAATTCTGGTGGGATTTTATTATACAATTTCGGTCCCAGATATGTATACGTCTTTTGAAACTTTGCCGATTTGCTCCCTGGGACCACGAGATCCTTTCTGGTGTGACTTCTTGTTATATATTTATGGTCAATTTGCTTAAGATTTTCTACATTTTTATGTACGTGGATAATAACCTTTTTTATATAGTTTTGACGAACATCAAGTACATAAAATTTTTTGTAGAGCTGATCGCTAGAAAACCTATAGGGTTTACGCATAATGACTCTAATTATGGATTTCTGGGCCTTCACTAATGGATCCAAAATTGTTCTACCTGACGCTCCCCAACCAATACAACCATACGTTAAGATGGGGTTGCATAATCCGAAATATATTTTTCTTAAGTCTTGTTGTTTGATTATGTTTCTTAATACAAAGAATACATGAATCAATTTTCTTACCCTTATTGAAAGTTTGTCGATGTGAAATTTCCACTTAAGATGATTGTCTATAATAACGCCTAGATATTTGATGTTTTTCACACTCTCCAAAGCTTCACAGTTGCAGTTAGAATCAATATTATCGGAATTACAGTTAGTCTTATGTGTTTTTATTGTGTATGATGTACTAGGTTGTCCTATTATAGTTGAACTGAATCTTATGTATTTAGTTTTAGCTATATTTAATGTAAGTAGATTTTTGTCAAGCCATTGTTTTATCGCATTGATTCCACTTTCAGCATGTTTATGTGTTTGAGTCCAGTCGTCTCCTTCAAATATAGCTACCGTATCGTCAGCAAATGTAATAATTTTTCCGCCTACTTTTAGGTCGCATAACTCATTTATGTAGATTATAAATAGAAGAGGTCCCAATGTGCTTCCTTGCGGTACCCCAAAGTTAGTGTGTAGTGAATTACTTACTATTTTTCCCAATTTGAGTTGCTGGCTTCTACCTGTTAAGTAACTCTTTAACCATTCGTAGGGCATTCCTACAATGCCAATATTTTTTAATCTTTTGAGGAGTAATTTATGTGAAATCGTATCAAAAGCCTTGGCTAAGTCTAAGAACAGTGCAATGTTTTTCTTTCCGCGATCTATATTTCTAGAAATATGTTCTGTAAGTTGCGCTATAGCATCGTCCGTTCCCCTCCCCGGCCGAAAGCCAAACTGATTTTTGCTTAAAAGTTTTCGGCTCTCTACATAATTACTTAATCTATTTTTAAATATTTTTTCTATAATTTTTGAGATAGCACTTAACAGGGATATTGGCCTATAATTGCCCACTTGGTTTTTAGGTCCACTTTTGTAGATCGGTACCACTAAAGACTTTTTTAGATGGTCGGGGAAAACCCCTGAAGAAAAGCTTTTATTGAAGATGTTCGATAAAGGTGATGCAATATTGTGTTTAATGATTTTGAGTATATGAGTGTTGAGACCGTCAGGACCTTTCGAATGTGTATTATTGAGATTGTCAATAATTTTTAAAACCTCTTCATTTGTCGTAATATATATATAATCTGTCGTAATATATATATAATTTGTCGTAATATATATGTAATCTATAATTTATATTTTTGTATTTTCACACTTTAAACCCCAATTATGCATTAATCAACATGGATTTGTTCCCAACAAATCCACAACCTCAAATCTTCTCGACTTTTGTTATTACGTTTGTAATGCTTTTAATGAAAGAACTCAAGTAGATGCCATTTACGCAGATTTTCAAAAGGCGTTTGATAAAGTTAACCATTCTATTTTACTACAGAAACTTGATCGAATAGGTATTCACGGTGATCTATTTAGATGGTTTAAGTCTTACTTGGAACATAGAACACAATTAGTACTTATTAATGGGTATGAATCACCTCCCGTAATTGTAACATCAGGCGTACCCCAGGGGTCTAACCTTGGCCCTCTACTATTCTTAATCTTTATTAATGACCTTGGCCCCATGTTACGCTGTGATTTTGTTCTATTTGCCGATGATCTCAAGATTTACCGTAAAATTTCCACTGATTCTGATCACGTTAAGCTTCAAGAACACCTTTACACACTAAATAACTGGTGCATTCAAAACGATATGTTTTTCAATATTGAAAAATGTTACATTATTACTTTTACTCTTAACAGAAAACGAAAGGATTATGCATATTCCATTAATAATGTTCTATTAAATGCAGTCACCACTATAAGAGATCTAGGAATCACTCTTGATTAAAAGTTTATGTTTGATGTACACATCAGTAAAATTATAAATAAATCATTGAAAATGATTGGATTCATCCATAGAATATCAAAACCATTTAAATACCCCCAATCCATTATAACCTTGTACAACTCGTTGGTCAGAAGCAATTTGGAATATGGGAGTGTTATCTGGAATCCACATTATTTAAAATATTCTAAAACAATTGAATCTGTGCAAAAAAAAATTCCTAAGACTGCTATCATTTAAACTTGGATTTAATGCCATACTCCAATCCTATGAGGAACGATTACAACACTTTAATTTTACAACATTGGAAAAAAGAAGACAATTTGCTGACTTAATATGTTTATATAAAATTATTCATGATAAACTTTTAACCACTCATTGTCTGAGCAACATACATATTAAAGTTCCTAATAGACGTAACTTAAGAAGTCAAAATATATTCCATATTGAAATATTTAATAACAATATTGCATATTTCAATCCACTGTCTCGAATGTGTCGTTTGTACAACACAATTGAATGTGACCTTATTGATATCTTCGCAAACAGTCTCGAATATTTTAAAAAACAAATTAAAAATCTTCTACCATGATATGTCATGGAAGAAGATTTTTAATTATTGTTAATTGATGATATGTCATGATTGATGATATGCTACGATTGTTAATTGCTTTATTATTATGTCTTTTCTTTATTTTAACTTTATTATCCTTTCCAGAAACGTTTCTTTCTCTGTACACTTACCATGTTTTAAATTTCTTGTCTTATATTTCTTTTCTATTATTATTATTATTTCTGTTTTCTTTTCACTACTAGAATCTCCGTCTAGCAACAACTAAACCTTAATTACGCATGCTGTGAAAATTTCTAATTGGAGTGTTAATATCAGCTCATATTCCAACGTAATAATATTAATGCAATAATTTGTTAACACTCTGTAAATGTTTCAAACAATAAATAAATAAATAAATAAATTCAATTCAGAAAAAGATTGGGGTTAATCGTTGACAAGCCACAAAGTGGTGGAAGTGGAACTTCAAATGATGGCAATACAGCTAGAATTTTTTTCCCAAATTCTTTAATTTCAGCAGAAATTATAAGACTGAGAAAGGATCTGATCGATAGATGTTGTCATCTGCTGCAATTTTTGTCGTCAGGCTATGGCATAAATAAAGATAAGTTTAGGGATTACGCGGTACAAACAGCTAAACTACTAGTTGAAGAATATCCCTGGTTTTACATACCATCTTCTGTGCATAAAGTTTTAATTCATGGGTCTGAAGTGATTGATCATGCTTTATTATCTATAGGGGAGTTATCCGAAGTGGCTGCGGAATCGGGGAATAAAAATATTAAGCGTTTTAGGCGCGAGAATACGCGGAAAATCTCCCGTATTTTAACAAACACCGACCTTTTACATCGAATTCTTCTACATTTAGATCCACATATTTCAAGCTTGACGAATTTGCCTCGTAAGAAGAAGTCTGTGATGTCAAAAGAGGTGTTAGAATTGTTATTAAGCGTTTAGTGTTTTATTTTGTATTTTATTGAAAAAAATATTTTAAAGTAATATAGATTTTTGTGAATATTCTGTACCTTTATAATTTTGCATGTTTTACCATTGCATGTAATAATAACACTTCTATAGGGTGTCGATTTTCTCTCTCATTAAAAATTTAGGCTTATTAGATTTGTCAAAGAATTTATATATAAAAATGCAAAAATCAGTCATTTTAAATACATGTAGGATTATGAAAGATTTTAAAAATATTTATATTGAGGGATCAGTAGGATTTATCGGTCCAGTTAGGAGGTCTACCGAGCCGAACCCTCTGATATAAAAAAAATATCTGGAGTCGGTGAATTATTTTCTCATTTGGTTCTCTGGTGGATTAGCATGTTGTTCTTGTATTGTGGAAAAGTGTGTGAAAGGGTTTAGTCTTTCATGTGGGGAAGATTTAACCCGGACATAAAATCTGGTGACAATAAAAAAAAAAAACTGGTAACTTGTAGAACGCCGTTTTTGTGAGAAATCACCTCAAGGGCGCTGTATATTTTATTATGACTTCTTAGGCTCTACCTAGAACTATTATTTACAAATAGATACAGAAATAGAAAGTTATTAACCGACAAAAATTTATGGAAATAACAAGTCTATAAAATATTGATCCTTAATTCTAGATGATTAAACGATTGTAATTTAACGCAAAATCTCTTGAGATGAAGCTATACGTGAAATCACTATTTAGATTAATCTTTACAACGAATCGGTTTACAGTACGAATATAAAAAAATATGCTACGGATAAATTGAAGCTTTAACTACCTTTTCTACGTAACAGAATAACAATAAAATTATTATTTACGTAACAAAAAAAATAAGCGTAAACCACAAAAAAAAAAGTTTTTTCATGACTTTACTATGAAGTAATTAATGTAAGTAACAATTTTTAAAAAATACCCCTTTATGGCTAAGACTATTTTTGACGTTTTCTACGTTCTAACTTTTTTTCTTTCTTATAAAATTATGCACAAAAAAAATAAAAACCGCTTTGGCGCTTACGTCAAATTTTTAGAACCGTACCAATTCATACGATCTGCGGCCAACGCTTGTATTCCACCCACCATAATGTGACCATAATGCCGCGAGCATGACTGGTTTATTTATGCCGCGAGCATGCCGCGAGCTGGGTGGTTTGGTATATTTATGCCGCGAGCTGTGGCTAGAAACGGACGTGGGATCTGTGCCCGTGTTCTCGAAGTTTTTTACTTGCAATATAATAGTAGACACGTAGCGGATTCGTTGTTACAGCGAGCATTTTTGGTTCTCAAACAGCGAAGGTTAGTTTGTGTTTTTTCGGATATTAATATTTTATTCATGACTAAAATATTACACTTATTTGTCTCAAAATATTTGTGAATCGATAGTTTTATTCCTTATTTACCTAAATTGATGATTTATTTCTGGAAGAAATGCTTTCCTTTTGTATTTATGGTGACTAATAATGAGTTTTTGCACAATTTAAAGACAACTACTCATACGAAGTGGTCGATCAATTCACCTACCTGGGCTCCAGTCTAACAGAGAACAATGAGGATCCAGCAGAAATCAGAAGGAGAATCACAGCAGCCAACAAAACATACTTTTCTTTGCTGCCAGTGTTTAAGTCACGTAGTGTCCACAGAAAAACCAAAATAACCATATATAAGACCATTGTTAGAACGGTATTGGCATATGGATGTGAGGCGCTGACACTGACGGTAAAGATGGCTGAAATGCTGGATACTTTTGAAAGAAAAGTGCTGAGAAGAATATGTGGACCCGTAAAAGAGGGCGGACAGTGGCGCATCCGGCACAATACAGAATTGTATGACATATATAAGGCCCCTAGCATCTCAGCACATATGAGACTCCTCAGGCTGAGATGGGCTGGGCATGTACAGAGAATGCCGGATACACGCGTCCCAAAAAGAATTTTGACTGGACACCCAGGTGGAAAGAGAAAAGTGGGAAGACCCAGACTGAGGTGGGAAGACGAGGTAAGAGGGGATGCAGCACAGCTTCTCCAGGTACCAAACTGGAAGTCAGCCGCTGAGGACAGGACGAGTTGGAGGCGACTGTTGCAGGAGGCCAAGGCTCGATATGGGCTGTAGCGCCATCGAAGAAGAAGAAGAAGAAATAATGAGTTTTTATTGGTCCATAATTAATTGAAGATGGGGAGTAAAAACAAAAACAAGTATCCCAGTGTAAGCAAACTACGCAAAGGAAAAAATAATCGCAAGAAAAACGCACTCGCGTTGAACCAGTACAAACGGTGTGTAATTCAATTTATGGCTTTGTTTAGTTTTTAATAACTACTTAATTTGACTAGATATAATAGATGAATATGTATATAATAGATGAATATCACATTTTAAGAGTGCCAACTGCTCCCAACCGTCTGGAGCCATTGAGACAGTGGGATATGTTGTGGGGCTGAATGTAGGAGGCAGGGGCGAGAGATGGGTAAGAGAAAGGTAGGGGGGATACTGATACTGGCTATTCTGATCTGGTCACCAAACACCTTTTTTTTACATTAACCCCTCACACCCCATAAGGAGGGCTTGAGTAAAACAATTTCCCTCTGTGCCTATGTTATCTTTGGGGATGCTCTGTGGAGGATCTTTTTAAGGAAATGAAAGAGATGGAGTTCTGGGAAGAAAAAGTGGGAATTTGAGGGTCAGTGTGTTCAAGAGTGACGGGCCTAGGAATCTATTCATCCCGCTCCCGCTGGAGTGCGAGACGATGGGTCGAGAAACACCAGCTGGAGAGGTCAGAGGGTCTCCTCAAAACGGCTTCTCCTGATCTGGCCTGCCAAGCAGCTGGTGAGCAGGCGCATCCACCGCTGCCGCCGCCAAGATCTCACCAAACCCCCGCTAAGTCATCAAACGTAGCGAACCACTTGGGGGTACGACAGAGGTTATCCTATAAATGGTTGCCGAGGCGGCGATGCTCATACCCACCTCCCAAATTCAGTTTATTTTTTTAATATGAATACTCCACGAGAGTCCCAACTGCTCCCGTCTAAAGCCAGTGATGGCTTTCCCAATTGGAGTATTTTGTGAGGCTGTAGGTAAGTGGGGAGGGGAAGAATATTGGGAAGAGGAAGGTGGAGAAATATCTGGCTATTCGGGTCTATAACGCATAACGCATTACGGTACAACGCAATCATCAATAGAGTTACAAAATGATATAAATACCGAAAATGAGTCAGCATCAACTATTCCTGATTTCAACTCTTTTGATGTTCAGAATGTTATATCGTTTGAGAAATTTTAGGTTGACGAATATAATGCTTAAATTAATTATCGGTAGGATTAATATTTTAAAAGAATAATTTTTAAATATATGTAGCTGTGAGCTGTTCCTTGAAAATGTCTAATACTGAGATTTGCTTGCCGGGGTTTGAACCCGCGATATATATTGTATTTGTTTTAATTATGCTCTTTTAGGATAAATTCAGAATAGGTAGATACAAATTATTTATTTTCACCGTTTTTTTAAGTGTGTGTATCCATAAATTGATGTATCTAATGTACAATATTTTTAAACCTAGCTGTGAGTTGTTCCGTCATCATTTCTAATACTGAGATTGGTTTGTTGATTTATTTGCATAAATTTTAGTTGTAAATGAATTTTACAAAAAATTTAAATGCGGAAATTTGATAAAAGTGTATGTAAATTTGATAAAAGTATATATTCCTAGTTTTGTAAAAGTATGTATTAGTTACATTTTGTTAATATATATACATATTATATTTCACTTAATCAAGTTTCTTTTTATTAATATATGAAGCTGGGAGCTGTTCCTTGATAATGTCTAATACTAAGATTTGTTTGACGGGGTTTGAACCCGCGATATATGTTGTATTTGTTTTAATTATGCTCTTTTAGGATAAATTCAGCATAGGTAGATGCAAGTTATTTGTTTTCACCGTTTTTTTTAAGTGTGTGTATCCATAAATTGATGTATCTAATGTTCAATATTTTTAAACCTATCTGTGAGTTGTTACGTCATAATTTCTAATACTGAAATTGGTTTGTTGATTTGTTTCCAAAAGTTTTATTTGTAAATGAATTTTACAAAAATTTTAAATGCGGAAATTTGATAAAAGTGTATGTAAATTTGATAAAAGTACATATACCTAATTTTGTAAAAGTATGTATTAGTTACATTTTGTTAATATATATATTACATTTCACTTAATCAAGTTTCTTTTTATTAATAAATGTAGCTGGGAACTGTTCCTTGATAATGTCTAATACTAAGACCCGCAATCTCCGGATCGCTAGCTGGCAGCCTTTCCCCTCTACCATGGAGACCGTCGAAATTTTACTTATTATTTTAAAATATTATATTGCATTCGTTTTAATTATGCTCTTTTAGGATAAATTCAGCATATGTAGATGCAAGTTATTTATTTTCACCGTTTTTTTTAAGTGTATGTTTCAATAAACTGATGTATCTAATGTAGAATATTTTTAAACCTAGCTGTGAGTTGTCCCGTCATCATTTCTAATACTGAGATTGGTTTATTGATTTGTTTCCAAAAATTTTATTTTTGTAAATGAATTATACAAAAATTTTAGATGTGGAAATTTAAGTAAATGTAATTTGGGTATTTTGAAAGTGTATGTAAATTTGATAAAAGTACATACCTATACCTAGTTTTATAAAAGTACGTATTAGTTACATTTTGTTAACATATATACATATTATATTTAACTTGAATCAAGTTTCTTTTCATTAATATTTATATGTATTTAAAATAATATGTATTAATAATTCACTTTCATAAAATTTTTTAGATTTTAAATAAATTAAATCAATTCAAATTTTATAAACATTTACTTTTATTAGCATTCCCCATAGTTTGAGGATTCTCGATAATATCGACAACGCTCCCGCCTCGGCCGCTGCTGGTAAAATAGAATTGACGGTATTCATCCACCGGGTAACAAGGTATGTATAGAAGCATCGGCGAACGGAGATCTCGCTGGGCACTTCTTACGTATTGCAAGCACCACGTCATAGCAACAGTTACATCAAATTACTTGCCTCGTGCAAATCAGACCAAAATATGACGGTGCACGGCGCTCGGTTTTAGATTTAATAAAACACAAGAATCGAAATATTTCTAGCGTTTATATTCCTCTTAATTTTAACAGTTATATATTAATTGCCAAGTTAAACATCTCTATTACCATAAATTCCTGCATAATTGCAATAAACACTCCATGCATAGTACTTGAAAATTTTTAAAGTAATTAGTTTACGTAGAGTCTGTCAAATAAGAGTAGAAAATAAATAAAATGGAACTAAGAAATTTTTAGGCTGGCAACACCAATTTATCTGTCAAATATTCTTTAAAAGTGCAATGACACTGAAAATTCAAAACGCTGTATACGCATTTAAAAACATTTTGTTCTTAAAAAAAAATTAAATCGAATAAGCACTATTGTGAAGGTACCTACTAAATGGCATAAATTTGATTAAATTGTGTTTTACAAAGTGATTGGCTTTTATTTAATTTAACATAGATTTGAATTTAACAGTAGGTGGAAAGGAAGAATCATTAATGGTGAGTTTAGTCACACTACTTTTAGATCTGAATGAGTTAATATATACAGATATAAAATTAGAGGCATGATCTAAAGCCCGGGCAACGCTAGGTACTTAAGCTAGTATTAAATAAATGCGAGCAAATTTCTAAAGTGTGTTTTAAATTTTATTATAATATCATTATTCTTCATTATGTTAACACAAATTTGCAAATGTATAATAATAATATACCTAAATGCAATTCTAATTTTGAGATCAGTGGGTATCTATATAGCAGTGAAAAAATATTTTTTTCACTTTAATGCCTTTTTAATTTTTAATAAAAATGTAGGTTACACAGCTTTAGATTAACACCATTGTCATATTTTTAGTATTGCCATTTGGGCAACGGTGGCGCCCTCATTTATTTTCTACTCTTATTTGACAAACTGTACTGAATAATTACAAAAATATCAATAAACCATTACTTGAGAAATTAGACAATAAATATCACCCTCTGCGCACTGCATTGGCAAATATCACATTCATTATTAATATAAATTAATACCTGGAAAATAACATTAAGCAACAATGTAAATTATTAGAGGAAAACACAATATGCTAATAATGTGTGTTTTTCCCAACAGTAATTAGTAAAATAAATCGAAATTTTAACAAGTCATTGAAAACAGATAATGATGCTAGTACTAAATAATTTGAAATTTAATTCCTTGAGCAATTAATGTGGAAAAATCCAATAGCATATGATTTGAATGTTTATCACACCGTCAACATGCTATAACGGATAACCACCCTCCCTTGAGCGCTGGCCCACTGTGCTCTGTGCACTGCAGTGGGGAGAAGGGGCGGAGGCATGCGCGTCCATGGGTTGTTCTTATCTTGGATCGAAAAGTAATATATACAATGCGCCGTTTTCAGGCGGTCGTCCTGTTTATTATTTTTTTTAAAATTATTCTTGACCGTTTCTTTTACCGTAGAAATATCCATAATTTTATTTTTTGCTTTCAGTTCCTCCGTAAATGATATTGAAGCTTGCAAGGGGACGTTTCTCAAAAATGATTTATTCGATGTTGACATCGATGTAAATGATGTTGAAGCTTGCCAGGGAGCGTCTCCTAAGAAGGAGTTATTCGATGTTGACATCGATGTAAATGACGTTGAAGCTTGCCAGGGTACGTCTCCCGAGAAGGATTTATTCGATGCTGACATCGATGTGAATGATGTTGAAGCTTGCCAGGGTATGTCTCCCGATAAGGATTTATTCGATGCCGACATTGATGTAAATGATGTTGAAGCTTGCCAGGGTACGTCTCCCGAGAAGGATTTATTCGATGCTGACATCGATGTAAATGATGTTGAAGCTTGTCAGGGTACGTCTCCCGAGAAGGACTTATTCGATGCTGACATCCATGTAAATGATAGGATTTCGAGGAAACGGTAAGCAAATAATTGCAATTTTTACAAGCCCAAACATTCGAGAATGTATTCAATAAAGTCGAGATATTTATTTTTTGGGTGTTTTAGTAGGAGCTACGTTTTTGCGGTTCAGTTCTTATTTCTTAAATATTTTCTACGATAATTAGTAAAATATTAATTTGGGGGGGGGGGGGTGCTAAAAAAACGGCACTTAGCCTAAATTTTCTCCGGGAGACACTGATTCACTGGTCTGCAAAAAAAATTTTTTTCCTCATTGTTTTCATACATGATAACATTATATTTGGTGCTCTAAACCTAAACACGGAATTTAACATACAAATGAATACAGCACATAGATTTTAAATATTGTGTCCATGTAATAAAAAAAATGATAGTATTAAAGTAACAACAATTACAAAAAAGTGCCCCCCCCCCCCCCACCCGCTATCCACCACACACCACTCACGCGTAATTTAGAGAGGGGCACAAGCAGTGGCGTCTAGCTACGCAGTGGGTGGCATTGGATGTCACCCCCGGGGCGTGGTGTTACCCCCTCCCCCACCATTAAAGTTGACTTTTTTGGGAAATTCAAAACGCAAATTTCGACTTCATAAAAAATAAAAACATTACTACCTAGTCAAATGTGTGGGGTGGCTAGAGATTTTCAGGGATAAAAATTTCTCCATAAATATAGGCCATTTTCGCCTATAAAAATACCGTCTGACACACACTTCGGGGCACTCCATGGGGATCCATAGAGGGCTACGAAAATATAAATAAATAACCGTGTTAATATGTACAATATTTTTATGACAATATCCTTCGTATTTTTTTCCACGGACGGGTGCCACCCCCCGTCGGGTGGCACCCGGGTGGTCCGCCCCCCTCCCCTAGCTACGCCACTGGGCACAAGACGGCTGGCGGTGGCTAAAAAGTTAATAACTAGTTCTGTGAACAAGGTCCAAAAAATTGTCGCTACAGTGCTAAACGAATAAATTGGCGGTGGCGTAAATACGAACTAACTCTAGATCTTTACAATTTAACCTGGCAACCACCCTTACTATCAATATTTCAAAGACTACAGCGCCCTCCTTTTTCGCCAACTTACACGTGTAACACTATAATATTTTCTTATTTTTTTAATAAATCTAGAACAAAATCTCCTTTTTTATCATCACATAAAACATAGTAATATATATTTTGTATATTATTTTTTTATGTCAAATTAGAAATAATCTCATTTGTCTGCCAAGGGAGTTCAAAAATGCCCCTAAATAAGTAAAAAAAAATAATAGTTTATATCCTGGCAACACTTGGATTAGTTGTCAAAATACATGCCAAAACACAACGCTTGTGTTTTTAACATTTTCGTATCAACATTATTCAGTATTTTGAGAGTTTGTGAAGCAAATGTAAGTTTGAAATGAATTTTTTTGCAATCTATATTAGTTTATAATTGTTTGTTTTTTATTTGAACCTTTGCTAAGCGGTGAATTTGATTAATATTGTGTAATAACACATAGCGTTAGTTGGTAGTCGTTACTATCGAGACGACTGAGCTGTATCGAATTCCACAGTGTTTCTGCAGGTAAAATTAAATAATTTTTTGATTAATTTGTTTTTAAGGATGAATATAGATTCTGCCGA
The DNA here is from genome assembly GCA_917563855.2 of Limnephilus lunatus. NCBI lineage: Eukaryota > Metazoa > Arthropoda > Insecta > Trichoptera > Limnephilidae > Limnephilus > Limnephilus lunatus. The sequence continues at coordinate 44,694,519 of OU830603.1, read as the reverse complement.
AACAGTTCGCCATAGTTTGTATACAAATAACGTCGGTAACTGTTACTGAGAAGAAATGAATCTCACTGCCGTCAGTAGAGTTAGCTTGTGTTCAATCGGCAAAACAAGCCTGCTTTTCTTAGATTCAAATGAATAGTGGTTATGTGTGTTGTGATGTCGTGTTGAAACAAAATCAAATAAATGATAAATTACAGTGTTATAACATAATATTTCACATGATACGAGGTGTGGCTATTAAATAACGACACTGACGCTGCTACAGAAGAAGTAAGCATGCGCCAAACGCCAGCGACCAACACCGTGAAGCCTTCTCTTTCGAATGCAGTACCTCTCGCTTCAATAAACAAATCTTTATAGCTGTAGCCCTCTTTCGCAATAGAGTTGTTTATTTGTTTCACCGGAAAATTGTTAATCTTCCAGTAGTCACACCCTTGCACTGAACACAAGCAGTTGCGCGCGGTCGGTGATTCTGCAACTTTAGGCGTCTGATTTTAGAAGACGACTGAATATTTCATGATATTGTGTATAGCATATAATAAAATTGTCTTTTATTTATATAAATAATAAAAACATTAATTATTATTTTTAATTGATAAACTAATGTTTATTTTTTTTTTTTTAAGACAAGATTTTTATGCACAGCGCAAAGAGTAACAATTATTATAAGCAATAATTATCAGCTTGAAACACTCATCTACATTGAAAAAATCTTCCGAGAAAAGATACATTAGATAAGCCGACATAGCTCAGTGGTAGAGCACCTGACTGGCAATAAGAAGGACAGGGGTTCAAGTCCCGTTGGCGGCATGTGTCTTTTCTCGGAAGATTTTTTCAATGTAGATGAGTGTTTCAGGCTAATAATTATTGCTTATAATAATTGTTACCCTTTGTGCTATGCATAAAAATCTTGTCTTAAAAAAAAACATTAGTTTATCAATTAAAGATAATAATTAATATTTGACAAGTTAAAGTATTTCACCAAAAAAATGTAAACATAATTTGTCTCGACGCCACCTAGCGAGAGATTTAGCACTAACAATGCCTCTCTCACAAAAATAAAGTTGATTGTTTTCAGGTGGAAAAATGTAATAAGCAGTAATTGTTGAATGAAACACTAGTATATATTGAATTATTTGGCGGGTATTAGATAAGCCGACATAGCTCAGTGGTAGAGCACCTGACCGGCAATCAGAAGGACACGGGTTCAGGTCCCATTGGCAGCATGTATCTTTTCTCGGAAGATTTTTTCAATGAAGATGAGTATTTCAGGCTAATAATTATTGCTTATAATCATTGACGTATGATATATCTAGACATGCCCTGTGAAATGCAAAATGATGCCAGAAGCCAGAAAAACCGGCTCAAGGCCCAAGTGCATGCATTGTTTTGCACCGTTTGGATCGCATAGTGCTTTGTGTTGTACCTTTTATCGGTCTACAAGGTCTACACCGAAACTAATTTGTGTTCCAGCCGTCCGCACCGGAGTTAATTTTTTCAAACACACAAATATCTATTATATATAATTCCGAATGTTGTACAAAGTACACGCCGCGGACTTTATTTTTGAAAATGTAGTCAGCTATCTGACTACAACAAAAAAATACACCTTACATATGTCTTTTAGACAGCGTTTTCATAAACGTAATAATGTTACAGAATTACTTTCGTTACCATCAAAGTTTCCTACGTCATCAAATCACCGCACTGCTTGTGACGTCACGACAGTTCGACTACTAATACATACAAGGAGGGCTAGCATCACAATTTGGAAGAGTTTTCAAACTTTTTTAAAGCGCGACCCGCTTTTAGTAATAAAATAAATTATGTTAATTCCATAAATTATAATTATAATTACATAAATTCACCACCCGCTGTTTTTTAGGAATGAACAACCTTTTTAGTCGAAGTATTATTAATGTATCCATTATTATTATGTACCTATGCGGACCTTGGTGGGAGGGTATGTACAACAAAACCTGGTTAACTTTGTTGTCGGTGGAGTCGCAAACCTACTTTACATATTGTAAAACAATATTTGTTTAATAAAACTATCAAAGTGGGTAAAAATAAAGCGCCGCAGCTGAAAATTTTATATCCGCAACGCCAAAACAATAAATGATATCGATTTTTTTCATTTGGAAATGTTAAATTTTGGCGGTTGATTCAAAGAGGGCAAAAATTGCCAGACAAAATTTTTACTATGTTCAAGGTCAAACCAGTAAATGGTGTTGGTTTATTTTCATTCGGAATTACAATATTTATAAGTACAATATTTCGCCAATATAATTTTTGTTATTTTGTAAAACAGAAACCTTTAAAATACATAAAACACGGATCTCAACAAAAAACCGTTGCACAATTCTTCAATTAAGGTCGCAAGTTTTTTTTTTAGCCACGGCATTCCGAATTTCTACCGTTTTATAACATTTTTCTCTTGAACACTGTATCGAACGTGTGATGCAATCTAGATGACTCACAGCCAAATCATTCTTGCATCATTATTTCTGCATTACGCGGCGCTACGAAGATATCAATGTCACAATATTTATTAAAACGTGAATCACCCGACACCGGACCTTTACTATAAAAGCCAGTACAAAACGGGGAGCTGCATTCAGTTCTCAGTGATCAGTTATTGTGGCAACACCTCTACAGCCTACGCCTTGCATCTCTCTGCCCTGATGATAACGCCTGAGCAAGATACATGATAAGGACTCCCGCCACGCCTGATAAAATGTAGACCGATTACCCCTGAAGCCAATCAACATGTGAGCGGCTGCGACCGCCCCAGCAGTCCTGACACCCAATAGAATGCAGACCTACCTGATGATGACGCCACGTCTGTCAAATGATGACACCATTTAAAGAGGGGTGCTATACTCCCGCAGCACGCCCAAAAGAAAGCAGAACGATTATCCTGAAGCCAATCAATATGTGAGTTACTGCGACCGCCCCCCTGGATGCTGATGCCAGATGTGCAGCAACCCACGAGAACATACACCATCTGGGGCGCAGCCCGTCTCGATTACTAGCAACGAGTGTCCACCGCAGCCTACATGCTCCGATGCAAGAGTATTCCATTTCACAATGCACGGTGGAAGATGCAATACCACTCCACCCCAATGCGCAGAAGGTTCCCGTCCAGCATAGACGCTTGTGACCATACTACGGAACTTCAACAGCTGTCAAGGCGAGAACACATCTCTATCAAGACATTTCGATTGTCAGGCGTCTCTGTGTGCCGGCGCTTATTGTCTACAGTTTTGTGCAGGCCTAGAGGTCTCGTACAAACACTTTAATTTTTAAGTTCATAAAAAAATATTTGCTATTTTTGAGTATAATATCTATACATTAAACATTGAAACGGTAATTATATGAAATTCCCCCGATAGATAAAAACCGTAAGATATACTCAAAAAATATTATAAACACTTTATTTCTGATATTTTTCAAGCTATATATATATAGGTATATGAAAAATTTCGTAATTCATTGTTTTTTTAAATCCTTTTAAAGACATTTTTCGTGAGATTTTTGTTCTATTTCAAACGAGTCATATTTTATTAAACATTTTCACAATTTTCGCTTAAATATTATCGCTTTTAAGATTCTAACATTAGTATTTACGTATCTCCCCTTCCTCTTCTTTTTGAGCGCTTACTACTGGGCTTTAAGTAACCACTAATTTCAGTATTTTTCATAGACATATAAATATTAATAGACCAGAACAGAAAGGTGAGGGGTAGAAACCAACTACAGCGGGACGTAGAGCGGGAAGACGGCTTTGGTGATATGTGATTCGTCAAAACTCAATCTGACAGTATACATCTCACATTTTAAAATGACCATTTAGTTCTTAAAAGTAAACTCTGCTTTTGAATGTATAGACCTTTTTACATGGGAGCGCGAATTTTTCGCCGCGCAATGAACAAATTTGAAGTTCAAATTCGTCAAAGTAAGGTCGCCTATAAGGTCGAGTCCAATATTTTACTGCCGTATTTAGTTAATACACTTTTACAAATGTTTCATAATTTACTTACCCCAGTAAACAGTGACGGGCACACGCCATGTATCTAGGAGTGATAGTGTATGTATGGGTGGTTTGGTATATTTATGGTGAATGTTCAAAAACGATCATATTATGTGATCTGAATTAGCTTAAAATAGTGTAAAATAATGCTTGCTTATGAAATGTAATACCACAATTGGGTTTATTCTCTTTTTCTCTTCTATTTTTACACGTTTTTATAGCACAAGCCACCATTTTTACCATGTTATTTACGATGAGAGCTCGACACTGGTCCGGACAAGAATGATGACGTCACATTTTTTATGTTCACGCGAGGCTCTCGCAAGCCCAGCCGGTTCCGAAAAATGGTTCCAATGGGAGGGGGAAATAATAGGCCTTTTATCACCTATGGCATATCCATGTATTTTGTACGTCCGTGGTATTTTTATTTATTTATTATACGCAAAAAGCTTAATGTTTTGAGTAACTGATTCAAAACTTTAAAAAGAAATGATAGTTTTTGGCTAATACCTTTTGCAAAACAGAACAGAAGCCTATGAATATTTTTTAACGCAATTTTTTTGTGGTCAGTCCGGAAAGCAGTAAATGGGCTTGCGGACCGCTGGTTGCTCATCACTGATGAGCAACCAACTTGGACAGCCCACGGTGCATGGGCGGTAAAAAGGTGAATTTTTCGTGAATTTTTTCAAGCAAACGATGATTGGTTTTGTTTATTAAACTCATTAAGCTTACGGACCATTAGAAAAAAAAATGCAGACGCATCCGCCGTCAAGACCTGGACAAACATCCCTCCATTAACCAGGCATTAGTCACCAAACGTAGCGAACCACTTGGGGTGACCTATGGCAGAGGCGTTGGTTATCCAATAATGGTTCCCGAGGCGGCGGTACCCATACTGGCCTCCGAAATTGAATCGCTTGTCATAATAAAGTAAAAAAAAAAATTTCCAGTTAAATTTATAAATTTCTCGTGACCCCCACTTTGAAAACCACTGTGTACAACACATCTTGTGGATATTGTTCATGCGGCCAATCCGTGAACAACTATTGATGTATTAGTTCGACAAATTACACAATAGGATAATTGGGTGGTCAGTTGTATATTGCCGGGAACTCGGTATGCAAGACGGCGGAATTGGAAGGAGAGTATTATTGCGAAATTACTGTTACTGGCGTTATTTTATTCTGATTCTTACTATGAGAGGGCTTGTCTTGGGTATACTTGGTCGAAGCTTATAATAATAAAAACATTAATTGGCTATCACTTTTTAATAGTTTAAGTCTGTAAAATCTCAATTTTTTAGACATCTGACGCAAAACAATGATATAAATCAACATAATAACGAAAGAAGATAAAATTTTTACAACTACTTATTTGCGTATAATGTATTTACGTAAAATAAAACTAAGTTCTAAATAATATGATACAAATATTATGGAATACTCACCCAGCTCTCAATATTTTTCAAGAGATTTTTCTGAGACCGCAAATATAAACAAAAGAACACGTACGGTTACGACCCGGTTGTCACTGGGGTACTAAGGGGACGTATCTCACCCCCCTCCGAGGATATCATGGAAGCGCAATTGTGTATTGTTTATAGTTAGCGCATAATCACTAAAATAAGTTCGCTGCGGACTGCACACGACCGCTGAAAGGTTAACACAGCAACAAATTGTTGTGAAATTTCACATGAAACAGGACACTTATAATTTATTGAAAGAAGGGTGAAAATGTAAAAGCCCACATCACAGATAATAAGGAATATTCCTTGTCAAAGTTCAATACACGGATAATACGGAATATTCCTTTTTTCAGACAACCAAATATGACATTTGTGGAAGTACCAACCTTATAAAATATATTATCATCAAAATAAAAACAATTGCACCTAATTCGAATTATTTCCAGTACTACTGGGTTGAGGTTCAAGCTGCGAAAGCTGCGTTTCATCATCATTTAGATATACATCCCAGGTTTTTAATGGTTTGTATGGCAAGCAGGGTTTGTCTAACAGGTATTCTAATACCTTTCTTTCCATGTTCTTCTGTTGTAAATACAGGTTCAAACTTATCAATAATACATTCAATTCATAACATGAATAAATTATTGTTATATATGGCAATAATCATTTTTCTATTGTCTATGAAATGTAATAAAAATGATAAATATAAAAATGGCATAGCGTAGTTCGTATACCGCGCAAGTGAATAAATTTTAACAAAATTGAAATGTAACATGCATTTTTTTGCAACTCCTCCTTCATAAATACTCACTTTTCGTGATGGTAACGCTAAATCTAAGTTTGAATAAGAATTATTTCGTATTTACCGAGAAGCGGAGTAAGACATAAATAATGAACGAATTGTATGGCAATGAATGTTTAAGCGTTTTCAAGATGACTGTGAAGACGTTGGTTAAAGATGATTCACGCCCGGGACACCCTTCCACATCAAAAACGTACGATAATATCCAAAAAAAACCGATAATCTGGTTCGATCTAACCTTCGGTCAAGTATTCGTGCGATTGCTGAAACTGTAGGAATTGACAAATAATGCGTACGGCAATGTTTACGTTACAATTTTAACTTGCAAAAAGTGTGCCAAAATGGTGCCTAAAATTCTCACGTTTGAACAACAAGAAGTTTTAAATAAATGTTTGTACCGACACTTTACAATACCTTATTCGCCGAATCTTGCGATGTGCGACGTTGAAAGCACATAACTTTGTCATTTTTAGAGATATCGAAAAACTAATTTAACTTTTTTTTTTACATTAGCTCCACACAGAAGGCTCTGAGAAAAAAAATCCCCTCAGGGCCTATATCATCTTTGGGAATGCCGTGTGGAGGGTATTTTTAGGAAAGGAAGGAGAGGAAGTTTTTGGAAGGAAAAATGTACGAGGGATAGATAGGAATTTTGGGTCAGTGTTCCAGGAGTTGCGGATATATGGATCCACCCCTCCAACTGCGGTGCAAGACGATGGGTTGAGAATGTCCTGGTGGAGAGGTCAAAAAGCATCCCTCGCAGTTGGTGGGTAGAAGCATCTGCCACCAAGATTCAGAAAATCCTCACCCCATGAACCCAGGCATCCCTGCTAAGTCACCAAACGTAGAAAACCATTTGGGGTGAACTGTGGCAGAGGTGGCCCAATAAATGGTTCCTGGGGCGGCGGTACCCATACCCTACCAAAATGATTGTTGCCAAAATTATTACTGTCATTATTAACTCTTTAACCCCCTCAGGCCTCGATCATATTTTATCAGTATGGTTAAAATATTTCCGCTTTGCATTAAATTCCAAATAAATGGAATATTTGTGAACAAAACCGAAAATTAAAAACTGTTTTTGCAAGGTGATGAAATACACTTTTAAATTCAATTATTAAATTGACAGGTGATTCCATAAATATATAAAAAAAATTTCAATGCAAACTTTAAAAAGTTATAAAAATGACTCATCTTAGAATTTTGATCGTTTTATTTTAGTTTTATAATTAGATTTAATGTCGAACAGTTTAATTTTGAGTGTTACGTGCTAGCACCGGTTATTATCGCCGCGGGTTGGTACCGATAAGCTCCTTTAATCGGTGTCGGCGCCTGGTTTCTGCAACACGCCCATGACCTAACTCTCAGAACCCTTGCGACCCTTCCACAGTACTCTAGGGTTTCGCGGATCACTCAAAAATCTTATTTCGGAATCTTGGCGGCTGGAATTAATCTGTAATCTTTTCTTTTTCTTAGGGACCTCCCTAAGTCGAAGCCCGGCCCCGCTAGTTCCAAGAAGAAGCGCCGGAATGCCTTTGTGGATACGGATGATGACACGGATACCGCATCTGAGGAGGAAACGCAACACACCTGGACACCGCCACCTTGCACATCTATTCCCGCTGTAAGTACATTTAATCTAATGGCTAACCACTGATGCGATTATGGTCGAAAAATGGACCACTTTTATTTTTCTGCGATTGATAGCGGTCCAAAATTGGACCACATTTTCCCACCGTTCATAAAACATTTATATTTAAAACATTTCCATTGCCAGCCATTTATTTTAAAACGAATCAATTTAAATGCTTTACATATCTATGATTCATACCATAGATCTCCCAAATCCAAACTTTGTAGACTATTTTAATACTGTTAACGGTTAAAATTAAGTCCTTTTTCCATATGCACCATTATCAAGTATACCACAGACAACATACAGAAATTGAAAATATTCTATGTTGACTCAAATAAGTACCTACCTCTCATGATATTTCAATGTAACAAACACGCAGGATTTGCACGGTTAGATTTTTTAATATATTTTTTATGAATCCTACAAATATGATATAAACGGTAAAATACAGGTTAATTCATTGGTTATATAGCACACTATAATAAGTTAAAATTCGAAGGTATGATTTTTTTTAATGTTGGCGAAAAATTAAAAAAACGATCTTCTGGAAATATGGAGCAATCGAGGCAAATTTATTTATTTCGCTTAGTCCCTCCAGTGGCTAACTAACTAACTGCAGTGTATTGATTGTTCATGTAGTTTCGGCTTCTGTTAATAGATGTCGGTAGCTTAGTTTGTAATACAAAGTTCTGGTGTATCCCAACAGATAGCAGTTGAGTAGGATATCAGAAGAGTACCATCAACAATTTGGGAGGCGGGTATGGATACCGTAGCCCCTTGGGAACCTTTTATTGGATAACCAACACCACTGCCATAGGTCACCCCAATTGGTTCGCTACGTTTAGTGACTTAGCAAGGGTGCCCGGGTTCACGGGGTGAGGTTTTTTTTGCATTAGCTCCACGCAGGAGGCCTTGAGAAAAATAATTTCCCTCAGGGCCTATGACATCTTTGGGGATGCTGTGTTGTGGGTCTTTTTAAGGAAAGGAAGGAGAGAAAGTTCTGGGAAGGAAAAAGGCAAGAGGGGTGGATAGGAATCTAGGGTTCAGTGTGTCCAGGTCATCCGCCGCTAGATCCAGACAAACCGCACCCTATGAACCCGGGCACCCTCGCTAAGTGACCAAACGTAGCGAACCACTTGGGATGACTTATGGCAGAGGTTTTGGTTATCCAATAAATGGTTCCCGGGGCGGCAGTTTGTCTAGGTCTTGACGGCGAATTAATGAATGGCGGGCCATATCGGCAGATACTGCTTAAGAGAGATCTAACCTCTCCAGCCGGACTCTCTTGACCCATCGCCTTGCACCGCAGTGGAAGGGATCGATTCATACGTCCGTCACTCCTGGACACACTAACACCCACGTTCCTACCCACCCCTGCTAACCTTTCCTTCCCAGAACTTCCTTTCCTTCCTTTCCCTAAAATAGAGCCTCCACCCAGCATCCCCAAAGATGACATAGGTCCTGAGGGGAAAATTTTCATAGAAAATGCTTTTAAAATTATGAGTAGCTACAATGATCAAATAGTACCTAGGTCGTAGATTAATATTGGTGCAAGCATTCTGACCTTGTCCTTCATACATTTTCTTTATACATAGGGTTAAAATCGCATTTAAAAAAAGCAAGGTTTTTTTAGGGCCTGCCTGCGGGCTTGCGACAGATGAGATGTTAAATTGTCTACTATTGGAAATTAGGAGACATCTATTCATCACGCCGTCCCTCTGCAGGGATAGGCAGAGCTCCTCACCTCATTCACATTCACGCATCATCTCATAGATACTATATTATTCCGACTCTTGACATTCCTTGAGCGTCCCTGACTTCTACCGTTCACATTTGCATCATGAATTCTCCTTACACCCCTTTCTTCGTTCATCCGCTCTACATGCCCAAAACATCTGAGCATTCCTTTCTTAATCTTGCTCATTACATATTTAATCTGGCCACCACACCTACTAAACATAGAAAAGTTTTAAAAATGACTCACCTTACATTTTTTTCTAACTAAAATGACTAATAATGAAAAAATAAAAATGTACAAATATTTTATTAAACAAATGTATTTTAACCACTCCGACCCGTAAGCGTGTTTACACGACAATATAACAATAGCAGTCAAGTACAATAAGTGTGTTTTCACGTTAACGCGTGTGTTCCCACAGAAATCGTTATTACTATGTTATTGTTCTAGTGGCAACCCTAAAACAAATAGTAGAAAATCCATATTGAATCAAGCTTCACATCTCTATTCAAAGTTGTCCATAGAAGTACATAAAAAAATACTTATTTTGTAGCAACAGTTTTTACCCGCCAAATTGCCTACACGCCATTGTTAATTTTTTATTAAATATTCTTGTATGTAATGGTTAAAAAGTGAGGTGACAAAATTGTTTATTATACATTTATACAACAGAATAAGTATTTTTTTTACATATTCCGTGATTTAAGTACAAGTTTCACATAAAAACATCACATGAGGCATTTTTACAATTTTTTTATGTTTGCATTCTAAATTTTAACATTTACAAATATTAATATTTATTTTTAATATAACAATTTGAAAGCTTATTTCATGGCTACGTTCAGAAATGTTTCATTTATAGAGCTTTAATTGCGAAGCAGAAATAACACAAAGTTTTTATAAATCTGACAGTTCGCTTAAGACAAAAAACTTGCATAATCGCAAAATATCGCAGTGGTTAAATATGTTTATCACCCCACTTTTTTGTCGTAGCAGATAAATAAAAATTAAGTAACAAATGTATATGTGAAATAATACTCTTCAAAACAAAATGTCTACAAATTGTTACATAGTTAATGCCCAAGAAATACAAAAACTTGCTCTAATTCCTTTTGTTATTTGGTTTGTCGTGTTTACAGGTCCAGGATGAGTTCAGCACGATTCTCCCGGTGGAAGAGGTGAACATACCTGAGGAAAAGCCGAGCATCATGGTATTCAATAGTCAAACGGGAAATGTGGAGAGAATTGACCATACATATTCTCAAAAAGTTTTACCGGTTACTTACTCTCGAAGAGCCAGCGAAATAGGAATTAGACTTAAAAACAGCCGAGGTTGGTGTATTTAACAGTTTTATTTTTAATTTGTAGAGTGCCATATCAATGTGTCAAGTGACATGTCATTTTGTAGAGTGACAATCAATTTGTTGGGTGATATCGATTCGCCGAGTGACATGTCATTTTGGAGAGTGACAATCAATTTGTTAGGTGATATCAATTTGTCGAGTGACATGTCATTTTGTAGAGTGACAATCAATTTGTTACATGATATCAATTTGTCGAGTGACATGTCATTTTGTAGAGTGACAATCAATTTGTTAGGTGACAATAGATTTGTCGAGTGACATGTCGATTTGTCGAGTGAAATATCAATTTGTCGAGTGAAATATCAATTTGTCAAGTGACATATAAATTTGTCGAATAACATAACGATTTGTAAAGTAACATAAATTTGTCGAATGACATTGTTTTATCAAATGATACATAAATTTGTCTAATGAATGTGAATTTGGAGTGTCATATCAATTTGTCGAGTGACATATAAATTCAACCCTTTTATGGCTGCCACATTAAATATTTTAGATTTATTGAATTCTTTTGATTTTGTAGTAAAAATGTTAAAACTTAGTCTTTTTTCACCCCCGTCACATTTGGCCCTGTTACAAATTGTAATATTAAGGATGGATGTTTAAAAAAATGTGAACAATTCATCAAATATATGAAGTTAATTTTCACATTCTGTAAAAGATTCAAGTTCTGTGATTATTTCAGTTTTATGAAGCAACTGGCCTATAATGTTATAATAACAGAAGTTGAATAGAACTTAACACAGAATGTTTTATTGTAATTTTTTAAACAACCCATCCTAAATAAACTCTCCAGAGTCATTAGTTTTTTATCAGTACTAGAACCAGTGTACTCCAGTACTATAATATGCTAATTAAAAAGGTTCTTGAGTTCACAGTGACTGTTTATTGATGTATAATAATTTACAAATATAGTTTAGAAGAACTTACGTCCTTACTAACTGGAAGCTAGGTTTTCTCTGGTGAGCTCTAGCATTGTAATGACTGAGCAAACCTGCCCTCGGTTACTTTCGGTACATCTCGTAAACGAGACCATGTGACCTGCATAGCCCATAGACAACTAAAGCACTGTGGGAACTAATCATAGCCTAATAATAATACATTATACAAATGAAGTGTTTATTTGTTATTGAAGTAAAACTTCTTTAAACACGCTCGACTTGGGGGGTAAGCTGTTGAATGCGTTATAAAAAGTGTGATGCGAACGGTAATCGATGCGAACGATGATTGGGCGAGGCGTACATACTGCACAACTAAGGTAAGGCGTACATACTAACCCAAGGTCGTAGATCACCCCAAGGTCGTAGGTCACCCCAAGTTCGTAGGTCACCCCAAGATCGTAAGTCACCCCAAGATCCTAGGTCACCCCAAGGTTGTAGGTCACCCCAAGATCCTAGGTCAGCCCAAGGTTGTAGGTCACCCCAGGGTCATAGGTCACCCCAATGTCATATGTTCTTTTATAAGTTAGTGAAGTTTTACTTCAGTTGTGTGGTCTAACGCACACTCGTTTTTTATTACAGATTTATTACAGCCACCCTACATGAAGCAGATGAGGGACAGACTAAATGAAATCAGCAGTGAGTTTCATGTGAAGGGGCCCCTGCTGGACACTTCCCACTTCCGGGTGGTCATGGAGAAGATAACCAACACCCTGGACAACATGTCGCGGGACGAGGTTATCTCCTTCTGCAAGATAAAGATAGAAGAAGAAGTTGCGTGGAAAGCTGAAAAGATCGAGCGGGAAAAACAAATCGATCACCTGGAGGCTTCTCTTTTCGCTTGTAAGGCAGAGCTGACTGCATTAAAAAATAAAAACGCCGAATTAAAAAACGCAGTAGCGACCATATACGGAGAATATAAGAGGGAAACAAGTAACAAAGTTTCGCCTCCACCACCGTCTCTACTTAAAAAATCAGTGCGTAGAGTAACCAAAAAGCCTCCCATTGTGCCAGTCCAATTAAAGAAGCGCCCTTTCAGCTTCATCCTACCTCATATTCTTCCCGAAGATAATTCCGAATTTATTACCGACGACGTTAATAAAACAAAAGGGAATGAATACCCCGAAGTGCCGATCTTGCCGTTGAATTCAGAAACCGTTCCAGAAACCATTTCGACAATCAAGCAGGAACAGATCACTTGCGCTCAGAATGGTGTACCCCCTCCGAATCCCACTCATTATCTAGTTATTTCACCTTCAAACTCCTCAGACCTTCCCCCGCCACCAACTACGATGCGGAGCAACAACCAATATCAACACAAACAACAATCGGTTATAACTTCCACTGCCAACACAACAACACACTGCCTCAATCAACCCAACCCTGTAGAAAGAAGTCAAATACAGAACGACAGTTTAGATATCGAAGACAGAATACCCCACGCTCTGATCACTTGCAAATCTGTTCAAAACATTCCCCCTATTTCAATGTCCACTTCTTCCAAAGCCAAAACTAAATCCACAAATAACGTCGAAGTATTCAAAGTTTTGCAGTCGATCGATCTGACTCACGAACAGAAGATCTCGAAACAAAAAGCCACGCAAAAGACTACCAGTAATGATTTAATTACTAGCAGTAATGATTTAATTTCTACCAGTAATGATTTAATTACTACCAGTAATGATTTAATTACTATCGATAATGATTTAATGAATCCCGGTAATTGTTTTCCGAGGATTGTGTCCACTCAGTCTCTGGCTCCGCCCAAAGTTGAACCGGCCAAAGCTCTCGATAATAATCTGACAGCTAGTTTGCCATTATTGAATAATCCAGAGATCTCAATGGTACAAAATTCATCTCAATTGTTAATCCCGGGTTCCTTTTCCTCCAATCTTTTGAATAGCAACGGTCAGACTATCTTAAATGGCGCTAACCCGATGCAGATTGCTTACATCGTCAACGGCGCGCCGGGCTCTCAGGGCCCGCAGCAAATGTACTTTACTCTCCAACCGCAAACTCTTCAAGGCAACACCATGATGTATCCTCAGCAAAACAATACATATTTCTGTCAAACAACTTCCTCGGTGACCTCGGAGATTGGGCCCATGATGATCCCTCATATATCCGGCGTCTCGTCTTTAGGCAAGTCGGTGCACGGAGCCATCAAACACTCGACCTCGACAGGGACTCAAGTAATGCAAGAGGTATTCGATCTCACCAGCGACGTACCTAATAGTAACATGCAATTTGGTAATACTCCTCTTTTGACTTACGATAATGTTGGAAAGGTCGGCACCAATGACTGGAACGAGAACCTCGACAATAAGCTCCTCGAGGTCAAGCAAAGAATTTATTCAAAGAAATTCAATCAGAAACTGGATAAGGTTGCGCTAGTGAAGATATCACGGCAGGATAAAAAAGCCGCCGACTCTAAGATTAGGCCTTACGTAATAAAAAAGCTGTCAAAGTTCTCGGGAAGCGTTCCGGGTTCGCTCATCAAAAAATTCACATGATATATTTGTCTTTCGTAACTTCGTCGAATTGAAGTAATATGAGGATAATCTCATGGATCACAGATCTAATTAAATCCAGTTTTCCGATCTGTGCAGTTTAACGGGTATAATGGTGCGCGTTAGAAACGCGCACTTTCCGCCGGACACAAATTACCTTGCACAACGTTATTCGTTCAGCGGCAAAGTAACTAAAAGTACCCAAAAAGGTTAACTTCTTCCAGTACTTGACTTAATACTACTAAAGTTCTTAAAATTCCTACAAGAAGACAACGCAGCTGAAAGACATACAAGATCACAATGCTGATTATGGGGCACAAAATACTGAACTGTAAATCGCTACAAGTGTGATCTATACCCATTGACATCCAAATTGAAAGACTTTTCCTAACATAAAATCTAATGAGCGTTATATATGCACACCTTCCGCTGGATACAAGCGTTAATCCTACACAATGTTATTCATTCAGCGGCAAAGTAGCCTAGTGCTAAAAGAACCCAAGGTTCTTCCAGTATAACGCTGATTATGAGGCACACAACACTGAACTGAAAATCCCTAGAAACATCCAATTTGACAGACTTGCCGTAACATAAAATCTGCGTATCATTTCGACAAGCTGGAGACAAAGCATGTGACCATATTTTTGGAACCAGAAGGATTTGAGAATACTTTTATTAAATCAGTCTTAAGTCGGCCGCCGAAGAGTGCACATTGAAATAACCAATAAAGGCAACGGAGTCCATTTTGGAGTTTTCTGCGCAGGATCTGAATGTTAATTTTTAACCAAACCGCCTAGCGTAGCGATGCTAAACATGAGTGAGGTGGGTAAATTATAACACATTTGAAAGTTAACTAATAGTGTAATGAAATATTCAATTTTTGCAAGCCCGAATTTTGTTAACCCGATTTGGTTTTTTTTTTACGCAACCAGCAATTTGCGCGCCATTGTAAATAGGACTATTAATTCATAAGCAGATTTTATTTTTGAGGACTAAATAGTGATTATTACAATGCGAGTTGTCTGCGTACTATCAGATTTATTTACATATTAACAAATTACGGAAAGAGAGATGGTCTCGCCACCTCCCTTCTCCGCGCAACTTGGTTTATCCCCGATTGGCTTGTCTATCTATTTGAATGTCCATGTCTGTATCAATTTAAAAGAGAACTGAAGTCTCCAATTTACGTAAGAACTTTTATCTCCGGTCCAGACCACATATAAGCTAAATTGATTATCCGTTGAATAAAGAATTTCGATATTTGAACAAGTTTGATCAATTTCAACTGAAAATTTCTTCCTTGTGTCCTACCTCGGCCAGCCGTAACAGACAGACAGTATACGCTTCCGTTAACCATAATATCCTAGTGGAATCCTTAACTTTCATTCAGATTTGGGACCAACCCTTCTGTATCTTAGTTGTTAAATAAATAGATATGCCATTTTCATTTTGACTGGGTCATATCACAAACAATGGATAAACATAATATTTTTCAATAGTTAATATCTTTGCCTAAATGATGCAAACTTAACTAGCCATGATTGAATTACCGTATTGTTGTTTGTATAAGTTTTCTTTTTAATATTTTGTACATAAATCAGTTTGTTTGGCAAATAATTTTAATTGAGTTTTTATTGTTACCGAGTTTGGTTGAACCAACAAGAATTTTAAATGTATGTAATAATACTCTGCCAAAATTTGGTCTGTTATTTTGTTGTGCTGAATATTTGAGAATTAATGTTTTCTCAGACTTTATTATTAGATTATTATATTTGATTTTATTTTTTAATGTAAAATATTGTTTTAGATATGATAGATATTGTTTATAATTTTCTGACAATCAAAGATAATTATTTCATCGTTTTTAGCATTAATTTATTATTTCTGTTTAACCCCTCAAGCATATTGTCAGCATGTCAGAATATTTCAGCTTTGCAATAAAGTTATTAAAAAATGGTATGTTTCTGAACGTATCTGAAAACTAAAAAACTGTTTTTGAAAGATGATGAAATAAGCTTTCTAATTTTATGTAATTGTAATTTTTTTATGTAATTTTTTTAGATGAAAACATAAAAAATTGTTCACCTTACGGTTTTTTTTACTAAAATTGCTGATCATGAAAAAAAATAAAAACAGACACATATTGTAATAGACAAAAGTATTATAAACATTATCATCAAATCGTTTTTTTGTCGTTTCATCTAAAATTATTTAAGAGGCTGGTATTCAAATTTCTACCGATTTCTTGCAACCCTCCCTTAAACATTTGAAGTTTTTAAGCTCTTAAAAAAATATATGTTATTCTTGAAGATAATATCTAGACATTAGTCGTGCCCAAACGCAAATTATATAAAATTCCCTCAATAGAAAAAAATTGCAAATTATGCTCCAAAAATTATTATAAACACGTTTGTTTCAGTTATTTTACAAGTTATATGTATGAAAAAATTCACAGCTTTTCTTTAAATGTTATTTAAGACAATTATCGCGAGATTTTTGCTCTATTTATTAAAGATTTTCATGATTTTTGCATCGATTTTATCGTTGTAAATGTTAGCGCGCTCTTCTAACATTCGTAATTTCATATCTCTCCGTCTTCTTCTTTTTGGGGCCGGGAACGGAGCCCTAATAAAAAATTCACAACGTTTCATAATTTTTTTCGAATTGCAAACCTTGGTTTCATAGATGTGTACATTTTCATTATTTTGTCGTTAAATTTTAAATTTGAATATAAAGCGTGGTGTTTTTTCTTTCTAACACCGTTAAAATCACATTTCTTATTATGATAGTAAGGGAGACAAACGATTTCTATGAGACACACAGGGTGTCCGAGGGGTAAAGTGCATTAACTTCGGGAGGTGAAGCTACATGATATTATAAGCTAGATGAATAACTTTTTTCGAAATTCCAACTTTTAGGTGTAGTTTTGTAGTAAAAAGATAAAATTAGACCAGCGTGTGCGGCCATATTATTTTCCGCTGTTACGATACAGGCCAATCACAACCATGCAATGCAAGGTTCTCAGCAAGTAAGATCGTACCTCACACTAAGGATTTTTAGTAGTCTTTTTGTATGGGGAAAAAAATGTTGGAATTTCAGAAAAAGTTGTTAATCTTTTTTACTCCTACCATCATGTAGAATCACCTCCTGAAGTTAATGCACTTAACCCCCGGACACCCTGTATATGAGTTGTTCCCAAAAGCGAACAAATTATCCTTAGGGATTAAGTTAATTTCTGTTCAACATGAATTGCGAGTGTGTAATTTAATTTTTTAAACAATAAAGTGATGCAAGCAACTTTGATGGTACAATAGTTTTATGACAGTTTTTCCAATGTTTTGAAGTATTTTCATATTTTTCTTAAATTGGTGCCCTTTGTAGATGTGCAATAAAAAACTGTTTCGATTCGGCTCTCACCAGGATGATACTGAAAATATCTTTCACTATGGAATGAGGTACAAATATACCTGTTATATTATATTATTAGAGAAATAATTCATAAAATTAAAGTAGGATTTCACCATAGACAAGTTGATAGACTTACCCCAACATGAAATCTAGGTATCATTTTTACGAGCCCGAGGCAAACCATAAGAGCGATTTCATATCTTTTGTGGATACAGAATCGACTGTCAAATTTGTGAGTTTTTCTATGGCTTGCAATTGCTTTTTTATTGGGCTGATATATATCAGCTGTCGCCGATTTCAACTTAGATTCAAATTAAGAACTAATAACCATGTAGTGCACGTAAATAGTAGTTTCTTGTTGTTGAAATGGAGTGTAATTTCCATAATCCGTGCCTAAAAGTGCGGCGGTTAGTAGAATAATTAATGTATTTCGTTCCAAATATTCAATTATTCTGTGCATGTGTACTGTCTCGAGAGCTTTGCCTTACATAGGTTCTTAATTTGGGCATACTATATAATTCATGCATATTTATATTAAAACAAACTTCGCAAATGTCAAATCCGTGGTATTCAACTTTAAATGTGCATTAAATGAATAAATAATCATGTTCACTTACAGTAATTCATGTTTTAAACGCTCCAAATTAAAATATCTGACAGATGACATCTGACATCGGCCAACGTCGCCCATAGAAAAAGAATTTGAAAGTTGTAAAAAATCACACAAATTTGACAGCCGATTTCGTATATGGGATCTTTCCCTTATCCACAAAAGATACGGAATTGCTCCTCTGAATGTTCGTTGTCTATAAATCGGATTGCTTACCATAGTGTAACAAAATATTCAGTTTTGGAAACAATCCTGAACTTTGTTTACCTAATTTGGGATTTGTACTTGCGTTCTTTAACCCGTCTGCTTGTTTAGGGATAAATACATCCCAAAACACGTAATCGCGTTATACTTTCATAAGAGCAAAAACGTCCCAGAGCGACCTTACATTTAAAAGCTATATATCGCTCTTCCTCTCATGCAAACATATGTATTTTTCTTTTAACCAGAAATAGAACGAAATAATGCTTCTTATTGTCTTTGAAATATGAAAGCTATCTTGCATAGATATTTTACAATCTCGATCCAAAGTGACGATTCGACTTCGGTTTGACGAAACCGAGGCTTCCGGATTGTGAGGTGCGAATATATTGAACCAAGCAGACGGGTTAAGCAGTTAGCAATTTGCGCATCATTATAAAAAGTACTAGTCATTCATAAGCCGATTTTATTTTTTGAGGACTAAATAGTGATAATGAAAGGCGAGTTGCTTTTATGTATACTGTCAGATGCATTTATTGACAAATCACAGAAAAGGAGACAGTCACGCCACAAACAAACTTGGTTTATTCCCATTTCCTGCATTGGCAGGTCTATCAATTTGGATGTATATGGGTTTCACAATTTTGAAATTTTTTTTAGAATGCCGTGTTGTATCTTTTATATCACTAATGAAAAAAATTAGGAACATGACTTATTTATATGATTTTTTTTTAAATATGCCGGCACAGCATTTTAATTTTTATTTTATTTAAATTTACTTAAAGTGTGCAAAAGAAATAAAATGATGAATTAAAATAACCTCTTAGATACCTTTCTCTGAAGATGAAGAATAGATATGGTTTTTTTAAGAATCCGACTACGAGTACAACTCTGACGCTGCGCCTTACGCAAAACCGTTTTCGAATGGGGAGTTTGTTACAAATCTACTTTTGTAATAGAACCGAATTAAAGCAATGCCAAAAGATGGCACCAGCTGCGTTAACAGCTAGAGTGAGGAGCTTCGGCTGGCAGGCATAAGTACTATTGGATTCGTGCTTTTTAACTACATATCAATCGTCCAGTTGATAAGTCAGACATCTCCGAAACATCTAAATTTGAGTTGAGTATGCTGTTATATGTAGGCGTGTACCCTCTATCTGGTACTATACTCAGATTACTCATAAACACCACTAAATCAATAGGCCACTTGCATCACATTTTTTAAATTTTTTTTCCGGTTTAGGCAAATATTCTAAGACATTCCCTATTTTTAATTTTTTTTTAATCGTATTTTTGAAACCCTGGCGATTTTTCGAAAATTTCAAACCGAAAATTCAGACCATTTTTTTATAAACCGGAAAGACGGGACATAATTTTATGAGTGCGAAAAAACGATAATTACATAGCCGAAAATCATTTTAAAAGAAGAACGTTTTCCACACGAATATCAATAAATTGTACGGGGTTCTCTTCGTAACATCTGTAAAAACACCGCCATCTTTATCAAAAAATCAAACCAAAGGATAAGTTCGCATAGAACAAACAATAAATCTAGTGAACATTAAACGAAAATTAAAAAATTCATCAGAAATCAAAGTGTTGCCATATAAAAAAAAATTAATCAGAGTGGAATTTTACAAAATTAAGGGAACATAATCGGAGACGGGACATATCACGAGTTTAAAATTGTTAGTATTAGAAAAAAGTTTCGGCTACGGGCCGGGCGGGAGAGGAGTCAAAAAATGCAGTGCCAGGGGGGTTGGCGGGACGGGGGAGCGGGAGAGCGGTGGTGGGGAAGGTGGAAGTGGAACGCTGGAGGGGAACGCACGGGAAAGGACATGTAAGGAGTAACATTTTATTTATTTGAATATGGCATATATTATAAAAGAAAGTCCAAAAAAACGTGCAGCTCGCAAAAAATCAGAAATGAGTCCCGGTTCAATCAAGGGAGTTATATGGTGTGGTAGATCTCTATCCCCCCTAGGGAATAAGGGTATCCGTTTTTACCTAAAGGGCGTGCTTTTAAAGATATAAGGGCTAAAAGTTTCGCCCTCTTGAAATTTCTAGAACAGTCTTCCGGAAAGTTCTAGAGGGTTCCATAGAGCTGTAGAAAGTTGTGGAAGGAGTGGCGGAGTATGTCGTGGAATGATCAGGAATAGGGAATCGGGAACATCATTGTGCAACATTCCAGAACACTATCTTATTGTCCTGAGCGAAGCCGGGTAACCCAGCTAGTTTAAAAATAAAAAAACTATACATTTCTAAAAATTTTTACTAACATTTTCGTAATCTTAGTAAAAAAATCTATCCACACGATTTTTTCCGAGTCGTTATGAAGTCTATGCAAGTGGCCTATTATATAGCAGAAAAACTTGTGTTAAATTGAATTAAATCAAATTTGGATGTTTTCGGGTCACTAGTAGGATATTTCAAAATGTCATACTAATGTACCAAACCATTATGCCTCTCCATGTGGAGTGTCATATTTGATTTATAGTGAGCATTCGAATATTGCTTTTCTCATTATCTCAAAACTTAGTATTTGGAGATGTCTGACTAATTAACATAATAATATGTAATTCGATTCAGTTTTAGAAAAACACAATTAGGCGAAAAATATGAGTGTACTCGTATTTAATTGGAACTGTTTTGACTTATTCACTTTTTCCTTTTGCACAAATTATAAATATATATATACATATGTAGAACATTTTTCTTGGTTTACCCGAGTTACGTAGTCCTTAAAAGGACTTTTTAACTTCTGACGGTTCGGACAGATCTCACTGTCCATCTTCAGAGGCCTTATGTCTTGAGTTTTTGTCTCAAACTGATCGGTCAGACGATCTGTCCGAAACGTCAGGAGTTTAAGAGTACCTAGTTCTTAAAGTTTTCCTTTTAAGAACTAGGTACGTTACGCGGGTAAACCGAGAAAATTGTTATACATCTTACACCCGTGAAAACCTTAACCATAACATATAATTATATATGTATATTATAATAATTATTATTATCGTTTGTATAAATGTACCCAGATATGAAGTAACATTTTCTTTTTATTATGGATTTTATAATGCATTGATGAAATATATTTTATTGCCAAGTGTTGTTCGTAACGTGGAATTGTTGGTCTTCAAAAAATCCAAAATTAATATTTGGACTTTAATTAAGTCGTTTTTTTTTTTAATTTTCAAAAATTTTGTGGTTTTCATTGTTTTTAAATTGGCAGGAAAATGTTAGAATGGTATGTATTTTTATTTTTTAAAATTATGCTTGTACTAATCTCCTTTCATGGCAATGGTTACCCCAAATATTTCGCTACATTTGGCGACTTAGCAGGGGTAATCGGATTCATGGTGTGAGATTTGTCCAGGTCTTGGCAGCGGATGTGTCTGCGTGCAGGATGAATTATGTCCATCACTGCTGGTCTACACACCTCTCGTACCCTTTTCCTTCGTCAAACCTCCCCTCCATCATTTCCTTAAAAAACCCTCCACCCAGCAGCATCCTCAAATATGATATAGGTCCTGGGGAAAATAATTTTTTCAGTTTTCCTTTGTGGAGCTAATGTAAAAATAAGAAATCAAATGTTATGTATTATGACAGTGTGATTTTTGTATATTATAATAACATGGTTTCATTAGTGTCTAACAGACAGACACACATCTGAAGTTATTTTGTGTTTACAAAGTTAAAAGAATTTTTAATTGTTATAAATAAGTATGTTTCAAAAATTACACAGGAACCCGTTGAAGAAAATGAAATTTGTTTATCAATATATCTTTGAAAATAATATGTTCATTTGAATGCTGTTTTTTGTACAATACTCACCACACCCCAACTATAAAAGTATTGTCCAAAATTATAGCCTACTTTGTAATAGGACTCCATAAACTGAAGTTAAAGTCAGTGTTGGCTCATTTAGTCCTAAATTACATTGAGCGAGTTTACAAGCGACTATCCGGTGAGTTTAAAATCGAGTGAATCGGCGAGTGAGATTGTCATGATGATACACAAAACTGTCCACTCGCTCGGTAGCAGCTAAAATAACGACTCCCGCGCGAACCAATTCTGTCGAATTTTGTAAAAAACTTGAGCTCGCAGCTAGCGCCACACGCTAGACAGTAGCAAGAATTACGACTCCCGCGAGAACTAATTCTGACAG
This sequence comes from Limnephilus lunatus, assembly GCA_917563855.2. Lineage (NCBI taxonomy): Eukaryota > Metazoa > Arthropoda > Insecta > Trichoptera > Limnephilidae > Limnephilus > Limnephilus lunatus. Next base: position 44,671,655 of record OU830603.1, on the reverse strand, counting down.
TTACGAAATCAGCTGTTCGTGGGCCGCCATCTTGAGCGAGTAAAGTTGACTACCTTTCAACTTTTTTTGTAGATTGTCCACTATCTGTTAGTTAGCTAGTAATACGATTACACTGAGCGAGTTTACTAACAGATTGTGAATTTCCCAGATAGTAGCTTGTAAATATAAAAATATTCTTCCACAGAAAAGACAAGGAGATAAGAAGATGTGGAAGACTTGTATCACATATTCATGTATATTTATGTGTATTGAACATACGAGGTGTGTTAAAAAAGAAACTGGAATTTTCATTTTTTGAAAAAATATTTATTTATTCGTCTACATTAATGTTGTCGCCTTCAAAGTAGTCCCCATTCGATATTATGCACTTGTGACAGCACTTCTTCTAATCCTCGAAACACTTCTCAAACTCCATCTTTGGAGATAGCCTTTAGTTCATTCAGCGATGCGCTTTTAATGTCATCTATGCTTGTAAAACGACGGCCCTTTAAGGTTTGCTTTATTTTTGGAAATATAAAAAAGTCACTGTTTGGCGAATAAGGAAGCTGGGGCATCATTACAGTATTGTTTTTGGACAAAATATCACGAAAAAGCAATGAGGTGTAAGCAGGTGCATTTTTGTTAAAAATTCAACAATTTTGGAACCTATTTTGCTGCCACCGTTTCTTACTCAAAACATTTGAAAAAATTTCATGGCATGAACCAATCGATATACCAACATCATCAGCGACTTCTCTGATTGTGATTTGGCGATCGTTCATTACTTTCACTTTTTCCATGTTTTCATCGGTTGTTGATATGCTGGGGCGTCCGGGGCGTTCGTCATCTTCAACGTCTTCACGGCCATCTTGGAAATGCTTATACCACTCGTAAACCCTTGTTTTACTCATAGCAGACTCACCATAGGCCTTTGTTAACATTTCACACACTTTGTTACAATTTATTTAATTTTTTATGCAAAATTTGATACAAATTCTTCGATCCATTAAAAAAAAAAAAACTCGCCGAGCTCATAAAAACACGTCTAACCTTAGCGCTGCCACAGACAAACCAAACAATGAATACAGCTGACAATTTTATCATACTTCAGGGGCATGTATACCAACATAACAAAAATAAAATTGACAATCAGACTCTCCAAACCCACGAAATTTAAAAATTCCGGCTACTTTTTTAATACACCTTGTATACTTGTGACCCTTGCGTAGAGAATTGGTGTACAATATTCATGTAAAATATTTGACAGTAATGTCTTTCCGGGCATTCAGGTATGGCTGGCGTAAAATGTAGAATTACCCTTCCCACCCAAAGTTTAAAAAAATGCTGATTGCCTTAGAGATGAACTGAAAATAATCATGATGGGAGAGGTTCCTTGAATAATACACTTTTGTACATAATGTATTAAATTTTAAACATATTTTTAGTGTTTTTAATTCCATCTTCTACCTATAGTCAATGGTGAAATTATAAAATGTTATTTTTTCCACCGGAGCGACAGCGCATTTTAAAACAGTTTTCTCCGTTTGCTCGAGATTTTCAGAAGACCATTTTTTTAATTTTTCGACAACATAAAAAAATCATACCTTCGAATTTTAACATGGAGTCATAAAAACTTATTATAGTGCTATATAGCCAATGAATCAATCTGTATGTTATCTCATATTTGTAGCATTTATAAAAAAATCGTTAAGTTTATAACCGCGCGAATCCTGAGTGTTTGTTACTTTGAAACTGACGTAAGAGGTACTTATTCGAGTCAACATAGAATATTTTTGATTTCCGTATATCCTCTTTAGTATACTTGATAATGAATGGTGCATATCTACTGAAAATTAAAAAAAATTAACCGTAATAATAAACTGAAATAATTTTAACCGTGAATTAGAAATTCGGGGTGAAAAAAAAAATTTAAAATGTTTATTTTTAACATCGTTATATGTAAAATAGTCTACGAAGTTCGGACTTGCGACATCTATGGTCATAAAATAGATAAAGTATTTTAATAGCTTCGTTTTAAGTCCAAAATAAAAAAAAAGTGGAAGCTACAAATATTTTTAAAAAATTTTTGCTAAATCAAGAGATAATTGTCGTTTTTATCCGAAAAGCAATTGGAGGCATTCAAAATGGTGCCAATATATGGCAAAAACCGCTCCAGTGGTTAGTTATCGAATCTACACAACATGGGTCTGATCAATATGTTGCCCTCTGTAGTTGGAGAATGTGTTTTTTTTTCAATAGCCCCACACATGAGGATTAACAAAAATATTTTCCCTCAGGGCCTTTATCATCTTTGAGATGCTCTGTGGAGGGTCTTTTAAATGAAAGGAAGGAGAGAAAGTTCTGGGAAGGATAAGGGGTGGGCAGGAATTACGGACGTATGAGTCCATCCCTCTCATCCAAAAGAGTTCTGCTTGAGAGGTCACAAGGTCTCCCTCAACCAGTCTCTCCCGATCCGGCCTGACAGGCAGCTGGTGGGCAGACACATTCACCATCAAGACCCGGACAAACCTTACCCTACGAACCTGGGCACCCCTGCTAAGTCACCAAACGTAGCGAATGACCTACGGCAGAGGTGTTGGTTATCCAATAAATGGTTCCCGGGGCGGCGGTACCCATACCCGCCTCCCAAAGTGTAAAATTATTGATATAATGATGTATACAGTTGTTAGTTTGAGATGATGAGAAAAGCAATATTGGAATGCTCTCTGTAAATCTAATATTATTTACACATGTCCGTGTTTTATATATTAAATATGCTTTAAAATAATACTAATAAGCATAACGGTCCGGTGCATTAGTATGACATTTTGGAATATCCTACTAATGACTCAGAAAACATTAACTTTTTGCTTATTGCGTACTCAACTCAAAAATCTATTTTTCAGAGATGTCTGACTAATCAACAGGACGATCGATATGATGAGTGTCCGGAGATAAAGTGCACAAACTTCAGGAAGTGATGATAGTAGTAAAAAAGATACTTAACCCCTAGGATATGACCAACTACAATAGCAGTGCAGTGAAATCATGACTACTCCTACAAACGTACTGCAATATGTGGGTATAGAGCTAGGTTTTAGAAGTTTTTAATGCATTTTGTTACTGTCCATGAAAATTCGAAAGCAAAAAAGATGATATTGTAGAAGCCTGTCAAGTATTTCAAATATAATTTTCAATATTATATTTGGTTTTCAGATATTTACAAAATACTACCCGTCTTCTAGGGGTTAAATATCTATTTCGAAATTTTACTGTTTTTTTTTCATTCCATACAAACAATTCAACTTTTTTACCCGAAAACTACCTTAAAACGTTGGAATTTCGAAAAAGTTTATTTGTATTTTTTACTTGTACTATCATGTAGAATCACCTCCCGAAGTTTGTGCACTTTACCCCCGGACACCCCATAGATATGTTCAGCATCATAATATTTAATTATGTTGGTTAGCTTATAATATTATTAGCTTATAATCACTTCTTCTTTGTGTGCCCTATCAGGTCCCTCTGTGATGTTGGCAATCACTCTTGAAAATGTCTCTGTCTAGCGCTGCCCGGAATAGCTCCTTCACACTTCTAATGCCGGTTCACTCTCGTACATTTCGCAGCCAAGACATTTGTCTCCTACCAGGCCCTCGGCGATACTCTATCTTACCTTTCAATATTAAATGGAGCAAGTGGTACTTCTCCCCTCGAAGTATATGACCCAGATATGAAATTTTCTTTATTTTTATTAATGTAAGCAGTTCTCTATCTGCTCTAGCCCGCCTGAGAATTTCTGTGTTGGTGATCATGTCGGTCCATGGGACCTTGAGCAGGTCCATGTTTCACATCCATACAGCAAGACCGACCACACATAACTTTTAAGCATTCTCTGTCTTAGTTTTAAGCTGATATTGTCATTGCAGAAGAGGGATTTCATTTTACTGAATGCAGTTCTTGCTGCTACAATTCTGCACCTAATCTCTATATCTGGGCCAAGAGTCTCCGTGAGAATATTGCCGAGGTATCTAAATCTCTCCACCTTTTCGGCATTACAACCATTCAACTGTATCATTGATCCAGAGTGATCTAGTCGTCCAAATGTCGTCCATTTAGTTATATTAACGTTGATTGTTAGGCCCAGTTGCTCACCAGCATTATTAACAAGATTTAATAGGTCTTGGAGGTCACTGATACTGTCAGCTAGTAATACAGTATCATCTGCATATCTTATGTTATTAATGACAACTCCGTTGATCTTAAGACGCTTCTCGTACAATCACTTAATATTTTTTAATTTCCTCCATAAGGATTATTCCATACCTCTAGTAGCACTAAAATGTTTAGTGCTTGCTGAAATGCACAATAGATGGCATTGCAGTGTCCCTTTGGACAATGAAATTCAAAATCATGATTGTTACATTCGTCACCTCATTTGGATACGGTTCTAACTTCACTTAACCTTGTTCTGAGATAAGAGATGCCAAAGTTTTCTAAGACGATTTCTCATTTATCAATTTATGATTTTGAGGTTGAATCTTGTGTAAAGTATTTTAAAGGAAAATATCTAAATAGGATGTATACTTACCACTTTAGAACATACCTAAATATGCAGAACCATTATGCAACCAGCTAGGGCATAATAATTCATTGCATACGGTTCTAATTACATTTCCCTAATTCAATTCCTAGCTAGGGCCATATCGTATTTAAATATTTTCCATTAAAATATGATATTTAAGAAGAAGTATTTAAATATTTTCCATTTTAGAACTTTGCACTAGATTGAACCTCAAAATAAAAAATTGTTAAATAGACTATGAAAATTCATCTTTGCAAACTTTGAAAATAATCCATTTTAATAGAGTGGAGTGTCTGTGGTGGGCGAGTGGCGTAGCTTTGTTTTTTTTTAATATTATCAGCCTCATTGGTCGAGGAGCAAGGTTCTTAACAGCAATCCATAAGGTCGCGGGTTCAAATCCCCGGCATGCGCAGATATAAATGCTTTCACAGTTTAATAATCGATATTTATATATTATAAAAGAAAGAGTATAAAAGTGTGCTTCCCACTAAAACTCAGAAACGAGTCCCACTACGATCAAGAGAGTTATGTGGTGTGGTAGCCCTCTATCCTCCATCCATGAAGAAGGTTCCCGTGTTTACCTGAAGAGCGTGCTTTTGAAGATATAAGGGCTGGAATTTTCGCCCTCTAGAAATTTCTAGAACAGTCCAGAACATTCGAGAGCGTTCCACTTCGTTTAGTTCGTGAATAGTCTGGAACATTCGGCAACATTGTGGGACATTCCAGAACACTCTCGAATGTTCGGGAACATTGTGGACCATTCAAAGTATTTTAGTTCCATTAATTCAAAGTCGGGTTAGTTACATCATTTATAACTCGAGAATGGCTGGACCGATTTTTATAATCTTTGATTTGTTGGATTTGTCTCTGCCCTGAATAGCAGACAGAAAAAAATCACAAACAAAAAATTATGAAGAAATTTCTTTTCCTCATACATTTTGTATGGAATGAATTCTCATCTTTTGAAAGAGCTGCAGGAAAATTGTGAAAGGTATAATATTCAGTGAGTGAATTCTAAAAATTCAATAACATCAAATGTCAATGTGCTAATTGTTTTGCTTTTGTTCTAAAACATATAATGCTGCCCCTCTTTCTTACGCAATAAATGTCAATATTCGAAAATGGGACAAACGGTGAACGTATGTCTGCACCCCTCCAAAGGAAAAATACAATCTTTCTTTCTTTTTATTTTTTATAAATAAAAATGAATCGCCTAAATGTATGTACCCGCATAACTTCCGAAGGACTTTACCTATTTCATTCTAACTTTGGGGATTCGATGTGTGCATGTCCGCGAAGGTTTCTATATATACTGGTGAGCTCTGGCATTATGAAATTTGTATAAAAAAATTGCAATAGGTGGCATGCGAGCTGTTTGAAAACTGAACATACCGAGACTGAATGAATGGAATGCGGGAAGGGCGAGGGGAACCTGGAAGGGGGGGGGAGGGGAACACGGGAGGGGGGGTTTGCGGGAGGGGTGGAGGGGAAAGGGGGAAGTGGGTGAGGGGAGTGGGGAGAGGAAAGGCGGAAGGGGACGCGGAAGGGGAACGGGATGAATGGAAAAGGACATGCAGAGAGAAACAATTTCTTTATTAAGTGGCACAGCAACACATACTGGGAACTCGCTATAATAATATAAATGGAGCGACCGATCGATTTGGTTTGTATGCAAATTAACAGATGGCTGTGTGAGTTAAAAGGTTATGTAACCGTCCAGTAGATGGCGTTGTGTTTCGCTTTTCCGGGTCAGCTAGTTTATATATTTTTTATCGAATTATTGATTCCGTGACAAATAAGCCCCCCCTCATAATTATTGAGCACAATATTAAAGAGCGGTTCCAGTGATAACAAAGAAGAAAGTCACCGGGACAAAGTAACCGGCACATGAATATCGACCATCTCTAAAAACCATAGAAATTTAATAAACGATGTTTGCACTGATGTGATGTCTAGGGAAATTTCCCTAGATCTAGGGGAGAAAAAATATTCTTAGGGAAAAGGGAAATCAGCCAAAATCTAGGGAAATTTCGAACGCTGGCAAAAAAAATTACATATGACAATATTACTGGTATTGCTAGTCGTATTTTTTGGAATTCCCATGAATCTTAAATATTGTTCATGTACTTACATTCAAGCAATGTTTTTCTAAAAACACCAATTCAAAATGATACTATGTACCTAAAAAGATAAATGGGGACTTCAAAAATTAATTTAGGTTTCAAGTTACGTTTTTATCTATGTTTATTACAAGAAATTTTCTTCAGTTTCAGTGATTGCGTTTGATTTTTATTTTGCAAAGTGATTTTTATTAGGAATTCCTTTTCTAATTCAGTGGTAAAGTACATACTTTCAAATTATGATAAATTTTCGATTGAACTGGCCATACCTATATGAATATTTACGATATTTTTAATAATAAGAATATTTTTTAGAAAATATAAAAAAAAAACAATAAGAAAATATTTTTTAGAAAATATAAAAAACATTTTTTAAAAAATAAGAAAATATTTTTTAGAAAATATAAAAAACATATTTTTTAGAAAAAAAAACCTTCAGATTCGCCTTAATGACTATCAAAGGCAACTTTTTGTATCGATGGGAAATTTCAATTGCGAAAGTGAAATTTTACTTCGTATACTGATTTCGCGTGCATGGTTGCCGTCATTTCATTTTTCCATACGTTCATAAGGATACTCCCCCCCCCCGACGCGGGTTTTGATTTGCCAAGATAGTACCCCGAAATTCTAGGGAAATTTCACCTCGAATTCTAGGGAAATAATTTTTTTGGGCATCACATCCCTGGATGTTTGTTTTGTTTGTTTTTGTTAGTTGTCAGCACTGATGTGATGTCTAGGGAAATTTCCCTAGATCTAGGGGAGAAAAATATTTTTTAGGGAAAAGGGAAATCAGCACAAAATCTAGGGAAATTTCGAACTCTGGCAAAAAAAAATTAAATATGCCAATATTACTGGTATTGCTAGTCGTAGTTTTTTTTTGGAATTTCCATGAATCTTAAATATTGTTGATGTTCTTACCTTCAAGCAATGTTGTTTTAAAAACACTGACAACTCAAAATGATAAATACCTAAAAAGATAAATGAGGAAAAAATAAAAATTTGGTTTCAAGTAACGTTTTTATCTATATTTATTACAAGAAATTTTCTTCAGTTTCAGTGATTGCGTTTGATTTTTATTTTGCAAAGTGATTTTTATAAGGATTTCCGTTTCTAATTCAGTGGTAAAGTACATACTTTTAAATTATGGTAAATTTTCGAGTAATTGGCAATATATGAATATTTATGATATTTTCAATATTATGAATATTTTTTAGAAAATATAAAAAACATTTTTTTAATATTAAGAAAATTTTTTTTATAAAATATTTAAAAAAATATATTTTTTGGAAAAAATAAAAAAAACATTTCTTTAATTATAAGACAATATTTTTTACAAAATAATTTTTTTTTTTTAATAATAAGAAAATATTTTTTAGAAAATATTAAAAACATTTTTTTTTTGTATTCGGGGCGATGGGAAACAACGCAATTAAAATTTCAAATTCTAAAGAGTTGCACCCCCCCACCCCCGACGCGGGTTTTTTGATTTGCCAAAGTAATGCCCACGAAATCTAGGGAAATTCTAGGGAAATTTCACCTCGAATTCTAGGGAAATAATTTTTTTGGGCATCACATCCCTGGTTGTCAGCAGTTGTCAGCATGATTGGTTTATTTATGGTTGTCAGTTCGATTTTCGCTCTGCTAAAAATAATTTCGTGTATTTACCACAATTTACCCTTTACTCCAGTTATATTTTTATATAATTGTTTTTAACCGACAAACTGAGCTATTGACTTCGTCTGGCTCATTTATTAATAACTATCATTGTACGAAGTCGTGAGAATTTTCTCCAATCACTTTTCAATCAAGTATAGTATTTCACTGACATTTTAAATTGTGGATTATACAAATATTAAGTTAGTATTCTTAAAAATTACTATCTACGATATATTGTTTGTATTTTACTGCAAAGTATCATTAAACACCCCTGAGGCATTTGCCCATTAACCTCAAATGTGAAATACACAAAATGTTTTTTTTTCTACTACTAATTCTTATAACTACAGATTTCTTGTTTTTATGAATGGAAATTGCAATTACGTAAAATGATAATTTGTTTTTGTATGGAACTATGGAACTACTGCCATATTGGCATTTGGTCATGTCGGTATTCCTGATATTTCAATTGTTGACATGGGAATCTGTCGGACGGCACTCATGCATTTAATCATACATTTCCGTCTCCTTCTGTTTTACCATTACTATCGATTGGTGTGCTTTACTTTGTCAGCTCAGTAACAGTATTCATGCTTGACGTCACATGCTTGATGACCCATCTGGTAGGCGGGTAGTCAGCAATAACGTAAGTATTTACTTGACATCTCTGAGGCAGGTTGTCAGTAATAGTGTGATTCTCTCATAGAAACTCAATGGCCATATTCCACCCAATATTAGATTAAAGTGGTTATTATGAGTTGTACCAATAGAAAGGTTCCTTTTCGAATTTGTTTTACCACAATTAAAACAGTCTACAATGAGAGGCAGCCAAGAGAACTGAGATTTACCATTGAAAGGGTTCTCGGTCAAAGAACAGTAACAGTCAACCAGAAGCAGTAGATGACGAACTTGCTGTGACCGACAAGAAGAACTGTTGGGTATATCCATATCAACTCAAAAGACACACGCTCTTTTACTGTTCTCCAATATGTCGCCATTGCGAACTAAAATTCACCTAAATGGAAGCCTGCACGTTTTTTGCTTAGATTAATGAACCTAGTTAGATGTAGTTTTATTCTCTATTTATTTGCATAACCGAAATAAATGCGTATTTATTAATTTTGAATATATATTTTTTAATAATTAAAATATAAAAGCTTGTATAATTTTATTTTATTTCCAGAATTCTGCCAAACTAGTGCCTACCAAATATATGTATAGATTAAATGGCAATAAATTCTGCCCTTAAGTATGTTATAATACCAATATACCAAAATTATTTTAAATGACTGTCATCCCATACGACAAAAACAAATTTTCATTTTATGCAATTGCAATTTTGAATGCAGTTTTTTCATCGCCCCGAATGCAAATAGTTGTCTTTTGTAAGTAATCTTGAATCAAAGTGTTTTATCAAAAAAAATATCCGTTTGATACTCAACTTGGGTGGCAGACATGGGTACTATCGCCCTGGTTAACGTTTATCGGATAATCAACACCTCTGCCACAGGTCACCCCAGGTGGTTCGATACGTTTGGTGACTTAGCATGGGTGCCCGGGTGCATGGGGTAAGGTTTGTCAAGTTCTTGGCGGCGAATGTGTCTGCCCATCAGCTACGTGGCTGGTTGAATTGAGAGACTGGTTGAGGAGGTCTTTCGACCTTTCCGGCCAGAATCCCTCGACCCATCGCCGCAGTTGAAGGGATGGATTCATATGTCCATCACTCCTGGACACACTGACCCCCAGATTCCTACTCACCCCTCATACCTATTTCCTTACCAGAACTTCCTCTTCTTCCTTTCTGTAAAAAAAACCCTCCACACAGCAACCCCTCAGATGACATGTGTGGAGCTAATGTAAAAAAAAGAAAAAAGTATTAAGCGTGGCCAAAATGGCGGGTGCTAAAATTTTACTAAAATGTAATTTAAATTGTAATTTATTTATTTTAATAATTTCAGATTTAAAAAAAAAATGGCTCATACTGGTGGAGAAAAAAAGGAAAACTGTTTCTCGTTGACAACACAAGAGGATGCTGATATTGATACTGAAACAGGATTCCAGGCAGGTGTTGAAGATCCTAGTTCCAGTCCGTGGGCAAAAAGAGGTATTTTATATTCTTATTATTGGGGTAGTTGAAAAGACAAGTTAAAGTTGCCAAATTCTCTTTCACGCTTCTTGCGCTTTTTTTGTATCCATATATTAAAAAAAAAAATCAGAAATCGGTCTGTACTATCTATTAAACTAAATAAAAACAATGAACTCACTTTTATTATAATATTTCAATAGTGTCTCGAATAAATTATATATAAAAATTTAGTAAAAAGTTGTTTATGTTTATTTTATATAGTAAAAACCAACTTAAAAAGTCACGTAAGTACTGAAGATGGGTCAGAGAGGCCCTCAACGAAAATTGAAATGAATTTACTTATAGAAATTTAACTTTAAAAATTTAAAACTTACGGCTCTGGCATCACTAAATTCAAAGCTACTGGAAGCGGCGTATGCGTCACGCGCGGGGGAGGGGAGTATTTCGATATTATTATTATTGCTGGGCCTGAGCAGCCCCACGTCAGCACTTAAAGGTTAAATAAGTAAATAAAATGAATTAAGAAGAACAGCCTGCAGTAGGTTTCATTCAAAATCTAGTTTTGGATTTACCGCTAAAATACAATAACACACATTTTTTTTAATAAAAGGGTATTGCACCTATAAAGTACGGATATGAATCTGATTTTCGATTTTTGAACATGATTAAAACACTAAGACATGCTACAATTATTTTGTACAGCCCGGTTCCCCGTTCTTTAACTAAAAGTCTAAAAGAAGCCCTGTTTAGTGTAAAAAAGAGAGCGAATACGCAGGAAACAAGGCTTTTATATCAAAACATGAACTCCATAACAAATGCGCTGTCATTTGAAAGAGCTGACACTAGTGCCATCTGGACGTACAAAGGAAACCTACATTATCGACATACAACCTGTTGATAAATAATTGAACTAGATAAAAAAAGAAACTACAGAAGCCAGTGACTGCACTAATTCAATTAAAATCTCAACACATCGTCACTTCATTTGGATAGGGTTCTGACATTTTTTTCAAAAATGACCTTTGAATGCCAAAGCATTTCTTTTGCTTATTTCTATTATCAAAATAAATTTCAGAACCATCCGTGTTGTATTTTCGTAAATATAAGTATGACAAAGTTCTAACTTCAAACATTTTCAATAATAATTCATTTTACAAGGTTCTATCGTCACTTACACCCTCTATTTTGTTTGTATCTGACAGTTGATTTAAATACGAGGCGCATTATGGTTCGTCATTTAATTTGGATAGTGTTCTAACTACGCCTTACCATTTTGAAAGGTTTCTAAGTTTCCAAAGACGAATTTTCGTAATCTATTTAACAATTTTAGTTAAAGTTTTTAGTTTATCATATTTTAATGGAAAATATTTATATAGGACGTGGCCCTAGCTAGGAATTGCATTAGGGATATGTAATTAGAACCTTTTGCAATGAATTATTATGCCTTAACTGGTTGCACAAGGTTCTATTTGCATGTTTAGGTATGTTCTAAAATGGTAGGTATACGTCCTATTTAAATACTTTCCTTTAAAATATGTTCAATTAAATTACTTAACACAAGATTCAACCTCAAACCCGGAAATTGGTAAATAGATTATGAGAAATCGTCTTTGCAAACTTTGACAACTCATATCTCAGAACAAGGTGAAGTGAAGTTAGAATCCTATCCAAATGAAGTGATGACATGCCTCAAAGGATGATGATTTATCCATGAATTTAGAAGGCAACTTTGGCAATTTTTGAAGTAAAACTTCTTTACGCACGCTCGACACTTGGGGGGTAAAATGATGAATACGTTACGAAAAAATATGAAACGCTAATCAATGTGAAACGCTAATCGATATGAAACGCTAATCGATGCGAACGCTAATTAAAGCGAAACGCTGTAATGAAAGTGAAACGCTAATCGATTTGAGTTGAGTCGAGTTGAGTTGAGTTGATGGGGATGGGGATATTTTTATTCCTGTTATTTTTAGATTGTTAATGGACGGCATGAGTTAGTGCAGTTTTACTTCAGTCGTGTGGTCTAAAGCACACTCGTTTTTTTTGTGATTAAATGGAAGCTATTTTTGAAAAAATCTCTCATACCCTGCCTCAGGCATATGATGAAATTTTTTATTTTTTTTAATTTTTTATTAGTGACTATTTAGTTACAGGTTTGATGACAATTACAAGATATGATGATATATATAAATATTTAATCCGTTTGTTCTTAGTCCTCCTCACTAGGTGGTCCTGTGCTGAGGCGGACTGGTAGATTTCTTTGATTTTCTGTTATTTAGTTTCTATGATGTTTTTAATACATTCTCTAGTATGTCTGCATTAATTTCTTTCACCCATGTTTTGATTTTTTCCTTAAACTTATTTATCTTTTCTATCTTTTTCAGACTTGGAGGAAGGATGCTGTAAAGTTTAGTTGCAAGATATATGTGGTTTCTTTGGCCAAAACTTGTCTTGAATTTTGGAACATCTCGTATATCCTTTTTTGAGGCTCTTGTGTCATGTATCCGAGTTTCATTAGGAGATTTTCTGTTTTTAAAATGATGTATAAGAATATTCTTGGCATATATTTGTTTTAAATTAAGAACGTCAAAACACTTAAAAATATCTTTTGAGGGGGTTCTGATGGGTAATTTTAGTATGGTTTTTATAATGCTCTTCTGAGCAATATCTAAGTGGTTAATATGATTGGCTGTAGCAGATCCCCATACTAGAATTCCGTACTCAAGACGGGAATGACATAAGGCATAAAATACTTTTTTTATGTCTTTCCTAGGTAGTATGTTTCTTAGGTTTTTGAAGAAATATACAAGTCTCGTGAGCTTTTTAGTGATTCCATTTATGTGTATGTCCCATCTAAGGTTTTCGTCTATTTCCACTCCTAGATATTTAATACTTTTTGCCTTTGTTATAATAGGGCAAGAACAATGTGACTTATTGTTTTGACACTCGTGCAGTTTGAGAGTGTATTCTTTACCCGGTTGACCTCTTGAGTTTATTGAAAAGGCTAGATAATTAGTTTTAATTACATTGAGCGTAAGAGAGTTCATCCGAAGCCAATTTTGAAGTACAGTTAGTCCATGTTCAGCCTCTTTATAAGTGTCCATCCAGTCCTTTTCGTGGAATAACATAACAGTATCATCGGCAAAACTAATTATGTTTCCATTGATGGGAAGTTTGGTAATTTCATTTATGTAGATGAGAAATAAGATTGGTCCCAAGACACTTCCTTGAGGGACGTCGTAGTTTATTGGAAGAGGATTGCTTTTTTGTTGGCCTATTTGTACTTGTTGTGTTCGTCCTGTCAAGTACGTCATCAGTAAATTTAGTGGAGTGCCAGATATGCCAATTTTTTTAAGTTTTGTGAAAAGAATTTTATGATCTATTGTGTCAAAGGCTTTTTTTAGGTCTATAAAAACAGCCAGACATTTTTTTCCATCGTCTAAACTTTTTATGGCTATTCTTGTAAAATGTTATATATACAATAAAATTTGAATCTCCACTGAAAAGGGTTTTATTTGTTTTAAAAACTGAAATTATCAGCCACATTTTCAACATACATTTAACTAGCTTTGTGTCTCATTCACACTTTTGCGAGCTGGCAGCGGTGTTCCCTTTAACACTTAAGGACTAGCTAATGGGTCTTACGGACCCAGTTCTTCGTATTTTGTGTAGTAACTTTAAAATTTTGACATACGCGACGTTGCAGCTCTCAGTACCTTTCAACGACAGTGTAGCATGACAGATAACCATCTAAGTCGTTAATTAGCATGTAAATGCATGAAACCTATTTGTGGAGAGCATATGGAGCGCCTTTTTTCAAATTGTTATAACTAAATTTGTAGTAGAAAGAGATCGAACAATGTAGAGATGTGATTTTATTCCAAAGAAGAAGTTTTTTTTTTTTTCTATAATGATTGATCTGTCATTATTATTTTTAAACGACTTCGAAAAGGAGGAGGTTATTAATTCGACGGTATTTTTTTAATTTATTTTTTTATGTTTGTTACTCCAGAACTTTCGATTGGGTGAACCGATATTGATGATTCTTTTTTTATTAGAAAGCTGGTGCTTCCCGTGTGGTCCCATTTTAATTTGGTCCAGTTCTGACAATGGGATCCATGAGAAAACCATATATGTCTTAAATTTGCAATAAGTATGTGCGCGACAAATAGACGAATAACTCAATATTACGCCAACAGATTTCGATGATTCTTTTTTTGAAGTAAAACTTCTTTAAGCACGCTCATCACTAAAAATCAAAAAATATTCAAAAATTTTAACAAAACAAAAAACGACTTAAAAAAATGCACTAAAAAGTAAAAAAAATAATTTCGTACGATTGTTATTTTTGGAGTCGGTGTCAGCCAAGATTTCCACATCTCACCTATAACTACCTATGTATGTAGTTACCTTGGCTGACACCGACTTCAAAAATAACAATTGTACGAAATTATTTTTTTACTTTTTAGTGCATTTTTTGAAGTCGTTTTTTGTTTTGTTAAAATTTTTGTTTTTGGTCTAAGTAGGTTCATTATAGTACTGTAAGAAAATATAGAAGATTTTGCTTAAAATAAATAAATACAGAAATTATAACAATTTGCCTTAATCTTGTCGCAAAAATATGGTAAAATTTAGAGATGCCACGAATAGTGATTTTGCCGAATACTGAATACCGAATATTCAGCTAGGCTCTAGGCCGAAGTGACGAATATTCGGTGATACTTGGTACATTTCACGAGTGACAGGTTCCGAAGTTCCGACCTGCATCATTAAAGTGCATGCCGCAAACACTCCGTGGGCGTTTTTGTTTCATTTGCGAGTAGGTCGTGCCACAACACGCATTATTTGTTGATTGTTACATCAAATTGTGTTACTTAATTGTGTAGGTAAATCTTAAAAAATACATTGAAACTTGTAGCGTGTATGTCTTAAAAAAACATGAAAAGTGTTTGCCTTGATCGGATAGCAGACCCACAAGTGGTGGTCAGCAAACGCATAACAGTATATACAAGCCTAGCAGAATTTGCTAAGATTTATTTATAATCTCCCGGGAGCAGTATATCAGTGTAGTGAGCGGCTTTTTTTGGAAGCAGGTATAATTTATGATGAAAAGAGCAATCTTTTGCTATCAACAAATGCCGAAAAAATGTTTCCATTCTAGATTTTAAGTATTTAATACACTGATTTTTTGTTAAAATAAAAATTTTTGTGAATAATATTAGGCGTTTTTTTTTCATGATTTGGTATTCGGTATTCGGCGAATATTGTGAACTATTCGGCCGAATACCGAATAGTTAAAAAAGTAGCCGAATACCGAATAGTAGCCGAATATTCGTGGCATCTCTAGTAAAATTCCTTTTATTTTCGTAGTGACCTTTTAATTAAGTAGAAACAATCAATATTAGTATTTGATCGAATATAGTCTTTTTTTATTCACACATTATCCTTATAAGAAAGTAAAAAATCACTTTTATTGAGCAGATTTGGAATAAACCTATGATATTATACTGGGTCTAGCGCACCCGGTAGCGAGTATTTGTGTTGCAAATCGACACACGAGTCCCTAAATGTTAACACTTGTTATAAATAAATATAACTTTCATTTCTTGCGCAAAAAAAAAAATTATGTATATTATTAATATTTTATCATTTTCGTTTCAGGTCTTAAACACCCTCCTGACGACATGATGCAAAAAATTTGTCAAAAGATTTACGGGGACATCTCAAAATTATCTTATAAAAGTATACACTCTACGACATACAAACGGAGGATTGATAGCTATCTGGGAAAGACGCTGGCCAAAATGTCCAGGGTACAGTTAATCAAATTTGGAAAAATAACAGTGCAAAAAGAATTGAAAAATAAAGTACAAATAAAGAACATGATTAGTACACAAGCACAACTACGCCAGACTTTGAAAGCGTACAAACAAACTTTGTGGAAAAGATTTAGAAATAGTCCCAAAACCAAAACAAGTCGGAGTAAGTCTTTGAATACGGAAGCGGTAAATAGTAGAAAAGAATTACAAGTCAAAATCGAGGCGGACGACTTACAAATAGATGTTGATCTCCGGGCAGTCAGTGGCTCGGTCCTGCCAGAGGACCCCTTAAGTATTTTTGAGTTTAATGAAGCAAACACTTCAAATAATGGATCGGAAACTAAAAAATATCCTGATGATACAAATTCTGACAGCGAAACACTTTCAGAACAGTTTTTCTTTAATAACCAACTCTGTCAGGTAGTTACAAAAACAAGTGAAATCATTCCAAAACAAAATAACAAAGAAAAAGACAATTTTTTAAATCCTAGAGTCGTACTGACCGATATTAATAAATTGCTCGAGAAGAAAAATAAAACTTTGAATATAAAACGCATGTTTGAAAAAAAGTGGACGTCACTCAACACCGAAGTATCGATGAAAGATAACTTCTTTCATCAAATACAAGGAATTACGTCATTGAAAATGAAATTATGGCAGCGTTATTTGAAAAACAGCGGCAATGTTTACTATTACGAGAAGTTGAGAAATCCTGTCTTGGAAAATGTCAGAGCAACAACCGAAGTGACGGCACCTAAAGAATCTCTAACTGGAAGGTGCGGTTATTTTGTACACTGTAACCGTATTTACGCCTTTAAGTTGTTTTACGGACGCGCTATACAGGAGACGAGTCTAGGTATGAGGTCAGAAAGGATAAACGAAGAACTTCACAGTGAAATCGCCGCTTGCAAACATAACTTTGAGAAACAATGGACGGCTCGAATTCCTGGCGTTGCGCCAAACGACAACTATTTCGATCGAATTCAAAAGTTAAAATCGTTGAAATTAAACACGTGCGAGCGCTACTTAAAGATTGACGGGAAATTGTATTATTTTGAGAAGTTGCAAGATCCGCTTCAGGAAACAGTTAGACATTCCACAGTCACGGTTCCGGCTAAAGAAACGCTCGAAGGGAGATGCGGCTATCTACGACACGGCAGAAACGGATTGTACTTGTTCAAGTTGATTGATGAGAATTTGACCAATGACCGTATTACCACAGTCGTCAACACGTCTAAAGTTGCCACAAGTTATACTAACGGTAACATCAACCAAACCAAGACATCCGGTAATAAGGACAGCGCCGTTTCTAGAACAAAGCATGGAAAACTGAAACAGCAAGATATCAAACCGGCTGCATCACTGTGTGAATCACTTCTTGATGTTTTTGGAACAAACGGCTCTGAATATGTCGATGTTTCTTTTAAAAACAATGGAAAAAGAAAACATTCAGACTCTGAATATGGCTCAAATGATATAAAAAAGATTTTTGATGCTGGTTCATCATCTTTAGAAGATCCCGAAGAATTTTGCTGGGAAATTCCCACCATAGGTGGTAAAGCAATCAGAATCAAAGCGAGAAAGAAACGCACCAACCAAATTATTTTTGATGAAACGAGATCACCGAATCTTTCAGACATTGATTTAAAGTCTGCTTTGTACGATTGGACTCCCTTGAGTACCCATTCACCGCTAAATGTTTTGCGTAGTAATGCAAATAATGTCGTTTCACCAATGACTCGGCCTCGGAATGCCAACAATGTCATTTTACCAAGAAAACCTCATCTTCATAATGTTAACCAAGTTATTTCATCAAGAGAAAGGACACATCACCACACTAACAGTGATACTTCACCAAGATGTACAACTCGCAACGCTAACAATTTTGTTTCACCAACAAAAATGAGCGGAATGAATGTCCTTAAAAGAGTTTTAATTGTAAAATCAATGAAAAGCACGCTAAAAGATGAATGCTCAGATTCTTTTAGAAATAATGTTCATAATGTAATATCTGCTTCACAAAATACAAACAGAACTTCAGATAGTGATACCGCTAGAAAACGTGTTTATTCTCGGACAATGACTGGCAACCGGCTTTTGGTAAAAGGACCGCCTTGTCCTTCTGTAGGTAAAGTCAGTACAATCACGACTGGTAGTATTTTAAAGTCTGCGAATAAAGATGTTTTGTTAGTTCCCCCTTTAGTGGATGGACCACTATGTCATTCTTTAGTAAAAGTCAACAAAATAGGACAGCAATGTATAGTTAAAGGGCGACCATTGGACTGAAAGCACTGCAAGAAATCAGCACTTTCATGGTTTTCTTTCACAGTGGTCAGTGGTTGATCGGTATCGCGTTTGGGTCCCACCCAGGCGTCGTTCGTTCAATTTCTCGGCCGGCTAAGTCCTCCATCACAAGCAACATTTTCCGCTTACTGTGGTGGTAGTAGAAGATTTTCAAATGTCAGATTATTCGCAACCCGAGAATGTTTGTCTATCTTTTTTTGTTTTTAAAAAGCAGTATGTCAGATACATTTTTAAGTTACTTAACCGCAAGAACCATGCTCGAGTATCCCGGCAGAATATGTGCGAAAATTCCCATACACGAGATAACTTAAGAAAACTTTATCTGCAGAAAAGACCACTCCTAAATATATTCAGCTGAAAATAAATATGATTTATGGTATGTTATATATTTACATATAGATTTTATTTCTTTTCATTTATAAGGCATTATTAATTAATTATGATGAATAAAAATGAATATATTTTTTTATGAATTTCTTTTATTTCTTGATCCACACTACGCACCATAATATCAGCTTTCAGTCCCATTTCAGGTCTGAAATGGCATTTACAAAGGATATTTATTAGGCTGCTTTGAAAAGTAAGAGTTTTTTTATCGGGGCACCCTTGTAAATGCTTTCAATAGCCAAAAAATAAACTAATTTATTTATTTTTCATAAAATTTTCAGGGTTTGCTCAAAGATATTGAAATAAAAAAGAGATATGCTATGATGGCCGCCCGACTGTCGGCGAACTACTACCTAATGGGCATATTTTGAATACGGAAAGAATTCGTTCATTTAGTTGGTTTTTTGAAGGTGTGCAGTAGTATAGGGTCTTTGATTAAGAGCTTCCTATCTTTAAATTTAAATAAAACAGAGTGTGTGTGAGATATCACCGAATTTTATTTTTTGTGTGAAAGTCCTATCGATGCCATTATGTATGGAATGTAATATCGGTCAAATGTCCGCAGCAATTCTCTGGGTGGCGCGCATCCGAAATGTCCAATTTTCCATGACTCTGGCGCATTAATCAGGCTGTATTTGACCGATGGCATAGGTTATGTTGGTTTTGAGGGCCGCTGTGGTTTTCGTCTTATTTGTGTAGACCTGCGACTTAAGAAAACCCCACAAAAAAAAAGTCTAATGGGGTCAAATCGCACAATCTCAGTGGCCAGTTCACATCACTTCCACGTGAAATGACCTTGCCCTTAAATCGCTCGTGCAGGATGTCCATTGTGACATGAGCTGTTTGGCACTTCGTCGTCGGTGTCCATATCATCCAATTCAGCTCGCCATTGACGGTGATGGCCTGGTCAACGTCGTTCTCAGAGAAATATGGACCGATAACGCCGCCAGCCCAAAATCCACACCAAACAATGAATTTTTTGGAATGCATTGGACACTCTTGGATCTCTTAAGTTGCAGGTCAATGCGAATAAGCCACTAACCACAGCCCTCAAAGCCAACATAACCCATGCCATCGGTCAAATTCAGCGTGATTAATGCGCCAGAGCCATGGAAAATAGGACATTTCGTATGCGCGCCACCCAGAGAAGCCGCGGCGGATATTTGAAGGATGTTATATTCCATACATAATGGCATCGATAGGCCTTTCAAAAAAATTAAATGATATCTCACACACACTCTGTTTTATTTAAATTTAAAGATAGGTGGCTCTTAACACTAGAAAGACCGGGCACTACTCCATACCTGCAAAGACCACGACCGTCATTTTGACGGCTGATCACTTTTTGCCAATTGGTAGGCGAATATGGGTACCGCCGCCCCGGAAACCATTTATCGGATAACCAACACCTCTGCCATAGGACACTCCAAGTGGTTCGCGCTATTTTTGGTGACTTAGCAGGGGTGCCCGGGTTCATTGGGTGAGGTTTGTCTGATCTAGGTGGCGAATACGTTTGCCCACCTACTGCGTAGCCGACCGGGTCGGGAGACACTTGTTGAGGGAGACCTCATCTAGACCTATCCAGCAGGACCTCTCTCGAACCGTCGCCTTGCACCGCTGTGGGAGAGATCGATTCATTCGTCTAACACTCCTAAATACATTTACCAATTTCTCCTATTCAACCGTTACTCCTTCAACCTTCTTCATTCATCCGTTACTCTTGGATAAATTTACCATTTTTTCCTATTCAACCCTCACACCTTTTTCCTTCCCAGAACTTCCTTTCGCTAAAAACACCCTCCACACAGTATCCCCAAATATGGCATAGAACCCGGTTTCTTTTCTTTTTTCGTTTACATTAGCTCCACAAAAAAAACCCATAGGAAAATTATTCCCCTCATGGCATTGTCACCTTTGGGGATGCTGTGTGGAGGGTACCTAAAGGGAAAGGAGGAAGAATAAGTTATGGGAATTAAATGATGTGTGAGGGGTGGGTAGGAATCTGGGGATCAATGTGATGACATACGTAAGAATCTATTCCTATCACTGCGATGCAAGGCAATGTTCTGAGAGTCCTGCTGGCGAGGTCAAACGTTCTTTCTCAACCAGTCACTCCCGATTTGGCCTGCCATCCAGTCGTTTGGTAAAAGCATCCGCCACCAAGATCCGAACACACCTTCCCCGAACAAATTCCCAATTTGGGAGGCGGATATGGGTACTGCCACTCCGGCAACCATGTATTGGATAATCAACACCTCTGCCATATGGCACTAAAATTGGTTCGCTAGGATGAGGTTTGTCCGGGTCTTGGCGGCAGATGATAATAATATTTGGCTAATTTATATAGCGCAATTTTTGTGAAAATCACCTCAAGGGCGCTGTACAAATAAACATGCGTCTGCCCATCAGCTGCATGGTAGGCCGGATCGGAAAAGATTGGTTGAGGGAGTCCCTTTGACTTCTCCAGCCATGCTCTCCCGGAACATCACGGATGGATGGATTCATACGTCCGTCACACCTGGATACACTGACCCCCAGATACCTACCCACCCCTAATATCCTTTTCCTTTCCAGAACTTCCTCTCCTTCCTTTCCTAAAAAGACTCCCTACACAGCATCCCCAAAGATGACATAGGCCCTGAGGGGAATTAATTTTCTCAGGGCCTCCTGCTAGCTGATGTAAAAAAAACCTAACCCCATGAACCTGGGCACCCCTGCTAAGTCACCAAACTTAGCGAACCTCTTAGGGAGGCCTATGGCGTAGGTATTGGTTATCCAATAAATGATTCTGCCAGTTCTTCAGGAGCTAACCCAGCTGGACCAACTCTGGTATATGTTTGCATAGCCTGCCTTTAGTTCTCTGACGAGCCATAAAATAAATTTGGGCCAGAGATATATTTTTTGTGGTATTTTTATAAATTATATGATACGCGATAGCGAAAGAAAGAGACAGACATATTAGTACTATCGTGGTACTATCATAAACGAGGAGGAATGGGCATGTTGTAAACTTGGGTAAGGAAGGTTGTAAACAAAATCAGCATTATCATTATGGCCCAAACCGTCACATTGACGGCAGCGGTCTTTGTAGGTATAAGTCAATATATCTCAAAAACTAAATGAGACCCGTACCTGTTTTTTTCACCATAGTTGTAAAATCATAAATCATGAAATGTGAAAAAAAATCACACCAATACAATAATTATTAAGCATTATATCGTCACATTATTTCGGCCAGCCGTCAAAATGAAGGCTTCGGTCTTTCTAGTGTTAAGGAACAGTTGGTTGTTCGCACAGTATATTCCAAACCTATTAATATCCTCTTGCAATTCAAGGCTGTCATTAATATTAGTGATTTTTTTGTAAATTCTAGTGTTATCAGCAAAAATTTGGAATTTGGAATTTTTAAAACATTTACATATATCATTGATATATAAAATAAATAAGAGAGGTCCGAGATGTGATCCTTGTGGAATTCCTGAAGGTATATTGTAAAAACGCGAGGAGAAACCCTTAGCTCTAACTGCTTGACTTCTGTTTGTGACGTATGATTTGATCCATCTTCAGGATACAAATAAAGAGCCTTTTCAAGCGGCGACATTTTAATTAATTTTTTTAAATAAAAGAATACTTATTGTGGCATAACCATAATAGTAAGACATATGCTGTCACGACCTTTTTTGTAAATAATGATGTGTTCTACAAAGTCGTAGTACATCATTTTATTCTATCATCAATAGTTTTCGCAGCGCACGCGATGTAAAGAATATTTTAGGTAATTTTTTTACACCTTGGGTTACATTATTGAAGTTTTAGTAAGGATACCTAATTTTTTTGAGAATATAATATAGCCTATGTTACCCAGGGATAGTGTAGCTTCCCAACAGCGAAAGAATTTTTCAAATCGGTTCAGTAGTTTCGGAGCCTATTCAATGCAAACAAACAAACAAATCTTACCCCTTTATATAGTGTAGTAGATATGCTGAAACAATGGTTAATAAATAGAGATAGTTTATATTAATTAATTTGTGTTAATTGTGACAATTTGTATAGTTATAGTAATAATATTATGTATGTATGTTTAAATTGTAATTGAACATTAACATCCTGTTGACAAACTGTTTTATTGAGGTTTAAAGGGAGCGTACTTGGAAAACAATAAAAAAAAAAATCTCTGAGCTTTGAGCCAGTGGCGGACTAAGCCCGTCAGAGGCCCGGGGCAGCAATTCTGAATGAGGCCCCCCCCTAGTTTGAGAATTTGATGTAATTTTACAAGCTTTTTATTCAATTCACAGGCCTCTGGTCCTGGGGGCCTCCATATTCCCTTGATCAAATCGTAAACAAGGCTTTAAGGGCCATTTACCAGCCAGCGGCTGAGAATTCATATTTCGAAAGATGTTCTTACGATCATACAGGGCGGTTCCAATGAGAAAGATTAATTATTCTCCGTACCAAAAATATATTATAATAAAACAAATATAACCGGTCTATAAACGAATATCTCCGTACCAGCTTTTTAAAGTAATAACTCAATATCGATGTTATTTCATTCAAAATTTGCTTTACTTTATACCTACATTCAAAAATGCTGAGAGGCATGATGATAAAACAATTAAAAATGATTTTCTTTTTGATCATAAGTATTTATAACTTTTCAATAATGTTTAAGCGAAATAAGAATGTACAAAAATATCTTAAATATTTTAGTTTGTAAGACCGTAAATAAATAGACAAACTGAAGTATTTTCGTCACAAAACACGTGTGTGGATCTTTTTTTAAATGATTTTATTCGAACTAAAATTAAAATTCTGAAACATAGCTTTCCCAGATAATTTATTGATTTATTTTACTGCATGATTATATGATTTGAAATGTGTGTTGTATAATACAAAATTTTGTTTGAAAATTTATCAAATCTGCCAACGACCTACGGTAAAACCTTATTGTACTAAAAATAAACATATTTTCTCAAAATTTAAAACATAGCTTTACTAGATAAAATAACAGTTTTTCGAAATCAATTTATAATTGTTTGTGAAAAAGTAAGTAATAAAAGTAATAATTGTTATTTCCAGTTTCTCTGGTTATTCCCTCTTAAGGCACCAGCCGAGCGATACTATATCTTTTGTGGGATCTTTATTAGATAACGGACGCTATCTCCTGTCAGATTTGTGTGATTTTTATAGCTGATATTTGCTTTTTCTAAGTACAACGTACATTAAATGAATAAATAATCATGAATACTTCCAGGAATTCGTGTTTAAGACGATCTAAATTAAAATATGTAAGAATCCACAAACCTGACAGGAGATATTTTTTTTATTTTTTTATTTTTTTATTGAGTAAATTTTTTACAATAAGTTTATTTCATTCTAATATTACATATTTTATATACTCTCCTAATAAAGCAAGTGCTTGTGTTTAGGAGAGGACAACTTGATAATAACTTTTTTTTTTTTTTTTTTCAAATCCTTATAACAAACTTAAGAACGTCGTTATCTAATAACGATCCCACAAAAGATATAGAATCGCTCGGCAGGACACTGGAAAAACTAAAAAGTTATTTATTTATTTATTTCATTTTCTGAAAGATGCATTTGTTAATAATACTCTCACCAAATGTATTAAGGAAATTCGTTAAATTGACAGAGATGCAGCATTTTATATGCAACCCTTTTAAACAGCTTGTATGTTTAATTATCCTTAAGAAAAACTTTGAATGTTTATTATTAGAATATAATATTACAAAGGAATGTTGCCCAAAGGCCGGTCAACAGAGAAGTGAGCCCCCGTGGCTGAGAGCGCATTAATATAACGGATCTACTCTCGTAAATCTCCGTATTGGTTCGGTAAAACCCGAACCTACCTGAATACAACAATATATCAATATTCCATACACTAAAGTTTTTCTTTCAAACGATTTCACATAAAATGCTGTATCTCCGTAATTTTTTTGAATTAATTATTTTAAAATTGGTGAGAGCATTCTTAACAAATGCATCTTTCATAAAATAAATATAAAAAATCATTTATTTTTATAGTATCCTGGTGCTTTAAACAGGGTGGCCACAGGACCTGGAAAACCTGGAAAACCTGGATTATCAGGGAATTTTACCGAACCTGGAATTATCAGGGAAATGTCAGGGAATTTCAAAAAAAAATTATAATATCAGGGAATTCCAAAAATAAAACAAAAATTCGTTATTTTGCGATTTGTGAAACCCCAAAGTTGTGTTTTATTACTTTTACTTGCGACGCACAGTGGACGGAATGAAGAAAAAACACGAATTAATTCCTTGCTGACTAAATATTAATGCAATTTTTATTTGTTTGGTCTTATTAATGAATTATACCTATTTTGAAGTAAAAATTATTAATTTACTCTTCCGTAGAAATTTACAACAACAAAATAATACATTGTGAAAATATACAAATATCTAGGCAAATAAAACATATTAATTTTAAATTTTACATATTATATTTCACATATATAAACAATAAAAGACAGGCAATAATTAGGTACACACATATTTCAATCGAAAAATGGTAGAAAATCTAAGCGCTAAAGGTGTTTGCGTTGTCGTTGGAGTCTAAATCATCACACAAATTTCCAGAACCATTGAACAAATTTTTAGTAGACTTAAAATGTCAGTAAGTAAATAGAACCTTTTTTTGGAAGTGGTCGCAAAATGCAAATTCATTTCTTATTATCTCGGGAGTTTCTTTTTTAAATTGTAATCTTATTGGTCTGAAGTTCCTTGTATATGAAGACCGTGGGTTTAGCTATATATAATAGTCTTGCTTCTTGAGTTTCCTTCGCTGTAGAGCTGAAGTGGCACCTACGACGTTGTAAGGAGATTCGAGTCATCATGATATTCTCCATCACTATACCTTTGCTTGAAGTGACTGTGACTACCATAACCATCGCAGCCCCATTTATACATTTGTGCAATCTCATTTCTGCTGCTAACTGGAGTTCATCAAGAGTGCGAGACTCGTAACATTATCATGCACTTTTTTTCTTCCTTGATCTAGAACCACTTTCTTGAAATACTTCTATTGGTCTACCTAAAGATTTGGAGACAACTGTCATTTCTGACAACCACTCTAAATTAGGTTTTTCAAACCTCACAATAATAACTGCGGCTTTTTCTCCATTTCTTCACCGCAGTGAAAAATATTGTTTCATGTGATATTTTTTTAGTATCTCTTCTAATGTTAATGTTTTTTTTGTTTATTTATCTATTTTTGTCTGGTCTTTTCAATTATTCACAAATTGTCTTCAGGCGAAATATCATAAATTTGTAACAAGTGTATTTTGTTTTTAATGGATTATTGGGATGCAAAGAAATAATAAATGCTATAGATGACGGAATTCCCTTTATTATTTATCTAATGAACGATATCCCTTTATATCAAATTAAACATATCAGCGAAAAATGTAGAAACTGCCCTGGAAAACCTGGAATTATCAGGGAAATTTGAAATCTGTTTTTTGTGGCCACCCTGTTAAAGCCTTGTTTAGGATTTGATCAAGGGAACACGGGGGCATTTGGAGGCCCCCCAGGACCAGAGGCCTGGGGCGGGTCGTCCCTTCTGCCCCCCCCCGGTAGTCCGCCACTGCTTTGAGTGTTGAGCTTTAAGCTCGTACAACGAAAGTCAATATACTAATATAGTGGAACCCTCTTAAGAAGTGTTCATACTTAAGAAGTTTATTTTTTTCGGTCCCATGAAGATTGGAAGGCCCAATTTATCCCGCATATGTATAAGATTCTCCCTTGGTAAATTTCTTGAATGTCCTGTTTCATATAAATCTTAATTTTGGATTTAAGATCAAAATACTCAAACAAACTAAACATTACTTTTGTAATCAAATATATAGTACGGATGTGTGTTACTTTATTTTTGCTTTAAATTAGAAGATATAGGCCATTAAAGATTTTAATGTTTCGTGATTTTTGAAGCAACTTTGGCATTTGTGAGTAAATGAAAAACGTTTAAAAAATAATTTTACAATATTTATTATAGAAATATGATGATACATAAAATGAAAAATAAAAATTAATAAAAGAAATCATTTGGATAGGGGTTAATTAATTTAAATGACTAATTACCTATTTACATCGTCGTTTATGTAAATTTAACGATGTTTTATTTTATTTTTCATTATATAAATCTGGAGATGAAACGGATATTCGGTAACTATCCGGTATACGGCCTAAATTTAAAATGCGGCCGTTTAATAAACGAGTATCTGGCCAGATAGCAGATTTAACTGGAGGCGTCTACTAATATATACAGGAATTCCAAAAACTGAACAAATCGGACAAATATGAAACCAAAGTGAGGACGAATATCTACAGCTCAAACTGCTGACCAATATCTATGGAAAAGGTAATATCGACGAATATCTACAATAATGGCAGAGGTTGGGTTAGGTTAGGTGCTCGGCTGCCCTCTGTAGATATTAGTCCCACTTACGCTCCATAGATATACGTCACCACTGGGACCGTCATAGATATTTATCCGACCTTAGTTCTGTAGATATTAGTCTTCACTCTGAAGTTCATGGATATTTGTCCAAAATATGAGCTGTAATTCGTCCGACATACAGGCTGTACATATTAGTATCTGGTCTCAATTTAACTTACATTAACAAACTGAAGTATGCATTTTTGAAGCGTATTGTACGTGTAAAAATGAGTTAAACATGTCATTTTTCTCCATTATTTTTTCTTTCGATCTGTCATTGTCGAAATATTTCTAGGAAAGTAAGCATATTTTACGTTTTCCATGATTTTTATAATGAAAATTAAAAATAAATTTAAAATGGTTATTAAAAAAGTTGTTAGGTATTCTGGATGATGTTTTTTAAATTTTTTATTTATTTATTTATCTTTAAGAAAATATATTTACATTGGTTTTATTTGTATGCCTGTCTCACTAGGATATACCTGTGTCGAGACAGGCGTCATGCCACCTAATAATTTATTAACAGGAGACATGTTACCTAATAATAATTTTTTTTTTATTATAGGTCTACAAAACAGGAGATATGTTTTTTTGAAAATATAAAAAACTTTCTTTTCGCTCTCCTGAACAATTAACATTTTTCGTTATTTGTTTTTGAGGTGTTATGCCGTGTTGCGCTACCTCCTTCTTTAGCCAACGTTTCGGACAGCGTTGCAGTGTCCATTAACAGGGCAGATCCGAGATCCGACAGTTAAAATTTTCTCCTGTACAGCATTTATAATTTTTATTTTTATTTATTTATTTGAGACACAAACACGATATTTATAAAACATTTTTGCAGGTAATATAAAATAAATTCTAATAAAATATAAATATCCCTAGACTAATGTGTCTGCAGTAATAACATTTGCGTATTCACAGAAGCAACATGAAAAACAATGTAAGTATTATTTATAGATAACTTAAAAACTAAAATACAAAATTTGAAAACTAAAATACAAAATATTGAAAACTAAAATACAAAACTTAAAATACATAATAATAATATGAAATATTTATGAAGAGATTATTGAGAAGTAATGAAACAAAATCTTTTTCTTTTTTTTTTTTTAGAAGCACTAATTAACAAGATTATTCACTGAAGCAATCACAAGAAAAACAATATGAAATATTTATGAAGTAATTATTGAAAAGTAATGGAACAAAAGCATTTTTTATTATTTTTATTAGTTGCACAAATCATGGAGATATTTTTTGAAGTTAGTTGTATTATTTACGAAAATATGATCGATAAGTAATGCCAAAAACCTTGAAAACTCATTGAAGGATTTGAAGAATACTTTGAATTTCTGATCCACCGTATTAAGATAGTGGGTTGCTCTCACTACAAGTGAATTTGGGTACGTACAATTGGTTCGATAGTACAAGTTGTGGCCACGTCCCCGAATATCAACTTCAAGCACAAATCTCTATTCTGGTCTAATCTCACTCTTTGATATCTATAATAGCTATGTATATAGGTATCCTGAAAGGTATTATGAACCAATTTATATACCCTGTGAGCAATAGTTTTACCAGCCTTTCCATAAATTAATTCATGGTTATTAAACACCCAGCAAGAAGTCTGGCAGTGGCGGTGTGGCCATGAACTAAGGCCAGCTGCAGGGGAGTCCTGCGTTCTGTATCTCTCGAGTTCAACACCGCTGCCAAATGTCTCTCGTCTCCCTGAGGAAGCACAGTGCCACCCCGCTCCGCCATCTCAAACACTTCCTCGGCTAAACGCAGCAGTCGGGTGACAGAGGGACTGTTAGAACATTGCAGAGGCGTGCGATTGTCACTTCTGTCTCGACTGTTATAGCAAGCACCGTTCTCCAACAGGCAACTCACGATATCGGCGGCTCCCATCTTAGTGGCAACGTGCAGAGCTGTGGAACCTCCCACTACAGTTTTAGCATTGATAAACTTATGGTAAGCTTTGGGTTTGGTTCTCTTTACGTTCTGCAACAAGAGACGGACCGTTTGTCCGCAAGTTCGGAGTATGGCGAGGTGCAGCGGGGTGTTCCCCTTCTCCGAAACGGCGGTAGCGTCGGCTCCGCTGTCCAGCAACAGCTTTGTAACCTCTACCGTGCTGGCAAAGTGCAACGCCATTCTACCCTCATCATCCGCTGTGAAAACATCTGATCCATTCTCTATTAATCTACCTACCTCGTTCCTATTCCCTTCACTAGCTGCTTTCAGCAAATTATAATCGCAAGGCAGAATATAGCTATCATTTAAATCCATCTTTGATTTTAGTAGTTTTTCAGACTTATCTACATATTCATCCAGTTGTGTATACATTGCGTTATTGGGACCAAATATGGCTTTCCTGGCATCCAACCCCGCCTTGTGAACCTTCAGGGAATCGTAAAAATAATGCTGACTGTGATATACAATTGTCATCAATTCCATAGTTTGTAAAGTGTCCAAGTGATTGGGTCCCAATACATTCTTCTGAATAGCTAACACTTCTTGAAGAACTTGCAGAGTTTCATCGAGTTTGTGTTGGTTCATAAGAGCACGTGCCATATTGCATCTGGCCCTGAGCGTGTAGGAGTGATTCTGCCCCAAAACCTTTTTTCTGGCTTCGAAAACTGTTTGAAACAAATTTAAAGCTTCATGGTACTCGCCTTGAGCAAGCAACACCAAGGCAATGTTATTTTGTTGAGTAAGGGTATTGGGATTTAGAGCCCCTGATGTGTTTTTAAACCTTTTGTAAAGTTGCCTGTGTAAGTGCAAGGCCTCTTCATACTTTCCCAGGGAACAAAGCACAAGCCCTGCACTGTTTTTAGTAGTCATTAGTTTCGCATGTCCCTCTCCTAGCACTTCCTGTTGCCTCGGCATAACTTCCTGGAATATATCCCACGACTCTTCCATCCTTCCTAGCCTGGATAATAATAAAGCCAGCATACTCCTGGTCCACAGGGAGTCCGGGTGGTCAGGACCAAATCTTTCCACTCTCTTCCTGTAGATATCTTCCAACATGGGCATAGATTCTAAATATTTACTCTGTTCGTACAATGCATGAGCTATTTTGTATTGAATGTCCAGCGTTCCTGGATTATCTTCTCCTAATAATTCAACTCTTTCATTAAGCAGTCGTTTTAAAATATCCACGCCCTCTGCAAACATTTGACGCAGAAATAACGATTTCACTTTGGATAAGATGTCACGAGCATTAGCCTGTGAAACCTGCTTTAACATGTCTATGGCGGGGAAACCATATTTCATAGCAACAACCACAAGCGTGTTGCCATCGGTGTTGCGAGCCTTCATCACCGCCTTTATAATTTCTACGTTGCTTATTGTGTTTATATCTTGAATTACCTTAACATCACGGGATCGTACTTTCTTAAAACAGAGAGTAACTCTTTGCAGCAAAGATTTGACATCTTTTTGAGTTGCGAAGTCCAATGGAGTCTTTGTATTGACAGATTTGAGGTTGTATACTGCACCATTTTTTAACAAAGATTCAACTATTCCGGGATGAGAGTATTTGGCTGCGTAATGTAGAGGAGCGTTGCCGTCTTTTCCAACAATATTGGGATTGGCTTTGCTCTTCAATAAAATATCACAAACTTGTTGAAAGCCATTCCAGGAAGCAATGTGTAAAAGTGTTGCATTGTCAGAACTTTTTACATCTAAATAATTTGCCAAGTCTTTAACCAAAGTGCAAACCATCTCAACATCATTTTGTTTGAGGGCCTTAAATAGTTTTCCAATTGACTCTAACAGTTCTTTAATATCTGGACTGCTAGTCAAATCTGAAGGAGTTCTGCCACGTTTGTCTCTGGCGTCATACACTGCACCGCTCTTTAATAACAATTTGACCACCTCTGTGTGACCCTTTTCAGCAGAACAGTGAATAGGCTTGAAGCCTTTTAAATCAGTGGAATTAATATCAATATGATTGTCTATCAAATACTGAGCCACAGCTAACTGCCCTTGTTCGGCGGCGTAATGCATCAAGGTAGATCCCGATAGGGATTTCCGATCATCAATGTTCATTCCTAGCTCCAGAAAGAACGCCAAGATGTTACGATGGCCGTGTCTTGCGGCTATGTGGATTGGTTTGAAACCATGTATGGTTTCAGCATTTATATCAGCTCTTCGATCTACCAAGAGTCTAATTACATCAAGATTACCCGCTTGAGCGGCAATATGCAGTAATGTCTGGTTGTCATTGCTTCTCTCATTAATCGTAACACTTTCTTGTTTCAACAGTATTGAGGTATTTTGCATTTGGGCAAGAGAAACTGCCAGCGCTAAAGGTGTCATATTCTGTGAATCTCTGATGTTATAGTTTGCTCCACACTGCAGTAACCTTTCCAAAATATCAGGCTTGTTCATGAGGACTGCTCGATAGAGTGGCGAGGAATCAGGATTCGTGGGATTGACATTGGCTCTATTTTTTAGCAAAACATCAACAAACTCCGTATGTCCCAACGTTATTGCAATGCATAAAGGCGAAATGTCTTGATGTGTGCAATCTGCAACTTTAATATCTCTCTCTATCAGCATCCTGGCTATTAGCGCATCACCACTTGTAGCAGCCACACATAAGAGGTTTAATCCGTTTTGATCTTTAATATTGATATCAAAATCTTTTCTCTTCAACAGCGCTTCAACGACAAGTCTATGCCCTGCAGCAATTGCAGTGAACAGAAGTTTTCCTTCTCCAATATTAGAATTCGCTCCTCTGGCCAACAACATGTTCAACAGGTCTATATTGTTATTGCTTGCTGTCCGACATAATGGGGAAGAACCTGTAGCATCTAAACAGTTAACATCTGCTTTATATTTTAACAAGACCTCAACAGCAGCCTTGTGATTCCCGCAGGCAGCCATGTGCAATGCGGTGGAACCTTCATTGTCTTTAGCATCAACATCAGCCTTTCCTTGGAGCAATGCTTCTGCCATTGGACCGTCTCCAACAAACGATGCAATATGCAAAGCTGTTCTGTTGTGATCCTTTGTCTCGCTGCTAACATCAGCTCCATGCTTTAGCAATATTTTAATAGTTTTCTTATTGCAAGTTTTAGAAGCAGCTGCGTGCAATGGTGTAATATCAATATTATTTTTAGAGTTAACATTAGCACCTCCTTTTAACAAAGCATCTGAAATTGCACTGTGACCATTCCTGGCGCTGAGATGCAGAGCTGTCGAACCTTCAAAGCATGCAAAATGTACATTAGCTCCTGCAGCCAGCAAAGTGTTTACCACTTGTAGGTGACCTGCTTGTGCGGCCAGGTGCAATGGTGTCTCTTCATTTTCTCCTTTGGTATTGATGTCGACTCCCCTTTGGATTAAAGTCTGTACAATGGAAGTATGGCCGCGGCGGGCAGCACTCTGTAAAGCCAGTACACCGTCAATGTCTCTGCAATCTGCCAGAACTCCATTCTGCAACAGAAGGTCAACTATATCTGCATGTCCACAATCGACCGCAAGGAGAAGCGGGGTAACACCATTGTTTCTATTAACATTGATATTGGCTTTATGTTGCAATAGGAGATCTACGATAACAGCATTGCCATTAATAATGGCTGTGTGGAAGGGGGTGTTTTTGTCTATGTTATCTCCGATATTAATATAAGCTTCTTTTTCCAAGAAAATTTTAACAATTTCTTTGTGGTTTTTTTCCACGGCAAACTGTAACGGGGACTGACCTTTGTAGTTCCGAAGATTCACATGGGCCCCCTTCTCTAACAGAGTGTTGACAACCTCCAGGTGACCATGTAATGCTGCCAGATGCAGTGGAAGGACTCCTTGCTTAGTCTTAGCATCGACATCAGCTCCGTCTAGCAGCAAGTACTGTGCCATTTCTACATGACCGTTTTCTGCAGCTACGTGAAGGAAAGTAAAACCCCCCCAATCAGTTTTATCCCCCACAGTAGCATCCTTCTCTAAAAGAATCTCAACCACATCTAAATAATTTTTCTCTACAGCATAACGCAAAGGAAAATATCCCTGAAAATCTTTTACAGTTGGTTTGGCTCCCAGTGAAAGCAATGTCACAACTGTTTTCTTGTGGCCATTTCGGGAAGCCAGATGTAACGGCGTCTTTCCAGTACCATCAACTTGATCGATTGCGTTTCCCATTTCTGCCACTAAAAATCTAACAGTGGCATCTCTTCCAAAGGACGCGGCTACGTGGAGGGCAGTTTGACCATTGACATCTCTCAATTCGGTGCTGATCATCTCCTGTTTAATCAAGAATATAATAATCTCAATATTGGGTCCCCGAACAGCATAGTGTAACGAAGATGACAAATCTTCCTTTCTTGAACGTATATCAGCTCCTTTTGCAATCCCAGATGTGAAATTCTCAAAGTTCCCATCAAGCAGAGACTTCCACATTTCCTTCTGTTTGTCAAGAATAGATAAGCCCCGCTCATATCTACGTCTCAATTGTTTAATATTGTGTTCTAAAATGTTCCCTATTTTACAGTTCATTAAAAGGTTTTTGCTTTCAGTAAGTTTCGTGGCATTTAGGAGCACAGCAGACCAAGCATCAGTTGGCAGAATGTCTACCAAGGCATTCCTGTGAGCCAAGTGGTTGCGCAAGCACTTACCGTTCAACAGAGGCGTGTCTCCATCTAGATACAGCATGTTGTTGGGTACACGCTCGGCACTGTCTAATAAGGACATGGTATCCAGCACGAGGCCTTCTACCACTAGTCTGTTTGTGGTATTATCTTTAAGGAATAATAAAATATGTTCATATAATTGACAATTCATTCTATCAGTCCCTATTGTTTTCTGCAGTTCAGTTAATTTCAGACTGATTTCTTCTCTTGTTATTTTATCGCTGCTGTTTGTCATGGCCTTCTTTCGTTTGTCACATTTATTGAAACTATTCAAGGGTAATAATTTTCTACGATAATCATCAATAGCGTTAATATTACCCTTGCCAATTGATTGATGATTTATTCTGGCTATTGCAAATATTATTTCTATAGCAATTTCTGGTTTAATTCTCATAGAAACACTATCATAAAATTTACATAATAGGCTGCCTAGCTCTGGCTCGTAGTTTTCAAACTCTAAGGAATTTTCTTGTAATGGAAAATCTTTTAAAATTCTTTTAGCATTGAATTTTACACCACTTATAAGGTTGCCAACAGTTTTTGTTCCATGGCCAAGAAAGTGTGAAGGTTCACGAACCATTCCCTTTAAATTGATGTAATCTTCCATTGATAAACGATATTCTAATTTTGTTTTGTCGAGAACATTTTTTATTTCGACGAACAGTTTCTTCTCATATGGAGTTTGATCTTCTATATTTTTAAGTAGATCTTCAAGCTTTTGGTGGTCTTTCGTACTATTATTTGTTTCTTTGACATCCACGATGCAAATATTTCGAAAGACATTGGCAATTTCTTGAAATTCTTCTACAGTTTTACTATTGATGAGTGTGGTCAGCATGCACTTTATTGTGTTCACTTTGTTGAAGTATGTTATATCCGAAATGACAGATGCTATCTTTTTAATGTCACTTTGTATGTTTGAATATGGTACAGGGTCTTCTGACTCTAAGTGTGGGTGGGATAGTGAGTTTCGTAAGTATTGCAGAACTTTTCTGGTTTCTTGGGGAGCGGAGAGGAGCAGATGTTCACTCACAGCTGGAGAAAGCTTGGGGCTGTCCAATGTGTTCTTCAGATGCTCTCCCGTCACCTGGAGGGCTCTTTTGATAGTCAACTGGCCGACTCTAGTAGCAGAGTCTGCCAGCAAGGCCGCGTCTAAGTATGTCTTTATGATGTGGAGTGAGGAAATGTCTCTCACCTCCTTATAGTCAGCGTACAAATCTGGATAACGGCTGTTGATGGTAGCAGCAACGTCCTCGCGGTTTTTTCTCAGCGGGTTCCTAAGCTTCTGAACATCTGTAGACCTGATGAGTTCCTCCAACTCTTGCAGGGCAGAGACGAATTTGTTCAAATCCTTCAGTAACCTCTCTTTCCTCAGTATGAACAGATAGAACATATTCAATTCTTGTCCCATGTGGGCGGACACAAAACTCACCAAGCAGAATTCCATTTCCTCCCAGGGCAAAATGTTGTACGTCGATTTCAATTGTTGTTTC
The DNA here is from genome assembly GCA_917563855.2 of Limnephilus lunatus. Taxonomy (NCBI): domain Eukaryota; kingdom Metazoa; phylum Arthropoda; class Insecta; order Trichoptera; family Limnephilidae; genus Limnephilus; species Limnephilus lunatus. The sequence continues at coordinate 44,636,127 of OU830603.1, read as the reverse complement.
AGTATTTGGATATTCTGAGCGATAAACTTGGCCGTGTATAAAAAGTGTATGTCCACTTCATCATAAGTATTAATTTGCTCAACATTTTCCACAAGCAGTTGAATGCGTTCTTGGATATTACTATTAGCTATGGAAGTGGCAGGAAGCGCTCTGTTGTCTTTGGAGAAGAAACGTAGATCAACCAGCGTGTATTGGACAAAAATATGCATTTCCTCTGACACGAGGACGTTGTTCAAAAGTAATTCCTCGTACGACTCTGAGATGAGTCGCTCCGAGAGTTCAGGGGTTAACGTCCCGAGGAGTGTGCGGAGGAGCTCCACATTGCTAGAACGGATGGTGTAGTACACGGCATTGTGTCCTTCATATTCCTGCTCCACTGAACACCAGCGGGGAGCAACAACAACTGCCCCATCAGAGGGGGAGGAAGGGTTATCCTCCAATAAAAAGTTTAATAATTCAGCCCTGTTATGTTTGCAAGCCAAGGTGATGAAGGGGAAGGAGGGAGAGTCTACCCTCCGGAGCCGTCTCAGGTCTGAGCGGGACTGGCAGGCCAGGAGAGCTGACACTAGATGAGTTGTGTCTGCTTCCATTATCAGTCTCTTCACACTACACTGATTACTACTGTTGCTGTCTTGCACTATCAACCAACAACCACACAGCACAATGTTACACTTGCAAACATATCACTAGTGGTTTCGTGCGACCATATTCGTTACTTATGTGAATTTTTAAATCACTTATAAAAAGGCACGACACCGAACTCTGTGACAACCGAATCTTTATTATTATATAAGACCAGTGTTTCCCAAACTTTTTTATCCGCCCCCTGGTTGTTCTCATTCATCTCCAGTTTTTTCATTCATCTCCATTGCTTCATTGTTTATTTTCTGGTTAAATTTTTCCAACAAATTACAGAATACATTATGTATTCACCTTGTTCATTGTCACTTGTTCGTATCCTAAATATGGCTCCATTATTTGAGCCAGAAATAGAAAGAGTACAAAATGTTAGAATATAGATAGCAAAATTATTAAATGTGTTAGTGGCGCCATCTATAATATACTATTACGATGTGTAACATTTTTAAGAATAATAAAGATCGTCATTTGTCTATTACGAAATAGCAATGTGTTTTAATACAAAATAGGTTTATCCCTTACCTGTATACTGATCATCCAGTTGATTACTCAGACATCACTGAAATTTTTTTAATTTGTTTTGAGTGTGCAGTCATATGTAACAGTGTACTCTCTAACTGGTACAATACTCATAAACACCACCAAATCAATTATAATCCACAAAATTCTATTATTATTTATAAGAAGAAGCTGTAGCACCTTCAATAGATTATGCACAGACGTTGACGTGTTTAACACGAACCTTGCTAACTTCATAAAATTCGTAAAAAGTGATATTCAATGGAAAACTTAATGTTTCATTAATTACTTATCTCTTTTCATTTTCATTACATTTTCTTTTTTGATTTCAGCAGTTTACATTAAATAACCTCTTCAAAAGTGTTACAGTATATATTACCCTTGAAAATACATTTTTTGTAGATTTAAGTGAGTAGATGCACTTTTTCAGAACTGTTTATATTACATACGTATATTGTTTTGTTTGTTTTTCTTTTTATTATGGTCTCAAATTTTTATGTCGTTATTTTATTGGTCAATGATATGATTATCTCTAACACTGTTATGTATGTACTTGTAATGACTGTTTATAACGCTAACTAATAAAATAAAATAAAAACTTGTAGTGCATTAAACAAAAATGTTGCTGTTTCTGGGTCACTAGTAGGACATTTCAAAATGTTATACTAATGTACCGAACCGTTATGGCTCCCAGTATTATTTTATAGCATATTTAATATGTAAAACACAGACACATAAAAGTATATGATTTATGATGAGTATCTACTTTCTTCGTTATCTCGAAACTTAGTATTTGGAGATGTCTTACTAGTTAACTGGACGATCGATATTAAAGAATACACATACTATCCATTCCTGTATCCATTCTTATTTCTCGATTTCAACACCTTATAAACCCGCTGAGAAATATTTTGAGGTAATTTTTTTTTTATAGTTGATCTCTAAAACACCTATGTTGAAAGAGGTTAACTTATATGTTCCTCAACTTACAAGTGTACTTGTGGGAGATCCCATGCATCTCTTTATTCTCCAAAAGTGAAGACTTCTGCCTCTCAGAATGCGCCAATCAACAGTGACTCGACTGCTTAACGATTCTGCATTGACCATCGACATTTTCAATGCCACTTACAGACAGTTCGGCAACTATCTTTTGAAGCATGTCACAAAATAGTTCAACTGCTCCCATGACTTTTTTATCCTTACATGTACTTAAATTTTGTATTCTCCTCCGAAATATATATATATTTTAAAAGAAAGGCAAACATTCCCGGGTTAAGAATTACCTGACAATGATAAAAAATCTGTTACAACGACTACAATAAATAAAAACAGTGATGGAGGACTTAGCCAGCCAAGGAATTGAACTCACGACAACTCGGCCACTGACCGGACAATATATATTGGTGTATAACCGTTTTAACTCTCGACAGGCCAAGATGCCAAACATAACGTCCGTAATCATGTGGGTCGGCCGACGACCCCGTGCATTTTTCTGTCTTATGGTCATTTAAACCATAGAAAACCCAATTATTTATTCATATCATCCTTACAGACTTGTTTCAAATCATTTATAATCATTATTTTGAAGCATTTTAGAAATACCTATTCATTCACTAAATCCATCATGCATGCGTTAATGTAAATTATTTTGATGACAATTTTTTTATTTTTGTCTCTAGCCCTTGTATAGGACCACAGCTTAGTGATTTTGTGGCCCAGTGCCGGTGGCGGCCCACCTTTTGAGAAACACTGGATTTGGTTTATCAGTCATTTCACAGACAAGATTGTACTAATTCAACTTTTTCGATTATTGCACAGATAAGATTATAAATAAAACTCTTTCTCTTACATAAATAATTCTGTATCCTAAAGGATAAACCACTCTAAGTCTATAAGCTATGTGTGGTTTATCTTACAGAAGTATTATAAATTATGATAAAAACGTCACGTTGTGTAACATTATTAATTAAAATAGCCAAGGATGGTGTCTGCTTTGGACTACCTCAAATTTCTCTAGTTTTGCAATTATTGGTGGCTCTCACATAGAAGTCGAAAATTCTTTTCAGGTGTTAACCCATGTCGTCTGTGGGCAACCCATGTATCTCCTTCAAATGTAAATCATCTTTTAGTCTTACCACGTGCCCAGTCTGCCCTGCATAGTCCACCTTGAGGTTAGGGATTGGATGATAATGTAAAATGGATCTTCAGTAAGTAAAGTCACATCTGTTGCATCAGTCGCTCAGTCAAATCAATTGCATAAGTCCATCAGTTATATCACTCGCTCAGTCATATCAGTTGCATAATTCGATCAGTCACATCAGTTGCTCAATCACATCTATAGCATCAGTGGCTAATACAAATCAGTTGCATCAGTCGCTCGGTCAAATCAGTTTTATTTATTTATTTTTTTATTTATTTGTTGGCTCGCCAACAGAATATATCACAAGTAGTTATGTATTACATCAGTTAACAATTTTAATATGGTTACAATTCCAATGAAAGGTGAGCACACCACTCATCACAACATTCTTAATTATATAGTTGTAATACATAATAATAAATTAATTACAAAATATATACACACATGAACATATACATACATTTATACACATTTTATAGCTCTAGGTGAGGAGATCATCAGGAATATGTAAGTATAATTTCCTTCTGAAGGTAGCAATTGAGTTTGAAAATACATCTAAGTCTTCATGTTCGCAATATTTATTGTATAACCCAGTCATTCTTGAGGTTGGTTTGAAGAAACTTGTATTAATACGATAAGTATCGATCCAAAAGGTTTCAAGGTTTCTCGTGAATTTCGGACTAAGGTTAAGATTAATTTGATTAATTAAAAATGAATCATACATGAAAAAGGGAGATCATATCTGAGATGTGCCTTCTTTTGGCGAGTGAGACTTCTCTAAAGTGAGTTAGTTTTTCAGCATAGTTATCTAGTTTCCGATGTACTCCAGATTTGTAAGCTAGTATTCTTAAGGTTTTTTTTTTGAACAGACTCCACTTTATTGCTATGAATTGCATAGTGTGGGGACCAAATCACGGAGCCATACTCTAAGATACTTCTTACATATGAATAGTACAAGATTCTGATGCTACTGAGGTTCTTGAACGATTTGGTGATTTTAGTGATAAAACCGAGCATTCTATTGGCTTGATTGACAATGTGTTGGTAATGGTTTCTGAACATTAGCTTCGAGTCAAGAAAGATTCTCAGATCTCTGATAATCTACTCTTTTCAGGATTTCATCACGGATCGTATAAGGGTAATCAGTTGCTCAGCATATAAGTCGATCAGTCATATCAGTCGCATAAGTTGATCAGTGACTTAAGTTACAAAGTCGATCAGTCACATCAATCACTCAGTCGCATTAGTCGCTCAGCATGTAAATCGATCAGTCACTCAGCACCAGGCGCGGCCCGTCCTAAAGTGCACTAGTGCGCCGAATCGCCAACAAAATTGAACAACATTTTGCAGCTCATCGTATTCCTACATAATATTTTTAATTATTAAATTGTGCAATTTTTTTTTAATGTTAAAAAAATTGGCTACCCATCTAAATGTACATGAATTTGGTAGAGAATAGTTATCGGGGCCTAAAGCATTGCTTCCCGCGCGCACTTTATATCGGCCAAGAACCGAGTTACATACCATTCCGCCGCCGCGCGCTTTAGTGATGCACTGTTTGAGAATTATCATTTGTATGAAGTCCCCAGCAACATATTCAGACCGTCAAAACAGGCAATTTTAGCGAAAAAATGCCGGCTGCCCGTGCGGCGTGCGGATGACGGAAATGCCCGAAGGCCCGAAGATTTCCGAAGAAATGGTTCCAGCGAAATGACTATTCTTACGTCGGGTTTGAATAAGATAGTAATTGTATTTGGTCTTGTAAAATGTAACGATGAGTCAACGGGTCAGCGGGTGCGATATTATCTTGATCGAGAGGGAACCGATTTGACATTGTCATTATTAGTTTTTGTGACCTTTTGTTTGTGTGAATTTTTGTCACATATTGCAAAATTCACTCGGTAAACCCCCGCTACAAAGAGAAACGTTTACTGTGTGTTGTTATTGTGTTATTATTCATTATGTAGGTGGTTGGCGGTGGCAAAACAAAGATTCCAGAGCCGCTTATTGTTAAAGGCGAAACAATTAAGTTATAATTATTTAACCGGTTAAATTGGTTTTATGGGGCCAACAGTCTTAGCTATAATAGATAAAATATCATTTGGTTTTGGCCTATTTCAGCATATCGCTCGCCATACATTTTGCCTCCGTCAGCCGCCTACTAAATCATTATATAATAGAAATATTCTGATATCGCTGTTTAAAGATATAAATAAATTTCCTTGCCTTTTTAAAATTAGTGATGTAATAATAAATATAGACTATATTAAAAATATATGAACCATGAAAATAAAAGCAGAATTATAGTCAATGGCCCGCCAAAACTACATTTAATTATCAACCAAGATAGTAAATCCGCAAAGAAAACTTTGAAATGGATACTTTGTAAAGCGCAGTTTTTTCGTGTATAATTTATTTATTTGTAAGAAACAAACAGCTTTTACATAATACATATACAGTGATAAATATATAATTGAACTGGAGTCAAGCCACAGAGGTTTCTTATGCTAAAGTATATCGGAAATGAAGTTTTATTATATTATAATTAATTTTGGGTTATAGGAAGGGGAGAGGAAGAGGAATATAGGAAAATGATAGGAGATGCTCACGATATATTCTCATATTAATAATCGATCGTATGCGTTACTTCATATCCATATTTCTTTAGGTTTTTACTAAAAATGTCAATGCTGTGAAATTTTTTATTATATTGTGCACATACACGAGGAATTGGGGAGTTTTTTCTAATGTTTGTTCTACAAGAGGGTAAATAAAATAAATCGGATTGCCGGGTTGATCTTGACGGAATATGAAAATTTATTAAATTGGTAAGTTCTGGCGAGTCCAGGCAAGTCCAGTAATCACCTCAATGGCACTGTACGAGTTATGAGTTACTAGGCTCTGTCTAATTTTATTTATTTACTTACCTACTTTTGTTTAACGTTTTTGATGAATTACTCGGTGAACAACCAAAAATTTAAGGCACCGGCCGCGCCTGCTCAGCACATAAGTCGATCAGTCACATCAGTTGCTCAGACACATCTATAACATCAGTCTCTAATACAAATCAACTGCATAAGTTGCATCAGTTGCTCAGTCACATCCCCCTCCTTAATAACTAGGAAGAAATTGATGACATTTCCAGGTTCTTATTTTTTAGCAACTCCCTCACAATTGAAATTTAAAATGCAATCAAAAAATCTTAAATAAAAGTGAAAATTCTGCATTGAAAAAACACCCATTGGTTCCATTGCTATGGCGGGCAGGGCCAAACTATTGCTGGCAGGGAAAATAAAGAACAATTTCATTGTTTTAACAGAACATATATTTTTTCAATAATATATACAAGAATCAGCAAACTATACAATTAGGTACGCCTTTTAGGTATTTATCAACATTTATATACATATTATAATAATATATATTTAAGATATCATCACAACCAATCTATACTTCTATGTCGAATTAACTTCCGAAAAAAAGACATTGGTTTACTTTTGGAAATAATTAATTTCTGATCATAAAATCATCCAATTTTGAAGCTTGGCGGAAGTGTGATTGTGAAATATAATTCATTTATGAATAAGTATTTTCCAAAATTATTAATAAAGATACAAATAAATAATTAGAGATATCTTATGTACCTATAGATTTTTTTACACTTTCAGTGAAAGCAAGATTATTTTATTATATCTATTGGAAGATATTGAAACTGAGAAGCTTCGCAAACATTAAATTATAAATTTATTATGCATATAAAACCCGTCAGTTTAGTTTGGAGATCACATCACAATGTTGTGGCCATCGAAATTAATAATTCACTAATACTTTATTCTTTCTACGTCATTTAGAATTAGTTCATTACTTCAGAGTGAATTAATTATTATTTCAGGTGAATTCACTGATTTTAAAATGAATTCACTCTGAAGACTTCTACTACTTCGGAGTAAATTCATAGTCTTTTATAGAAAGAATTCATTATTTCAGAGTGAATTCACTGTAATATCAGAATGAATTCATTACTTCAGAGTGAACTCCCTGTCATTTTATAAATAAATCATTATTTCAGAGTGTAATTTTAGAGGGAATTCATCACGTCAGAGTGAATTCCATGATAGAAGGAATTCATTACTTCAAAGTGAATTTACTCGATTATTAGAATTAATTCATTACTTCAGAATGAATTCACTGCCATTTTAGAATGACTTTTACATCAGTTTAGTGTGAAATAACCATCAATTCGGTGAATACTACGTTGTGACAAGAAATAATCTGCAACAGTGTACAGTAATTAATTAATAACAAATGTTTGGTGTTCAGTTTACTAACTAAATAAGTAAATAAAAAATACTACTTAATCACTATATTCTATTCATGGAGATAACAAGCATATTATTATCAAGATATTGGAAATAAATTCGTTGCTTATTTGGAAACTGAATAAATGACAACAATAATATTTAAGAAAAATTGACAAATGGCAATGAATTTTAAATATTAATAATTTTTAAAAGAACACATCCTAAACCGTTATAAATAAAATAAATTTATTCTTTATTCATACTGGTAGTGTATTATTACAACTATATAATATATTATAGTTATGTATTATCTTTGATAATGTTAAGAAATATAAACGTAATAGGTATAGATTTGTCATAAAAAATCTTTCCACTTAATACTTAGTCAATAATTACAATTAAAAATAATAATTTTTAATTCATTGAACAACAGAAAGACATTGCACAACTTTTATTGTTAATAAAAGTATTTCATTTTCAGTTTGGATACATTTTTTTTTAGTGTTGACCAAATAAGTTCTGCCTGGGGATATTGGGACTATGGCAACCTCTTTGGGGGAATGTTTAGAGGCTAAAGGAAGTGGTTGCTAAGCATAGTTAGTCATTTCAAGCAATGTTTCAGTCGTGAATGGTGATCTCTAACCAGGGCGATACTGAGAGTATCTTCTGCTCTGAAACAGTGTCATTTAGAATCAATTCATTATTTTGGAATGAATTCACTCATTGAAGAGTTAGAATGATTTATTACTTCAGAGTGAATTCACCATAATTTAGAATGTATTTTATTACTTCAGAGTGAATTCACCATAATTTAGAATGTATTTTATTACTTCGGAGTGAATTCACTGTCATTTAGAATTTATTACTTTTGAGTGAATTCACTGTCATTTAAGAATGCTCATTACTTCAGAGTGAATGTATTTATTACTTCAGAGTGAACTCACTCTGTATTAATAAATACACCCTAAATAACATTGAATTCACTCTGAAGGAATAAATACACCCTAAATGACGTTGAATTCACTCTGAAGTAATAAATACATTCTAATGTTATGAATTTACACTACCACAATGTCTTTCCGTAAAACTGGATAAATCCATTTTGGATTGACGATTTCCAATAATTTAGAGAATGAACAGAAAATCTATAGAAGTGTGATCTATACCGATTTGTAAAAAAACAGATGCCTTCAATTTACAAGTGACTTTTCGGTCAAAGAAATTGATTACTTGTTCAAGAAAGAATTTCAGTATCAATTCCACCGGAAGTAAGATAAAAATAAGCTTACTTTGAGTGAAACACACTTATATCGGTTTACCTCTTCAGTGCAATAAAACATCGGGAAGAAAACATTAATCTTAAATACTTAATATTAAAGTATTTACCCTTTAATGGATGTATATTAATTTAGTTCAACATGGAAGCATAATTCAAAAAAGGCTATTAACCCAATAATAACATTGGATTTCAATTTAATTTATATTAAATTTATACAAATTTCATATTAACATTAATATCTTTTAACTAATGCAACATTGGCTAGACAGTCGGTTGGCGGGGTTAATGTAACAATCTGAATTCATATGTTTTATAGGGGAAATTTTAAACTGCGACAAATGTGACGTGTTTCACAGAAAAATTCAAATGTAACATTGTCATCAAATGGTAAATCAGTGCCATTTTGTTTTTTTTTTGACATTTGAAAGGTTTCCTTTTTAAGGCGCCATATCCCCGCTCAAAAAGAAGAAGAAGGAGAGATATGTAATTACGAATTTTGGAGCCAATATTAAAAATGGAAAAATTGAAGCGAAAATTGTGAAAATGTTTAATAAAACACGACTCGTTTAAAAAAGAGCAAAAATCTGTTGGGGGCTGTCTAAAACAGCAATTAAAGAAACACTGTGATCTTTTTCATAACTGGTAAAATAACTGAAACAAACGTGTTTATAATAATTTTGGAGCATACTTTGCGATTTTTTTCTATCGAGGGAATTTTATATAATTTGCGTTTCGGCGCGGGCAATGTCTAGATATTATTTTCAAGAATAACAAATTTTTTTAAGAGCTTAAAAACTTCAAATGTTTAAGGGGGATATGTAAGAAATCGTTAGAAATTCGGGTAGCGGCGACTTAAACGCCGATACTACATTCATTTTAGCTTTCTATCAATTTTTGATTGCCTGACAAGTATAACAACATGACAGTTGTGCTTTTCTACTGATCGAAAATCTAATTATCCTTGTTAGAATTATTTGCAATGCGATTTTTACTTTTATGCTTTGAAAAATTTATGTACTTTAAATTCCACTTTTGATTTTATGAATGGATCCTCTCTGACGGCTTAACCACTCGGACCAATAAACTTTTTTTCACGATAATATAACATTACCAGACATGTGTATGACGTATGAGGCATATCTGACTTATTAAGAAATAATTTTTAATTTTTGCTCTGGCTTTCAACGTTAACGGAAACCTTTCATACTTTAAAATAAATAAGCCGGTAAAAACAATGTTTTTTTAACTTTAATACATTTAATTTTACTATGCAGTTAAACAGCTTTGAATTTATGCATAGTTGCGCCATCTGTTGGGCTGGCTAGTGCCGAGTTTCAGCTCGATCGGATGTCAGGGAGTGGGTTAATTTCCACTCCAAGATTTGCATTCATTCATTCAAGAAAACAAAATCGAAATTCAAAGAGTTGTATTTAAAAAACAAAAAGTGATGATTGGCCACTTGATGACAATGTTATATTTGAATTTTTGTGAAATAACCTAATAGTCCAATAGCCTGTGACGATCAGACCTTTGTTATTTTATAAAACCTGAAAGTTTCTCTGTGTATGTCTCTAATACAGGTAAAGACGATCCCCGACTATGAAGTTTGGATCACGGATTTATCAAATATTAAAAGTTAATTTTCACGTTCTGCGTAAGTTATATTCAAGTTCTGTTATTATATCATTATAGGCCAGTTGCTTCATAAAAACTGAAATAATCACAGAACTTGAATAGAAATTGCACAGAACGTGAAAATTAACTTCAAATATTTGATGAATTCGTCAAATTTTTGGAAACAAGGCTTCCTTATTTGAAAAAAATCTTCAGCAGTTGTATGGAGCGTTACTATATACTCATTTTTACCCTAGCCAGGAGTACTTCTGTCCCGGTGCACCGGTACACCAGGGCACACACAATTATATATTTTCTGGTATCTAGTAAGAAGAGGTTAAGATTTTTTTTAGCCTATCTACAAAAAAAACTATTTTATTGATGTTGTGATGAAACCACGTGAAGGAGTGGAAAATTATGGTTAAGATACGCAATCACTGCGCTCTTTCATTAATCCACTTTGCCAAAAACCAGACAAGTGTCTGATTAGTGAAAGCGGCAGATTATAATGAATATGTACAAAATATGCTAAAATTTAAAACAAGTATTATGTAATAACAAACACTGTTATCGATCTGAAAATATCAATTTTTTTTATTTTAAGTTAACCTCTTAGGCTAATTTGTATGCTTTTGGGAAGAGCTCATATAGGTTTCATGAAATTGATGTGCCTCCTGTCGTAGTGAGAAATACGATCTAAACGGTGATAGAAAGAGAAAACATCAAGCTTTATATTCAAATCTAGAAGTTAAAAACAGAAGAATTAAAATGTGCACCTCTGAAACCAAAGTTTATTAAACTTCTATATGTGTTTTTATTTTGTTAGAGTAATTTTAGTTACCTTTTTTAGTACTTTTTATGTTTGTACTAAAATTTTAACGTATCGAAAATTATATGTTTATTTCTAATAATAAAATATAGAAATCGTATTTCAGCACCTTTCAATAATAATTAATGCAATTAAATAACTCTGACACAAAAAAAACTCTAAACGCTGATGACCTTAAAACGCCTAAATATATTTTCATGAATTGTAGCTAAGAACCATCTCGATCACGTCAGCTTTCAAACAACAAAAAAATGCATCATAATCGGTCCATTCGTTTGCGTCGGGGGTTAAAAAGAGTTTTTGAAGTAAAACTTCTTTACGCACGCTCTACTTAGGGGGTAAGCTTGTGAATGCGTTACGAAAAGTGTGATACGAACGGTGATCAGGCGAGGCGTACATACTGCACAACTAAGGTAACGCGTACATATTAACCCAAGGTCGTAGGTCACCCCAAGGTCGTGGGTCACCCCAGGGTCATAGGTCACCCCAATGTCATATGTCACCCCAATGTCATATGTCACCCCAATGTCATATGTCACCCCAATGTCATATGTCACCCCAATGTCATATGTCACCGCAATGTCATATGTTCTTTTATAAGTTAGTGGAGTTTTACTTCAGTCATGTGGTCTAAAGCACACTCGTTTTTTTTTTAGTTTTAGGATACATTCAGAAATATTCATTTATTTGGATTTTATTGCAAAGCGGAAATACTCTAACCTTCTGACAAAATATGCCAGAGGCCTGAGGGATTAAGTTGTCGTATTTACTCATGCCACAAAATTCCATTTTGTAAACTTATTCAAAAAAAAAAGTGACTGAACGAAATGAAAGACGCATATGCGACAATTGCCATTTAAAATAAAAATTTCAAACAAAAAAATTGTAAAATGGTCACCGAGAGCAAACTAGACGGCAGAAATATGTAGATGTAAGATAACCCAATCCGCCACTTGTCAGTACAAAGCTTGGCGCTCGAGTCTATGTACGAGGATTGCTAAGAGCGTACCGTTTTTGAAAAATTACTTTTTTGCCACATCCCCTATTAGGCTTTAGGGAGTGGGGATCGGAACGAAATAGGAAAGAGTAGAGTTGGGAAATACGTGGCTATTTGAACCTAGTCATTAAATACGGCTAATGCAATTTCAAGGAATGTGTGGAATCTGAATAGCGGTATTTCCCCAGGGCGATACTTACGTGTTTGTGCTTCTCGGCTGATCACAATTTGATCAAAAACTGAAATGGGCCGAGAATCCGCGTTCAACGAGGACCGTCCAAATCTCAAAGTGCTGCTGATTGTTAAATCGATGGTCATCAATTTGATCAAACTGAATATATAGAGTTTCATAAAATGCCAATTCGCAAAGCAAAATTTTTGAATTTTCTAACACCTTCCCCGTTGCGTGCGAACATCACAACAGTTGGGTTGCGAAAATGTATCAATGAAAAGCACCAAAAAATTAGGAGTTTAAAGAGTTAAATAATAATAATGATGATTGTCTATGGTGCTGAAGACAAGCAGGTGTTTTTAATATTATTGTCTAGGCCTTTAGCACATTGAAGGTTAAATATATATACATATACACGAGGTACAGCATTTTCATAAATTACGTAACAGAACTGCGTATGCATGTAAATAAACAATGATTTTTATTTATTATTATATACAACAATATTTTACATGTTATTTATTTGTCTATTTTACATAATATTGTGTAGAATACTGGTGAAATTATTACAGGTCCCTAATAGAGGTGATTTTATTTTTAATAGCTCCAACAGGAGGTCCTGATGAAAACAATTTCCCTTTGGGGATGCTGTGTGGAGGGTATTTTTTAGGGAAAGGAAGGAGAGAAAAAAGGTATGAGGGGTGGTTAGGAATCTGGAAGTCAGTGTGTCTAGGAGTGACGGACGTATGAATCCGTTCCTCCCACTCTGGTCAGAGAAATCAAAAGGTCTCACCCGATCCAGCCCGCCACGCAGTAGGAGGGCAAACGCATCCGCCACCAAGACCTAGACAAACCTTACCCCATGAAAAGCAGCGAATCACTTGGAGTGACCTACAGCAGAGGTTATGTGAACACTGCCCAAAACTAATTGGACTATGACATCTCCAATTGGCATATGTTGTAAGGATGAAGATAGAGGGGAGGAAAAGGAGAAGAGGTAAAAAGAAGTACCTGACCATCAGATATGGGTACCGAATACGGCTAAAGCCATTTCAAGCAATGTTTCGATTCTGGAGGGGTTGGAGATGGTGAAATAGAAACCATTGACACAATGACATAAAACACTTATATTAGGGCCTGCAAAATGTCACATTAAATACCAGTCGTCCTGTAATGTTACTACTTTATTTATCATGGAATAATTTTCTTTAAAACCGAGCATTATCAAAAACATGAAGTAGATAGAAAATAAATCAAAAACAAAATCAACAGAAATATTGCATAAGAAAGATTTTGCTTATTAAAGTAATGCACTACGTTGTGTCAAATTCGAGATCAGGCCGCTAACAATAACACTCCTTATGTAGATGGCGATAAGGTTTAAAATCCCGTTTAAAACCAGTCATCTGTTTTGATTTATTCACTAAAAAGCATGTTTTGTTTTATTTTGCGAACTCGGGCACAAATATTTAAGTGTTTTACAATCATTTACTAAAGAATTTAATTTTCCACATTATACAACAAAACCATAATAAGGGGTTGGTAAGTAGGAGATTTTGAACTTTTTATAGGCCTAAAACTTTATTTTTTCTGGACTTAAAAAAATACTCCATTATTTCAAAGGAAAATTTGTGTTAAACTCGCAGTATTTAATTAAAGTATCTAAAATATTTTATTTTCAATCCAAAATCATATGATTTTGCATTGCTTGGTAGTGCATCACCTTAAGAAGTAAAATTTTGTATTATACAAGGTGTCCGGAATCTCGTAGTACAAGCGGGAAGCTGGTACATAACATTTGGAATCAATTTTGAGGCACAACTTTTGAATTGAGCTCTCATGTTTGTGTAAATTGGGTCCGAAGTTGGAAAAACTGTCTTTTAAAGTGCGTCGAAGCGTAGACTCGGCTCCAAAATCTTTTTAAAGTTGGCAAAAAAAATTGGAAAAAAAAACTAAGTCATTTTTTGTTGGCTAGTTTAGCTCTTGAACTGCGTGTTTCCAGACATCATGTATAAGCACTGAGATTTCTAGTGCTGTATCTTTTCTGCCTATCACTCTGGAGACATAATGTGATGGTATGTTATGTAGTAAGATGTATAAATAAGAATATAGCAAAAATTCAATTGAAAACCTTACAACAAAAATTATAAGTTAGGGTACTTAAAAGTTATTGAAATATTAGTAAGAAAAAATTACTTGTGTAAAATTGGATAACTTTTTTATAGCAGCATATTGTATAAATATTAAAAAGGCAAGTAACAATACTAAAATTAACACAGTTACACACGACATTTGATACACTTACAGTTGCGCTCCCAAAATTATAATTTTTTGTTTCATTATTTACCAAGATCAAATCTAAAATTGACTTCAAAAATACCTTTAATAGTGAGTTGATATGGATATCAAACAAATTTATTTACAGTGTCGATTTTTTGTACTTATATGCTGGTATATACAGTATATAGACAGGTATTTTTATCCTTGATGCATTTGAATGAAAATATGTTTTATACTTTTGTTATTCCGCGATACATCCTCTCTGCATACCCTTTCGGGGACACTTAGTTATATTATGTGTAAGAAGGTGAATTGTATTTCTCTAAACCGACTGAATATTGTATATAAATATGCAGGGGGAGCAATTGTAGTGAGATCAATTGTCGTGGAATTACTTTTTTTTTTATATGTTGAGGCCTTTGAATGGAAGAATTCATAATCATTTTAAATTAACAAGCAAAAAATTTATAGATTATTTAATTAAATAATAAATAGCATATCAAATATGTATTATTATTTGTACAACAAAAACTTTACATATATCGTAACAATGTATATATATTGTAAAATTTTATTAGTATTTTGACCCTAGCAACATTACGCCATTTTAAAAATGTAAAAATTAATTATTTTTTTAAATGCTGCTTTTAAAATAGGTTTTTTTGTCATTTGAGCCAATTTTTTTCATGCGCAAAATTATTATTAATTTCAAAATATTTATTATATCTAATTCAAACTTTCTTCAATTAAAAAATAATTTTATTTAAGTTTACACAATTTGATCATGTTTTGCACAACTTTAAAATTAAATAAGCGAAAGTTGGAATATAAGAATGTTGATTCACATTAGTTGATAGGAAAGCCGCCGAATTAAAAATAATTTTAAAATATAAAACCATAGACACAACAAAAGAGTAGATTTGCCCTAACATAAAATTTTGGAATCATTTCGACCGTTTTGAAGGCAAAACAAATTTTACTGCAATAAAAGCAATATATTATGCCCAAGACTTATATTTGAGTTGGTAGCCCATTTATAATATCTTTAAATCACACTGAGTTAGGCCAATAATTAAAAATAAAACAATTTAGGTATTAAGAGCGTTTAACCAGCCACCGGCTGAAAATCCACATTTCGTTCTTACGATCGTACAGGACGGTTCCAATGAGAAAGATTAATTACTCTCCGTACCAGCTTTTTAAAATTATAACTCAATATCGATTTTATTTCATTTCAAATTTGCTTTAATTTACACCAACATCCAAAAATACGTGTTGATAAAACTATTCAAATTATGTACTTTTTGTAATTATTTTTTGATCACAAGTATTTATCATTTTTCAATAATGTCTCAGCAAAATAAGAATGTAATTTTTTTTAAATATCTTAGTCTGTAAGTGCGCAAATAAATACACAAACGGACCAATTTTCGTCAAGAAACACATGTACTGTACACGTACATACATTTTTTTATGATTTTATTTAAACTAAAATTAAAATTCTGTTAGATACGTTTACCAGATAATGTATTGATTTATTTTACTGCATTATTATATGATTTGAATTGGGTGTTGCATTATACAAAATCTTTTTTGAAAATTCAATAAAACACTAAATACTAAAAATAAATATTTTTTTCAAAAAATTTAAAACATACGTTTACTAGATAAAAGAACAATCTTTCGAAATCAATTTATAATTTTTTGTGGAAAAGAGTCAATACATCTAACCACTGATTTAAAAATGACATATTTCTGGTTTTCTCTGGTTATACGCTCTTAAATTAAAATGTAACACTGTTTTAACAAATAAATTTCAACTTGGAAGCTTTAGAAACTTGAAAATCCCGTGTGAAAAACAATGACAGTATCTCTAACCCACGTTGCATGCCAATTATTTTTAGCAAAATAAATATCATGAAATCTAGATCCATTGATGAAACTGATTTCATACAACACTAGCAGAAATAGATAGCATCGATCATTCCTCTATGCATCGTTTTACCGCAGTCATCTTTTAAAGCAGGGGTGCCCAACCCACATCGTTTAGTGGACCAAAAAACAAATTACTGAGCTTAGGCAAGCCAGCCGAGCGATTCTGTATCTTTTGTGAGATCGTTATTAGATAACGGACATTATCTCCTGTCAGATTTGTGTGATTTTTACATATTTACTGTCACATGTTTTTGTTTAGATCGATTTAAACACTAATTCCTGAAAATATTCATGATTATTTATTCATTTAATGCAAGTTGTAAATATCACACAAATCTGACAGGAGATTACGCCGCAATCTAATAACGATCCCACAAAAGATACGGAATCGCTCGGCAGGGTAAAATGATATCATTGTGAAACCGCAACCTTCATTGCTAGAGGGCATAAACCGACTACACAAGCGACTATGTGTGTCCTTTGCACTCACCCTTCACTTATTAAAATCTGGCAAATTGCATTCGGTCTTCTGAGAAAGATGAAAAAAAAAATGCTGCTTGGAATCGATTGCGAAAATAAATTCCCAGTGCTGCCATGCGCCTGACACTTATCAAGCAATAAATCATAACCCCTATCGAGAGTCCGAGGTCTAATAATTTTTTTCTAATACACTTTTTTAAAATAAAATTCAGCACACTTACTTTCTGAACATCCCTCGTATAATTATAGCTTTATTCTATATTCCCGCATTCGTAGTTTATTTCAATAGGATCCTTGGAAAATGACATATATATCGCTGTAAATATTATGCAAAGGGTTAAATGAATACAACGAATCCACAAGGGGTTAATAAATTATAATATTTTCTATATATATTGAACGAATGGGATATAGGCCATTCTCCGTTCAAAAGAGAAATTAAAGCAGTTTTTTCACTGTGGATTGAATCTTGGACATCCGCTTGGAGGGCAGAAGCTCTGATCATGGAGCTTCTTAGGCAAATTATGTCATTATATTAGTAAATAACATAGAATTAAAATAATCTGAATGTAAAACTAACAATCTATTTTTGTTTAGGCTACGACCACACCGAGCTATAAGCTTCTTACATATCACAATATTATATTATTTTCATATTAACTTTTTAATAACCTTAACCGAAGGGCAAGCTTAAAATTACTAAATATAATAATAATAAATAATAAAAATATTACTTAATATCTGTGGCTTAATGCTAGAAGTGCCTACGTCAAGTTTGTAAAACGTTCAAGGGGACAGAGAAATCAATAACTTTACAATATCGGATCAATAGGCGAACTTCCGACGATTTTATAACAATATACCGAGCACGGTTTCACTGTTGACAGACGAACCGATTTGACAGGGAATAAATAAGAAACCGATACATGCTGGCAACACTGGCAGATCTGTATACGAATTCAGAATCCGAAACGTTAAACTACAATCGATTACGTAAAAATATTAATAAATTGACAATGTTGAATTGAAATACTAACCTAAATATGCATTGGCAGTCTGCATTTAGGTACTTTTCGACACTAAACGGAGGTTAATCGGTTAATGAGGTCTTTAGTCATATTTCAATCATTTCGTTTCTCAAAGATCGAACGGAATAAATTGATTGCGCCTTAGATGCATCTTACAATTTGGGAGGCGGGTATGGGCACCGCCGCCCCGGGAACCTTTATTGTATAACCAACACCTCTGCCATAGGTCACCTTAAGTGGTTCGCTACGTTTAGTGATTTAGCAGGGGTGCCCGGGTTCATGGGGTGAGGTTTGTCTAGGTCTTGGAGGCGGATGACCAGGACCCACTGAACCAGTTTCCTACCCACCCCTTAAACCCCTTTCCTTCCCAGAACTCTCCTCTCCTTCTTCCCAAAAAAACCCTCCACACGGCATCCTCAAAGATGACATAGGCCCTGAGGGAAATAATGTTATGAATAAAATTAAAAAATCATGGATCGCATATACAACTTCTTTCAATTCTATGAGCTTCGTTAGTTCAATCAGTTTATTAAATAAGCCAGTAATTTTGCATAAAGAACGACATTATTAAAAATTATATGTATATTGATAGTTAACCGAAACTTGTCTGATACTATAAAGGTCGCGCTAAAATTTATCGATCGTTGATCGTGCTTGCAAATATTGATAACTGACAACAATTTTCTCAATCTAGAAAAACCTGAAAAGACGTTTAGAGTACTTTCTGGCGTCTAAATCAAATTATCTACCGACATAGGCTTTTCTAGCATTAATCCTCAAATATAAACAATTATCGGGAGACAAGTTTAATATTCCTGGATTATTAACTAAAGTAGAACCCCTTTTATTCAAAATCTACGAGACCTCGAAAACCTGATTTCAAATTAACGAATTTCTACATAATTTTAAAATTCGTGCAATTTATAAAAATACGACATATTTCTGCGCAAATCTGAATTTCGCAGTCGATTCTTTGGCATGGCCTTTAAATTTGTATTTTCGAAAAAGTACGACATATTCAGTTATAAATTTTAAAATATCAGGTATGGCGTAGTCTCTTAGTTCCAAGAGTCCCAGCGCCATTCCCAATTGGGGTATATTGTGAGGCTGAAGGTAGTGGTGAGAGGAAGGATTTGGTTAAGAAGAAGGTTGGGAAATTGAGAAACCTGGTTATTAGCTATTAGCTAAGGCCATTTCAAGCAACGTTTCAATTCTGAATGGTGGTCTTACACCAGGGCAATTTTGAGAGTATCTTCCACTCTGGAACGTGCTACAAATATACTATATATTATTTTGAATGAATTAATTGTAAAATAACACAAAATAATCAAATAAAATTTATTTGCGCACGTCGGGATTCGATCCGCGACCTTCGGATTGCGAGTCAAGAGCCTTACCCCTCGACTACAGAGGTTGTCAAATACGAAATTATGATATAATGTCGTACAAATTGAATATTTTCAACACTAAAATAAATTTCGAATTACAAATTAACGAATTTTGATTAAAAACTTTTTTGTATGAAATTTACTTTTTTAGCAAAAATTTCGAGTTATGTATTTTTTCGAATTATCAGGGTTCTACTGTAAAAATGATTTTTAATGTAATTTACTTATTAATTTCTTTTATGACAGCTTTGAAACATTTTTGCCACAATATAACTTTTTAATGTGAATTGCGCACAAGAGTCGCAACTGCCCCGATTCAGTGGGATTAAAGTATCCCCAATTGAGGTATGTTGTGGAAGATGAAGGTTGGGAAGTATCTGGCTATTCAGATCTGGTCACCAAATACGGCTAAAGTCATTTCAAGCAACATTTCGATTTAGAATGGTGGTCTTTCACCAGGGCGATACTGAGAGTATTTGCGCACACAATACTAAAAACAATGAATGCACGTTTAACAAAGTGTTCAAATTAAATAAATATATAAAATTTCAAAATTATTTTTTACAGGTTCATTGGCATACATAATTACATTTGCAAGTAAATTTACAATAAATTTATAAATACAAGCAATTTAAATCTTTCTTTTTGTAGTAATTGCATATAATTATTAAATACTTAAAATTAAATTATTACATTCAATGTCTTTATAATGGGTATACTAAGATTATAATTTATTTATTATAATAATTTTAAGGCAAAATTTATTTTTTTAAAAGCTTCGCCTTGCCTAACTACCGTTGTCTATAGATTTGTTAAATAGAAATATCATACCTAAAAATTTACGTAATATTTATTGTGAAATGATTCATCATTCTCAAAGTGCGTACAAAATGTCGTTACTTTAATTCTTACGCATGTGTCTTTAGTATACTTGGGATAAATTTTAAATCAACAGCTTTATTAATACTTACTATAATTTAAAAACTATTGTCTTTAACAAATAAATGTAATAATATTGTAATCAATGCATCTTATAATATTTCAATCAATGCTTCTTATAATGTTGTAATAAGTGCCTCTTCTAATATTGCAATCAATGCTTCTTATAATGTTGTAATTAAAACCTCTTATAATATTGTAATCAACGCTTCTTATAATATTGTAAATTGCCTTTGAAAAGTGAAACAGTTGTTTACTGTGGAATGGCGAAAGGCATATCTTTAGGCTTTATTAATTAACCCCTCAGGCTAATTTGTTCGCTTTAGGGAACAACTCATATAGGTCTCATACAAATTGTGTCTCCCTTATTATTAATGTGAAAAACATGATCTAAACGATGTTAGTGAGAGAAAACATCACACTTTTTATTCCAATTTAAAAGTCAACCCAAGTTTCCGACCCCAAATTGAAAAAAAAATTACGAAACTTTGTGAATTTTATAATTAATTATTTTTACAGAATATGACAAAACTTGTGTGTTTTTAAATTTATTCATTATCAATAATTTTTGTTACAAAAAACGTAAGGTGAGCCATTTTTTATGCTTGCTTCAAAATTTTAATATTTTAAAAATCATAATTTGTTTATTTTCAATAATAAAATTTTAAAGCTTTTTTCATCATCTTTCAAATACAGTATTTAGTTAACAGATTGCTTCAAAAATATTCCATTTATTTGGTTTTTATTGCAAAGCGGAAATATTCTGACCTTCTTACAGCCTGAGGGATTAAAAACGTTTTTTTTTTTCTTTCGTTTTTTTTAAAACTTGAATAACAAGTTTCAAACATTATGTATGCAAGTAATGCATCTGAATGAGTAAAGTATTCAATTTAACTCTGGTTGTGATTCCTTTAACAAAAACAATTTGAATTATTATTTATTAAAGACAATAATTTAGAATTATAAAAATACAATTTGAAATACTGTTTCATATAAAAATTGTCTAGAAGCGTATTCTATTACCACAAGAAGGGCTAAGGATTAAAAATGAGTTGGATTTTGATATTGAACACATAGATTGACCCCCCTAATAAAAATAAATTAAATCAACATAAAAATAAGAATTAAGATTTTTTAAATATTTATATTGAGGGATCAGTAGGATTTATCGGACCAGTTAGGATTTCATCAGAGCCGAACCCTCTGATATGAAAATATCTGGAGTCGGTGAAATATTTTCCCATTATTTTTCTAGTGGATTGACGTATTGTTCTTGTATTGTTTTGTATTTATTATACTTATATAGTGCACTTACATTGCGTGAATTTACTAGATATTCATTTGTGGAAAAGTGTGTGGAAGGGTTTAGTCTTTCATTTGGGAAAGATTCAACCTGGACATAAAATCTGGAGCACCGTAAATTAAAAAAAAAAAAAAAAATTTGCAACATATCATAAATACCTAACATAGAAAAAAATGAATGGAGCTGAAATCGTTTAAAGGGTTTTAAATGGCAACACCAAGATGGCGTATAGGAATAGATGTGTGTTCATATTATATCATATTCTAAGACAATTTCATGTTTATTAACCTTTCTTGAACCAGGATTTTTTTGCCCATACATCATATAAAACCTCGGAAAGATCAATTTTGAAGTAATATTTTGTGCATTTATTTTGAACTATCGTATATTTTATTGACTGAAACACATTCTTTGAACAATAAACTATCGATAAAAACACTATTACTTGTGTTTATTTGATGAATTGATAGGTTTTTATAAGTTTTTGTGACCAAACATCGACGGACAGTTCAACCGTGGCAAAATATGACATTCGTACTCCACAGAAAATGCTTTTTAAAATTTTCAAGTGCTGCCAGATGAATAAAACTTGCGGTATCAACAGTACTGTTAGCGCAAACCATTCTGAGCTTGACTTTCATACAGTTTCTTTATACAGTAGGGTCAAAATCGCATAAAAAAATATTTTTTTGGCCGCTTTTAGCCAATCTCACCGGTGAACGAACGGCGCCTCTGATTAACGCTTTGCGAGGAAGATAATTATAAAGGAAGGCGATTTTATTGTATTTCAGAAATATATGTATAAAAGGGTTCCACGACTTTTCATCCAGACAAAATATCCCCGACAAAATATCCTCCAACAAAATATCCTACGGACAAAAGATCCCCTAACAAAATATCTATTAAAACCTAACCTATAAAAAAAATGGGACAAAAATAATGCAGACATCCTGTGAAGACAATAAATTATTTTTCAAAAATAGTAAGATGTAAAATGATATTTTGTTGGAGGATGTTTTGATGATATTTTGTCACAGGATGAATATACGCATTACCATATTAAAGTAGCCAATTATTAGATGTTAAGGAAAAATGTATAAGTCAGCTTCACGGATAATACGGAATACTCCTTGTCAAAGTTCGCAATTCTCGCTACTGGCTAGCATATGGCGCTAGCTGCGAGCTCAAGTTTTTTACAAAATGACGAGCGAATTGGTTCGCGCGGGAGTCGTTATTTTAGCTGCTACTGAGCGAGTAGACAGTTTTGTGTGTCATTGTGACAATCTCACTCGCCGATTCACTAAACTTACTGGCTAGTAGCTTGTTCTAAACTCGCTCAATGTCATCGAGACTTAAAGACATTTTCTTCAAAATCAACATGGAACGCATTTATATTGTGTTTCTCTTCATTTAAATTAATGGTAATGAGGGTTAATTTAAGTTACCGTGAGGTCAATCTATGTATTCCTTATCAAGTTAAGTAGGCCAATGATTATCATAATAATTGTAGCTACTTATTAGGAAGTAATTAAGGTAAATAATAATAATATATGAAAAGGTAAAAGAGAGTAGAGGGTGTGTTGTGTCTAGCGCTCTAACATCGAGAGGGGTAACAGCTGCAGGTTGAGTCCGATGGAATCCACCGACAAATTGACGAGGTTATTGTAAGCGTTGCTTTCCAAATCTGAAAATAAATAGATAACACCGTTAGAATTGAATAAACTTAACCCGATTCGATTGAAGAAAAATTGAATTTGTTGATTCATTTTAAAACAAACAAAACACAAGAATGGAATCACGGAAGCTTACAAAAGAACTGATAAGGCGACTTGAGGCATTCGAGATGTGGATCTACAGAAGAAAACTCAAAATAAGCTTGACGGACAGAGTTACGAATAAAGATGTTATGGTTCGGATGAATAAAGAAAAAATAAGTTATTAAAACAATCGGAATTCGAAAACTTCAATATCTTGTGATGAGACATCCAGAGAAGTATGAGATCTTGCATCTCATAATGCAAGATTGCCGGAAAACGGGGTCCTGCAACCTGGAAGAAGGAGAACCTCATGGCTGAAAAACCTGAGACAGTGGTTTGGCCTGTCTACTGTAGAGCTGTTCCGGGCCGCAGTAAATAAAGTCCGCATAGCCAGCATGATAGCTAACGTCCGTTGAACAGACAGAGCACGAGAAGAAGAAGAAGATCAAATCAACATTTCAAAGTATTTTTAAAAGAGAGAAAATATTTAAGATAAGATAAGCAGATTTAAACTAACAGCAACAAAGCTTGCTGATGTTAAACACATCGATATTCTATTTATAAGTGATTCTATTTAACAACAAGACAGCTCTCCCAACAGATTTTAGCCAGGATATCTGGTATTGATAAGAAGCTAAAAGATTCGTAGTAACATTGGGAGATCACTAAACTTGACCATTGCAAAGACTTCTTTTACAGACCCTTGTATTCTGATACTGCATTATGGTGAATTGATATTATGATATTGAGGCATACAGGTGGTGGTAATCACTGCACAATCACATAACATAGTAGATATTAAATGCACTGAGCACATATGGTGATCATTGCACAGACTGCTTCAACAGACTGATTGCACAATTATTTATTGTTAGAAATGTCATACACATAGGTACATTGGCTACAATGATTGGTGGCGACGTGTGTCTCATGATTTTAGTAGCAACGTGTACAGACCGCGCATGACAAGTTGTTAGCGAAATAAGTACACGACATCAGTATCGGATACAGTGAACGAAGGGTCTTATTGATTGAATTTACCAGGAGCACAGAAGTCCCAGGAATAAAAATGTAACGGTAACAATTCTCACCTTCTTCAAGAGGAGGTGGTCACCAAAGCCGCTCCATGGGAATGTTGGCAAAGCCGGGGTTACGCCGACTCTCCCAGTACTTGCCCGTGTACTGCCAGTACTCTTCTCCGTTGGGCGCCACACTTTTACTGCAAACAGACAAACAAATGTGGCACTATATAATACATCGAAATTATACCAAATGGTTCATCCAGAAGAAAACATTTTGAAATTTAGAAGAAGTGCGGCCACTGCCCTCACGAAGTCGTCAAAAGTACATTCTTCTTTTGGCAGACCCAGTAGATTCGAGGTCAAGTATAACCAAGGGCGGATCCAGCTTTGGCGCCATGGGAGAGGGGGGGTCACATAGTCGTGGTCAAGTAACAAGAAGTTATAATTTAATTTTGATAATAATAGATACAAGTAAAAAGTATTTTATTAAGTACTTAAATACAATCTATATTGTGACAAAAAATATATAAAAACATTATGTTTAACAATTTTAATAAGTGATCCACCTAGGTCCAAGGGGGGGGGGGGTCATGACCCCCATGACCCCCCCCTGGATCCGCTCTTGAGTATAACAGGGAGTAGTCATTTTTTAAATAAAGGAGAAAATAGAAAAATATATCATTTACAAACATAATGTGTCCAGAGTGTCATGAGGCATTTTTATTATTATTTTACATAAGCTCCACACAGGAGGCCCTGAGGAAAATAATTTCCCTGAGGGCCTATGTCGTCTTTGGGGATGCTGTGTGGAGGTTTTTTTAGGGGAAGGAAGGAGAGGAGAGTTCTGGGAAGGAAAAGGGGTGGGTAGGAATCTGGGGTTCAGTGTGTCCTGGTCATCCACCTCCAAGACCTAGACAAACCTCATCCCATGAACCCGGGCACCGCTGCTAAATCACCAAACGTAGCGAACCACTTGGGGTGACCTATGGCAGAGGTGTTGGTTATCCAATAAAGGTTCCCGGGGCGACGGTACCCATTCCCGCCTTCCAAATTGAAACCATAATTAACCATAACCATTTTGCACCATAAATGAAACAAATTACCATACCAGAAAATAATGTTTATTGTAATATTTGTGTAAGCTAATTTCTTATTATATATTTTGGTAAGGTGCACTTTCCTACTTATTCATACAATATCTTTAATTTTAGTTAATGTTGGTAGTATAATTTATAAATGAATAGAAATAAATTCGCTTTCAAATAAACTTGTTTGGTTTCATACATTTACTTTTAACCCGCCTATTTCGCTGACGATGCGAAAACGCAACATCTCATATTTTTGTAAGTACATATAGGTTTTTACATTATTTTTTATTTTCTTAATTGGGCGTTTATATACAACACATCCAAATTTCATCAAAATCTGACCAAATGAAATGATAGAGGCGAAATATGGGTTAAATAGTAGTATATCTGCTGGGTACTTGTGGTTACGAGTACTTTTTAACCTATACATTTTGATTTGAATCTTGGATGCCGCTCGTTCATAGAGTCAGACGCTGGTAAAACAATAAAAAAATGAGTTAATTTACCTAAACCACTTGGGAACATGCTGCTTCTGTCCATCTTCCTCCATGGCTTTTCTCCGGTCCCGCTGCGCTTGCTCTAGTTCTAGCTTCAGGTTCTCCGCTGCCTCCACGTCTCCCTCCTCCAGCGCCCTCTGGTCAGGCCTGATAGGAAAAACAACAACTATTTATTTAACCACTCCGATACGTAAGCGAATATACACGATAATATAACGATAGCAGTTAAGTACAATAAGCGTGTTTTCTCGTCAACAGAAATCGTTATAACTCCGTTATTGTTCTAGTCACATCCCTAAAACAAAAAGTAGAAGGTCCATAATAAATCAAGCTACACATCTCAACTCAAGTTCTCAATAGAAATACATAAAAAGACCTATTCGGTCAGATACATGCTAGATACAGATTTTACCCGCCAAATCGCCTACGCGCCGTAAGACTTTGTTATTTTTTTATTAAATATTCTTGTATGAAATGATAAAAAAGTGAGGTGATTAAATTGTTTATTATACATTTATACGATAGAATAAGTATTGTTCTTTACATAATCCGTGTTTTTAGTACCGTTTTCACATAAAAACATCACTTGAATCATTTTAACATTTTTTTTATGTTTGCATTCTAAATTTTAATATTTACAAATGTTAAAATTTATTATTCGGCTACATTCAGAAATGTTTCATTTATAGAGCTTTAATTGTGAAGCGGAAATAACACAAAGTTTTTGTAAATCTGACATTTCGTTTAAGACGAAAACTTACATATTCGCGATAGATCGGAGCAATTAAAAAATATTCAAGTAAAAAAAAAAATAATACATAATTTACATTACACCTATAATAACCATTTGAGCGGTAGTTACCCAAATTTGGATGATTTTCATAAATTAAAATGAATTGGGCTAATTTGTACGCTTTTCAGAACAATTCATACTCTTCTCATAAAAATTGTTGTCTCCCCTACTGTCACTGTCATTGACACCTATATGAGCCATTCTCAAAAGTGAACCAGATGAATTAACTAATAACTAATCAAAGCCCTGTTAGAAAATAGGGCTTTGAAAAATTGCATTTTTTTAATTTCTGTGATAATAGACATTTATAGAAGACCATAGACAATTAAATATACAATATTGGCCTTAATGTACAAGGTTTGGGCAATTTCTGGTAACTAATGTACAGAATTCATGCATTCACACGTTTTATAATATTTAAAAAATCTTTTTATAAGACCAATATGAGATAAGTTGTGAAATACGGGTGGATTCATTGACTTTACAGTAAGTAAAACTCATCAATGTAATTTTCACAGAGTTATGCATATTTTTATCCAGCAATCAAGTGTATTCCGAGGATTTTCTGTTCCAGCATTCAACAGATCAGGCCTCGACCATACTTTGTCAAAGTGGCAAAATATTTCCGCTTCGCAATAAAATCTAAATAAAAGGATTTTTTCCTAATGTATCCGAAAACTAAACACTGTTTTGAAAGGTGATAAAATATGTTTTCAAATTTTATAAATCGAAATAAACATATAACTTTTGAAATATATAAATTTTGCATTTAAACATAAAAAAGTTTTAAAAATGGCTCACCTTACATTTTTTCTAACTAAAAAGTTAATGAAAAAAAATTAAAATACATACACATTTTATCACACAAACGCATTATAAACGTTATCGTAACCTCACTTTTTTGCCGTTCAATGTAAAAATAATAAATAAAAAGTTAATTTTATTTTTTCAAATTGTGATCCATCCCAAACTTTGGTTTCTCAAAGGCGTATGTACATTTTACTTCTTTTGTGGCTAACTTTTAGATTTGGATATAAAGCGTAGTATTTTCCCTTTCTAAAACCGTTTAGATCATATTATTTCTTACTATGATTGTAAGGAAGACACAATGATTTCTTTGAGACCTATATGAGTTGTAAAACAAATTAGTCTAAGGAATCAAAAGAAGTGACTAACCTGAATCTAGTGTCAGTGCAAGGCAATACTTTGGCCAGTTCGGGGTCCAGCTCATTCAGTTCCATGGCGAAGCTGGTGAACCCATAGTAGATCTCAAAGTCTTCTGGCATGGTTCCTACATAATAAAAGTTTTATTTTTTTTAATTAAATCAAGTAAACATGTTTACTATTAAAGTAGTAACACTGTTATAAGATCCTCGGGTATAGTTTGTTTCATATTAATCTGGCTCAAAAAGACATTAATTTATTTAAAGGTACCAATTTTGAACAACGAGTAGTTAACTAACTAACTAACTAACCATCACGCCGTTTCCCCGCAGGGGTAGGCAGAGAGGACGGACCGCCAAACAACTCGGTCTTAGCACACACTCTTTGCCTCACTCACATTCATACATCGTCTCATACATTCTCTTCTATTATTCTGACTTTTGACATGGCCTGACTCAAGTATCTGATTCACTTGATCGTGCCATGTCTTCATCGGACTATGCATACATCAGCCTTACATTCTTTGCGGATATCCACATTTCTCACACGATCATACATTGTTTTACCACACATACGCCTCAGGGATCTCATTTCAACAGCATTCAGTTTACTTTCATCCTTCCTCTGCATACATCAGCCTTACATTCTTTGCGGATATCCACATTTCTCACACGATCATACATTGTTTTACCACACATACGCCTCAGGGATCTCATTTCAACAGCATTCAGTTTACTTTCATCCTTCCTCTGCATACATCAGCCTTACATTCTTTGCGGATATCCACATTTCTCACACGATCATACATTGTTTTACCACACATACGCCTCAGGGATCTCATTTCAACAGCATTCAGTTTACTTTCATCCTTCCTCTGCCAGTTCCATGCCTCACTGCCATACATCAGGGTAGGTACCAGGACTCCATTGTTGACTGCTAGTTTCGCTTCTTTTGACAGTTTTTTATTAGCGCCAACGGCATTCAGTCCTCCATTAATGGAGTTACCAGCATTCACCCTTCTTTCAATATCCCTATCTCCAGTAAGGTAGTTAAGCCATAGAATAAGATGAAGAATGGCTGTGGTTATTCGAAATATCCACCCTCGTGATTAAGTAGTCAGAATATTTTTCAGTGTCATGAAGTTGTACGAATTATTAAATAATTTCTTCATCTCACGTTCGTTCGAACAGAAATTTGAATAATAATTTTAATTTTTAATCGGGAATAAGTTTTTGAAATATTCCATCACATTAGTAATAGATTATTTGGTTTGTCTTTGCAAAGGAATACAACATCCAACTTTTGCCATGATTATACGAGGGTTGTCCATAAAATAAGGTCTCCAAGTTGCTGGGTCGCAAGGAGCAATTTTAAGCGAGATCTGGCAACACTGGCGTGTAGCCTGGTTTCCCTACGCCAAATCCCCACCACGTTGCACTCTCTGCGACACTTCCAGCTTCCGCTCGCCGCACCCACGATAGAAATTCATTCTCAGCTACTTGAAGTGTACAGAAAACAGTGTACGAATGCAAAAACGTGCGCAAATGGTGCAGAGAATTTAAAAGCGTGCCATCGGTTTCAGATGAAAAAATTGCCAAAGTGAAAAAAACAATCATTGCAGATCGACGGGTGATGGTTCAGGAGCTCTGTGATATGAGCCCTGATGTCAGTAAGACCACTATTGACAAGATTTTGACAGAACATTTGGGAAACCACAAAATCTGCTCAAGGTGGGTCCCAAAATGCTCACCGAAGATCACAAACAACAACGGGTTGAAGCAGCCCGTGAATTCCTTGAGTGCACAACATCGATGGCGAAGAATTCTTGGACTCAGTTGTGACTGGGGATACACAACTACTCGGGTACACTACACGACACCGGAAACAAAGGAACAATCCTGGTGGCGTCATTCAGATTCGCCAAAGAAAAGTTTAAACACGAATTACAGAGCGTAACTCACGCCTAGCGGGTGCGGCTTGTGGAAGCTCCATCGCGAACGGTTGCCACGCCGAGACTAAGCATCACAGAGGGTGCAACGTGGTGGGGATTTGGCAAGGAGAAACCAGACTACACGCCAGTTGCAGAATTGCGCGTAAAATCGTTCCTCAGGACCGCAGCACCTTGGAGACCTTATTTTATGGACAGGCCTCGTAATTAACGAAAAAATATAATCTGAACAATTGAAATGATGAATAGAAATACGGTGAATGTTAACAATACCTGGTCTCCAGATGCACTTGGCGGCGGGCGGCTGTCCACAGAACAGAGCCTCGGACCAGCGCCCAAACAGCTTCCTGAGCACCTTCCCTTCCGGCGTGGTGATGGTTCCGTGGATTTCGTGGCGCTTGGCCGACCAGTAGCTCGCCTGCAATTCACCACACATTTAAAACACACGTTAAACTATCAGGGTAAGTACAAACATATGCAATAGTATATAAATAACGTCTATGAATAAACAATACTGCCCAAAAACAAAAAATCCAATTGTGCAGGAAAACAAAAAAAAACTTTTGAGAATAAATTTTCTGAGGCAAGTAAAAATGATGTTATGGCAGAGGAGTATTGAAATGGACAATATTTGATTTAAAATGTTTTTTTTTACATTAGCTCCACACAGGAGGCCCTGAGGAAAATAATTCCCCCTCAGGGCCTATGTCATCTTTGGGGATGCTGTGTGGAGGGTCGTTTAAGGGAAAGGAAGGAGAGTAAGTCGTGGAAAGGAAAAAGGTATGAGGGGTGGGTAGGAATCTGGGGGTCAGTGTGCCCAGGAGTTACAGACGTATGAATCCATCCCTCCAACTGCGGTGCAAGGCGATGGAAAGGTCAAAAGCTCAACCAGTCTCTCTCGATCCGGCCCACCATGCAGCAGGTGGGCAGACGCATCCGTCACCAAGACCTGGACAAACCTCACCCCATGAACACGGGCACCCCTGCTAAGTCACCGAACGTAGCGAACCACTTGGGGTGACCTATAGCAGAGGTTATCCAATAAATGGTTCCCGGGGCGGCGGTACCCATACCCGCCTCCCAAATTGTGTTGAGAAACTTCCATATAAGTTTGATGTTCGCTGTGATTACAAGTCAATTTATTTACGTTATTGTAAAGTTTACAATGAATATTAGTGGTTGTCATTGACATTGTTGTTGTGGTTGTCATTGAGGTGGTTTTTGTTGTGGTTTTTGTTGTAATGGTTGTTGTTGTTGTTTTGGTTTTATGGTTCTTGTTGTAATGGTTTTTATTGTTGAGGTTGTTGTTGTGGTTTTATGGTTGGTATTTTTGAGGTTGTTGTTGTGGTTTTGTGGTTGTTGTTGTAGTTTTAAGGTTCTTGTTGTTGTGATTGTTATTATTGAGGTTGTTGTTGTGGTTGACATTGGGTGGTTGTCATTGAGATTGCTGTGGTTGTTGTTGCTTATGAATTAACATTTGGGATAATAATAAAATAAACTCACCTCCGTTGGTTACAATGGACAGACATAATGCAAGTAATTGTTAAAATTATAACTGACCTTGACAAAGGTTAGCTTGCAGATGAGGTTGTCGCTGGTGATCTTCAATTCCCCATACTGGTCTACCCAGCGCTGCCCGCCAAACAGGTTGTGGACACATGTTGTTACCTGCAACAACACATTACATTCAAATACCACAACAAGTCTGTTTGACAAATTAAGGACGGGCACTAAAATAAGGTATTAAACGACACTTTGCATCATTCTAGTAACAGTACAAAATGATTTATCCATAAAATCTGCAGTCACCGTAACGTAATGTCTAAATTTACTAGTAAATTCTTTTAAAATTGTAATCGTTTAAATTCTATATGAAATACACATCGCAACTATTTTTTTGTTTACGATGGCTCCGCACAGTAGGCTCTGAGGAAAATATTCTCTCATGGCCTATGTCGTCTTTAGGGATGCTGTTTATATAGGGTCTTTTTAGGGAAAGGAATGAGAGTTCTGGGAAGGAAAAAGGTGCGAAGAGTGTGTAGGAATCTGGGGGTCAATGTATCCAGAAGTGACGGACATATGAATCCTGGCCACTGCGGTGCTAGACGATGGGTCGAGAGAGGTCTACGTTAGGTCTCCCCCATATATCTACAGCTCAAACTACTGACTAATATCTATGGAACAGGTGATGTCGACGAATATCTACAGCACTGGCAGAGGTTGGGTTAGGTTAGGTTAGGTGCTCAGCTGCCCTCTGTAGATATTAATCCCACCTACCCTCCATAGATATTCGTCACCGCTGGGACCGTCATAGATATTTATCCGACCTTGGCTCTGTAGATATTAGTCTTCACTCTAAAGTTCATAGATATTTGTCCAACATATGAGCTGTAGATATTCGTACGACATACAGGCTGTAGATATTAGTATCTGGAGTCATTTGTCACCACTGGGACCGTCATAGATATTTATCCAACCTTGGCTCTGTAGATATTAGTGTTCACTCTGAAGTTCATAGATATTTGTCCAACATATGAGCTGTAGATATTCATTCGACATACAGGCTGTAGATATTAGTATCTGGAGTCTTGCAGAGGTGTTGGTTGGATATTATTCACCGCGTGAAATACAATTGCATTCTGTGAACTCGGTCAGTTTTGAGCGAATACTTTAGGCGGAAGCACGGATGATTTGATTTCGACATTGCTCTGCAGGGGATAGAGATGATAGGATGAGAGAAATGCGAGGAGACCTGTACCTAAAATATTTAACGGCGACGATTGCACCAGCTAGAACGGATAACAGTCTTTGGAGTACAGAATTCAGATGGCAATGCTGCTCTTATTCTACCAGTAATTCAAAGGAAGATGCTAGGAGGAACGCCGGCATGCCCGTAATTGTGCAGGGTTGACATTTTGCAAATGAAAATGAATATTTTTATCAACGCATTTTGCGCTAAACAGCAAAATGGTTTGTCAGCTTTTGTGATGTGAATTGTGTGTTTTTGCGATATGAATGGACAATAAAATTTGACATTAATCTTTAAACCATAATAAGTGTTAAAGTTACCTTGTTCCACATGTAATGGTCTCCTGTTTTGGGCAGCGTGAGGTGAACAGTACTGGCCGGCTGGAACTCCATGGACTTGCCCCAGAACTTAGTTCTGATGCGCGCCTCCTGCCAGAAGATGAAACTCTTGGACTCGGCGTAGCAGGCGCTCACGGGCGGGTGGTGGGACACCTACAAGATTATAATTCAATAGAGCTGTTAACGACATGGGTCTTTTCAAAACCAAGGTTCATTCCATCCCTTCCCCAAAAAAACCCTCCACACCGCATCTGAGTTAGTAGCATGAAGTTAAAATGAAAAAATTGTACAATAAATTGGATTACCACAGGGATCTGACTTGGGTCCACCATTGTTTATATTTATGCCAAATACTCTAGGTATTCCATTAATTATTATGAAATTGAATACATTTTACATGTAGACATAGAAAAAATCATAAAACAAAAATAATCGTAGTCATTTGAGCGATGGAGATTTCCGGGGATTTTGATTTAATTAATACCATACCGCCAAATATGAACACAGAAACATATGGACTGATTACTGCGGTTTAATGCCAATGAATCCACATAGATTTCAAAATTTATCCAATGTTTTTAGATTTTACAAAAAAACAAATGGAGCCATTAAATATATAATTCGTTTTAATTTATAAAAATCACCTATCTAAATTTAGATAGCTATCGCTTGAGTGGCTAGTTATTCGTGTTACACCAATTATTAATTTGAATTTAAAATGCTGCCACAAAATAAGTTTGCTGTATTAGAAGAAATTATTATTGTAGTTTTGAGGCAGACAATGTGGTTTCCCTCAGGGATCCCATTTGGGTTTACTATTTTATTTATTTATTTGTTTCTTTACATGGTACCTAGGTCTAATATTTACTATTGCATATTACTATTTATACATATTGAATTAATCTGTACCTAATAGGTATTATTTATCTAAATTGGCATGTTTCGGTAAACAAATTGCAGAGGTTTCATTGTCTAAATATGTGTCATTGGCTTTCTTGAGAGACCTTCAAAGTCCAGATAACAAAATTTTTCAAGAGAATGAAAACACTAACATTTTTTAAAATTAGACTAAATGAATTATACTTTTTTCCAAATGTATAATCAAAATATGTACTATTATCGGCTGTAAATACTTTGTCCAGCATTTTATTTAGATTAAATCAGTTTATCTGACATTGAATCAATTTGACTTAATAATAATAATAATTATTAAAATAATATATTAATAAAAAAAGTCGGTCATTTTAAATACATGTAGGATTACGAAAGATTTTTTAAATATTTATATTGAGGGATCAGTAGGATTTATCGGACCAGTTAGGATTTCATCAGAGCCGAACCCTCTGATATGAAAATATCTGGAGTCGGTGAAATATTTTCCCATTATGTTTCTGGTGGATTGACGTATTGTTCTTGTATTGTTTTATTCTTATATAGTGCACTTACATTGCGTTAATTTACTAGATATTCATTTGTGGAAAAGTGTGTGGAAGGGTTTAGTCTTTCATTTGGGAAAGATTCAACCCGGACATAAAATCTGGAGCACCGTAAATATAATAATATAATTATTAATAATAATAATATAATTATTAATAATAATTATATTATTATTATATAATTATATTATTCACCTCATAATATAATAATTATTATAAGTGATAATAATAATAATTATTATATTATGAGGTGAATAATATAATTATATTATATAATTTTATTATGAGGTTTATAAATATTTAGGATATCCGCAATCAAATAGATTAGATCATACTAGTATTAAAAATGATATTAGGATTAAATTTAAAACTAGGATCAGAAAAATTTTGAAATGCAATCTATCTGCTAAAAATTTAGTAAAGGCGATAAATACTTGGGCAATACCTCTATTAACTTACTCATTTGGCATAATTAAATGGTCTAATACAGATTTAGATAGCTTAGAACGATTAATTAGAACTACATTAACAAAATTTCATTCCCATCATCCAAATTCAGCTATAGAACGTATTAATTTACCCAGAAATTTAGAAGGTAGAGGTATAGTCAAAATAACATCTTTAAAACATAATCAGGTAGAAATGCTAAGAAATTTTTTCCATAGGAAAGCTGATAGTTCAGAAATGCACAAAATTATTTGCAAGGCAGATATAAATATTTCGCCATTAAATTTATACGACGAGAATGCCAGCATTCTTATA
Organism: Limnephilus lunatus; assembly: GCA_917563855.2. NCBI lineage: Eukaryota > Metazoa > Arthropoda > Insecta > Trichoptera > Limnephilidae > Limnephilus > Limnephilus lunatus. The sequence goes on along the minus strand of OU830603.1, from coordinate 44,600,730 downwards.
AATACCAACCAGGAATTATTAGATTCCTGGGGGCCTAGTCCCTATCTTTTACGTTAACTAACAGTCTGTTAAGCTTAACGTGATGATTAGTGCAAAGTTGTCGCAACTTGCTAAAAATGGTAGTCCGTATCTTTTCTGTTAAGATTTAGTTTATTTTATCGTCGCGAGGCGTCGGACCGATAGCGCGACGTCAAACTCTATGCAGAAATGTAAATTGTCTATGAATTATTTCTGACAGATTGTCCCAGACTCGAACTGTTTTCACTTTTGAAGTTTCAAGTTTACCTATTTTAAAAGAAACAACGATGACCGTAAGTTATGTAATTATTTATTACTTTTGTTTTGTATTTGTTTACATTAATAACTATATTTTGTAAGATATCGTGAGCTTTCCAAAAAGTAATTAATATAAAAGGACATTATAACCTCAAATTCACTTTGGTCGCAACATACTCAAATGGGTAAACTGTGAAAACACCGCCAAATGCCGCTACACTTTAAATATGCATACATTCTGAAAAGTAATCTAATTTCAAACATAATTACCACAAGAAACATCGGTTCCAGTCGTGATAAACGGAAAAAATTGCATTTAAAATACGATTTTCATTCAAAGTTAAAAATTGACCTATTGACATTTGCGAAGTTTCGTATCAAACTAAATACGCATGAATTACTTAATTTACCTAATCTAGGAACCTAATAACCTATTTTGTATATGTAAATAGTTGTTTTCTTGTAGTAATTGCTGAAATGAAGTGTGGTTTCCATAATCTGTGCTACATTTGTACATTTGTTTCAGATCAATTTCAATGCCACTCGGAGGGAAATGATATAGTAGGTACTATTATATAAATATGAAGTGAATAATGGACACGTATTGTCTGTTGTTGCAAAATGGAAATGCATTCACAAGACGGGAATGAAACAACGTGGGAAGACAAGACGACAGAATTGTTTCCCGAGTAAATATAAAGTTTTGCAAAATAAACGTGTGTAAATTAAATTAGTGGTTGTTACACCGATATGTAGACAGATAATATAATATCAAGTTTAATTGCAGATACGGGACCGGGAAGACGAAATAACGGGGAAGTGACGCAATCTATACTATGATGCCACCCGGAGGAAAATAATTCAACTGTGATGGTGTGTACCTATTTTAAAGATATGTAGGTATATTATACTGTGTGAATAATTATTGGACATATAATATATTGAATTAATTAGACAAAATATGTAATTATTTTATTAAGTGCTTCCAAAAAGGTTGTGAACTTTGATACATTAAAATGATACTGTTATTAAATAAAGGTGGTGAACTTTGATAGAGTTTCGCTACAAGATTGTTAGGTGTTTTTAAATAATGTTTGCGTCAGAGATAATGATATAAAAGTAATTTTAAAGCGTAAATATACTAATCGCTTGTGTATTGTACTGTTGCAGATATGAGTAGACAATGCAGATGAAGGAAAGCAGGCAGGAATGGATTAAATTGAGACACAGTGACAGGAAATGTATATAAAAACAACAGCGATGACATTTGGTGTATTGAATTTTATAAAAGTGTCTGTTATGTATAACGTGAAGTGATTATTTGTCTTGTATTATGTTGTATGATTAGTGAGAGACATAATGTCAAGTTTTTGATGTGTGCTGTTGAATAAATAAAATATTACACGTGTCATCAATTACCTACGAGGTGATTTAAATTGTCATATTAACTGCAGAGGTGTGTTACCTGCAGTACTATGACTGTGTCAATGCTTGAATAAATCAGATTACCAACGATTTTATGTGTTGTTCTTGAGTAAAAATGCAGAAATGGATGCGGCAGGTTTTTTATTATGTATAGTCAAATTGTACATGAAAGAGGTTTGTAAATGGATATTTCTTAAAGATTATGGATAGAGGTTCAATAATAACACGACACTTGTCAATTTAGCGCACTGCAAGACGATAGAGTGTTCGTAAATGTTTTTTTCTTGAAGAAACACATAGTCGAGATCGATTAGCGTTGTAATCACATGACACTTGTATATTTTGGCTGTGGCTAACGTACCTACATAAATACACAAATTATCAATAAGATTGCAATAGACACGTACCTATTTGGTGCATATTATTATAGTAAACATACAATAAGCAACTATTTACGTCGGGAGAGGTAAAATTTGAATCAAAAATCTATTTTTATTAGTGAAAATTTCCTCAATAAAACGATCTCTTCGCTGCATTTGACGTTTTCGAAAGTTTCGCACAAATTACTTAAATAACTCAAACTAATAACCTATTTTTGAATATAAATAGTTGTTTCTTGTAGTAATTGTTGAAAGTGCCTAAAAGTTCGGAGGCTAGGTAAATATTTCAGTTGACGTATCTTTTAATTCACCGTACATTATGTCACTTAGGTACCTTTTAAAGAACAAAATTCGAATTAATCAACTTTGAAAAGTATGTCTTTCGGCAATTTGACACATCTAAATGTTCCCTGTTAACTAATCGCCACTAATCGGTAGGCCGATCGACCCCGATAGCTTAACGTGAAATTCAACGTTAGTAAACTGACTTTCCGACTTACGGACTACCAAAATCAACGAGAACTGTCAAAATACAAGGGCGTCCACAGGCGTCGCCCATTAGCTTAACTTTGCTTAACAGCAAATTTAAAATCTGTTAAGGTTCTTGATAGAGACTACCAAAATTAGCGTAACGGTCAAAATACGTGTTAGTGACGTAATTATCGCGCTAACAGACGTTAATAAAAGATAGAGACTAGGCCCCCTGGTCAAATAAAATTCTTCACGCAAAACACTTCAATTATCTCAACCAAACATATGTTGACAAATTTTCGTCAAACAAATGGTTGAGTATTGGAGAGTTGAGCGCAGAGATAGAAGGCTTTATGCTTGCCATTCAAGATAGAGTCATTAATACTAAAAATTATAGGAAGCATATCATCAAAGATGCAAATCAAATTGATGATTTATGTAGAAAATGTTTGGCTTTTCCGGAAACTATAGAACATATTATATCGGGATGTTCTGTATTAGCGCCGTCCCGAGTATACATTTAGGCACAATCAAGTTTTAAAAATAATTCACCAAAGTTTGGTAATTAAACATAACTTGATTGACTGCCGTAATGTACCATATTATGAATATGAACCAAATTCATTTTTAGAAAATGAATTTTATAAAATTTATTATGATAAAACTATTCTAACAGACAGAACAATTAGTCATAATAGACCCGATATAGTTTTACATGACAAAATTATGAAAATAACTTATATCATTGATGTCGCTATTCCAAATTCTTGTAATATTCAGAAAACTGTTTCTGAAAAAATAAGAAAATATACAGATTTAGGAAATGAGATTAAAAGAATTTGGCATTCTCAGACTATAAAAATATTACCATTTGTTATTTCGGCTACTGGCATTATACCTAGCTCTCTCATTCAAAATTTAGGCGTATTAGATTTGTCAAAAAATATGTACATAAAAATGCAAAAGTCGGTCATTTTAAATACATGTAGGATTACGAAAGATTTTTTAAATATTTATATTGAGGGATCAGTAGGATTTATCGGACCAGTTAGGATTTCATCAGAGCCGAACCCTCTGATATGAAAATATCTGGAGTCGGTGAAATATTTTCCCATTATGTTTCTGGTGGATTGACGTATTGTTCTTGTATTGTTTTATTCTTATATAGTGCACTTACATTGCGTTAATTTACTAGATATTCATTTGTGGAAAAGTGTGTGGAAGGGTTTAATCTTTCATTTGGGAAAGATTCAACCCGGACATAAAATCTGGAGCACCGTAAAAATAATTGGATGATTTTTATAGCGCCATTTTCGTGAGAAAATCACCTCAAGGGCGCTTGATAACCTAATTGGAAGACTTTACAAGCCAGTCAAGACATTTTGACCATTGTGATCAAAATGTAAATTATTTATTCTGTTGACAGAATATAAATTACTTCTTCTTCATGAGCCGTCTGGCATCTATCTTTGAACATGGACCTTCTTGAAAAAATGAGGGACCGGATTAGCTAGGTTGGGATTATTTAACTGACCAAATGAAATGCGTTAAAATAAACACTACCTGTAGTCATCCTCAAAAAACGGTTAGTGGTGTCCCACAGGGTACCATTTTGGGTCCCTTATTATTTTTAATAATTAGATTCCTCATCAATCTAGATTAACGATTTATGCAACCTACAAATTTGTGTTCAAGTTACTACTAAGCTAAATCTTGGGATGAAGGGATGGAAAGCTGAAACAGGCTAAGAGCTAAAGTTTCTTTAATTTTGAAATGTCAAATAAACAAAATAGTGTCATATATTTTTATTTGAATAAATCACAAGAGTCTCAGCTGCTCCCGTCTGGAGCCAGTGAGACTATGGCATCCCCGATTGGGGTATGTTGGTAGGTAGTGGGGAGGGGAAGGAGATGGGGTAGAGGAAGGTGGGGAAGTACCTGGCTATTCAGATCTGGTCGCCAAACACGGCTAAAGCCATTACAAGCAACGTTTCAATTCTGAATGGTGGTTTTACACCAGGGCGATACTGAGAGTATCTTCCACTCTGGAACGTCACGCAAATATACTACATATTATTTTTAAATGAATTAATTGTGAAATAACACAAATTAATCAAATAAAATTTATTTGCCCACACCTAGATTCAATCCCGCGACCTTCGGAAGTCTAGATCATTAACCCTAGACCACACCAGTCGTCAAATTGTTGTTGATCATTTAATGACAATGTTACATTTTAATGTATGTGAAACACCTTCACCTAAAGTGTACAAAGAATGTTTATAACCTGTTCAGCAAGAAACCGGAAGCCTCTGTCCTCCCTGACGCACTCGTAGGTCTCCCCAAGCAGCGGATTGAAGGGTTTGCTGGCGGGCCGGTGGCGGGCCGAGCCGTACGCAGACACCGCAAAGGCCGCCACTAGCGTCATCCGCTCAACGGCCTCGGAAGTACCGGCCGCTAGGTCCAGCAGTTCACTGTATTCTAGCTCTTCACATAACCTCTGGAATTATGAAAAAAGAAGTGCTGTTTAGTCAATAGGTTAAAGGTTAATATTTTTTTAGTTAATTAATGTATCGATATGAAGACAAATGTGGGATCTTGTTTTTTATTAAAAATCAGAGAACGGAGAAAAGAGTATAAGGAGAATAATATTTGATGCGAAAGTGAGTGGTAGAAGTTGGGGACACCTGAGGAAGACATGGCACTATTGAGTGAATCAAATACTTGATTTGGGTTATGTCATGTATGAGATTTTGTATGAATACGAATGAAGCAAGAAATGTGTGCCAAGACAGTTATCTGACAATCCATTCTCTCTGCCTACCCCTGCGGTGAACTGCATGATAATTGGGAATATATTATCTTCTTATATATAAAAGCAATATTTGTTAGTTTGTATTTTATGCACTGCCATACCTTTCATCCGATTGCGATGAAACTTTGGTGATATGTTGTGCGCATGCCCGCGAAGGTTATAGGCTATATATATATTTATCTCCTCTCGTAAAACGTTGATCTTGCGCGACGGTACACCAGTTTTAAGTTGATCCGTTCGGACGTGTTGATCCATCCGGATATGCTGATCCATTACACAAGCTGGCATACACATCCTGATCCATGTGGATCAATTTATACCATCAAGATTTCGCTGTAAGCCACGCCCATTGTTCGGTGTCTTATACATTTTACACGTTTTTTTTTGTTGATCCATATAAATGCCAAGTTTTGACCGCCAACAAAGGTGCCCGTCTGTCGTACTTTTTAGCTTCTTTTAGTAGGTACCTGTACGTTCTTATTTCAATTCGTTCTATTTCATTTCTTTTTTAATGTAATTTGGTTTAAGATTTAATTTTTATTTTGATTTTGTTTTTGATTTTGATTTGGATTTCGATTTTGATTTTGGATCGAGATTTTAATTTTGATTTTGGTTTGAGATTTTAATTTTGATTTTGATTTTAATTTTTATTTGCATTCTTATTTTGATTTTTATTTTGATTTTTACTTTCATTTTGATTTTGATATTGCTTTTGGTTTGAGATTTTGATTTTGATTTTGGTTTTGATTTGAGATTTTAATTATGATTTTGACATTGATTTTGATTTTGGTTTTGGTTTGAGATTTTGATTTTGATTTTTGATTTTGTTTTTATTTTGATTTTTGATTTCGATTTCGATTTCGATTTTGATTTCGATTTCGATTTCGATTTCGATTTCAATTTCGATTTCAATTTCGATTT